>CM060901.1:1152729633-1155229633 GCA_030737815.1 Allium fistulosum
AATCATAATTAACTTTATATATATTCATCTTTTTAGAAAAATTAACTTTTTACAAGAATTTACTGTGTTTGACTGTCTCATCATAGCATTTAGGAGATTCCTATCGATAAAGTTGATCAAGCGCATCGACCAGAATTCTTAAAGCACTCAATGGGCAAAACAACACAAAATCATTTTGTATATGATAATCATGACTCTTATAAAAAAAGATTTACAAATATTCTTTGCTCGTTTAAGAACAAAACCCAATTATACTTATAAATATCTTATTAAAAAGATTTGCAAATTTTAAATTTGTTATTTTCATCCATAATCAATAAATATAAGGATAAACTAATCGAGATATTCGTAGAATACTCGATTCACAAAATGGATGAAATAAGATAGAAGGTTCATCAAATCGAATGACATAACGAACCACTCACAAGAATCATAACGAGTGCGGAATGCGGTAAGTGGAATGCTACCCTCCGCAACTCGTAGCTGATGAAAACCCGGTGGTAAGGTCGAGCTGAAAAGACCTTAGCACCACACAATAGATTGCTTAGGTGGTAATCCTAAGACAAACTCAAAAATACCGGAAAATTCACAAACTACCTGAATGAGAGAAATAATATTCTCCTCATCCCGTAGGTTTTAAAGAATTAAAATGATGTCACCGAATTTGGAAATCAAAATCTTTAAGAACAAAAGAAATCAGCTTAATAGATTGAAGATGTCGAAGATGAATAGTCCACATTGGACATAGGATATGGGCTTCATAATAATTAAGCCAATCCTTTTCCCAAAAAAACAATTTTCGAAGCCTAAATAACGCATAACATGCAAATCGGCTCGGAAAGAATAATCACAAAAATAATCTCGACATTTTTACAAAGCAAACTGAGGGTTGCGGATCCACCAACCGGATTCGCAATTCTCAGTGAAGTCATCAAACCCATAATATTTAAAGAAAAAGAATCAACAAGTTCTCTTGATATAAAAGAGTGGGACGCACCCGTATCAAAAGAAACCAAATAGGAAGATCATGAAATAAAATAATGCCATCAAGGATAGGAGGAGAATTACCTCTGGACTGAGAGGAACCTCCAGAAGCCTTAGCAACATAAAGCTTGCCAGACTTGGCACTAGCAGGAGCAGCATGGCAGGTAGAAATACGATGACCTTCCTTCTTGCAATAACGGCAGAAGAGAGGCTTAGGACAAGCTCGAATCATATGATCAGGAGAACCACAATTGAAACACTTCCGAATGGAAGGTGTTCCAGCAGACTGAGAGTTAGAACCAGATTCAACAGGCTTTTTCTTCTTGGAAGGGAAAAATTCCTGTTTATGAAACGGAAACTTCTTCTTGCTGATGTTGAAGTTTTGTTTGGCATCCACAACTTCAACATCATTTTCTATATCGGCCTCTTCAAGTCGAAGAGCGATATCTTCAAACTGGTCGAAAGGCACTTCTAATTTCAGAGGTAAAACCTTTTCGGGGTTCTTACTTAAAGCACGGATAAACCTTTAATTCTTTGCAAGATCCAAAAGTTGTTGAGCAGTCATAAATACGCCATCCAGAGAAGGACTACTGGATTGACCGGCGCTGGGACTGCCAGATCTAACCATCTCTTCCTCTTTAAGAAAGAAAGAAAAAGACGGAAGAGGAAAAAGGTTATTCTCAGAATGAATATCAAACAAACATGATTGATAAAACAAGGCATCATAAGAAAGAAAATAGGATAGAACGGTACGAAGACTCGAATTAATTCCTATGGCACGATGATTCAAAGATTCGTAACATTCGTACTACACTTTGATGTACCGTAATATGTGTCTCTGTTCTATGTTTATCATATTTTGTTCTGAACTCAGCTCTGATACCAAGCTGTAACGCCCCACTCCGAGACCCACATTAGCAAAGAGTATTACAAGGTAACACCGTCTGCTAATGCGTAGAATAGAGCTGGTTAGGAGCGACCATCTATAGCTTTGTCTTAATTATCTATTGAATACGCCGACAATTGCTATACATTTTTCTTTCTTTCTCAAGTGGATCGACATATCCAATAAATACTTAATACAAAACCATAGGAGGCTGAAGGATCTATCAAAACAAATATAACAACTTAAATGTAATACACATCACAGAACAGTGGATCATCACATGCATTTACACATATACAGATACATTACAGAGTATACAAAATGATACATGTCAAGTGGTAAGAAAACCACAATACACAGGCACGTCAAAAGAATACATATCAGAGTTACGGCCAAAAAGGACTACACAAAAAGCTATAACTAAAAGGAGCTAGCGGAATAGTCCATGCGGAAGCAAAATAGGCTAAGTCTAATGTACCTAACCTGAAACATCTCGGTCTGACCCGAGTATAAAATACATGGGTCAGCCTAGCTAAACAAATCAGTTAGATAAACTAAATGATAATGAACATACATAGTAATAAAGTACCACAAATATCTCCAAAAGAGATAACCAGATCATCTAACAAAAGACGAATCATAACAAGCCTCATATCATCGGCAATCCTAATAAACAAAGGATATCATATCCCAAAACAAGCCAAAAGGCAATTACAAATACCAATAAAGGTAACACAAGTTTCCACAAGGTAATCGCTATATATCTTGTGGTTCAAAGAACCTACCCCGAAAGGCGATACACTAGGGAAATATAATTGTCAAAGAAACAAAAGATGCTCGAGCTTAGTACTGTATAACAAGGATCCATACGCCCGAAGGCAACGCCCAAAGGCAACAAACCCGAAGGTACAAGCCTGAAGGCAACATACCCGAAGGCAACGCCCGAAGGCAACAAACCCGAAGGTACAAGCCCGAAGGCAACATACCCGAAGGCAACGCCCGAAGGCAACGCCCGAAGGCAACAAACCCGAAGGTACAAGCTCGAAGGCAACATACCCGAAGGCAACGCCCGAAGGCAACAAACCCGAAGGTACAAGCTCGAAGGCAACATACCCGAAGGCAACAAACCGTAGTGGCGAAGGTCCGGAGATCCAGTACTGGACACCACTAACTGGCAGAATGTGTCGCAACTCTCAGAAAGGAACCCGGAAAATGTTAACGTGAGTCCCATACCCCACGTTCGCACTAAACGGTTTACTAGCCGTTAGTCAATTTCACACTCAAAGCAGTAAAAAGTTCACCTCATCTCATCGGCAAACCAGACCCAAAGGTCAAAATGGTCAAACGAATAAATTAGGAATTAACTGAAAAGTGAACACACGTGTTCATAGCACGCGTTTTATTTAATCATTTAATTCTCCTCCCTCTTCGCTCGAAGTGAAAAATTGTGTGTGTGTTTTAAATAGAGATTAGAAGTTGGAGAAACAAGCTTTAATATAATTTAAAAGATCACTTTATAAAAATCCGTGTACGAAATTAAAAAGGAATCATCAAAGTCAAAGATGCGATAACAACTAATTGGAATCGACACGAATCGATTAAAATTGGAAACCAAGCAAAATAGGCAAATTGGGCTGAGACAAGCAGATTCAGACGTCTGAATTGTATATTTCAGACGTCTGAAACTGGAGCTCAGGCAATACTTTGCCTAGGCCAATGATGGCCAAATCATATCGGAAGCAATCGGATGAGTGATGATGGCTAGGGGTTTACGCCAAATGACTACCCAGCCTTAAAGACTCACCAATACACTCCGACCAACATGCCCAAACAACCATATAAGGATTATTCATAGATTTTGACTTCAAACGCCAAAAATTGGAATATTCATTAAACCAATTCAATTCAAAAGCAAATGGACAAAGAATATATGTTAGGAATTGCTACCTAACACTATCAAAGATATAGACGTAGATGTGAGTTCAAAAACTCACCTTTTAACCCAAAAACTCAAGAGAGAAGCTATAGAGCAAGGAAAGAACAATCACTCTTCAATTATAACCCAAGGAGCTTCAATCTAAGCTCAAGAAAAAATATTTCCTAAGTTAGGGTTTAGGAAATTTCAGAAATCGAAGAGGAATTGAGATGGAGAAGGAGAAGAGGATGCTTACCTAAGCTTCTCTTGGATTTTGGACTTGAATTTGAGTTTGCAAATGAATCTAGGGCTTAGGAATTTCCATTTCCCATTCTTTCCCCCATTTTTGCTAAAGCTTGAGTGTTTAGGAAATGAAATGAGTGAATGGAGAGGAGAGGGGCTGAGTTAGGGTATAATATGAGTTGGGTGAAACCCAAACCCATGCCTAAAGCCCTAGTGAAAAATAGCAAAATTCACTCAACTCCAAACATATCGATGCTTATACTCAAAAAAACCGCAAACACCATTTTGAACTCAATAGAAGTGGTCTCGAGTCCAAATTGTTGATTCTCAATTTCACTCTTCATTCAGACGTCTAAAAGAACCATTTAGACGTCTGAATCTGGAAAAACAGAAGTTGTCTAGAACAATATTCAGACGTCTAAATCGTCCATTTCAGACGTCTGAAAATGGCAATTTTAGCCTATTTCCTTTTTGGTTTGACTCAAGCAATTTCAGACGTCTGAACAACCCATTTTAGACGTCTGAATTTCTGTTTGAAGGTGTTTTCAAATAGGCACTTCCAAATAGCACGATCTGCATAGACTTTTTGCTAATTCGACTGTTCTTCTACGAATAGTGACTTTTTCGGACTAAAATCCGACTAACGATGCTATATTTAAATCAAACATTTAAATATACCATCGTAAAATATGCGGGTTGTTACACTTCCGACCCAGACCTTTCGACAAGGTCGAGAGGTTCATAGCATTCGACAAGGTCAAACTAATGCATATGGTATAAAGTTACTTGGTCCGTAATGAATTGGACAGAGTCGAAGGGTTCTTAGTCGAAAGGTAGATCGCCAAAGAGTTTGGGGTATGTTTGTTTTATAAACCAAAAGCTTTCACCTGCTTTGCTTTCGAATTAGAGCTTTCGACTTGGTTGCCTTCAACCAGGTCAAATGTTCAAAAAGAAAGGTTTTAAACAATTCAACAAAGTCGAAAGGTTACTGCCACTTATCATTTTTTGTTTTCAACATTTCGACACAGTCGAAAGGTTATACCCGCTTTTTCCAACCTTTCAAAGTCGTTGCTTTTAACAAAGATGAAAGGTTTACTTGTTTTAAAAACCAGTCGCTTCTCCCATTGCTTTCGGAAGGTTTCAAAGCTTCGACTTAGATGATTTTCCTTGGTTTTATAATTGAAAGGTAACCCAAGCTTTCGAAGGAGTTGCTTTAAAAAGGCGAAGGTCTATTATTTTAAATGAAATGTTTTAAAGCTTTCGAAGAAGACCTTCCAACTAGGTCGAAAGGTTGCTTCCATTGTAGCCAAAAGGATTTAAAAGAAGACCTTCCGCATATTTTAACTTAAATGCAGCAAGTCTTCGAAAGGTTTATATTTTAAGAGTTGAATGCTTTCGAAAGGTTTGAATTGCCGAATGGTTTCGAGAGGTTTGGATTCGAAAGGTTGTTTTGAAGACCTTTCGACAAGGTTGAAAGGTTTGGTTTTAAAAAGATTTGAAACCACATACTCTAATTTTTAAGGAAAACCCACGGCTTATATAAAGGAGTTTTGTAAGGGTTTTAAAGTATGTAATTTTGATGAAGTATTGCCTTGATAAAAATATAAGTTAAAGGTGTTAACAATGTTTTATGATATGTATTTCAAGGACCTTAAACCCAGAGGAGTGGTATTGTTAATTAATGTTTTACTTCTTCAAATATGAGTATATTCACATGATAACCCATAACTGTATTTTGGTGAAAAAGGGGTAGAAGAACTAGTTGGTTAACTCAAATAGTGAATATAAATTACTTAAACTCCTGAATGAGTAGAATTGCATCCATGGAGTCGGGGTGACCAAAAATATAGGATGCCTAAACTTTGTAGTTATTGGAGGTAAACCAAAAGGTTCATAGTAAACCCATGAAAACTATGATAAGGTAGTTATTGGTGCATACCAAAAGGTTCATAGTTAACCCATGAAAACTATGCATAAGGACAGTTGGCAATGGCTAATTGGATTGTAGTGAACCCATGAAACTTATCCAAATTAAGAACTGACATCAATCAATAGGTTCCTAGTAAACCCATGATAACTAGGTTAAGTAAGTGGTTAATGGATGTTTCAGTAGGTTCCTAGTAAACCTATGAAAACTAGGATGTGCAGCGAGTTACTGGATAAGTCCACAGTTTCCTAGTCAATCCATGAAAACTAGGATAAGGTGATTAGTTATTGGAATGAATAATAGGTCGAGAAGGATCCATGAATTAATTAAGTTAACTGGCAGGAGCCTATAGGTTCTTAGTGATCCCATGAAAACTATGAATAGGACAGGGTGTCAATTAATTATAACAAGGTTATTAGTAAACCCATGAAAACTAAAAAGGTTAATAGTGACCCTAGAAACTATAATTATGACAGGGTGTCAGATTAAACTGGGAATGGGGAAATCTTATTTATTTTTAAGTATGCATATCATCATAATGTTTTGAAAAATATATATTTTTAACCATTGTGGATGCAGGAGCACAGAACATGGTTTTATAAAGGTTTTAGGATACTAGTGAGGGGAAAACTCGTTTCGCTAAGCAGCGTGGTCTCATTAGATATCTAAAAGGACTGAGATGTTAGATTATTAAACATACCAGGCTTTATGTCTGACTCGGAGTTTTTGTTTTCCCCTTAATGTAACGACCCGGGATTTTGGACATCCCGAGTTGTGAATATTAATTTATAATATTCAATAATATTGTATTTTAATATTCAAAAATCCCAGATAACAGATAATAATATACCAATTTTTCTAAACCAGTATAATTTAAATTTTCCAAATAAATATAACTTGAGTTTTCAAACCTATATTAAATTATAGATTGATTTAAATGGAATTTCTTACATATATATTGTGGTTTAAAAATAGAATATACATATTTTGTTTTGGAAAAAATATATGTGTAGATTGTTTTGGAGATATATATGCATTTTGTTTAACGATTAAATGTGTATATTTTATTCTAAAGATAAACTATATTAGAGAATTTAAATTTATTAAAATCAAATGCTCATAGTCTTATATATTGGAAACAATAAAATTTACACATAATGAGAACAGGAATCCATGGCATTAAATTAAATTTAGATGTATATAAAGTTTGGATAGAAATTCAAAATAAGTAAAGAGTGATATTTTGATTTTGGGTATATAAACAATGTTGTTTATATTAAATAAAAAGAAGTATTAAGATTTCTAAAATGTTGATACACACACACACATTGTATTTAGAAAAATTGTAAGAATAAGTTAAAGAGGAAATGTGTAATTATTAAATTAATAAAATGTTATAAATAAAAGATGGGTATAATAAACACTTTAGTGATTTAAGAAAAACTATATATATAGACGTAGATGACAAATGAATTTAATTTATTTAAAAGAAATGAATTTCCATATTTTAAATTAAAAGGTGTGTGTATATGGTTATATATATATACACATAAAGGCTTGGAAATAGTTTAATGTCACTTGTAATCCTTGTTTTAAAGTAACATATGTATATTGGGAATGTTATTCATTTTATTTAAAATACATATACATTCATATAAGACAAATTAACCAAGAGTGTTAAAATCTGTTATTTTAAACGATCAGTTTCCCATCTTTATTTTTATAGTTTATAAAAATGCATACCTTAAGTATTATTTCAATATAGTTTCTTATTTTTTTATTTTTATTTTTTTACTGTATAAGAATAAAATGCAACCACTACTTTGGCAAATAATGATATAAGAAGTGTTTATAAAGTGTTAATTTATATTTTAAATGACACATTTCATGTTTAAATTTGTGTGAAAATATAGAATGCAAACACTAATTTTGTTAAAACAAAAATAACTATAAGTTATCAATTCTATACTTACATATATACCTTAAAACATTTTGTAGTTATGTGTAGATAAGATTTCAAAATCATTTACTGTTAATAAAAACATAATAACAGGACAACAAGTTTGCAAATCATTTACTTTTAAGTGGAAAACAGTTTTTGATGAAGATTAACTATGGTCAAGTTGGTAAAATTCTAAATTAGTGAACAAGGAAGGTCCTATTCTTAAGCAAACAAATAATGGATAAGCAATAATAAGTACTTGAGTCAACAAGTATGTGAACACTCTCAGCAGTACAATCCTGGGAAGAATCCAACACCATTATTATTCTTCCTTACAAAATCTTCCCAGTCATATAAAAAAAATAAAAAATAAATATCAGCTCAGCCACTTTTCAAATCTTTCTCCCTCAGCTCTGTAATATTTCTTAGTCGCCAAAATGTCATCCTGTTTCTTTTCTATTAAGCTTTCCAATTCAGTGTTGAAAATATCAGCCTCTGTACAAATTCGTAAGCATTAGAAAAAAAAATATATAGAGGGAAGGAGAAGAGGAGGTAAGATTCAATAAAATCAAGTCTGGAAGCATCTCCGTTTTCTTTCAAAACTAGAAGAACTCAAAAGCAAGGATTAAAGAAAGTCCAGGACATTCAATTTAAAGATTTCAACTTTCAAATTAAAGACTTCAACTTCAAATTTAAAGGCTTCAGGAATCAAATGTTTAAGGTGAGAAACCTTGATTTTAAAACTGGGAAATGAAATGTTCTGTTGCTCTGTTGACTCTAAATGTTTAGTTCATCCCAGTATTCAAAAATCTAAATCACTTCACCTAGTTCATATTGCATGTTGATGTGAACTAAGAAAATGTCAATTTGCTAGTATAGTTTTAGTTAAAAATGGTTTGTGGGTATATTATGCTATGAAGTTCATCAATGGCAGGTTAAACTGTAAGAAAACATATTTTAGTGAAAATTCAACATGCTTAAAACAAGAATTCGAGCATGTAATCTGGATTCTTGAGTAGAATTAGGATTTTTAGAAGTTAAATCGTGATTTTTAACAGTTTATAATATAAGATATTTTAAATTTACAAAATTCGCTTTTAAAATTAATTTCGCCACTCTGGAGGGTAGAGACGACTGGTCGGCGCCATTGGGAGGTGCGTTTGGGCAAGGTGAAGGGTTCGACTATGGCCAAATTTTGAATTAGGGCTTGGGTTGAGGTAGTCGATCGGTTTTAGGGTTTAAGGATGGTTTCGGCTATGGTGGGATCGCGATGATTTTGGGAGGAGAGTTCGCGATCGGAGTTTGTGGGGTTTGACAGGGTGGTAGCGTGACGAAAGAGCTTTCGATCGGTTGGGGTGATGTTGTGTACGATGGCGATCGGCGAGAGCAGTTCGTTGAAGCTTGGACCTGAGTTTTTTTCCGATGGTTCGGTTGAAGGATCGATTTACGAAAGGGCGAATTCAAAGCTTTGTCGAGTGTCGATGGTGACCAGTTGGGGAAGAGACGTCGATGTAGGGGTTCACGAGGCCGGAATGATCATCGGAGCATTCGTACACGTGCACGGCGTGCAAAAAGGAGCTTCCATGGCGGGATAATCGTGGAAGGAGAAGAGAGTGGCTTCGACCCAGGCCGTGATGGTGAGTGGTCGAGTCGAATTTGCGATGGTATGTCGTTTGAGTTGATCGGCATCAGATTCGAGTGTGTTTGTGGCTTCAGTTTTAAGTATCGGGATGTTTGGAACTGGAAGATGAGATAAGAAGGTGGGATGGTTATCGGTTTGTTTTTCTTTGCTTTGGGTTGGGCTTCGGCCCATTTGAGTTGAGACTAATATAATATGATTTTGGTTTGTTTAGTTTTGGGTTTTGGGCTTCGGCCCAATGGTTTATGTTTGTTTAAAATAGGATTTGCTGATTTAAGAAAAATTGTTATAAAATTTAAATAAAACCCAAAAAATATTATATTTCCCAAATTTATAATAGTAATGTTGAGTTATAAATAAATATTATAAAACAAATTTTTCTTAATATTACTGTTTATTTAAAAATTTATATGGACGAAGGAATTTTGGATATAATAAACTTGATTTCTTTGAGATTTTTATTTTAAATTTTGGGTATTTAAATAAGCTATTTTATCATTAAGTAATCAAGCTGTAAAAATAATTTATTTATAAATCCTTGGGTGTTTGAATAAGTGAAATATAATTGAGAATAATTAAGGGAAAATAAATGTTTATACTTTGAAATTAATTCAAGTTCTTAAGTGATATTATATTTATAATAATTATTTAATTTCACACATAATAATGTGTTATTAAGAAGATGGTTCGTATCGACGGATGGTACGCCGTCGTACGATCCATTGTGAAATTAAATAAGTAAATTTTACAACTTGTTTGAGACTGAATTAAATTATCGTGGAGAATAAATGCAGTCGTATAATTTGTGGCCTAATTGATAAGATGTTCCCATACCATATAAATGTGGTTATTGTAGATTATTCAACTGTTTAACATCTGGTCAGCGGAAACAGACACCATTCCGCTAAATAGTTAATCTAACTTCTGTGGGTAGTTTAAGCTATCAAATCTGATATTACTGTGTAATTGACTACTAGAAATGATAATCCCTAATCTGTTATTCATGCATATATCTGTTATTTGCCTGTTAATTATATTAGAGAATATAATGTGAATCGATCTATGGTAGCTGATTGATTGAATATCTATGACTGCGAATTGTGAATGGTGAATTGATAAGTACTGTTGAGACTGATAAGCCTTATTCTGTTTGGATTGATTTTTAAATCTAGTTTTGTCTCAAAAATAAATATTATTTTAATAATGTTTTAAAAGAATTGTTAAATATAATTGAAATATCAAAAGTAGTTTATTTATTATTTCTGGAAATCTTTTTAAAGGTATAATTTTTATAAGTATGTATTATTTAAACTATTTCAAGTATAAATGCTATTTTTATAATAATTATTTAAAAAGTAATTTTTTATTAATTTAGTATTTAAGTATATTTCTTTTAATATAATCTATTAAATATAAGTGTTGTTTTAAATAATATTTATAATAACTTTTATAAAGAGTATTTTATTTAATAAATTTGGAAATAATATTTGGAGATTTCATAAGAATGATTTGGAAAGAAATGGTTTTAAATATATATTTATCACATGAAATAAGCTTTCTTAGTAATCTTTAATACGTTAGATTTTATATGTGAACGAGGCTTAAGAGTTGCAACGGGAAATAACTTTGTTGTATTGATTGATTGTTTGATAATTAAACAACCGACTATCAAATCTGGACAAAACCTAACTTTGGAAATATCTAGAGAAGACTCGAGAATTATATGGTACGGTTACCGTTCGAGGTGCTATACCATACGTATAAACTTGTGTATTTTCTAGGACGAATTATAAGGAGACCCGTCCACAAACGGTTAGGAGGTGAACTCCGATCTTATATTTCGTCGGTGTATTTTCTAAAGAACCGGGGTTGAGTTTACTGGGAAATAGCGAACGTTGTTTCGAAGAGACCAAGATCGGATTTGTAATCCGAAAACCACTTCGATCCAACGAGTACGTTTTTCGTGATGAAGACAAGAGCTTGGAGTCGAAGATGGAGCAGTGAAGTGCAAGGGCTAATCGCTACTAATCCCGAGGGTGATTCCAAAATGGATGTAGTTGGAATAGTGCCTTCGGTTCCGTTCGGACCCGGAACGGACTTGTATGGATGAATGCTTTCAGAACATCGTCAGGTGGACGATGAGCATTCTAAGTGATATGTTCTAAAAAGGTAACGCTTAGCCTCGAGCCTCATCAACCAGGAATGACTGAAAATAAGGGGTTATGCAGCAAGGCTATGTGGGTCGCACCCATTAGGGTGAGGTCATCCCTGTCTAGATGTCCCTTTTTATTCGGCTTAGTGGTGCGGTTGCTGATCCCAACCGTGGGGCGATCTTACTCGGAATTATCCAGTAAGGGGTAGTTCCGGCCTTGTGTTGCAGGGGATCGGGCGTGGTCCTCGGTACACTGATCTAGACCAGGTACTGTGACAGGTGGTACCCCGGTGCCTAGTCATTAGTTGGAAATCCATTTTCCCTACGTGCCTTTTACGGTTTTGATTGTAGAACCCACTTTGTGGCTAGTATGCTGGAATTTAATCATGTAACAATTTCAGCTATTTTAAATAAGTATTTGTATATAGACCCTATTATAATATCAGAGGATTTTGATATAAAAATGTTTTAGCTATCGTAAGGTAAAAACCCGACATGTTTATTTGTGGCGTGGTCTTACGAGATGCTTTTGTTTTCAAAGGGTTTTCAAACTTTAATAATCAAGTTGAGTGTGTTTCTCACGCTGGTTTACCAGACTGACCCGGGCTTGGTGTTTTTCCTATATGCTCGGGTCAAACCGAGCATATTTCCAGGTTTAGCTGGAAGACTGGAAGCTTCAGGAGAAGGAGCTGGATCAGGAGACGTATTCTCGTAGATGCGTATACACAGTTGTATTTGTTGTGTGATCATTGTTGTAAGGGCAGGATTGTTATAAACTGTCCGAGTTGTATGGTTGTAACTCTGATATAGAGTATGTATATGTTATATAAAGCAACAGTTTTGGTTTCATGTAAAGATTTGTTTATATTATAGTTTATTCGTTCCGCTGTGAGATTCTGATTTGTTCTCTTTTCTTCTATCTTCTTTCTATTTCTACCCTCTTTATTCTTTCACTATCCGTCTTCCCGTACTATTTAGCTGACGATTGTGGTTTAAAGTCGGTTTAAATCGGTACGGAAAATTGGGTTGTGACATTGTGAAAACTCTCGAGTTTTAAATTTATTTTGAGTAGTTTGAGATTTAAGGTTCTTAGGTTTTCTTCTCTGACGAATAAAGCTTTCGGAGGCGTGCATGAGGCATATAGATATTTAGATTTTTTCTTTCCGCTGTGTGTTTTGTTGTAAAGGCAGATTTATTAGCCTTGCTATATTCTCTGATCAACCAAAGGGGCATCTTCATATGTCGCTCTTGGCGTATTTGTAATAATTATATTTTTATAAACGTGGTCAATGTAATTTGGGATTATGTAATGAACATGAAATGTTTTAATTTGAATGTGGAAATGTGTTTTTGAATTGTTAATTTTTTTCCATAATTCTGTGATCTGTGTATCAGTGTATCTAGCATCGTCGTATTTGGTCGTCGAAGATTAATAACTACGGATGACTGTAGCATCCGTAGCCGTTAGTTTTGGGCCTCTAAGTAGGAGGATGTTACATCGTTACCATAAGATCATTATATTTTGACTTAGTTGTATTAACCTATAGAAGACTCTTATCGATTGGTTCTGTAACGATCCACTTTTTTGACCCTCAAGTGTCCACACTAATACATCTATGGTATTCATGTGCCGAGCACCCAAGTGCCAAAAAGACATATTGTTAGGGTAAAAAGAAAAAGAACAAGTAAGAAAGAACACGACATCAGAATCTCAGAGTGGAACAATAACACATAATATCAAAATGTGGTACAAACTATTACTCTAAGATACATAGCATTTCAGAATTACAATCCTAAGTACTATCATTAGCCTAAACAGTTATAATACCATGTCCTTGCAAATGTTGATATATACATAGTATTAGTGCAGTGGAAATAAAATACTGCAGTAGGCAAATGGAAGCATCCAGCTCGTCTCCTAAAGCTTAAGAGAATATCAGCGAAAGCCCGCATTTCTCAAATTGCTTCAAAGAGCACTCGAAGAATTAAGGAAAACACAAAACCACGAGTCAGAAATAATTATGGTGTGAGAAACTCAAGAAATACGTGATCAACGTATAATAGTACTTTCGAGACCACCCGAATCACCGAAATGGTTATCCCCTCAAAAGAAACAAACTCATCTAATAAGTACATATGGCGATATAATAGATAGTGTCTAGGGTGTAGAATATAAATAAAAAAATAGTAGTGTTGTTTGCATCTCACAACACAATAATATAGAAGTACATCTAAAACCATTAAGGTTTGTTTACTTATGGATTTTTATTGGAGGCACCCTCGGTACATCAAGGAGGAGCTCCTGACAATGGTCAGAATCTACCTTTCGAAACCACATATATATTTGGATAAAAATATACCACTAGGAAAATATAGCCGGTCCACGTCCAAACGCATGATACCGAATACCATCAACTCCCGCCATCAACAATTGAAAGCATCTCTAGATACTTGGAGTTGATGTACCCTTTTGGGTTAGCTAAACCCAATGGCTATGAGGCCTACTCTATTTTCTGTCATATCCGATGGTGAAGTCACATTCAGTATCTCTCACATGAGTCTTCATCACTCAAACAGATCTCCAACCTCTCCATGGATTCCAGCATCACGAACAATTCACGAATCTCTCTATGGATCCTAGCTTAAGTCATCCAACGAATGCTAACTCTTTCCTCTCTCTTGGAATTAACCACAAGGTAAACAATACCCTTGCTAGCATCGTTTGAAATGTAGTGCTGACCTTTTCTTTGGACTTATCTTAGGGTAGACAGTTCAACTCTATAACATTTCACTCCATAAGCGCTTCCAAAACAAAGAACTCGTATATCAGTTTTGAAGTGGTTTTCGGTAAGTGATACACTTATATAAGCTCGGACTCTTCAAAACTAAATTGGTGAATTTCCAGTTAACTCAATTCTGGTTCTTTAAGAAGTAAACGAATGATATAAAGGACTCCTCCCTAGGGGATCTCATATATATACATTTTTACAGCAAGAGATGATTCATATGAATGAGTCCTCCCTGGGGGATCTCAAACTGTATTAATACGTGACACTTACATATACTTCCATAGTTAATTTGGCCAAATTCTATAGTCGACTACTCGATTATCATGTACAAAATAGAAACGGTCGCTTTTGGAAATCAAGTCTCGTATACTTATCACGTTTTTTGACTTTCTCAACTTATATTATCCCTCGGTCAAGAGTGAAGCTGGTAGATTAGAGCATTATTTGCTTTTAGACTCTACTCAAACATCATTCTTAACTCTCACAGATAGTAAATCTACTTTGTCGACTTTTAGTGCCAAGTATAAGATTAAATACTTTCCATAAACAAGTAAATACATAAAGCTTGATTTAGCCACTTAAGCGACTTATAATCCCCTTTTTATTTAGTTAATTCTTTTATAATTAAAACATCTTTGTAAATACCTGTATATATATTTAAAACACCTTTATAAAAGACATATACATGTATTCTAATATTTCACTATCGTTTCTACTCTTTTACTATTCATTTATACTCTTTTCAATACTTAGAAATTTATCCATATTAATATACAAATGGTATAACAATATTCACAAATCTTAAACAAAATTTCACATTTCCAAAAGTATAATTAAATGGGTTTAAAACAAATATTATTAAAACATTGTTACTATAAATCCGAAATCATTTTTCACTTAGTATTACCTCTAAAACATTCTTTTTAAAGATCTAAGTATACTTATTAACAAGTCAATATACTTTTGATTAACTTCTCAAAACCATTATTATAACTAAGTGTCATAATCAAAACCACCTCTATTCTTTTATAAAAATACTCAACTTAACTTTCCAAACTTATATATATATATAATACTTTAACAATACTTATAAATAGGTTTTAAATGTCTACACAATATATTACTTAAAAATAACTAATTTATAATTTACTAAAAACCTTTTATTTTAAATGCTGCAAAGGAAAACTTTTCCCTAAAAATTATATTTAATTACTAAAAATATACCCAAATTTCTAATCTTTTTTTTCATACTCTACTCCATTTAAATCGTGAAAAACTAGTTAAAATGTCATATTAAAACAAAATAGTACAACAAGTCCAGAAATGCTGATCAAAGAATTTTTTATAAGTGATGTAGAAAGTTCAGGACAGAGAACACTTGGAAAAGCATCGAAAGATTGAAAAGTTTTCTCTATTCAAACTATTGATTCAAGATCTAATTTTTTAACAGTAAGAATTATAATTATAGTAGATAATAACCATGCAAAGAAACCTCTAAGAATATCTATTAAACTAACTTTAAAAATCAACAAACACAAGACATTTTCAAAGTGCATCCATAACAATTAGTTCTCGCTTCTAACTATTTCAATTTCGTTCAAACAGTTATGAATGATTTAAACTTTGATATTATTACACTAAAAAGTACGCATATTTTACTTGTTAAACAATAAATAAACCCCTAAGAATGTCTTCCAAAATTAACTTTAAAAATCATCGAACACAAGGTATTTTCAAACTGCATCCATATCGACCTTTTTGCTATAACTTTTGCGATTTTGTTCGACAAGTCCTACAACTTTCAAAACCATTCCTTTACTGTCCTATACACCATAATATCCGTAGAGAACCACCAAAATATATCATATCAGAATATATTAACATGTCACCAATTTAAACAAGTTTAAAGCAAGTGGATTTCAAAATGCACTTATAGCGACTATCGCTATACAAACACTTTCACATCAATTCAACATACAAGCCAACCAAACATGTAAGCAAAAGTCTAGGTCACAATACATGTTTTAAAGGGTAATAGAAGTGAATACATACAATATAAAGTTTTCGCTTGCTTTCCAAAACAAGGGGGTCCAAAAGTGATAACTTGCATATTTCATTACGTTAGTTAACTTTATATTTTTGCACACATGTATACACACAATATATATAATCAAATGTGGTAAAATTATCCCACAACCTTTGCTAACAACCAAGCATAAGCACTAGAACCACTTCCTACCATCACCCATAAGCCAAGACTTCCATCTTTAGCCTTCACAAGCACAAGGTCATGCTCCCCTACCTTTATATTTCTCACGGCCTCCACCATGGTGCCACTTTTTTCATCTTCTTTCCCCTTTGACTTACTTTTCCTAGCCCCTAGGATTTTTTAAGGCCTTGGTTAAAGTTTGAGAGGATTTGGATTTCAGTTGATATATATTTTAGAAGATTAAATAGAAGAAAAGAGTACGAATACTTAAGCTTTTTTCACAAAACTTAGCAAATAAATTTATGAACACAAGAAGCATGTTGTGTATATTTAATCAAGGGTAAAATGAACTCCAAAGCCCATAGGATGGCTGGCCAAAACAACATCCCCTCCTTTAATGTGATTTTCTTTACACCACATTAAACCAAAGTTTCTTCTTACCTTCCTTAGTAAATTCCCAAACTACTCCACTCTAAAATATCTTCAAACATTCTAGAAGATTTTAATTACACAAATTATTTTTAGTCGCTAATTAATGAAAGATTAGTTAATTGGACAAGCACAACAAGTTCAAATAACTTTTATCGAGTAAAAAGCGGTTTACCGATAAACTGATTTTCGATCACGTTATCGATATTTCTTAGAACTATTTATTGTTGTAAACATTTTTAAAAAACAAGTTTACCTTCATTGATTATTAATTAAAAGGGAGTTAAAAAGGTTATAAAATACATTTAACCATATTAAATCTAAGATTCGGATTTTTAATTACGAAGTGTTCTAAATTCCGGGTCATTAGATTCTCCCGCATTTAAAACATTTCGCCCCTGAAATTCCAACACGACTAAAATACAAAAGAAACAAGCACAATCAATACTTAACAGCATTCAAAATCACTAGTAAACAAAGCTTGAGGTTTGCTTATGTTCAAAACTCTTCTCATCGCACAAGGACTACATATAATCTACTAAGCGTACCTTATGTTTAACAACCCCAGGTTAATATTTAAATGTTTTTTCATGCTACCTCATAATAAATCAAAGAGTCATTCCCTAAAATCTCCATAAGCCAATAGATCATAATATACATATATGTATAATTAAGCCAGTATGATGCACATGGATCATTTGTACGCAATACCCGATCTGATCACTTGCTCGATCATACAAATTTCACTTCCAAACTAGTATAGATCACTTGACCCTCTGGTGCAGGCTCCAATCAGATTCCTTGATTAGAAACTTTTGTTTCCCTTACATAGCAATATACTATGATAGAAAACCTCAAGATCATACCAAGAATCTATATCAAATGTTCGACGTTAAGAACCGAGCGAAAAATCCTTGCACGGACCAGTGTAAATTACCTAGAAATCATGTACTCTGACCTTGGATCAAGAACAACCATGCGAATAAAATGATCTACGTACAACTTACGTATTTTATCCTATTGGTTTCTTAATTACACCAATATCTTTTTAATCACATTCATTTACACTAATAACATATCATTCAACACTAAAACTATTTATGAACGTTTCATAAAAACATAACTCAAGTTTATAAATATTTTATAAAGACATGTCTTTATTTATAAAACATTTCATAATAGCTTACTTCAAGTTATTACTCGTATAATACTCTACGCATCCTAAGAGTATATACAAAATATCAAATTCATTTTACTTTCTAAAATTCTAACAAATGCCAAAATAAATCTGGGTCTTATAATTGAGTCAACCATTTGACTTCTTTAATGGTCAAGTTAGGCAAGTAGCTAGGAAAAGCAGGACACTATTATCCAAACCCAGGACGGAGTCTACTTTCCCTAGACAACTCTAAGGTAAAGATGTTTATTAGTTGGCCCAATAACATCGAATGATTACTTAACATAGATGTTCAAACCAATTAAAAAGTTATGTTAACTTATTACTTTCTAAATTCAAGAGTTACAAAACTCATCTTTAAATTTCAAAAACACTTAACTTCATATTCTATAATGATCCAAAAGTTTTCGACTATCCAAAATCGCTGAAAAATCCGTTTCATTCTAATGAATGAAAACTATCAAAGAATAATATTATACAAGATGAACATACCACACTACCCTAATACATAGGATACATGCATCAATAAAACAACTTATCAAAGTTTTACTTATTTATTAGACTCACTTTACTACAAAGAGAAAACAAAAAAGGTTTCATAATTATTTGGGCTATGCCACTACCAATTGAGCACCCTATATAGCATACAAACAAATCTTTTCTACATAAAATTTATATCAAAATCTGTACTACCAAAAACTATTCTTTATTGAACTACTCTATATTTTATATAAAAATTCTTTAAAGAAAAATTTAGAACTAAACATCGGGTTTTATTTCAAATCATTTGACATAATATTATATACATATATCTTTTGTAAATTAAACCATACTTTCGGGATTTAAACCAAAATCATTTTCAAAGAGGTATAAAATATTTTGTAAATAGTGCTAAGTACCATGATCATAGTTTATAAATCAATTTCCAAAATATTTACTTTAAAATCTATAGAAAATATACATATAGATCGAGTAACACAAAAATGATACCATGGAAACTAGTCTTGCCAAGTCGTACCATATATTCCCTTATTAAGAAGGGTAATGCCCACGAGAAGTGCTTATCAATCGAACATATCTCTTGTCCATTTTTAGTCACATTCGAGCCACTTGAATTAGATTATATAAAAATACTTTGTTCGTGAATTGATTCGTCGATTTCGAGAGAAACCTCAAACTCGAAACAATCTTAAACTACTTTTCAAATATTAATGTTCACAAATACTTTCAAATAATACTACTATCATTTTCTTCAAAATCATAGAAATCATTTCAAATACACTGGGATTTAAGTTCTTAAAATATTATTTTAAATCCTTTTCTTATATAAACTGTAGTTTATAAATTATACTTATATAAAATCACTTTCTTATATAAAACTATTTCACAAATATTTGTTTCCAAAATATTATGTCTTCCTTTAAATTATAATAAAAAACTTATTTTAGTATTAAATTTTAACCCAACATTATCATTGAATGTCTTTTAGTCAAACTGTGAAACCCAATTCATAAGGTGTTTGTTTCAATGCACCCATAATTTACTGTCTACCCAACCCATGCATAAAACAGTAAATTGCTCACAAACTATTCAAGCACAAATCAACAATAAATAGACGGTGGTAAATGCTCATACACTGGTCAAGAATAACTAATCTAATCAATAAATGATAATAACATTCATAAACTGGTTGAGCATAACTAATCAATCTACAAATGATAACAATGCTCGTAAATTAGCTAAGTAAGACTAAGCTAATAAATATACAAATGATAATAGTGCTTATAAACTAGTCGAGCATTTCAAATCATTCTATAAATGATAACAATGCTTATAAACTGGCCAAGTATGACTAAACTACATTAATGAGGGGTAATGAATGAGCATCATTAATCCGTACATCAGTTAAACTACATTTTAATAATTCATACTTATATAAGATCTTTAATTCTCATAGTTGGAATTACCTTTACGACGTACGTTTATAACAATTATAAATAAACTATCATATATATAATATACTCAACTCATTCTAGGGCGTTGCTTAACCTATCTCTAATGAGTTATACCCAACCAAAGCTAAGGTTGTCGCTTAACCTTCAGCTTTGATATCAGTTGTAATGACCTGCCTTTTCGATCCCTAAATGTCAACACTAATACATCCACGATATTCATGTGCCAAGCACCCAAGTGCCGGAAAGATTGATTGTTAGGGTAAATAAAAAAAAGAAAATGAACAAGGAAGAAAGAACACAACATCAGAATCTCAGAGCGAATTGATAACATATAATATCAAAAGGCGGTACAAACTCTCACTCTAAGATACATAACATTTCAAAATTACAATCGTAAGTATTATCATTAGCTTGGACATTTATAACATCATACCCTCACAAATGCTGATATATACATAGTAGTAGTGCAGCGAAAATAAAATACTACAGTAGGAAAATGGAAGCATTCGGGTCATCTCCTGAAGCTTCAAAGAATATCAACAAATACTGCCTTTCTTAAACTGCTCGAAAGAGCACTCAAAGAATTAAGAGAAACATAAAACCACGAGTCAGACATAAGTTTGGCATGAGAAACTCAAGAAATATGTGATTAGAATATAATAGTACTTTCGAGACCACTCGAATCATCGAAATAATTATCCCCTCAAAATAACCAAACTCATCTAATAAGTACACATGGCAATATAATTGTAATGACCCAAAATTTCGAACACTTCGTATTTAAACATTTGAATTATTTAAATATTTGTATCTTGGATTTATTGTGAATAAATATGATTTTATAACCTTGTTAAACACTTTTTAAATAATAAGTAATGTTAGAAAACTTATTTTTGAAATGTGTTTACAAAAATATACACTTTGAATAAATATTGAAAATGTGACTGGAAAACGTTTTGTTAAAAATCAACTTTTTGTTAAATAAAAGATGTTTGAATATTTGTACACTAGTATGATAACGTATGACCACATTAACAAGTATTAAATCACCTTATTTCCTAAGCAAATTAATTAAGTTAAAAGGAATTAATTAAGGGGACAAAAGGAACCTTAAACCGAAGAGTGATTTAAGGAAGGTAAGGTGCGTAAGAGGTATGGTTTGCATGTACTAAAGTATGAAAGGGAAAGGGAAAACTTTCTTTGGCTAGTGGGCATCTTTGGTCATTTGCCATAAATTCCTAAGGCTATAAATAACTGGGCATGTCCTCTTTATTTCTTCACCAATTCACTTCTAAATCAATGTCTTTATCTTCTTCTTCCTCCTCTCTAACTTTCGAGAAATCATATCAAACTAACTCCTTTCTCCCCCAAACTCCTTCTATAATCATTAAACAACATTACAATACCTCTTAGAAAATCAAAATTGAACAAATGATGGAGTTATTGGAGATCCTCCCTTGGGCCGTGAGCAATGGTGAGTGGTGGAAGGTTGGGCCATGAGCATTAGATGCCTTTTCTAGGCATGGGCGTGTGCAAATGAAGGAAATGGGAGACCCTGGCCGTGATCTAGGAGCAAATGGAGCTGATGGAAGAAGGTTTTGATGGTTGGTTGAATGTTGGTAGGAAGATGGTAGTGTTTGGTTGAATAAATGTGAGTTATCCTACCTTGAATGAAAATAATAACTTGACAATTTGCTTGTTAAAAACTTGTTAATTTGCTTGCTAAAAAACTATGATAATAGACCTTAACTAAGTAAAGTTATAACCCAGATTTATGTGCTTTGAATAGCATGATATTTGTGTAACTTTTTTACTTTGGAAGGCCTTGGTTTATGTGATTGAATGGCATTGAATATTGAATTGAATATGGAATTGTCCATATAACAATAGTCACTATAAACACACTTTGAATCCCTTAACTATAACTTGTGTAATTTGATGATTTGTGAACATATCTTGATATAACTTGTTTTGGTTGTTATCTACACTTCTATAAGTGTTTTAGAAAGCAAAGGACATTTGAAAAGTTGTGAGATTAATCAAATAAAACTAAGAAAGTTTGAAATAAAAATAGTTGCTATATCGACACTTTTAAATTCCTTATTTTTGGGAAATAATGTTTATTTTTGTAGAGACTTCCTTATGGTTTTCTTTACCATTTTAATAAGTAAATAATATATTATTCCTATTTAAAAATTTTAAAGCTTGAATCATTTGATAGCTAGTTGAACGAAGTGGCAAAGTTATAGCGAAATAGTCGTTATACGAGCACTTCGGAAAAATACCTTATATTCAGAAATTTCTATAAAATAATAAAAGATATTCTTTGAGATTTTTCATGATGGTTTCTAAGTACCCAAAGTATACTGACTATTGTAAAAAGAATGGATCAAAAATAATTTTTTAAAATGTCGAAAACTAGGCGCAAAATTGTAGCAAAACATGTTAGAAACATACAACAAAACTTTAAGCAACAATTTCTGGAAATGCTACCTTTGTAGTTTGAAACTATAAATTGTATAAAAATGATATTTAAATGAAATATTTTCCTCTAATCATTTTAGGATTGTTTTTTAACTTATATTAGAGTGTTCTAAAATTGGTTTCATGTTTAATTATATTACTAATGTAAAAGTAAGTGGCTTTAAAATAAAACAAATTTATTTTGATTTTTCTATTTATTTCCAAATTGGTTATTTTTACATAATATTCTATATAAATAAATATAATATATTTTTATGTAGTTTAAAAGTGTTTTAACATATTAATAAGTATTTATGGGTATTCCTATATATATACATATAAGTTTTAAAAAGTAAGTTAAGTAGTTTATAAATATAATAAATGAAGTTTGGATTTTAACACTTAAGTTGAAATAAAAGGTTTTGGGGAATTACTTAAAAGTTTATTACCTTAATTAATAAGTGTGGCTATGCTTTGATCTTTAAATAAATGTTTTAAAGTTAATGACAAGTGTAGCGACCCGTATTTTAACCATTTAAAAATGTTAAATTAAATAAGATTTTTGAATAAAATTGTTAGAAAAAATATTTAAGATTGCATTGATACAAACTAAATTATAATATATAAGTATGAGCTTAATTTAAATGACTATTAATGACATATATTTGCAATAAGGTAAGAATAATAACATAGGATAGTGTGTATTAATGATATTAGTTTGAATGAAATTGATAGCTTTCTGAATATAAATTTCCAATTGATTGGAATAATAAATGTTAATAAAGAATAATATATGTTTTTTATTAAAGAAGAAATCATATGTTTATTCATTTGAAATGTTTGGTAGCCGAAAGATTGGTTACAGGTGTAAGAAATTGATTATTTAATAAAAAATTTTAATAACTTTTGGATTGTATACAATAATTGCATAAATATGTTAAATTACTATAAACATGAATTGAATTGTCTCATTTTTTTTTAAAATTTAACTATGGGATTAATTGCAATTAATGTAATTGAAATCTTTCAAATAAAGGAAAGAGAACATTCATTAACGGATGTAATAATAGAAATATACGTTTGAATTAAAATAAAAGAGAAAGTTGAGGAAAGAAAAAGGAAATATATGTTTTAATTGAAAAGGGAATTTGATGTAATAAAAATGAATTTTTTTAATCAAATTAAAAGAATGTTTTGGAAAATAAAATAAAATAAATGTTTTCATTTTGTAATTAAGTATAATTGTGTGAAGAGAGAAAAATTGAATTTTGAAACAACATTTACAGTCGTTAAATAGCAGTCAGAGACAGTACGAAAGTAGTTTTAATGCCAACTTTATATTTTAAAATAAATTAAATATTTGAGTTCCTGATTGTGTGTTAAGAAAGACGTTGTTTTTAAATTTGAGTTTGGAGTCCCGAGCTCTCTTTATTTGTGTGTAGCGGCGGTCTCCATGACGTTAATTGGTGTGTTCAAATTTTATTTGTTATGTGTTAATAAAATTTTTAATGGGTGCAAGTTGAGTATTTTATAGGTTAATGAATTAATTGAGAGGAGAATACATTTTAGAATTAGATCCAAAAATTTTGGTTGCTGGTCCTCTTTATTTACTTCATATTACCTCATTTATGCTGTTATATTTTTAATGTTATATATTCTCTTAATTAATTACATAAATTTGTGTACAGAATTTATTTTCATTTATTGTGTGTTAATTAAATCTTTAATGTATGTCAATTTTAGTATGTTTGGGGTTAAATTGACTGAACAAATGTTTTTGAAATTTGAATTCCAAAAGTTTGTTTAAGTGTGGAGTTGTCCGTTCATTCCCTTTCTAATTAATAATTGCCACACTCTTTTCATTATTTCCTCATTTGTTCCATTACTCCTTCCATTTACATTGTCTGAATTTTTTTTTCATTTTCGCAAACGCAAATTACTTTTCATGCTTTTAATTCTTTCCTTCACCTCTTTTTAATACCTACCACTTTTAAAAAGGCTGTTCATATTTACTTTATTTCAATACCTAGTTTGTTCATATTTACTTTACTACCTTTACGTTCATTTTTCAACTACATTTCATGAAGCCTCATTTCATTTATTTCAATTTAATAGCACCCTCTAAACAAAATAGGTATTTCAATACATGTTATTACCCCATTTATTATTTAACATCCTATAAATTATCATTTGAATTATTTCAAATAAACTAAGAAATAGGTTGAAATGATATATACCTATGTCATTTAATTTTGGGTTGAAATGATATATATCGATCCATGTAATTAAAATATATATCCATCCATGTAATTAAAATTGGATTAACCGATCACTTGGCAGTAGGGTAGAAAATTATATACGGACACTGGATTGGTTAAATTAAATGGTTTCAAAATCTTGAATTTTAATTGGTTTAAATGATATTGTTTTAAAGAAAATAAAATTTGGATTGATATGAATTAAATTATTTTCTAAATTCGAGCTTTTAAATGTTGAAATTGAAACTATTAAATGAAATTATTTAAAGATTTAATTTGAAATATTAAAGTTGAAATTTAGATATGATTTGAATTTATTGAAAGTGAATTAATTTAAAGGTTTAAATTTTAGTGTAAACTTTGAATTTACCTTAACTAAAATGGTTTAAATTGGTATTTCCAAGTTTGACGTGAAACATATTTAAACTAAATTGTTCCAAAATGAGAATGCGAATTGGAACTTTCAACCTTTGAATATAACTGTTTAAATTAAATTTGAAGTAAAGTTTAAAATCGTTAAATTGAGGTTGATGTAAATGGAATTTTGAATATGAAGTTTACGTGAAAGGGAAATAGAAAAAATTTAATTTGTTATGATTTGGAATTTGAACCTAGGTGTGAAAGAAATGAACAATTTTAATATAAAATATTATAATGTATAAACTTTCTAATAATAAAATTATTTTAATATATAAACAATTTTAATTATCTAAACTATTTTTAATATTAAGAAATTTTATATTCAAACTATTTCCAATCTTTAAACTATTTTTATTATTCCAAACTATTTTTCAATATTATAACTATTTTTAACCATCCAAACTAATTTCAATATTAAACTATTTTAATATATAAACTTTCTAATAATAAAATTATTTTAATATATGAACTATTTTAATTATCTAAACTATTTTCAATGTTAAGACTATTTTATATTCAAACTATTTCAAATCTTTAACTATTTTTATTATTCCAAATTATTTTTCAATATTATAACTGTTTTTAACTATCCAAACTATTTTCAATATTCAAACTATTTTAATTATCTAAAACCATTTTAATATTCAAACTGTTTTAAAGGGGAATTTTTTAGATTTAAATCGTTGATTTAAATAGGAATGTTATGGTATGAAAGTATAACCTATGTTGGATTCAAAATGCTTTTTGAAGCAAAAATGATATTTTGGTTTGAAATATGACTTGTTCTTGGAATTTTAAAAAACCAATTGGTGTGTAAATTGACGTTTGATTGTTAAAGAGATTGGGGCCAGATGAATGACATACTCTCTGTTATTATATCGGAACCACTTTAATAACCGTGTACACAGTGGATGTTATCCAGAATGCAGAGGTTGAATTGGCGACGTTTGCTGGAATGAAGAAAGAAAACGATGATGGATGACCCCGACATTTGTGTCAATTTGAAATGACTAAAACAGGAGCCTATGTCTGGCCAAGGGGTTAGCTACCTTTAGGGGCCCCGCCCCTTCGTATTATTATATTGATTTTGACTCGATCGGTGCACCTTGATTTGATTTGGGGGTGGTGGATTCGGTCGGCAGTCGTTGCGGCTATGTGTTATGATCATCCAGAAAGGGTAAACTAGTAGAATCCTACTTTGGGCATTGCCTTATGTGCCTTGTCATAATTTTATCCTTATACGCGACCATTACAATTTTGTTTTAGCATTGTCTTATCAAGGCGCCTCCTTGACTACCGACGTTACTGGTTGTGTCACATGGCAAACTGTAGGACAATGCTTAAAAACGCGTTAAGGGGGATTAATGTAAAGCCTTAACGCTAGGAAAAATATTTTTTTTATTGATTAGACACTACATATATAGTGTATTTTGCTACATATAGATAGTTTAACGAATCCTTAAGAGGTGGAAAATCCCATAACATCTTTTAAGTTATTGCACGCACGTTATACACTGGATAGGAGATGTAAAATCCCATAAATATCTTCGATGCTATTACACTCCTGTCTTATGTGATATTAATTTGACTTACATAAGAAGTTTTAGTTCTGACTCGATTGTTTTGTCTTTTCATTACGCTCGGGTCAGCTTGAGTATTTCAGTGTTTGAAGACATTATTCCTTGAAGATGAAGATGTAGTTTGTTAGACCGCATTTACTATTATTATTCCACTGCATTATTTTTAGTATGTTTGTTTGTTTATTATACTCTGATTATGTTGTAAAAATTAAAATCAAATGTATATTGTAAAAAAGCTTCATGAATTGTTTATTTGATTATTATATTTTATCATTCCGCTGCGAGATTCTATGTGTTTCTTTCCTTCTTTTCTATTATTTTCTTCTTAAACCCCATTGACATTCCACCCTTTTAAATGGTTTGAGTTAGACATGTGTGGTTTATTGTCGACTTTAATCGTCCAAAAAGGTGGGTTGTTACAATAAGTATATAAATGGTTTTGGGTTGCAGTAAACAATGTTTTAGTAACATTTGTTTTTAACCCTTATCGTTAATTATACTTAGGAATATAATTAGATATTCATTAATGAATATTTAGTAGATAAGTATAAGTCAATGATTTAGGTTTATTGTGATTGATGTTTAAGTAACAGTTGTCTTTAACCCTTAAATATAATTAAATCTTTAAAATCAAGTTTTAAAGAAAATGGTTAAGTGTAAAATGGTTTTGGGTTTGTTGTGACGAATGTTTAAATAACAATTATCTATAACCCTTAAGAATATACTTAGATATCTAATGATGGAAATTTTAAAGATAATAACAAGTATGTAATCTTCTATAAAAAGATAGAAAAGTATATGTTTAAAATATAAAAGTGAGAAGGGGTTTATAGTAACAATGTTTGAGTAGCATTTATTTTTTACCTCTTTGATTATATTTTTAAAAGTATGAAAACTTTGTTAAGTGAATTGTGAATATACTTATACCTTGAGATAAGCATATGAATACTTTTGAAGTATTGAAAAGTGTATAAATAAATAGTGAAGTAATAGGATACAAGTATATATGTTTTATTAAGAGAAATTGTAACGACCTCAAATTTTCAACCATTCGCATCCATACATGTCGGATTTGAATCGCTCAAAATATCAGACTGTTAATTTAAATTTGGCAAAACTCAGCATATACAGTAAATAAATAGTCACAAAATCACAGACACAGAGTAATATAACAACAGTGCAACGGAAACAAAAGAATAGTAGTTCATGAAGCTACTATATATATATATATAACAGAGTTAAACAAGATACAACAGAAGTCTCGAATACAATAGTCAAATACAAGAACAGAATACCTCACTGGAATCAACTGAATATCTGAAAGCTGGATAGATAGCTGGATCTCCAAGTGAAGCTCCAACTCCAAAGGCGAGCCTCGAATACTGGTACACTCAGTCTGACCCGAGCGTAAAGCAAAACACAAAACACTCGAGTCAGGATTAACATTCTTATATCAATAAATCCAACTCAAGTGAAATAACAACTGAAAATACAAGTAACTCAAAGGATGTTTGGGATAACCATCCTCTAAGGATCCGTTAAACTATTTATATATAGTAGTGTACGCTAAGTAGATAATGCCTATTAGTAATATAAAGTATCAAAATAGCGTTAAGGCGTTACCATTATCCCCCTTAATACATTATATATAAGCGTCATAGTCTATACAGCACTGTAAACTCCACCGTAAACTAGTGGGCTATCAGGGAGTACTCCATAGGTATAACACGAAACAAATCGTAGTGGTCACGCATAGGGATACGAGTATGACAAGGCACATGAGGCAATATCCAAGGTAGTGAAACTACCGTTTGCCTGATCCAGACTAGTGAGAACGCATCGCCGCAACGATCGCAACACCGCGAAACAACACTCCCAATTCAAGGGTGCGCACCAATCAAAAACAAGTAATGAGTAGTTTACGAAGAAGTGTGTCCGCTAGAGGTAGCTAACCTCACTGGCCTGGCACGGCTCCTGTTTAAGTAATTCCCAATTTGACACAAGTGTCATGGTCATCCATTATCGTTCTCTTTCTTCAAATCCAGCAACGTCATCATTCCAACCACTTCATTCTGGATCACACTCCGCGTATAATATTTATTAAAGTGGTTTTCGGTTTAGACAGAGAGTATGTCCCAAACCGATCCCGGACTCTTTAATAACGACGTAATTATTATGCCGATTGGTCATTTAATAAACTTTCAAAATAGTTTATATTTCAAAACCAAAATATCATTGCCATTTCAAAAACATATCAATACGATATCACTTCCATTTCAAAACCAAATACGATACCATTTCCATTTCAAATATATCCATCTCAAATATATCCATTTACAAAATCTTAGTACTTCAAAGTTATAACACTTTCTAAATCAAACACTTTGGAAATCATAATACTTTGGAAATCAAAATTTAGAAATCATAATGCTTTGGAATCATAACACTTCCCACTTAACCATTTAAATATAAATAATAGTATA
Organism: Allium fistulosum; assembly: GCA_030737815.1. Lineage (NCBI taxonomy): Eukaryota > Viridiplantae > Streptophyta > Magnoliopsida > Asparagales > Amaryllidaceae > Allium > Allium fistulosum. The sequence goes on from CM060901.1 coordinate 1,152,759,085, forward strand.
TATAATAAAATAGTTTATAATTTAAAATAGTTTATATAAAAATAGATAAAATTTGAAATAGTTTATATTAAAAATGATTTATATTGGAAATGATTTATATTAAAATAGTTTATATTAAAATAATTTATAAAGTAAATTATAAATAGTCTTAGATATAGTTTAAAAATACTTTATATAATAAAATAGCCTCCTCAATTTCACAAATCGATTCAAATCAACTCGCCTTTCAAATTCAACTTAATTAAATCTTAATTCATAAATTTCAACTCAATTCAGTTCTCAATAAATCGTTTCAAATTATATCGATCTCAAATACAGATTTGAACCACAAAATAAACCTTTTAATTTCAATATATTTCGAAGCTTTAAATATTCAACATTTCAAAACTAAATTCAATAAATATATATATATATCAAATAAACTTTACTATTATTTAGTTTTGAAATATTTACTTAATCATTTCCATAACATCTAAATACAACATCAATTTACAAATTTAAATAAACAAAATATCCCATTTAAATTTATATAAGTTTGAAATATTCATTTAAGTCACTTTTATCTAATCCAAGTTATAAAACATAACTTTAAAATTTCAAATTTAATAAATTTCAAATCAAACCTATTTATGTAAAATTCTTAAATAGATATAATTTCAAATCACTTTCAAATTTATCTTTTCAACCTGAATCATTATAAACTCTATATTTGAAAATATAGATATTAAATAAATACTTAAACATATTATATATCAACTTTATTAAATCAACTTTAATAAATCTTTAAAACTCAATATTTATTAAAACCATATATTTCTTTTCAAACCACAGAAATCATTTTCAATATATATATATATATATATATATATAGACCAACGGTGTCTGTATATAATTTTCTACCCTATGGTCAAGTGATACAGATATTTATCATTTCAATCCATAATTTAAATATATACGGTTATATATCTTTTCAACCCGCAATCCCAAATTCAATTCCAATGAAAATCGCTTGGGTTTATCATTTCAACCCATAACGATTTTCTCCTATTCTACAGATCGTTCGGGTATGTATCATTTCAACCCATAGTGAATTCTATACTAACAGGGAACTTGCAGAGTGATAACAGATATGATAATAATATAACAAACATATATCATCAATATAAATAACAGATAATGGTGTCAGGTGTCTCAGGTGAACAGATACAGATAATGGCATATATATAGCAATATAAATAATAGATAATGGTGTCAAATGTCACAGGTGAACAGATACAGATGATGGCATATATATAGCAATATAAATAATAGATAATGGTGTCAGATGTCATAGGTGAACATATATAGATGATGGCATATATAGCAATATAAATAACTAACAACAACATATTTTAATTATCATTTCAATTGAAATCAAATTTAATAAATATAAGAACATTAATTGTGAGTGATTGCTCACCTTTCGAGGCTAGAGAATAGACAACGGAATGAGATGAGATATGAATCCAAGCACGGATTACGAGGCAAAGCAAGATTGGCACGAATTCGATGAATTCGACGAGCACAGCTGATAGTTGGAAATTGATAAAAACCAGTCAAAACAAGCTTGATATAACACTGAAACAAACTATATATTATAATATATATTCGTTTCAAGATATTAACATAACATACATACATATATGTGTTTATATATAAATGTCTCTGAAATCAATATTCAAATTAAACATATTTTTAAAGTAAAATCATATAATTTCAAACCAATATTTAATTTTTAAACACATACAAAATAAAATATATGCATATTTCAATCGTTACTACTTTAAACCATATTTAAATTTAAATAAACCTCCATAATACATCCGAAAACCAATTTCACTTATACTTATATGTGAACAATATGTAACCAATCTATAACCAACGCACACCACAAAATTTCAAAGCAATATTTATATAAATCAGTATAACCTACTATACATAGTACTTACAACTTTTACAGGCAAACCTTACACATAGGAAATATATATGTAAACCTCAGTACGTATTACTACTATATATATTCAAACTGATATATAACTAACATTTATCAAACTGCCAACCATTTAAGTATATATATATATATATACATATATAACAATGTAATATATATTACTGACATATTAAAGAATAACAAATTATTAACATATTATATACTTTTTAAAACAAAAGTATGTTATCAAAATTTGCCTACTGACATATTACATTGTACAATAACAGTAGATCCCTTACAAAGCTTGTATCACAAGATCAGTTTATATACACATAAATTCACATACATATACTTAAAACGCATCATATATATATATACCTTTATTAACTAATAATTAAACCATTGCAATATATAAAATACTGTTATAAATAAAATATATACCATCGCTAATACTATAATATAAACAGTATAAGATATATAAACATCAACATATATATAAACGAAACCATGCTCACTGTTGCCAGGGACATCACCTATATCATTTATTAATATAGCAAGATTTATAACATATTATATGATCGAGCTAATATAATTTTTATACAAACTCATACTGTAACCATCTGCCTATTACAAAACTCGGCAAGATATATATATTAACTAATATATATAAACAGGTTTACAAATATATATTTTATAATATACAATACTAACATTATATTTACTTATAAATAGGTTTACAACTCACGTATAAAATATATAACTAACACAAAACTCCAAATATATATACTAACCCATTATATATATGCGTGAGCCACAGAACAAGAGGCGACAGGCTCGGTCAAGTGATGCTTCGGCCTCGAGTTGATGACAGGCGAAGTGGGAGGCTGCGTTGCTTGGCCATGGTTCGGTTGGTAGGTAGAGGTCGGTGGTTAAGTACGACCATGGATCGGGGAAGAAGGCTTCTGAGGCGAGGCTCGGTAGGTGCTGTCATGCGGAGAGTGGTGTGCCCGTTCGATGTGGTGTGGAGGAGGAAAAATGGCTCGGCTGTGCTTTGGATTTGTTGAGGTTGGTCTCAGACTAATGGAGGGAGAAAGGAAAGGAAAGGTGATAAGGTGGTAAAGGAAGCTACATGCATAAGGATGAAAAACGAAAATGAAGAGAAGAAAGAAAAAGAAAAATTAATAATGGCAAGCCACAGGTTGGAGGGAGGTTGCTGAGAGGAATAGGTGCAGAGCAAATAAAAATCAGAAATAAAATGAATTACAATGGGAACAGAGAAAGTCATTGCACGAGAATTTAGGAGATCATTAAAGCAAATGGCTGTTTCTTTTGTAAATGAAAAGACCGCAAAAACTGAACAAACGGACCACCATTCAATAAATTGAAATGATGAAGTAACAGCTGACCATTGAATCAGCAAAAGTTATTAAAGCAATTTATGGTTGCTTGGCAGTCACGGTTCAAATTTTGAAACCAAGGAAAATCAAAAGGTCGCGATTTGTGGTACCGATACGGTGCACCGTTATTGTTTCCATCACGTATCGGACCTCAAAACACAAATTGAATATACCGTAGAGATCAGCACGACGAGACGACCAAAACGGTATACATATATTGGTGGTACGATCATCCTATCAAAAGTCGATAATCGGTACCAAAAATGCTGCTATTTTGCCGAAAATAAGATCGACGGAGCAATAACAATCAAAATTTGGAGAAACGAAATATTACGTCTTGCTCAGAAGATGATTTACAATTTTTCTATATAAAAATATTCAGGGTTAGAAAACATTTTATTATCATCAAATTTAACTGCTTTAAATTTAAATGGAATTGCACAATAAAATTTACTTCCATATTATCTGATGAAAATTTACCATTTACTATGTTTAAGAAGACGTATTCCAAATATCAAATTTATATTTCCAAATTTTATTGTTTTTAAAATTTCACAAAATTACCAGTTAAATACATTATAAAACCAGTTAAAAATTTTCGGGTCATTACACTCTCCCCCACTCAAAACTTTTCGTCCCCGAAAAGGAAGGAGGTAGGAGAATAGAAACAACCAGAAAGTAATTAGATTGGAAAACAAAATTAATTTAAACTATATAAATTCCAATTTGAATTAATTAATATTTAACAATTTGGTTAGATCCATTTATATTAAATCAATAAATAGTCATTCAATTTAAATTTGTTAGTTCAAACTGTTAATTCTAATCACATAAATTTCAATTTAAGTCAATTAATATTCACTAATTGATTTTGTTGATTCAAGGTATTTCATTAAGTTGATTTAATTTCAATTTTATTAATTCCTCAAAATAGAATTTATTTATTCATTTATTATTCAATTAACTTATTATTCAATTAACTTATTATTCTATTTATCTCAATTAACATTTTATAATCAAAATTTAAGTGTATAACATTTATTATAAACACTCAAATTTTTTTAAAATTTTTATTTATAAAATCATTTAATCATCAATTTACATTGTAAATTATTCAATTTCATATTCAACTTGTGAATGATTTAGGTAAGTTGTTTTAGAATGAAATTGGGTATTATACAAATAAAATTTTCCAATTCAATTATTTCAAGTTTAAATATTTATTCCGAATTTTGGTTTCATTTTATAATGGAAGTCATCTTTAAATGATAAATTCAAGGATTAAATCTCCGATTAACTTCAAACAATATAGAGATAAATATATATAGTATATATCAGATCAAAATTAATTTATTTATATATATATAAAATAAATCAGGTCATACCACAGAAATTCAAATCAAATTCAATTTCCAAAACAAAAGTGTAGCAAAGCTACTGAATGGTCTCTTCACTTCGAAACTCGAAAATGAATGTCGATGATGCGGCCGTCATCACTGAAATTATTTTCCAGCGACAAAAGAGAAGAGTACCGATTTAAACATTTTAAAATTCTTTGAAAATCATTTATATTCGAAAATACTTTAAATTATACACATTTAAAACTTTAAAACCAAAGTTTGAAATCATCGGAAATTAAATTCTCAAATTTCTGATTTAAATTCATTTCAATTCCAAATCAATTAATAAACCATGTTTATAAATTCATTTAGAACAATAAATGATAATCAAATATTATCATTTCAAACAACCAATTTAATTAACTATTTAATTCCATAAAATCCTATACTTATATATATATATATGTAATATAATCATACGAATCTATTTCATTTACCAAATTTGAAAATAATATTGTGTCAGTTTGCTCTATTCAAGTGTTTTGGAAATCCTATCGATAGCGTTGATCAGACGAATCGATCGAAAACCCAAATCAACATAAAAAACTCAAACAACACAATATATAAAACATTTTTAATATTAATTCACAAATACAGTTCCGCGCTCGACGATACAAGAATGGATTTCAAAGCAAAGATAGAGAATCAAATTTGATGGACTCAAATCAAAGAGAATTTCGATTCGAAGATAGGTTCGAAATAAAGATAAGATGATTAAATAACAAAATAGGAAGATGGATAAGTTTATATAAATCGCAGGCAACCTTAACCGGGTTGACCGTGACTTAAAGAATAAGATCGATGCAGAATTCCGAGGCAAATCGACATTCGATCGCAAGAGATAGAATTTAGGCATAGCAGGAGATAGATAGGATCGTAAACTGAGGATACAGAAATCTCCGGTAAATCAATGCCTATTATAAAGGAGTTTCACTCCTTTACAAATCATTCAAAGATTGGCGAGACCGCTGATTTATTATAGAAATCATTCGAAGTGGAGTCATGGGATACTACGGAATCAGAAAACACGAATAGAGGGAGACAAGGATGAATTTTGGAACCGAGGGGAACGTTCCAAAATTCAAAGGAAACCGAATCAAAGAAGAAGGAATTCAAGCTTGAACGAAAGTGATTCTGTAATTAAATCTACTCCATATGTTGAGTTTTGCCTAAAACCAAAGCTCTGATACCAACTGTAACGACCTCAAATTTTCAACCATTCGCATCCATACATGTCGGATTTGAATTGCTCAAAATAACAGATTGTTAATTTAAATTTGGCAAAACTCAGCATATACAGTAAATAAATAGTCACAAAATCACAGACACAGAGTAATATAACAATATTGCAGCGGAAACAAAAGAATAGTAGTTCATGAAGCTACTATATATATATATAACAGAGTTAAACAAGATACAACAGAAGTCTCGAATACAATAGTCAAATACAAGAACAGAATACCTTACTGGAATCAACTGAATATCTGAAAGCTGGATAGATAGCTGGATCTCCAAGCGAAGCTCCAACTCCAAAGGTGAGCCTCGAATACTGGTACACCCAGTCTGACCCGAGCGTAAAGCAAAACACAAAACACTCGAGTCAGGATTAACATTCTTATATCAATAAATCCAACTCAAGTGAAATAACAACTGAAAATACAAGTAACTCAAAGGATGTTTGGGATAACCATCCTCTAAGGATCCGTTAAACTATTTATATATAGTAGTGTACGCTAAGTAGATAATGCCTATCAGTAATATAAAGTATCAAAATAGCGTTAAGGCGTTACCATTATCCCCCTTAACACATTTTATATAAGCATCATAGTCTATACAGCACTGTAAACTCCACCGTAAACTAGTGGGCTATCAGGGAGTACTCCATAGGTATAACACGAAACAAATCGTAGTGGTCGCGCATAGGGATACGAGTATGACAAGGCACATGAGGCAATACCTAAGGTAGTGAAACTACCATTTGCCTGATCCAGACGGGTGAGAACGCATCGCCGCAACGATCGCAACACCGCGAAACAACACTCCCAATTCAAGGGTGTGCACCAATCAAAAACAAGTAATGAGTAGTTTACGAAGAAGTGTGTCCGTTAGAGGTAGCTAACCTCACTGGCCCGGCACGGCTCCTGTTTAAGTCATTTCCAATTTGACACAAGTGTCATGGTAATCCATTATCGTTCTCTTTCTTTAAATCCAGCAACGTCATCATTCCAACCATTTCATTCTGGATCACACTCTGCGTATAATAGTTATTAAAGTGGTTTTCGGTTTAGACTGAGAGTATGTCCCAAACCGATCCCGGACTCTTTAATAACTACGTAATTATTACATCGATTGGTCATTTAACAAACTTTCAAAATAGTTTATATTTCAAAACCAAAATATCATTGCCATTTCAAAAACATATCAATACGATATCACTTCCATTACAAAACCAAATACGATACCATTTCCATTTCAAATATATCCATCTCAAATATATCCATTTACAAAATCTTAGTACTTCAAAGTTATAACACTTTCTAAATCAAACACTTTAGAAATCATAATACTGTGGAAATCAAAATTTAGAAATCATAATGCTTTGGAATCATAACACTTCCCACTTAACCATTTAAATATAAATAATAGTATATATAATAAAATAGTTTATAATTTAAAATAGTTTATATAAAATAGTTAAAATTTGAAATAGTTTATATTAAAAATAATTTATATTGGAAATGATTTATATTAAAATAGTTTATATTAAAATAATTTATAAAGTAAATTATAAATAGTCTTAGATATAGTTTAAAAATACTTTATATAATAAAATAGCCTCCTCAATTTCACAAATCGATTCAAATCAACTCGCCTTTCAAATTCAACTTAATTAAATCTTAATTCATAAATTTCAACTCAATTCAGTTCTCAATAAATCGTTTCAAATTATATCGATCTCAAATACAGATTTGAACCACAAAATAAACCTTTTAATTTCAATATATTTCGAAGCTTTAAATATTCAACATTTCAAAACTAAATTCAATAAATTTATATATATATCAAATACACTTTACTATTATTTAGTTTTGAAATATTTACTTAATCATTTCCATAACATCTAAATACAACTTCAATTTACAAATTTAAATAAACAAATTATCCCATTTAAATTTATATAAGTTTGAAATATTCATTTAAGTCACTTTTATCAAATCCAAGTTATAAAACATATCTTTACAATTTCAAATTTAATAAATTTCAAATTTAATAAATTTATGTTATTTATGTAAAATTCTTAAATAGATATAATTTCAAATCACTTTCAAATTTATCTTTTCAACCTGAATTATTATAAACTCTATATTTGAAAATATAGATATTAAATAAATACTTAAACATATTATATATCAACTTTATTAAATCAACTTTAATAAATCTTTAAAACTCAATATTTATTAAAACCGTATATTTCTTTTCAAACCACATAAATCATTTTCAAAATATTTATATATATATAGACCAACGGTGTCTGTATATAATTTTCTACCCTATGGTCAAGTGATACGGATATTTATCATTTCAATCCGAAATTTAAATATATATGGGTATATATCTTTTCAACCCGCAATCCCAAATTCAATTCCAATGAAAATCGCTTGGGTTTATCATTTCAACCCATAACGATTTTCTCCTATTCTACAGATCGTTCGGGTATGTATCATTTCCACCCATAGTGAATTCTATACTAACAGGGAACTTGTAGAGTGATAACAGATATGATAATAATATAACAAACATATATCATCAATATAAATAACAGATAATGGTGTCAGGTGTCTCAGGTGAACAGATATAGATAATGGCATATATATAGCAATATAAATAATAGATAATGGTGTCAGATGTCACAGGTGAATAGATACATATGAGGGCATATATATAGCAATATAAATAACAGATAATGGTGTCAGATGTCACAGGTGAACAGATACAGATGATGGCATATATATAGGAATATAAATAACTAACAACAACATATTTCAATTGCCGTTTCAATTGAAATCAAATTTAATAAATATAAGAACATTAATCATGAGTGATTGCTCACCTTTCGAGGCTAGAGAATAGACAACAGAATGAGATGAGATATGAATCCAAGCACAGATTTCGAGGCAAAGCAAGATTGTCACGAATTCGATGAATTCAACGAGCACAGCTGATAGTTGGAAATTGATAAAAACCAGTCAAAACAAGCTTGATATAACACTGAAACAAACTATATATTATAATATATATTCGTTTCAAGATATTAACATAACATACAAACATATATGTGTTTATATATATATGTCTCTGAAATCAATATTCAAATTAAACATATTTTTAAAGTAAAATCATATAATTTCAAACCAATATTTAATTTTTAAACACATACAAAATAAAATATATGCATATTTCAATCGTTACTACTTTAAACCATATTTAAATTTAAATAAACCCCAATAATACATTCGAAAACCAATTTCACTTATACTTAGATGTGAACAATATGTAACCAATCTATAACCAATGCACACCACAAAATTTCAAAGAAATATTTATATAAATCAGTATAACCTACTATACATAGTACTTATAACTTTTACAGGCAAACCTTACACATAGGAAATATATATGTAAACCTCAGTACGTATTACTACTATATATATATATATTCAAACTGATATATAACTAACATTTATCAAACTACCAACCATTTAAGTATATATATATATACATATATAACAATGTAATATATATTACTAACATATTAAAGAATAACAAATTATTAACATATTATATACTTTTTAAAACCAAAGTATGTTATCAAAATTTGCCTACTGACATATTACATTGTACAATAACAGTAGATCCCTTACGAAGCTTGTATCACAAGATCAGTTTATATACACATAAATTCACTTACATATACTTAAAACGCATCATATATATATATATATACCTTTATTAACTAATAATTAAACCGTTGTAATATATAAAATACTGTTATAAATAAAATATATACCATCGCTAATACTATAATATAAACAATATAAGATATATAAACATCAACATATATATAAACGAAACCATGCTCACTGTTGCCAGGGACATCACCTATATCATTTATTAATATAGCAAGATTTATAACATATTATATGATCGAGCTAATATAAACTTTATACAAACTCATACTGTAACCATCTGCCTATTACAAAACTCGGCAAGATATATATATTAACTAATATATATAAACAGGTTTACAAATATATATTTATAATATACAATACTAAAATTATATTTACTTATAAATAGGTTTACAACTCACGTATAAAATATATAACTAACACAAAACTCCAAATATATATATACTAACCTATTATATATATGCGTGAGCCACAGAACAAGAGGCGGCAGGCTCGGTCAAGTGATGCTTCAGCCTCGAGTTGATGATAGGCGAAGTGGGAGGCTGCGTTGCTTGGCCGTGGTTCGGCTGGGAGGTGGAGGTCGGTGGTGAAGTACGGCCATGGATCGGGGAAGAAGGCTTCCGAGGCGAGGCTCGGTAGGTGCTGTCATGCAGAGAGTGGTGTGTCCGTTCGATGTGGTGTGGAGGAGGAAAAATGGCTCGGCTGTGCTTTGGATTTGTTGAGGTTGGTCTCAGACTAATGAAGGGAGAAAGGAAAGGAAAGGTGATAAGGTGGTAAAGGAAGCTACAGGCACAAGGATGAATAACGAAAATGAAGAGAAGAAAGAAAAAGAAAATGATGGCAAGCCACAGGTTGGAGGAAGGTTGCTGAGAGGAATAGGTGCCGAGCAAATAAAAATCAGAAATAAAATGAATTACAATGGGAACAGAGAAAGTCATTGCACGAGAATTTAGGAGATCATTAAAGCAAATGGCTGTTTCTTTTGTGAATGAAAAGACCGCAAAAACTGAACAAATGGACCACCATTCAATAAATTGAATGATGAAGTAACAGCTGACCATTGAATCAGCAAAAGTTATTAAAGCAATTTATGGTTGCTTGGCAGTCACAGTTCAAATTTTGAAACCAAGGAAAATCAAAAGGTCGCGATTTGTGGTACCGATTCGGTGCACCGTTATTGTTTCCGTCACGTATCGGACCTCAAAACACAAATTGAATATACCATAGAGATCAGCATGACGAGACGATCAAAACGGTATACAGATATTGGTGGTACGATCATCCTATCAAAAGTCGATAATCGGTATCGAAAATGCTGCTATTTCGCCGAAAATAAGATCGACGGAGCAATAACAATCAAAATTTGGAGAAACGAAATATGACGTCTTGCTCAGAAGATGATTTACAATTTTTCTATATAAAAATATTCAGGGTTAGAAAACATTTTATTATCATCAAATTTAACTGCTTTAAATTTAAATGGAATTGCACAATAAAATTTACTTCCATATTATCTGATGAAAATTTACCATTTACTATGTTTAAGAAGACGTATTCCAAATATCAAATTTATATTTCAAAATTTTATTGTTTTTAAAATTTCACAAAATTACCAGTTAAATACATTATAAAACCAGTTAAAATTTTTTGGGTCGTTACAGAAATTAAATATAGACACAAGAATATAAAGGAAGCTTTAATTAATAAAGGAAGCTTTGACTAATGAAAGAAGTTTTATTAGATAAAAAGAGTTTTACTAATAACAGGGTTTTTAATTAATAAAGGATAAATTAATTAAAAAGGGACTAAAAATCATTTAGGTGACTTGATTGTGCTTTGTATGGATTGATAATGCTTGTATGTTTACTTGCTTATGAGAATATATGGGACTTAGTTTCCTTATGCGACCATTCTCATTTTTTTATTATGACCAAATTCGTCAATTCAATCTTGAAGAGACCGGAATCGGTAAGTGTTTTACTTATCGAAAATCACTTCAAGATCGAGATGTGTTCTATCTCTGGGAAGTGGAACTGTTCGAGAGGCTGGAACCCATGTATAGTTTTGAGATCTGTTCAGGATGCTGGAGTCCATTTGGAGATTCATGATCCGTTCGAGTGATGAAGACTCATGTGAAAGATGTCAAACTTAGCCTCGACATCGAAAAAATGACTATGGACAGAGTAAGCTGCACAATCCAGAGGTTTTGCTAACCCAGAGGGGTACATTAACTCCATTATATAGAGTGTGCTTATCGATATGTTGCTGGAGGGAGTTGTTGATACTTGGTTCTACACAGTTCATGTTTACATGTTCAGGCGTAGGCCAGTTGTGATTTCCTTATGGTATATTTTATCTAGAGATATATGATGTTCGAAAGGTGTCTTCTAGCCCTTGTCATAGGATATTCGCATTAGTTTGTAAGCTGAAAGCGTCTCTGCGGAAATCCATATACGAACGTACCTTAGGGTTTTAGATGTACTCTAATATGCTGTAATGTGAGTTGCAAGCATTTCAGCTATTTCTTACTTATATTCAATATCCTAGACATTATTATAATAACACTGGATTTTCTAATAGAAATGTTTCGGTTATCGTAAGGTAAAAACTCGTTCATGTTTATTTGACACGTGGTCTTAGGAGAGACCTTCATTTTCGTAGGGTTTTTTAAATATAAAAATCCATATGATTGAGTTTCTTACAATGGTTTTACCAGAATGATATTATTTTCTTATAATACTCAGGCCAGCCTCGTGTATATTTCCAGATTTCGATGACGTTCATTGGAGCTTTGAGAGAGGAGCTGGATGTTTACCTACCGTAGTATTCTTATTTCCACCACATTACTTTGTTTATATATATATATATATATCAGCAATTGTAAAGACAAACTATTATAACTATCCAAGCTGATGATAAGTTAGTTTGCTCTAATTATTGTATCTATATGGTATTCCTTTGTAAAGACCTTTTTGAAATATTATATGTTATCGTTCCGCATGTGAAATTATGATGTTTTTGTTCTCTTCTTCTTGTTCGTTTTCTTTCTTCTTTTCTTTTACCATATGTTCTGTCTTTCCGACAATTGGTTGCTCGACACATGATACCATGGATATATTAGTGTCGACATTCGAGGGTCGAAAAGATAATCATTACAATAATAGATAATGTATAGGGTGTAGAATATAAATGAGAAAATAGTGGCATTGCATGCATCTCAGAACACAGCAATAAAGGAGTACATCTAAAATCGCTAAGGTTTGTTTGCATATGCATTTCCGTTGGAGGCGCCTTAGAACAACGAGGCGAACCTCCTGACAAAGGTTAGAATCTACCTTCCGAAACCACATATATCTCTAGATAAAAATACCACTGGGAAAACATAGTTGGTCCATCATCGAACACGTGATACCGAATACCGTTAACTCCCGCTAGCAACAATCGAAAGCATCTCTAGGTATTCGGAGTTGATGTACCCTTCTAGGTTAGCTAAACCCACTGGCTAGGAGGCCTACTCTGTTTTCTGTCATTTCTAACGGTGAATTCACGTTCAGCATCCTTCTCACGAGTCTTCATCATTCAAATAGATCTCGAACCTCTCTATGGATTTCACATCTCGAACAGTTCATGAATCTCTCCATAGATCCCAACATAAGTCATCTAATGAATGCTAACTTTGTCCCCTCTCTTGGAATCAACCTCAAGGTAGACAGTACCCTTGCTAGCATCGTTTGAAATGTTAATGCTGACCTCTCCATTGAGCTTAACCTCAGGATCGATGATTCAACTCTATAGCATTTCACTCCAAAACCGCTTCCGAAACGAAGACCTCGTATATCAGTTTTGAAGTGGTTTTCAGTAAGTAATACACTTACCTAATCCCGGACTCTTTACTTACCTAATCCCGGACTCTTTAAAACCAAATCGGTAAATTTTCTGTTAACTCAATGAGTCCACCCTAGGGCATCTCATATATATATATGTGTGTTCTTAAAGCAGAAGACAATTCATATGAATGGGTCCTCCCCGAGGATCTCAAACCGTATCAATACGTGATGCTTACATATACTTCTAAAGTTAATTTGGTCAAATTTGATAGTCGACTAGTCGACTATCTGGTAATAAATAGAAACCATCGAATATGGAAACCAAGTCTCTATACTTATCAAGTTTCTGACGTTCTCAACTTATACTATCCCTTGGTCAGGAGTAAAGCCGATAGATTAGAGCACTGTTTTCTTCTAAATCATACTCAAACATCATTCTTATTTCTCACATATAGAATAAATCTACTTTGTCGACTTTTAGTGCCATGTATAAGATTAAATACTTTCCATAAACAAGTAAACATACAAAGCATGATTTAGCCACATAAATGACTTCTAATCTCCTTTTTATTTAGTTAATTCTTTTGTTAATTAAAACTTCTTTGTAAATACTTGTATATATATTTAACACACCTTTACAATAGATATATACATGTATGCTACTGTTTCGCTATTCATTTCTACTATTTCACTATTCATTTCTACTCTTTTACTATTCATTTATACTCTTTTCAATACTTAGAATTGTACCCATGTTCTTATCCCAAATGGTATAAGAATATTCAAATATTTTAAACAGGATTTCACATTTCCAAAAGTATAATTAAATGGGTATAAACCCAAAAATATTTTTCACTTAGCATTATCTACAAAATATTCTTTTTAAAGATCTAAGTATACTTATTAACAAGATAATATACTTCTAATTAACTTCTCAAAACCATTTATTATAACTAAGTGTTATAATCAAAACCACCTTTATTCTTTTATAAAAATACTTAACTTTTCTATACTTATACATATATAGTACTTTAAAAATACTTATAAATAGGTTTTAAATATCTATACAAAATATTACCTAAAAATTTATAATTTACCAAAAACAATTTATTTTAAATGCTACAAAGGAAACCTTTTCCCTAAACATATTTAAACTTTTAATATTTTTCATACTCTAATCCATGTTATTAGAACTTCCCTAAAAAGATTCCACAAAGATAATACATTTTAAATCATTTAAATCGTGGAAAACCTTAAAACAAAATAGTGCAGCAAGTCCAGAAGTGCTATAGTAGATCGAAGGCAATATTTATAAGTGCTATAGAAAGTTATGGACAGAGAACACATAGAAAAGCATCGAAAGTTTGATAAGTTTTCTCTATCCAAACAATCTATTCAAGGTCTGATTTTTTTAACAGCAAGGAATATACTTATAGTATATAATAACCATGAAAGGAGATCCCTAAGGATGTCTTTCAAATTAACTTCAAAAATCGCCGAACACGCGGAATTTTCAAAATGCATCCATAGTGACTAATTCTCACTTCTACCTTTTTCAACTTCGTTCAATCAGTTATGAAATGGTTTAAACCCTTATATATTTACAGTAAAATGTACACATATTTTATTCATTAAATTGCAAAGAAACCCCTAAGGATGTCTTTCAAAGTCTTTCAAAATTAACTTTAAAAATCGCCGAACGCAAGGCATTTTCAAAGTGCGTCCATAGTGACCATTTTGCTATAAATTTTTCCACTTTGTTCGACAAGTCCTACAACTTTCCAAACCATTTCTTTGGTGTCCTATATACCATTATATGTGTAGAGAAGCACCAAAATATATTATGCTATAATATGTTAAATATCACCAATTTAAACGAGTTTAAAGCAAGGGCATTTCAAAGTGCGCTTATAGCGATTGTTGCTATATAAAAACTTCCATATTCACATCAATTCAACACATAAGCCAATCAAACATGTAGACAAAAGTCTAGGTCACAATACATGTTTTAGAGGGTAATAGAAGTGAATGCATATGATATAAAGTTGTCACTTGCTCTTCAAAGCAAGGGGGTCCAAAAGTGATAACTTGCATAGTTCGATACTTTACTTAACTTTATATTTTTGCACACATACACACATAATATATACCCTCAAATGGTCAGTAAACTCACCTCATAACCTTGCTAACAACCAAGCATAAGCACTAGAACACTAGAACCACTTTCTACCATCACCCATAAGGCAAAGCTTTCATCTTTAACCTTCACAAGCATAAGGCCATGCTCCCCCACTCTTATATTGGTCACGACCTCCACCATGGTGCCACTTTTTCATCCTATTTCCATTTTGACTTACTTTTCCTAGCCCTTAGGATGTTCTAAGGCCTAGGTTAAAGTTTGGGAGGATTTGGACTTCATTTGATATAGACTTTAGAAGATTAAAGAAGAGAAAAGAGTATGAATATCTAACCTTTTTTCACAAAACTTAGCAAATAAATTTATGAACACATGAAGCATGTTGTGTAGATTTAATCAAGGGTAAAATGACCACCAATGCCCTTAGGATGGCTGACCAAGACAACCCCTCCATGTGATTTTCTTTACACCTCTGTAACACCCTAGATTTTTGGTAACATTATTTAGGATATTTAATTAGCTAAATTAAATAAAATAATGTGTTGATTAGGGGATTGAGATTTGATTTTAATTAAGGTGTAGCCGTGCCATTTAACAATGAATTAAAATAAGAGTTAAATTGAAATAGAGGAGGGGTAAAATAGGAAAGAGGCCATTCCTATATCCTCCAAACATTGGCCGTGTATCAGAATACACATTCATTTCATTTTGAAAATTTTAAAACAAGAGGCCGGTCACCATTAACAAGGAAAAGGGGAGGAAGAATAAGAAAAGCTAAAAGAAAAGCTAATTCAAATTAAATTCATTCAAATCTCAAGCCCCTTAATCTCTAAAGCCAAGGTGAATAACATTTACATTTCATTTTTGATTGTATTTTCAGATTTAAGATGAATTTCGAATATTTTGCAATGATTTGCCATGTTTTTGAATGATAGAATGAATATATACTTGTTGATGAATTATGGTTATTCATATTGAAGTTATGATATGTTTTAAGATGAAAACCCTATTAAATGACATCCAAATGCCTTGCCAATTTTTATGAAGATCATAAATATTATTTTGGAGATGGGTTTCAATTTTCAAGTTTTTTTGAATTTTCGTGGAATTAATATGAATTTTCTAGTAAAGAAAATGGTATTTTAGGTTATAAATTATTTATGGGTAAATAATTAATTATTTGTGTCTGAAATTTTTATATGTTAGAAAACATATATAATGTGATTTTTTGGATTTTTCTAGATTTTTCTTAAGCGTTTATTGGTTATATAAAATTATTTAAGGCATGAGACTTAAATGTTTTATATAATTAAAGGAGGAGAAGGGGCATTTTGAAAAATGATTAAATTGTTAAATCTGGAAAGTCGGCGACACTTTTGAAAAGAGAAACCTTGCAACAAATTAGATTTAGACAACAAGGCAGGTTAGGTACAAAAGAATAGTTTAAAAGTACAAATAAATAGGTTTTTCACCGTTTCGTCTCTTTTGGCACCATGTTCCGCCTTCATACTATCGCCTCCGACACAGTGGAAACTAATGCATATGGTATCAGGCAACTGGTACGTAATGAATTGGATGTGGGCGAAAGGTATAGGGTCGAAACCATGGGGTTTCAAAAGGGTTGAAACTTTGCTTTGGTTTTAAAGAAAATGCGCCTGCTTGCTTTCGACTAAGATGCTTCCGACTTGGTTAGCTTTCAACTAGGTCAAATGGTTTTAAAAGGAATGGTTTCGATTGGGTTGCGCCTTTGTTTTTAAATGTTTACTTTCGATCGAGTCGAACCTTTAGCTGCCGCTTCCTACCTTTCGATCCAGATGGTTTCGAAGGGGTTCTTTTTGTTTTCTAAAATATGGCCATCTCTCCAATGCTTTCAAAGGGATGGTTTCGACACCATCACTTCATTACTTAGGAAATGGTTTCGAAGTAGATGCTTTCAACTTAAATGTTTTTAAGACCATTTTCCTATGTTTGAAGTAAAACCCAAATGGTTTTGAAAGAGATAGTTCTAAATGGTTTCGAAACAGATGCTTTCGACTTTAATGGGTTTCTGATCTTTTTGCTCTATTTGAAGGCAGAATCCAAATGGTTTCGATCGAGCCTTGGTGTAAATTATGTCGCATGCTCATGCATTCGATTAATCTACCTAAACTAGACTAAGAAGGGGGCCTTAGTGAGTGGATCTACACTATTATTATTTTGTATCTACTTTTCGATTACGCTTCCCAGTTACAAATATACTCTTTTATCATGTGTTCATTACGAAGAACATATCTTGACTTCTTATTAACTATCGGTTCCCATTGCAATCTATATTGCATTATTGTAATCATGATACATTGTTGCATTTCAATTACGGAAATCACTCCTACCTCTCTTATAACTTAGTGCACATATACTGCTTCCATTGTGGAACTACTCAAGGTGATGTACTTAGCCTTTATAGTTGAGTCTGCCATAACCTTTCATTTGGAGCATTTCCAACTTAAAACTTCTTAATTAAGGTTGAACAACCACTCCTCCATAAGGAGTTTATAGTTTCCATAAATAATTCTCTAATATTTCACAAATACTCGAGAATGTCCTTAATTACTAGTTTGTTATTTTACCTCAGATTTGGTATTCTCTTAATAAACTAAGTGTATAACCAAAATCTAATATACTACATAAGTTGGATATATAATGATTCCTATTACTAATGAATAAGGGATCTACATCATATGCTCTATATTAAACATTTTTAATACGTTGTCTGCATATATATTAGGACAATCCTAACATCATATTATATCGAGTATAAAAGATGTATCTTTCAAATGCTTTATCGAGAATTAAACAACAAAATTAATATGAGTATATCGTTAACAATCAGTAGTATGTTATTTACTTATAATATTAGAAATGATTTAGTACCTTTGATTTTCTTTCCTACATATACATGTTTCCTTTACAT
The DNA here is from genome assembly GCA_030737815.1 of Allium fistulosum. NCBI lineage: Eukaryota > Viridiplantae > Streptophyta > Magnoliopsida > Asparagales > Amaryllidaceae > Allium > Allium fistulosum. Next base: position 1,152,777,735 of record CM060901.1, read on the forward strand.
TTTTGCTCAAACCAAACCATTAATGTGTCAAAGTACCTTCCCAACCTCTATATGCTTATTGGACACCATGGTTGTATCAGTTCTTAGATTATATTCGAAAACCTACAAACTTTGTTATCACTCCTACTAACTTCAAGATATTATATGTAAATAGTTTCTTCAAAATCATCATTTAGAAATTCTATTTCAACATCACTGTGCAAAAACTCAAAGTCAAATTATGTGATAATTACGTGTAGAATCCGAATAGACACAAGCAAGTTGACTGGCAAACTTACTCCACCAATTTCAACATTATAATCATTGAAGTCATTTACTTTCAACGCTGCTTTATACAATTACAACTGCATTGATCTTCTTCTCGAAGACTCATTTGTAGCCGAAGGATTATATCCTTTTGGGTATATTTACAAAATTCATATTTTTCCAATGTACTTGGAATCCATTTCAGATTTAAAGCATTCTGCCATGTAGTAGATTCCATACTCTTTGATCATGTCGACTACCGGAGATTGTTATTACTAACAATTCATTTTCTCAACATTGATAAGAAACTCGTAGTTTCTCTTTAATGTGCGAGAATTATTATTTGACATTCTAATATAACGATGTCTGTTTTAGGATTGGTTAAATATGCTTCATCTATGTATTTAGTTATTATGTTAGAATCTTGGATCGTATCCAAGTCCGTCTCTCTACCACTAGTTTCTCTAGAAATAAATTCCTTCGATAAAAAGGTGGTGTTTTCTTGGAACAACACTTTAGTGGAATATGCATTCAAATTTTTTTATGAACTGCCTATAGACTTACATAAAATAGATTTAGTTTTGAGTTTATTAAACCTATATTCGTAATGTAAATTGGATGTCCACACATCTGAGATATTTAAGATTAGGGTTCCTTCCAAATTCATATCTTATATGAAATCGTAAACTATGCTTTTAGATGAAATTAAATTTAACATATGTATTTACTCTTAAGCACACATCCTTATAGAAAGAAGTAACTTAACTTTACTCATTATCAATTGTACTTTGTACAACAAATTTTACCACTCCTTATCGATACATCATTATGTAGCATAGGGATGAGTGGCTTTGAGAGTGAACTTGTTTGAAAATTCCTATTTTGGATCTGTTGGGCCTACGAAGTATAAAATTAATTTTAGATCTAATCTAAAATATTTTAAATAAAATCTTAATTTAATTATATTTGTTTAAAAAGTTTTTTTCAAATATATATATATATATATATAAGTGTTAATTTTATAAGAGTATCAAATACACTTATATGTGTATAGTGCATGTGCTACAAATATGAAGTGTACATAGCTAATGTGACCGTATATAGGTATTGTGATTTACACCGTAATGGACCTATTTGTCCCTTTATATATGCCTTTGTTTTCCATAGTTTATTTTGATATTATATAAAATAACAACGTATAATTTCAAAATAAACTATGGAAAATAAAGGCATATATAAATGGACAAATAGGTTCGTTGCGGTGTAAATCCCAGCACCTATATATGATCACATTATAAATTATATAAATAGCAATATATATATATATATGTGTGTGTGTGTGTGTGTTTGTGTATAACTTATATATATATATATATAATATTGTAAAGTTATTTTAACTAATCAAAAAGTTTACTAATTTTCAAAACGACAATTAATTATATTTAAGTAAGCGATTAATAATGAGAGGAAAGGCGGTGGAGTTATCTCATTTCATTTACTCATCATTTAATGCCATTTCAAACGATTTTGAACACTCAAACACATCCTAGTTTTGACTAAAATATTTTAAAATCTAAAACTAACAATTTTGAGTCTAATTTTTAACTTAGGAAAGATTTAAAATTAAATTTGTGATTTTACACAGAAGTCCATTTTATATACTTCGAGTTGAAACAACATATGTATATACATATATGTATACATATATGAATAATTACAAACTATGTTTTTAATTAAAATAACATATATATATATGTGTGTGTGTATATAAAAACTTTTTAATCTATTATATGTTTTAAAATTATAATAACAAACTAAAATCTAACTTTAACTTAAGAGGGATTTAAAGGGTTTATGGTGTTCTGCACAAAAGTTCACTTATGTTTTTTTAATCAAAACTACTTTTAAACATATGTAAACAACAATCAAAAGAATTACATCAAAAATATATATATATGAAACATCTATTCAAGCTTCAAAGTAATTTCAAATAATTAACATGCATAGTTAATTTATGTTTGTGTATATGATGAGTTACAAAATACACCAATCAATTAAAATTAGTTTTAATCCAAAATGATTTGTTTGTTTGTTTTAAACAATGATTTCTAAAACAATGACAGAATTAGATTAGACAATTTAGGCACATATAAATTCATTGTAAAAATAATTGAATCTAAACTATACAAACAATATGAATATACAATCAAAAGAGATAAATCATGTGTAGGATCCAATTATATTAACATGATAAACATACAATCAATTAAAGTGTAACATGTATCAGATCTAAACGTATTAACATAATGAACAAGTAATGATATTAGACGTAGCATGTATAGGATCTAAACTTTATTAATATGGTGAATATATAATCAAATAAAATTAGAATTACCTAAATATGAGGCCAAAGATTTGCACCTTGAGTGAAGAATAAAAACCCGATTCGATTTAATCAACCTCTGAATTTTACAAGGATCTAGAGACAAACACAACCTTTAATGAGTTGATTTTTTTAGGAATTTTTATTCAATGAGAGCATGAAATTTTTGGCCATGATTGGAGGGAGAGGGAAGCAGAGAAAAAATGGACTGTTTGTAGAATAATAGAATGAGTAAAAGAAATTTTGTTTTAAGGGAAACGTTGAAACCTTTCCTTTTCCTCCTTTGAAACCTTCCCTATTTAATTCCTCATTGAATCTCATCAAATCCTCTCTCCCTCGTCATGCATGGCCGACCATAAAATAGGCAATGTGGGCTTCATAAATTTCCCAAAACCATTTTGAAATTAATTTTTCAATTTAAATATTCTATCGATATCGTATATTGATAACGCGTATACAACTTTAATATTTCATAAATATTGACTAATTTAATAAATTTACAACGATTATAAATTAATTATATTACGTACGGTTGTGCGACTCAAAGGTATAAATTCAGTCAGTGATTAATATTAAAAAATTCAAATATTAATATTCACATATCACCTTAGCTAGTGGTATGGCATTTTGGCAAAATTTATCACTTCGCATCGTTTCAGCAAAATCCAACTTTACTATTATAAGCGATACCCGATGGTAGTGATTATTTATATAAATTCTCTTCGTTAACATTGTATCACATTAGGACTTATGAAATTTGGTTTTGGTCAAAATTCCAACATCGTCCACATTCAACTTGATTAGTCCAAATGCAAAATCCTTGGTTCAATAATAACAATTATTATTAACCATATCACTCTAGCTAGAAACTTTGACTTCGAGTTGACTACAATTGACCGTGATACTAACCACATATAACCAAGGAGACGAATTCTCTATTGAATAGTATTTCACTTCCAATGCTTTAATTTAGACCCAATTATAGTCTTTCGATGGACGCTAAGCCATGATTTAACTATAATGTGTCCACATTGAAGTTCCATAGTATCTCAAGTCGAGGGAATTGTGTAACATCGTCACTTGAAGATTCTCTGTTTGACCTTAGTTATATTAACCAATAGAAAACTCTTGACTAAGTCATTCTATAATTATCCAATAACTATCAGTTGTAACCTTGGTGCATCCAGCAACCATGAGTAATACACTGCCCAATATTTGGAGAGCGTTATGTACTCTAGTCTCAACAGATGAATCGATATCATTTCTCAAAACATCTTGAATAGGAATATTTAAAAAAAATATTTTATGTTTAATATGATAAAAATCATATGATAAGAACACATTGTAATAATATAACATAACATGTCATTTAATGATTTTCCATTTAATATACATTAAATTAATTACTTAATTAATTATATCACAATATAATAAAGTATATAATAGAAATAAAATGCCTTTAATACAAACAAGATTGGTAATTGAGTTAGATATATGTAACAAATTACATAATTGCCCCTAGAGCATACCCCTAACTCTATCACTCTTGTCATAATACTTACCTATTCGATCAAATTGAACTGTGTTATTTTCTTTCCATGTTGTATTTTCTAATTCCATTTTATGTTCTATGGATTTATCATAGATATCTAACTTATGTATCAAATACACATGTTCATATTTGAAATAATTCATCGGTGAATTTAACGAAGTACGTGGACCTGATATCTTATCATTAGACCTTGGACCACACACACATATATATGTATCAATCCAAAGGGTTAGTCAACTCTTTTATTGCTCCTACTGAATGGGTGCTTTGCCCTTAATTAATTGAGATATAATTCACAAGTACCATATGATTCATAATCATATGATTAAAGAATCATTTCTCAAAGACATGGCTTAGTCCATAACTCCAAAATTAACTGTTAAATATTTTGGTGCTTCGGTATATCACTATTGTTTTGAAAACAAATACCATCATAGAAATGCCAAAGCACAGATTTATATTCGTATTAAAAAAAACCGCTTCTATGTTCGACAAATGTTGAAAAAAGTTATTTTTTTATAATAATATATGACATACACGAAAGTAATCTTTCAAAACTTGATGCATTCATTAGCTATTGTCATATGACATGCTCCCACTATTTCCACTGTTATAATAACAACATTACAAATACAAAGCTCCATTCAATTACTTACCACAAGCTATTTATTTCCTTTTATTGTAACTAATTTACAGCTAAGAGTTGTTGACCAAAAAAATATTGAACTTAAAGAAATAAATCTTATAGAGAACAATTTTCCATAAGAAAAATACATTTGGAATAAAAATCATTTTGTTCCCTAGTAAGCATCTACAAATAATTTAAACAATTTTGTTTCTAACGTCTCTTTATGAAATAGAGATGATCTTTCACTCTCTTCATCCTAACTATGCCAACATTATTATTATTGGAGTTGGCCAGTTTGGCAGTTGGTGAAATGAGGTAAATTTTAAAAAAAATCTCTTAGTGGGTCTTAATAGGCTTTTGTAAACTATCAGTTAACATTAGATCCAGTATACATATAGTACCTTATTTTATTTTAAAATGTTTGTATTTATATTTTTTATATATTTAAACATGACATACATATAAGCTAATATAACAGTATATACAATAGCAATAAAACATGTGTATAATTATACACGCATACACATATACATATAAATACTAGGATTAGTATCTATTGTATATACATATATATCACACACACACAGATATATATATATATATATATATATGATAATTTAATATACATATCAAGGGAATATATATTCTTAAGTATATACATATGTTTAAGTATACTAAGATATGTGCATATGGTTTATATACACATATTCTGAATACCATATATATATATATAATTTAAACATACATATGTATAAAATGCATATTGCTAGTTAATTATATACAAATTACAAAATCATAAAATCAGATTTTAATGTATGTTATAAAATTCGAAATTATTATATAAATATATATTTATATTAAATTTATTAAAACCATTTATTTGACTAGTAAAGAATAATAATTTGAATTTAAACTTAGCATTTAAAATTATCTTAATTTCAAATCTAATTTGATTAAGTAAAAATATATTTAATCAAAATTTCAAAATAAATATGATTATTTCAGTATTCTAAAATCCAAAATGTCAAATGTGAATATGTAATATGATGACTAGTTCAAATATATTGATATTTCAAAATATGTATTTATATTATTAATTTCAGGCAATGTTATTTCATAAAAACAAATATATATTATTTGAATATCTATTACATAATATTAAATTAATTTCGATCAATTTTTTATATAAAAATTCGAAGAATTTTTATAATAAAACAGCTGAGAGTATAACATATTAATATATATAGCATAAAACTATACATATATATGTATTATATAATAATAAATATGTTTAACTTTTCAAAAACCGATAAATAAATAAATATATAATATAGTTTTATATGGCCGAAAATTAGCAATACATATGTATATATCTATTAATTTCATTTTCATTGTATCATAATTTACAAAATTAATTTATAGAAATTATATTTTGTTTCTTTTTAAATAAAATACATACATACATGGAAATATTATATATACTAATGTGTGGACATAAATAGATGCTTATATGGATAAAATAAAATTTACCTTAGAAGATCTTATTGTTCGTTACACGTCGTTCTAATTCCATCTCCTAGGATCTTCAATCCACCACTCGAGCTTGCAACTGATCGATTGCTACCACCTTTAAATAGATGTATTTAGAAGTGTTGGAACCGGGCTAGTCGAAAGCAGATAAAATGGGTGAATTTTTAAAAAAAATCCATTTTGATCTTAGTCAAGTTTATAAAGCTTAAATGAACATTAGATCCAATCTAAAATATTTTAGATAAAATCGTCATTTTATTTAATATACTTAAAAAGGTTTATTTATTTAATTTTTATGTGAGTGTTTCAAATACACCTATGTGTGTAACATTTACCGGTTAAAGTTAATTTAGAGAAGGAAGCCTTTCGTTCCTCTCTCTAAAACTCATGCAATTAATTTCAGGAATTTTTTTTATTAATTGAAGAAAAGACCCTTTCATTTCTCTTTCTTTAATTAGTTTGATTGATTTATTAAATGTCATTAACGAGCAATTTATACACAGTATAAATTAGTGTATAAATTGCGAATATACTCTAACGTATATTGTGTAAGTGCAACAGATAAGATGTGTACATAGTTAATATAACCGTATGTAGGTGTCGGGATTTATATTGCAACAGAATTATTTCCTCTTTACATGTGTCTTTATTGTCTAGGGTTTTGAACTAATAAACATATATAATAAAAGATATACAATAGTTTTCAAATACACACACACATATATATCTATGTATGTATTTATGTATGTGTAACGACCCGAAATTTCACTATTTTGATTTGCGAATATTTAATTAATTTTAAATATTCGAGTAATAGATTTTATAATTAAAATAAAACTCTTATAATGAATAATGATGGTGAAATAGTTTTTCAAATTTGTTTGCAAAAGTAATTAGTTCGAAGAAAAATCGGAAATGTGACCGGAATTCATTTTTTGAATTTTCGACATTTCATCGGCTAAAAGTTATAAAAAACGTTGTGAACACTTTTATATAGATATGCACATTTATAAATAAGTTATGATATATATATATATATATATATATATATATATCTCTATGTGTGTATTAGTATAAATATGCATATGTATTTATATTTAGGTATATAAGGTTTAAAAATATAATTTAATAAAAGAAAATGTCACATCATAAGCCAACATAAGTACATTTAAGTACTATAACATGTTGGCCAAGATGTACATGAACGGGACAAGGGGGTAGGCATGAGGTACAAGGGTGGAGGCGAGCATGGTGAAGTAGCGCAAGGAGGTGGAGGATAAAGTACAAGTGGTAAATTGGTAATTTAATTTATACACTTAATATATATACAAATTTCCTAATTCTTATCATCATTTTCTCATTTCATCCCTACCTTATAAAACTCCTCCAAGCTTTCATGAGCTCCCTAATGGCTGCCAAAGAACTTCTAAAGTTTTGGAAAGCTTCGATTTTTCACTTTTAAATAGCCCTTTTATTTCTTCAATTTTGCCTCCTCTTCCTTCTACCATATCTTTCTCATATCTTAACTAAATGGAGGTTTTCTTTTTTTCAAACCATACAAAATATCAGTGGCTACAACTTTCATATGTACCACTTCTTCAAATTTTGAGATTCACCATATCAAAATCTCATTTATTTAAGACTCATTTTCGAACCTAGATTTTCAAGTCCGAAAATACCTCTTCTTCTTTTAACCATATCTTCCTCAAAAAAAAATCCAAATTGAGTGATTCTTTTACTAAAATTGTAGAGAAATTTTTTTTCAAGAACTTTCTCTTTGATAACTTTTCTAAATTCCATGAGTAACTTATCCAAAAATCAGTTGGAAGATGACCCATTTTCGGATTGGATTTTTGTGAATTCGATGATAATCCGAACCTCTTCCACCTTTCAAAGCCGAGCTCCACCACCCTTGGGCAATGTGCACTATACCTTGGCCGAACCATAAAGCCACCATAAGGACACCAAATCTTGTTCTTACCAAAGTCAAAGCATGGATCTAGGCTCGGTTCAAATGTTAGGGAAGTTCGAGTCATTTTTGATAGCTTTTGGGTGAGTATAGCTCACGAATTGATTTAAAAGTTCTAACTTTAAATATGATGCTTACATTGATAATGAAATCATTGTTGGTGCTTTGTATATTTATGTTGATTAAAATGTTTACATATATGTTTGATGTGATGTTTGGTTTAACTTAGAGATCAAAGTTGAAATGTGTGTATGGATGTAAAGTTATGTTCTTTGCTTGGTTATGTAAACCATGACATGTATATGTGTTGTGTTTGTATTATATATGCTAAAAGTTAGAACTTGAGTATGAGGTTATATGTAAAATGAAAAGTTAGTATTTGGTATCGTAGTTACGACATCGAAATCCTTTGGCTTCAAAAACTTGTTGTTCTTACTTAGTTTTAGAAATGTTTTCATTTAATTTCAAAAAATTTACTTTATTTTTCTAAAGAAAATTTCTAAGTTATAAAAGTAAGTTAACATGAAAGGATAGAGTTTTAGAAGTGATTTAAAACATAAATCAAGTTATGAAATTACGGGTTTTATAGCGATAGTCGCTATAAATGCAGTTCGTAAGACGAACTCTTTTTGCAAATTAAAAGTGTTTTTCACTTAAGTATATTTTTGAAAAGTGTTTTCAAAACATTTTATAAGCAATAAAAATTTATTATTATTCAATTAATTAATTAATTAATTAATGATTATTTAATTAATTTAGTTAAGGTAATTAGTACTTAAGTATTAATTAAGTAACTCAATTTTATTAGTTAATTAATAAAAGGTTAATTATATTTTTAATTATTATTTAAGGATTAATTATTATTTAAGGATTAATTATTATTTAATTAATTATAAAAGATTAATTTTTAATTATTTATTTATTATAAAAGGGTTTAATTATATAATTATAACATTTAATTAAAGACATAAATAAGATTTAAATTATTATTTAATTAAGATTTAAATTATTATTTAATGAAGGTTTAAATTGTTATTTAATAATAAATTTGAAATTAATTATGTTTATTAAAGTTTTATATTATTTAATTATTTATGTAAAGGATAATTATTATTTTATTATTTATTAGTTAATTATGGTTTAATTATTAATTAAAGGATTAATGATTTTAAATAAAGAGTTTGAATGTTATTTAATTATTAATTAAAAGTTTTAAAGTTTAAACCACTTTATTTCTTAAGATCGGTTTCGTTTAAAAAAAAACTCTCTTTTAAAAAGAATATTTTAAATCCAAGTGATTTCTTTATCGACTACCCTTAAGTAACCTCAATTGAATATGAAATCCAATGACATCTGTTTAGTAGAATAAATCACCATTCTGCTAATTAACTTGTATTTGACATCTATTTGCCAGAATAAATCATCGTTCTACTATAGTTCACCAAATAGATTATGTTGACATCTATTAGGCAAAATAAAAACCCATTCTGCCATTATAGTAACTTAGACATGTGTTTAGCAAAAAAAATCCCTGTCTGCTATTTTGGTAACTTGGACATTTACTTATATGATTGATTGTTATTGGTTGATTCTCTTATACATATATGCTTGTCATGTAAGTACCCATGTTATAACTTGAAACGTAAACTCAGTTAAATGAGAATCATTATAGTCAAGCTTCTTTCTGATTTTTAAGGCCAATCATACTTTTAATAATGGTTTCAATTTAAGCGATGATTTTGGTAAAGGTGTTTTAAATAATCATTTTGTTTATCAGAAGGACTTTATTAAATAAGTTTATCAAAGGAGTTTTGTTTTAAGTAAGGAATATTTATAAGAAAGTTTTACAAATGATTTTGGATATTTATAAAGAAAGTTTTATAAATAATTTTGGAGATTTATAAGGATATATATATAAATGATTTTAATGTTAATAAAAGAGTTTTGTAAATTTAACTTGGTGATTTATAAACAGTTTTGAAAATTGGTTTGGAATCCAAGTAAAGGAGATTGATAAGTAAAAGAGATTTGTTAAAAGGATTTATAGAAGTAAATTATAAAAGAATTTGAGATGGTATTTCCTCTAACTGTCTTTCTTAATTCTGGTGGTATGGACATTCGTTTTACACTTAACACTAAAGGAATATTGTTTAAGGTTATCTTTATCTATAATTTAAATAACCTTTTGTTTTAATCCTTTGATATGATTTGGAAATGATAAATCTTCCATAAATGTTTTGTTATTATACTAATGCCAATGAGATAAGTATATGAATATTTCGATAAATATTTTGGAAAGAGATTTTAACAAATGAAAGATTTATTTTGAGGCTTAGTGGTTGCTATGGGTAATTAAATCTCTAAATTTGTTGTTGTTTGTTTACTTGATAGTTAAATAACCGAGTATGAAATTTTAACCAAAATATAACTCCGAAAATATCTAGGAGAAACACGTGAGTTGTATGGCACAATCATCTTCGATGATGTTGTACTACGTGCTGTGCAGTTAATGCCCCGCTATTACCCCGCTATATCTCATAGCAGATTTCTACCGCTATGATTTTTCCAAATAGCCCCAAAATATAGCCTTTCCGCTTTAAGCCCCACTATTTCCGCTATATCCCGTTATTCCCGCTATATTCCGCTATTTCCGCTATATCTTCTTTAATAAAATGAATTGAAAAATTGCATTTATACATTATAAAAATTATGAAACTAGTTTATTTGATTTAATTTTTAATATATTTTTAGAAATGAAAATACTCTAATATTCTACTAAATTCAATTATGTTATATAACAGTTTTATGTTTATTTAAAGTATATTCGCAAATGTTTTTGTTTAAAATTATTTATGTATTAATTATAATTCAATTGAATGATATTTTTTCATTTAATTACCATTTATATATTTAAAAAAACATTAAGTACGAGTTTTATATGCTATTTTAGAGCCATCCGCTATATCCCGCTATATCCTCGCTGTATCCCCGCTATGACTTTTTACACCTCCACCGCTTTGAATCCGCCGAGCGCTTTAACTGCACAGACTATGTGTATAAATCACATTTTGTTCACCTAGGATAAATGATAGGGAGATTTGTCCACTTAAATGATTAGGGATGATCCATGCTCCTATGTATTGTCCGATTATTTCCAAAAGAATCAGGGTTGAGTTTACCGGAATTATCGAAAGTTGTTTTGAAGAGACCGGGATCAGATAAGTATTAATTATCCAAAAACCACTTCGATCCAACTCAAGCATTTCAAACAGAAGAAATCTTGAAGATGATGGAAGACGGAGCTTTTGAAGTGCAAAGGCTACTTGCTACTAATCCTGAGGGTGATTTCAAATTGGATGTAGTAGAGGAAGTGCTTTCAGTTTCGTTTAAACCCAAAACGAACTTGTATGGATGAATGCTGATATTGCATTTCTGCCTAGCGTGAAGTGTTAGCATTCCAAGATGGTTTGCTATATAAAAGGAATCATAGCCTCCAGCTTTACAATCGATAAATGAATAAAGCAGGGACGTGTCGCAAGGCTATGTGAGTTGCTCCCATTAGGGTATGACCATCACATATCTAGTGTCGGTATTTATGTATGCTTCCGGGTCCATTATGATTGTTTATCAACCATGGGGTGATCATATTCGGCGCTATTCAATAAGGGGTAGGGACGGTCCTGAATAGTAGAGGTGCAACATGTTGTCGCCCCCCGTACATTTTATCTAGAGGTATACAGATTCGATGGATAGACCCTTACCTTTTCATAGTAGGAATCCATTCTCCAAAACGAGCCTTCGGACTTGATTATATAGCTATTATTCTGGAATTTAATAATGTAACAATTTCGGCTCTAATTAATATGTAATTGTATTCTAGATATTATCATAATATCATTGGATTTTATAAAAAAATGATTTGGTTATCGTAAGGTAAAAACCCGTCCATGTTTATGTGCGGCATGGTCTTACGAGATACCTTAGATTTCAAAAGGGTTTTGCTAGTTAAATAAATAAAATTCCTTGTGATTTGAGTTTCTCACGCTGGTTTTACCAGACTGATCTAGGCGTAATTTTTTTATAATACTCGGGTCAGCCCAAGCATATTTTCCAAATTTAGCTGGATTCTTTGGAACTTTCAGGTGATGAGCTGCATTCTCCAAGATGTATTGTTTCTTACATTCTTCCACTTTTCTGTTTGTTTTGATTTTGTATGTATTTATCAGTAATTGTAAGGACCGACTATTATAACTGTCCAAGCTGATATTAGGTTAATGTACTCTGATGTTGTGTATAATAAAGATGATTTCCGTTTGTAAAAACTTATTCATATTATATATTACTCATCATGTTTGTGAGATTATGTTTTTCCTTTTTCTTTCTTCACTCAAAGTGACCTATCTTTTGGACACTTAAAATGATTGGCACACGAATACTGAGGATGTATTAACTGTCGTCTTTAGGTATAATGTTATCCCGCGTTTTGGTCAAGGCCGGGATATCAACAAATTAGCTGGAAAGGATGGATGTCAGGATCAGAGATCGATTGAAAACAAGGCTATGATCGATGTCATCAAAATTTGACCGGGCTCCAATCAAGACGGGATCGATTGGGAATGATGACCAAGGCTGAGAGAGGCTACGTTTCAAATTTTAGGTCAATCGGAGTTTGTATGCTCAAGATATGGTCGATGCAATTCAAGCAACCAACTATTCGTATCCATCAATCCTCTACTGTTCGTATCCATCATTCCTCTACTGTTCATATCCATCAATCCTCTACTGTTTGTATCCATCATTCTTCTGTTGTTTGTATCCATCAAGTGCAACAACAATCGAGTATGAACAGTGCAATAGTGATCGATATGAATAGTGCAACATGAATCGAGTATGAACAGTGCAACATCAATCGAGTACGAACAGTGCAACAACGATCGAGTACGAACAGTGCAACAGCGATCGATACGAACAGTGCAACATCGATCGAGTACGAACAGTGCAACAACGATCGAGTACGAACAGTGCAACAGCGATCGAGTACGAACAGTGCAACAACGATGGATACGAAGGAGACAACCTTCGAAAAACACAAACTTGCATCGATCATATCTCACAATCTACAAGTCCAAATGCTACGAAATTTTCGCTGGAGCTTACGTACAACCTAAAGAATGTTCATGCTCGATTTCGACTCGATTGGGAAAAATCTTGATCGATACGAAATTCGTTCGTATCAATCACGGATCGAGTGCAAACCACATGGGATCGATCGCGTGGGTCCGCCCATGTGCCAAAAGAGGTCTCCCGAGATCTAAGCAAGATATTTGCAGCCTATGCCTATAAATAGCCTCCCAATGGCTTCAGAAAAGGGGGACTTTTGGCTCTTCTACGTCCAGACTCTGCCGGATTCATCATTGTACTCGGATTTTGCTGTTGTAATCAGTTGTAACTCGTTGTAATCAACAAGCAAACTTCAATAAAATCATCAACTTCAAAGTGGACGTAGGCCGGATTACCGAACCACTATAAACCCTATGTTCTTTACTGCTTTCATCTAAATTTTCTGAGTGTTCTTCATTTTTAATTCTCTACATACTTGTTATCTATGATTGTGAACTGGTGCTTTCATTGGCAATTGGGTGTTTGTGATCAATTTTGGTGCAAACATTTTGGTGCTTTCACTGAGAATGCTATCACTCAGGAATTCTGCAACTTGGACTTTGGATCTGAAAGCTTGAAGATTTGGATCTGGAAAGCCATGGCAAGGCAATCAATAAGAAGACAAAGAGCTGAAAGGAGTCAACATGAAGGGAGTCAGGAGGCTTCCTCTGGAGCAAATCATACCTCAATCTTTATCACCCGGGACGAGATGGAGATGATGATGGAAGCTATGCAGGAGGGAATGCTGAAAAGACAGGAAGAGATGATGCAGAACTTACTCCAACAAGCTGGACAAACCAGAATGCAGAATCAGGGGAATGCTACTGCAAGAGATGCTGGAAATAGAGATCAGGAGCCTGGAGCAACCAGAGTCCAGAATAGAGCAGGACCGTCAGGAGCAACACCAGAACTTGGGGGCACTCATCCGGAGGACGTTGATCCAACCTCAGGCAGGATACCAGGTGGAGCTGTTCAACATGGCTTTGGTAGAGGAATGGATGCCCGTCCAGGAGACCAGATTCCAGGATTCCCTCATGAACTCAAGAGGCAGGTCGGAGGCAACAGACAAGGGCTACAGCTTGACGACAGTGATAGATTAGCGGAGATGGTCAGATGAGCCATGAGAGGAGGACTAGTGAATAGAGATCTGGAAGATGTGAATAGGAGTCCTTTTGCTCCTACGATCAGGCAAGCTAGGAATCCACCAAAATTCAAGCTACCAACATTAGAGATGTATGATGGAAGGACAGATCTTGCTGTTCATTTGACGAGATACATGGGGCATATGGAAGTACTGGGGGCATTGGAGGAGGTCCTGGCGCGATGCTTCCCTTTGTATTTGACAGATATAGCAGCATTATGGTTTAGACAGCTGGAGAGTGGCTCTATCGGCACATGGACGGAGCTGATTGAAAGGTTTATGAGAAAGTTTCGAGTCCACATAGCCAGACCCAAGAATGTGATGACTTTAACATCAATGAAACAATGGAAAGGAGAATCGCTTAGAGATATTCTTGACCAGATTCAATGCGGCAGTGGCTTCGGTGGATCGACCTGATCCGACGATGGTTTTGATGGCAGCGGTTTTAGGAATTGCAGACAATTCGGATTTCAAGATATCATTGGAACGGGACCCACTGAGGGATCTTGGGGAGTCCTATCATGAGGCGGAAAGATTTCTAAGGAAGGAAGATGCGCAGATTGAGAGAGAAGGGAGAGAGGCTGAAGCTTATGCGGTAAGGGATGGAGGTCTACCCAGAGAAAACCCAAACAAAGACGACAAAGGCAAAAGGAAAATGAATGACAACGGTAGCACTTCAAAAAGGCCATGGAGGGAGTCAAAGTTTTCTTCTTACACGGATCTGACTGAAACTCTGGAAAGGATTTATTTGGACACTCGAGGGCGCCTCCAGTATCGAAGGCCAACAAGAAGGGAACCTTCTGACTACGAACGGGCATCAGGAAGGCATTGCCTATTCCATGAGCTGGATGGGCACAACACGAACGACTGCAGGCATTTGATGGATATCGTTGAGGAGCATGTAAGGAATGGTCATCTACAACAGTATGTAAGGAATCGAGCTGTGGCAGTGGAACAGGAACGGCCACCGCCCACCTCGAACGAAGATGGCACTGGACCTAGGCAACGTCAACTTGTTATCAACTAAATAGATTTATGGTTTGGAATAAGTAATAGAACTCAAAGTAATGCGACTAAATCATTTACACATGTACGGGATCAAGGACGGTCCCTAGGCATGCTCTGAGACGATGATAAACCGTGTTGCTCGAGTCTGTGAAGTCCTGTTTTCTTTTTTGTTTTCTTGAAAACTTTGGTTTCTTCCTTGGATGTACATACACTTATTTAGTTTTCCTTGGCTATAAAAACTCTTACTCTGGATAATTGGATTTGGATTAATGTAATAAATTATGCAGGTCTTGCGATTACGATCTCGACCGGAGAGACGGGGCAGTAATCGCAAATTACGAGTCCCTTCGTCGAAGAGCAATGGAATGGACTCAAAGCACAATATAAAAGTCCATGGCAGGAGAGCCGAGGCTGGAAAATATCAAAGTCCTTGGCCGGAGAGCCAAGGCCAGAGAATATCGAAGTCTTTGGCCGGAGAGCCGAGGCCGGTGAATATCAAAGTCCTTGGCCGAAGAGTTGAGGCCGGAGAATATTGAAGTCCTTGGCCGGAGAGCCGAGGCCGGAGAATATTGAAGTCCTTGGCCGGAGAGCATAAAAGCCCTTGACCGTAGAGTCGGGGTCAGAGCAGGATAATGCGACCCAGCGAGGTCTATGGATTTAAAGTCAAACCCGGAGAGGTCTTGGATTCGGAATTGGACATCGACTCGGATCAGTCGTGGATTTGGATCAAGTTATGGCCGTGGCACTCGGATAGAATGGCTTGGTAGTGGATTGGATTGCGAACTGGATGATATGGCTATGGATGAAAGATGCACTTCAGATGTCGGATTTGAAGCTTTTCAAAACACACATTCTTACCACAAGGCATGTTTTGGGGGGCAAATGTTATCCCGCCTTTTGGTCAAGGCCGGGATATCAACAAATTAGCTGGAAAGGATGGATGTCAGGATCAGAGATCGATTGAAAACAAGGCTATGATCGATGTCGTCAAAATTTGACCGGGCTCCAATCAAGACGAGATCGATTGGGAATGATGACCAAGGCTGGGAGAGGCTACGTTTTAAATTTTAGGTCAATCGGAGTTCGTATGCTCAAGATATGATCGATGCAATTTAAGCAACCAACTGTTCGTATCCATCAATCCTCTACTGTTTGTATCCATCATTCCTCTACTGTTCGATCCATCAATCCTCTACTATTCGTATCCATCATTCTTCTGTTGTTCGTATCCATCAAGTGCAACAGCGATCGAGTACGAACAGTGCAACAATGATCGATACGAACAGTGCAATAGCTTACAGTGCAACATCGATCGATACGAACAGTGCAACATCGATCGAGTACGAACAGTGCAACATTGATCGAGTACGAACAGTGCAACAACGATCGAGTACGAACAGTGCAACAGCGACCGATACGAACAGTGCAACAACGACCGATACGAACAGTGCCACAGCGACCGATACGAACAGTGCAACAGCGATCGAGTACGAACAGTGCAACAACGATCGGTACGAAGGAGACAGCCTTCAAAAAACACAAACTTGCATCGATCATATCTCACAATTTACAAGTCCAAATGCTACAAAATTTTCACTAGAGCTTACATACAACCTAAAGAATGTTCATGCTCGATTTCGACTCGATTAGGCAAAATCTTGATCGATATGAAATTCGTTCGTATCGATCACGAATCGAGTGCAAACCACATGGGATCGATCGCATGGGTCCGCCCACATGCCAGAAGAGGTCTCCCGAGATCTAAGCGAGATATTTGCAGCCTATTCCTATAAGTAGCCTCCCAATGGCTTTAGAAAAGGGGGTTTTTGGCTCTTCTACGTCCAGACTCTGCCGGATTCATCATTGTACTCGGATTTTGCTGTTGTAATCAGTTGCAACTCGTTGTAATCAACAAGCAGACTTCAATAAAATTATCAACTTCAAAGTGGACGTAGGCCGGATTGCTGGACCACTATAAACCCTGTGTTCTTTACTGCTTTCATCTAAATTTTCTGAGTGTTCTTCATTTTTAATTCTCTACATACTTGTTATCTGTGATTGTGAACTGGTGCTTTCATTGGCAATTGGGTGTTTGTGATCAATTTTGGCACAAACATATAAGAAAGGCAGATCAATGTGTGTGTATTACATTTGGTAAACTTATACGATTTAAAATCTAAAATCAACTTTAATGAATTAACTTTAAATTAGGGAATGATTTGGAATTAATAATTACATTAATGTTTAAAATCCATCTTATCAATTAAAATGGGGCAATACATATATGTTTCCATTTACATAAAATAGCATGTGATGTTTTAAATCTTAAATTAACTTATTTATGTGAACACATAATTGCAATATACGCATGAAGGTTTATTAAAACCTAAATGTAACAACTTTGAAACAAACTTTTAATTATGAAAGGGAAACAACGTATATAGAATATTACACAATGCTTTAAAATTTAGAAAGAAAATAAAATTGTTGGATTGAATTCATAAAGGATTTCCTTTTTTATGAAAAAAATACTCAAAACAACTGTATTTAAAACATTAACAAAGTAACAAAATAAATTGGTTTACAATGCAAACATAAATGATTAACATATATATATATATATAGGGTAAAATTGTTTCCAATTAAAAATAGTTTTTTTAACAACAAATGGAAAAACAATAAGAATTTGGACAACTTGGGCATATGTAAATTCATGATAAGAATATTCACATTGAAACAATATAGAGAACAAGTACAAAATATCATATGAGATAGAGGATCTAAATCATATGAATCATGATGGACAAATAGTAAATGGAGGCAATAACAGAGATGGACCTGAATCAAAAACAACATAATAAGCATACTCATAATTTAGATGAGAAAAAGGGGATTTGAATTAGATGTTGTAAGATGAACAATAAAAGAAAAAATGAATAATAAAGGATTCAAGCATATGGAAATGAGAATCACATAGGTAAGTTAAATCAAAAGTACCTTAGGATGTTGCCAAAAGGTCACATCTTGAATAATAAATCGATGATCCTAGATTCTTGAATCAACCTACAAATGTTGCATATATCAAAAGGCAAAAAACGCCATTAATAAATTATTTAATTTGAATTTTATTTTTGGAACTTTTAGCCTTGGACCACCATGAAATTTCGGCCATGACTTGATAGGAGGAAAAGAAAAAAATTGTTAGGAAAGAATGAAATGAATGAATGAAAGAGAATATGTTCTAAAGGAAACATTGAAACATTTCAATTCCCTCCTTTAAAACCTTCCCTATTTAATTTCCAATTAAATCTCACCAAAATCCTCCTCCCCCACCATGCATAACTTGCTATAGAGTGAGGTGTGGTGAGCCTAAATGTTTTTCCAAATCCACTCAGCATTTTTTTCATTTAAATCTAATTCAAATATTCTATCGATATCGTATATCGATACAACCATTTATAACTTTTATACGAGCACTTTATTAAATACTAATGGTAGTCGAACATCAAATAAAATTTAATAATTAATACTTCACAAATATTAATTAATTTACAATGGGTATAAATTTAATTAAATCTTGTTGTTTATTCGGAGTATTATTCATTTCGGTTGTGCGACTCAAAGGTGTAAATTTAGTTGGTGATTAATATTGAAAAATTCGAATATTAACGTTCACACATCACATTAGCTAGTGATGTGATATTTTGATTGAATTTATTGCTTACACATCTTTTTCGGTAAAATCCAATTTTACTTATTATAAGTGGTACTCGATAGTAACTATTATTTGCACCAATTCTCTTTGTCAATACTATATCACATTAGGACTTATGAAATTTAGTTTTGGTCAAAATTTCAATACCATCCACATTCAGCTTGGTTAGTCCATAAACAAAGTCCTTGGTTTAATAATAACATTTATTATTAATTGTACTACTTTGGCCAGAGATTTTGACTTTGAGTTGACTATAATTGACTATGATATTAATTCCATATAATTGAGGAGACGGATTCTCTATTGAATAATGTTTCACTTCCAAAACTTCAACTCAGACCCAACTAAAGTCATGCAATGGATGCCATTCCATAATGTAACTATAATTAACTAGAGTATCCACATTAAAGTTCTAGAGTATTCTCAAGTCGAGCGAACTGTGTAACATCTTCACTTCGAGATTCTCTATTTAACAATAATTATATTAGCCAATCGAAAACTCTTGCGTGAGTCATTCTATGGTTATCCAATAACTATCAATACGTAATCCTTTAATGCCCACCAGTAGTCATGAGTAATACACTGCCCAATATTTGTAGAGCGTTATGTACTCTAGTCTCAATAGATGTATCAGTATCCCACCTCGAAACATCTTGACCGAGAATATTTAAAATAATATGTTATTTTTATTGTGATAAATATATCATGATCACAATACATTGTTACCATTATATAAAATATCATTTAAGATTTTTCTATTTAATATACTTTAAATTACTTAATTAATTAATTATATCATGATATAACAGGTATATAATCCAAAGAAAGTATCTTTTATTTTGAACAAGAATGGTTATCGAGTTAGATATACGTGACAAGTTACATAATTGCCCATATGCCATACCACTAACTCTATTAATATCCCACTTATACTTAGGGTCAATTATTGAATCTTATTCTAATTCCTTTAATCCGTTTCCTCAAAAACTAATTGGGTCAGTCACTTAGTGAACGAGTATGCTACTTTGCTTTAATTATCTAGTTTGACAATCAATTCTCTTCGATGCTAATAAACTGTCTTTATCATGTGGAACCCTTCAAAGTTTATTTTTTGACTTCCAATGAGCTTTAGGTTCTTTTACGAACTGTAATGCAACATTGTTATCATATAACAATTACCAAGGTATTCACAACATTTGGAATCACCCTCAGCTTAGTTATAAATTTGTGCATTTACTTATATTTCTTACATTATTGCACTATTTAAGGCGATGTACTTAGCCTTTGGTTGAATCACCCACTATTTATTATATGGAACAACTCCAACTTATAATTCCTAACTTAAGTTTGAACATGAACTTAGGATTGATGTAATATACTTGATATCACTTACGAAGTTCGATTCTATTCACTCCTTCATAAGAAGTTCATAGTTTCCATAAACAATTCTCTAGTATTTCACAAATACTCAATGTAACAACCCGTTGTCGAGAAGCAATAAATTAATAATTTAGTAATAAAGAGTAATTAATTAAATGTGTTTTGGAATAACAATTAAGGAATTATAGGAATGATTTGGAAATTTAATGAAGATTATTACTAAAGTGATAAGAATTAACCATGAAAAAGAAAATAATTTAATAATTCGTTGGAGGATATATCAATAAAATTATAAAAGTTTAATTTGGAAGGAAAAGTGTTTTGGTATTTAAAGATATTTTGAAATATGTAAATATAAATTAATTGTTTGGAATAAAAAGTTAGATTAAAGTTTATTATAAATGAAATTTGAAATAAATAGGTTTAGAGTTTAATTTTGTAATGAAAGAATTTTACTTTATAATGTTAATGAAGTTTGAATTTAACTAGTAAATGGATTTAAATAAAACAATTAAGTTAAACACATAAATAATAGAAAATGATTTCATAAAAGTAATTAATAAGATCATTTGTTTAGTAAGAAATTTAATGTTGTATAAGTTGTTAAGTAAGTGGGCTTGAGATATAGTAATGTATTTCACGAAGAAAAGAAAAGAAAGAAGCAAAATTGAATTAATAAAACAAAGCCCAACATTTTGAGCCCATGACCTAAATCATGTTTCATGAGTTTTCTTTTTCTAGGTTTTTCATTTTATAGAAACTTCACCTTCATTCTAAATACAACCTATGCATTCACATTTCTTGGTTTTGGAAAATTAAAATCCTACATTACAAGAAAATATAGTTTCAGTTGCATATTTTGGTATCGTTTCTTTCAAAAGTGCAACCAATATAGCTTTAGTTAATAAAATAATTCATGTAACGCTATTAAAACGTTTCCCGTCCAACCTGCCAATAATTTGGGTCAAAAAATGGGTGTTACACAAACACTTCATTACTTATCTTCTTTTCCTCTTCGTGCTATTATATTTACTTGGAAATGGAATTTGCACTCCCCAAATCCTTTTACACTTCTATTTTAATCTTGTTCTTCCTTAATAAAAAGAAATTCGCAATCTCCACAAATCTCAAAATCGCACCACCTGGTCTCAAGCTGAAAAACTCATGCCCTGTGCTTCTCCATGCTGCTGTTGGTTCGAGTATAGATTGTCCAAGAAGTCGTCGTGCCGTTGGATCTTGAGTCACGTGAACCTCAAAGCTGTTGTCGATTAGAAATTGCTTCACCAAAGATGTTGTCGTTGTCAGAAGATTACTCAAGATTCCTCGCTGTTTTATTTGAAATCGATAGTGCCATGCAACGACCGACTTTTTCGACCCTTAGAAATCGACACTAATACATCCATGGTATTCACATGCCTAATATCCAAGTGCCAGAAAGACAGATTGTTGGGGGGAAAGAAAGAAAAGAAAGAACAAAATCTCACATCATGACGAGATAAATATATATTATCCACAAATGATCTTTACAAAAGAAATCATCTTATACACACACACACACAAATACATAACATAAATCAGAGCACACTAACCTATTTCAGCTAACAACCTGCCCTTACAATTACTGATGATCACATATAGAAGTCAAGAACAACAAACAATGGAAAATATAAGATATGTGAGTACGTCTTGGAGAATCCAGCTCGTCTCCTGAAAGCTCCAAAGTATCCAACTAATCCGGAAAATATGGTCGGCTAATCCGAGCATTTTAGAAAACAACGCCCGGGCCAGTCTGATAAAACCAGCATGAGAAACTCAAATCACAAGGAATTTTATTTATTATAAGTTGTAAATTCTTTAAAATCAAAGGTGTCTCGTTAGACCATGCTGCACATAAACACGGACTAGTTTTTATCTTAAGATAACCAAAACCTTTATATCAAAAAATCCAATGATATTATAATAATGGCTAAAGGTGAAAATAATAATAATCAAGTAGCCGTGATGTTCGTGAGTGTACATCACAACAATACTAGGTATATAATCAAAAACCGATAAGGCGTGTTCACTAATTGTGTAGGATACCATGGAGGTGCCCTTAGTACTTCGAGAACGGTCTTCTTGTACAAGGATCAGAGTTATCCTTCCGAAGCAGCATACAACCATAGTGATGTACTACAGGAAAAACATAGCTGGCCTCTCTAAGACCGAGTGCATCGCCCCATGCATGCATAACAACTGTAGGTAACGTCAAGGTGGTGCCGACTGCACCCTATGGGTTTTCTAACCTTACTGGCCATGCCTCATATCTCCGGTTTTAGTCATTACTGCCAATAAGCTACATCTGGTGTTCCAGCTCATACACCAACATTAAGTAGATCATGGAATCACACATGGATTCCAATACCCCAACGGATCTCGGAATCACACATGGATTTCCATATCTCAAATAGATCTTGGAATCACCCATGGATTCCCATACCCCAACAGGTTTGGAATCACACATTGATTCCAACATCACAATATATCACAAAACTCCTCCATGGAACCATATGTGGTTTTTGGAGTGGTTACAGTATGAGTCATCTCTTACGAGTACACTCTTCCCACTTACCGGGTGCTCCACATACCAATCGTCGATTTCTGGAATGCTCAATTTTGGTTCTTTAGAAAATAATCAGACAATACATAAGAGCAGAGATCACCCCCTAATCTTTTAAGTGAACGGATCTATCATTTATCCTAGAAGAACGAAAATGAGTTTATACGTACAATATAGCACCACTGACGGTAACTACACTATATAATTCCCGTGTTTCTTCTAGATATTTCCAGAGTTAAAATCCTTCGGTATTAAGTAGGGAATATTTCTGTACCACCATTAAGAAGGATTACATATTTAGGCCAAGATTTGATGGTCGGTTATTTAACTATCAAATAAACAAACATTCAAAATAAAGATTACATTTCCCATGGGAATCACTAAGCCACATTTAATTAAATTTTCATTAATTAAAATCTCTTCCAAAATATTCATATACTTATCTCACTAGAATAAGTATATATATTCACAAAACATTTCTTTCAAAATACTTGAAAACACTTAAAAATAGATATGCAAAACATCATTCAATACCGACCATGGATCGAAGTTTACTAAATGGTTTCGTTGCTATCCCAGCGAATCCATAGTAAAATGTATGCAACCCTGCCCCGCGAATTACGCCATGAAAATCAACTATAGATCGCAGTTTACACAATGGTTACGTCGCTATCCAAGTGAATCCATAGGAAAATGTAGGCAATCCCTGCCCCTCGAATTACGCCATGAAAACCAACCATTTCTTTCCAAATTCTCTTTATTTCATAAATATCTCCAAGTCTATTTATAAAGCTTCTTTTATAAATTTCAAATACTCTTAAACCAAACTCCTATCCAATTTCCAAAACCCCTTTCCAAATTTTATAAATTCCTTAAATGAATTCTTTTCATTAAATAAAACATTTATACAAGTCTTCCCATTTAAAAATGATTCTTTTCTAAATAAACATTTTATTATTTTTAAAACACCTTTTTATAACGATTTATTATCTAAAAAGATCTTAAATAAATAATTAATTATCTTTAAACCATATTTAAACATCATTAACTAACTTTAACAATATTTAAAATATATTTTAATAATTTTAAAACAGCATTAACATATTAGTAATTTTAACATTTTAAACAATATTAACATAATAATAAATTAACTTTAAAACAATATTATTTTAATAATAAAAATAAACTTTTAAAATATTGATAATATAACAAATAACATTGAAATAAAATAATCAACTTTAAAATATAAATTAACTTTAAATAATTAACTTTAAATAATAATTAAAATATAATTAAAATAATAATTAAATAACTTTAAAATAATGATTAAATGTTCTTAAATAACTTTCGAATCAATAATCAACTTTTCAGATTTGAACGAGGCTTAACGATCACAATGGTACTTAAACAAGCTACCATATCATTCAATTTAACTTTCCAAATTAATAACAAATATACACATAATCGACGACTATATAAATATATTCAACACTTAACCGTCATTGATTAACATATCACTTATTCAAAGTGGCATATCAATTGACGATATAAATAATCAGATGTTCAAATCTATATAATATCATAACATGGATTTGTTCTGCTAATTAAGTGTCAAATTAAATAAATTAGTGAAACGGTGTTTTATTTCGCTAAACAGGTGTCCAAATTACTCTATTCAATTTACTTTAACATTACGGTGTTTATTTGGCTAAATAGGTAACACCCATGAAGTAAAAGTAATTAAACTACATTATTATCCAAATTAACATAATTACTATCAGGCATTATTAATTTATCATGAAATTATACTACTCCAAATCTAACAACAATTTATGTCAAAATGTTGTGCTCATTGATACGAACACAATGCAAAAATCTATGGGTAAATTAGATTTAATATGAACGAGAAATAGCTTGTTAAAGTTTACTAACTTTAATATATATATATATACATACATATATATATATAAATCAATTAAAACATTAAAGTTCCTCACCAAAATCAATTGGGCCATAGCCCAAACCAAGCAAACCCGCATCACCAAGCTTTCTTCCCCAAATCAAAATGCCTCATTCAAATCAAACATGCAACTCACATCTCGTGCATATCCATGCATGTGCACATGACCACCACCGCACCAGAGATCGCCGCGCCCACGCCACTAAGTTTAACTTCACCTGCTCGTCGCCACTGGCCACTCACCCAAGCCCAGCATGCCTTGTCCCTCGAAACACACCCTCGACCAAAAGAAGCTAAAGCACAATGTTAAGCCGTGATGGAAAACCGACCTCCTCTGATCAACTGGCGACCTGCAACGTCCCTTCGCCGCCGCCATGCGGCTTCTTATTCACTCACACTCCTCTGGAACCAACATGGCCACACTTAGTGGCCTCCTTCATCTTGCGCGACCCCAAAGAACACGAACAACATAAATGATTCCAAACTCTAAAACTAGCTATCCCCGCCACTCCAGAGCACTAATCTAAAATTGGCCACGGTCATCAACTCCGCCTCATCCCAGGACCCCTCCTCGACATCTCGATGCTCTCCTCGACAATCGGTTCATCGAAAATTAACTTTTAACCCAATTATGATCACCTTCCCCTCCATGATAAACCAAGCCACTAAAAATCCCATGAACATTTCTAAAAATCCCTAATCTTCGCTACGAACCCGCCCTTACCTTCCATTCGTCAATCCGTGATCGTTGAAAACGATCATTTTCTTGGCCAACTAGTGTTATTTGCACATATCTCTAAAATTACTTGATGAAAACCCATGAAACTATTTTTAAAATAAACTAAAGATCTAAACAAACATTTTTCGTAATGGGACATTTTGATAATTGTGGATAGATTTAGGGAAAATGATTTTTTGAAGTAGAAGATATGGTTTGTTTCATTGTTTTTGAATATTTACAGTAAGTGAAAGAAAAATGAGGGAGAGGTGGAACAAGTGCCTACCTAAGCGTATGTATATGCGTAGCAACCACTTACTCCAGTAAAGCAAACCAAATCATGAGTATGAGCTCAAATCAAAAGGGGATAAGGGAACATCGGCGGCTGGTAGGGTGGAAGATGGGGCAAAAAGTTGGCTAAGTTTAAGTAAGGGCTGCTGATTTGAAGATAAGGCCGCACTGTACTTGTTTGATTTATTTTTGGTTGAGTTCAGGGGTCCTGTATACCATACTACATTCACGTATGGCCGCGAATGATAGAAAATAGGGTGCGATGGTGCACAATAATGTAACGTGATCCCAAAACAAAATAAAATAACACCCGTTATCAAGTTCTGTTAAATTTCAAAAATACCAACGTTCGACATAAAATACGTCAAATAGAAATTCAAATATTTTTCAAATTAAAAATTTTGAAAAAATTCTATAAATTAAATTAAAAATACGTCAATAAAAATTGGAAAATTATTGGAACATAAATTTTATTATAGAAAAACCCCAAATCAAATATTTAAAACTAATTAAATATTCTAAAAATCAAAGCAATAAAAATTCCAGGTCATTACATTCTTCCCCCTTAAAAGAATTTCGCCCCTGAAATTTCACCACATGAACAACCAATACTGTTCATAAGCCTGCATGATGATCATAGATCATTCATATACTAAATCAAATTTGATCGCTACTCGAATACATAACTCCACTTCCAAACCAGTATTGCTCACCTGATTCTCTAGTGCGGATTTCGATCAGGCTCCTTGATTAGGAGCCTCTGTTCTCCTTACATAGTCATAGACTATGATAGAAAACCTTAGTTCTATATCAAGAACCCTCGTCAAGTGTTCACCGTCAAAATCGAGTGTTAGATCCTTATTCGGATCGGTCTGAGACACCTCAAGTCATGTACTCGAATCTTGGATCGAGAACTATATAAGAAAAGGAAATAATCTATGTACAATCTACATATTCATATAAAGGTTCTCGCTAACCCAATTTCTTTTAACTCTCTCAAATTTATGAAAATATTTCTCAAAATTCCAATCTAGATTCAACGTTTAAAATAAGAAAACTTTATTTATGAAATCCTTCCCATAAAATCATTTTAATTTATTAATTTGTATAATACTCTCCTACATCCTAAGAGTATTTACAAACATCATATTTTAATTCTGTTCACTCTTAACTATCCAGATGTAGGTCCGAAATAACTTTGGGCCTTAAAACTGAGTTGACCAATACCATCCTTTTTACTTGTTCGGTCTGGTAAGTAGCTATGAAGAGTAGGATGCTGGTACCTAAACTCCATCCTATAATTAACTTTTCTTTAGACACTAAGAGATAAAATGTTTACTAGCCAGCCTAATAACATCAAGTAATTTTTAACTTCCTAGATGTTAAAATCCAAAGACACGATTTAATAAAAAAAAGGTTAGTTAAACCTTCCTAATAAATTTGACCCATTTAAAACTTCATTAATTAACCCATTTCAAATCAAGATACCTTTATATTTTGGAACTTAAGAATCAAATACTTGGATATTTATTTCAAAAATTTTTGAAATGATATTGTATATATTTTAATCCATAACAAATATATATATATATATATATATATATCTATGTGTGTGTGTGTATAGCCCGAGTAACCCCAAAATGAAACCAAGGAACTGGGTACTACCAAATAGTATCATATATTCCCTTACAAAGAAGGGTAATACTTAAGAGAAGTGCCTACCATCCGAACATATCTTCTACCTATTTTTAGTTATTTTCGAGCCACCCAAACTAGTTAATTAAAAATACTTTTTTTTCAAAATCCCTTTTTTGAAACAATCTTTATATATTTCCAAATAAATAGTTTTTTTAATTAAATTATCAATTTCCAACTTACTTTGGATTCATCCGGATTCGAACCCGTCTTGATCGTACAATGACAAAAGGAATAATTTACTAAGTGCATAATACTGTTAGCCTAAGCTAACATCCAATCGTCACTTAAAAGATTATTCTGATCATCAAAAAACAAATCAGGACTCATTTCCCAAACCAAATCCAAAGGAATACACATTTCTTTTAAATTATCTTTTTCAAAAGAATTTATACTTAGAATATATTTAAGTAAACTATTATTACCATTTCCAAAATCATTTACACTCCAAAACTATCTTAAATAAAATTATTATTTATTTTTCCACAAATCATTTAAAATGATAATATACATATTTACTCTATGGTAAATCAAACCATACTTTTGGAATCAAATCAAATTTGTTTTATCAAAACAATTATATAGCGAGATCCTAATGGTAGTAATTTCCTACTTAGAAACTCAAAAATGTACACTAACGATGTTGCAATCACCGTCGGAATTATTTTTCAGCAATCGAAGCGAGTTCAGTGCTTTAAATCTCCATAAAGAAGTATTTTTATTTCGAAAACATTTTCAAATATTGTTATTATCTTCTAAATCTGATAAACCATTTTTCCAAAATTATCGGGATTTAAATTCTCAAATTTCTTTTATTTATAAAGCACATTTTTATAGATCAATTCTTATCAAAACAAAATTTTAACCCAACATATCAACGAATGCCCTATAGTCAAACAATGAAACTTAATTCACAAGGTGTTTGTTCAATGTTCCCAAATTTCCTATCTACCTAAACCAAGTTTCAAAAGGGGAGATTCAAGATAGATTAACAAACAATAGTCAGTGCTCAGAACTGGGCGAGCATGACTAATCAATATTCTAAATGATAATGATGGAATATTATTCCTTCCTAACAACCAAACACATCCAAGAAAAAAACTATATTTAATTTTTGAAAAATTATTCTTATATATATAAAATATAATCTTAGGTAAAATTATTTCATTTACCCATTTTAAAACAATATTGTGTCAGTTAGCCCTGTTCAAGTGTTTAGGAAATCCCTATCGATAATGTTAGCCAAACGCATTGACCGGGATTCTCAAACCACTAAATAGATCAAACAGCACAATATATAAAATAGAATTATATCACTAACAAACACACGCTCTTATATATTTTACACTCAAAATCATCCTAGGGTCTCGCTTCCCCTATCTCAAATGAGTTAACCTCACCAAACCCTAGGTGTTCGCTCAACCTAAGCTGTGATACCACGCTGTAACGACCCACTTTTTCGACCCTTAGAAATCGACATTAATATATCCACGGTATTCATGTGCCCAATATCCAAGTGCCGGACAGACAGGTTGTTGGGGTGAAAGAAAGAAAAGAAAGAAAAGAATCTCACATAATGATGAGATAAATATATATTATCAACAAATGATTTTTACGAAAGAAATCATCTTATATATATACACATACATAACACAAATCAGACCACACTAACCTATTTCATCCTAGATAGTTATAACAACCTGCCCTTACAATTATTGACGACCACATGCAGAAGTCAAGAACAAAAAATAGCAGAAAATATAAGATACGAGAGTACGTCTTGGAGAATCCAGCTCGTCTCCTGAAAGCTCCAAAGTATCCAGCTAATCTAGAAAATATGCTCAGGCTGATCTGAGCATTTTAGAAAACAACACCCAGGTCAGTCTGGTAAAACCATTGTAAGAAACTCAAATCACAAGGAAATTTATTTATTATTAGTTGAAAATTCTTTAAAATCAAAGGTTTCTTGTAAGACTATGCCGCACATAAACATAGACGGATTTTTATCTTACGATAACCAAAACCTTTATATTAGAAAATCCAATCATATTATAATAATGTCTAAGGGTGAAAATAACAATAATAATCAAGTAGGTGTGATGCTCGTGAGTGTACATCACAACAATACTAGGTATATAATAAAAAACCGATAAGGCGCGTTCGCTAATTGTGTAGGATTCCATGGAGTTGCCCTCAGTATCTCAAGAACGGTCCTCTTGCATATGGATCAGAGTTATCCCTCCGAAGCTGCATACATCCCTAGTGATGTACCAGAGGAAAAACATAGCTAGTCTCGCTAAGATCGAGTGCATCGCCTCATGCATGCATAACGACTGTAGGCAACTTCTAGTTGGAGCCGACTGCACCATATGGGTTTGACAACCCTACTAGCCATGCCTCCTATCTCTAGTTTTAGTCATTACTACTGATGAGGCAACGTCCAGCGTTCCAACTTACGCACCACTATCAAATAGATCATGAGATCCCATATAGATTCCAACACCCAATGGGTCTCAGAATCACACATGGATTCCCATATTTCAAATAGATCATGGAATCACCCACGGATACCCATACCCTAACAGGTTCAGAATCACACATGGATTCCAACATCTTAATATATCATGAAATTCCTTTATAGAACCGTATATTGTTTTTGGAGTGGTCACGGTATGAGTAATCTCTTACGAGTACACTCTTACCGCTTACCGGGTGCTCCACAAACCAATCGCTGATTTTCAGAATGCTCAATATCGGTTCTTAGGAAATAATCAAACAATACATAAGAGCGAGGATCACCCTTTAACCATTTAAGTGGACGGATCTCCTTATCATTTTTCCTAGAAGAACAAAATGAGTTTATACATATAGTATAGCACCATTGACAGTAACTGTACCATATAATTCCCGTCTTTCTTCTAGATATTTCCAAAGTTAAAATCCTTTGGTGTTAAGTAGGGAATATTTCTGTACCACCAAAATTAAGAAGGATTACATATTTAGGTAAAGATTTGATAGTCAATTATTTAACTATCAAATAAACAAACATTCAAAACAAGGATTACATTTCCCAGGGGAATCATTAAGCCTCGTTTAATTAAATTTTCATTAATTAAAATCTCTTCCAAAATATTTATCAAAATATTCATATACTTATCCCACCAGAATAAGTATATTCACAAACCATTTCTTTCAAAATACTTGAAAACTTTTAAAAATAAATATGGAAAGCACCATTCAATATCGACCATAGATCACAGTTTACTCAATGATTACATCGCTATCCCAGCGAATCCATAGTAAAATATATGCAATCCCCACCGCTCAAATTACGTCATGAAAATCAACTATAGATCGCAGTTTACACAATGGTTACGTCGCTATCCCAGCGAATCCATAGTAGTAGGCAATCCCTGCCCCTCAAATTACGCCATGAAAACCAACCATTTCTTTCCAAAATCTTTTTATTCATAAATATCTCCAAGTCTATTTATTAAGCTTCTTTTATAAATTTCAAATACCCTTAAACCAAACTTCTATTCAATTTCCAACATCCCTTTCCCAATTTTATAAATTCCTTAAATGAATTCTTTTCATTAAATAAAACGTTTATATAAGTATTTCCATTTAAAAATGATTCCTTTTTAAATAAATAGTTTATTATTTTTAAAACACCTTTTTATAACGATTTATTATCTAAAAACATCTTAAATAAATAACTAATTATCTTTAGACCATATTTAAACATCATTAAGTAACTTTAACAATATTTAAATAACTTTAAAACAACATTAATAGATTAATAATTTAACCTTTTAAAACAATATTAACATAATAATAAATTAACTTTAAAACAATATTATTTTAAAAATGAAAATAAACTTTTAAATATTAATATTATAACAAATAACATTGAAATAAAATAATCAACTTTAAAATATAAATTAACTTTAAATAATTAATTTTAAATAGATAATTAAAACTTAAAACAATTATTAAATAACTTTAAAATAATGATTAATTGTTCTTAAATAACTTTCGAATCAATAATCAACTTTTCAAATTTGAAAAAGGCTTAATGAACACAATAGTACTTAAACAAGCTACCATATCATTCAATTTAACTTTCCAAATTAATAACAGATATATACATAATCAATGACTATATAAATAAATTCAACACTTAACCGTCATTGGTTAACATATCACTTATTCAAAGTGGCATGTCAATTGACGATTTATGCAATTAGATGTCCAAATCTATAAAATAGCAGAACAGGGATTTGTTCTGCTAATTAAATGTCAAATTAATTAAATTAGCAGAATGGTGTTTTATTCTGCTAAACAGATGTCCAAATTACCCTATTTAATTTACTTTAACAGTACGGTGTTTATTTGGCCAAATATATAACACCCATGAAGTATAAGAAATTAAACTACATTATTATCCAAATTAACATAAATATTATCAGGCAGTATTAATTTATCAAGAAATTATACTGCCCTAAATCCAACAACAATTTATGTCAAAACGTTGTGTTCATTGATACAAACACAACTGAAAAATCTGAGGGTAAATCAGATTTAATATGAATGAGAAATATCTTGTTAAAGTTTACTAACTTTAGTATATATATAAATCTATTAAAGCATTAAAATTCCTCACCAAAATCAAATGGGCCAGAGCCTAAACCAAGCAAACTCACATCATCAAGCTTTCTTCCCCAAATCAAAATGCCCCATTCAAACCAAACATGCAACACACATCTCGTGCATATCCATGCACGTGCACATGACCACCACAACACCATAGATTACCACGCCCACGCCACCAAGTTTAATACCACCCGCTCGTTGCCACTGACCACTCACCCGAGCCCAGCACGCCTCGTCCCTCGAATCACACCCTCTACCGAAAGAACTCAAAGCAAAATGTTAAGTCGCGATGGAAAACCAACCTCCTTTAATCTCCTCGACGACCTGCAACGCCCCTGCGCCACGACAACGCGGCTTCTTATTCACTCATGCTCCTTTGGAACCAACATGGCCGCACTCAATGACCTCCTTCATCTCGCGCGACCGCAAAGAAGTCGAACAGCAAAAATGCCTCCAAAACTCTAAAACTAACTATCCCCGCTACTCCAAAGCACTAATCAAAAATCGGCAACGGTCATTACCTCTGTCTCGTCCTAGGGCTCCTCCTTTGCATCTTTGATGCTCTCCTTGACAATCGGTTCGCTGGAAATAAAATTTTAACCCAATTCCGATCATCTTCCCCTCCACGACAATCCAAGCTACTAAAAATCCTGCAAATATTTCTAAAAATCCTTAATCTTCGCTACAAACTTGCCCATACCTTTCGTTCGTTAATCCATGATCGTCGAAAACGATCATTTTCTTGGCCACCTACTGTTATTAACACATATCTCTAAAATTACTTGATGAAAACCCATGAAACTATTTTTAAAATAAACTAGAGTTCTAAACAAACATTTTTCATGTTGGGACATTTTGATAATTGTGGATAGATTTGGGGAAAATGATTTTTGAAGTAGAAGATATGGTTTGTTTCATTATTTTTGAATATTTACAGTAAGTGAAGAAAAATGAGGGAGAGGTGGAACAAGTGCCTAAGCAAGCATATATATATATATATATGCATAGCAACCACTTACTCTAGCTAAGCAAACAAAGTCATGAGTATGAGCTCAAATCAAAAGGGGACAAGGGAACATCGGCGACTGGTAGGGTGGAAGATGGGGCAAAAAGTTGGCTAAGTTGAAGTAAGGGCTGCTAATTTGAAGATAAGGCTGCACTGTACTTGTTCGATTTTGTTTTAGTTGAGTTCGGGGGTCCGCTACACCATACTACGTTCGTGTACGGCCACGGATGGCAGAAAATAGGATGCGATGGTGCACAACAATGTAACGCTATCCCAAAACAAAAATAAAACACACCGGCTATCAAGTTTTGTTAAATTTCAAAAATACCAACGTTCAACGTAAAATACGTCAAATGGAAATTAAATATTTTCCAAATTAATTTTTTTTGAAAAATTCTATAAATTAAATAAAAAATATGTCACTAAATATCGGACAATTATTGGAACAGAAATTTTATTATAAAAAATCCCAAATCGAATATTTAAAACTAATTAAATATTCCAAAAATCAAAGTAATAAAATTCCGGGTCGTTACATGCCATGTTACGGGTATTTGTTATGATTTTTATTTCTTTATTAAATTTAAGATTGGACTAGCCTGATTTTTTCATTGATTTTATGGATCTGTTTTATTATTTCGTTGATTAGTTCAACTGGAAAATCATGAAACTCCAAATTGTTGTATCGGTACTCTTAATTTGATTTAGACAGGGATGGCAATTAACAATTCAAAATTGCATCATGAGATGATTGATTAGTAGATAAAAGGTTAGCTATATGAAAGATGATAGATTAGTGATGTTATTTGTGTATAAATTGATTGGTATATGTGTTGTAACTCAAAGGATCCGTTAAACTATCTACTATGTAGTAGTGTACGATAAGTAGATAATGTCTATCAGTAATAATAAGATATCAAAATAGCGTTAAGTCATGGCCCATTCCACCCTTAACACATTTTTATTCCCAAAAGCATATACAAGACCGTAGTTTCCCCAAAACCGGAAGTCACCAGAGGGCAATCCATATACTAAAGGTACAAATCAAAATCGTAGTGGTCGCGTATAAATGGAATACAAGTATGACAAGGCACATGAGGCAATACCCAAGGTAGTGATACTACCGTTCGCCTGATCCGGACTGGTGAGAACGCAACGCTGCAACGCCCGCAACACCGTGAAACAACACTCCCAAAATCAAGGGTGCACCAATCGACAACAAGTATAAGTAGTTCGAAGAAGTGTGTCCACTTGAGGTAGTTAATCCTCCATTGGCCCGGTACAGCTCCTGTTTTAGTCATTTCCAATTTGACACAAGTGTCAAAGCTATCCATTATCGTTCTCTTTCTTCAGTCATCACGTACATCATTCCAACCACTTCGTTCTGGATCAACGCTCCGCGAATGTTAGTTATTAAAGTGGTTTTCGGTATCGACAGAGAGTATGTCCATATCCGATCCCGGTCTCTTTAATAACTTCCGTAATTATTTCACCGATTGGTCGTTTAATATATTTCAAAACCAAATCAAATTCAATTTCAAATAGAATTTGTAAATCAACATTTCATTTCTCTTTCTAAATCAATTTCCACAATTTACGTTTCAAAACTTCCAAATCATAATTTCAAAATCTTATAATTCAATTCCAATTTCTATTTTAAACAATTCAAATATTGATTCAAGTTCGAATATAAGTTTCATTCCGAAATCATTTAAATTAATTTAATTTAACATTCAAATCAATTTAACTTCATTTATCGATTTCATTCAATATTCGTTAAGTAAATTTATCATTCAAAACAATTTCTATTAAATTTCCAATTCAATAAATCAATTACTTAAATTCAACTTCATTATATCAAAACGTACAAATTTAATTAAATTAAATCCATCAAATCAAATTCTTTAAATTTCAAGTCTTACCTTAATTTCAATAAATCACATTTTATTTCTTGTTAAAGAAATTCAATTTCACTTATTTACTTACTTAAATAATTTTCCAAAACTTAATTAATAAAGAACTCAATTTCAAATATTTACGAAGTAAAATTCACTTATTCAAAAGTCCAATTTTTCTTATTAAAGAATCCAATTCAATTTAATCATTAAATAATTCAACCTTATTTAATTATTAAATAATTCAAAACTTAATAATTTCAAAGTTTAATAATTTCAACTTAATTATAATTTCAACTTAATTATTAAATCATTTCAAACTTAATAATTTCAAACTTAATTATAATTTCAACTTAATTATTAAATCATTTCAAACTTAATTCAATCATTTCTCAAATTAAACAACATTCTTCCATTAATTACATTGTAAATCTTTTGTTTCATATTATTAAATATTAACAATTTCCTTTCATTAAAAATTCAAATTTCAACTTCATTTCAAAACCATATTGTTTATTCAAATAAAATCTTCGCTTATTTTTAAATCAAATTATTGACCAATCGGGTTTTATTTAATTTTCTATCCTAGGTCAAAGTTCAATTTGGGTATTTATCATTTCAACCCGATTCCATTTCAATTCAAAATCAAAGCATAGTAAAGGGAACTTGCTGTGTGATAACTGGGATGGTGTCAAAGTAAATAAACAAGCAATAACAACAATCAATAACAATCCAATAATCAATTCAAATAATCCCGAAATAACCGTATTAATTCGCATTGTTATTTGTACGAATTAATATAATTATTTCTTGAATCTACACTATCATTTCATGTAGATTAAAGATTATTACATTACGGTTTTTCACTTGTCATCTATTTACAATTTCATACATCATTAATTTAACAACATACATTCAGTGGTTCAAAATGTAATTAAACAAATCCTACGTGTCAATAAATTCAACAGTTAAAGGAGTCATATTATACAAATGTCAGTTAATCAAATTTAACATTTAATTATCCTATATAAGGTTCAATTGCATACTATTTATCATTTTAACCTTTACCATTTAACATCCAATATAAACATCAACAATCAATCAATTATCAGCCAAACTGTATTATCATCGCATAAATAATTAACAGATAATGGTGTCAGATGTCACAGGTGAACTGATACAGGTAATAGCATATATAACAGTGTAATTAACTAACAGCAATATATTTCAATTGTCGTTTCAATTGAAATCAGATTTAATAAATAAAAGAACGTAAATCGTGAGTGATTTCTCACCTTTCGAGGCTAGAGAGATTTTGTACTGAAATGGGTTACGAATCCAAGCACGGATTTCAGAGCACGCACGATGGGTATGATTCGATGAAGAAACAGGTACGACGGACAAAGCTGATAAGAGGAAATGATAAAGCGAATCAGAACCAACTCGATATAAATTGAATATATATATATATATATACACACACATTATATTTTAGTTTAAAATAAAACACATACCTTTCACAAATTTTTTTTTTATAACACGTATATGTCCTTCAAAGATTTCCAAATGGACAATCAATAATAAATAATTTAAAGCTATTTCAAAACTATTTCAAAATATTAAAATAGAATTATATACATATATTTCAACCCATCATTCCCGAAATCTAACCTTACTATATATAAATATAGACAACATCAACGTCAGTAGGCTACTGTACTTTATATACAAGCTTATACCTTTTCATAAAGCAAATCAAAATGACATAATATATACAGTACTCCTTTCTTAAAATATATACTATACTTATACAAATACAACCTTTATAAACTATATATATACCTACATACGTTTACAAAATGTCATACTACCTTAATATAATAGAACATAATACTGTAACAAAATATTAAAATACACTGACAGGTTACAAACTATAGCATCCACATTATATAAAAAGTTTAACATACATGCATTTATATGTAAAATTTTTGTATAAGCTTATATATTATAACTAACATAAAACTTTGTTTACAACTTTATGTATTTCCATGTATTATAGAAATCAGTATAAACCTGCCTTATTATATCATATATAGCTAACATATAATATATTACTAACATATATCTTCAATATCCATACACTTTGAAACAGGTTCGTGCAAATAAATAAATCCTACAACAGAACAATAAAACTAACAAGTATATAAACCTATACATACGAATATAGTACAAGACAGGGAGACAGGTAAAACAACGACTTGTATTTGTAAGATGTGTACAGCTCTTATGGTTATACTATTATTGAAGTCCTCTTATAATATGTACAGCTGTACTACCATATAAACTTTTGAAACCATTACAGTTTGAAAACTTGTATACTATATTTATAAAATAAAAGCATGCCACTGGAAATATTACATAATGTATAAGTTTTATATAAAATTTACATATTATAACAACCCAACTTGCATCGATATAAGCTTTATATAATTGGAAGACATGAAACATACTTACCTTACTGTAATATATATAAACAACGGAAAATATGAAGAAGTTGTTTTATTATAAAGTCAAAACTTTTTTGAAACCAATATATAGATATATATAACTCGACAAGTTGTATTACTTATAGACATTTATATATACACTCTTATATATTTATATATATATACTACTAATAACTTATGTACTAAAATTTACAGAAAAAAAAACAACATATATACCTATGTATATACTAACTATAAAGGAAATCTACAACCAAAACTTTATAAACTCATATAGACAAATGTATATGTAACTTAACTGATTTGTATATAACATATATTTATAGACTATGAATATAGAATATATATAGAGCAATTATATACGACAACAAATATTTACTAATATATACAAGTACGTACACCACAAATATATATACCCTTCTTAAGTCAACAGCCAAACTTCATGCTATAATATATATACATATAAAATACCACAAGTCAAATTAGTTTACCTCAGAGTGAAACCTTCCAGTATGGAAGAATACGAATATAATACAGTGAGCTACTATGCTCGGCAAAAGAAAAGGTGAGGAGAAAGCATGTGAGGTGAAGCTATATATGGTGGCTGCTGTGCTAGGTCGGCTGCTAGAAGACGAGGTAGGGTTCGATGATTTGTCGGGGTTGGTCAGAGTTGCGTGGCTGCCGTCGTGATGGATTGGAGGGCTGAGGCCGATGGATTTGGATCTGGGCTCGAGATGGTGGAAGCTATGGCGTTGGTGAGGGAAAAGTGGGCGAGATGAAGGTTGGCAAAAGAGCCAGAGGGGACTCGAGGAAGTTGCGACAATACTTTAGGCCGGAGTGTGAAGAAGGGATGCGGCAGTGGTTGTTGAGGCTAGCGTGGCCTGTGGAAACTACACGCCTCATTTTTTTTTATAAATAATCATGGTCGAATACAAAGGGAGAGAGCAAGGGGATGGAGCACGAAGCAGCTACAGGGAGAAAGAAAACAAATAAAATGACAAAGCTTTTCATTAAAAATTTCTTCAGTAAACCAAAAGACATGCCACTAGACTATATTATATATAATTTAATTTTAATAAATATTGGACAGACGAATCGAGATAAGGTGAACCACCGAACTATTGAATGGTGGATAGCAAAAGTCGCGCAAGTTGAATTCAGTGAAATATCAATAATTGCTGACTATTGGTTGTCTTAGAATACAATGAAAGTTGGCAGAACGCAAAAGGTCCCAATTGGGTACCGATATAGCCAAACGTTTCATAGATTTCGCCGTGATTCGTACGTCGAAACACACAATCGAATATGCTGTAGAGATTAGCACGACGAGACGGTAAAAACGGTATACAGATGTCAGTGGCACGATCGAATTTTTTTAAAATTCGAATTTTCTAATAGCGGAAAATGCAAGAAAAACGCTGTAAAATAAGATCGATGGAGCCAAAGATGTCCGAATTTGGAAAAACGACAAACTGACATTTTGCTCAGAAGATGGTTTAGAATTTTTCTATGTAAAAATATTTAAGTTTCAGAAACATTTATTTTCATCGCTTTTTAACTGATTAAATTGAAGTGAATTTACACGCGAAATAAATTTTCATATTTTCGGACGAAAATTTACCAGTTGCTATGTTTAACTAGACGCATTCCAAATATTAAAATTTTATTTTAAAATTTTATCGTTTAAAATTTCACAAAATTTCAACTAATTACGTTATTAAAACAGTTGAAATTTACGGGTCGTTACACTCTCCCCCACTCAAAACTTTTCGTCCCCGAAAAGGAACGAGGTAGGAGAATAGAATCAACCAGAAAGAAAACAGATTTGAAATACAAAATAACAATTAATTTAAACCATATAGATTTAAATTTTAATTAATTGATATTCAATAATTGATTTAAATCATTTGATTTCACTAAACATCAATCGCAACTATTTCTAAATTCATTATCCTATCATCCAATTATCTTAAATTTACAATTTCTAAAACCATAAATTTGAATAGTCTTTTATTATAATCATATTTTTCAACAATTTAAATTCTTCTTTATTCCAAATTATTGTTAAATTTATTCTACTTAATATATCTTATCACATATATTTAACTCATATAAATTAATTTAAAACATAAAAGTTTCGATTTAAATTAATTTATATTTACTAATTGCTTTCAAATTCGAGGTATTTTCATATGTTGATCAAATTTCAATTTATCAATTCTTTCAAAACAAATTTATTAATTTTTTTCAAAATAAATTTATTTCATTATTAACTGAGTTTACTTATTATCCTATCTAACTCTATTAACATCTTTATAATCAACATTTAGTGTATAACATTTATTATAAACACACGAATTTATTTATAAATTCAATTTATCTTATATATTATCCAATTACATATTCAACTTTTGAATGATTTAGGTAAGTTGTATTAGAATGCAGTTGAACAATATACAAATAAAATTTTTCCCAATTCAATTATTCAAGTTTAAATATTTATTCCAAATTTTGGTTTTATTTATAATTAAAATCATCCTTTGGCAAAATTTAGGAATTAGATTTCCGATTAACTTCAACAATGTAGAGATATATATAATATATTTATATCAAATCAAATTAAATTTTAAAATAAGATACCTATATAAATGTGAATCAAAATATACTGAAGAAATTCAAAATATATTTTTCTCAAAACAAAATCATAGCAAAGCTACAGAATGGTTTCTCCACTTCGAAACTCGAAAATGAATGTCAATGATGCGGCCGCCATCACCGAAATTATTTTCCAGCGACAAAGAGAAGAGCACTGATTTCAACATTTAAAAATTCTTTGAAAACGATACCTATTCGAAAATACTTTCAATAATATATACTTTAAAATTAAAAAAAAAACCAAAGTTCGAAATCACCGGAAACTAAATTCTCAAATTTCTGAATTAAATTCATTTCAAATTCTAAATCAATTTATAAACCGTATTTATAAATTATTTAGAACAATAAATGATAATCAAATATTATCATTTCAAACAAACAATTTAATTAACCTATTAAATTCCAGAAAATTTTACTTATATTTTCACAATATAATCGAACAAATTTATTTCATTTTCCAAATTTGAAACAATATTGTGTCAGTTTGCTCTGCTCAAGTGTTTTGGAAATCCTATCGATAGCGTTGATCAGACGAATCGATCTGAAGCCCAAATCAACATCAACAACTCAAACAAT
This sequence comes from Allium fistulosum, assembly GCA_030737815.1. Lineage (NCBI taxonomy): Eukaryota > Viridiplantae > Streptophyta > Magnoliopsida > Asparagales > Amaryllidaceae > Allium > Allium fistulosum. The sequence continues at coordinate 1,152,819,002 of CM060901.1, forward strand.
ACAATATATTTTAAATATTTTAAATATTAATTTACAAATACATTTCTTTGCTCGACGATACGGGAATGAATTTTCAAAATAAGGATAGGGATTCAAATTTGATGGGCTCAAATCAAAGAGAATTTTGATTCGAAAATAAGTTTGAAACAGAAGATAAGATAATTCAATTATCACAATCAGGAGATGGATGAGTTTATTAAATTCACGGGCAACCTTAACCGGGTCGTCCGTAACTTCAAGAATAAGATCGATGCTGAATTCCGAGGAAAATCGACATTCGATCTCAAAAATAGAATTCAGTTATAGCAGGAGATAGATAGCATCATAAACCGAGGATACAAAAATCTCTGGTAAATCAATGCTTATTGTAAAGGAGTTTTCTCCTTTACGAATCATTCGAAGATTGGCGAGACCGCCGATCTATTATAGATATCATTCAAAATGGAGTTATGGGGTGCTCCAGAATTGAGAGAAGACGAATAGTGAGGGACACGAATGAAATTTGGAACCGCAGGGAACGTTCCAAAATTCAAAGGAATCGAGTCAAAAGGAAGAGATTGAAACTCGAATGAGAGTGATTCTGTAAATACATTTACCCTATATGTTGAGTTTTGCCTAGAGCTACCAAAGCTCTGATACCAACTGTAACGTCCCGATATTTTGGACCATTCGCATCCATTATAAGTGTATAGGTAGAAACTCATGCCGGAATTGAATTGCTCAAAATACCGCGTTGTTAATTTAAATTTGGCAAAACTGAACATATACAGTAAATAAATAATCACAGATCACAGACACAGAGTAATAATTGCAGCGGAAATAAAAGAAATAGTAGTTCATGAAGCTACTATATGAATATATAAAATACATCAGAGTTTACAACAGAAGAGTAATACGATACATCAGAGTTAAACCAGATACAATGGAAGAGTAATATGATACATCAGATACAAATCAGAATACATCACTGGAATCATCGAATACTGGAAGCAGAATGGATGGCTGGATCTTCAAGCAGAGCTCCAACTCCAAAGGTGAGTCTCGAATACTAGTACACTCAGTCTGACCCGAGCGTAAAGTAAAAACACAAGACACTCGAGTCAGGATTAACATTCTTATATTAATAAACCCAACTCAAGTGAAATAGAAATTGAAATACAAGTAACTCAAAGGATGTTTGGAATAACCATCCTTTAAGGATCCGTTAAACTATCTACTATGTAGTAGTGTACGATAAGTAGATAATGTCTATCAGTAATAATAAGATATCAAAATAGCGTTAAGTCATGGCCCATTCCACCCTTAACACATTTTTATTCCCAAAAGCATATACAAGACCGTAGTTTCCCCAAAACCGGAAGTCACCAGAGGACAATCCATATACTAAAGGTACAAATCAAAATCGTAGTGGTCGCGTATAAATGGAATACAAGTATGACAAGGCACATGAGGCAATACCCAAGGTAGTGATACTACCGTTCGCCTGATCCGGACTGGTGAGAACGCAACGCCGCAGCGCCCGCAACACTGTGAAACAACACTCCCAAAATCAAGGGTGCACCAATCAACAACAAGTATAAGTAGTTCGAAGAAGTGTGTCCATTTGAGGTAGCTAATCCTCCATTGGCCCGGCACAGCTCCTGTTTTAGTCATTTCCAATTTGACACAAGTGTCAAAGCTATCCATTATTGTTCTCTTTCTTCAGTCATCACGTACATCATTCCAACCACTTCGTTCTAGATCAACACTCCGCGAATATTAGTTATTAAAGTGGTTTTCGGTATCGATAGAGAGTATGTCCATATCCGATCCCGGTCTCTTTAATAACTTTCGTAATTATTTCACCGATTGGTCGTTTAATATATTTCAAAACCAAATCAAATTCAATTTCAAATAGAATTTGTAAATCAACATTTCATTTCTCTTTCTAAATCAATTTCCACAATTTACGTTTCAAAACTTCCAAATCATAATTTCAAAATCTTATAATTCAATTCCAATTTCTATTTTAAACAATTCAAATATTGATTCAAGTTCGAATATAAGTTTCATTCCGAAATCATTTAAATTAATTTAATTTAACATTCAAATCAATTTAACTTCATTTATCGATTTCATTCAATATTCGTTAAGTAAATTTATCATTCAAAACAATTTCTATTAAATTTCCAATTCAATAAATCAATTACTTAAATTCAACTTCATTATATCAAAACGTACAAATTTAATTAAATTAAATCCATCAAATCAAATTCTTTAAATTTCAAGTCTTACCTTAATTTCAATAAATCACATTTTATTTCTTGTTAAAGAAATTCAATTTCACTTATTTACTTACTTAAATAATTTTCCAAAACTTAATTAATAAAGAACTCAATTTCAAATATTTACGAAGTAAAATTCACTTATTCAAAAGTCCAATTTTTCTTATTAAAGAATTCAATTCAATTTAATCATTAAATAATTCAACCTTATTTAATTATTAAATAATTCAAAACTTAATAATTTCAAAGTTTAATAATTTCAACTTAATTATAATTTCAACTTAATTATTAAATCATTTCAAACTTAATAATTTCAAACTTAATTATAATTTCAACTTAATTATTAAATCATTTCAAACTTAATTCAATCATTTCTCAAATTAAACAACATTCTTCCATTAATTACATTGTAAATCTTTTGTTTCATATTATTAAATATTAATAATTTCCTTTCATTAAAAATTCAAATTTCAACTTCATTTCAAAACCATATTGTTTATTCAAATAAAATCTTCGCTTATTTTTAAATCAAATTATTGACCAATCGGGTTTTATTTAATTTTCTATCCTAGGTCAAAGTTCAATTTGGGTATTTATCATTTCAACCCGATTCCATTTCAATTCAAAATCAAAGCATAGTAAAGGGAACTTGCTGTGTGATAACTGGGATGGTGTCAAAGTAAATAAACAAGCAATAACAACAATCAATAACAATCCAATAATCAATTCAAATAATCCCGAAATAACCGTATTAATTCGCATTGTTATTTGTACGAATTAATATAATTATTTCTTGAATCTACACTATCATTTCATGTACATTAAAGATTATTACATTACGGTTTTTCACTTGTCATCTATTTACAATTTCATACATCATTAATTTAACAACATACATTCAGTGGTTCAAAATGTAATTAAACAAATCCTACGTGTCAATAAATTCAACAGTTAAAGGAGTCATATTATACAAATGTCAGTTAATCAAATTTAACATTTAATTATCCTATATCAAGTTCAATTGCATACTATTTATCATTTTAACCTTTACAATTTAACGTCCAATATAAACATCAACAATCAATTAATTATCAGCCAAACTGTATTATCATCGCATAAATAATTAACAGATAATGGTGTCAGATGTCATAGGTGAACTGATACAGGTAATAGCATATATAACAGTGTAATTAACTAACAGCAGTATATTTCAATTGTCGTTTCAATTGAAATCAGATTTAATAAATAAAAGAACGTAAATCGTGAGTGATTGCTCACCTTTCGAGGCTAGAGAGATTTTGTACTGAAATGGGTTACGAATCCAAGCACGGATTTCAGAGCACGCACGATGGGTATGATTCGATGAAGAAACAGGTACGATGGACAAAGCTGATAAGAGGAAATGATAAAGCGAATCAGAACCAACTCGATATAAATTGAATCTATATATATACACACATTATATTTTAGTTTAAAATAAAACACATACCTTTCACAAAATTCTTTTTTTTAACACGTATATGTCCTTCAAAGATTTCCAAATGGACAATCAATCATAAATAATTTAAAGCTATTTCAAAACTATTTCAAGATATTAAAATAGAATTATATACATATATTTCAACCCATCATGCCCGAAATATAACCTTACTATATATAAATATAGACAACATCAACGTCAGTAGGCTACTGTACTTTATATACAAGCTTATACCTTTTCATAAAGCAAATCAAAATGACATAATATATACAGTACTCCTTTCTTAAAATATATACTATACTTATACAAATACAACCTTTATAAACTATATATATACCTACATACGTTTACAAAATGTCATACTACCTTAATATAATAGAACATAATACTGTAACAAAATATTAAAATACACTGACAGGTTACAAACTATAGCAGCCACATTATATAAACAGTTTAACATACATGCATTTATATGTAAAATTTTTGTATAAGCTTATATATTATAACTAACATAAAACTTTGTTTACAACTTTATGTATTTCCATGTATTATAGAAATCAGTATAAACCTGCCTTATTATATCATATATAGCTAACATATAATATATTACTAACATATATCTTCAATATCCATACACTTTGAAACAGGTTCATGCAAATAAATAAATTGTTTGTACCAAAAATGGGCACAACACTCTTCGGAAGTTTTTGAAGAGATAAAAGTGAAGAAATGAAAATTAAAACTGTGGATTATGTAACAAAAACTCCAAATGACAGAAAGTAAATTGCAAAGACAAGTGATTTAGAGTGGTTCGGCGTTTTGCCTACGTCCACTATGAAGTTTGATGATTTTATTGCTCGACTACTTGAAGGTTACAGTAGTTTATAAGGTAATACAACTGAATTTAAATGCTAAGTGTCAATCTAAAGCAGCGGCGGTGTTCTGGAGTAGATCTGGCAGAATCTGGGCGCTCTTTAGTACTTAGAATTCTCCGACCCCTTTTCTGAATGACCAGGGGCTCTATTTATAGGTGTAGGAGGCTGATATTTCGCCCAAAATGAGGGGAGACCAGTTCTGGTACGTCAAGGGGCCCACATGGCCAAAATCTGGAGGTCCGGGCCCACTTTGGGATCGATTCGACCCTTGGTTCGAATCGATCAAGAAATCATCCAATCGAGCTGAAATTTGGTGTGAACATTCTTCATCATGTGTTTAAGCTTCTGTGAAAATTTCATGGCATTTGGACTTGTAGAACACGAGATATGATCGATTCAATGTTGCATTTCCGGAGAGCATGGATACTTCGAATCGATCACTTCTGATTTGGTTCCTTCGAATCGATCACTCCGACTCCAGGTGTTGGATTCGAAAATACGCCTGTTCGAATCGAGTATGCTATGCTGTATCTACTCGATTCGAAGTTACTCTTACTGGATGGATTCGAAGACCCCCTGCCTCGTTGGGTTCGAATAGAGGGCACGCTCGATGGAGTCGAAGGTGAGCTATATCTCCTGGATTCGAAGTTAGGTTACGCCTCCTGGATTCGAAGTAAAGCCACGCCTCCTGGATTCAAAGCTCCTTCTCTTTATGGATTCGAGGTGTAGAAAGCTCCAATGGATTCGAACTTAAGGTATTGTTCGAATCGACTCGAAGCACAGCCAACTACAATCGATTCGAACCAATACTATCTCGATGGTTTCGAACCAATGCTTGGTCCTGTTGGATTTGACCGAGAGCTTCTATGCTGATGGAGTCGAAGCAAGGCTATGACCTTGTGGATTCGAAGCAATGCTAAGGAGGATGGATCCGACCCTAGGTCCTTCCTCTTTCTAACTGCGATAACTTGGGCATACGAACTAAGATTGCTCCGAAACTTGGAACGTTGGCTCACACAGCTTTGCTTGACGTGCCTTATCAATTGTAGCCCGATCCGGTTTTGAACAAATTTCATCGATATCCACAGCGATCCTTGCGTGTAACCGATTTTCGAGACGATCTGTCACCGGTATCTAGTCAAGTCCTTGGTGTCACGGCCTTGCCAAAAGGCGGGATAACATTTGCCCCCCAAAGTACGTCTTGTGTAAACATGACGTGCTTTGAAAAGCTACAGTCCCTTATTGAACAGTTATCACATGTTTTGTCGAAAATTGTCTTCTTTGCTGTTGTATTCAATCGTTGTATGATCATGATCGGTTGTTAGGCTTTTTTGAGTCATGACGAGATGAACATTTGATCCCTGCAAATGATAAAGACCAAAACATTAGTCAGAAATACGTGCATACGTGTATTATCTTGACTTTGGTTAACGTTGCATGATCGCAAGTCGTTGTCAGTTCGGTTTGCTATCGAAATCTGCATCGGTCCTCTCCTGAACTGGTTTGAGACTCGAGTTAAAACATCGCTTTTATGATTGCTTATGATCATCCTCTTGTATTGATCCTCTCCTGAATCGGTACAAAGAGTGGACAAGCAATTTTTCATATTGAGACGATTCGTCCATTTGATCGGTGGTATTTTATGGATTCGAAGCTACGTTTCTTGATCCGCTTCGAGTTGATGGTTTCGAGGCAGGTACTTCGAATTGATGTGACACTGTGACTTTGATTCATCTTCCGTCAATTGCCTCGAATCGATGGACTCGAAGCTTTAATGAATTCGACAATGATGGATTCAGAGGTGTGGACTCGAAGCTGATTCGAAACGTACGCATGTTGGAGTTTGAATTGGTGAGTTCGAATCGTCTACTCCGGATCGATGATGCTTTGCGTCATACCGTATGGATGGATTCGAAGTTGATGGGTAATCGAGCATACGTTCGAATCGAAGGAGCTACGACCTGCTGTGAGCGGTTATCATGACCGGGAGACGAAGAGCCTCGAGTCGCCCTTGAAACCCATATAAATACGCGTGGTTAACTTCACTTTTTCTTTTTACTTTTTACTGTTACTCTGCTTCTTCTTCGTATCGATTCTTCAGAGCTCCACGTCTTGCACGAACCAATCAGATTTCACTGAGTCTTAAATTGCAATCGAATTCGTCCAGGTATCTAAGGGATCGATTCGAGTGTAGAATGATGAAACCGGGATTCGAACATTGACTTCAATCCTTCCTTTTGAGAAACACGAGGAGTAGTAGGAACTGAAATGGGTCGACTCGATGGATATGAAAGAGAAAGCTTTTTCTACTCGTATTGATTCGGGGACAAGTAGCCCGAATCGATCGAAGATGCAAGATTTCGAATCGATGCAGGGTTAAGTAGAACGAATCGATAAAAAAAATAAGACTTCGAATTGATTCAGGGATAGGTGGTTCGAATCGATACGAAATTTCGCACCGATGGTTTTGAAAGATCGTATCGATCGATTCGAAGTAGCAATATCCCAATCGATTCGAGAGTGCTGAGCATTGATCGATTCGAAGTTATGCATAACTCATGGATTCGAACTGCTTCTCCACCCCAAGATTTCATCGTGTCGAACTTATGCAGAGTCGAATCGATACGATTCGACCTTCATCGATTCGACTCATATCGATTCGAGTCGATCGATTCAAACACCCTTGCTTCAGGGGCTTCTACTCCTCTGATTTGCTACAACATCCGAACCATGACCAATTTCAAGTTGAACTTAGATGAACCCATTGAATTTTAGCACACTTGACTCCGACAAGCTTCGGCCTTGCATAATCGAACTTGACTGAAAGATTAAACCTGAATTTCCTTTGAAGCTTGTCGATGGAACTATGACTTAACCAATAATATGACTGATTTATACTTGAAACGGTCAGTGGCGTTTGGATGGTGTGGAAGGGACGGTCAGCGATGACGGTCATTTTCATTCTCAAATTCCCAAGTTATGTTGTTCGGACATCTCGCTTTATTCTGTAGAATCTGCTTAAGTAACGCATAGCACTTGCACTGCACGACACGTTCATACACAGTACACCGGGGCACGCACGGGCCGTTTATGAACTTAACATTGCTTTCTGATGAGTTAGCTAATTATGGAATCTTCGAGCTCCCAACAACAAGAGGTACAGAGCTCGACTCCTCCGGTGCTTGAGATTCCTGACATCCCTGCCGATGTAATCGATCCGGCTCCAGACGAATTGCCAAAGGCTATATTTATTAAGGACCCTGTCGATTCGGTTCAGTCTAACATCTCTGAATCCTTATTGGGACGAATATGCCTAAAGCATAACATATCTCTAGGTGACGTATTATTGCCTAGTGCCACTGATAGACCGCACAATCCGCCTGAAGGATATACAGCATTCTACCGTCATGCTTGTGCGGCCGGAACTCTTCCTCCTTTCAATCAATATATCCGAGGGATGCTATCATATTTAGGAATCGCTCCTTCACAACTTCATCCCAACGGGCATGCGTTGCTGAACAGTGCCTTTGTAATATTTATGGACTGTCTCTTTCGCCCGCCGAGGCCCTCCGAGATCAGACACATATTTAACTTCAAGAGTAGGGGTGATAGCCCATCTTTTACATTTTTGGAGGCAGTTAGGAATTGCCAAGTTGTAGTTGGAGCTTGGACTCGACTGAGCTATTTCAAGAACGAGTGGTTCTACGTTCGGTGCCCTCTGGGTTTCGCTAGGCGATGGTTGTCTAGACGTAAGCGCCTTAACCTGTTTTCTTGACCAATAGCTCTTCGGTGTTAAAATTGACATTTCATTCCTTTTACAGCTATTATCTCTAGGCCCGATGGAGGGCGTTTCAAGGATACCGTCCGGAGTCTTCAAGAAGTCCCAAGCGAGTTTAGGCATATTGATTCGGTGCTGAACGATTACAACTTAAGAGTTCTTGGTTTGATCGACATCAATCAAAGCATAGTCGTTGAGGGATTTTCAAAGTCCGCCTCCAAGAAGGAAGATAAGAAGAAACCCAAGAAGAGAAAAGCGAAGAAGTCACTCGGAATCAAAATAATCGAGGCGAGTGACGAAGAAAGGACCCATACGGATTCAGAGACAATGGCTGATCTTTCGGGAAACTTGGAGGAATCGGGAGAAAAACGGAAAGGCAAGGCCGCCGTTTCCAAAAAATTTAAGTCCAAGGGGGGAAAATCTGTAGATGTGTTTCTTCCCGCTTCCGGAGTTACGATTTCTGAGGCCGCTCCTTCTCATTCGAGAGATTCTCTCAAAGGGCTTGACGACATTCCTATCCCAGATTATATATCGATTTCTCATAATCCTGGGTTGGAGGAATTTCAAGATGTCCTAAACATGAACGAGCCCTTTCCTTTAAGTGCGGTCAACACTTCCGGTCGGTTTGGGGGTTTACACATTTACACACACTTCCACAGCACTTCATGACTTTGGCATAGTAAACATTGCTTTATGGGATCCTAATCCGTAATTCTTTCTTATCGCAAGTAAGATGTCAGGACGTGGCTCTACTCTGGATAGGCTTCGGAATGTGCGCCAGTCTTCTCCATTTTACGATTCCCGCAGGAGAGAAACAGATAGGGATCATGGGCGAAGCTATTCAAGTCAGGAACGTTATGATAGAGACAGAGATTACTCGCGTAGCCGTTCTGGCTATGATTACTCTGACAGAGACCGGGGATACCAGTACCGACCCCGATCTCGCTCTCCTCCGCCTCCCAGGGCTCCAGTAGACCTCCCAGGGCCATCTCATCAGCAACAGTTGCCTTCTCAATCTTCTCGGCCTGATGCTCAGCGGCCAAGAATGGAACCGACAGCAGCCGCTATAATTGAACAAGCTCCGGCTGAGTTGACAAGCGAAGGAGCTGCTAAGCTTGCCCAGATGAAAAATGATTACCCGGAAATTTGCATGGATGGCTATATCTTCCCTCCTAACTTTAAAAGAATCCCTCCGGAAGCTGAGACCACTGCTCATAGTTATATCCACGACTTCTACGCTCAGTATAAGGAGTGGTACAAGGCAGCCGTGAAGGCTTCTAGAGTAGCTTTTGATAGGGCGAAGATCATTGCTGAACGTGATGCTGACATTGTCAAGCAGAAACGCATCATTCAGGTTCTTCAATCTGAAGTGGAGACGTCCCGGAAGTCAGAGCTTGAAACACTTCAGAAACATGAAGGTGTCATGGCCAAACTGGCGAGGATGCAGCAAGAACACTGCGCCACGGTGGAAGAGATGGGCCACCGCAACACCACCATTGCAACTGAGCGAGACTTAGCCGTTAAAGAGCTGAATGAGCTCAAGGCCAAATTCGCTGAAATGGTGAAAGAGAAGGATGATGCGAACGCCACTGCTCAAGAGGCTTGCGACCAAGCAGTATCTCTCAGGACCGAACTTGCTGCGGCGGCGGTCAAGGCTAAGTCTGCGGAAGCAGAAATTCAGGAAAAGATCTTGGAGGAGAGGTCTAGGCTAGATGCTGAGTTTGACGATCTCTTAGTCACGTATAACGCTAATGTGCTGGAACACAGAAATTTAGCGTGGCTGGGAGATGACTCCATGATCTTGTACAATGCCTGGACCCGGCTGGTGAATGAGAAAAAAGCAGCGCATCCAGATGGAACACTGGACGACTTTGAACTGGAGATGCGTTTGCTTACCGAGGATGAGAGGAAGACCCTTCATGAGGTGGTGATCTCTATGGCGAAAGAAAAGCTCGGCGTCCAATCTCTAGAGACAGGCGAAGGCTCGGGGATTGCGCATCACGGGACAAGTGTTGGAGCTGTAATTCCAACATTGCCCGAAACCACTGGTGCGGTAGATCCCCAGTCTGTTCCTGCTTATAATCCTGACCAACCATTATTATCTTCTGCCGAGGACTCTGCCCACGTCTCGGTCCAGACCAAGGAAGGTATTTGAACGCTTCTCGTAGTTTAGTTGTGAAGAACCTTAAGCAACACACTTGGCTAACAATCTTCGTTTTGTCGTATTTTAGTGACTGAAGTTATTGTTTCTGCGCCCCTTGCTCTATCAGTTCCTCATCAAACACAAGGGGTTGTTTTTTCTGAAGCCATCACGACTTCTACTTTGATTGGCGAGGAGGGAGATGCAAATATGTTTTCTTTCAGCGCTCAAATGATTGAGGAGCTTCTCAATGAACCCATCGATCCCTCTGCCAACCCATCCGATGTTGTGAGTGGGGCTGCTCCGGCCGTTAGTTCATTTATGCCAGCTATTGGCACATCCGATGCGGCCCAAGTATCTCGTGAGGACGACGTTATTGCTGAGATTGCTGCCGAGATGGCAGCAGGGAATGTTGGTACGAATCCGCCCGGGCCTGCCCCGTTAATGGTGATTTCACCGGGCGGTACCGTAGTGATTGAAACTGCTCCTGTCCCTCCTCCTGATACTATTCCTATGCCTCCAGCTCGTCCTCCTAGAAGAATTTCCGTCGCCTCCAGCTCTGAGGAAGACGTCGACATTATATCGCTGCCAGAGGGCAAGCCTGAAAAGAGTAAGCGATTGAGGAAAAAAACAGGCAGTGGATCTGGTGGGGCTACCCCGAAGAAGAAGATAAGGAAGAAGAAAGATTGAACTCTTTCTTTAAATCTTCGTTGCGTGGGGTAGCATTTTGTTGATTTCTCTATTGCCGTGTATAGATGTGGATTCGGCTCCCACTAGCAGAATTTTTCTTAAACACTTTGTAATCAGATTCTTTTTTGTTGATAGTGGAAATGAAAATTTATCCCCTTTCTGTCTTCAACTTGTTATGTGTTATGGTTCTGCCCCCAGTACTGGGGATAAGTGTGGAGTTGACGTATGTTTATACCCCGTCTCGCGCTTTGGAGTACGGAGTTGAATGAATGTTTATACTCCGTCTCGCACTCTGGGAGTCCGGAGTTGAATGAATGTTTATACTCCGCCTCGCACTCTGGGAGTACGGAGTTAGAAAAATGTTTATACTCCGCCTCGCGCTCTGGGAGTACGGAGTTAGAGAATGTTTATACTCCGCCTCGCACTCTGGGAGTACGGAGTTGGAAAAATGTTTATACTCCGCCTCGCGCTCTGGGAGCACGGAGTTAGGGAATGTTTATACTCCGCCTCGCACTCTGGGAGTACGGAGTTGAATGAAAAGCTTGTACCCAGCTCGCGCTCTCGGAGTACTCTGGGGTTTAGGAAAATGTTTATACTCCGCCTCGCACTCTGGGAGTACGGAGTTGAATGAAAGTTTATACTCCGCCTCGCACTCTGGGAGCACAGAGTTTAGTAAAATGTTTATACTCCGCCTCGCACTCTGGGAGTACGGAGTTGAATGAAAGTTTATACTCTGCCTCGCGCTCTGGGAGCACAGAGTTTAGTAAAATGTTTATACTCCGCCTCGCACTCTGGGAGTACGGAGTTAAGTGAAGGGTTGTCGTGTATCAACCCATTTCGTGGCCTGATGTGATGGCTTGCCCCCGAGCTCGGGTTTCATTTAGTGAGTGGTTGATTGCTTCATAGCCACTCCCTACTTGAATAAATTCCACTGTGTGGTAGAACTTAGCTCTTCGTGCATCGTGATGTTGTACATTGTATTTAATGAATCACAGCTCTGGCTCGAAGAGATGGCATTTTATTGCTGAAATAAGAAAATATGGCAAATCAGTTGCCTTATTACAAATTCTAATTTCGAAATGCAAAAGTAAATTGCTGAATAAAAAACATAATGAAATAAATGAAGCCTGTCATATGTAGTAGCGACGGAGATTCTCGCTGTTCCAGGCTCTTGGTAAAACTAGATCGTCCACGGTTGATAGTTTGAATGTGCCATCCCCAAGTCTTTGCGTAATCACGTACGGTCCTTCCCAATTTGGTTTCATGTGTGAAGGAACCGGGTAGATTCTCTTGAGGACCAGATCACCGAGTTCAAAGGTTTGGGGGCGAACTTTGGTGTTATATAACCGGGCAACCCGACTTCGGTAGGCGGCCGCTCTTAAATCAGCTTCTTCTCGTTTCTCGTCCAACAGATCCAAAGATTCAGCGAGTAATATAGCATTTGTTTTTGGATCGTAATAAGTTACGCGGTGAGAAAATACTTCTGTCTCAACTGGAATAACGGCCTCCGAGCCATAGGATAAGGAAAATGGGGTGTGTCCAGTCGCGGTCTTGTGAGTTGTTCGATAAGCCCATAATGCCATAGGAAGTTCATCGACCCATTTGCCCCCAGCCTTTTCCAGTCGTTTCTTTAAGATGGATTTGATAACTTTGTTAACAGCTTCGACCTGACCGTTTGCTTGTGGATGTGCGACTGCAGAGAACTTTTTATGAATATGAAATCGTTGGCAGAAATTCTTGAACTCCGAGCTTTCGAATTGGGTCCCATTATCAGTGATGATGGTATGCGGGAGTCCAAATCGGCAAATGATATTGCGGACCACAAAGTTTATTACTTTCTTCGACGTAATCGTTGCGAGAGCTTCGGCCTCGGCCCATTTCGTGAAGTAGTCAACTGCGACGATGGCATACTTCGCACCACCTTTTGCCAGAGGTAAAGCGCCAATGATATCGATACCCCATATAGCGAATGGCCAGGGACTGACCATTTGAGTTATCTCGGTAGGCGGGGCTCTTGGAATTCGAGCGTGTTTTTGGCACTTGTCGCACTTTCTGGCATAATTGGCTGCATCTCGGTTCACTGTCGGCTAGTAATATCCATATCGGAGTATCTTCTTAGCAAGCGCTTGTCCACCGGTGTGATCACCACATTCTCCCTCGTGTCCATCATGTAACACTCGTTTGACTTCGTCGTGAGCGATACACCGGAGGAGTGGAACAGAATAACCTTTCCTATACATGATCCCGTCCTGAATGATGAACCGCGAAGCTTTTCGTAGAACTTGCCTTTTCTCATTTCGGTGTTCAGGCAATATCCCATTCTCAATATAATTTCGATACGGAGTCATCCATGATTCTCTGCTAGGAAAGGTTTCCAACACATCATTCGTTTTGATTTGATCGATGCTTGGGAAGGACAAAGTTTCGACCGGGACAAGTCCCATTTGCTGTGCTTCACCTGTGCTGGCCAACTTTGCCAATGAATCGGCCTTTTGATTGCGATCTCGTGGTATGTAGTAAATAGCATAATAATCAAACTGATCCAGCGCTTCCTGAACTCGGGCTAGATAAGCAGCTAACCTTCGATCTCTTGCTTGATATTCTCCCCGTACCTGACACACAACCAACTGTGAATCACAATAAACTTCTATAGCGATAATTCTCAGATCTCTGGCAAGCTTTAACCCAGTCAACAGGGCTTCATATTCGGCTTCATTGTTGGTTGCGTGAAAATCAAACTTCAAAGCATAGCATATGTATCGACCTTCGGGGGTTTCTAGTACAACTCCAGCGCCCGAACACCGGTCGTTTGATGCACCGTCTGTATAAAGTTTCCAGACATATTCAGGAGACTCGCTAGTTTCGGGTAAGTCGTCTGGAACAGTAAATTCAGCTATGAAGTCAGCTAGGACTTGTCCTTGAATGGCTCTCCGCGGAGCATAAGTAATGTCAAATTGACTCAGTTCGATATTCCACTTGAGTAACCTTCCAGACGTCTCAGGCCGCGTGAGGACCTGTCGTAACGGCTGATCGGTATACACAGTAAGCGGATGAGCTTGGAAATAAGGACGAAGCTTTCTTGAGGCAATGACCAAGCAATAAGCCAGTTTCTCCAACCTGGGGTAATTTCTTTCAGCTCCGGTCAGTCGTTTACTAACATAATAGACCGGTTTCTGCACTCGATCCTCTTCCCGGACCAGAGCAGCACTGATCGCATGCTCTGATATCGCCAGATAAAGGTATAATTGTTCGTGATCAATTGGTTTCGACAAAATCGATGGCGTAGAGAGATGCTGAACCAGCGATCGGAATGCGCCTTCACATTCCATGGTCCATTCAAAGTTTCGTTTTCCCTTCCGGATTAGATCAAAGAAAGGAATGCATTTATCAGTGGATTTTGAGATGAACCTACTTAGCACTGCTACCTTCCCGTTGAGACTCTGGACTTGCTTTATGGTCCTTGGAGTTTGCAAATTCCTTATTGCCCAGATCTTTTCGGGGTATGCCTCTATCCCACGAGCATTGACGATGAAACCGAGAAACTTTCCGGATGCGACGCCAAAGTGGCACTTTAACGGGTTAAGCTTCATTCCATATTCACGTAGGATGCGGAACATTGAATCTAAATCCCTGACGTGGTCTGTGGAAAATCGGGACTTAACTAACATGTCATCCACATAAACTTCCATGGTCTTCCCGATCTGGTCAGCGAACATTCGGTTAACCAGGCGTTGGTAAGTTGCTCCGGCATTCTTTAAACCAAAAGGCATGACTCTGTAACAGTAGAGTCCCAGATCGGTCACGAAACTAGTATGTTCTTGATCGGGCAGATGCATGGGTATTTGATTATAACCGGAATAAGCGTCCATAAAGGATAACAATTCATGGCCTGCAGTCGAGTCTACGAGTTGGTCAATTCGAGGAAGTGGAAAACTATCTTTGGGACAAGCTTTGTTTAAGTCGGAGTAGTCGACACAAGTTCTCCATTTTCCATTCGGTTTTCGAACCATTACCGGATTTGACACCCACTCTGGGTATAGAGCATCTCGGATGAAACCATTTGATTGCAACTTGTCAATTTCTTCTTTAAGGGCGGCAGATCTCTCTGGATCCATACCACGCCTCTTTTGCTTGACCGGAACATGTCACGGATCAATATTCAAAGAGTGACTTGCAATGCTCGGTGATATTCCGCACATGTCAGAGTGCGTCCATGCAAAGACATCGAGATTCGCTTGAAGAAATTCAACCAATTCCTGCTGTATCTGTTTTCCCAGTTGAGATCCCACTTTTAGTACTTTCGAGTCGTCATCCTTACTGACTGGGACGTCCACAGTCAGTTCGGCTGGAGATGCTTGATTCTCTTTGACTTCATCTTTATCTTCGTTATCTCTAGGGTCAAGATCTTTAAGGAATTGGTAGTGGTGCCCGGGCCGGGGCCCGGGTGCTAGTTGTCAATTATCAGTAAAACGGACGTAGAGAGATTCCTCTACGCCCTTTCCTTTCTCCTTCTTCTGTGCTTCACGCAACTCGACAACATAACAGGCTCTTCCTCCTGCCTGATCTCCTTGAACGATTCCTATACCATGGTCAGTCGGGAATTTTAAAGTCAAACACCACGGGGCAATGGCTGCCCTGAATTCAGCAAGGGCTGGTCGACCCAGGAATGCATTGTACGGTGAAGCGATGTCAAGAACAACGAATTGCAGCAGTCGGACTCTCCTGCGTTCTCCGATCCCCAGTTCCACTGGTAGTTCCACTATTCCAGTAGGTATTGTTGCACTGCCATTGAAGCCATGAACTCGGGATTGGCAGGGTTTCAGGTCTTTTGCTTCCATCTTCATTAAATCGTAAGCTCGTTTGCATAGAATGTTTACAGAACTCCCACTGTCAACCAGGATCCTCTTCATCCAAGCAGGACCAACCTGGGCAGATATGACCAGTGGGTCAATTGTTGGAGCTTCGATTTTGTCAGCATCTCTGCTTCTAAATATGATATCGTCAGACATCGTTTTTTGTTGCTTAGCCGGGGTTCCATCCTCACAATTACTGCAGCATTCGAAGCTCGCATGCCTGATAGAGCTAGCATACGACTCCATTTCCCTCCAGCTCCTGTCCGCTGGATGAGGACCACCACTTATGGTATTGATAACTAGCCTCCCGCCTGTACGAGCGGGTTCCTCTTGTCTTTCTTGGTCTTGCGCACGGTTTGGATTCGATGGGCCCGCACCACCAGACTGCGGCGCCCGCACGAATTGATCTAACTTCCTCTCCCTGATCAACTTTTCTATGAGATCTTGCAAATGGCGACAGTCATTAGTATTGTGGCCATAACTCTCATGAAACCTACAAAACTTTCCTGTCTGAATCTGCCTTTCTGATGACCGCTTCGGAGCGGGTTTCTTATACTGTTCAGTGTTGCAAGTTTGCAGGTATACATTTTCCAGCGAAGTGTTTAATGGTGTATAACTTTCGAACATCGGAGCCCTACGCCGTGGGCCTGGATTTGGATCTCTCTTCTTATTTTGACCATTGTCACCTCTTGGCTGAGCTTGTTTGTTCTGTATGTTTAACTGGACTTTTCCGGAATTGTCACCGGACTGTTTAACTGCTACATTGCTTTGTATTCCCTCATTTCCAGGTTTTGCATCGTCCTACTTCCTAGACTGTTTCGCGTCCTCTTGCCGTAAGAATTAAGCGGCTTTGGAGTAGAAACGGTCCAACGATGCGGGTGGTTTTCCGGCTAACCAGTTTCCAAATTCAGAATCGGGATCAATTCCCTTTGTCAATGCCATTAAAATCGAGTTGTCGTTGGGATTACTAATTTCCACACATGCCGCATGGAATCTCTCCAAGTAACGCCTTAATGTTTCCCCACGAGCCTGGGTAACATTGGACAGGGTGTTAACATCTTTGGGTCTAGCGACATGCATACGGAATTGTTCAACAAATTTCTTAGCCAATTGGTCAAATGAAGAGATAGATCTTGGAGGTAGTCTTGTAAACCACATTGTTGCAATTCCTCCCAGTGAAATGGGGAAGCTCCGGCGTTTTACTGCATCGTCGGCCCTTGCGGCGCTCATTGACCATTCGTATTTCAGTATGTGCTGATTGGGATCAGAACTTCCTTCGTACATAGGGAGAGTTGGCATTCTGAATCGCCGAGGAGGTTCAGCGTATAGTATCTCGTCCGTGAAAGGAGTATGGCTTCGAGAGATCCCCCAGTCGTCATTGGTAAGACCTTGGCTTTCACGGATCATTTGACGTATCATAGTCGAGATGTCTGGCATTGCTACATTTTGAGCATGCTGAGCTAAGGTGTGGTCGGGTTCCACAGTGCGAGTTTGGACCGGGCGCTGTCGACGGTCCAAGTTTCGCCTCCTTGGCTCAGCGTCTTCCGGGACGTATGGTTCAGAAGTACGTCCCTGTTGTTGATTACTCGAATCCGGAAGACGTCGGGTATCAACCCTTGTTTCTACTGTGGAAGCTGTGACATGATTGTCTGTAGTATATTGTGGAGTACGATCGCCTCGTGCTGATGGCCCAGCCTGGAAGCTGGTTGATGGTCCTACCCTCAATTGCCCGACAGTTAGGGCGGGTTGATATCCAGCAGTCTGAGCATGATCTCCGTTTAATCGGGGACGGGTAGATCTATGATGATAGTCAGATGAAGTAGAACTTTCAGTGGATGAGCGGGAAACATCATTCCTTCTGGACCTCCTACGGCCCTGGCGGTTCAGTTGGTTTGTTAGTTCGATATTGGCACGCAATTGTTCGGCTAACTGCTGCCGACTCTGAGTCAACTCTTGAAGCAACACCTGAAATTCTTGTCTAGTGACTGCCCCAGACGGATCTGAGTGGGCAGTGTTGTCTTGGTTGGATGGCTGCTGTTGAGCTGGATTCTGTCCATCCCTACCTTCTTGTCCAGCAGCTGTAGAAGTGGTTCTCGTGCTAACCATTTTGAATGATGGATCCTTTTCCTAGATTTTATGCAAATCTGAGTAGAATGGAAGGACTGTGAATCAAAGATCTGGATCTTCCTCTTCGATTTGTGCAATCCGGTATCGATGGTAGATCCAAGGAGCAGGAGAAAAAAGCTGGTTTTTTCTCAGTGAAAGCACCAAAGTGTTTGTACCAAAAATGGGCACAACACTCTTCGGAAGTTTTTGAAGAGATAAAAGTGAAGAAATGAAAATTAAAACTGTGGATTATCTAACAAAAACTCCAAATGACAGAAAGTAAATTGCAAAGACAAGTGATTTAGAGTGGTTCGGCGTTTTGCCTACGTCCACTATGAAGTTTGATGATTTTATTGCTCGACTACTTGAAGGTTACAATAGTTTATAAGGTAATACAACTGAATTTAAATGCTAAGTGTCAATCTAAAGCAGCGGCGGTGTTCTGGAGTAGATCTGGCAGAATCTGGGCGCTCTTTAGTACTTAGAATTCTCCGACCCCTTTTCTGAATGACCAGGGGCTCTATTTATAGGTGTAGGAGGCTGATATTTCGCCCAAAATGAGGGGAGACCAGTTCTGGTACGTCAAGGGGCCCACATGGCCGAAATATGGAGGTCCGGGCCCACTTTGGGATCGATTCGACCCTTGGTTCGAATCGATCAAGAAATCATCCAATCGAGCTGAAATTTGGTGTGAACATTCTTCATCATGTGTTTAAGCTTCTGTGAAAATTTCATGGCATTTGGACTTGTAGAACACGAGATATGATCGATTCAATGTTGCATTTCCGGAGAGCATGGATACTTCGAATCGATCACTTCTGATTTGGTTCCTTCGAATCGATCACTCCGACTCCAGGTGTTGGATTCGAAAATACGCCTGTTCGAATCGAGTATGCTATGCTGTATCTACTTGATTCGAAGTTACTCTTACTGGATGGATTCGAAGACCCCCTGCCTCGTTGGGTTCGAATAGAGGGCACGCTCGATGGAGTCGAAGGTGAGCTATATCTCCTGGATTCGAAGTTAGGTTACGCCTCCTGGATTCGAAGTAAAGCCACGCCTCCTGGATTCGAAGCTCCTTCTCTTTATGGATTCGAGGTGTAGAAAGCTCCAATGGATTCGAACTTAAGGTATTGTTCGAATCGACTCGAAGCACAGCCAACTACAATCGATTCGAACCAATACTATCTCGATGGTTTCGAACCAATGCTTGGTCCTGTTGGATTCGACCGAGAGCTTCTATGCTGATGGAGTCGAAGCAAGGCTATGACCCTGTGGATTCGAAGCAATGCTAAGGAGGATGGATCCGACCCTAGGTCCTTCCTCTTTCTAACTGCGATAACTTGGGCATACGAACTAAGATTGCTCCGAAACTTGGAACGTTGGCTCACACAGCTTTGCTTGACGTGCCTTATCAATTGTAGCCCGATCCGATTTTGAACAAATTTCATCGATATCCACAGCGATCCTTGCGTGTAACCGATTTTCGAGACGATCTGTCACCGGTATCTAGTCAAGTCCTTGGTGTCACGGCCTTGCCAAAAGGCGGGATAACATAAATCCTACAACAGAACAATAAAACTAACAAGTATATAAACCTATACATACGAATATAGTACAAGACAGGGAGACAGGTAAAACAACAACTTGTATTTGTAAGATGTGTACAGCTCTTATGGTTATACTATTATTAAAGTCCTCTTATAATATGTACAGCTGTACTACCATATAAACTTTTGAAACCATTACAGTTTGAAAACTTGTATACTATATTTATAAAATAAAAGCATGCCACTGGAAATATTACATAATGTATAAGTTTTATATAAAATTTACATATTATAACAACCCAACTTGCATCGATATAAGCTTTATATAATTGGAAGACATGAAACATACTTACCTTACTGTAATATATATAAACAACGGAAAATATGAAGAAGTTGTTTTATTATAAAGTCAAAACTTTATTGAAATCAATATATAGATATATATAACTCGACAAGTTGTATTACTTATAGACATTTATATATACACTCTTATATATTTATATATATACTACTAATAACTTATGTACTAAAATTTACAGAAAAAAAAATAACAACATATATACCTATGTATATACTAACTATAAAGGAAATCTACAACCAAAACTTTATAAACTCATATAGACAAATGTATATGTAACTAAACTGATTTGTATATAACATATATTTATAGACTATGAATATAGAATATATATAGAGCAATTATATACGACAACAAATATTTACTAATATATACAAGTACGTACACCACAAATATATATACCCTTCTTAAGTCAACAGCCAAACTTCATGCTATAATATATATACATATAAAATACCACAAGTCAAATTAGTTTACCTCAGAGTGAAACCTTCGAGTATGGAAGAATACGAATATAATACAGTGAGCTACTATGCTCGGCAAAAGAAAAGGTGAGGAGAAAGCATGTGAGGTGAAGCTATATATGGTGGCTGCTGTGCTAGGTCGGCTGCTAGAAGACGAGGTAGGGTTCGATGATTTGTCGGGGTTGGTCAGAGTTGCGTGGCTGCCGTCGTGATGGATTGGAGGGCTGAGGCCGATGGGTTTGGATCTGGGCTCGAGATGGTGGAAGCTATGGCGTTGGTGAGGGAAAAGTGGGCGAGATGAAGGTTGGAAAAAGAGCCAGAGGGGACTCGAGGAAGTTGCGACAATACTTTAGGCCGGAGTGTGAAGAAGGGATGCGGCAGTGGTTGTTGAGGCTAGCGTGGCCTGTGGAAACTACACGCCTCATTTTTTTTATAAATAATCATGGTCGAATACAAAGGGAGAGAGCAAGGGGATGGAGCACGAAGCAGCTATAGGGAGAAAGAAAACAAATAAAATGACAAAGCTTTTCATTAAAAATTTCTTCAGTAAACCAAAAGACATGCCACTAGACTATATTATATATAATTTAATTTTAATAAATATTGGACAGACGAATCGAGATAAGGTGAACCACCGAACTATTGAATGGTGGATAGCAAAAGTCGCGCAAGTTGAATTCAGTGAAATATCAATAATTGCTGACTATTGGTTGTCTCAGAATACAATGAAAGTTGGCAGAACGCAAAAGGTCCCAATTGGGTACCGATATAGCCAAACGTTTCATAGATTTCGCCGTGATTCGTACGTCGAAACACATAATCGAATATGCTGTAGAGATTAGCACGACGAGACGGTCAAAATGGTATACAGATGTCAGTGGCACGATCGAATTTTTTTAAAATTCGAATTTTCTAATAGCGGAAAATGCAAGAAAAACGCTGTAAAATAAGATCGACGGAGCCAAAGATGTCCGAATTTGGAAAAACGACAAACTGACATTTTGCTCAGAAGATGGTTTAGAATTTTTCTATGTAAAAATATTTAAGTTTCAGAAACATTTATTTTCATCGCTTTTTAACTGATTAAATTGAAGTGAATTTACGCGCGAAATAAATTTTCATATTTTCGGACGAAAATTTACCAGTTGCTATGTTTAACTAGACGCATTCCAAATATTAAATTTTTATTTTAAAATTTTATCGTTTAAAATTTCACAAAATTTCAACTAATTACGTTATTAAAACAGTTGAAATTTACGGGTCGTTACATGTGTCGTCATGTAACTCTGCTAGTAGCAGACTACTTACGTAAGATGAATGAAGTACAATTGACTTAGGATTGGTTGACATAATCTTTTGGTTTCTTAGAAGAATGGCTACCACAATTTTATATGGTTAGATTTGCATGTATTTTATGCTTGTTATTGAACTATTATGCATGAAAATAGAAATCATTAATGTAAGCGTATGAACCTATTAAATTTATGAATGTACCTGAAATTCCAAATGTATGTGCCCGATGTAAAGTAACATGCTCTTGGTTGAGTCTGTTAAGTAAGTAGCCTATGAACGGGGCTATGGTTGGTTGCTATGAAGAAACAGTACTAACCAAATATAAAAGTATGATATACATGCTCCATAATTGATTCGAAATTGGCCTTATGCCAGACTTGGTTACACATGAACTCTTTTGAACAGTAATAAGATAGCCGAGTAATAATATATAATCAATGAACCCCGTGTTAAATTCAAAAAAAAAATTTGAAAAAAAATGTTATATCCTTTTTCTTCAAAAAATAAAAATAGTAGTTGATTCTAAACGTTTCCAACACAGTATTTTCCTTTGAAAAGTCACTAACCCAACATTCAATTAAACTAGCGGAAAAGTAACCAACTTTGAGCAGATAGCTGACGATTTTATCCTACATTGTTACGTATACTTGGTTGCAGGTTGCAATAATAATAACAGAGAAACAGACTGTAAAATGGCATGTGTTAACCAGCCTTTTGGCAAGGCAGTACACAAGCGGATCTTACCCAACAGACATCATGATCATCAAAGCAGGAAGCTCGAAGAAACGGTTACCAAGCTCAGAGATCGGCTATAAATGAGACTATGGATGATGTTCAAGCGGATTCGGATTGGATCTCTAATTTTTGTCCCAATCAAGGTGCAAATTCTATGAAGTGATAAGGAACGCCTCGTGAGGCTACATTTCAAATTTGAAGTCGATCGGAGTTCGTACGCTAGAGTTAGGGGTAAAAGAAGAGGGATCAGATCATATTCAGCGCAGTAGCATAACTCAACGATGATCGCTCCATAACTCAACAACCACAAGGTGGATTGAAGTGAAACTTTGGAAACTAGAAGAGGGGACCCTAGGGAGTCTACCTTAGGGATCACATAGCATTTGGAGAAGTTAGAGGGATCGATACCTATCCCTCCATAGGGATCGACTATAATCAGCCTTAGCACCATATAGCAACAAAGATCGGTCAATAACTCGAGTTCTACTAATCCAACCAGCATGAAACTTGAAGGCTATACATAGTATAACATGGAGAAGCTCCCTTAGGGATTGCATGTTGTTTGGAGGAGATTGGAGGGATTGGTACCTATCCCTCTATAGGGATCGGCAGAAAACAGAATTCAAGCAACACTACTTCACGGAATATGCGATATCCCACAAACCGTACGTCGAAATTGCACGAAATTTGGGAAGCAAGTAGCTAACATCATGGGACACTCCTCATAGGGATCACAGACCATTTGGGCACACTAACAGGGATCGGTACCATTCCCTATTGTAGGCCTCGATGGGCCTGGAAATTTCTGGGTGACCTCGTCTTGGTCTCCCGAACCTTCTGCCGAAGTTTTAGCCCGATCCGTGCACGTCTTCCCCTATAAATACAATAGGCATGGCATCAGAAAAGGGATCCATCTTTCAGCTACAAAGGCTCTTCCATTTTTATTCTTCATTCTTGTACTAATGGATCCCAGCTGATCTAAACATTCTTGTAATCATAATCAAGTGCAAAGTCAATAAAAATATGAAGTGGACGTAGGCCAAGATTGCCGAACCAATATAAAATTCTATGTGTTCATTTATAATTTCTACTCTGTTTTAATTTCATTCTTCATTTAATCTCTACTAGATTCTATTGGGTGTTGATGCCCATTTTTAGCGTCAACATTTTAGTGCTTTTACTGAGAAATGAATTCTCAGCTTGATTGGATCTCATCATCTACTTGTGGATTCCCATATTCGCGAGATAGATCTAGTTATTTACCGAAAAACTTCCTATTCTACTGAGATTTGAAGGAAATCTAAAGGAAGCTGTTAGTCATGGTTAGAAGAATTAAATCGACTTCGCGTGGAGTTGAAGGGAATGATGATGCTAGTGTTCTTGTTTGGAGTTGTTCATGCATTCATGTATTCATGTCCACTCGTGCATGCAAGTTCTTGGGATTAGATGTTGAACTTTGCACTCGATTTAGCGAAGGGCCGATCCCTCTCTCAAGGCCATGATGGCCGATCCCTCTCATAAGGCCATGATGGCTGATTCCTCTCTCAAGGCCATGATGGTCGATCCCTCTCTCAAAGCCTAGAGGGCCAACCCCTCTCTCAAGGCCAAGATGGCCGATTCCTCTCTCAAGGCCAATATGACCGATCCCTCTGTAATCTCATCAATACCGATCCCCCTCCAATCTCGTTAATACTGATCCTCCAATCTTGTCAATACTGATCCCTCTGAAAGACATCAATACCGATCCCTCCATACTCCGTATGGTCGATCCCTCAATACTCCGTATGCCGATCCCTCAATACTCTATATGTCGATCCCTCCATACTTCATACGTTCCCTCCACATACTTCGTATGCCGATCCCTTCATACTCCATATGGCCGATCCTTCCATACTTCGTATGCCGATCCCTCAATACTCCATATGCCAATCCCTTCATACTTTGTACGATCCCTCAACATACTTCGTATGTCGATCCCTCAATACTCCGTATGTCGATCCCTCCATACTTCGTACGATCCCTCCATACTTTCGTCATTAATTTCTCTACACAATTCTATTCAAGGGTGTTGGTGATCAATTTTGGTGCTAACATTTTGGTGCTTTCACTGAGAAAGTGCATTCTCAGGCAGTTAGGATCTACTTTGTTGCTACTGGATTGAAGAAATCCCCCGAAGGAGATCCAAGTTCACTCTCAAGAGTCCATAGATACTACTCAGAGTTCTCGTAGATAACTCTAAGATGGGAAGACCACGTACTAGATCAGCCTCCCACAACGCGGATGTCAATGAGACCGCCAACGTCCAGCAAGTGGGACCCAACAATCAACAAGCTAATCCAGGTGCAGGGACCACCACTGTCCTAAACCAATCGGAAGTTGTCACCATGACAGAGTTCAATGAGCCGATGAGAGAACTCGTGGAAAGCAGGAGACAGCTTAACGAATAAGTTCAAGCTAACGCCAATCTCATGACCCTGATTGCTCACCAACAACATCCGAACGCAGGACGGAGTCCAACTTGCCACCTACCATCCAGACGCCAGATTTATCAGCTATGGTCAGACAGCTGATGAGAGAAAATCAGGGCCTGTCCAACGATGATTGGGGAATATCTAGGAGCCATACTCCATTCACAGATGCTATCCTACAGGCTGAGTACCCCCGAAAGTTCAGTATGCCGACCATTCCAACGTATGAAGGGAAGACTGACCCCCGATAGCATGTAATGAGATATGAGTGGATGATGGACTCAGCTAGGGAAAACGATGTGACTAAATGTAGATGTTTCCCAATAACCTTGTCTGGAATTGCTACCATGTGGTTCACCAGACTTCCTCCGCGATTGATCTCCAGGTTTGATGAGTTAGCGGCGAAGTTTGTGGAACAATTCAAGATCCATACCACTCGCCTAAAGGACGTGATGTCTTTATCCAGTGTAATACATGCCCTAGGGGAATCGTTAAAACAATATTTGCAAAGATTTCACGTTGCTGCTACCGAAGTTAGCAACCCTAATGACCATGCTATTCTAATGGCCGTGATGCGGGGGGTAGATCCGGACTCAGAATTTGGTGATTGGCTGGCAGGAAAACCCCTGACTACCCTGGAATGTTTTATTCAAAGGTGAACCAATTCATGAGGAGAGAAGAGGCCAAGTGGACGAGGCGAAGCAGCGCGCTAGGGCCAAGTAAGGAAGCGGTGCAAAGCAATATCGCCGTGAAACAATCTGGTGAAAACTCTGGCAAGGTCCAAGTCAATGTTCAAGATAAGTCGGGGCAGTCTAAAGAATCCGGAGGAGGAAATTTGTAATGCCCCAAAATTTTGAGGAAAATTATTTTAATAAAATAATTCAGTTCTAAAATATTTAGATTAAATGTTGAAGGATTTCTTGATGAAATGATGTGAAAGAGTATGTGTGCACATGCGCACTAGAAATGGCACAAGGAAAAGGTTTAAGATCTCTGAAAAAAAATGATGCTAATAAAATAAATAAATAAAGAAAGGAAGCATTTCAAATATGATTTTGAAATGTGAATTATTAATCCAATTAAAATATGTTTTTCTGTATACATTGAAATTAAATACTCTTTGTGAAATTGGATATGTATACATACTGAAATTAAAAATATATTTGTATATTGAAATTAAAA
The DNA here is from genome assembly GCA_030737815.1 of Allium fistulosum. Lineage (NCBI taxonomy): Eukaryota > Viridiplantae > Streptophyta > Magnoliopsida > Asparagales > Amaryllidaceae > Allium > Allium fistulosum. The sequence continues at coordinate 1,152,845,238 of CM060901.1, forward strand.
ATATGAAACATATGCATATGAATATTTTTACAGGAAGTAAGGAAGAATTAAATAAATAAATATGTCTATACACAGGTACATTTTCTTTGAGCAGAAATATATTGGAACTAAGCAAGAAAAATAACATTAAAATGGTATGAGATATAATATAAGCAAGTATGTTATGTATAGGCAAAAATAGAAAGAGGGGGATTTCCAGAAATAAGCAAATGAGTAAATATAGTTAAGTCACACACTTTTAACATGACTTGAGTGAGTGGCCATTTTCTGAAAAAGTAAAGAAAAGAAAATGTTGCCTTTAACTAATTAATATGGCTAGGGTAATTAAGGATGGAAATATGAAAACATAAAAAAAATGCAAAATGCATGATGTTAGTCAAGACAAAAATGGAATTCTGCCTTGAAAAAAAAACCCTAGTGAAAATGCTTATAAATAAGTAGTTATAGCCAGGGAAATCATTTTTACCCGAGATACTTAAAAATAAGAAAGGAAGAAAACATTTTAAAGGAAGGAAAAAATACTCAGGGATTTTCTGAATCAACTAGAAGGGGATACTTAGGTGAGTAATCACACTAGATTCATGGCATTAAGACATGATATGAGGTAGCCAAACTTTTATGTTGCTATTGATATTTTCTGGTTTTTGTTAAACACAGTTTTATTAATATTCTTTGAATGGTTTTGATTTGATATAATGTTTTTGTTATGGATGCTCTTTGGATGGCCTTGATCTGATAAGATGTTTTATTATGGATGTGCATCCTACTATTTTATTATATTTTGAAAAGCTAAGGCATCAGATCTTGGAATCAGGGGAAGAATACTTATAACTGATATGGAATCATGGCAAGTAAATATCAACAGAGAAAATAAAATAAGATGCAATATACATTGTATAAGTGCTGAGGCTTTAGAAAAGGTGTTAGGGGTGCAATAGAGATTTCTATGTGCTGAGTCCCTGATCAAATAGCAAAAATCTACAAGACAAAAATTATGATTTAGCTAGATCTTGAATCTGGCTCAATCATAGTTATTTGCAGATCATAATAATTCATTATGCCATGTTTCTATTCTCAGTGTAAATATTCTTGTACTTGATTCAAAGACAAGATATATGTTAGCAATATTCTTGAAAATAATTATTTGTTTGCCTTTGGAAAATATGCTTGCAGTATTACAGGGGTGTTTCAATGAACACAGTGACATGTTCACTTACCTATCTGATGACAGGATTAAATAAATACAAATTAGTAAATGAACTAGGAACTGTGAGCCAAGAAGGCTGCTGGAGTGCTTGTCATATTTGAAGTATGCAAGTTTGGCACATGGTCTGTTTAAGCCCTGAGATCTTTGTGCAATGATGTGAATTAGTTCATTGCAATGTGTCCCTGTGATTCCTTGATAGCAGATGAGGCTAGGATTTAAGTGATATATATGTAAAGGCTATGCATAAATTATGAAATAAGAGTATGAGTATTTCTTAGATTTGTTGAATTGGAACCATGATTGTTCCAGGGCATCTAAGTGCTGCAGATTGATGTGAATGCTTGCATAATCATGCTTGTGCTAATGGTTAATTTATGAAGTCATTGCACTTGCATAACAATTTATCTGAAACATAGTAATATAGTTGATTTAAGAAAATTGCTTAAGCAACTGGCTAGTGTTCATATATCATTTGTTTGCTTAATATCATGAATACATTGATGTTGCTCATACCAGATCTTAGATCTGACCCTGGTTTGCTCATGGCATATGGGGTGTCTCATTTTTGAAATGAGGCAGCCAACAATGCTTTTTCAGGGAATGCATGAACTAAGTAGAAAGTGAAGTTATGGCTAATGAGAAGAAATGAATGAACATGCTTGCTAGTTTTAATAAGAGCCTGTAATGATTTTATCTGCATGTACTCATGAGAGAGTTATGTTTGAATTTGCTGATATGTAATGAACTTACTATGTTTGATTAAACTAGTTGTTTTCTGTTGAATCTTGCTAAGTATTAAAGTTTGAAAATTAAAAGATCATCTGAGTTGAATCAAGGAAAATAAGCTTAAAAGTTACCTGTGAAAATCTGAGAGAATAATAAAATTGTATTGAGAATTTGTCATACAAAAATTTATATGTATTAGTCAAGTTTCATTCATTCAAAAGAAGTTAGTTATGAAGTTAAAATCTGGCTTTAAACTTAAAGAATATTTTTAAGTATTTAGTAGCTTTTTATTGAAATATTTTGTAGAAAGTTCAAGTTCATTTATAAGTTGTTTTAAAAAGAAAACATATCTAAAGAAGGCTTAGGTGCTTTGCAACTAAATGGTATTCCAATTGCCAAGACCAAAGTGTCTGGTTAATCATGTAGGTCAGTGATTTGATAAGCAAGTGCTCTTTAAAAATCCTTAGTTCATTTTGGTAAATGTTGTACTAAACTCTTCTTCAAGTATTATTGACTAATATGCATATTAACTGGTTTGCATTATCAAACCAGTAAATACTTTTTAATTAAGATTTGGTTCATCCCAAAATATAGTGGTAATTTACTTATAAATCATTTTCAAATCAAGTATTCTTATCATCTCAAACTTAGAAATAAGAGATCAAATGACCAATTTAAGGTATAACATGCTGATTAAGTCAGGAACAAGAGAGATGCAAAAGGCAAAACCATGAATTGAAAATGATAAAGGCAAATATCATTTTCTGAGAATAATAAAATAGCTTTAATTTCTGAGATAATTCCATCAAGATAAATTATTGAAATTCTTAGATAAAACAAGCAGGATTACTATTTTAAACAAGATTTAAGCAGGATATACCTATATAAATAATAAGTAACAAAGAAAAATATTTAAGTGGAGATTTAGATTTAAACTTAAATTAAATTCAAATCAAACAGAATATGCTCTTGTTTAGAAGAAAAAAAGAAATTATATTACTCTGATTTAAACAAGAGGAACACATACATCCTCATATGTATGTGCATATCTTTTTGAACATACTGATATATCTATATTAGTGGTAATTTTGAATCCTGGATAAATTGTTTGAAAAGAAAATGACTCTGAGAATTAAATTGAATTGTAAATGAAAAAAAAATCCTAGAAAATACAGGCAAATTTGGAGGGTCATTTCAAAATTCTAGAAGAAAGAGGGAAGAAGGAAACTGGAAACCAAGGATCCCTACCTATAATGAATACTCTCCTCTGAACGCATCATTGTAGAATATTTATTTATCAACTTGTACTACGTTCCAATACCAAAAACCGAGCCCAAAAGAATCAACTGAGGAACAAAAGCAGACTAGGAAGTATTGTTGCTTCCATGAGATTTACGGGCACAATACCGAAGAATGTAGACACCTCCATGATACTATAGAAAATCTGATTTGACAGAAGAAGTTACAGCAGTTTGTTGAAAATCCATAGGAAGGCGGACAGGGGACATCCAACCCCAATCGCAGGCAGGCTCTACATCGACCTGAGGAACCCGCTTAGACTGGAGGTAGACTGGTTATAAACACAATAGTCGGTGGGCCCCACCCGGCAGATAAGAGTTGGCAAGAAATGGAACGCTATGCTAGTTCCATAAAGCATGCGGATTTCAAATGCTGCTCGAACACAGAAGACGGGACCCCAGCGAAACAGCAATGAATGATGACGGATGATATAGTATTCAGGAGCAGAGATGCCGATCGGGTGGAGGCACCTACCATTGACCCGAGTCACGATTGGGCCGACACTTGTGAGAAGGATACTGATTGATTGTGGGAGTTCTGTGAATATTATCTTCAAAAAGGCGTATGACCAAATGAAGATGGAGGCAAAGGATCTGAAACCATCTAAAGCCCGCATTCATGGCTTTAATGGTGCGTCCAAAGATGCGATAGGTTTTGTAGAGTTGCCAGTTGAGTTGGGAGAAGGTGAACGTAGGAGGGTACAGATCCTACCATTCATTGTTTTGGATGTTGATTCCCCGTATAATGTATTTTTAGGCCGACCGGCCCTAGCGGAGTTTAAGGCAGCTTTGGCCCCGTGGTGTTTAACCCTGAAATTTCCGACGGATAGAGGAGTTAGTGTAGTGCATGGAGATCAAGCGACCGGTCGTGCATGCTATGTGGCTGAGCTGAGAGAGGCTCAGCGAAGAGAGAAGGGAAAGGTTGTGGACAACTCTGTCCGCATCCATGTTGCTCAAAATTGACAAGTAGTGCCCGAGCCTTGGCTTGGGCAGCAGGGTCGGATCTACCGAGAGACGATGATGAAGAACCCAAGGAGTCTAAAGAAGCACCGGCTGAACTGACGACTGACATTCCAGTCAGCTATGATGACCCATCACAGGTGCTTAAGATTGGATCACAACTCACCCCCTCGATGACTGATGATCTTACTGATTTCCTCCGGGCGAACCTAGATGTTTTCGCTTGGACCCACTCTGATATGTGCAGGATTTCTCCCACCATCGCAAGTCATATGTTGAACATTGACCCAAAGTATGTGCCAGTGAAACAAAAAAGGAGAGGTATGGACCCGGAGAGGTCTGCTGCTCTCAGAGAGGAGGTGGACAAACTCAAAGCAAATGGGTTCGTTCGCGACGCCCTCTACCCTGAATGGGTATCCAACCCCGTACTGGTGAGAAAAGTGAATGGGAAATGGAGGACCTGTGTTGATTACTCAGACCTGAACAAGGCGTGCCCTAAGGATAGTTTCCCTTTACCCAGAATTGATCAGCTGGTCGACTCGACGGCATGACATGAATTATTGTCATTCATGGATGCGTATTCAGGATACAATCAAATCCCGATGCACATTCCGGATCAGGAACACACTAGTTTTATCACAGACGTTGGGCTGTACTGTTATGTAGTGATGCCTTTTGGGTTGAAGAATGCAGGAGCTACTTATCAACGTTTGGTAAATCGGATGTTTAAAGACCAAATTGGTAGAACAATGGAAGTCTACGTGGATGACATGCTCATGAAATCACGACAGTCAAACGACCACATTTGAGACTTAGCAGAGATGTTTGATATACTCAGATACTATGGAATGAAAATCGGTCCGCTGAAATGTTCTTTCGGCGTTGCATTGGGAAATTTTTTGAGTTTTATTGTCAATGCGCGAGGAACCGATGCTAACCCAGAAAAGATTTAGGCTATCCAAGACGTACAAGTGCCCAGAACTATAAAGCAAGTACACAGCCTGAATGGAAAAGTCGCTGCGTTGAGTCGATTCATATCCAGAGCAACCGACAAATGCATTCCTTTCTTCAATGTGATAAGGAATGGGAAGAGAAATTTTGAATGGACATCGGACTGTGAGGATGCGTTCCGAGCTCTGGTAAGACACTTGGAGAGTCCCTCAGTTCTGTCAACGCCTGTAGACCATGAAGAGTTATATGTTTACTTGGCCGTGTCTTAGCATGCCATCAGTACAGCCTTGGTTCGTGACGAGGACCAAATTCAAAGGCCAGTATACTATGTCAGTAAACATTTAACGGGGGCAGAAAGAAATTATCCTAAGGTTCAGAAGCTAGCCTACTGCTTGGTGATTGCATCACGTAAGCTCCGTCCGTATTTTTAGGCACACCCGATCAGTGTTTATACCGATCAACCTTTGCGACAGGTGCTCCAACTACCAGAAACCTCTGGAAGGTTACTCAAGTGGAGCATTGAGTTAAGTCAATTCGATGTCACTTACCTGCCACGGAGGGCTATCCAAGGGCAAGCGCTAGCAGACTTCATTGCAGAATTCACCATATCAGACGAGCCAAGTGGTGGTGATGTAATTCCTCCCACTCGATGGAAGCTATACACCGATGGGGCATCCAATGACCGTTGTTCTAGGGCTGCCGTTACTCTTGTAACTCCTGAAAACCGATCAATTTGTTATGCTTTGAAACTCGACTTCCCGGCTACAAATAACGAAGCCGAATATGAAGCATTGATTGCTGGCTTAAAACTTACCAAGGAACTCGGAGTAAAATAGGTTGAAATCTTTTGTGACTCACAATTGGTGGTGTACCAAGTACGGGGAGACTATCAAGCAAAGGGGCAGAGACTTGCCCCATACCTTGCTCGGGTTCAGGAACTGTTGGCAGACTTTGAATATTACGATATTTCACATATCCCACGTGGACAAAATGGGGAAGCCGATTCATTGGCGAAATTCGTGAGTACTAGTGATGCACATCAGATGGGCTTAGTCCCTGTCGAAACCTTACATGCCCCGAGCATAAACGAAATGGAAGTAGATTCTGTGTTAGGAACAGAAGCTGAAAAGGAGTCATGGATGACTCCGTTCAAAGAATACCTATTACATGGAACTTTGCTTGAGAGAAAGAACGAAAGACGACAAGTCGTAAGCAAAGCCTCGCGGTATATAATGCAAGATGGAGTAATGTATTGGAAAGGATTCTCAGTTCCCTTACTTTGGTGCATCGCCCACGACGAGATAAAGCGGGTCTTGAAAGAAGTTCATGAAGGAGAACGTAGCGACCATACTGGAGGGCAGACCTAGCCAAAAAGATCCACCGCTATGGATACTATTAGCCAACCGTGAATTGAGACGCCACGGAGTATGTGAGAAGATGCGACAACTGTCAAAAGTATGCGAAGATCCCGAGAGCTCCGCAGACGGAACTCACACAATTGGTTAGTCCCTGGCCATTTGCAATATGGGGGATCGATATAAATGGCTCCTTGCCAATCTCCAAAGGTGGTGCAAAATATGCAATTGTTGCGGTCGATTACTTTACCAAGTGGGCGGAAGCAGAGCCCTTAGCTACGATCACCACTAAAAAGGTCATTAATTTCATTGTGCGAAACATCATATGCCGTTTTGGCTCTCCTACAAACTATCATTACGGACAACGGAACTCAATTTGAGAGTATGGAGTTCAAAGAATTCTGCCAAAAATATTGCATTGAGAAAAGGTTTGCGGTAGTCGCTCACCCTAAAGCCAATGGACAAGTTGAAGCCGTAAATAAAATAATCAAGTCCATATTGAAAAAACGTTTGGAGAAGGCTAGAGGCAAGTTGGTGGATGAGCTTCCGACGACACAGTGGGCTTACAGAACCACCCACAAGTCCATGAATGGCCACACTCCATTCACCTTGGCATACGACACTAATGCTGTTATACCGGTGGAACTTGAAGTTCCCTCTCACCGGGTGACTCATTATGATCCTAAGACGAATCAGGGTCTTTTACTGTAATCATTGGACTTTGTCGATGAGAAACGTGAAGAAGCTAATTTAAGGGCGGCTGCGTACCGATACCGAGTCGCTCGATATTATAATGAAAAAGTTTGACCGAGAATCTTTGATGTGGGTGATCTGGTTTTAAAGCGAGTTTTTCCAATCCCGTCACATATGAATCCTATATGGGAAGGTCCGTATGTCATCGAATGGAAGCTTGGAGAAGGAACCTTCAAGCTAGCGACTGTTGATGACATGACACTCCCCAGAGCATGGAATAGCGAGCATTTGCGTCGTTATTACACATAGTCTTTTTCTTTTGCATTTTAGTAGCAGTTGTTTCCAGTGTATGTTTCCTTTTGTTGTTCTTTGTTTCCGACATGTAATAAGACAATTCAGCTTGTCTCTATTTTTTATATATTCAATAAAGGCTTGAAGCTGTTTTTCTATGAACAGTTGATGTTCCGTGTGTTACAATTTCATGGCAAAGTCAAATTGTATTAATCTGTCCGGCGTATGAACGTGGACTTAAAACTAAAAGTTGATCAATAAACGATTCAAAAATCTCTAAGTCCCCGGAGCGCGGACTAGAGTACTCTGAGCCCCGGAGTGTGGACTAGAGTATAAACGATTCAAAAATCTCTAAGTCCCTGGAGCACGGACTAGAGTACTCTGAGTCCCCAGAGTGCGGACTAGAATATAAACGATTCAAAAATCACTAAGTCCCCGGAGAGCGGGCTAGAGTATAAATGATTCCAAAATCTCTAAGTCCCCGAAGAGTGGACTAGAGTACTCTAAGTCCCCAGAGCGCGGACTAGAGTATAAACAATTCAAAAATCTCTAAGTCCCCGGAGTGCAGACTAGAGTACTCTGAGTCCCCGGAGTGCGGACTAGAGTATAAACGATTCAAAAATCTCTAAGTCCCTGGAGCGCGGACTAGAGTACTCTGAGTCCCCGGAGTGCGGACTAGAGTATAAATGATTCAAAAATCTCTATGTCCCCGGAGTGTGGACTAGAGTACTCTGAGTCCCCGGAGTGCGGACTAGAGTATAAACGATTCAAAAATTTCCAAGTCATGTGAAAGCGGACCGGAGCTTATGTAACCCATAAGATTTCGAATTTCAACTACAAGTTAGACAATAAGCTAAACAATGAGAATCGTGGAAGACAAAGAAACAAAAAAAATTATTTACTAACCTAAAATTAAGATCCATTACAACTTTTCCAGAGTTTGGAGCAAAAGTCTATTCACAACGACTATAAAAATAAATAGAAACAATTACATGACTTAGGTTTATTCAGGCTGAACGAGGTATGACAAGATGATAATTACTTCTTTGACTTTTTCTCCTTCTTCGGCTTCTCTGAAGACTCCTCAGCCAAGTGATTCTTCCTGGACCCTCTGCTTCCCAGTGAAGCGGTATCCGGGGCAGGAGGAGGGACATCCAGAGGCGTGTTCCCCCCGGGGAGAATTATCTTCAGGGGCTTATTTAAAGGATCGTCAAGTTCCACCACTTGAGGTTCAACCTTAACTTTGGCTTTCTTTTTCTCCTCTTCCATGATTTGTTCCTCCATGCTAAGCTTTGAAGTGTGAACGGAGGCGCCTGTGATTTCGACCTCATCATGTTCATCTCCGGGCGAGGGATTTTCAAGTTTATCATCATCTAGCGCTCCGATCACTTGAGCATCGGGTCCAGGGGTATCCCCAGCGTGGAGCATCTCAACCACTTTCTCTTCTCTCCCGGTGGCGACATCGCTCCTTAGAGTTGGTTCGGGATTAGAATGGCCTACATGAAGCCATTAAAGATAAATGTTAGAATACATCTATAATGCGTCGGAAGCGATGGTTCTTTGGACCCTAGAAGGAAAAATTACATACCGGCTTTCGGCCAACTCTCAGCTATTTTGGGAGTCTCACCCTCTGGAATAGGGGATAGAACGTGAACATCAAGCCCGGTGTTATCCCGCCTTTTGGCAAGGCCGTGACACCAAAAAACTGACTAGAACTCAATGACAGTTCATCCTGTAGGACAGTTACATCACAAGTTCACCATGAATATCGATGAATTTTGTCCGAGTCCGGATCGGACTACAATTGATAAGACATATCAAGCAAAGCCATGAAAGCCAGCATTCCAAATTTCAAGACAATCTGAGATCGTACGCTCAAGATATCATCGACGCAAGTGAAGGACATAGCCTTGAATTCGTCTCCATATGGTTCGAATCCCCTAAAGGTCGAATCCATCAAGCTCGACTCCAACGAAATTCCCCTGATTGCTTCGAATCCCTGAGAAGTGCTTTAGCCTTCGACTTCATCATCTTCGTATCCAATGCATCAAGCTCACGAATCTACTTCGAATCGATGAGGTCTTAGTCGATTCGAATCCATCGAGGTATTCCTGTCTTCGAATCCCTCAAGAAGAGATCCTTCGAATCCATGAAGAGGACCATAGATTCAACCCCATGCCGTTATTGTCTTCGAATCCCAAGGGCAGAGGATGCTTCGTATCGATCAGTAGCAACCTTCCACGATCGATACGAAGGAACACGAATTCAATCGATTCGAAGGGAGCGCGTCTTTGAATCGATAGTCTCGAATCCACCTAGTCCACACAGCTAAAACCCCGGGTACGACTCAGTAAAACTCGGAGATAAAGGGGGGTTCACCCGAGGCATGCGCACCACGCCGAAGTCTTCACATACAGGGGGATCGATACGAACGAATCGATTCGAACGTATCGATTCGAACGACTCCAGGAAACGAAAAACACCAACTTGAATCGATCATAACTCGAGTTCTACACATCCAAATGTTATGAAATTTTCACAGAAACTTGAGCACATGTTGAAGAATGTCCACACCAAATTTCAGCTCGATCGGACAATTTCTTGATCGATTCGAACCATGGGTCGAATCAATCCCAAAGTGGGCCCGGATCTCCAGATTTCGGCCATGTGGGCCCCCTGACGTACAAGAACTGGTCTCCCCTCATTTTAGGCAAAATATCAGCCTCCTACACCTATAAATAGAGCCCCTAGTCATTCAGAAATGAGGTCGGAGAATTCCAAGTACTAAAGAGCGCCCAGATTCTGCCAGATTTACTCCAGAACACCACCGCTACCTTAGATTGAGACTTAGCATATAATTTCAGTTGTACTATATTAGAAGAGATTGTAATCATCGAGTGAACATCAATAAAATCATCAACTTCAGAGTGGACGTAGGCAAGATCGCCGAACCACTATAAATCTCGTGTTTCTGTTCATTATTTCTGAATTGTGATACTCTGTTTGCTTAGATTTGAGATTTGTGTGTGAATATTGTTGATTTATATTCATACACTGGTGCTTTCACAACATTCGGGGTTTGTGACCAATTTTGGCGCAAACACCCGGGCTTCTCTGGGTCATAACCGACATGCTGCTCGAAAGGATCGAGTGTTGAGCAACCAGCCGGCTGAGCGGAAGGGGGAACTGGAGACTCAGTTCCGGATAGGCCAGCAATGTCGTCCTTCACCTTCGATGAGGAGGAATCTCTTCCGAAGAGGGTTTTTGCTGCAGATAAGTCTGAAGGCTTGTTTCCTCGAAGCACTTCCTCCACAAGAGCTTCTTCATCAACCTCTTCGGTGCCCAGCTCAACTTTTTTAATTTTTATTAAAGTATCCCATGCTTCGGCCAATGAGTCGAGGTAACCCTCGCCTAGAAAAGATAGATCTCGATGCATGAGAACTCGAGCATTATACTCGGCAATAAGCGGATCAAATAGGCACTTAATTTCTTCCCTGCCGGCTTCAGCAGCTGCCTCGAGGCGAGAATCGACCTTTGTGAGCGCCATTTTCTTACCCTCCTCGCGAGCTGCCTCCTTTAGCACTTCAACCTTGGAAAGTTCCTCATCGAGCTTCGTCTTTAAGAGTCATGTTGTGACAATTTCATCGCAATATCGTTGTGACTCTTCCTGCGCGGCAGTTTTTCTTCTTTCTCTTTCACAAGCAGCTCCTCCAGTTCTTTAACTCGTCAAGCGAGATTATCCTTTTCTTTCTAGATAGAGTCTTTCTCTAGAGCTAATGCGCCGCTGCGTTGGACTGCCTCATCAATTTCCTTCTTGTGAGCGGCCTTCAAGCGACTCACTACCTCGCCCGTTCCCTTGGCATTTTTATGGGCGGCCTCAAGTTGAGATTTGTACAAGGATAGGTATTTATCTTGGGCTTTGATGATATCTTTGTCGTGAATGGCTTCAAGTTTTAGGCGGTCGATTTCGTATTAACGTTCCATAGAAACCTCTGAAACTTTCTCCACGAAATGAACAAATGCGTCATGTTGAACATAGACATCATTATTGTAGGCGATGGCGCTTTGTTTGACATGCCCTGGAATAGGATGAATCGCAGGAAGAAATTTCAATCCATCGAAACATATCTTCGGGAATGTGGCTTTGAGCTCGGCTAATTTCTCTGTCGTCGATGGATCGTGTGCGGAGGCTGGGGAAGTCTGCTTAGCTGGAGTCACAGACTTCTTATGGGGCTCACGAGATTGCTTGGTGCTCGACGAGCCAGAGTGTTGGTCACGGAGAGCTTCAAATTGAGATCCCTTCTGAGCAGATTTCTCCATACTATGCTCTGAATGAGGGGGAGGATCGTTGGGATATGAAGAATGGCTGTAAGTTTTTCTTCGAGAAGACGACGAATCTCTGGGATGGTAGTCCCTATCGCCGCTGTCATCCTTGTCTCGGCGTCTACCTGCTCCTGAATCCTGACTGGAGTGGTGGAAGATAGAGGACCCACGAAGGCGGTCGGAGCCGTGTGAGCGCCCCATATCACCTGCACAGAAACCAAGTGAAGACGAGTTAGTGAGAATCATACGATGGCTAAAATTTAAGTGTAGGGTGAAGTGTGAGTATTCGTGTGTGTCCTAGTGTTTCCCCCCGACGGACCAGTTCCTTTCGCTTTACTTATTGGGGTTTTCTCTCCTTGATGATGAGCCTAATCGCCTTCATAGCCTCTCGTGGGTGAATTAAGTCCCATGGCCTCTGGATCATTGAAGTCATAATTTAGCAAGTCGTCGGGGATGGTCAGGCCGGATAGACTTTTTAGTGAACCCTCTAGATGTTGGGGAGACGACTCTTTCTCAACTGGAGTAATTATAACTTTTGAGGTTCCGCCCACAGTTTTCTTTCTTAGTTTGTAGGCTAGGCTCTTTTTCCTCTTTAAAGGAGGAGGCGGTTCATCGATGCTGGGTGCGTCAGTTACTGGTGCTGAGTCGGGACTTATATTCTCATCAGACGCTCCTAGCACCCCGGACCTTTTAAGTTCACCTTCCTCAGATGTATCGAAGGCTCCTCTTGTAAGTGGCACCGAAGGCCCAGCCTGCTCTTTGCCTTTTTTCACAGCGGATCTAGTTGTAGTGGCACCAATTGGAAGGCTAGTTCGGCGACCGTCCACCAGTAATCCAAACCTCGAAAGTAATTTGTTAGAAATAACAGATTTAATCTCACGGTCTCCCATGGAATGGCTTGAATGGCCTCAATGGCCTTGGAATACCCAACGCCTTCAGGTCATGGGCGGATACCTATAAAAGTCAAAGGAAGTTTAGAAAGGATGCACTTTGAGCCTTAGACAAATATCAGTCTAGGAATGAAACTTACTCCCTTCCACCCATCTTCTCGCAAAGCCAGGGGGCAGCGTACATAAAACCACTCTTTCTTATACTGGGAAAATTTACTCCACACCCCCGTCGGGATTTAACATTTGGAATGTGGCTCAAGAAATATGAAGGATGGACTGTCAGACCATCTTTTGAAGCGGTAGCTATAGCGGATATCCTCAGGAGTATGGAGTCTGAATAAGGTGCTCATGAAGAAAATACAAGTGCCATGAATAAACGTGTGACTGTTGGGGTGTAGCTGTGCCGGAGCAATCCCGATATACTGTAACACTTCATGGAGAAATGAATTGAAAGGTGGCACACTTCCGACCCAGCACATGAATTTGTTGCATGCTATATACCCGGCTGGGGGTAGGTGAGGCCGGTCTTGTCTTGACGGAACTAAAACGTCATTGAAAGGGATTCCATGAATTAAGCATAACCGATGAAGAGCGGCTTCACCAATTTTTGAAGCTTGTGAATCGATAGGATTATCCAGAATAATGGCTCCGTCAATAACATCAAGAGCCGGGCCTATAACTATAGCAGATGGATCCGGAATACCCTGTGTAGAGGTTGTCGGTGGACTCGAAGTCCCCACTACCTCCTGCTGAGAACTTGGCTCAGGCTTATCAGAAACTGTAGTAGAGCTTGATCTTTTGGACATCTTCAATGAGCGTTTAGTATGGGTAGATACCTGTTTAAACTATACTTGCAAGATAATCGATATCAGATATAACGACAATGATATATCCCCCCATGTTGTGTGTGAACTAGTGCAACGACTCAAACATGAGTGCGAAAAAACTAAAGTTTTAAACACAAGTGTGGCATGATAGAACTTTAAGTTGTTGTCCTCGGAGACCGTCATCGCTGACTGTCCCCGGTAGTTTGTCATTTGATTAGCAGTAGGAGTCTTGGAATCGAACATTGGCATCGTAGAGTGTGAAGGCTGTTGTTCGCGTTTGTTGAATTAAATTTGCATTTAAAGATTGTTCAAGCAATGGGGGAGATAGTTCAAATTGAGTCCTTGGGCTTATGTGCTTTGTTAATTATCATTGTTCGATATGCTATGATTGATTATGGAGGTAAGTTACCTAGATGTGTATTGTGTTCAAGTTAAAACAATTTTTATTGCCAAAGCCGACCCACATCACTTCATTAGATGCCGGTCCATACTCACTATACTCCTCTCCTTCACTTTCCTCAATACATACCGAGCGACCCACATTCCTAAATACGTATTGGCCGACCCACTCTATTACTAGGATCCTACCGACCCAGACCTCCCTAGACAACCGACCGACCGACTTCCACTCAAAATACCAACCCAACCTTGTAACCACCTTTGCCGATCGGCTACTATTGGAATATGTCGACCCACTCTCCTTAAAGTCCCCAAACGGCCTCAGCATAGCATATGCCGAGCCGCTCCTTTTCAAAGTTTCAACCTACTTTATTACTAAATACCTAACAACTCAACATTACTATGATGAGCTACCGACCGTCCTCCCTCGATCGTATGACAAGCCGAATTCTACAAGCTATACACCAACTCCTACCAATCACCAGGCTTTCTTCTTCTCCATGTCCCCGACTTCGAAGTTAGGGCTACGACTACTTCTCCTAGTAACTTGCCCTTGTTCCATTAAGGCCGAGTCGAATTCCTAGCCTAAGACACGCTCTTGTCCCCAATTCATCCCTCTCTTCACTGATTCCTACTAACTTCTATCTAGGAACCCATGTACTCAGACCTCGAACAAGACTCCGAGCTAAGGGGGATGGGTTGAGTAAGAAATCCATACCTATAAGGGAAGCTAGAAGCTTGTGAAAATTGTGGGACTTCAAGCTGAGGATTGTTCAGGTTCGAGGGCGTTTGGAGTTGCAAGGTAGGAGGTCTAGGTTCGAAAGGAGGAAGGATGAGTATGATGGTAAACAAGGATTGAAGGGAAATAGATAAGAGGGCTTGTAAGAGTGAAATAAAAGTAAGAAGAAGAAAAAGGAGCAACGGTCGAGGTTTATATATGGCACATGGGGATACGAACAGGCGTTCTCCTATGGACCCGGTCACCTTGCATCGCTGGATCGGCAAGTGGGCACGCCAAACATTTCCAAAGTAAACCGACTTTGTGGATCGGTCTCCGTATGCCGATCCACCCTTTGTTTGAAAAATAAATAATAATAAAATAAATAATAATGACAACAATAAATAGAAATTTCCATAAATGGTGATAAAATGATAAGAATGTGGATAATAAAATGAAATGTATATATGAGAATGTATACACAAGATTGAGGATGGTAATCTTAAGAGGTGACAGATACTACCATGATTCAGCCTTCGAAAGGTAGCAAATCTTTTTCTTTTGAAAAGTTGAGACTGGATTTCAAGAATGACTTTGAAATTGAACCAGTATGATCCGGTGATGCGAGGTTCCCTCGAAGGCTAAGGAGAAACGGTAATCAGCTATCATTCTAAACGAGCTAACTTCTGAAAGCAAGGACTAACTATTGATTCAAAGCACGTCATGTTGATTCACACAATGCACTTTGGGGGGCAAATGTTACCCAATTACTTGGCCCGGCTATAAGGTGATAGTTGCAGAGGCTTTGATTGAATCTAGACAAGACTTGAGCCAGTGAGAGATTGGAGATATAAGGGATTGATCCAATTTAGGTAGTTCGGCATATATACATGGTTTGGCATAAATGTATGGTTCGGACTATTTGAGTGGCTCAGTATATTCTAGTGGATCAGCCTTTAAGTATGGTTCGGCGCATATGGCTCAGCGTGGGTGGTTCGGTCAAGGAAGCATGATCATGCGTCGTTCGGTCTAGATGGGTCAGCATATATCGCTCGGTCTAGATGGGTCAGCACATATCGCTCGGTCTAGATGGGTCAGCATATATCGCTCGGTCTAGATGGGTCAGCATATATCGCTCGGTCTAGATGGGTCAGCATACATCGTTCGGTGCATATCAGGTGAGTTGGTAGTTATCATTTCCACTCCAAAGCAAGGCGATCGGCATGTCATCACTTCGAGTCACACCTCTATTCGCTTCGAGCTCCTTGAGGGTTTGCCTCGAGTCATTTATCAAGACACCCTGGTTCGGCATTTGTCGCTTGGCCAAAGTCGATCGGCATACCTAGGTCGACTAACTCAAAATTATCATATGTGGGCCAAACTATCTCGGCCTTGGGCCTGTGCAGGGGATCAGCTTATCTTCGTCTATAAATAAAGGGGCGGGGGTAGTGTTGATGGGACCTTTTTTCGAGAACTCCAGGGATACTCTGCCATTTTTTACATTCATCACTTTTCTGTTCGAACTTGTATCCAAGTTGTTTGTTTACAGATTGTATCTTTACTCAAGTATTTGAAAAGGCAATAAAGATTACACTCAAAGTGGACGTAGGCTGTTACGCTGAACCACTATAAATCTGGTGTTCTCGTTTTTGTTGTTCCTTTTGCATTCTACTGTGATATTCCTCTGTTTTAATTTACTTTCTTCATTAATCTCTCTACACAATTCTATTCGAGGGTGTTGGTGACCAATTTTGGTGCTAACATATATATATATATGTTTGTATATTAATAACTATGATAAGTAAAGTATAATAGTTGAATGTAAGATAAATAATGGAAACGATCACACCGGATATTTTTTATCGGTTTAGACCTCCCGTCCTACGTCTAGTCCCGAAGCTCCCCTTCGGTATTTCCTTTAACCAACGGACCCTCGCTTCGCCCGGAGGAATAGGCTAATACAAAAGTATATCTATAACAATCTTGTGTTCCAAATAACACGGTTTTTGACCGATAGTACAAATCTTCCTATGATCTCCTTTGAGTATGTGAATGTGAATGCTTTGAGTTGTAGGAAGTGGTTTAACCAAAATTATATTTTGGTTATAATAGATTGAGAGTATGTGAGCAATGTATATGCAATAAAGTGTTAAGAAATCAAGAGAGAAAAGATTCAATTAATTCAAGTTAGTTAATTTCCACATCTCAATCAAAGTAGTATTTATAGATTCAAAAGGGTGCATATGAAGAGTTGTTACTATCTGAGAAGATCTATTCATTTTAATGGATGCAACCTTTCGATGAAGGGTGATTTATTTTTCTATCAAATAGAAGTGTCTTTTCAAAATTTGTAGTTTTTTCATATGACAGACGTCTGTGGTAAAACCTCAAACATCCGTGACTTCATAAAATATTTACCCGAGAATTGTCACTGACGTCTGTGGTTTTATCTCAGACTCTTTGAGTAGTAAAATCAGTTTTCCAACTTAACTTCGATGCATATGAAATAGTGTGTGATCGTGTATGCATATATACTCAAGGAGACCTTAACAATATTATATCTAAGACTCTTTTACAGTAGAATAACCTTACTAACTGTAGTATGGTCGATAGATCTTTGTTTTTCTTTGTTTCTCTTTGAGTCTCAATATCTTCGAGCATGGTGTCTTCTTGTAAATATACCTGTAATCTCGGTAAAATGTCTATATATATATAATTGTGTAGTTGTTACCATTGAAACATGAACTGGAGGTTCTAACAATCTTCCCCTTTTTGATGATGACAATTATACAATCAAAAATGGAAGTATTATTATATTTGTCTCTCTCTATGTATATGCATAAATTCCTCCCCCTTTGTTATTATCAAAATGGAAGGAAATGATATAAGGTATAGAAATATTAAATAGACATAGCATATTATATATTAAGATCATGAAAAATCAAATAAGGAAATTCTAATAAAATTAGAAATAAATGTAGCAGAAGTTTTAAACAGTGAAACAAACAAGCATAAGAATAGATAATTGCAAAATAGTAAAAAGATAAAATAAAATGCTAATCGTACTGATTATGTAAGTAATATAAGCCCTCATAATTCTCGTTGTATTCCCAATAAGATGATGAATCCTATTCATATGTGCCCGACCATTGTGTTTGGTCATTATACTCCTCATCTTCTTAAATTCAGAGGCCTTGAAATGCCATGTACGATTGTTATTGGAAATGCAAAGTATCAGACACGTACATGTCATCTTTGTAACGATCCAGAATTTCCATCATTTGAAATTCGAATATTTAATTAATTTTAAATATTAATAAGTAAGATTTGGAAGTCGAATTTATTTAATTTCGATATAGTGATTTAATTGGACGATTAAATTATTAATTTAATATTTGAAATTGCGTAAATAATTAATAATTGGATCAAATGTGATTAAAAATGATTTATAAAGTTGTAATAAATCATATTGGAGTTAGAATGATGTTTGTGAACTTTTAAAATTGAATTAAAAGTTAATTTGTAGAAATTGAATATTTTAATATTTAATTGACGACTAAAAATGACCATTTTTCAAACAGTCTCGGATTTCGATGAAACTAGTTTCATCGGATCCGTAATGTGAAGTTATTGTAAGATTTCAATTTTCGTAGCAATCGGAGTTGTCGTTTGTCCGGGGCAAGCCAAAACGCATCGAAATCGGTTTAATTTAAATTTGATCGTTTATTTCCGTAACGCTCACATATGATCGAATTAGCTCCTGAAACACGTTCCATTGTGTTCGGAACGCGGGGTAAACCCTAGAAACGCCAGCCGGCACGCTCGATTTGGAGTTTGAAATTTTTTCGATGAATAGTGTTTTGGAGAATTTTCTATAAAAGCACCTCCATTTCACAATTTGCAAACAAAGGCTAGGGTTTTGTTCGTGGCCGCCACATTTACAGTCAATGGCCGAAATTTGTTCATCTTCTTCCCTCCAAATCTCTCAATCCATCAACAATTAGCAAAAACTCTCAACTACAAAGATGTAGAGGACATCAAGATCTAGCTATCCAACGGTCAAGATTGAAGCCGCTGCGTTTTTCACGCAAATCGAGGCAAGGGGGGAGCCGAGCTAGGCCGCACTCTGGCCGATGGTGGAGCTCGTGGTGGCGAACAACGTGGCACTCTCCGATCGTCTTCAAGTTGAGTGTGGTGGTCGTGAAAATTCGACAAAGAAGTGGCGCCTATGGGTTTGTATACGTGAAGATGAACGCGAGGAAGGAGAAAGGGAGGAGCGGCCCTGATGTGCTGCAGCTGAAATCGACGGTCCAGATCTATTTTGGGTATAAAATAAATAAAAAAAATTGTAAAATTATTATTAGTAAATCGTTCAATCTTTAAAATGACGTATCTTTGTCAAACGAGGTCGGAATTCGACGAAACTTTTTGCGTTGAAACCGTTTCGACGAGCTCTACGCTATGGAACTGATTTGGAGTCGATTGGAGTCAGTGAAAATTTTGAGTAAAATTAAACGCATGTTTAATTTTATCCGAAATAAAACGCTGCAACCGTTTTAAAAGCAAAGGTGAGAACTTCTCACTCAATCGAATGTTTTGTTTCGATTTAAATTTTAAATGGTTAGATTTAAAATTGTTGACAGTGTTGATTGTGATGATTGAATGATGATTACTATTTATTGTGTTAAATAGACCCTATACGCCGTATATTAAGCGGATGTTATTTATTAAAAACATATACCGCGATAATTTCACATTGAAGTGGAATTGGTATTATATATGTATATAGCAATATATATATATTGGAATATGTATATATTGGAGTTGTTGATTTCCCGCATTGTATAGCAGATGAGACCCTATTGCGCCGCATAATAGCGGATAATATTTATAAATCCCATATACCGCGATAATTTCACTGTGAAGTGGAATTGGTATTGTGCTAACATCTGTGGATGCAGGAAAACAGGTTGGAGGGATCCAACTGGATTCCTCAAACATTTGAATATATTTCAATGTTGTGTGTTGATCTATTTATAATCGCCGTGTGATTATATCATGTTAGAAATTGTTGTCGGCTACAATTTAGCCGAATATATTTTTGGTATCGATGGATACCAGAAATAAGTAAAATTGGATTTTTGAAAATGTAAGTTGTAAAATTTATCGAAAAATTTATTTTTGATAATTGGATAAATTTAAAAGAAGTTTTAAAGGATAAAATCTTATTATAAAGGGATTTCAAAAATATTATTTATAAGTTGAGAATTTATTTAAAATTGGGATTTTTGAATAGTTTGGAAAATAAAAGAATTTATCTTCTTAAAAGGGAATTTATCTTATAAAAGAAATAAATTTAGAAATCCATTTGGTAATTGATTTTTGGTAATTGAAAATAAATCTTTTGAAATGTTTGGAAATTTGATTTGATGATTTGTGATATATCCTGATGTGTGTTGTGATTTGTTTATCTGTGATATATATATATATATCTGTGATCTGTGAATGAAAGATAAGCGTTATAATTTATACCGCTTATCAATTATATTGTTATATTTGATCTGTGATGGTTGAATGTTGTTGCACTATTGTGTTAAACCGTGGACTACACAATACACACACAAATGTGGATTTCACGTGGAAATCGGTTAAGTCACGGATTGTTATCAATTTTGGAAAATTGAGTTTTTGAATCCAAAATGGTTTTGGAATTGGAATTGAAAGTTTTTGAAAATGAGTTTCAGAAATAAAAGTTATTTTAAATAACCTAATGAAATTGGAATTTAAATCATTTGATTTAAAGTTTGAATTCAGTATCTTGAAATTGAATTCAATGAATTGGGAATTTTGGTTTAAAAGATTTTATAAGTATAAAAGGTGTTATATGGGTTTTTAACCAATTAAAAATACGGTCTTGGGAAAATTTAAATGTGTATTCAAGTTTATACTTGAATGGCTTTAACCTGTGAAATTGTAACCAGTTTTTCCCAAAATGAAAACTATCCGTTTCCAAATAATAATAGCTTTTATAAAGTGAAAGGATTTCAAATTTGTGTTGAAATGAAATATTTCCAATTTTGTATTGAAACAATTCAAGTTGAAATGAAATTGTAAATAGTTTGAAAAAACTATGAATTAACCTTTATGAAGATGATTAAACTTTATTTTGAAATAAAAGAGTATTCCAAATGGTGTATCTTTTTTATTATAAAAGACTTGAATTGTGAATAGTTTTGAAAGCTATAAATTAAATCTTGATTTAAAGATTTAATGGGTTAATTCAATGTAAATGGAAATTGATTTGGAAATCTGTAAATGAAACTTTGTGAAGTAAATCTTTTGTTTAAAGATTTAAAATGGTAATTTGTTAAACCATTTGAAAGAAAGAATTTGGGTAATAAGTTGTGACTTAATTGAAATCCCAATATTCATATATGTTTGAAATATTGTGCTCACTATTCGGGTTAGCCGGGAAAAGACCTTTGTGTCATATAACCCATTTCGAATTAGTGATACGACGATATGGATCGTATTGAAGACCGGTGGTGAAGACCGGGTATTTGTGAAAACGATAGGATGACCTATCGATTGTCTCTGCACTGTTAGCTACGGTATAGAAATTTCCTTTGTGATGGGAAGTTTTATCGGGATTGTGAATACCCGGATTGCAAGGGCTTCTTTTGAAGTGCCTTCGGTTCTGTTCGAACCCGAAATAGACTTGTATGGTTACATGTCTGACATTACATTTTGAGATATAAAGCTGATTTCTTTCAAATACATTTCTGTTGGTGGCAGAGAATTTGTTCTCTTAGCTTAACACCCTTCTCTGAGACGTACGAGCTCAGAGGTTATGTAGTTGAAATTTATCAGCGATATATTCCCAATTTGCTAATGTGGCATGCTGAGTGTTGCTGTGTGATGATCATTTATTGATCATTTGTGATCAAAGTGTGGCTTTGTGAAAAAGCGTAGCTTTGTGGACGAGACTTCGTCAGACCTCACAACCTGGAAATGGTCGAAACAGGAATATGCGGCAAGGTTATGAGGGTCGCTCCCTTTAGGGTATGTCATTTCCTTCTAGAAAAGGGTAGTATCATGGTATGGAGCCCAGATACTTACTCGTGTGGACACACTTTATTTATTATTTGTGATGTTGGTTACCGAGCGCTCGGATAAAGGTCCCAAAGGACCAGGGTGTGGCATACTCGAGTAGTAGTTACCTAGTGATAGAGGTAACCCGGCCTTGTGTTGGCAGAGATCCGGTTAGGTTCTCGGGACGTCCCGCCAGAGGCGATCCCATGTGGTAGTAGGAAGTTCCTTAGCCTGACCATTTGTTGGAAAATCCAAAGAAACAATACGAGCCTTGTACGGTTTTAGTTGTATTACCTACTATGGAATGTGGCGGTAACCTGCTATTGAACATAGTAGCTATAGTAGGCATAACGTGAAATGCCTATGCTGGCTAAGATTAATATTATACTTTCGAAATGTTTTCTGCACTATGCACTAATAATAATAATAATCCAATGATTTGCGTAGTAAGCATGTTTGACTATCATAAGAAGAAATCTCCTCCAATTCTGCGTTAGCATTGTGTGTGTGGCGGGAGGTATTATGGTAGTTTCATTTTCCAAAAGCATTGCAAATATTTTCTACTTGCTTTCTTGCTATTGTTTTAAAGATAAACTATTTTAGTTCTCACACCAGTCACCATGACTGACCTGGAGTTTATTGTTTCCTTCCTAAACTCTGGGTGCCCACCAATTTCCACACGAGCAGTCTAGAGTCAGGTTATCAGGTCATTCTGGATTCAGGAGATGCTGTGGAGCTCAGTGGCGAGCTGGATGATGAGGCGTAGTATTTGTATTTGATATTATTATTCCGCTGTGTATTCTGTATGAGGACAAGTTTATATAACTGTCCAGTATTGTGTTGTATATTGTTGTGTAAACTCTGATGATGATGTAATGTATAAAATTATATAGTTCTTTGATTTAAAGATTATTCATTTATCTATTATATGTTGTTCCGCTGCGAATGTGAGATTCTGATATTGTTCTGTTTCTGTGTTTTTTGTTGTTTCTTCTTTCTTTTTCTTCTGTCTTCTTCTACCTCTTCTTTTTCTTCATAACAATTCGGTTTTCCGGCATTCGATTGCTCGGTAGTTGATACAGTAGACGTATTAATGTCGATTTTCGAACGACGAAAAGTCGAATCGTTACATTTGGTATCATAGCATATGGTTAAGCGATAACCATGGCTCTGTTGGGTGTTACTCATTAGAGATAGAGTCAGTAGTTACTCTAGAATGAGTGTGAATGTAATAATAGATATGAGTGCGTATTTGTTAGTGAATATAAAATTATTTTATATTGTGATGATTGGTTTATTGAGTGGTATATGGATTCTGGTCGGTATAGTCTGTACAACTCTATCGATAGGGATCTCTAAACACTTGCATAGAACAATTCGGCACGATATTGTTTTAAAAATTGGGTAAATGAACTAATTTTACCTTGATTATATTTTGTATATAAAGGAAATAATTTTTCAGAAATTATTAAAGTGTATATAAATTGATTGTTTGGTTGTTGAAAATATGCACATATATAACTTAATGAAAGTTGTTTGAATAAATTATATAAAAGCAACAATTGTATAAGTATTAAATTATAATCAAAATGATTTACAACTGTGAAATAATCTTGTATAAGTAAAATTAAATAGTGAAATTATATGAGGAAAAGATTTATAAATGTGATTTATAAATTAAAAGAAAATTTTTGAAAAGAATTTAAGCACTGAATTCGCTACTGTTACTGGAAAATAATAAGGGTGATGACTGCAGCATCATCAGTATCATTTTCAAGTTTCTGTGTGATAGATTTGCTACCATAATAAATTGAAATTTTAAGTTTTGTTGTGATAAACAAATTTGAAATAAAAATCCAAGTTGTAATTGATAATTATAAGTGAAACGAGTTTTATACTCATAATATGATTTGGAAGTTAAATAAATAAGTTGTATAACTTATAAAATGAATGAATATAAGTGAAACCAATTGTAAAAGAAATGGTTAAACAAGATTTGTTAAGCAAAATAAAATTTGATTTTGATTAAGTAATGGTTTGACTTAAGTCAAAGTTAAATAAAATTGAATTTGAGTTAAATTAGCAATGAACTTAAGTTGCATAGTGGGAATTTAAGTGAAGTTAAACAAATGATGTTTAATTGGAATATAACTTAAGTGAATTAATGAAATGAAGTCATTAAAGAATATGAACTTGAGTTATGAAATAAAATTCAACTTTATTTGTTAAATGAATTAGAAATTGAATTAACAAATGAATTGAATGTTAATCAATATAATGTAAATGAATTGATATGGAATAATGGATGTAAGTGTTAATTCATTAAAGCTAATAAATTGGAAATTGAATGGAAGTCAATTTAATATTAAACCAATTGAAGTTAAAAGTGCTGAACCAAATTGAACGTAAATTAATAAATTTGGTTGTGTTGAATGACATTGATTGTTATATGATTGTTGGTTGATAGTGTTAATGAAATTGAATTGATAAAAATTGAAAGCTATGCAATTGAATTCAAATTGGAAGTTAAGTAAATTTAAATTGAATAGAAATTGATTTGGATTGAAAGTGAACAAATTTGAATATGAATTAGTGAATGTATACTAATTGAAAATGAATGAATGAATGTCATTGCATATAAATTGGTTGTAAACAATTACAAGTAATATTGAAATTTTATAAGTTGCTTATAAACCTTGTTTTGTATGCATTTCTTTTGATATGCAAGTGTTGTAGTTGTTTAAAAGAGTAAAATTGTTTATAACTTTGTATATGTGTCACTTACATATTTAAACTGAGTAAGTACAGGTGCCGCGGCTGCCGATCGGTTGGTTTGGTTGCGCTAAAATGCTAAATTAATAACTGCTTTGCTTAAAAATGCTAAAAAGGTACGCCTACGCAATAAAAATAGGAACTGTTTTTCTGCTTTTCCGACCATGTGGGTCGATGTATATATATTTATGTCTATTGTGATCCTACTACGTTCGAACCACGCAAAGGAGACGTTGGCGAATTTATCGGAAAATTTAAGGAGTTAGAAAATTTTGGAAATTTTTTGTTAATGAAAAGTCAATTTCCGAATTGTAATGAAAAATAGAAATTGAACTAGAAAATGGAAATCATTGGTTTGGTTGAAGTTAAAGGTTTTGAAAAAGGTGAATATAAAATTTTCACTAAGTGGATTTTTGAAAAGTTAATGAAATTGGGGCATTTTTCTTACTTTGCAATTTCGAGGACGAAATTCTTTTAAGGGGGAAGTTTGTAACGACCCAGAATTTCCGTCATTTGAAATTCGAATATTTAATTAATTTTAAATATTAATAAGTAAGATTTGGAAGTCGAATTTATTTAATTTCGATATAGTGATTTAATTGGACGATTAAATTATTAATTTAATATTTGAAATTGCGTAAATAATTAATAATTGGATCAAATGTGATTAAAAATGATTTATAAAGTTGTAATAAATCATATTGGAGTTAGAATGATGTTTGTGAACTTTTAAAATTGAATTAAAAGTTAATTTGTAGAAATTGAATATTTTAATATTTAATTGACGACTAAAAATGACCATTTTTCAAACAGTCTCGGATTTCTACGAAACCAGTTTCATCGGATCCGTAATGTGAAGTTATTGTAAGATTTCAATTTTCGTAGCAATCGGAGTTGTCGTTTGTCCGGGGCAAGCCAAAACGCATCGAAATCGGTTTAATTTAAATTTGATCGTTTATTTCCGTAACGCTCACATATGATCGAATTAGCTCCCGAAACACGTTCCATTGTGTTCGGAACGTGGGGTAAACCGTAGAAACGCCAGTCGGCACGCTCGATTTGGAGTTCGAATTTTTTTCGATGAATAGTGTTTTGGAGAATTTTCTATAAAAGCACCTCCATTTCACAATTTGCAAACAAAGGCTAGGGTTTTGTTCGTGGCCGCCACATTTACAGTCAATGGCCGAAATTTGTTCATCTTCTTCCCTCCAAATCTCTCAATCCATCAACAATTAGCAAAAACTCTCAACTACAAAGATGTAGAGGGCATCAAGATCTAGCTATCCAACGGTCAAGATCGGAAACGGAGCCACGGATTGACGGCAAAACGAGATTGAAGCAGCTGCGTTTTTCACGCAAATCGAGGCAAGGGGGGAGCCAAGCTAGGCCGCACTCTGGCCGATGGTGGAGCTCGTGGTGGCGAACAACGTGGCACTCTCCGATCGTCTTCAAGTTGAGTGTGGTGGTCGTGAAAATTCGACAAAGAAGTGGCGCCTATGGGTTTGTATACGTGAAGATGAACGTGAGGAAGGAGAAAGGGAGGAGCGGCCCTGATGTACTGCAGCTGAAATCGACGGTCCAGATCTATTTTGGGTATAAAATAAATAAAAAAAATTGTAAAATTATTATTAATAAATCGTTTAATCTTTAAAATGACGTATCTTTGTCATACGAGGTCGGAATTCGACGAAACTTTTTGCGTTGGAACCGTTTCAACGAGCTCTACACTATGGAACTAATTTGGAGTTGATTGGAGTCAGTGAAAATTTTGAGTAAAATTAAACGCCTGTTTAATTTTATCCGAAATAAAACGCTGCAACCGTTTTAAAAGCAAAGGTGAGAACTTCTCACTCAATCGAATGTTTTGTTTCGATTTAAATTTTAAATGGTTAGATTTAAAATTGTTGACAGTGTTGATTGTGATGATTGAATGATGATTGCTATTTATTGTGTTAAATAGACCCTATACGCCGTATATTAAGCGGATGTTATTTATTAAAAACATATACCGCGATAATTTCACATTGAAGTGGAATTGGTATTATATATGTATATAGCAATATATATATTGGAGTTGTTGATTTCCCGCATTGTATAGCGGATGAGACCCTATTGCGCCGCATAATAGCGGATAATATTTATAAATCCCATTTACCGCGATAATTTCACTGTGAAGTGGAATTGGTATTGTGCTAACATCTGTGGATGCAGGGAAACAGGTTGGAGGGATCCAACTGGATTCCTCAAACATTTGAATTTATTTCAATGTTGTGTGTTGATCTATTTATAATCGCCGTGTGATTATATCATGTTTGAAATTGTTGTCGACTACAATTTAGCCGAATATATTTTTGGTATCGATGGATACCAGAAATAAGTAAAATTGGATTTTTGAAAATGTAAGTTGTAAAATTTATCGAAAAATTTATTTTTGATAATTGGATAAATTTAAAAGAAGTTTTAAAGGATAAAATCTTATTATAAAGGGATTTCGAAAATATTATTTATAAGTTGAGAATTTATTTAAAATTGGGATTTTTGAATAGTTTGGAAATAAAAGAATTTATCTTCTTAAAAGGGAATTTATCTTATAAAAGAAATAAATTTAGAAATCCATTTGGTAATTGATTTTTGGTAATTGAAAATAAATCTTTTGAAATGTTTGGAAATTTGATTTGATGATTTGTGATATATCCTGATGTGTGTTGTGATTTGTTTATCTGTGATATATATATATATATATATATCTGTGATCTGTGAATGAGAGATAAGCGTTATAATTTATACCGCTTATCAATTATATTGTTATATTTGATCTGTGATGGTTGAATGTTGTTGCACTATTGTGTTAAACCGTGGACTACACAATACACACACAAATGTGGATTTCACGTGGAAATCGGTTAAGTCACGGATTGTTATCAATTTTGGAAAATTGAGTTTTTGAATCCAAAATGGTTTTGGAATTGGAATTGAAAGTTTTTGAAAATGAGTTTCAGAAAAAAAAGTTATTTTAAATAACCTAATGAAATTGGAATTTAAATCATTTGATTTAAAGTTTGAATTCAATATCTTGAAATTGAATTCAATGAATTGGGAATTTTGGTTTAAAAGATTTTATAAGTATAAAAGGTGTTATATGGGTTTTTAACCAATTAAAAATACGGTCTTGGGAAAATTTAAATGTGTATTCAAGTTTATACTTGAATGGCTTTAACCTGTGAAATTGTAACCAGTTTTTCCCAAAATGAAAACTATCCATTTCCAAATAATAATAGCTTTTATAAAGTGAAAGGATTTCAAATTTGTGTTGAAATGAAATATTTCCAATTTTGTATTGAAACAATTCAAGTTGAAATGAAATTGTAGATAGTTTGAAAAAACTATGAATTAACCTTTGTGAAGATGATTAAACTTTATTTTGAAATAAAAGAGTATTCCAAATGGTGTATCTTTTTTATTATAAAAGACTTGAATTGTGAATAGTTTTGAAAGCTATAAATTAAATCTTGATTTAAAGATTTAATGGATTAATTCAATGTAAATGGAAATTGATTTGGAAATCTGTAAATGAAACTTTGTGAAGTAAATCTTTTGTTTAAAGATTTAAAATGGTAATTTGTTAAACCATTTGAAAGAAAGAATTTGGGTAATAAGTTGTGACTTAATTGAAATCCCAATATTCATATGTTTGAAATATTGTGCTCACTATTCGGGTTAGCTGGGAAAAGACCTTTGTGTCATATAACCCATTCCAAATTAGTGATACGACGATATGGATCGTATTGAAGACCGGTGGTGAAGACCGGGTATTTGTGAAAACGATAGGATGACCTATCGATTGTCTCTGCACCGTTAGCTACGGTATAGAGATTTCCTTTGTGATGGTAAGTTTTATCGGGATTGTGAATACCCGGATTGCAAGGGCTTCTTTTGAAGTGCCTTCGGTTCTGTTCGAACCCGGAACAGACTTGTATGGTTACATGTCTGACATTACATTTTGAGATATAAAGCCGATTTCTTTCAAATACATTTCTGTTGGTGACGGAGAATTTATTCTCTTAGCTTAACACCCTTCTTTGAGACGTACGAGCTCAGAGGTTATGTAGTTGAAATTTATTAGCGATATATTCCCAATTTGCTAATGTAGCATGCTGAGTGTTGCTGTGTGATGATCATTTATTGATCATTTGTGATCAAAGCGTGGCTTTGTGAAAAAGCGTGGCTTTGTGAAAAAGCGTGGCTTTGTGAAAAAGCGTAGCTTTGTGGACGAGACTTCGTCAGACCTCACAACCCGGAAATGGTCGAAACAGGAATATGCGGCAAGGTTATGAGGGTCGCTCCCTTTAGGGTATGTCATTTTCTTTTGGAAAAGGGTAGTATCATGGTATGGAGCCCAGATACTTACTCGTGTGCACACACTTTATTTATTATGTGTGATGTTGGTTACCGAGCGCTCGGATAAAGGTCCCAAATGACCGGGGTGTGGCATACTCGAGTAGTAGTTACCTAGTGATAGAGGTAACCCGGCCTTGTGTTGGCAGAGATCCGGTTAGGTTCTGACGTCCCACCAGAGGCGATCCCATGTGGCAGTAGGAAGTTCCTTAGCCTGACCATTTGTTGGAAGATCCAAAGAAACAATACGAGCCTTGTACGGTTTTAGTTGTATTACCTGCTATGGAATGTGGCGGTAACCTGCTATTGAACATAGTAGCTATAGTAGGCATAACGTGAAATGCCTATGCTGGCTAAGATTAATATTATACTTTCGAAATGTTTTCTGCACTATGCACTAATAATAATAATAATCCAATGATTTGCATAGTAAGTATGTTTGACTATCATAAGAAGAAATCTCCTCCAATTCTGCATTTGCATTGTGTGTGTGGCGGGAGGTCTTATGGTAGTTTTATTTTCCAAAAGCATTGCGAATATTTTCTACTTGCTTTGTTGATGTTGTTTTAAAGATAAACTGTTTTAGTTCTCACACCAGTCACCATGACTGACCTGGAGTTTATTGTTTCCTTCCTAAACTCTGGGTGCCCACCAATTTCCACACGGGCAGTCTAGAGTCAGGTTATCAGGTCATTCTGGATTCAGGAGATGCTGTGGAGCTCAGTGGCGAGCTGGATGACGAGGCGTAGTATTTGTATTTGATATTATTATTCCGCGGTGTATTCTGTATGAGGACAAGTTTATATAACTGTCCAGTATTGTGTTGTATATTGTTGTGTAAAATCTGATGATGATGTAATGTATAAAATGATATAGTTCTTTGATTTAAAGATTATTCATTTATCTATTATATGTTGTTCCGCTGCGAATGTGAGATTTTGATATTGTTCTGTTTCTGTGTTTTCTATTGTTTCTTCTTTCTTTTTCTTCTGTCTTCTTCTACCTCTTCTTTTTCTTCATAAGAATTCGGTTTTCCGGCATTCGATTGCTCGGTAGTTGATACAGTGGATGTATTAATGTCGATTTTCGAGCGACGAAAAGTCGAATCGTTACAATCGCTATCTTCTTCTTCTTCCTCAGGTTGTTCTTTCATAGGAGTCTTCCCTCTGTTACCTTTATCATGAGACGTACCTTCGGGTGAAGCTTGAG
Organism: Allium fistulosum; assembly: GCA_030737815.1. NCBI lineage: Eukaryota > Viridiplantae > Streptophyta > Magnoliopsida > Asparagales > Amaryllidaceae > Allium > Allium fistulosum. The sequence goes on from CM060901.1 coordinate 1,152,875,344, forward strand.
AGCAATAAATTTGTGTTTGATCCCGAGGTGGAGGTAAAAGCGAGGATGATGAGTGAGAAGACGATCGACCACGTACTTTGCACATAACCTTCACTAAAGTGGAGACTACTTTGTCCAAAGTCTTTTCCATTTCTGTCATCCTTATCGAGAAAGAATGTTCCAATCCAATCATCTTTTTGTTTAAGGCTCGCTGGTTAGCCGTGATTATCTTTTGGTTCTTAAGTGCCAAATCCCGAAGAGATTCGTTTTGCGTTGTTTCAACGCGAGCTTCTTGTATTTCAGAATCTGAATAATATTCAGTAGCATGACTAGAGGAAGTTAATTGTTGTGAAGGATGAGGTGAGTAAGTTGCTTAGGAGCACTAGTAGGAGGAGGACCATGATGCTCTTGTTGATGCTGTTGTATAGTCCATTAGTCGAAGGGGATGATAGAAGGTGGGTTTATGGGAAGTTCCATCAAGGATAGACAACTTGGACCACTATCTTTTTTGGAATTTCTTCGTATTGTGATAAGTACGAAGGAACTCCAAGATTTTGCAAGATACGCATTATGTAGAAGAGTTTGTTGCATATAGATTACTTGTGCACATGCTAAAGCCGCTAAAATGTATTCGGCTTCACATGTTAAGAGCGAAACACAGTTTTACTTTTTACTAAACCACAATACTAAAGACTGACCAACAAAATGACATGTCCTACTTGTGCCTTTTCTATCTGTTTTACAACCGCTGAAATCAGCATCGCTATATGACACAAGTCCGAATGAGCTTCCTTTTGGATAAAAGAGTCTGTAATCTCTAGTGTTTTTAAATATCTTAAGATTCGTTTTACCGCTCGATGGTGTGATTCTTTTGGCTGTGCTTGAAAACGAGCACATAAACATACACTCATCATAATATCTGGTTTACTAGCTGTTAAATATAACAGAGATCCTATCATACTTTGATATAATTTTTGGTCGAAATATTTTCCATTTTCATCTTTATCTAAATGTAGAGCAGTACTCATTGGAGTTGGTTTACTTGATATAATTTCCATTCCAAAACGTTTTAATAGATCTTGACAGTATTTTTCTTGATTTATAAAAATTCCATTTTCTAATTGTCTTATTTGTAATCTTAAGAAATAGTTCAATTCTACCATATGTGACATTTCAAATTCATCTTTCATTATTTTATAAAATTCAGTGCATAATTTTTCATTAGTGGATCTAAATATAATGTCTTCAACGTATATTTGTACGGCTAAAATATTATTATTTTCTTGTTTTATGAATAAAGTGGAATCAATTTTTAAAATTTGAAAACCAAAACTTTGTAAGTGAGTTTTTAATCTTTCATATCAAGCACGATGTGCTTGTTTTAATCCATATAAGGCCTTTTTAAGTTTAAATACATGATTGGGATATTTTTCGTGAACAAATAAAGGGGGTTGTTCAACATACACTTTTTCTTTTATAAATCTGTTTAATAATGCACTTTTTATGTCCATTTGATTTTTTTTTAAATTTTGATCACATGCAAAAGCCAGTATGTCCGTATTGCTTAGAGACGCGCTACAGGAGCAAATGTTTCGTCATAATCAATTCCTTCTTCTTGATTATATCCTTGAGCTACTAATCGTGCTTTATTCCATACAATATTTCTGTTTTCATCTGCTTTATTTTTAAAACCCATTTCATTCCAATTACAGATTGATTGTCTAGTCTTGGTACAAATTCCCAAACATCATTTCTTTTAAATTGATTAAGTTATACTTGCATTATAATAATCCAGAAATCATCTTTTGATGCTTCTCTATAATTTTTTGGTTCAAAATTTGATATAAATGCAACACAACTAATTTGATTTAACTGTTTTCTGGTTGATACTCTTGTATTTAAATCTCCAATAATATTATTAATAGGATGGTGTCTTAATATTCTAGGTGATAATGTTATCATATTATCACTATTGGTATTGACATTATTATTATTATTTTCATGTATAGGTATATCAGTTTTATTTATTAATTCTTCATCATCGTCATATTTATTTTCGTTAAAATTTTCGTTAGATGAGACATGAAGACTTTATTCTATAATATTTGTTCGTTTATTAAAGACTCTATATGCTTTGCTTCGATCTGAATAGCCAACAAAAATTCCTTTGTCCGCTTTGGGATCAATTTTTCCTAGATTATCTTTAATGTTTAACATGAAGCATTTTGACCCAAAAACGCGAAATATGATACTTTTGGTTTTTTGTTAAATTCGTAGCATGTGTTTTTAGTCATTGGTCTAAGTGTTACACGACTTAATACATAACAAGCAGTGGTAACGGTTTCAGCCCAAAATTTATTTGATAAGTTTCTATTATTTAGTAGAGTTCCTGCACATTCTTGTAAGGTTCTATTTTTCCTTTCTAAAACACCGTTTTGTTGTGGTGTTCGAGGAAACGAAAAATTATGATTAATTCCCTTTTTGTTACAAAAGTTGGTGAATAGTTCATTTTCAAATTCACCTCCGTGATCACTTCGTATATTTTTAATTTTTAAATTCATTAGGTTTTTTATTTGTTTAGCAAAAATTTTGAACATTTTGAAAGTGCCACTTTTATGTTTTAAAAATAATGTCCAAGTATATCTTGAAAAATCATATATAATTAAATAAACGTATTTATTATGATTTATTGAATGTATTTGAGTTGTTCTGAATAAATCTACATGGAGTAATTCAAGAGGTTGTTTTATGGAGATTTCCTTTTTAGATTTAAAGGAGCTTTTCTTTAATTTTCCAAATTAACAAGCGTCACATAAGTTTTTAACTTTGTAGTTGACTTTAGGTAATCCTCTTACTAATTCATTTTTAGCTAGTTTGTTGATATTCTTAAAATTTATGTGACAAAAAAGTTTATGCCATAACCAAGGATCATCATGGTTTGCGGCTAAGCATAAATTTGTATTGTTTTTGACATTCATGTTTAAGACATATATGTTTCGATTTCTAAATCCTTCAAAAATTAAAATTTTATTTTGATAAAAAATATTACATTTATTTTTCTCAAAATCAGTTTTAAATCCTTTATCATGTTATTGATTTATGCTTAATAAGTTAGTTTTAAATTTTCTACTAATAAAGCATTAGTAATTAAAAGAGAACTAGGAATACCAATATTGCTGATTTCTCCAATGCCGATGACAAATCCGTTTGAGTCGTGTAACGACCCAGTATTTTCAACCATTCGCATCCATTATAAGTGTATAGGTAGACACTCATGCCGGAGTTGAATTGCTCAAAATACTGCGTTGTAAATAAAATTTGGCAGAAACTCAGAATATACAGTAAATAAATATAATTTCAGATCACAGACACAGAGTAATATAACAATAATGCAGCGGAAACAAAAGGATAGTAGTTCATGAAGCTACTATATATATAACAGAGTTAGACAAGGTACAATAGAAGTCTCGAATACAATAGATGTCTCAATACAATAATCAAATACAAGATCTGAATACATCACTGGAATCAACAGAATAACTGAAAGCAGGATCGATAGATTGCTGGATCTCCAAGCGAAGCTCCAACTCCAAAGGTGAGTCTCCAATGCTGTATCACTCAGTCTGACCCGAGCGTAAAGCAAAACACAAAACACTCGAGTCAGGATTAACATTCTTATATTCAATAAATCCAACTCAAGTGAAATATCAACTAAAATTCAAGTAACTTAAAGGATGTTGGGATAACCATCCTCTAAGGGTCCGTTAAACTATTTACTATGTAGTAATATACGCTATATACAGTAGTGTCTAAATAAGTAAAGTATAATCATATCGGAAAATAGCGTTAAGGGGATGGAGAACCTTAACGCGGTCAGATCTTAAAATCATAATCGTAGTAAAGCTCGATATGGTAGGTGACACGGCACAACTAGGCAATGCCAGGGTAGATATACCAATTACGCACACGGACTGATGGATACGCATAGCAGCCACTACCGTTCCACCTCGAACAACATTCCCAAATCGGAGGATGGCCATCTAGTCAAATCACAAGTAAGAGTATAATATCGAAGAAATGCGTCCGAGAAGAGGTGCTACCTCACTGGTCCGAGATCGCTCCTGTTTTAGCCACCTTATGCCAACTCATGGGAGTTGGGTCCACGTAACATACCTTAAGAATGTCGCCACCATCCTACTTCATTCTGGAATCTCCACCGCGTACACGGTTGTCAAAGTGGTTTTCGGTATCGACAGAGAGTATGTCCATATCCGATCCCGGTCTCTTTGCCAACCAATCGTTATTAAAACACCGTGGTCATTTAAAAATAGTTTATACTTCAAAGCCAAAATATATCATTATCATTTCAAAACCCAATTTAATACGATATCATTTCACTTCAAATACATCCATTTTCAAAATCATATTACTTTCCAAAATTATAATGCTTCGAAATCATAGTCTGGAAATCACAGTATTTTAGAAATCATAACACTTTCCTTTTAAACAGTTTAGATATTAAAATTTCGTTATAAAATAAATTAGTTTCCTCAAATTTCACAAATCGATTCAAATTAACTTGAATTCCAAAAATTTAATTTAATCAAATCCCAAATCATCTGTTTCAACTCGATTCAGCTTCTAAATAAACCATTTCAAATTATCAATTTCAAATACGTATCTAAACCATAAAATAAGCCATTTAAATTTTAATATATTTCAAAGCTTTAAATATTCATCATTTCAAAACTAAATTCGATAAATTTATATACATATCAGATTCCCTTTACAATTATTTAGTTTTGAAATATTAACTTAATCATTTCCATAACATTTAAATTCAATTTCAATTTACAATTTAAATAAACAAAATATCTCATTCAAATATTTATACGTTTGAAATATCCATTTAAGTCATCTCTCAGATTTCAAGTTGTAAATCACTTCTTAAATTTTTCAAATTCAATACATTTCAAATCAACTTATTTTAGTATAATTCTTAAATAAATATTTAAACGTATTATTTATCAACTTTATTAAATCAACTTTAATAAATCTTTAAAAGTCAATATTTATCAAAACCATATATTTCTTTCCAAAACCATAGAAATCATTTCAAACATTTATATATAGACCAACGGTGCCTGTATAAAATTTTCTATCCTATGGTCAAGTGATACGGATATTTATCATTTCAATCCGCAATTTAAAATATATATACGGGTATATATCTTTTCAACCTGCAAATCCCAAATTCAATTAATTGAAAACCGCTTGGGTTTATCATTTCAACCCATAACGATTTTCTCCTATTCTACAAGATCGTTCGGGTATGTATCATTTCAACCCATAGTGATTCTATACTAACAGGGAACTTGCAGAGTGATAACAGATATAAAATAACACAGTAACAGGCATATATCATCAGTATAAATAACAGATAATGGTGTCGGATGTCATAGGTGAACATATACAGGTAATGACATATATAACAATGTAAATAACTAACATCAGCATATTTCAATTGATATTTCAATTGAAGTCAAATTTAATAAATATAAGAACATAAATCGTAAGTGATTGCTCACCTTTCGAGGCTAGAGATGAACGAGACTAAGATGAGTTACGAATCCAAGCACGAATTCCAAATCAAAGCTAGATGGATACAAATTCGACGGACAAACTGATAGATAAGGAATTGACGAAATTAAATCAGAACTGGATCGATGATGGTAAATAGTATACGTGAACTTATATATATAATTATATATAACTATATATATATATATAAAATCATATTCCAAATTTAAACATATATCAAATTAAATATATATATATATTTTATAAATCCATTGTTTCAAATAAAACACATAAAATAAAACAACCATATCTACACATTAAAATTTGAAATTATATATATATATACATACTTTTGAAATCGACAATATATCTAACAATATAAAACTGATATATATAAACTGACTGTAACTACAAATTGCCCATAATAGTTTATATAACATATTACATACTTTATAATTTATCCCACTTTAGATATGCGAACCAACATATACATTTGTAAACCGGTATAACATGTGTAAATTTGTATATATATAAGCAGGCAGACAAAGATAAATATGCCTAGATCTGGAATGTCAAAAATAAAGTCATTATGTAAAAATTTACGTATACATATGTATACGACTTGACTTATATCTATACAAAATATATATCTGACTTACTTTATATAATATATACTAACCAAAGCAGACCACTTATATACAAAAGCTAATATATACACAAACATATTTCTATTTCTTATAGTAAAACAGAGACCTGTATAGAATTATATATATAACTTATATACTATAAACTATAAATTTTAAGTTATATGAACTAATATATATATTTTTCTCAATAGATTTCCAACCAGACTAAAATAACTGCATAAATAAATACTGTAACTTATAAACTAATGCATATATATATATATATAATTTAAACTTATACTTGTATAATTTAACAACATATAACTAACAGATAGTTTAAACTAACATATACTTAATTTATATAATCAAACACACTGTAAACTATTTTCAAATCTCATATATATAGTTTACAAACATCATATATAAACAAATGTATATATTTAACAAACATTATATGCAGCTGTATAAACAACACTTTTATATAACTTGTTCAAACTTAATATATAACAATAGACTTTTATATAACTTTATATGTACCCTATATAAAACTTTATATAAATATAAATAGTATATATGTACGTATAATTACCCGATGAAACTGCAAATAAAAGGGAGAACTGCCTGTCATCGGTTGAGAGGAAGTGGTTCACGCGCACATGCTTTGGAGGGGACTTAACATTAGAGAAGGAGATTGGTGGGTTCAAGGCTGGCCATGGCTTCAGGTTGGAGGAAGGAGCAAATCTGGGCTCGGGTTGCTAGGTGTTTGCGGGTCGGGCTTGGCGGCGGAGAAAAAACTGGGTGGAGGGATGATCAAGAGGCCGGCATGGAAGAGGGGGCAGTGGCTCTCGAAAATGAGGAAGATGGCATGGGAATGGTAGGGGAAGGATCTGGGTGGTAACGTGGGAGGCTACGGGTTGCCGAGGTCAGATCTGGGATGGAGAGGTAGGCTCGGCTATAGGTTAGTGGAGGTTGTGGTCGGTCAGTGGCTGACGCGTTGATGGTGGCTATGGGGCGATGGGGACTTTGTGTTTTGGGAAACAAGGCGGGGAAGGTGGAGTTGGTCGAAATGAGGAAAGGGATTAGTGACAGAGCAAAAAGAATGAAATTTACAAAGCAACAGTGAAGTGAAGAAATGAACCGTTCAAAATGAAGGAGAGAAAGTGGTAGAAGAAACGTTCCACCGAAATTTTAGATATAAATTCGAAAGCAAAGGGACGTACAGCTATCCATTTGATTTAGCACATTTGAATTTGAAAAGGTAAGAAAGTGGAAAGTCACAAATTTTGTACCGTTACAATGGAACGTTTTATTATTTCCGCCGCGTACCGGACCTCAAAACAAAGAAATAAATATACCGCTGGGATCAGCACGACGAGACGATCAAAACGGTATACAAATATCAGTGGTAGGATCATCCGATCAAAAGTCGATAACCGGTACCAGAAATGCTGCTATTCTAACCGAATTAAGATAAACGGAGCAACAGAAGTCCAAATTTGACGAAACGAAAGATGACGTCTCACTCAGAAGATGATTTACAAATTTTCCATGTAAAAATATTTAGGTTTGGAAAACATTTTATTATCATCAATTTTAACTGATTAAATTGAAGTAAATTTACGCGCGAAATAAATTTTCATATTTTTGGACGAAAATTTACCAGTTGCTATCTTTAATTAGACGCATTCCAAATAATAAATTTTAATTTCAAAATTTTATTGTTTAAAATTTCACAAAAAATCCAATTTATTAAATAAATAAAACCACTGAAATTTACGGGTCGTTACAAGTCATCTCCAAATGTTACGGTGCCACCATCGATACATGTTATATTTGATAGCATATTTGCATTTCCAGTCACGTTCTTAGAACAACCACTATCAAGTATCCATTTCTCTTTATTTTTAATTTTAATTTTGGGTACCTGCAAAATAAGAAAAATTTAATTGATACCCACCTTCTTTGATTAGGGTCCTACGTGTCAGTGGATGTAGGTAACCATATCCATGAGGATTTAGTTCCCTTAGAAATGTAATTTTTGTTATATACAATGTTTTGTAAATGTTCATTAATATATTTTTGTCTAATTAGTTTATTGGTTGTTTTTGGAATCCATATCTTTACCATATTTGTATATAAATTCTTAACCTTAGTTTTTAACTTTGGCTTTTTAAATTTTATGTATAATGTGTTATATTGCTTTGGCCTTTGTTTGTTTTTAAAACCTAATCCATTTCGATTTCCAGATGGTTTAGATATCGTAATCAAATTTTCTAAATTTTATTTTCTTTTGTTAAATTTTGTCACATTATTTGTTATTTTTTCTAATTTACTTTTAATATAACAAATTTCAAAGTTTCTAGAATCTAAATTTGCTTGTAATTCTAGTTTTTCTTTTTCCAGATTTACTTTTTCTAAATAATTTTCTAAATCATTTAATAACTTGTCATTTTGAGATAATAATGGTGCATACCTTTTCTGAACAATTTCTAATTCTTCTTCTAAGATAATTTTTTCATCTTTTAATAATCCGATTTCTAATTATGATCTAGTTAACATTCCTACATATTCCTTATTTATTTTTTTTGTTTCTGTATTTATCATCTAATTCAATAATTTCTTCCATTAATCATCATAAGTAAGTTCAGGACGTACCTAATCAGTATTATCCATAAAACACACATTTGCTTGTTCCGAGTCGCCTTCACTAAAAGAAGACAAATCTGAATCATCCCATGTTACTTGAAAAGCTCTTTTCTTTTTCTTGAATTTCTCGAATTTTCTTTTCTTTTTATCATTATTACTGTGGTCCTTCTTCATGTGGCCAAATTTCTCACATTCATAGTGTATCATCCCCCGCCTGGAGGCCCAAAACTAACGGCTACGAATGGTGCAGTCATCCATAGTTATTAATTTTCGGTGACCAAATGCAGTAATGTGAGATACATTGATATGACAGAACTACATGGATTTGAATTTTTTTTAAAACCATTAAACAAACATCTCATTCCATTTCAATCATATTTCAAATTCATTACATAATCCCAAATTCGAGAACCATGTTTAGAGAAAATATAGTTATTATAAAAATGCGCCAAGAGCGACATATGAAGATGCCCCCTTGGATGATCAGAGTCTAAACATAGGCAATTAAACAACTTTGCCTTTACATCAAAACACAACGATATCAAATAGAAAAGAACTCCTATTAGTTAGCTTGCCTCCTGCACGCCTCCGGAAGCTTATTCGTTTAAAGGAAAACATGAAAACCTCAACTCTCAAACTACTCAAAATCAATTGAGCAACCGAGAGTTTAAGGGGAAAACATAAACTTCGAGTCAGACATAAAGCCTGATATGAATAATAACCTACCATCTCGAACCATTTAGATATTTAGTGAGACCACGCCGCTTGGCGGAACGGGTTTTCCCCTCACTAGTATCTTACCCAAGTGCTACATCCATAATGGTTAAAAACATAGCAATTTAAAGTATCATAATGATATGCAAACAAGCAAAATATCATGGATTTCCCATCCTCATTCATTTGACTATCTGCCTCAGTTATAGTTTCTAGGGTCACTATTAACCTATTAGTTTTCATGGGCTGACTAATAACCTGTCTAAAGCTTATGGACTATCTGCCTGGTTTCATAGTTTTCATGGGATCACTAAGAGCCTATTGGCCCCTGCCAATACTTCATTCAGTTATTTCATGGGATCTCCCTGAACCTATTGGTATCTTCAATAACTTCTCTTATATCATAGTTTTCAAGGCTTGACTATGAACTTATTGACTTTTGTCAATAACTTTATCCAGATACAGTTTTCATGGGATCACTACGAACCTATTGGCCCCTACCAATAACTCCCTCCAAACATAGTTTTCATGGGTTTACTATGAACTTGTCTAAAGAGACAACTTCTTGATCAGTCTTTGGGTATCCTATTTTCTATCTACCTGACCTCCTGGATGAAACTCTATTCATTCATGAGTTAACTCAATTTATATTCAATACTGGGACAACCTAACTGGTTATTCTGCCCTTACTCCCTAAAATACAGTTATGGGTTCATTATATAGTGAAAATGTTTATAAAAGAAGCACATACAATATCTGATCATAACAATAATAATTCCTACATTTATGGTTTAATATCCTTTAGATCATTTTTACATAAAGTATGGTTAATCCCTTTAACCCACTATTCTTATCAAGGAAAGCTTCTTCAAAAACTCCAAAATTATAAGCCATTTCAATGCTCTTTTATATTGCCATGGATTTTCCTTTTAAAAATGAGGTTGAGTTCTTTGTTTTGAAAACAAAGGCTTTCAAAACCTTAGACCTTTACTTTTCAAACCATTAGAACATCTCTTTCAAAAGTACTCAAACCTTCCTTTCAAAACACTTAAACTTACGCCTTTCGAAACACTTTAAAATATCTCTTTTGAAAGCATCAAAACCTTCCTTTCGAAAGTATTAAAGCATATCTTTCCAACTTATAGAAGCATAGCTTCGAAACCATTCGAAAGTACCTCTTTCGAAACCATTGGGTTTAATCTTAAATATAACTTTTGGGTTAAAGCGAACATATACGGAAGTAACCCTTTCGAAACCATTAACCTTCAAATAAAAGAGTTCGGGGGAAAACAGATAGTTTCGAAACCATCTTTTCGAAAGCTTTATTATTTTAGTAAAACAATTGGAAGGATAGCTTCGAAACACCTTTCAAAGCCATTGCCTTCGAACCCTTAGTTCAAATGGCTACTGGAGCCCTTTCGAAAGCATTGGGAAGCGGCTTTGTATTTATAAAAACAAAAGCTTGCCTTTCAAACTCATTGAAAACTTTCAACCTATTCGAAAGGCATGAAGACGGCAACAAGATTTCGACTAGGTTCAAAACTACCCTTTCGAAAGCTCCATTTTAAAACATATAATGCAGCAACTCATTCAAAAGCTACCCTTTAAAACAAAAAGGAGGCAACCCCTTTGAAAGCTATATAAAAGTAATTCAACCCTTTTGAAAGCATCCTTTTAAAAGCGAGGCAAGCGACATCTCCTTGGAAAGCATAGCAAAGACCTTCGAAAGCTATTTTAAATGGCCTCGACCTCTTCGAAAGCATGGTTTTGAATCTATACCTGCCACCTTTCTCCAATGCACTACGTACCAAAACATTGATACCATGTGTGTTGGTTTCGACTTGGTTAGTGGCGGAAGTATGGGGTCGAAAAATTACTACTAGAAGTGGTGAAACAATAAATCTATACAAAACTGTTTTATTGCCTTTTTAAGTAAATGCTTTTCAACTAACTTGCCTATTTATAAAAATATAATTGGTTGCCATAAACTTTACCAAAATCTTTTCTAAAGGACTACCGAATTGATCCAAAATTAATTAAAATAATTAACAAAGAAGCCCTTCCCTTTTACAAACAATTAAGACATTTAAGTCCTCCAACTTAATTAATTTAATTTCCTCAGTAAATTACTTAGGAAAAATCCCTAAAAATCATCAAAATTCACTTTTAATATGTTATCTAACATATATAAATTTCAGACCTAAAATCCTTTATATAGTAGCCGAAATAAATTTTTAAACCCAATTAATTATTTCTTCCTTCAAAAATTCATAATAAATTACCCATAGCTTGGGTAATTATGAAAATTTAAACCCATCTCTGTAATAATGTTTTTCATAACATATTAAATCCTCATGGCATTCAAAACCCAATATATATGATTTTAGCCTTAAAATCGAATAAAACAATTATCAAACATACTTGCTTGAATATAACATATCATGTAATCCAAGCATATCATTATTAAAATCATCATAAAGGCTTTAAACTAAAAATCTGAAATCAAATGTTCTTTAAAAATGAAAATGAGATGGTTTTGATTATTATTCACCTTGGTTTAGATAAGGAACTTGAGATTTGATCTTGCTTAATTCTCCTTGCTTGATTCCATAGCTTTTACTTAATTTTTAATCCTCTTTCCCCATAGGTTATGGCCGGCTTGAGCTCCTTGGTTTATTTAGAATTATGTACTTGTGAAATGTAAATGAGAATAAGGGTTTAGGGGTTAAGGGTTATGGTGGATGACTATTCCTCATAATACCCTTTGCCTTATTCTCTTATTAGTTATCTTATAAAACCATTTCCATAAACTCATTCTATTAAATTTTTATTTAGTTAAGCATGACCTCTAATAAATTTTCAAATCTCAATCTCCTTATCTCTCTAGTCTTTACGTTATTCTATTTAATTTATCTAATTAAATCTCTAGAATAATGTTATCTAAAATTAGGGGTCTTACAGGCTCCCCTCCTTAAAGAATTTCATCTTCTAAATTCAGTAAGGACTAAATACTAAATATAGCAATCATTTGTAACATCTCCTAACTACCATACTAGCCTACCTGACTATCAACAGTCTATATAAAACAAATATAGAACATATCCTCACAACAAATCAGGATAAGTATCTCTAATCCTATCTTCTGTCTTCCAAGTACAGTCCTCCTCGTTGTCGCTCCACTAAACTTTCATCAACTTGATTGTCTTGTTTCTTAACCTCTTCTCATCTCTTGCTACAACCCGAACTGGTTATCTAACAAAAGTCAAATTCGGTTCTACTATCAAATCTTTCAACTCTATCGGAGGAATAGTAGTCTCTGGATGATGCATATACTTGCAAAGATGACACACATGAAACACATTATGGACACCTTCCATACTGCTCGGTAACTCTACTCTATACGCGTGCTTTTCGATCCTCTCTATAACTAGGAATGGACCAACATATCTTGATGCCAGTTTCCCCGATTTTTCGAATAGTACCACACCCTTCATTGGTGATACCTTATTGAAGACTCTATCTCCAATTGAGAATTCTAGATCTTTACGTCTCTTATCTACATAACTCTTCTGTCTAGATTGAGCTTCCTTCATCCTTTCTCGGATCAACTCGATCTTCTCTCTATAACATCCCCCTAATTGGTGGCCCGAAACTAACGGCTACGGATGCTGCAGTCATTTATAGGTATTAATCCTCGGCGATAGGCGACATTAGATACATTGATACATAGAAACACAAGAATATTGAAAAAATTTAAACAGCAAACAAATTCCACATTCCATTTCAGAATATTCCAAACTGATTACATAATCCCAATTTGCAAACCATGTTCACATAACATATAATTATTAGAAATTATGCGAAGAGCGACATATGAAGATGCCCCTTGATTGATCAGAGTATATAGATAGGCAAGAAAACAATTTGCCTTTACAAACAAAACACACAGCGGAAATAAAAGAACTCTAATAATATGCTTGCCTCCTGCACATCCTCGGAAGCTTTATACGTCTAAAAGAACACCTGGAAACCTTAACTCTCAACCTACTCAAAACCAATTGAGTGCCCGAGTGTATAAGGGGAAAACAAAAACTTCGAGTCAGATATAAAGCCTGGTATGAATAATAATTTACCATCTCAAACCATTTAGATATCTAGCGAGCCCATGCCGCTTAGCGAAAAGGATTTTCCCCTCACTAATATCCTAAAACATTTATAAAACTATATACCATACTCCTGCATCCACAATGGATAAATCATAGTATTTCAAAAACTTTATGATGATATGCAAAGCAAGTAGATCAAATCTGGATTACCCATTCCCATTCATTCTGAGTATCTGTCTCAATTATAGTTTCTAGGATTACTATTAACATGTTAAATGTTTAAGGACTATATGTCCAATATCATAGTTTTCATGGGATCACTAAGAACCTATTGATAACTCCAATATCTTATCTCTTATCCTAGTTTTCATGGGCTAACTAGGAACCTATTGACTGACTGTCAATATCTTAATCCGAATATAGTTTTGATGGACTAACTACAAACATACTAGCCACTGCCAGTATCAAGTCATAGTTTTCATGGGCTGACTATGAACCTATTGACCCCTGCCAATATCATTAGTTATATACAGTTTTCATGGGCTTACTGTAAACTTATTGGCCCCTGCCAATATCCTTAGTTTAAGGTTTTAACATTTCGTCATTTATGTTCACTACTAGGTCAACCTATCTGGTTATTCTGCCCTTCCCCAACATACATTTATGAGTTAATAACAATGTGAATAATATTTCAAAAATCTTTATTTATGCCGTGGTTTTTCCTTTAAAAATGAGAATGGGTTATTTGTTTTGAAACTTTAAAACATCACTTTCGAAACCACTGGATGACCTCCTTCGAAAGCATAGAAAACCCTTTTCAAAACTCTAAGTACAACCTTTCGAAATTAATGATACCTTTCGATGGTATCAAGAAAACATTCTTTAAAACATAGCTTCGAAACAAATAAAGTACCCTTTCGAAAGCATTGGGTTTACTCTTTAAAAACATCAATTGGGTCAAAATGGTTATATATGAAAATCTCTTTGGAAACCAACTAAAATTATTTTAGGGAAATGTTGATGGTGTCGGAACCATCTATTTGAAAGCAAAGACCTTTAAAAATTAAAACTTTGAAGGGCAGAGTCGAAACCCCCTTTCGACTTTATCACCTTCGAAACCCTCAACCCATTTGAAAGCATTCAGGAAAAAAGGCTTAGTTTAGGTTAAAATAGAAGTGACCCCTTCGACAACATAGATGACTTCAATGCAATCGAAAGGAAAATTAGCGGCTAGGTCTCAACTTGGTTGAAACCGGTCCTTTCTAAAGCTCTTATTTAAGAATAATACCCATTCGAAAGCTATCTCCTTTACATAGCACAACAACCTTCTTCGAAAGCCATTTATAAAACCTTTTCAAAAGCACGTGTTTCGACTATGTCGAATGATTTAAATAAAACAAGGCAAGACTTTAACTTTTGAAAACAAAGCAGGGTTTCGACCCCATCGGAAGCTTACCTTTCGACACCAAGGCTTCCGCCTTTCTTCCAATCCACCGTATGCCATTAGGTGATACCTTGTGTATTGGTTTCAACTAAGAGGGTTTCGACTAAGTAGGTTTCGACTAAGATGGGGCGGAATCATTAGAGTCGAAAGGGGCTACTAATTGAGGCGGAATGCCTTTTTCTGAGTTAAAGTCCGAAATGTTGCTTCTTTTAGTAATTGCTTTATAACAACTTGCCTATTTGTAAACCATTGATTGGCTACCATAAAACATTTCAAATACTTTACATTTAAAACTGTTGCACTTACATTAGATTTAAACCATAAAATGTAATGTCTAAGCCCTTCCATATACCAAACCAATTATTTCAGAAAAGTCCTTTTAAAACAATTTTCTTTCCTTAGTAAATCATTTATGAAAATCCCCAAAAATCACAAAAATTCGATTTCATCATGTAATCAAACATATTAAAATTTTAGACCCAATTTTTTGCTGAAATATTCAGAATAAATTTTAAACCCAATTACATCATATTTATCATCAAAAATTCATAATAAAATTTTCATAGCTTGAAAAATTCTGAAATTAAAAGCCATCTCCAAAATCATGTTTTACTTAACATAAAAAATTTCCATGTCATTTTAAAATCAATAACCCACGGTTTTCCCCTAAAACTGTACGAATTTCATGGACAAATAAATTGTTTAAATCAAGACAATACATAGATTAACAATGTCATTATCCAATATATCTTAGAAACGAAATAAATACTCAAATTTGAAATCATATGATCATAAAACCAAAAAGAGATGGAATGAATTATTATTCACCTTAGATTTGATAAGCAATTTGAGATTTGTTGTTGATTAATCTTCCTAGCTTTAATCCTTAGCTTTATATTTAAACTTCTCCTTTTTCCTCCTTGTTAATGGACGGTTCTATTTAGTTTTGATTTGTGTTCGTGAATAATGAAAAATGGAACGTGTATGGGCAAGAATAAGATGTGTATAGCCGTGTATAATAGAATGGCTAATTACCACTATGCCCACGTGTAAATTAATTATCTTATAAACCAATTTAAAGCCCATTAAATTTTTATTATTAAGCATGGCCCATTATAAAATTTATTCAAATCTCATTTCCCTTATCATTATTATTCTATTTAATTTATCTAATTAAATTTCCTGAATAATGTTATCAAAAAATTAGGGATGTTACAGGCTCCCCCCTTAAAGAATTTCGTCCTCGAAATTCAGTAAGGAATAAATACTAAACATAGCAATCATCTATAACAACTCCTAACAACTATACTACTCTAATTGACTAGCAACTATCTATATAAATCTAATATAGACATACCCTCAAAGCAGATCAGGATAAGTATCTCTAATCATGTCCTCTGTCTCCCTAGTACAGTCCTTCTCGTTTTTGCTCTAGTGAACTTTCACCAACCTGACTGTCTTGTTCCTTAATCTTTTCTCATCTCTAGCTACAACCCAGACTGGTTTTCTAACAATAGTCAAATTAGGCTCTACCACTAAGTCATCCAACCCTGTCGGAGGAATAGTAGTCTCTGGATCATGCACATACTTGCGAAGATGAGACACATGAAATACATTATGGACACCTGTCAAACTGCTCGACAACTTTATTCTGCATGCGAGCTTTCCAATCCTCTCTATAATCTGGAATGGATCTACATATCTCGAGGCTAACTTTCCAAATCATATCACACCCTTTATTGGTGATACCTTAATCAAAACCTTATCTCCAATTGAGAATTCTAAGTCCTTATGCCTCTTATCTGCATAACTCTTCTGTCTTGACTGAGCTTCCTTCATCCTTCCTCAGATTAACTCAATCTTCTTTGATGCCTCTCTAACCAAATCTGGACCTAAGACTAATATGTCTCCAGTCTCCAACCAACATGCTGGTGATTTGCATGGTCTTCCATACAAAGCTTCAAAAGGCGCCATTCCTATACTTGTCTGATAACTATTATAGTAAAATTCAACCAAATGTAGGTGATCCTCCCAAGATCCATCAAAGTCTAATACACAAGCTCTCAGTAGATCCTCGAGTACTTTATTGACTCTCTTTGTCTGCCCATCTGTCTAAGGGTGATACGCAGTACTTATATTAAGCTCGGTACCCATCACTTCCTATAGACTCTTACAGAATTAACTAGTGAACAAAGCATCTCTGTCACTGACTATACTGCTAGGAACTCCATGCAATCTAACTATGTTCTTCAGGAGCAACTTAGCTAAAACAGGCGCCATTCTAGTTGACTTAACTGGAATGAAATAGGCACACTTGGTCAATCTGTCCACTATAACCCATATACTTCCATTACCTCTATTCGACCTTGGCAACCCATATATAAAATCCATAGATATCGAATCCTATTTCCAAACTAGAATATCTAAAGGCTGAAGTAACTCACTTGGTTTTTGATGTTTAACTTTCACTTGTTGATAATTTGCATACTGCCTAACCCACAAGCCAACATCCCTCTTCATGCCTTCCCAATAGAAGCCCCTCTTCATATCCAGATACATCTTGGTTCCTCCAGGATGAATCGTAAACTTGGATCGATGACATTCTCCAAGAACTTCCTTCCTCAAGTCCTCCACATTCGGAACACACAACCATCCCTTCATTCTTAGCCATCCTTTCTGGTCAAGGTTAAAATCCTTTAAATCATCGATCTTTGTTCCAACCTCCAGTCTTCTGATCCTTTCAGCTAATACTGGATCCTCCTTCTGCTTAGAAGCAATTTTCTCCATCAATACCGGCCGAACTTCTAAACAAGACAACCTGGCGGTACTCTGACTAGAACCAACAGTCGATCTTAACTGCATATTGCAACCGATTAAAGCTTCTAAATCCTTCCACTCTGCCAACATAGCTAACACCACATTCTGATGTTTCCTGCTAAGAGCATCCGCCACTTTATTACCTTTTCCTGGTGTATATTCTATACCAAAATCATATGCAGCCAAAAACTCCAGCCACCTCTACTGCCTTATATTCAACTCCTTCTGAGAGAATAAATACCATAAAGAATTATGATCAGTATATAACGCAAATCTCTCCCCTAAGAGATAATGTCTCCAAATCTTCAATGTGAAGATCACAGCTCCCAACTCCAAATCATGAGTAGGATATCTAACTTCATGCAATCTAAGCTGCCTAGATGCGTAGGCAATGACTTTACCATTCTGCATCAACACCGCTCCTAATCCAGTTCCACATGCATCAACATACACCACCAATCCTTGGTTTCCATCTGGAATTACTAACAAGGGTGCATTGGTCAACAAATGCTTTAACTTATGGAATGCCTCCTCACATTTGTCGGACCAAAAAAATCTCACTTCCTTACTGGTTAGCTTAGTTAAGGGTGTTGCTATCCACGAGAAATCCTTAATGAATCTCCGGTAGTAGCCAGCAAGTCCTAGAAAACCCCTGATCTCAGTCACCGTCTATGGTCTCTTCCAATTATTCATGGCTTCGATCTTATCTAGATCGATCGACAATCCTTTCTCTGAAATTATGTGACCAAGAAATTTTACCTCTTTCTTCCAGAAATGACACTCGGTAAACTTAACCTTTAGCTGATTCTGTCTCAACGTCTCAAGTACCACTCTAAAATGAACTTCATGCTCTCTCTCTCATCCCTAGAGTAGACAAGAATGTCACCTATAAACACCAACACAAACCTATCCAAATACTCTCGAAAAACTCTGTTCATCAAATCCACAAAGAAAGCAGCTGCATCGTTAATCCAAATGGCATCACCAACCACTCATATGAACCATACCTAGTTCAAAATGTTGTCAAAGGAATACTGTTCTCCGCCACTCTTAATTGATGGAAACCTGTCGCCAAGTCCAACTGGGAAAACATTCTGGCTCCACTCAACCGATCAAACAGATCATCTATTCTTGGCAAAGGATACTTATTCTTAATTGTCCTTTCATTTAACTTGCGATAGTCAATGCACATCCTTAACGACCCATCTAGTTTCTTTATGAACACCACGGTCGCTCCCCAAGGTGAACTGCTTGGTCTAATAAAATTCCTTCCTTCTTGATCTACTAACTACACCTTCAATTCCTTCATCTCAGTTGGTGTCATCCTGCTAGATGGTCTACTTACAGGTTCAACTTCTGGCACAAGATCTATTATAAACTCAACTGCTCTCTTCGGAGGTAGTCCAGTGACTGGCTCAAAGACATCTGCAAACTCTCTTGCTACCCGAACCTGATTTAACTCATTTCCTACCTCCATAACATTAAGCATAGCACTAATACTCCGGTCAGTATTCCCTATTGAGAATATCGCTCGGTTATGACTATCAGGGTGTCTCAGTGATATTTCCCTGTCCTTGCAAAATATTCTAGCCTCATACCTACTCAACCAATCCATACCAAAAATGATCCCGAAATCTATGAAATCAATAACATACAAACTGCATGCAAATTTATGACCCAACAAATCAAGTTTTTACTGGACACTCTTAATCATAGAGTTGCATACCCTCATATTGGATTCGTAGCCCTTAAGGAAGTAACAAGGGAGGTGGGTTCTAAACGTGATATATCAACCAAACACTGAGATATAAATTAATGTGATGCACCGATATCAAAAAGTACCGTAGTTGGAATACTCTGAATCAAAAGCGTACCTTCCATCACGGTCTTTCCTTTATCAGTTGCGGTAGGCCTAGTTGGTCCTATAACAAAAAAATTCCTTTGTCCTCTCTAACTAGCTTTGGACACTGATTCTTGTAATGCCCAACTTGATCACAGTTGAAGCACTTCACATTCTTCTTATTTGCAGCTTTCTTCCCATTTCCTGACCAACATTCATTAGCAAAGTGACCCTTCTTATCACACTTATAGCAAACTACCTCAACCTTCATCTTCTTAGCAGTATCTCCCTTCAGGGCTCCCTTCTTTTTAAAGAACTTTCACTTCTTCCCCTGAGAACCCTGAGTTTCCACTAACTTCTCTTTAGCTAAATCAGCAAGTAACTCATCATGGCGAATGACCATCTCTACCACTATATTACAAGGATCACAGATATGTGTCATGGTCATTCTAGCAAGCTCGGGCCTCAATCCCCGAATGAACTTCTCATTCCTTTTTATGTCAGTATCTATAACAGCATATCCACATCGAGACAGCTCTTCAAACTTAGTAGCATACTCGACTACTGACATCTCTCCTTGCACTAAATCCATAAACTTCCTCATCGACTCAGACTTAGCAAACTCAGATACAAACTTCTGCTCAAATCTCATTTTAAAATCAGCCCAAGTTAACTGCTCTTCTGGAACTCCGGCAGTGACACTATTCCACCAATGTAGTGCTGACCCCTTGCACTAAATCCATAAACTTCCTCATCGACTCAGACTTAGCAAACTCAGATACAAACTTCTGCTCAAATCTCATTTTAAAATCAGCCCAAGTTAACTGCTCTTCTGGAACTCCGGCAGTGACACTATTCCACCAATGTAGTGCCGACCCCTGCAACTGTCTAGAGGCCAACCTTCTCTTTTTCCCATCATTCAGACCCAAATCAGAAAATATATGCTCGCAATGCAACAACCAATTCTGAACTTCTACAGCACTTTCAGTTCCCAAGAATGGCTTACCACCCAAACTGGTGTAATCTCTACTCAACAAAGCAATATTCCCTACAGGAGCTACATGATTAGCTCCTCCTGCATTTCCAGCAACACCACCTGCAACTCCAGCTTGCATCAAACCATCAAAGAACTGATACACCGTCCCCATATCTACTGGTGGATTTCCAGCAATCGCATTGGCATCAGCATTTTGATTACTAGCATTAGCCCGTTGACCCGGATTCCTCTTGGTAGTGGGTCGAGCATTTCCATTAGTTGTGGTGCTTCCTCCACCGAGATCTCCTCTTCTATTTCCCGCTTCCATATCTCCTTTCTCATAAATCTGCATACGAGCCTTAGTAAGATACAGAAGAATGGTCTAAGAGAGCGGGGAATACGCACTTATATATATATATATAACTATATATAGCAAATACAAGTACTTTAGTATAACGTTAACCCAAACCCCAATCTTATTATCTGATTTATTGGAGCATGATTGGAAAAATCTTTTATGTTTAAGTTTCTCTTAAAGTTTCATAAACCTATGCTCTGATACCAATTTGTAACATCCCCCTACTTGGAGGCCCAAAACTAACGGCTGCGGATGTTGCATTCATCCATAGTTATTAATCCTCGGCGACCAAATACGGCGACATTAGATACATTGATACACAGAAACACAAGAATATGGAAAAAAATTAAATAGCAAACATGTAACGACCCGTAAATTTCAACTGTTTTAATAACGTAATTAGTTGAAATTTCGTAAAATTTTAAACGATAAAATTTTGAAATAAAAATTTAATATTTGGAATACATCTAGTTAAACATAGCAACTGGTAAATTTTCGTCCGAAAATACGAAAGTTTATTTCGCGCGTAAATTCACTTCAATTTAATCAGTTAAAAAGAAATGAAAATAAAATGTTTCCGAAACCTAAATATTTTTACATAGAAAAATTCTAAACCATCTTCTGAGAAAGATGTCAGTTTGTCATTTTTCCAAATTTGGACATCTTTGGCTCCGTCGTTCTTATTTTCTGCAAAATAACAGTATTCTGGTACCGATATCGATTTTTATCGGATGATCGTACCACTGATTTCTATATACCGTTTTGATCGTCTCGTCGTGCCGATCTCTGTCGTATACTCAATTCTGTATTTTGAAGTAAGGCACGCAGCGGAATCAACGAAAAACAATTTCATATCGGTAACCACTTCGTGTCTTTTGGATTTCTTTTGTCCTTCAATTTCTCCACCGTTGAAATACTCATGCACAGGCTTTTAAAATTCCCAGGTATCAGCGTGACTTTTGCTGTTAACATTAAAACTCATTGGTACTATTGATTTTTCGGTTCCTTTATACACAAAAAAAAATGGGTAGTGAATTCATTTGCCAAGTTGTTCATCTCCCACCTGTCACTTGAGTTATATTTATTCTCTTCGTCATTTCACTTTTCATTTTTTCCCAGCCTTGTCAACTTCCGCCCATCACCAAGCCTTCACCCAATAACAACCCTCATCTCCAACCCACACAAACTCATGCCTACCATCAGACCTAGCGCCTACCACCGCCGGTTGCTCCTCCGAACCACCTTCCCAACCCGACCACGCAACAGTGCCACGTCTAGCCTTGCCGTTCACCTCCAAGGCGCTGCCGCCATGGTCGCCAACCACCTTTCTTCAACCCACCTGCAACCAGAAACCGCCACCTAACCTTCTCCTCCGCAAACCAACTCGCGCCTCCTCCTACACCATGCTCCGCCTGTCCCTTCCCCATGTAGCTGACCAAACATTTCATTTTTATGTAAGTATTACACGTTGTTATTTATATATGCTAGTAATATTTTTTTTTTAATATGTATGCTGTTAGATTTTGGGTTTGCAAATTGTGGATTTGTTGGTTTGCTGTGAAAAGAGAGATATAGTAATATTATTTTATTTATATGCGTATAAGTTCTATTAGTATATGAATTGCAGTATGTTTTATTAGTGTTATTTATTAATATAAATTGTAGACACATTACAGCAGTCTAAATTAATATTATATTACTGAAGGTTATATAGGTATATACATAGCCCTATATAGATCTGCTTTCTGAAATGGGGTGAGTTTGCAAGTATAGTTATAGTTTTTAATCTGTTAAGTTTATAAAGGCTGTTGTATACATATATAGTTAGTACACTTGTTGATTTGCTGTAACTGCACATGTTACTTGCTTATAAAAGAAAGGTATAATTTTATATCTATACTATATTTAAGAGTCGGCAAACTATAAATTAGCTATATTTTGTGTTGATATATAAATGTATGTGTATATATATGTTTGAATCTGGTTTACATTATTATTGTACTGTGTATAAATATATATGTCGGTATAAGTGTTATAGTTATACTACATTAGTTTATGAAAGTTTATTTTGTTTTGGATTCTGTCGGCAACTATTCACTGTATATGTAATATGTTAATAGATATATTTTATAGTGTAAAAGTAGTTTTCGTTGTTCGAAGCAGCCGTCCCAGACTTTTCAAAAAATTTCGTATTGGTTTATATATATGTTAGTTTCCAAATTTCATATAATGGTTTACTTAAGTCTGTACCGATCCTATCTATTTTGGTTGAAGTTAGACTATATTTTGAAATAGTTAAATATATAAAATATGATGTTGTACATATGGGTGTTTTTATCTTAAATATATATATATGTCTATATAAACTTTTGGACTAGCTGGTTTTGCTTTATAAGTATGTTTATACAATTAGATTTTTGTTTACTATTAGTGTCTATATATATAGTTATATTTGAATTTTATGTTAGAAAAGATATAGGTTTAAATTAAATATTGATTTGTTAAGTATATAAATATATATATTATAATAATTTTTGTTTTAAATTGTGTATTTATATAAGTATCTTTCATTTTTTAAATATGATTATATTTTATTTTATATGTTTATGAGTATTGTTCTAAAATATATTATTCGTCTATCAAGCTAATTCGTTTTGATTTCGTCAATTCCCTTGTGTCAGCTTTGACCGTAATGACTGATTCTTTTCATCAAATCGTGTCCATCTAGCGTGCTTTGGAATTCGTAGCTCAATTCAGTGTCAAATCTCTCTAGCCTCGAAAGGTGAGCACTCACTCACGATTAACGTTCTTTTATTTATTAAATTTGATTTCAATTGAAACGACAATTGAAATATGCTGCTGTTAGTTAATTACACTGTTATATATGCTATTGCCTGTATCAGTTCACCTGTGACATCTGACACCATTATCTGTTAATTATTTATGCGATGATAATACAGTTTGGCTGATAATTGATTGATTGTTGATATTTATATTGGACGTTAAATTGTTAATGTTAAAATGATAAACAATATGAAATTGAACTTGATATAGGATAATTAAATGTTAAATTTGATTAACTGACATTTGTATAATATGACCCCTTTAACTGTTGAATTTATTGACACGTAGGATTTGTTTAATTACATTTTGAACCACTGAATGCATGTTGTAAATTGATGATGTATGAAATTGTAAATTGAATGACAAGTGAAACCGTAATGTAATAATCTTTAATCTACATGAAATGATGGTGTAGATTCTAGAAATAATTATATTAATTCGTACAAATAACAATGCGAATTAATACGGTTATTTCGGGATTATTTAAATTGATTATTGGATTGATATTGATTGTTGTTATTGCTTGTTTATTTACTTTGACACCATCCCAGTTATCACACTGCAAGTTCCCTTTGTTATGTTTGATTTTGAATTGAATTGGAATCGGATTGAAATGATAAATACCCAAATTGAATTTTGACCTAGGATAGGAAATTAAATAAAACCCGATTGGTCAATAATTTGATTTAAAAATAAAATGAAGATTTTATTTGAATAAATAATATGGTTTTGAAACGAAGTTGGAAATTGAATTTAATGAATTTAAACGTGAATATTTAATAATCTGAAATGAAATATTAATAAAGAAATTGATGAAAGAAGGTTGTTTAATTTGAGAAATGATTGAATTAAGTTTGAAATTATAATTAAGTTTGAAATTATTAAATTTTGAAATTATTTAATAATTAAGTTTTGAATTATTTAATAATTGAATAAGATTGAATCATTTGATAATTGAATAAAAATTGAATTCTTTGATAAGAGAAATTAGACTTTTGAATAAGTGAAATTTGAACTTTATTAATAAATGAAATTGGGTTTCTTTATTTATTAAGTTTTGGAAATTTATTTAAGTAAGTAAATAACTGAAATTGAATTTCTTAACAAGAAATAAAATGCGATTTATTGGAATTAATGTAAGACTTGAAGTTTAAAGAATTTGATTTGACGAATTTAATTTAATTCAAAATTGTAGATTTTGATTTAATGAAGTTGAACTTAAGAATTGATTTAATGAATTGAAAATTTAATTGAAATTGTTTTGAATGATAAAGTAATTTAACGAATATTGAATAAAATCGATAAATGAGTTTAAATTGATTTGAAAGTTAAATTAAATTTATTTAAATGATTTCGGAATGAAACTTATATACGAAATGCAACAAATATTTGGATTGTTTCAATTGAAACTTTGAAATTGAATATAGAAATGTTGAAATTAAAATTGGAAAGTTTTGAAACGTAAATTATTGGAAATTGGTTTTTGAAAGACAAATAAATTGTTGGTTTACGAATTCTATTTGAAATTGAATTGATTTGGTTTTGAAATAAATAAACGACCAATCGGTGTAATAATTACGAAAGTTATTAAAGAGACCGGAATTCGGTTATGGATATACTCTCTATCTAAACCGAAAACCACTTTAATAACTATACGCGGAGTGATGATCCAGAATGAAGTGGTTGGAATGATGTTCGTGTTGACTGAAGAAAGAGAACGATAATGGATAGCCTTGACACTTGTGTCAAATTGGAAATGACTAAAACAGGAGCTGTGCCGGGCCAATGGAGGATTGATACCTCAAGTGGACACACTTCTTCGAACTACTTATACTTATTGTCGATTGGTGCACCCTTGATTTTGGGAGTGTTGTCTCACGGTGTTGCGGGCGCTGCGGCGTTGCGTTCTCACCAGCCCGGATCAGGCGAACGGTAGTATCACTACCTTGGGTATAGCCTCATGTGCCTTGTCATACTTGTATTCCATTTATGCGCGACCACTACGAATTTGTTTTGTACCTTGAGTATATGGATTGCCCTCTGGTGACTTCCGGTTTTGGGGAAACTACGGTCTTGTATATGCTTGTGGGAATAAAAATGTGTTAAGGGTGGAATGGGCCATGACTTAACGCTATTTTGATATCTTTATATTACTGATAGACATTATCTACTTATCGTACACTACTACATAGTAGATAGTTTAACGGATCCTTAAAGGATGGTTATTCCAAACATCCTTTGAGTTACTTGTATTTCAATTGCTATTTCACTTGAGTTGGATTTATTAATATAAGAATGTTAATCCTGACTCGAGTGTTTTGTATTTTGCTTTACGCTCGGGTCAGACTGAGTGGTTCAGCTTTCGAGACTCACCTTTGAAGTTGGAGCTTTGCTTGAAGATCCAGCCATCTATTCTGTTTCCAGTATTCGATGATTTCAGTGATGCATTCTGATTTATATCTGATGTATCGTGTTGCTCTTCCGTTGTATCTGGTTTAACTCTGATGTATTGTATTATTCTTCTGTTGCAAACTCTGATGTATTTTATATATTCATATAGTAGCTTCATGAACTACTATTTCTTTTATTTCCGCTGCAATTATTACTCTGTGTCTGTGATTGTGGTTATTTATTTACTGTATATGTTCAGTTTTGCCAAATTTAAATTAACAACGCGGTATTTTGAGCAATTCAACTCCGGCATGAGTGTCTACCTATACACTTATAATGGACGCGAATGGTCCAAAATATCGGGTCGTTACAGTTGGTATCAGAGCTTTGGTAGCTCTAGGCAAAACTTAACATATAGGGTAAATGTATTTACAGAATCACTCTCATTCGAGTTTCAATCTCTTCCCCTGACTAAATTCCTTTGAATTTTGGAACGTTCCCCTCGGTTCCGAAATTCATTTGTGCCCTTCACTATTCGTCTCCTTTCAAATTCTGGAGCACCCCATAACTCCATTCTGAATGATATCTATAATAGATCGGCGGTCTCGCCAATCTTCGAATAATTCGTAAAGGAGTAAACTCCTTTATAATAGGCATCGATTTACCGGAGATTTCTATATCCTCGGTTTACGATGCTATCTATCTCCTACTATACCTAAATTCTATTTCTCGAGATTGGATGTTGATTTACCTCGGAATTCAGCATCGATCTTATTCTTGAAGTTACAGACGACCCGGTTAAGGTTGCCCGTGAATTAAATAAACTCCTCCATCTCCCGATTGTGAAAATCGAATTATCTTATCTTCTGTGTCAAACTTATTTTTGAATCAAAATTCTCTTTGATTTGATTTCCATCAAATTTGAATCGCTATACATGTTTTGAAATCTATTATTGTATCGTCGAGCGAGGAAGTGTATTTGTAAATTAATATTTAAAATGTTTTAAAATATATCGTGTTGTTTGAGTTGTTGATGTTGATTTGGGTTTCCGATCGATTCGTCTGATCAACGCTATCGATAGGATTTCCAAAACACTTGAACAGAGCAAACTGACACAATATTATTTTCAAATTTGGAAAATGAAATAAATTTGTTTGATTATATTGTGAAAATATAAGTAAAAATTTTCTGGAATTTAATAGGTAAATTAAATTGTTGTTTGAAATGATAATATTTGATTTTCATTTATTGTTCTAAATAAATTTATAAATACGGTTTATAAATTGATTTGGAATTTGAAATGAATTTAATTCAGAAATTTGAGAATTTAATTTCCAATGATTTTCGAACTATGATTTTAAAGGTTTAAAATGCACATTATTTAAAGGTATTTTGACTATAATTTGTTTCTAAAGTATTCTAATGTATATTATTTAAAGTATTTTCAAATAGAAACCGTTTTCAAAGAATTTTAAAATATTGAAATCAGTGCTCTTCTCTTTGTCGCTGAAAAATAATTTCGGTGATGGCGGCCGCATCATCGACATTCATTTTCGAGTTTCGAAGTGGAGATACTATTCTGTAGCTTTGCTACGGTTTTTTTTTGAAAAATATTTTGATTTGAATTTCTTCAGTATATATTGATTTACATATATATAGGTATCTTATTTTAAAATTTAATTTGATTTGATAAATATATTATATATCTCTAAATTGTTTAAAGTTAATCGGAAATCTAATTCTTAAATTTTGTTAAAAGATGATTTTAATTATAAATAAAACCAAAATTTGGAATAAATATTTAAACATGAATAATTGAATTGGGAAAATTTTATTTGTATATTGTTCAACTGCATTCTAAATACAACTTACCTAAATCATTCAAAGGTTGAATATGTAAATTGGATAATATATAAGATAAATTGAATTTATAAATAAAATTTGAGTGTTTATAATAAATGTTATACACTAAATTTTGATTATTAAGATGTTAATAGAATTAGATAAGATAATAAGTAAACTCGGTTAATAAAAAAAATTGTTTTGGAAGAATTAAAAAAATTGAAATTTGATCAACTTATGAAAATACCTTGAATTTAAAAGCAATTAGTAAATGTAAATTAATTTAAATCAGAACTTTTATGGTTTAAATTTATTTATATGGGTTAATATATGTGATTAGATATATTAAGTAGAATAAATTTAACAATAGTTTTGAATAAAGAAGAATTTAAAATTGTTAAAGAAAATATGATTATAATAAAAGACTATTCAAATTTATGATTTTAGAAATTTTAAATTGAAGAAAATTGGATAATAGGAAATGAATTTGGAAATAGTTGAGATTGATTTTAGTGAAATCAAATGGATTAAATCAATTATTGAATATCAATTAATTTAAATTTGAATTTATATGGTTTAAATAAATTGTTATTTTGTATTTCAAATCTGTTTTCTTTCTGGTTGTTTCTATTCTCCTACCTCGTTCCTTTTCGGGGACGAAAAGTTTTGAGTGGGGGAGAATGTAACGACCCGTAAATTTCAACTGTTTTAATAACGTAATTAGTTGAAATTTCGTAAAATTTTAAACGATAAAATTTTGAAATAAAAATTTAATATTTGGAATACGTCTAGTTAAACATAGCAACTGGTAAATTTTCGTCCGAAAATACGAAAGTTTATTTCGCGCGTAAATTCACTTCAATTTAATCAGTTAAAAAGAAATGAAAATAAAATGTTTCCGAAACCTAAATATTTTTACATAGAAAAATTCTAAACCATCTTCTGAGAAAGATGTCAGTTTGTCATTTTTCCAAATTTGGACATCTTTGGCTCCGTCGTTCTTATTTTCTGCAAAATAACAGTATTCTGGTACCGATATCGATTTTTATCGGATGATCGTACCACTGATTTCTATATACCGTTTTGATCGTCTCGTCGTGCCGATCTCTGTCGTATACTCAATTCTGTATTTTGAAGTAAGGCACGCAGCGGAATCAACGAAAAACAATTTCATATCGGTAACCACTTCGTGTCTTTTGGATTTCTTTTGTCCTTCAATTTCTCCACCGTTGAAATACTCATGCACAGGCTTTTAAAATTCCCAGGTATCAGCGTGACTTTTGCTGTTAACATTAAAACTCATTGGTACTATTGATTTTTCGGTTCCTTTATACACAAAAAAAAAAAGGGTAGTGAATTCATTTGCCAAGTTGTTCATCTCCCACCTGTCACTTGAGTTATATTTATTCTCTTCGTCATTTCACTTTTCATTTTTTCCCAGCCTTGTCAACTTCCGCCCATCACCAAGCCTTCACCCAATAACAACCCTCATCTCCAACCCACACAAACTCATGCCTACCATCAGACCTAGCGCCTACCACCGCCGGTTGCTCCTCCGAACCACCTTCCCAACCCGACCACGCAACAGTGCCACGTCTAGCCTTGCCGTTCACCTCCAAGGCGCTGCCGCCATGGTCGCCAACCACCTTTCTTCAACCCACCTGCAACCAGAAACCGCCACCTAACCTTCTCCTCCGCAAACCAACTCGCGCCTCCTCCTACACCATGCTCCGCCTGTCCCTTCCCCATGTAGCTGACCAAACATTTCATTTTTATGTAAGTATTACACGTTGTTATTTATATATGCTAGTAATATTTTTTTTTTTAATATGTATGCTGTTAGATTTTGGGTTTGCAAATTGTGGATTTGTTGGTTTGCTGTGAAAAGAGAGATATAGTAATATTATTTTATTTATATGCGTATAAGTTCTATTAGTATATGAATTGCAGTATGTTTTATTAGTGTTATTTATTAATATAAATTGTAGACACATTACAGCAGTCTAAATTAATATTATATTACTGAAGGTTATATAGGTATATACATAGCCCTATATAGATCTGCTTTCTGAAATGGGGTGAGTTTGCAAGTATAGTTATAGTTTTTAATCTGTTAAGTTTATAAAGGCTGTTGTATACATATATAGTTAGTACACTTGTTGATTTGCTGTAACTGCACATGTTACTTGCTTATAAAAGAAAGGTATAATTTTATATCTATACTATATTTAAGAGTCGGCAAACTATAAATTAGCTATATTTTGTGTTGATATATAAATGTATGTGTATATATATGTTTGAATCTGGTTTACATTATTATTGTACTGTGTATAAATATATATGTCGGTATAAGTGTTATAGTTATACTACATTAGTTTATGAAAGTTTATTTTGTTTTGGATTCTGTCGGCAACTATTCACTGTATATGTAATATGTTAATAGATATATTTTATAGTGTAAAAGTAGTTTTCGTTGTTCGAAGCAGCCGTCCCAGACTTTTCAAAAAATTTCGTATTGGTTTATATATATGTTAGTTTCCAAATTTCATATAATGGTTTACTTAAGTCTGTACCGATCCTATCTATTTTGGTTGAAGTTAGACTATATTTTGAAATAGTTAAATATATAAAATATGATGTTGTACATATGGGTGTTTTTATCTTAAATATATATATATGTCTATATAAACTTTTGGACTAGCTGGTTTTGCTTTATAAGTATGTTTATACAATTAGATTTTTGTTTACTATTAGTGTCTATATATATAGTTATATTTGAATTTTATGTTAGAAAAGATATAGGTTTAAATTAAATATTGATTTGTTAAGTATATAAATATATATATTATAATAATTTTTGTTTTAAATTGTGTATTTATATAAGTATCTTTCATTTTTTAAATATGATTATATTTTATTTTATATGTTTATGAGTATTGTTCTAAAATATATTATTCGTCTATCAAGCTAATTCGTTTTGATTTCGTCAATTCCCTTGTGTCAGCTTTGACCGTAATGACTGATTCTTTTCATCAAATCGTGTCCATCTAGCGTGCTTTGGAATTCGTAGCTCAATTCAGTGTCAAATCTCTCTAGCCTCGAAAGGTGAGCACTCACTCACGATTAACGTTCTTTTATTTATTAAATTTGATTTCAATTGAAACGACAATTGAAATATGCTGCTGTTAGTTAATTACACTGTTATATATGCTATTGCTTGTATCAGTTCACCTGTGACATCTGACACCATTATCTGTTAATTATTTATGCGATGATAATACAGTTTGGCTGATAATTGATTGATTGTTGATATTTATATTGGACGTTAAATTGTTAATGTTAAAATGATAAACAATATGAAATTGAACTTGATATAGGATAATTAAATGTTAAATTTGATTAACTGACATTTGTATAATATGACCCCTTTAACTGTTGAATTTATTGACACGTAGGATTTGTTTAATTACATTTTGAACCACTGAATGCATGTTGTAAATTGATGATGTATGAAATTGTAAATTGAATGACAAGTGAAAACCGTAATGTAATAATCTTTAATCTACATGAAATGATGGTGTAGATTCTAGAAATAATTATATTAATTCGTACAAATAACAATGCGAATTAATACGGTTATTTCGGGATTATTTAAATTGATTATTGGATTGATATTGATTGTTGTTATTGCTTGTTTATTTACTTTGACACCATCCCAGTTATCACACTGCAAGTTCCCTTTGTTATGTTTGATTTTGAATTGAATTGGAATCGGATTGAAATGATAAATACCCAAATTGAATTTTGACCTAGGATAGGAAATTAAATAAAACCCGATTGGTCAATAATTTGATTTAAAAATAAAATGAAGATTTTATTTGAATAAATAATATGGTTTTGAAACGAAGTTGGAAATTGAATTTAATGAATTTAAACGTGAATATTTAATAATCTGAAATGAAATATTAATAAAGAAATTGATGAAAGAAGGTTGTTTAATTTGAGAAATGATTGAATTAAGTTTGAAATTATAATTAAGTTTGAAATTATTAAATTTTGAAATTATTTAATAATTAAGTTTTGAATTATTTAATAATTGAATAAGATTGAATCATTTGATAATTGAATAAAAATTGAATTCTTTGATAAGAGAAATTAGACTTTTGAATAAGTGAAATTTGAACTTTATTAATAAATGAAATTGGGTTTCTTTATTTATTAAGTTTTGGAAATTTATTTAAGTAAGTAAATAACTGAAATTGAATTTCTTAACAAGAAATAAAATGCGATTTATTGGAATTAATGTAAGACTTGAAGTTTAAAGAATTTGATTTGACGAATTTAATTTAATTCAAAATTGTAGATTTTGATTTAATGAAGTTGAACTTAAGAATTGATTTAATGAATTGAAAATTTAATTGAAATTGTTTTGAATGATAAAGTAATTTAACGAATATTGAATAAAATCGATAAATGAGTTTAAATTGATTTGAAAGTTAAATTAAATTTATTTAAATGATTTCGGAATGAAACTTATATACGAAATGCAACAAATATTTGGATTGTTTCAATTGAAACTTTGAAATTGAATATAGAAATGTTGAAATTAAAATTGGAAAGTTTTGAAACGTAAATTATTGGAAATTGGTTTTTGAAAGACAAATAAATTGTTGGTTTACGAATTCTATTTGAAATTGAATTGATTTGGTTTTGAAATAAATAAACGACCAATCGGTGTAATAATTACGAAAGTTATTAAAGAGACCGGAATTCGGTTATGGATATACTCTCTATCTAAACCGAAAACCACTTTAATAACTATACGCGGAGTGATGATCCAGAATGAAGTGGTTGGAATGATGTTCGTGTTGACTGAAGAAAGAGAACGATAATGGATAGCCTTGACACTTGTGTCAAATTGGAAATGACTAAAACAGGAGCTGTGCCGGGCCAATGGAGGATTGATACCTCAAGTGGACACACTTCTTCGAACTACTTATACTTATTGTCGATTGGTGCACCCTTGATTTTGGGAGTGTTGTCTCACGGTGTTGCGGGCGCTGCGGCGTTGCGTTCTCACCAGCCCGGATCAGGCGAACGGTAGTATCACTACCTTGGGTATAGCCTCATGTGCCTTGTCATACTTGTATTCCATTTATGCGCGACCACTACGAATTTGTTTTGTACCTTGAGTATATGGATTGCCCTCTGGTGACTTCCGGTTTTGGGGAAACTACGGTCTTGTATATGCTTGTGGGAATAAAAATGTGTTAAGGGTGGAATGGGCCATGACTTAACGCTATTTTGATATCTTTATATTACTGATAGACATTATCTACTTATCGTACACTACTACATAGTAGATAGTTTAACGGATCCTTAAAGGATGGTTATTCCAAACATCCTTTGAGTTACTTGTATTTCAATTGCTATTTCACTTGAGTTGGATTTATTAATATAAGAATGTTAATCCTGACTCGAGTGTTTTGTATTTTGCTTTACGCTCGGGTCAGACTGAGTGGCTCAGCTTTCGAGACTCACCTTTGAAGTTGGAGCTTTGCTTGAAGATCCAGCCATCTATTCTGTTTCCAGTATTCGATGATTTCAGTGATGCATTCTGATTTGTATCTGATGTATCGTGTTGCTCTTCCGTTGTATCTGGTTTAACTCTGATGTATTGTATTATTCTTCTGTTGCAAACTCTGATGTATTTTATATATTCATATAGTAGCTTCATGAACTACTATTTCTTTTATTTCCGCTGCAATTATTACTCTGTGTCTGTGATTGTGGTTATTTATTTACTGTATATGTTCAGTTTTGCCAAATTTAAATTAACAACGCGGTATTTTGAGCAATTCAACTCCGGCATGAGTGTCTACCTATACACTTATAATGGACGCGAATGGTCCAAAATATCGGGTCGTTACAAAACAAATTCTACATTCCATTTCAAAATATTCCAAATTGATTACATAATCCCAATTCGCAGACCACGTTCAGATAACATATAATTATTACAAAATACGCCAAGAGCAACATATGAAGATGCCCCCTTGGTAGATCAAAGTATGTAGGTAGGCAAGAAAACAATTTGTCTTTACAAATAAAACACACGGCGGAAATAAAAGAACTCTAATAACAAGCTTGCCTCCTGCACGTCCTCGAAAGCTTTATTCATCTAAAAGAACACCTGGAAACCTTAACTCTCAACCTACTCAAAATCAATTGAGTACCCGAGAGTTTAAAAAAAACTTCGAGTCAGACATAAAGCCTGGTATGAATAATAATTTACCATCTCAAACCATTTAGATACCTAGTGATTCTACGCCGCTTAGCGGATTGGGTTTTCCCCTCGCTAATATCCTAAAACATTTATAAAACCATATACTTTGCTGCAGCATCCATAATGGTTAAAACATAGTATTTCAAAAACTTTATGATGATATGCAAAGCAAGTAGATCAAATCTGGATTACCTATCTCTATTCATTCTGACTATCTGTCTCAATTATAGTTTTTAGGATTGCTATTAACCTGTTAAATGTTTATATCGACTATCTGTCCAATATCACAGTTTTCAATGGATCACTAAGAACCTATTGGTAACTCCAATATCTTATCTCTTATCCTAGTTTTCATGGGCTAACTAGGAACCTATTGACTGACTGTTAATATCTTAATCTGGATATAGTTTTCATGGGATAACTACAAACCTACCGGCCCCTACCAGTATCACAACATAGTTTTCATGGGCTGACTATGAACCTATTGGCCCCTGCCAATATTATTAGTTATATATAGTTTTCATGGGCTTACTGTAAACCTATTGGCCCCTACCAATATCATTAGTTATATCTTTATGTTCACTATTGGGTCAACCTATCTGGTTATTCTGCCCTTCCCCAACATACATTTATGAGTTAATAACAATGTGAATAATATTTCAAAAAGCTTTATTTATACCATGGTTTTTCCTTTAAAAATGAGAATGGGTTATTTGTTTTGAAACTCTAAAACATCACTTACGAAACCACTGGATGGCCTACTTCAAAAGCATAGAAAACCTCTTTTCAAAACTCTAAGTACATAACTTTCGAAACCAATGATACCTTTCGATGGTATCAAGAAAACATTCTTTAAAACATAGCTTTGAAACAAGTAAAGTACACTTTCGAAAGCATTAGGTTTACTCTTTAAAAACATCATTTGGGTCAAAATGGTTATATACGAAAGTATCTCTTTCGAAACCAATTGAAATTAATTTAGGAAAAAGTTGATGGTGTTTGAAACATCTAGTCGAAAGCAAAGACCATTAACAATTAAAACTTTGAAGGACAGAGTCGAAAATCCCTTTCGACTCTATCACCTTCGAAAACCTCAACCACTTTGAAAGCATTCAAGAAAAAGGCTTAGTTTAGGTTAAAACATAGGTAACCCATTTGACAATACAGATGACTTTAATGCAGTCGAAAGGAAAATTAGCGGCTAGGTCTCGACTTGGTTGAAACCGGTCCTTTCGAAAGCTCTTATTTAAGAAAAACACCCCTTCGAAAGTTATCACTTTTACATAGCACAACAACCTTCTTCGAAATCCATTTATAAAACCTTTTCGAAATCATGTGTTTCGACTATGTCGAAAGCTTTAAATAAAACAAGGCAAGACTTTAACTTTTGAAAATAAAGCAGGGTTTCGACCCCATCGAAAGCTTTCCTTTCAACATTCCGCCTTCCTTCCAATCCACTGCTTACCACTGGGTGATAGCTTGTGTATTGGTTTTGACTAAGAGGTTTTCGACTACGTAGGTTTCGACTAGGATGAGGTGGAATCATTGGAGTCAAAAAGGGCTACTAATAAAGGCGGAATGCCTTTTTTTGAATTAAAGGCCGAAATGTTGCTTCTTTTAATAATTGCTTTATAACAACTTGCCTATTTGTAAACCATTGATTGACTGCCACAAAACTTTTCAAGTACTTTACATTTAAATCTGCCGCACTTATATCAGATTTAAACCATAAAATGTAATGTTTAAGCCCTTCAATATACCAAAACCAATTATTTTAGAAAAGTCTTTCTTTTAAAATAATTTACTTTCCTTAGTAAATCAATTGGGAAAATCCCAAAAAACAAAGAAATTCGATTTCATCATGTAATCAAACATATTAAAATTTTAGACCCAATTCCCTACCGAAATATTCAAAATAAATATTAACCCCAATTACATCATATTTTTCATCGAAAATTCATAATAAAATATCAATAGCTTGAAATTGGAAAATTAAAACCCATCTCCAAAATCATGTTTTACTTAACATAAAAATTTTCCATTTCATTTTAAAATCAACAACCCATGGTTTTTCACCTAAAACCATACAAATTTCATGTACAAATAAATTGTTTAAATCAGACAGTTTATAAATTAAGCATGTCATCATCCAATATATCTTATAAACAAAATAAATACTCAAATCCGAAATTATATGATCATAAAACCAAAAAGAGATGGAATGAATTATTATTTGTGCCTTCATGTGTGACTTGTAAAGTGCGCCATATATCATATGCAGAGCAGGACACGTGAAAACTCATTTTTGTCAGGTGAATAAAATAATACATTCATAGCTTTGGCATTGTTAGATGCC
This sequence comes from Allium fistulosum, assembly GCA_030737815.1. Classification (NCBI taxonomy): domain Eukaryota; kingdom Viridiplantae; phylum Streptophyta; class Magnoliopsida; order Asparagales; family Amaryllidaceae; genus Allium; species Allium fistulosum. The sequence continues at coordinate 1,152,912,150 of CM060901.1, forward strand.
TCTGCTTTTTGTGCATCAGTCCATGTGCTAATATCAGTGTCGGTGCTTCATATTTGTTTTGAGTTGCTAACTATATTTCTAACCCATTTGCTTCCATAAAAATTCACTTGTGTGTTGACCAATAAGCATAATTAGAACCAGTAAATAGTGGAGGACGAGTAGTTGATTGACCTTCTTGAAATATACTTGCCATTTTAATGATTTCAATTACGTGTTATTGTATATTGAAATGACCTTGCTTTGATACCAATTGATAGTCTACAGGATCTTTATAAATAAAGCAACTTATATATGTGTGTATATTACTAACTATGAATAGCAGAGTATAATAATTGAATGTAAAATAAATAATAGAAACGATCAAACCAGATATTTTATACTGGTTCGGACCTTCCATCCTACGTCCAATCCCAAAGCTCCCCTTCGGTATTTCCTTTAACCAACCGACCCTTGCTTCGCACGAAGGAATATGCTAATACAAAAGTATATCTCTGACAATCTTGTGTTCCAAATAACATGGTTTTTTGACCGATAGTACAAATCTTCTTATGATCTTCTTTGAGTATGTGAATGTGAATGCTTTGAGTTGTAGGAAGTGGTTTAACCAAAATTATATGTTGGTTATAGTAGATTGAGAGTATGTGAGCAATGTATACGCAAAAAAGTGGTAAGAAATCAAGAGAGAGAAATTCAATTAATTCAAGGTAGTTAATTTCTACATCTCAATCAAAGTAGTATTTATAGATTCAAAAGTGTGCAGATGAAGGGTTGTTACTATCTGAGAAGATCTATTCATTTTAATGGCTGCAACCTTTCGATGAAGGGTGATTTATTTTGTGACAAACAGAAGTGTCTTTTCAAAATTTGCAGTTTTTTCATATGACAGACATCTGTGGTAAAACATAAACGTCTGTGACTTTAGAAAATATTTACCCGAGAATTGTTACAGACGTCCGTGGTTTTATCTCAGACGTTTGTGAGTAGTAAAATTAGTTTTCTAACTTAATTTCGATGCATATGAAATACTGTGTGATCGTGTATGCATATACACTCAAGGAGACCTTAACAATATTTTATCTAAGACTCTTTTACGGTAGAATAATTTTACTAACTGTAGTATGGTCGATAGATCTTCGTTTCTCTTCGTTCTCTTTGAGTCCCAATATCTTCGAGCATGGTGTCTTCTTATAGCATATGCCTGTAATCTTGATAAAGTATATATTTATATGATTGTGTAGTTTTTACCATTAAAACGTGAACTTGAGGTTCTAGCATTTAAAATACCAACTAATATCACTAATCTTACACATTAATTAACAGCACTAATTTTTATACTGTGCAGCAACACTTTTTTGTATATACCAACTATTATACCAGCTTAAACTCAATAGACTAATGTTAAAATACATATAATTTTCATCAAAATATGAGACACATGTTCAAACTTCATCATATACACTAAGAACTTCACTAGATCGTTAAACTGAAACTATATACAACTACTATATGCCAAACTAAGTAATACTTGGAAACTTTTCTATAGATGTATCATAACTTCAAATTATCAAGAGATTATTGACACTGTTTTGTTATAGCTAAGGTAAATGAAGTGATCTTATGGCCTACAATTGTAGGACAAAAAGGTTAAAAATAAAATAAACATAAAGAGTGAACAGATTTATATCTGAATGTAATCGGATGGCTTGACCAATATAGGCATTTATCTGTGGTTGCTTACTAGAGTCATTTGAGAATACCATTTCTTCCATGCTTCCAACTAGTGACCAAACAGATCATGCAAAGCTGTCAGGTATAAACAAAGGTAGCTGATAAAAACCCAAGTAAAATACGGACAAAATTTAATCAATATTATTTTAATGAGCATATACTATCAATTGAATAGTTCAATGTGAAATGTGATGTAACTATATTATCAATATAGTAACAATTTTATGATCCAAAGCAAAATTAGGAAAAGACCTAGGTCTTTAGTTCCTAAATACTTAAGAATTTATTCACACTAGGTAAGCTACTTAATCCAATTCAATAGTTTATGGAGGTCTAGCTATCATGATATATGTGTAATCATATAAGAGACTGCAGACACTAAAGCTAGTATGCAAGCGTAGCTTTGTTACAACACACATGGTAATATAACTGAAATAGAAAAAGTATTAGCTTTCATAACTAGTAAATACAATCACTTTGTTCTTCACATATATCTTCTCTTTTTAATGCTACAATTGGAGTGAAAGGTCCAAAATAGTAATCTTCGGTTTCCAACTTTTTCTAAGCAGTAGAAACATTGTGTGCTTTCATCTCTTATTTGCATAATTCTGTTTCCATATATTTTTTGTTATCTACAACTATAAATTTCCTCCTTTTGCTCAAGTCCATGTTAGTAATGTCCATTCCAAATGATCGCTTATTATTCTAGTTTATTTTAGATGGTACTGCAACTGTAACTTCGCTTTGTTTCCCATTCAAATAAATTCCCTCACTTTGAGTATAATTGGAAAAAAGGATTTGCCATTAAATAAAATTGATTTTAAAAGTATCAGATGTCTAGTTAGATTATAACTAACTACCCCTAAACTTTTTGCCTATAGAACTGGAAAATTTTAAACTAGCATTTTTGAATGTGCACTGCGATCTGGTCAAGCTTTTGTAGATAGGTCATTTCCTGGCAGGGTCAACAATAGTGCACACCATCTGTGATGTGTATTATTATGTTGTCCGATTCATTTAAACTTAGATTGTACTATTATGTGACATATTTAACTCTTAGCCACCTGAGTTTATACATAATATTAATTACCATTTTTTTCTCAAATAAGATTATAGCCGATGGAAGAGCTTTTTGACATTCAACCAAGAGCATTAAAATAAATGCTCAAACCATATGGCGGTTTTATGGGGATTTCACTAAAAACAAAAAATAAAATAGACTCCAGGACATTCACATGCGCTATCTTCACTTATATGGCTCTGTGGTTCCAATACTGGCTTTATTGTAAGTATTCTTGTTCATTTTTAAATTCTTCTCCACATTTATTTCATTAAAGTTGCTTAATTTTGTATGACAATTTTGTTTTTTCCTCTTGAGACCTTCATTGACTGAATTGAAATAATCTTAACTACCTACAATTAGAAACCAAATTGTTAATTTTTTTTAGATTCATTGAATTTCTTTATTTGGCTAGGGATATATCCTCTTATCCAATGTTTCTCTATACCTTTGTTATTATCGTAAATGCATATCTGGAAATAAAATTACTTCTATGATTTGTCTTCAGGTTCAACCTATAATTAGTTTATATAGTGATAAATGTAAACTAAAATTTTGAAGGAGCCGACCATCATAATATTTAGATGTCTTCTCTTCTGTGGTACTATGAGTGCAATTAAATGTTTATATACATACATTTTTAAAAATTACCCTGAAGTAATTTATATTATTCAGTTAAAAAAATCTTTGTGCAACGACCCATAAATTCATCACTTTAGAAAAATTTCAAACTATTCAAAAATAAGATTTTCAAACATAAATGACCATGTTTAGAATTATAAATAATAATGGTAATCTTTTCTGAATACATATTTACAAAAATATATACTTTCGTTAAAATATCGACAAAATAACTGTAAATCGTTTTATCGGTAAACAACTCTTTAGCCATTCGAACTCATGCACGGAGCTGGATACATACACTCATATATATATATATATATATATATATATATATATATGTGTGTGTGTGCATGAATATGTAATAAAATTATTTATTCTATTATGAAATTTAAATTTCCTTTATAACACTATTATATATATCAATATTTCGGAATAATGGATTTTTGAATTTGAATTTAGTAAATGATTTAATAATTATTTTAATTATTAAGTAAGCTCTTTTAATTATTATATAATGATGGAAATATTATTTTTAAAATTAGTTTACAAATATGTGCATATTAACTAAGAAGAGAAAATATGACCGAAATTTAAAATCAAAATTCGTAACAATTCAACGTGAATAAGTAGTGCAACGTTGTGGATTATATGTGACATACATATACATGTATACATGTACATACATGAAGACATATCCACATTCACATGAACACACATATACACATGTAATTAAATATATATTACTAAAAATATCTAAGATATTTCCTAAATTCCTTAACACTTAAGCAAGCTCTAAGTCAACACTTACACATGCACATGGGATGCACATGGTCTAGACCATGATAGGGGTCACTTCGGCCGAGCATATGGTGGGAGGTGATGCATGTGAGGATGATGAAGATGATGATGTATATGTAGATATTTTTCTCCTCTTCTTTGCCTATAAATACCACCCCTTCTCCTCTTCATTTTCATATGTTTTATTCTTCACATCTAAGCTCTTTTCTCTCCTCTTTAATGGTTTCCACTCTAAAAGAAATTATGGAAAATTTTATTCTATAAAGAAATTAAAATATATAGTGTGTGTGTTTCTATATATATATATATGTATGTATGTATGTATAGTTAAACCACCTCAAACTCTTCCCCAAACACCTTCTCTTTCTCCTTTTTCTACCCACGAGCACCACCACCTACCCCATAACCGAGCCATCCTCCCCTCTTAGCCAAGGCCATGAGCACTCTATCCCATTCCCAAGCAAGGCCAAGCCACCTAGAAGCTTAAGTCCAAGGGATCGTGAGCTTTAAAATCTAAGTAGCGAAGATATAGCCATTTTTAGGTTAATCATTTAACCCAAGGTGAGAAACTCTTACTTATATTATATATTTGGATGATGATATGATGTTTGCAATGAATGTTTATTATGCTTTGATCATCATGTTTGGTTGTTTAATATTATTGTTTAATACACGTTGAAAATCACAAAGGAAATCTCTTTCCTTTTATTAATGAAATGGTATATATAGAATGTTTAAACCTCTTAAAAATGATTTGATATGGTTTAGAAATGTTTTATAAACATTTAGATGTGTTTTGGAAAAGTTTAAATAAATGTTGAAAATTTGGTCAAAAATAAGCGCGCCGTGTAACGACAGTTCGCGGTTTCGCGTCCTAAAAATTAAGCCTATTCATAGGATGGATTGGAGTCGGATTGCTTTGAAATAAGAATTTTATGAACCCTTAAATCATGATTTTCAATCAAACAAAGAAAATTGAGATTTCGTTTAGTAGATTTTAAAAGTGGAAAATAGGCAAAAGGACAAACTTTGAAAAAAAATTAGGCTGAAGGACAACAAGTTTCAATTTTAGGCTGAAGGACAAACTTTAAATTATGAATTATGAATTTAAACTTAACAATTCCTTTCCAAATCTTTTATAAATGTTTAAGTAATTTAAAGATGATTAAGGGGTTTAAAATGAGCATACAAAAACGAGTAGCATGTTTGTTCCATTTGTGAGTATCATAGATAATCCGACTGAGGAATGGAACAGATCGAAGGGAAAGCCCAGATGCTCTAAAATAACTAAAAGTAAATTAAGTAGGTTAAAAGATATAGATTCGATCAAATAACTTGACCACCTTATGGGTGACGAAGAGGTAGTCTCTAGGCTTGGGTCTAGGGAACCAGTTGCCTGCCTTCCTTAGCTACCCGGACTGGCCCGACGGAGGGTATTGTAAATTTGATTTATTCGGATCAAAATTTCCAAAAATATAAAAGATATAATTTTCCAAATTTAAATAACTTGGATTGTATGGGGATAATATTCTTATACTTGGTGTTAAATCCTGAGGAGGGAACTCGTACTATTCATGGAATTTAAAAAATGATTTCGCCGTTATTCCGCCCTTAGTACTTGTTGAATACGGAAATTAATATTGAGTAGAGTTAGATGATTTCTATAGATTCTTCTCATTTAATATTTACTGGTTTTGGATTAACATCCTAGATAACATGGTTTCATCTCAATCAAAATTTTGATTTGAAATTAAGTAATCTTTATTAATATTTAAATAAATAGTTTTCGAAAGATAAAGATAGGTTTAACGATTCTGTATATACTGGAAAGAAATGATTTAAAGTTATATATCTCTAAAGATATTTTTTGATAAAAGGAATGAATTAATCAAATGATATTCACTTATGTACTTGACCTCTTTTTTAAAAAAAAATGATGATTGGTATGAAGGAACCGGAGTCGGATTTTGGGTAATTCCTATCCGAAGACCACTTCAAACTAATTTACGTGTTCGGAAGAAATGACCTAGAATGATATGATTTGGAAGATGGAATGTAGGGCTACTTGTCAATGACCCTCGGGGAAAATTTTTCCTATATCACTTATGTGTGATAGTAGTTCTTCATTTGAGAACTTCGATGCAAGGACTTCTCACTACTAATCCTAGAAGTAATCTCCGATAGGATGTGGTAGGAGAGTGCCTTCAGTTTGTCATATTCCTAGACAACTTTAATGGATGAATGTTTGACGTTGCATTTCCAGATCACATTGATTGGTCTCTATAAACATATCATCTGTTTGGTGGCGGAGAAGGAAACTTCCCTTGGCTTAACACACTTTCTTGAGACATACGAGCTCAGGAGTTATACATTTGTAGAAATCAGTTGTGTGATTAAGGAATGGCAATGTGGCATTCAAAGTGGAATGTGCTATGTAAAAGGTAAAATGTTACCTTAGGCCTCATCAACCGAAAATGACTAAAGCAGGGTAGATGTGGCAGAGCTATGCGGGTCATGCCCATTAGGAGATGGTCATCACCTTTCTGAATTACTCTCTATATGTCGAGTATTTGGTGTACGCTTCGGGATCCCGTTAAAGGTCGGTAACAACCGGGATGATGTCATATTCAGTACTATCCAGCAAAGGGGTATGTCGGTCTTGTGTTGGTTTAGGCGTTCAGTATCTGGACCCAAGGTATATTCCTTTAAAGGTATACTGTACATTAGGCAGTCCTTCACATTGTCATTATATGGAATCCATTCTTCGAACGAGCCTTGTAGGATTTTGATTGTAGAAACTACTCTTTAGCTAGAATGCTGGAATTTAATAATGTAACAATTTCGGCTAAGACTCATAAGTTTATTTGAAAAGTTTTCAAAGAATGTCACTAAAAATAATATTAAATGATTTTGCATAGCAAATATTCTGGTTATCATAAGGTAAAAACCCGTTTTGTGTTTATACGTGACGTGGTCTTATGAGATACTTTTTTTTTCAAAATGCGTATTTTGAGTTTCTCATACCAGTCCCATGACTAACCCAGAGTTTATTTTTCTTTTCTCTTAAACTCTGGGTGCCCTATTTTTTTCGGGCATCCAAGTAGTTATATTATTTGGAGCATTTTGGGACGGAGCATAGAGCATGGAGCATGGAGCATTTTAGGCCTTTTTGTTGAAATTATCTATCACTTTCCATGGTGTCTGTATTGTATCTATCAGCACTTGTAAGGATAAATCATTATAACTATCCTGGCTAGGTTAGTACATGCCGTAACTCTGATAAATCACTTTGAGTGATTGTATGTATCTTCCATTTGTAAAATTATATGTTGTTTTAATGCGATGTGAGATTTTGTTTGTTCTATCTTCTATCTTTATTTTCTCTTACCCCATGATTGTCTGCCTCTCTGGCACTTGAATTTGCGGCACATGGATACTGAGGATGTATTAATGTCGATCTTCGAGGGTCGAGGAGATGGGTCATCACATTTGATATCAAAGCTTATGGTTGAGCGAATAACTAGGCCTAGTTGGGGTCAACTCATTAGTGATAGGGTTAGTAATGCCCTAGAATGAGCTTAGTCTGAGAGAGCGCACATTGGAAAACCTTATTCGAATAAGTATATTCAAATTTTTTTATGCCATTACCTAAGATAATCTCATCTATAATCCTAAAGATATTTCCTTACTATATTCAAGTGGTAGGAAATGTGTACTAAAAAGGACGAGGAAAGGAAAACAAAAGGGTCAAGGAAACGATAATTTTTGTACAACCTCAAGTTAACCTTGCAACTTTCTGCCTAACTTTTACCAACTTGGGCGGGAAACCATTAAGGGTTATAGAATCTATTAGTGAAGTTCAGGCTTGGTTCCGCTCATGTGAGAGAATCTTTAAAGGATTAGGCATCAAGGATGAGCAAAACTGCTTCCTGACATCTTGACAATTACGGGATGGGGCTTTGGCTTGGTGAGAGTCAATCAGCATCAATGAATCAGAAGATGATATTCCATGGGAAATATTTAAGAAAGTTTTGTAGAATGGTACCTACTCGATGCTGGGAAGTCCTGTCTCCATAAAAGCTTCATGGATCTAAAGCAAGGAGAAATGTTGGTAGAAGAATACTTAAGAAAGTTTGAAGACTTATCTCTCTTTGGGCTTGGACTGATTGATACTCCACTTAAGAAGAATGAAATGTTTATGGTTGGGATGAGAAAAGAGTTTCATGATTGAATGATTGCTCACCTAAAGGGATCATTCATGAACCTAGTAGATATGAGTTTGCGATATGAATTTCTTGATAAGGAGATTCCAGCATTAGAACCAAATATTAGAATAGTAGCAACAACCACAGTAGAAGGAATTCAATCCAAAGGCGAAGAGGCAACAATGAGGAAAGAAGAAAAGGAATTTCATGGATACCAGGTGTGGAAATTGTCAAAAGAAAGGACAAATTATTAAAGATTGTAGGAGTGAGAAGGGGCAATGAGAAAAGGCACTCTATTCTAATTGCCACCAAAAAGGGCATAAGATGATGGGTTGTCCATTTATGGAGATAGTCCAGTCAGTTAAGACCTATGCCATGGAAGTAGAACCATTAACTTCGGAAGAAACCAGGGAAAGAGGAGTTCTGGAGGGTGCTATTTGTGTTGAAGGTATTATGGTTAAAGTATTGTTTGATACTGGGCTTCCCGTAGTTTTATTTCCAAAGAATTGGTAGAAAAATTGAAGCTTACCACAAAAATAATATATACCCTTATTTGTGTGTTAAATCCCATAGGTGGTACAACAAACCTTTGTATGATTTGTGAAAAGGTCCAAGTTACCTACTTTTCTCATTGTTTTTCATGTGACATGTTTGTCCTCGATTTATCGAATTTGAAGTACTGCCCGGTATGGATTGGTTATCCAAGAATAAAGTTGTCCTTGATTGCGTTCAGAGAACGGTATCTTTATGGACTAGCTTTGGAAAATTTATAGAAGTATCTTGTAATGAACCTAGCCTGGTAAGGGATAGTTTCTAGTACGCCTTTGATTCAACCCAAGGAAACTTGGAGACCATACCGATTGTTAAGAAGTTTCAAGATGTTTTTAAAGAGTAAAAAGTTTGCCCTCACATTGGGAAATTGAGTTTCGTATCGATTTGATTCCTGATACAAGACCTATTGTTCACTAAAAGCGAAGAATGGCTCCAAGAGAGATGGATGAATTGAGGGAACAAACTGATGAGTTGTTGAAAAAGGGATTGATAAGACCAAGTCGCTCAAATTGGGGAGCAGTTCTAGTCTTCATTGCCAAGTCTGATGGTTCCCTAAAGCTCTGTGTGGACTATTAAGACCTGAACAAGCAAACGATTAAGGACAAGTATCCTCTACCTCGAATAGATGACTTGTTTGATCAACTTCATGGTGCTCTGGTATTCTAAAAAATGGAGCTGGCCTCAGGATTCCATCAACTTAGAATAGCAGAAGACTGTGTACATTTAACTGCATTCAGAGGCCCAGATTTCTTCTATAAGTGGTTAGTTATGCCTTTTCGGTTAACTAATGCGCCTGCTATTTTGTAGACCTCATGAATAGAGTATTTAGAGACATGCTTAATAAATACGTGTTAGTCTTTATTGATGATATTCTTATATATTTAAGGACTAAAGAGAAACACGAGAGGCATTTAGAGATTCTATTGGAGATATTAAGGAGGAATGTGCTTAAAGCCAATTTCTCGAAGTGCCATTTTTAGGAGAAAGTAATAAGATTCCTAGGGCATGTAGTATCATGAAAAGGAGTTTTAGCTGATCCAGGGAAAGTTGTAGCAGTCCAAGATTGAAAGGCACCCCAAACTCCAAAAGTCGTCCGTAGCTTTTTAGGATTGGCAGGATATTACCGGAGATTCATCCGAGATTTCTCAAAAATTTCCTCCTATCTTATAAAGTTAACAAAGAAGAATTTTAAATTTGAATGGACGTCGAAATGTGAAGAAGCATTTAATGAGTTGAAGAAAAGATTGACCAGCGCTACAGTCTTAGCTATTGTTGATAGAAGTGGCAGTCTAATTGTATATACCGATGCTTGTGGAGAAGGTGTAGGTGCAGTTCTAATGCAGCATGAGAAAGTAATCGTTTATGCGAGCCAACAACTAAAGACTCATGAGAATAACCATGCAACACACGACTTAGTGCTTTTAGCCGTTGTGTTCGCATTGAAAATATGGAGGCACTATTTACTGGGTAAGAATTCCTCATAGTTTTTTTTAATAAACTTTGAATTGACCTTAGTAAATAATATTCCTTCTTTAAATAGGTGAAAAGTTCGAGCTCTTCATAGATCACAAATCTTTTATGTATCTTTTCACCCAGAAGGATTTGAACATGAGACAACAGCGTCGGCTAGAATTTCTCGCATCTTATGATCTAGATATCTTATATACACCCGGGAAGGCCAACGTAGCAGCAGATGCGTTAAGTAGAAAGCATGTCGAGATAGCTTATCTTGTAGTTACCTCGACTCTCCTAGAAAGAATCGCTAGCAAGCAAAGGGAAGATCGGCGTCTAACAAAGATTATTAAAGATATACATAGAGGGTATGATTCAAGCTTTGAAGTCGATAACCAAGGGGTATTACGATTAAATTGGAGAATTTGTGTTCTTGATGTTGACAACCTAAGACAAGAAGTATTGATTGAATGCCATCAATCCAAGCAAAATATTCACCCTGGAGTTCAGAAAATGTACAATGACGTAAATAGATATTTTTGTGGGGAAATATAAAGAGGGATATCTCTATCCATGTTAGTAGATGTGCAAATTGTCAACAAATCAAGAGTGATCAATAGAAGGTTGCAGGACTACTCCAGCCTCTTGAAATTCCGACTTGAAAATGGGACCAAATATCGATGGATTTCATCGATGGCTTACCTCGATCAAGAAAGGGAAATGAGGGCTTTTGGGTTATTATAAATCAATTAACCAAAAGCGCACACTTTATCCCTATAAAGCCAACACGAACTTCTGTAAGTCTTGCAGAAATATACCTCAGGGAAACTGTTCGATTACATGATGTCTCAAGCAGCATAGTCAGTGACCGAGACCCGATCTTTACCAGTAAGTTTTGGGAAGCATTGTAAACAGCTTTAGGAATGAAGCTAAGTATAAGCACCACATATCATCCCTAGACCGATGGGAAAACTGAAAGGGTAAATCGAGTGTTGGAAGATCTTTTGAGAGTTTGCATTTTAGATTTTGGACGTTCTTGGGGAAATTATCTTCATCTTGTGGAGTTCTATAACAACAACTATCATGCTAGTATTGGCATGGCACCGTACGAAGCTTTATATGGTCATCCGTGTAGATCCCCAGCATGTTGGATCGAGACTAGAGATCGGTTAGTACTAGGTCCTAATATGAGTAGAGAAGCCTCGGAAAAGGTAGACAAGATCAGAAAGAAGATGAAAGAAACCCAGAGCAGGCAGAAGAGTAATGGGGATCAAAGATAAAGAATTCTAGAGTTCTCAGTTGGAGAGTTCATATTCTTAAAGGTTCCCCCGATGAGAGGAGTGGTGAGATTTGGTAGAGCTGGAAAATTGGCACCTTGGTACATTGGAGCTTTCCCTATCCTTGAATGGATTGGCCCATTGGCTTATCGATTAAAATTAATAGAAAGATTGTCAGGTGTACACAATTATTTTCACTTATCTCATTTGTGAAAGTATGTGTATGACCCGGAACAAATAATGGAAGAAGCTGCCCATGAAGATTTGGAAATTAAGCCAAACTTGACTATCATCAAACAACCAATTAGAATCATGGATCGTGATGAGAAACAATTAAGGGGAAAGGTTGTGAGACTAGTTAAAGTTCAATGGAGTGGTAATGCTAATGATTTCATTTGGGAAACAGAAGACATAATAAGGAAGTCTTATCCCAAGTTCAGATTGGATGATTAATCAATGTGCTGTATCGATGTAGTTTACTCACTGACCTATGGTGTAGTCATTTTCCGTATCTTATATATATTTCATCTTGTTATATATATATTTGTGTTCGAGTTATCTTTTTCTTATCCTTAATTTCGGGGACGAAATTCTTTTAAGGGGGAAGTATGTAACGACCCGTAAATTCATCACTTCATAAAAATTTCAAAATATTCAAAAATAAGATTTTCAAACATAAATGATGATGTTTTAAATTATAAATAATAATGGTAACCTTTTTAAAAAGTATTTGCAAAAATATATAATTTGGTCAAAATATCGACAAAATAACTGTAAATCTTTTATCAGTAAACAGCTCTTTAGCCATCCGAACTCATGCACGAATCTTGATACATACACTCATATATATATGAGTATGAATATTTAATAAAATTATCTATTTTGTTATGAAATTTAAATTGCCTTCGTAACACTATTATCGATATCATTATATTGGAATAATGGATTTTTGAATTTAAATTTAGTTTAAATGATTTAATAATTTTTTTAGTTATTAACTAAGCTCTTTTAATTATTATATAATTATGGAAATATTATTTTTAAACTTTGTTTACGAATATGTGTATATTAACTAAGAAGAGAAAATATGACCGGAAATCAAAATCAAAACTCATAACTATTCAACGCGAATAAGTTATGCAACGTTGTGGATTATATGTGACATACATATGCACATATACATGTACATACATGAAGGCATATCCACATGCACATGAACACACATATACACATGTAATTATATATATATATATATATATATATATATATTACTAAAAATATCTAAGATATTTCCTAAATTCCTTAACACTTAAGCAAGCTCTAAGTCAACACTTACACATGCACATGCACATGGGGTGCACATGGCCTTGACCATGATAGAGGTCACTTTGACCAAGCATATGGTGGGAGGTGATGCATGTGAGGATGATGAAGATGATGATGTATATGTAGGTATTTTTCTCTTCTTCTTTGCTTATAAATACCACCCTTCTCCTCTTCATTTTCATATGTTTTCTTTTTCATTTCTAAGCTCTTTTCTCTCCTCTTTAATAGCTTCCACCCAAAAAGAAATTATGGAAAATTTTATTCTTAAAAGAAAATAAAATATATACTCTATATATAGTTAAACCATCTCAAACTCTTCGCTAAACACCTTCTCTTTCTCCTCTTTCTACCCACGACCACCCCCACCCACCCTATACCCAAGCCTTCCTCCCTTCCCAGCCAAGGCCGTGAGCACTCCATCCTATTCCCAAGCAAGGCCGAGCCACCTAGGAGCTTAAGTCCAAGCGATTATGATCTTTAAAATCCAAGTAGCGAAGCTATATTTAGGTTAATCGTTTAATCCAAGGTGAGAAACTCTTACTTATATTATATTTTTGGATGATGATATGATGTTTGCAATGGATGTTTACTATGCTTTGATCATCATGTTTGGTAGTTTAATAATGTTGTTTAATTGTATTAACAAGTCACGTTTAATACACGTCGAAAATCGCAAAGGAAATCGTGTTCTTTTTATTAATGAAATGGTGTATATGGAATGTTTAAACCTCTTAAATTTGATTTAATATGGTTTAGAAATTTTTATAAACATTCAAATGTGTTTTGGCAAAGTTTAAATAAATGTTGAAAATTTGGTCAAAAATAGGCGTGTCGCGTAAGGGCAGTTCGCGATTTCGCGTCTTCAAAGTTAAATCCATTTATAGGATGACTTCGAAGTTGGATTGCTTTGAAATAAGAATTTTCCGAACCCTTATTGTCATATTTTTCAAGCAAAGAAAGAAAATTGAGATTTCATTTAGTACATTTTAAAATATGAGCAAATCAAGTTTTAAATAAAATCGTGCTTTGGCAGTTCGAAGGCAAAAGTAATAAATGTTTTAACATGATATTTTTAAATTCTTTAAAAATATGGAATAAATTCTATAAATCTTTTAAAATGTTTTAAAAGAGATTTGAGTTATATAAATGAATTTCCAAAAGATAGAAAAGTCGTTTTGATCAATATAGCTTTTAAAACACTATTTGCAACACTTTCCGCAGCACTTTTTACAAACTTTTGAAATATGAATTTAAACTTAACAATTCCTTTCCAAATCTTTTATAAATATTTAAGTAATTTAAAGATGATTAAGAGGTTTAAAAATGAGTTTGCGGAAATGACAAGTACGTTTGTTCCATTTGTGAGTGTCAAAGAAAATCCGACCAAAGAATGGAACATATCGAAGGGAAAGCACGAATGCTCTAAAATAATTAAAAGTAAATTAAGTAGGTTAAAAGATTTAGAGTTGATAAAATAACTTAACCACCTTATGGGTGATAGAGAGGTAGTCTCTAGGCTTGGATTTGGGAAACCAGTTGCCTGCCCACCCTAGCTACCCGGACTGGCCCGACGAAGAGGATAGTAAATTTGATCTACTCGGATCAAAATTTCCCAAAGTATAAATGATATAATTTTCCAAATTTAAATAACTTGGATTATATGGGGATAATCTTATTATACTTGGTGTTAAATTCCGAGAAGGGAACTCGTACTATACATGGAATTTAAAAGGTGATTTCACCGTTATTCCGCTCATAGTACTTGTTGAATACAGAAATTGATATCGAGTAGAATTAGATGATTTCTATAGATTCTTATCATTTAATATTTACCAGTTTTGGATTAACATCCTAGATTACATGTTTTCAACTCAATCAAAATTTTGATTTGAAATTAAGAAATCTTTGTTAAGATTTAAATAAATAGTTTTCCAAAGATAAAGAGAGGTTTAATGATTTCGTATATACCGAAAAGAAATGATTTAAAGTTATATATCTCTAAAGATATTTTTGATAAAAAGGAATGAATTAATCAAATGATATTCACCTATATACTTGACCTCTTTTTTTTGATAAAAAGATGATTGGTTTGAAGGAACCAAAGTCGGATTTAGGGTAATTCCTATTCGAAGACCACTTCGAACTAATTTATGTGTTCAGAAGAAATGACCTGGAATGATATGATTTGGAAGATAAAATGTAAGGCTACTTGTCACTGACCCTCGGGGGGAAAATTTCTCAGCAGTATTTCTTCATTTGAGATCTTCGATGCAAGGACTTCTCGCTACTAATCCTAAGGGTAATCCTCGATAGGATGTGGTAGGAGAGTGCCTTTAGTTTGTCTTGTTCCTGGACAACTTGTATGAACGAATGTCTGACGTTGCATATCCAGATTACATTTATTGATCTCTATAAACGTATTATCTGTTTGGTGGCGGAGAAGGCAACTTCTCTTAGCTTAACACCCTTTCTTGAGATATACGAGCTCAAGAGTTGTACGTTTGTAGAAATTAGTTGTGTGATTAAGGAATGAGAATGTGACATTCAAAGTGGAATGTGCTATGTGAAAGATAAAATGTTACCTCAGGCCTCATTAACCGGAAATGGCTAAAGCAGGGTAGATGTACAGAGCTATGTAGGTCGCGCCCATTAGGAGATGGTTCTCACCTTTCTAGATTACTCTCTATATGTCGAGTATGTAGTGTATGCTTGGGGATCCCGTTAAAGGTCGGTAACGACTAGGATGATGTCATATTTGGTACTATTCAACGAAGGGGTAGGCCGGTTCTGTGTTGGTATAGGCGTTCAGTATCTGGACCCTAGATATATCCCTCCAGAGGTATATTGTACGGAAGGTAGTACCTCACCTGTCATTGTATGGAATCCATTCTTCGAACGACCCTTGCAAGATTTTGATTGTAGAACCTACTCTGTAGCTAGTATGCTGGAATTTAATAATGTAACAATTTCGGCTAAGATTCATAAGTTTATTTGCAAAGTTTTCAAAGAATGTCACTAAAAATAATATCAAATGATTTTGCGTAGCAAATGTTTTGGTTATCATAACGTAAAAATCCATTCTGTGTTTATGTGCAGCGTGGTCTTATGAGATACCCTTTTTGTTTTCAAAATATGTATTTTGAGTTTCTCATACCAGTCCCATGACTAACCAGGAGTTTAATTTTCTTTTCCCTTAAACTCTGAGTGCCCTATTTTTTTCTGGGCAGCCAAGTAGTTAGATTATTTGTAGCATTTTTGGATGGAGGATGGAGCATAGAGCATGGATCATGGAGCATTTTGGGCCTTTTTGTCGAAATTATTTATCACT
Source organism: Allium fistulosum (assembly GCA_030737815.1). Taxonomy (NCBI): domain Eukaryota; kingdom Viridiplantae; phylum Streptophyta; class Magnoliopsida; order Asparagales; family Amaryllidaceae; genus Allium; species Allium fistulosum. The sequence goes on from CM060901.1 coordinate 1,152,928,500, forward strand.
TTCCACTGTGTTTGTATTATATATATGTATACTTGTAAGGATATACCGTTATAACTATCCTGGTTGGGTTAGTATATGCCGTAACTTTGATAAATCACTTGGAGTGATTGTATGTATCTTCCATATGTAAAATTATCTATTGTTTTAATGCGATGTGAGATTCTGTTTGTTTTATCTTCTATCTTTATTTTCTTTTACCCCATGATTATCTGCCTCTCCGGCACTTGAATTTGCAGCACATGGATACCGAGGATGTATTAATGTCGATATTCGAGGGTCGAGGAGGTGGGTCGGCACACCTTGATTATGATTTTGTTATTTAACTTAGGTACTTGTAATTGGCTTTTCTTCTGATATTGGCTATGCCATGGGAGACACAAAGGAAGACTGCAGGTGAAATTCTATATTTTTTCCTCTTAAAAAAATTAAAAAAATTATAATGTCGTTAACTAACTTTTTTATATGGATATATACTGAATATAAAACATATCACGGTCCGTGTTGGAAAGCAGCACTTACATTCATTATTGGATTTTGGATTCTAGATTTTGCTAATTATGTTGTGCAAGTAAGTTTATATAAATATTTACTGATGTATATATATGGATATAATTTTTAAATTTATCTATGATATTAACCCTTTAAATAATATTGAACGGACCATCTCGAGCTTTAATGGCTGATCTCTCAGGTTTATTTTTTATTCTTCTTCATTTATAGTAGAAAATCAATTATTTTCTTGATCAAGAAACAAAACAAAGCTAATTGATGTTAATGAAATTGCAACGACCAGTAATGTTTGATAATAAAAAAATAGTTAATTTAATAAGGTTTTGTGATTTAATGTTGGAAGAAATAAAAATTTTGATTTAATAATAAGAATATAACTGGAATGAAATGTAATAGTATTAATTTAAGGTAATTGATAACTGTATAAATGTAATTCTTATTAATTGAAATGATTGAAAAGTTATAATTGGTTATATATTGTGAATTAATTGTAATAGTATATGTATAAATTGATAATTGGATTAAAAGAGTAATTGATAATTTAAATGTTGGATTAATTAATGAAATAATGTGTAATAAATTGTAATTGGATAGAATTAGTATTGCGTAAGTTGTCATAACATTTGTTGTAAATAATAAACTTATAGATGTGATTAAAAGTTAATGGTGACAATTATTATATGTTACCTATTTATTTAGTCTGTTAAATTAAATTGGAAATCAATTGCAATTAAATGTAATTAAATATTACGTTAATGGAAATTAAGATGAAATTGGAGAATATTAATGTAATAAGATATAAACCAATGTTAACTATACCTATAGAGTAATGATTGATTGAATAAAAAGATTGAAATCAAATTTAATCCATTTATTGAAATTAAATTATAATTAATTGGATTTAATTACAATTGAAATTGAACATTGTGATTAGTGTAATATTTAACACTGGATTGATATGTAAATCTATTTTAAATTATTGTAAATGTCTAAGTAATCAAAAATGATAAGATTTGTTAGTCATTAAAAGTGGAATTAAAAAGTGATTTAATCAATTTAATAATAATTTATTTAATTAACGTGAAAATAGCCATTTTGGCCACTAACTCGGATTTTGACGAAACCAGTTTCATCGGATCTGCAACAGTGAATTATTGTAAGGTTACAAGTTTCATAGCGATTGGACTTGTCGTTTGATCGTACGGGCTCGAAACGTGTAAAAATCAATTTAATTAAATTTAATTGAAATCAATTTGAAATAAGCCGATTTTAAAGCTAACTTCTTCATACGATGGAATTAGGACTTGAAACCTATTCCATTGAGTTTAAAAATATCGAAAACATCTATTTTGATACATGCGATGACTCACTTTCGTTTTGGAGGCAGAACGGGCTTTTTGGGTCGCTATTCGTCGTTCGTACAAATTCGATATATGTTTATTTTCTTATTAGGCCATGTTCATATAAATAGTCTTATTTCCCAAAACCCTAGCAGTCATTTTCTCATTCCAGTATGTACAACACCCTCTGTCTGTTCCTCCTTCTCAAATGGCAGAAACCCAAATTTCTAGATTCAATTGCAAATCAAAATCAAATTGAAAAATTAAAACTCCTCAAACAATATCATATTATATATCGATTCGAAGCTCTCGACGAGCGTATTCTACTGCAATGATTTGTTTCTCGAATCAGATCATCGTTTGTCTAGAAATCAATGAGTTATTCTCGGCCATTCATCGCGCGTTGATCAACTTTGTCCGATCGACGAATCAAGGGTACCGTATTGAGGAGAGGGTCGAGTGGAGTTCATCTAGGTGGGTGGCGAGGCGAGTCAACGGCTAGATCATCGGGAAAATTTCGATTAGGGTTTTAGCATATATGGCGGCGACTGACCTCGTGCCTCGATCTGGACGTCGATGGTGGCCGAGGCGCTGTGGGAGAGGTCGTCGCGGCGTGCGGAGGTGAGTGGAGGACTGCGTTCAACGTTGGTGGCGTGCGATCGGGTTGAGAGGTGGCGGCTGGTTCGTGTTGATCGATCAGGTAGTGTGAGCCTAGGGTTTGCATGACGAAAGAGACGGGTGATGTGGCTGTATGTGTGCGTTTCTTTTTTTTTAATTTATTTAAATTTTAATTTCGAATTCAATTGTTCTAATTATCATAACCTTTGCTTGCGAACTCGGATTTGGGCACGGTTTGTTTCGTTGGGATTGTATTGAAATTCTAGACATTTTGGAACTGGTTTGGACGAATTTTGAGACTGTTGAATTTTGGGCCTTATTTTGGATTTCAAATCGATTTGAAATCAAAGGTGAGTGTTTTAACCCACTCACAACTATTAAATTTTCTTATGTTAGTTAAATTAAATTTATGATGTGATTAGAAATTAATTGATCGATGTTTGGTATGTTTAAATTGTCGTTCTAGTTAAATTTGACTTTTATTGCATTTAATCATCGTTTAATTTAATATTGAATTTAATTGTCAATTTAATACCTATTAATGATAATCAGTTATCTATTGATGTTTATTGGTTGGTTTGGATGATGATTGTGATGGATGTTTGATTGTTGATATTGGATGATTGGATGTTATATTTTATATTGTTATAATACTGCAAGTTCCCTATGGGTTGAAATGATACATACCAGGACGATCATATAGAATAGGGGAAAATCGTTATGGGTTGAAATGATAAACCCAAGCGATTTTCATTGAAACAAATTTTGGGATTGAGGGTTGAAATGATATATACTTGTGAAAATTTAAAATATTTGCGGATTGAAATGATAAATATCTATATCACTTGACCATAGGGTAGAGAATTATATACGAACACCAGATTGGTTAAATTTAATGATTTAATTCTTTAAACTTTAAATCCAGTTAAACGATATTTGAAATAGGATTTGACTGATATAAATTGAATTGTTTTAAGTAATTATTTAAAGGATTTAAATTGAAATTTTAAAGTTGAATTTGAAGTATAAACGACATTCATCGAAATTGAGTTATTGAAATGTTAGAAACTGTAACTTTGAAAACCTATTAAAATTGGGATAGTTAAATTTGATATTTCAAGATTTGAAATTGGGTTTTGATTTGAAATCTGGATATAGTCGAGATTCGTTGGAATGGAAGAAATGGTTAAATATGATGTTAATTTCAAATTTAGTATCTCAATATAAACTGTAAATGTTCTTTTAAATTCTAATTTTAAGATTTTCAACTATTAAAATAAGTTAATCTATTTTAAACCAACTTAATCAATTTAAACTATTTAATTTATTTTAATCTAATTTGGCCTATTTTAAACTAATTAACCTATTTTAATCTATTTCAATCTATTTTAAATCATTTAAACTTTATTAAACTATATTAAACTATTTTAATTTATTTAAACTATTTTAGTTTATTTTATACTATTTAATCTATTTTAATTCTATTTAATCTATTTTAAATTCATTTAATCTATTTTTAAATCAAATAAATCCATAATAAACCTATTTAATATATTTTAAACCATCTAAACTATTTTAAATCCATTTAAAGTATTTTAATCTATTTTAAATTTATTTAATCTATTTTAAACCTATTTAACCTAATTTATATCTATTTAAAACTATGTTAAACTAATTAAACTATTTATAACCATCTAAATTATTTTCTAAATTTCAGATGGTATAAAGTGGAAATGTTTATAATTAAGCCTTGATTTTAAAGCGATTAAGGTTTAATAATGTTATAACATAATTTGGGATTTGAAATGATATTTGCTGGTGAAATGACATATCTGAGTAAATATGATGACTTTGAAACGAGAATTTAACCTAATTGTGAATATAATTTTAAAGGTAATATGGGTTGAATCGAATATGGTATCTTGATATAAATTATGAATTGACTTTTGAAATGTAAAAGAATCATCCGGTGTGAAATAAGCGTTTGGTTGTTAAAGAGACCGGGATCATATATTGTCATACTCTCTGCCAATACCGAAAACCACTTGAACAACTGTGCACGTGGTGGAGATTCCAAAAATGAAGTAGGATGGTTTGGCGAACGATTCTGTATAAGGTATTTACGTGACCTTGACTCCCATGAGTCAGCTTAGATGTGACTAAAACAGGAGCTATACCTGGGCCAAGTGAGGTCATTTCTTCGATCGGACATGCTTCTTCGATACCATATTTATTACTTTGTGATTGATTTGATGGCCACCCCTCGATTTTGATTATGGGAGTGTGTTCCGAGGTGGGCGGTAGTAGCAGCTATGCGTTACCACCAGCCCGGTTCTGCAAAACGGTAGAGTCCTACCCTGGCATTGCCTCGAGTGCTGTGTTGACATGCCCTATCGCGCCTTCTACGAGTTTGGTTTGTACCATACCTATGGAGTGCCCTCTGACAGCCCTCCAGTTTACGGAGGAATTACGGTACTATATAGACTATGAGAATATATAAAAATGTGTTAAGGGGGATATGGGTAACGCCTTAACGCTATTTTAATACTTTACTTTAATGTAGACACCATTATAATAGCATATTGTACTATGTATGTAGATAGTTTAACGGATCCTTAGGAGATGGAAATCCCGAACATCTCTTAAGTTATTGCACTCACGTTAGACACTGGATAGGAGATGCCAAACCCCGTAACATCTCTGATGCCGTTACACTCATATTTATTAACTATAGATTTAACTTACATAAGATCTTTTAGTTCTGACTCGAGTGTTTTGTCTTTTCAATTCGCTCGGGTCAGTCTGAGCTTTTCAGTGTATCGAAGACTGCTTTTGGATGACGAAGACGAAGATTTAGTACTATTATTATTTATTTCTTTTATTCCACTGCATCATACTATTCCGCTACATTGTTATTTATTTTTGTTGTATGTAACTCTGATTTTGTATTGTAAAAGTTTAAATCAAATGTTATTTGTAAAACAGCTTCATGAACTGTTTATTTGATTATTATAATTTGCCATTCCGCTGTGAGATTCTGTGTTTGTTTTTCTTCTTTCTATGCTTTTTCTTATTTACCCCATAACAACCCTCCGTTTTGAATAGTTTGAGTTTGACGTGTGTGGTTTATCGTCGATTTAAACCGTCCAAAAAGGTGGGTCATTACAGAAATTATAGGTCGATATAGATGCAATGCAGCAAACATAGTATATGCCTCTTGTATGGCTTTTAGAAATATTTTAGGTTACTCTCCTGGTTCTACTGGAGAATGGCATAAATATGTATTGTTGCATGCTAAACTTTAGGTTATGCTATTTATTTGATAAACTTGACTTGATCACATTAACTATCATGCAATCTTATTTTAGTCTATCTACAGTTGGTTTCCTTTCCTTCAAACAAGAGCATGATGTTAAGCTTGTTCAAATTTAAAAGGTGCATTTTTGGTTGCTGTTATAAGTGAGCTTTATCTACCAAAAGTTTCCAAAAAGACTGATTAGTCTATACTTATAACATGATATATCAATATGTACTAACTGAAAATTATATAACAAACAGGTTATTCTTCTTATCTGCATGATAGTGATAGTCATAGTAGCAAAAGAAGTTCCGTTGTCCAAGTTAAACAAAAAAAGTGAAGAAGAACCTAAAACCGAATTTCTCAATATATTTAGAAGCGTTAAAAATTTACCTCCAGGCATGCGCTCAGTGCTACTTGTCTCTGGCCTTACATGGGTATGTATTAAACAAAATAAGGCAATAATTCAATTGTAAAATTGGTGAAATAATATGAATGTTAATTCATTTTTATTACTAGTTATCTTGGTTTCCATTCATACTCTTTAACACTGACTGGATGGGTCGTGAAGTCAGCCATTGAGACCCAAAGGGAACTCAACCTCAAATCAATGCATACGACAGAGGAGTTCAATCTAGTGCATTCGAGTTCCTATTGAACTCGGTAACAACTACATGTATAAAATGAAAAAATAAAATCAATTTATGTAACAATCATATCTTATTTCTAATGTGAACATACCTTTTTTGAGATTGTTTTGGCAGCTGCTATCTCCTTTGAGACCCCTACCATCGCTGATTCGGCTATCGGCACATGCGCTGTAATCGAACCTAAAAAGGTTTCTTTGGCTGAGAATGAGATCGTGTGGAATTCGTATGAGCATGCATGGGTACATGTTAAATATGAAATGAGATATTCTCTGACATATGCTAGCTATCATATGTTTGTTGGTGGAGATAGTGAGAAACGTAGGTTATATATTATCACATTGAAGGGAAAGGACTTGTTCTTTCGCCTCTTGGAGAGGATGGTGATGAAAATAGAATCGTTTTGGCTGATGTGAACTGGGATCGGAAATACCTTTACTCATGTGATTCAGTGGACTATGTTCCTAACTTGGTAGTTCTTTTTGCTGATTTTATTCATGACATTGTTCTTGTGTCGAGTGATGATGACTATGGCTCCTCCTCTAGGGATGATGCATAGTTCCATCTTGTATTTAGTAGTTTAGGTGTTCTATCTATCTCCTGTGTTGTTATTCTTATTTATAAAGTGGTTTGCCTACTATAAAACCAGAATAACTGTTTTGTGCATGTGCAGAACACCTGTTTTCCATTTTTAATAAGTGGCGCGACCCACTGTAAAGCCAACTAGCCTTTCTAAAACAATAGTAATAAAAACTAAGTTTATAAAAATTAACTAAGTTAACTAAGTTTTATAACAATGAAATAAGTTTACAACAATAATAATAAATTAAATAAATTTACAATAATAATAATAAATTGACTAAGTTTATAAAAATGTACAAGTTTTAGATAATTTATAAAAATTAACTAAGTTTTATTAAAATTATTTAAATTTAATAAAAGTTTAACTAAGGATGTTTGACATACCTTAAATATGGAAAGCACTTTCATAATCATTTGTTAATTATTAAACTTATCTACAGGTAATTAGCTATTTCGAAGTAAAGATCAGCTGCAACAAAGAATTATGGGTAATCATGTAATGAACATAGCTCTAATTATTATATATACTATAAAATTTTGTTAGTAGTAGTTGTGTAGACTTGTATATGAATGTTTATGGATTTTATGTGAATTTGCTCATTTTGTTGAAAAATTATTATTGAAATGGTTACGGATATCATATTTTTTATGTACTTAACGTGTAGTTTCAATTGTTTCAATATGATGATTATGTGATTGATTAATTGATTGTTGGTTTGAATAAGACAATTATGTGATTGAATGTTGGTTTTAATATGACTATTATGCGAGTGATTGCTGGAAATGGTAGCATGCAAAGTATGCTACAAAAAAGTCATTAACTTTTAGTAGCGTTTTAAAAACGCAATGGAAATAAATGTAAACCGCTAAACTGTATACTGTTGCAAGGTACAAACGCAATGAAAAATGTACTGTAGCAAAAAAAAACCACTACGACAAACCAAAGATGGATGTAAACACGCTACTAAAAATGTTAACTTTGGTAACAATTGACAAACGCTACAGAAATAAACTTTTATACCGTTCCTAAAACGCTACAATATGTCAAGTTTTGGTAGCGTTTTCTACAACGCTCAAAAAGTTTCATACTTTTAGTAGCATGTTGTATCGCAGCGCCTACCGAAACACCACTAAAAGTTTTGAGCATTTTTTCAAGGCTGCGAAAGGCCTTTTTTGCTGTAGTGGCTAGCTACCTTCCACTATTGGAAGAATCAAAATAAAATATGAATAAATTCTATAAGTTCCTATAATTCAAATCTAAGCTTCTTGACATCTTTACACCAAATTAGGAAATTGGATTCAAGATATTAGCATCGAATTGAAGAAAGGAAAATTTATAGTAAAGGGAAGAGGAGAGGCTAGAAGAGGAGCAAGTAGAGTTTATTATAACATATTTGTTCTTTATAGCCAAGGTGAGTGTTTTATTCACTTACAGCTATGTTTAAATCTTTATATTTCATTTTATATTCGTTGGTATGAATGGATTATATATTATATATGTGCATCTTTTTCGTGAAACCTAAGTAGGCTTGTTGATTGACTTTGAATTGTAAAGAGGTAATTAAATATACACATTGATTAAGATGAATACTCCTTCTATATTTATAAATTTTGCTTCATAGATAGAATCGGTTATGTTAATATAATATAGTTGAAAGTTGAGTAAGTAGTAATGAATTAACATTAACAAAGAACGAAAACAACTTGTAAGATCGAATTGAAATGGTTGCAAAAGTCATATTTCTGACCATCAGGTATTCAGTCAGCTAAGCACAATATTCATACGACTAAACTAGTGTAAAATCTAAACCCAAGAGTTATACCCAAATTTAGTCGACTCCTAATGTTCTTTAGTCAACAAGTTCATTTAACTAGTGAAGGTTTTCAGTCAACTGGTGCCATTGATTTTCTAAAAACATATGTGGCCAGGTGGTAAGGCTTGTGCATTTCAGCCATCCCACCCGGTTTTGAGTCTCGTATTGTCCTATTTTTTAAATGTATGTTTTAATAGGAAATAACCTATATTTGCATTGAAAATAAATGTTAATAACTATATTGAGTAAATAGATAATTTTATGAAGAAAAGTTTTATTTAAAACTTAGTATTTAAATTTATTTAAAGTATATATTTTTATTTTAAAGGACTATTTAATTATAGAAAATTGGGAAATGATTTCTATAAGTTGTGATTAATACATAAAGTGATTTTAAATGTTTAATAGGTATATAATTAAGGATTTGTATTCGCATTTATTTTATAATTTAAAGGTATTATATCATGATTTAGCGAACAAAGTATTTATTCTAATATTAGATTTAATATTATTTCAACATATTTTGATGATCTTATTTTATTACATTATTGTTATTTCTTATTCTTTTCTCATTAACTTATTTCTTTATAAATGATCCACCATTGATATTAAATTGAGTTATATTTTAAGAGGATACGGTGATGACATCCTTCTATTTGATTTGTGAGATTTCATTTCCGTGTGATGAGAAATTTTAATATACAGTTTAGTGATACCATCTGGTATGGGACTTTCAGCAACACTTTTTCGGCTATTTATTGGACTTGTCATACAGATATATCTAGTATGGATCAAATGTAGTTTATAAGCCTTGAATAATTATCCGAATAACATGCGGTGGTATGAGACATTGTTATGTCACTCGTTTGATTATTCATTGTAATTAAATGTCACTCAAACGACGATTACACTTATATGTATATGTGATAGTTGATTTGGAGTATCATATAATCAGGTGTTGGTTTATGTGAGACATGTATCGACCTACTATTAGAGATATGCGTAGCTACAAGGTATGAGTACTGTATAACCATCCACATTGTGTCCAGTTTTCTTTATTTTTCGGGAGTGAACCAGATTGACTAGTATCCACCCTGGCGGCCAAATTTTGGGATCGCGCCCTAGATCTGTGACATTGTTGTTGTTTATGATATTCGATGCACATCACAAGATTGATAGTTGATAGTCCTTGTGTCGCTAGGTCAGCAGTCTGTTACCATTAGGGGAAAGCAGAGTCGTGACCGACGCTATGCATAGACGAGTCATTGGTGGATGGGTCACGATGTCCGTCGAGGTAACTGAATACTATAGGAATAGACGGTTACTCTACGATTAGTGAGTAGAACTTGGTTCCTAGAGCAGGCATGCAGTAGGCACCATCAGTCTCCCGTCCGATTCAGTGTATGTGTGTGCAGTGGATTGGCATATATGTCTCGTTCCTATAATGAGTTGGCTATACTAGAGACTGGATTAGTCTAAAGTGTAGTCAGTCCCTATTATGTCTATACTGGTCGATAATTTGATATATTAGGGATAGCCTTTGTTCATTGATTGTGATTTGGTTTGTGGATGATTTATACTTGTGATTTTATGATGTTGGACTTGATGGGATGATCCGGTAGACTACCTCACCTTACATTCTTGTTATGTGGGCCATTTTCACAATATGTCAGATATTACCTATATCATTATATTATTTGTTATCATTTTAGACATAGTCTGACCCATGTTTTATTTATAATACTTCGGTCAGTCCGAGACATTTTAGGTTCACGGATGAGATGATCGGTATTATGGATGTTAGGAATAGATGGAGTCTAGGGTGTTATTATATAGTCATTGGTATATTATTGAGATGTATTTTATTGGATGTTTTAGTGGTACTGTATATTTGTTGTATATTGAATTATGTATACATTTCTATTAATATTATCGCTGTGTTTTGACTGTGTTCTTGTTATTACTATATATCGTGTATTGTTCTGTCCTGGAGGCACACATGTTATTACTTTGTAACGAGACTATGTACATATAGGTAAGCTATTCATTTGTTATTTAAATATGTACTGGTGTTAGTCCAAGGGAATATTCATGTGTATACCCTATATCACCTCATTCTCCGTATTATCCGATGGTATTATCATATAATACTCTTGGGTAGTATGGATATAAAGGTGGGGGGTGCTACACTCAAGAACACTATTAATTTTCATATAGTAATCTTAATTCAGATTTCAACACTCTATGTATCAAATGCATAAGCGAAGTGTGATATTATAGACAATATAGCATATATGTTGCTTAATGCATAAGAAACCCATCTTAAATGCTTTGTATTAAACAATATATATGATGTTTTCATATATCATTGGGGATATTCTCAATATCCTTTTATATTGATTACAAAAGATGTCATTTTCAAACCCAATGTCGAGTATTAAACAATTAATGTAAAACGACTTAGCAGAGTACATCATTAACAACCATAAGTTTGTTGTTTACTGTTATCTAGCCTTTTGACCATGCAATATTCGAACAGACTTAAACAATCAAATCGGATGAGCGAACGATGGAGAAATGACCCAAGGACTTTGGGAATATCATAAAAAGGAAAGAAAAAGGTAATATCAAAAAGGAGTGAAAAAGTTGAAAATTTGGGATTTCAAGTTTTTGGAGGAGCCGACTCGAAGCAAACCCACAAAATCCTTAGGTCGGACTCAAAGCAGAATAGACTTGAGAAATTCATGAGCCAGACCCGATGCAATCCATAAAAAACTCCAATCATGAATCGGTACCGACTCCCAGGAACGACTCGGTACCGACTCCTGATGACTCACAGCAAACACCCAAAAATTTCGTGTCTGACTCCAAGCAAACAAAGGAAAACTTAATGCATAAAAATCTCAGAGATCTTCAGGTCGAGCCTTAAGCAAACACTCAAATTTCCAAGGTCGGATTCAAAGCAAGTTCAACCAAAGCCAAAACAACACAAATCAGGACATCACAACAATGAGATCCCTTAATTTAAGGATCGGTACCGACTCCTAATTATAGCTTGGGTGAACCCCATCTTCTTCCTACATGTCAATCTTGACGCCAAGAGCTTATTTCCAAGATTTTTTTGTTAATTCAGTGCAGTTCTCCATCAATCTCCATGAACACCTGAATTAGAAACTTTGTTCTTTTACGACTCCATCAATATCTCCAAAAAAACATCTATTTGTGACTATGCAAACAAGGCTTGGATTCATAACACAAACATTGAGAGGGGCCACCACAAGGAGTTGTAGGGCCCCACTCCCCTTCTTTAGGGATTTGTACCGATCCCCCCTATTGGGATCGGTACCGACCCCATACTTAGCACGTATGAGGTTTTTTTTTTTGGAGGACTTTGTCATGACAAGGAGCTTCTGTATGCGAATTTTGAGGAAGATATTTGGTCATTTACCCCTATAAATACACTAGGCCAGCTCCATCACAAGGAGCTTCTCTTTTTCGGCTAACTCCTCCCTAGACTGCCATTAAAATTCATTGTAATCAAGGATAAAATGCATCCCAATCACTTGTAATCACAAATTAGTGGAAAACTAATAGAGAATCGCTCAAGTGGACATAGGCCAAGATTGCCGAACAACTATAAATTTGTGTATGCTTGTTTTATACTTTGTTTTCATTTTACATTCTTCATTCATTCTCTACTTTATTTCTTTTTTGGGTGTTTGTGCCATTTTTGGTGCAAATATTTTGTTGCTTTTACTGAGAACTCGATTCTCAAGCTATTTGAATCCTTGTCTACTATTGTATTGCCTAAAATCCAGGGAAGAAAACCAGTTTCTTCTCAACTAGTTTCCCTACTACTTAGATTTGAACAATGTCTACAGAAAGCTATCTTTAATGGCCCCTAGGAAAGACAAAGCCGTTGCCTCCTCAAGAGCTACTGATGGAGCATAGTATGCTGACCATCAAATTTTGGATGAAGCTCCACGGTAGGATCCCATGGATACCCAGAATCTCTCAGATCTCATCATTAGGATTGACTTTGAAAGGATGACGAAAGAACTACGGGACAACCATGCAGTGCTGAACAGGTAAATCCAGGAGAATAGGAGCTTTACGAACTAGCTGAACACTAGACGTAGAAGGACTAGGAGAGAAACAACTCCTCCATACTCGAAATCAGGAAGTTCCTCATCATCTGGCCATTTTCGAAGGAGAAGAAGGCAATGGACATATTCATATTAAGCAAGGATGTCAAGGCACGAGTTGAGAACCAACCCCAACCAAGCCACGGGAGTCGGTACCGATCCCACTTGGGAGGTCGGTGCAGAACCTATTCACCAAGGTTCAGGTCTTCGACTCGGTGATGGCGGGTAGCATGCGTGCACTGTGACTGACCAAGGTGTTGAAATTCAGGAGTTTGGTGCTGAATTACCCTCAAGAAACAAACACGGAGTTGCTAGGCAAATGATTCCTATAGAGCCAGAAGAGCCTAGATGATGAGGCATGAACCTAGATCATTTTTTGGGCCAAACACAAGGATTAGATTACGATACCCCAACATAACAGCCATTCAAGGACCGGATTTGACTGCAATGGTATGACGGCTTATGAGAGAAAGCCAGGACCAAATTGACGACGACTAGGGCACTTTCCCTAGTTGGAATCCATTTATAGAAGCTATTTTACATGAAGAACCAATGATGCCCTTATACTCAAGAACGACGGATCCTAGACAACACATCATGAAATATGAATGCCACATGGACTCTGCCAGGGCCACGGATGCTGTCAAATGCAAATGCTTTCCCATTTCCCTAGAAGGAGTGGTGACCATGTGGTTTAACCAACTACCACCTAGGTCCATCTCTTCTTTTGATCAGTTGGCAAGAAAATTCATCGAGCAGTTCAGAATGGATGCGACTTGCCTTAAGGATGTCATGTCTTTATCTAACTAATTCTAAGGACCCGAGGAGTCCCTCAAGGATTTTCTAGAGAGATTCAATACCGCAGTGATTGAGGTGAGAAACCCTTAGGAGAATATCATCTTAGTGACTTTGATCATGGGAATCCACCTCGACATGGATTTTGGAGAATGTTTATTAAGGAAGCCTCCCTCTACCCTAGATCGGTTTTACAATAAGGCAGCTTGGTACTTGCGCAAGGAGGAGGCTCTACGGACAAGACAAGGAGATATAACAGGCCATTAGGCCGAAGGAATTCAAAACAACATTGCCGTGAAAATAATTCGAAGCGAGTTCCGAGAACATTTACGTGAATGTACAAAACATGAATGGGAATCAAAGCAAAGGCCACAACTGGGCCCCAGATGAGAATTCGGATTCTAGGAGATGACTGAGAGTACCGAGATTTGACACATATACCCCCCTGAATGATTCGACCAAAAACATCTACTTAGCCACTCACGACTCGAAGCAATACAGAAAACCAGCCCTAAGAGAATCGACTGAAAGCCAAAGGAAGTCTGGGGAGTTCTATAGATTTCATAAGACATATGGTCAAGACACAAACAAATGCAAACATCTCCGAGATATGATCAAAGGGCTGATCTAGAACAAAAAGCTCTAATAATCCGTGAAATTCCCATAGGATGGTAGGCAGGGAACATCCGACCCTCAACGAGGACAGATCTCTCCTAGTGATGATGAACCTAGGTGGCCTGAGAGAAGATTGGTTATAAACTAGACTGCTGATGGTCATCTTCTAGCCGAGAAGGGTTGTAGAAGAATGGAGTAGCAAGCATCTACGATGCTACTTCACTTGAGAATAAGACCCTTTTCTATTTATTTTGAACTATTTCATAAGAAGACTCTGTTATTTTCTATTTTAAATGAATTTGCTTTCCACTGACGTAACCTTGTCTTTGTATGCCATATGAATCGTGAAACGCGACCGACGCGGATGAAACTTTATATAAAAAATGCAGGTACCCAGAGCTAATTGCTCACCAAATCTTCATGGCTCATGGCCCGGCCTTTGGAGTTCTACCGAGATAAGCATGATTCAACCACTCATAGGCCAACTCTTGCCCCTGAATCGGGGGCAAGCCCGTGATCCAAAGTGGATGTGACTCCACTCTCAAATTCATACTCGAAATCTCTACCAAAACATTTATGCCCTGCTTGAGGCTCAGTAAGCTCGAAATCCAATCCAATGTGGATGTGGCAAGACCTTCCATGCATTACAACTTGCCCTCCATGAGGGGCCCAAAAAACATAATCCGAGAGGGATGTGACTGACCGTCCATCTTTAGCCTTTTCCCTTGACCCGACAAGGGGGCATAAAAAATAACCCGAGATGGATGTGAATATACCCATTTATATCCTGTTATGAGACATACATATGTGTAGTTGTATTTTTATGTATACATTTACATTTGTTAGTCGTTTGTATTTTTTGGTTTGTAATATAAGGCCCAGCCTAACTGTAATATGATGGCATTAGTTCGTGGGCTTCAGTGGGCTGATGGAGTCTTGTATATATACTTTGTGGTTTGTGAATAACAAGTTAACGAATTTGGTTTTCTGAAATATTCTCATTTGATAATTCGTTAACATGGTATCAGAGCCAAAAGAGGTTCAAATTCATTAATCCCGCTAGGACTTCTTCTCCTTCAATTGATCGTCTGATTTACCAATTGTATTCAATCTTAGATCTTAGCTTGCTTAAGTCATGGGGGAAAACAAGGTTATTCACGATACTGTTCAGATGATGCCCAAGATCACCGATCACAAGTTGAATGATCAAAACTATTTGAATTGGAGTAGAACGATTCGTCTTTAACTTAGGAGTATTGACAAAGGCAATCACTTAACTGAAGATCCACCAGATGTTGATTCTAAAGAAGAGAAGAATTTACTGTGGCTACGAGATGATGCTCGTCTATTTCTTCAGATCCGAAATTCAATTGATATTGAAGTGATTGGTTTAGTGGATCATTGTGAATTTGTGAAAGAATTGATGGAATACTTGGAGTTCTTGTACTCTGGAAAAGGAAATTTGACAAGGATGTACGATGTATGCAAATCGTTCTATAGAGTAGAGAAAAAGGAGCAAACCTTAATGAGTTATTTCATGAATTTCAAGAAAATATATGAGGAATTGAATCTGTTGCTTCCATTTAGTCCAGATGTTAAAGTTCAACAGCAGCAGCGAGAACAAATGGCTATAATGAATTTTCTTGCAGGATTGACACCTGATTTTGAATCTGAAAAATCACAAATCTTATCTGGATCTGATGTATCATCTTTGAAGGAGGTGTTTAGTCGAATTCTACGAACTGAGGTATTCGGACTCCAATTACTCTAGTTGACAGTGCGTTGATTAGCAGTAGCAAGAATTATGAACCTGGGAAATCAAGTTCCCAATCTGATAATAGGCAATTTTGGAATAATTCTTCTATTAAAAATGTTCAAGGAAATAGATCAGGAAATCAAGGGAAGTTCTATGCATATTGCAAGAAGCCGGGTCATACTAAGTTTGAATGTAGGAAGTTGCAATACAAGAATTTAATGGCAAACAATCCTGCTAATTCAAGTAAAACGGTGCTATTAACTGCTGATGAATACAATAACTATTTGAAATATCAAGAAGGGTTGAAGTACAATACACCAAGTCAAAATTCTTCTTCAGTCACTATGGTTGCCAAAACTGCTAATGGTGAGAATTAAACACCTAAGTGGGTCATAGATTCAGGTGCTACTGACCATATGAGAGGTAATTATCGTTTATTTTCTAACATTCATTTAAACAAGTCACCACATGCTGTTACACTAGCTGATGGATCACAAACTTATGTACAAGGATCAGGAAATGTAGATTTACATCCTCATTTGCCATTGAACTCAGTATTATACTTACCAAATTTGTCATTCAATTTACTATCTGTGAGTCAAATTACTCGTAATCTCAATTGTTGCATATCTTTCTTCCCCGATTATTGCTTGTTTCAGGATCTTGTGACGAATCAAATTATTGGTAAGGGTCAACAAACTGGAGGGTTATATACACTCAATGCTGCATCTCCTGAACATATTACATGCTCAAGTATTGATTCTGCTCTTAAAACTCATTATCAGTTAGGGCATCCATCACTTGCTTTACTTAAAAGACTATGTCCACAATTTAATTATATATCTACATTAGATTGTGAGTCTTGTCATTTTGCTAAGCACCATCGTGTAAGTTTGAGTCCTAGAATAAATAAGAGAGCTTCTTCAGCATTTGATTTAGTTCATTCAGATATATGGGGACCGTCTTCTACTGTGTCAAAGAAAGGATATAAGTACTTTGTAACCTTTGTGGATGATCATACTCGTGTAACCTGGTTGTACTTAATGAAAAACAGATCAGAATTATTTTCTATATTTTCTATGTTTTGTGCTGAAATAAGAAACCAATTTAATGTATCAATCAAAACTCTAAGAAGTGATAATGCAAAAGAGTACATGTCCAGTCAGTTCAGTACTTATATGGCTAAATATGGTATGCTTCATGAGACATCATGTGTGGATACAGCAGCTCAAAATGGTGTGGCAGAAAGGAAGAATCGACATCTCATTGAAACTACTAGAGCACTTCTCTTTCAGATGAATGTTCCCAAAGTATTCTGGGCAGATGCTGTGAGTACGGCATGTTTCTTAATTAATAGAATGCCTTCAACAGTGTTAAACTATGAGGTTCCTATTCAAGTCTTATGTCCAAATAAAACCATATATCTAGTTAAACCCAGAATTTTTGGTTGTGTATGCTATGTGAGGGATGTGAACCCACAATTAACCAAACTAGACCCAAAGTCATTGAAATGTGTATTTGTTGGATACTCAAGCCTTCAAAAAGGACATACATGTTTTTGTCCCAGTTTTCATAAGTATGTTGTATCAGTTGATGTAACATTTATAGAAGATGTACCTTACTTCTCTCCAGTAGTTAAAGAATTACAGAGACAAAAAGAAGAGAGTGAAGAGGAAGATGTTTTAATCTATCCTGCTGATCTACCTCAGGAAAGTGCATAAAATGATGAAGAAAATATTAGTGTCACACAAGAAGATGAGATGAACTTACCAACAGTGGATGATAGAGAAGTCTCAAGACCAGATCCTAATTTGGATCTACCTATTGCACTTCGAAAAGGTAAACGCAAATGTACATATCCAATATCATCATATGTTTCATATGACAAATTAGATCAAATTTCTTCATCTTTTGTATCTACCCTTGATAAAATTACTGTTCCTAAAACTGTGAAAGAAGCTTTATCTAAACCTGAGTGGAAAATGGCAATGTTAGAGGAGCTTGAAGCATTAGATCAAAACCAAACCTGGGAGTTAGTACAGTTACCAGAAAATAGAAAGGTTATTGGGTGCAAATGGGTTTTTAATGTCAAAATGAATCCAGATGGTTCAGTGGCTAGACTTAAAGCTCGCCTAGTTGCTAAAGGTTATGCGCAAGTTTATGGAACTGACTATTGTGAAACGTTTTCTCCTGTAGCTAAAATGACCTCAATCAGGCTGTTTATTTCATTAGCAGCAACACATAATTGGAAGTTGCATCAATTAGACATCAAAAATGCTTTCTTACATGGTGACTTAAAGGAAGAGGTATATATTGAACAACCACCTGGTTTTGTTGCTCAGGGGGAGCAAGGAAAGGTGTGTAGGTTGAAGAAAAGTCTTTATGGGTTGAAACAAAGTCCAAGAGCATGGTTTGGCAAATTTAGTCAAGTAATTGAGAAATTTGGTATAATTAAAAGTAACTTTGACCACTCTGTATTTTATAAGATTTCACGAGAAGGAATAATTCTCCTTGTAGTCTATGTTGATGATATTGTGATAACTGGAAGTGACAAGAAGGGAATTGTTGATCTTAAGACATTTATTCAAGCTTAATTTCATACAAAAGATTTAGGTGAGTTGAAGTATTTCTTAGGAATCGAAGTGATAAGAGATAATGGACATATCTTCATGACACAAAGAAAGTATACACTGGATCTGCTTTCAGAAACAAGACATTTAGGTGCAAAACCATGCACAACTCCTATGGATACAAGCCATGGGTTAACAACTGAAGGTGAATTGTTTGATAATCTAGAAATGTATAGAAGGTTAGTTGGCAAGTTAAACTATCTAACGGTGACAAGGCCTGACATTGCTTTTCCAGTCAGTGTTGTTAGCCAATTCATGAATTCACCCACAATACATCACTGGAATGCTCTTAAGCAAATTCTATGTTATCTGAAGGGAACAGCAGGTCAAGGCATTGAGTATACTAATCATGGTCATAACAAGATAGAGGGTTTCACTAATGCTGATTGGGCTGGATCTAAATCAGATAGGAGGTCAACATCTGGGTATTGTGTGTTTGTTGGAGGTAATCTAGTGTCATGGAAAAGCAAGAAACAGACTGTTGTGTCTCGTTCAAGTGCTGAGTCAGAATATAGAGCCATGGCCAATGCAATTTGTGAGTTGATGTGGTTGAGTCATGTTTTGTCTGAATTGAAGTTGAAGAATGTGGCATTAGTAGACTTGTGGTGTGATAACCAAGCAGCTATTCATATTGCAACCAACCCAGTTTTTCATGAGAGGACAAAGCATATCGAGGTTGACTGCCATTTCATCAGGGGGAAGGTACAAATGGGCTTGGTGAATCTGAAGCACATTCGGTCTGGTGATCAACTTGCAGATTTATTCACCAAGGCATTAAATGGAGCACGAATCAGATTTCTGAGTAACAAGTTGGGCATGATAAATGAATATGCACCAACTTGAGGGGGAGTGTTATGAGACATACATATGTGTAGTTGTATTTTTATGTATACATTTACATTTTTTAGTCGTTTGTATTTTTTGGTTTGTAATATAAGGCCCAGCCTAACTGTAATATGATGGCATTAGTTCGTGGGCTTCAGTGGGCTGATGGAGTCTTGTATATATACTTTGTGGTTCGTGAATGACAAGTTAACGAATTTGGTTTTCTGAAATATTCTCATTTGATAATTCGTTAACATATCCTAGCCCTTACCCTTGAACCGATAGAGGGGGCATGAAACATAATCCAAGATGGATGTGACTGACCGTCCATTTCCAAACTTTTTCCCTTGACTCGACATGGGGAGTTCAAACCAAAATGGATGTAATTGACCAGTCATCAACTTAACTCTATTCCTTGACCCGATAGAGGGAGTTCAAACAAAAATGGATGTGACTGACCATCCATCAGCCTAATTTCTCCCTTGATCTGATAGGAGGAGTATAAAATTAGAATGGATGTGATATGACCATCCATTCTCCAACTTTGACCATCCAAACAAAGGCGGACGTGATTTGGCCGTTCACTCTTTAGCTTGTGCTCTTGACGCGGGAGCATAACCACAACTCGAGATGGATGTGATCCGACCATCCATTAGTTTACACCACCTACGATCTGGACGTTCGCCAGCTCCAACCTTCGATCCAATGAAATATAATAGAGTTTATACAACTGATACAGAAACTCAACTGATAACATCAAATAATCACATAACCTATTGTATATCTCATAATACATCAGATGAAAGATAATAGTCAACACAGATATAAAAAAGTCGAGATAGTGATAACAATGTAAAGCAATCATTAGAGTATAAGATCCATAGAGTTATACAACACGGTAATAGAGTTTATATAACTGATACATAAACCCAATCGATAAACTGTCTCTAATAATAGTAAGTTAAACACTGTCAACGCTCCACAATCTCAAACGGTGGAATATACAATAACAAAGTCAAATATAAGTATGAGGAAACGTCACCGCCTGCTAATCCATCTGCAGAACCCCATTTGTTATACACACAATCTCAAAATACTATAAAAGTCGATATAGTATACGGAATAGAGTGTATACGAATCATACTTGACATGTCCCTGCAACCAAAGAGTTTGCACATAACATTGATAATATGCTACTCTACAACATTATAAAGAGGCACTCCATACGTAGTAAATTGTCGGCTGCCTAGGTATCTCTGTCCACAATACCTACTCCATACTAGGTAAACTATCGGGTTGTCTAAGTATCCCTATCCACAATACCTACCTCGTGTGACATTACTAGAGTGATAGGTGGCTAGTGAAGCAACCATAACAAATATAGCATCCATCAAACAATACTAACTATCACTCAGTGTGCTCTAAATATACGATAACTTGTATGGCCTCCATACTGCCAGGGACTAATGGAAAAATCCTGGTTCTCAACTGTACTCTCGTATCATGCAGCCCAAAGTTCGACATGGATCTCGTAGCCTAAAGCTAGACACTAGACCCAAAGCCACAGGTCCAGGGTATACAGATCCCAACATGATCCATAGGCGTCCCCACTTAAATACCCATGCTTCGAGTACAATAGAAAACACCATAAGGAATCAACGATCCCTTAGCACATGCATATCGATTCGAGCCCTACTCGCTCAATCAAATTCCTACTATCTAGGACCCACCAGGTTCATCCACTCCATGGCTCCTAACATGAGCCTCTTCAGTACCTACTCCCTACATAAGTCACAAACCGAAGATACATAGTCTATAATATTCGGTGCCACTCCCACCACGAGTCACAAACTGAAGATACAAGGATTTTCATCATGATGTTACATCACCATCCATCCCTGATGCAAACGAGCCAACACCTCCAGCATGATCTACAGAGTCCTGTAACTATCAACCTCGGAACCAACTGCATACACCATCAAGTCATAATCTAAAGTACTAAGATCTCATGTCGATGCATTGCATCATCGCCTCACCATTAAAATCGCATGCCATAGAGCAATAACATCAAGACTCTAAGTTGGTCGCATGAACAAACCATCACATCACACACCTTGAAATCTACTCAACATCCATGCCAAAGATCGGCCAAATCGCCAATCGTTAATAGTGATGGACATTGACCACTCTACGGTGGTCAATACCAACCACTTTGGTCATTTACTTAACTAGAGCACAAATCAAATGGAAATGTCCGACATCCGCCTTGAAGTCTGAAGCCTCATCATCCACCATAAGATCAGTCGGCATGTATCCTAACCCTCATCAACAACTTTTCTCATTTGTTGGATTTTCGTGTGTACGAAACTCCAATGCATATGATATTTCCCTAATACTCGATCGCCGCTAAATCAGCGTTTTCAACCAAAAATATTTAAACAAATAATTAACTAATTAAAAGATAATTACCTTAATTAACTTTTGATCCTTCTTCCTCTATCACTTATACATGTGCATGGCATTCCCAAACCCTATCTAGCATGCATGATCTTGTAGTGATACAGAGCTATGCTCTAGGAAATCGAGTGTCGTTTGCCCCCATCACTCTCCTCTTTGAATGCTCGATCCATCGATACCAAGATCACGAACCCTGATGTCTCTGCCTAAATCACGATCTCCAGATTACCAAATGCTGCTCTTACAGGTCATGATGATCAATCTATGATCGGTCGATCTAACAATCATGGTGAAGGTAGATATTAGCAAGAGAATGTCAATGGCGATCTCTGTTATGCCTAACTAGCCATGAATCAGCCACCAATCTGATACCCTAGTCATGGCCAAAGACATCGACATTCACCAACCACGATCATATAATAGATCGACACCACCAAATCGAAGCTCTCATCGGTACGAGCTCATCCTATCTAGTTTCGCAATTTATTGTTGAACGGATCGCTCGATTTTGATTTTTGAAATGAAATGAGAGGAGCGACCATTATTTTTTATGAAACAGTAAAGATGAGAATGAAATTAGAGAGGGAAAGGGGTGGGATTATCTTATATTAATAATTTATTCCATTTATTTATTTTCTTAAATAAATGGTCGTACGTTTCGAGTCCGTACAATCACATGATGTGTCTGATCGCAACGAAACTCGTCTACGTACATAACCTCATTTTTTCCGATCCAATAGTATAAATCTCATCACTATTTGAGACTGCATCTCGGGACGCTAATTTTGCGCATTTCGAGATCGTTTCGGCCATCGGATCGCTCGATCTCCAAATATAGTGATGCTTAAACTCATTTTAATTCACAACGTCAATCCGAACTCAATGGAAGTGGTCTCAAGTCCTAATTCGACCATATCTGAAATATCATATTTTTGGGTCTTTAATTAATTAACGAAATATTTAAATCAATTGTTTAAATATCTTATTGTTAAATATATGAGTCGTTATATTCTCCTTTCCTTTAAAGGATTTCATCCCTGAAATCACAAAGTAAGAAGAACGTCTTCGCACCCATAGGCCATCAAAGCCCCTCAGATTTTGGAAAAATTTGATAGCACCTCCTTTGTGCGGCTAGGTCCGGAGAAAATCCCAATACAACAAAGATATATATACATCTCATATCCGAGGCATCTCATATCTCGGGTATCTCATTTCCAAGGATAACCAAACATATATCACACAATCTACACTACAGATGTTACATACCTCTCTTGTAGCAAGAGCATAACATTTAGATGGGAATATAAGTGGATAAGCATCCAAATAGCCAACACTTATTTCCATGTACCTGAATATGTACTCAGCAAAGAGGATTCAACACAAATGTCACATCACCATGTATTTAAGCATACTAGATTATATATAGCAATCATCTCAAATAAGTATGCTATATCAAACCATAACTATCCCGCATGCCTAACAACCATATAAGCATGGGCTATCATATCAAATGCTAACAATCCAACATCAAACATGCATACATAAGATCAAATATCAACAAGTAACATCCATGCAGGATACAAAACTATCTAGTATATAACATCAAATATGATATCCAATATGGAAGCCAGTGATAAAAATGAAACCTCACCAAGCAAAGAGCTTCGAACAAGTGGTCCTCATGCTCCCCTCAGTCTACCATATGTAATCATCTTCACTTTCACTCCATTAAACCTTTACTCCTCCACTGCCCTCCTCCTAAACTATTTCGTAACACATTTATCGGTACAAATTGGCCTATGAGGTCTCATAGTCCTTGGTTCAGTCTCAATATCATATAATGATTCAGTGCCAAATTTCTAAACGCCTCTTGTAAGTTCTCCCAAAACCCACTATCGAACAACGGGTTTCGACCATATACAATGCTCTTGGCAGACAATGGAATCACGCTATCCATCCAACATATAACTCGAAAAATATGGATGCCATTCTACAAAACTAAAGGAATATAAATATAGCATTCTTCTTTAATCAATCGACCGTGACTCAAATGCTGTCACACTATCCTCGGGCATTGGTAATCTATCAATGCAGCTTATAAATATAAGCTCTCACTACTCGAGAACAAGCAATCTCTCATCCCTATGGAACCAATAGTCTCGATCGGGTTTGCACCGCATCACCTCTATAGACACTACTCGTTCTTCTAACTTAGCCATGATCTACACTAGTCTAGCTTCACGCCTCTGACTAGTACCGATCTGCTAAATCAAAGTGAGTCTGATGGTCAAACTAGCCATCATCTTTGCCCATGGCTCATTAGTTCTAATTCATAACCAGTGATAAACTCGAGCAATGCCCACTCTAGGAATAATGTTCACAAACCGGTATGTCTTCCGCTCAAAGCACTAACAACTACATTTCGCTTACAGACGTATAAGAAATGTCAAAGTCATAGGAGGCTAATAATTTGTGACACCCACCTCTATACTCACACTAGCCAAGGACACTACGGGGTAATGCCGTCGACTGGCACGAAAAATAAGGCTGTTGAGGAGCGACTATCTATGTAATTGCTTTGTGCGAGCACCGATATGTCAAATAATATAAGTTATATTTCATTTCAAGAGGAAATTCGACATATCAAATACAAACTCAAAGCTACCACACAGTGGCTATGAGACCTTCGGAAACAAATATAGAAAAAAACATAACACAAATCAGTCATAAATATTCATATCACAAGGGCGGAAATAGATATGAATATATCACATAGAAGTGTACATCAAAGTAGTGGTCAAACTAGATCCACTACGTCACAAAAGAATAGATACAAGTGATAGACAAAAGAAGAAGTATACATCAAGGAGTCTCTATCTCAAATGTATACAAACAAAAACTACTAAGCTAAAGTAGTTAGCCAAAAGTCAGGTGACGGACCCTGATAAGAAGTCTAGCAGAAGCACCTGAAATATCTCGGTCTGACCCGAGTATTATTTAAGAAGAAAATAATAAACAGATCAGTCTAGCTATAAATATCAGATAAAATGAGATAGGATAAGAGATATGACAAAAACGTATGATAACAATAATGCCATACTACGACAAGTATACATCAAATAACAACAAAAATCATACAATATCTCAAATCATCTCAAAACACCAAAAATAATCACATTCTTTAAATTATTCACCAAAACAAAAATATTGACAAAACATATCAATGCCAATCCACGAAAATTGGTGAAACACAAATTCTAGAAATCATCAACTAGAAATCCAGAAATCACAAAAAGGGGAAGGCCTATCATAAACGGGAGCATGAAAACTCACCAACACGTGTATCACAAACGGGTCGCTAAACCATGGTCACTAACCATAGAGTCAATGCCACGACGTAGTACAGCGAACGCCCGAGGAACCTGAAACTCAAATAATCCAGAACATCGACGTAGTACAGCGTTACGCCCGATGAACCAAACTCAAATAATCTGGAACAACAACGTAGTACAGCGAACGCCGATGAACCAAACTCAAATAATACGGAACAACGACGTAGTACAGCGAACGCCCGATGAACCGAACTCCAATAAACCGGAACAACGATGTAGTACAGTGTTACGCCCGATGAACCAAACTCCAATAAACCCATAGGTCGCGAGCCTATAAAAATGAGATGAAGCTCCATAAATCGGGGTACAGTCCCCCACGTGGACAAAGAGACATCGCATATCGCTAGTCTAAACCACAAAATGATCATCATCGATCGTCAAGAAGTGTCGATTACACTAAGCTAGTAAATAAATGAGTTTAGCTTCATGTCCCATAACTACTGGCTTAACTTAAATATTTACGAACAAATTGTAGATTTCCACTCGAAAATTGTCACAAGAGTTCGGTCGAACAAGTTCAAGAATTAACCGATGAAGTAAACGCAAGTGTTTCATACCACTTGTTTTACTAAGCCATTTAATTAGATTTCTCATACGAATGAGGTAAAGGTTTGTATATACTAATAGACTGGAAAACGATTTTTATAAACGAGATTTGTATTAAAATAGAGTCGAAAACATCTTTGTGAAAGAGTTTGAATATTTACTACTAGTATAGATACCTTTGTATTTGAAAGTGACAAATCACAAAAATGATTGTAAAAACAATCAATCACCAAAGATTCACATTCGAAGACGTAAATCAAAACCATAGAAATCGATATCAAATCCATCAAATGGATATTACCAAAAATCCAAAGAAAGAAGTCATCAAAGTCGATAATAAGTGATGACAACTATCCGGATCAACAACAATCAATTAAAAATAGGAAATCCACTCAAAACAGGCTAAATAGGCAAAAATGAATGTTTCCAGATGTCTGGTTTGGAATCCAGATGTCTGGATTTGTTTTTTGGAAATAGTTCAGAAAACCACCCTGACGTCTAGAATATCGAAGCAGACGTCTGAGCCATGACCAGACGTCTGGTTTAGAATCCAGACGTCTGGATTTGTTCTCTGGAACTAGAGAACCCCCAAACGTCTGAAACTTCAAGTCAGACGCCTGAGACTCATCCAGGCATCTGATCCTATATTTCAGACGTCTGGAATTAGTCTCTTCTCTTTTCTTTTACTTTCTGCCGTGTTCCAGGTCTGAATCCAGACGTCTGAACTTGCATTTCAGACGTCTGAACCACTTAGCTGGGTAGAAATTACCCTAGGCCAATGATGGCCAAAACATATCGAGAGCGATCGGACGAGCAACGACGACTAGGGATTTATGCCAAGCGACAACCCAGCCTTATAGGCTCTTCGATACACCCCAAATAACATGTCCAAACATCCATAGTAGGATTTTCATAAATTGGACTTCAAAACCAAAAATTGGAGAATTCATAAAACCAATTCAAATCAAAGCAAATGAACATGAAATAGATGTTAGGAATTCATACCTAACAACAATGAAAGCTATAGATGTAGATGTGAGTTAAAGAACTCACCTTTAAAACTCAAAAACACGAATGAGAAGCTTTAAAACAAAGGAAAGGCCAATTCCTCTTCGACTTCAACTCAAGAAGCTCCAATCTAAGCTAATAAGCAAATATTTCCTAAGTTAGGGTTTAGGAATTTCTGAGATTGAAGAGAGATAGAGATGGAGAAGATGAAGAGGATGCTTACCTAAGCTTCTCTTTGATTTTTGGAGTAAGAACTTGAGTTTCCAAATCAAACTAGGGTTTGGAATTTCTATTTCCCATTCTTTTCCCCCATTTTCTCTTGAGCTAGAGTGTTAGGAAAATAATAGAATGAAAGTAGAGGGAATGGAGTGTTAGGGTATTAGATGAGTTGGTGGGCTGAAACCCAAACCCAAAGCCCTAAATGAAAATATCAAAATTCTACTCAACTCCAAACATATCGATGTTTATACTCAAAAAAGTTGTAAACGTCATTTTGGACTCAATGGAAGTGGTCTCGAGTCTCAATTCGACTATTTACAAAAAGTAACATTTCGGACTTTAATCCGATTAACGATGCTATATTTAAATAAAACATTTAAATATACAATCGTAAAATATGCGGGTTGTTACAGAATTCCAACCATCGCTACTGGTAATGGTTGAGATCTTTCTCAAAGAAGAGATACTTGAACGATGTGGAATCACTGAACAACTCGAACCTCTCTCCTAATAGATAATGCCTCCAAATCCCCAAAGCGAACTCTATCTCCACCGACTCCACATGAAGAGTCTGATACTTCTTATCATGTAGTTTCAGTTGTTGACTAACATGTGACAACCTTACCTTTCGGTATCAGTACCACACCCAATTAAGTACCATAGGAATGTGTGTACTATCACCTCCTCATTCCTGCTTGGAATGAGTAACATCAGTGCACTCGTCAACCTCTTGGTTAGACTCATTAACGTGTGTTTGCACCTCGCATCTCAAATAAAAGTCCGATCCTCTCCCATCCAGTTAACGATACCGCTACCTTGGGTCTATTTAAATTCTAGACTGCCGTAATCTCTGTAGGATCTACAGCAATGTCCTATTCTGAAACAACATGACCCAAGCATCTTACTTCCCTCCTCTAGAAGTGATACTCCAAAATCTCATTATCAATCGGGGTCTTCACAACACCTATAATACAATCATCAATCGTGCCTTGTGCTCTTCTTTCGTCCATGAGTGGACGAAAATACCATGAATGGGCATTAGCATAGATTTACCCAAGTGAGCCCCTGAATTATGATCCATGAAATCAACAAGGCATGCCGACACATTGGTTAGCCCGAGCGGCATAACCAACTAATCAAAAACCAAAGTAGCATACAGAACACTATAATCGATCACTCTATCATACTCTCAGTTGGTGAAATCTCATTGCAAGGTCCAACTAAGAGAATACCCTCACACTACAGAGCTGATCGAACAAGCAATCATTAAGCAGAAGTGGATACCTGTTTGTCATCTAATTCAGGTCCCTAAAATCAACAAACAACTCCAAATAGCCATTCTCTTTAATGGCGAACTATATAGGTGCATCCTACCCTAATATGCACCTACGAATGAACCATCATCTCACAAGGTCATCTGCTCTCACCTTTAACCTCCTCCACTCTTTGGAAATCATATGCCTTAAAGGCATAACTAGTGGTTTAGTACCTTTAACCAGATCAATACGGAACTCAATCCCTATATGGTGGAAATCCGGCCACCTCATCGCATATGCCCGGACACTCTCTAGCTACAAGCGTAGACACAACTTGTCATGTGGAATATCAAGCGAATATAGAAAGCTAACCATAACCCCATCCTCTACAGGAAGCCAATCACTACCATTCGCTCCTCCACAACATCAATTGTCAACAACGACCTCTCACAATCCACCACTATTCTATACCCCCTTCAGCCAGTCCATTCCCAAACTATAATACCAAAATAAACCCCAAAAAAATCAATAGCAAACAAACAATAAACATTGATGGCATAATAAGATAAAGTCTCGACAAACCATGTATAGGCTGCCTGAGCCCCTAACTAGGCCCATCACAATCGAAGGTCGGTTAATTATCTCGAATCTCAATCCCAACCTATCCATCAAATCACTAGATATGAAGGAATGTGAAACCTCGATGTCAAATAAAACACGTATGGAAATGCTATAAGTGGAACGCATACCTCAAACAGTACTGTCATTTCCCTTCTCTTTCGTCGATGGCGCATTCGACGAAACCGGAATGACAATCAATGCATATGTTTCCATGGTTTATCCCTACTCGGCTGGTTCAGGACAACCCTTCAACACTGGTTATAGGCCCTCTCGTCATAAAGCCTTCTCAATCATCTTCTTAAAGCTCTCGTCAATATGACTAATCAATCGCTTCCCAAGATGATCACTTAACTCAATGATAAACTCTTCACTCTTCGAAGCGAACTATGAACTATCCTAAGTAAATCAATCCTTGGGAATCAAAGCTATAGAGACACTCGACTAGTTCATTGTTCATCCCTGGAGTTATTTAGAGGTCAAATTCTACCTCATTGCATCATCTAACTCCAAGTCATTGAAGATCCTTTTGCAAGTAACCGTCTAATCTTGCCTTTCAATAGCCGACTTTGTTATGAGGAACGGTCTGCCTCCTAGACTCACATAGTCTTTATACAACTCAGCAAAGTTGACTCTAACCATATTGCAGTTAAGAACTATAATCATCTAAAGAAACTTGGGCATTCCTGGAAATGATTTTGCACCATCTCTACGAACATATCCTATCAATCAGGGTTAGTGATCCCGATCCTACCCACCGCTCAAGTCTGAAGATAGATTCAGCAGCAATATTTCTCATATGCCATTTATTCCTATTCTACAAAAAGACGATCAAACTCTCATAAAGTGAAACGACCCGAAATTTTCGATCCCGAAAATTTCAGATAGTTAGGAAAAGAAGAAAGAGATAGAAGAAGAAGAAACAGAAACACTACACAGATTCTCACATTCGCAGTGGATCAAAATATAATATCAAATAATAACAGTTTACAAAAGAATACTGTATTAGTTGATTACATTTTTATACACCAGAGTTACACATATACTCAAACACTGGACATATACAAATCAACATGTCTCAGATAAACAGAAATATATCACAGCAGAAACACTCCATACGTTCCTGCCATCCAGCTCGCCTCCTGATCTCCAGAACGTCATTACTTAAAAATCTGTAATACTCGGTCTGACTCGAGCATTACATCAAAGTAACACCGGGTCAGGCTGGAAAACAGCGTGAGTAAACCCATATAATTTGAAATACTAAACTCAAACCATGAAAGGAAATCCGGGTAACTCGTACTTCACTACGAGTTTATTACCTGTTATATTCAATGCTTATTTTACAACTCAAATCCTAGGTATTCTAATTTGGTTCAAAGGTCCATAATATTCCATTCCAGCCTATTGATTTCACATATAAAGAACTATTGCAAATTTCTAATCGAAGTGTTTTTGGGTATTTACAAATACCCGACTCCGGTCCCTTCGAATCCCATGTCATCTTAACAAAGCTATCAAAATAAACGAAACAATTCAATTTTAAATACAGGATGTCATTATTGTTCCCAACATATTTTATCACATAGGCCTCATACATCACTTATCATAGATGTCATCTAATATAAGGCACACATTATCATTCAATCATTCATAAGCAAGATTAATCAACCATACCATCTTTAATTAATTTAACTAACCTCAATTGAATTAAATTACTTACTTTAATTACTTCTAAATCCTGCTTATTTCTAACCAACTAATTAATCATCCAAAAATCATCCATCTTAATTAATCCTCCTCGATTAATCATTAGGTAATAATCCTTAACCAAATCATCCAGTGATTATTTTGAATTAATTAAACTAATCACATTAAACTTAATTAATTACATTGAGTAATTAATTCCTCTAATTTCTTCCATTAAGTAATTATACTTAAAAAAATCCATAAATGATTATCTCTAATTAATTATTAAAATTAATCACATTAATTAATTATTTAATAATCCTAGTTAATGATCTTCATTAATAATTCTTTAATTACCTCTCCAAAGTAATTAACTTACATTAATCATTATCAATTACAAATTAATTTATCTTTAATAAAAAATTAATTAATCTTTAATTATATACTTAATTAAGGCTTAACTATAACTTAATTAATCCTTAATTACTTGATTAATTAACCTTGATTATAACTTAATTGCTTAATTAATAAATCTTTAATCATTAATTAATAACCTTTAATTATCTAATTAATGATCTTTAATTACAAATTAATTAACCCTTAATCATTTATTTATTAATCCTTAATCATAAATTAAATCTTAATTTAACTTTAAGACAAAACATTTCTTAATTATGACTAAATTGTGATTAACAAATCATTTGAAAACATATTACTTTGAATTTACTTTAAAATTTCATTCCAAATATAAGATATAAAATGAATACAAATTTAACTTTACAAAGTTTAAAACAATTAAAACAAAACCTTTATAATCTCCTATAAGGAATACTCATAATAAACTTAAAGGAATTTAAACCAAATCCATTTTAAATTCAAATCATTTAAAAATATACTTTAACATTCAAAGTTGTTTAAAGCAATTTAAATTTAAAACTTCCTTTTATTTCGAACTTATGAAACAAACTAAATTTGATTCCATATTAAACTTTGATTAAAAATTGACTTACATACTACATCTTCATTTTTAAAATTCAAACCATTAAAATATGCTTAAACATTCAAAGTTATTTAAAACATTTTAAATTTCCTTAACTTTCATCATTTAAAATCAGGATGTAAAAGATAGTTGAAATTCAAATTCTAAACTAGATTTAACTTGTTCAAATCTGGCTTTTAAATGTTGAATTTCATTTCAGATTAAACCCAGACAAAGTAAATAGTAATTTACCCGAGCCCATCCTAATTTGCTTCGAGCCAAACATCACCAGACTTCGAGCAAATCACCCAATTACTTCGAGTAAAACTCGAGTACGAACCCTCTGCCCAAAAACAAACTTCACCAAAACCAAACAGTGCATCGTGCACGTACACGGTGGCACCGTTCTACTTCGATCATCGCCGATGATCTCCTTAGGTCATCGATCACCCTCTCATCTAAATACGATCATCATATCAACCTCCCAGACTCGAGATCAAATTCGAGCTTCACATCCCAAACCTGGAACCACACTTCAACCTGGAAAACATCTCATTCTCGAAACTTCGACCACCAGAGTTTTTGCATCCAGGCCTCGCCTTTGTCAACGTCCAAGCTTCCATCACCCAAAATCCCATTACACTCGATCAACTCAAACAGCCGTGGAGATCAAATTACTACGCCTAGCTAAAACTAGGGTTCTAAACAAAACTTGGTCGCCGCAGCCACTACAACTCCTAGATCACCATACTGACATTTTTCCCATCATCTTCGATCGCTCCTCCATCAATACTGAAGATTCCGACCTCCCAGTCAACGGAGATCATCATAAAATCCCAATAAACCATTTTCAGTTCATCCCAGAACTGCACACTCATCCCCAAACTAGAAATTATGATTTTAGTGTTAAAAATCATGTTTTTGCATGATGTTTCAGATCCTAACCCTGAAACAATAAATTATGATATTTAAATTTTCACTTATATATAGGCTTGATCAATTATTTTGATTTCCAGAGTCATAACAATATTACTTTGACTTAAGTATAATTTTGAACTCGAATTTGAAATGAAACAAACCAGTTTCATTTGAATCTTAAGTTTAAATAGAGACTAAATTAAAAGATTTTGAATTTAAAATAAAACAAGGACTGGAAACTATAAACAGAGTAGATTCTGTTGCAAACAAACATGCATACATCATACATCTAGAAATACAACCATATACATACACAAACATGCATATTTTCAGACAACTAGCATACAACCAAATTATATACTTAAAACTTGTTAAAAGTGATGTTACTCACCTGAAACAATTTTGAACAGAGAAAAAATCTTGCTTTTGAAAACTGTTAGCTGAAACCCCTTTGATCTTCTTTATCTCCTTGCTTGTTTCTTGTTGGTTTAGTTGTTGTTTAAGTTTCAATTGTAGGATTAGTCTCTGAAATGCTAAGTTTTGATGAACGAAATGGAGAGATTGATATATAAGAAACAAGTATGCATGCTGATATTTTATTTGTACAACAATGGTCAAAGATTTTTTTTTCTCTATGGTGGCTGAG
The DNA here is from genome assembly GCA_030737815.1 of Allium fistulosum. Taxonomy (NCBI): domain Eukaryota; kingdom Viridiplantae; phylum Streptophyta; class Magnoliopsida; order Asparagales; family Amaryllidaceae; genus Allium; species Allium fistulosum. The sequence continues at coordinate 1,152,961,803 of CM060901.1, forward strand.
ATGATATATTTTGTGCTAGCATTAATTAAAATTGTCTTGTTTCTTATTGTCATACTTATCTTTTTTTTTCTTCAAGTACAACTTGTACACATTTTACTGTTTCCTATTGTCTTATTTCCTTGCCTGGTTATGCTTTCTACTCTATATGCTTCTATAAAATTGTTATATTTTTAGAATTATCCTATGTGTTCATTTTATATTTTTACATAACCATAAATTTACTTTATATATTTATTTCTATTTTAAGCTTAAACTACCAAACACTTCATTTACAATTAAATATTTTATTTTATTTTTAAACATTATTACCAAGATTACATCAAATATATATATATATATATAATTGAAGTGAATAAGGTAGAGCTTACTTTAATTTAATGTGAATAAGATAGATTTTACTTTTAAATATTTTGAAACTCTTTATTTTAAATTCCAAATCATAATTTCCTTCCAAAAATACACACATATATATATATATATATATTCGTTTTTAAACTGATAAGTTTGTATTTCAATTTATCAGATTAAATTCTTACTAAAATAATATTGCCAAAATCCCGGTTCGTCACATATATATTATTTATTTTCTATAAGATTTATCATCTCCAGATATTTTTATAATTCAATATTTATTACAGTTTTAAATCAATTTATATATATATCCCGATATTTTAATTATCGCAAATTTATTCGTTTGACTAATTAATATTAATATTTCAATAATAAAATCGGTTAATTTCCCGACTAACAGACGTCCAAAAATCCGGGTCGTCACACTCCTCCCCCCTTTAGAACTTTTCGTCCTCGAAAAGGAAGAAAGAAATTTTAAATTATACTGAGAATTATTAGTTAAATTATCCTTTAAACATTCTTAACTCTCTACTCTTTTTATTTCAAAATTTCAAAATTTTAAACACTTATGAATAACATAATATAACCATTATAGCTTTTATATAAAAATACTTTTAATAACTCGATGTTTCAACAAGTCCATCCTTGTTCTCATAGAAATTCGGTCATACGTTGATCAGACGTAGGACTGAAAATCTATAAATACTTGGTAAACCCGTTTTCAACACCCAGTGAAAATACTTGGAATATAATTTTATAGAAAATATAGAAAACAGTTTTTGAAAATAGAGGAAATATCTTTGGTGAGAATGCTCTGGAAATCATCACCCCCATCCATGGTCGCAGTTACATCCTGGGTTACGTTGCCATCGCAGTAAAAGTCCATGTAACTGTAGGCACTCCGCGCCCCTCGATTACGCCATGGAACCCACAACAGATCGCAGTTACATTCCTGGGTTATGTTGCCATCGCAGCAAAAGTCCATGTAACTGTAGGCATCAGCGCCCTCGATTTTCGCTGTCAAAAATGAAACTTCTCCACTCCCACATAGGTCGCAGTCTACCGATGTAAAATCAAACGCAGACTGTTGGCTCTCAGCATCACACACGACTTTCGCTATGTTACCATAGGTCACAGTCTACCGATATAAAATCAAACGTAGACTGTTGGCTCTCAGCAGCACACACGACTTTCGCTATGGTATGTAGTAGATCGCAGTGACATCGAGTTAAACTGTCGTCATAGCATAACTCAAATGCCTCTGTAGGCATCAACGCCCTCAACTTCCGCTACACACTATACATGATCCTCTGGAACTAGTTTTGTCCGGAGTCCTCACAGGATCAACTTTAGAACCTCCCCTTAGAGGCTCAAGGCAGTACCATCCTATGGCACTCCTGAGAAGTTCATTCAAGGGAGCGCCTTTTTCCCCAAAGCCACTTCAAATCACTTTATACTATACACATATAGTATTTTCCAAATCATACACCTAGTATGAATTTCATATAATTATCCTTTCTCAAAATCGATTATCCCAAAATCGATAATTCACAAACTAGGCTTTCCAAATTCCAAATTTGATTTTCCTCAAAAATCAAAAGCCTTTCCAAATCCATAGGTTCCAAAAACCTTTTCTCAAAATCATTCTCATAAGACCCTTTACATATATATATATACATACATATATATATATATATATATAACTTTAAAAATCTTTGGATCACTTCAAACTTGTATAAATTCCCTTTCTATACTTCAAATACTTTCAAAAACCCTTTTCTTCTGGCAAAAGATTCAACAAGGGGGTTTTATCATATATATAACAAAGATACGTAACTTTGTTTATTCCAAATCAAATATTCAAATTTGATAACTCTATAAAGTCACTTACCAAATTACTTACTTCCATAATGCAAATTTTTACCATAGAAATATCCAATTTCCACTTTACTTCATCATATATTACACAAAATATACTTTCAATTTCAAAAATCATTTACAGTTCTTATCCACAAATTTTCAATATTAATTTCAATCAAACTCGTACGATGTACACATATCATCCGTACGCAATATCAATCTGATCGCTCACTCGATCACACAATTTCACTTCCGAACTAGTATCGTCCACTCGACTTCCTAGTGCAGACTCAGATCTGGTTTCTTGATCAGAAACCGTCATTCTCCTTGCATAGTCACAACTATGATAGAGAATATCCAGAACCAAATCAAAATTCCATATCCAGGTTCGCCGTCGAAAATCGAGCGGAAAATCCCAACTCGGATTGATAATACTATCTCGAAATTCTGTGCTCGAATCTGGATCAAACCACTATGCGAATAAAATAATATACGTACATCCTACGTATTTATCTTAATTGACTATCGGTTAAATCAATTTCCTTTCTATTCATCCTCACTTTGATTTTATTCACTTATTCACATTTGCCTTAATCCCCATTTGGATTATCACTTCAATTCTTATCTCAGTTGGGTATTTAATCAATAATAGTTTGAACTCCGACCAGTTTATATTAAGAAAATAGCTTAAAAAATTTAAAAATAGATAAGTAGTTTAAAATAATTATTAGTTTGTAAAATAGCTGTAAAACAGTTAAGTAACTGTAAAATTGTTAAATAGTTCCCAAAAGTACTTGTAAAACAAGCTTAAGATAGTTTTAGGTTTAAAAAGAAAAGTTGTATAGTAAATAGTTTGGAAAAATAGATTTATATTAAAACAATTTATTTTAAAAATAGTCCAAAGTCAAACTGTTCAATTCCCCATCAATTCAATTTAAATTTCCACTTCCATTTAAATTGACTCATTTCTAATTTGAATAACTTCAAGCTCCCTTGAACTTGATTTATCCCCAATTAAAGTTGAATTAACCTCAATTTCTTTCCAAATTCAAATCAAATTCCATTTGATTTTAAACATATTCACTTTAATTACAAATTTCAATTTATTCAAATTAACTTAGACCAATTTCAAATTGAATCCACTTCAATTTCAAATCATTTCAATTTCTATATGAATTAATCCCAATTCCCATTTGAATTTGAACTCATTCAATCCTCAATTTTATTTCAAATTAATCCAATTCAAATTTTCCATTTGAATTTTATACTTATCCATCTTCAATTCTAATTAATTCAAACTAAATTCAATTTGAACTAATGAAATCTGAATCTCAACCTTAATCCATCTCGAATTATATAAATTTGAGTTAAATTTTCAAAAGTTAATTTAACCCCTTAAATCAAATTTACCTTTATCAATAATCCAAATCTTTAAATAATTTAATTCTGAGTTCAATTCTCAAAATTCCGTTTTAAATTATCTTTACTTAACTTATTTCAAAGTTCAAATAAGAGTTCAAAATAATTTTAATTGACAAATTCAATTATTCAAATTTTCAGTTCAAAGTAATTCCATATCCTTAATTTCAAATTAAAGTTTAATTTCCCTTTTATCTCAATAATGGATATATTACCACACTTCATTCTTCATTCATTTAAACAAATCCAATTCACAATCTAAAGATTATTAATAACAATAGGATAATATTATCCAAATTATTTTAAAACATCCATTTTCAATTTCCAGATCTCAAACCCATTTTGAGATCACACAAACTCCCAATTCAAATTAATCATTCAACTTCCCAAGTTAAATCCCAATTTCATCTTGAAATTTCCAATTCAGGTTGCTTGTTAACTTATTTAAATTTCCCAAAGTTAAATTCAATTTACTTAATCCAGCCAACCTTACCCAATTTGAATTCCCATTTCAAATTTTAAACTTCACATTAATAATTTTATAAGTTCAAAAACTTATCACCTTGGGTGTAACGCCCCACCTCTATACCCACATTAGCAAAGAGTATTATTAGATAATACTGTCTGCTAATGCGGAGAATAAGGCTGGATAGGAGCGACCATCTATAGCCTTGCTTTAACTATCTATTGAATACATCGACAATTGCCCTACCTAGTAGGTCGACATATCCAATGAATACTTAAAACAAAACCATAGGTGGCTAGAGGATCTATCAGAACACAACTCAAATGCAATATACATCACAGAACAGTAGATCATCATATACACATATACTGATACATGACACAGTATGCAAATAATACATGTCAAGTGGTATAGCAAACCACAATATACAAACAATCCAAAAGAATACATATCAGAGTTACAACAAAATAGGACTACACAAAAAGCTATGACAAAAAGAAGCTAGCGGAGTAGTCCATGCGGAAGCAAAATAGGCTAAGTCCAAAAGCACCTAACCTGAAACATCTCGGTCTGACCCGAGTATAAAATACACGGGTCAGTCTAGCTAAACAAATCAGTTAGATAAGCTGAACAACAATAAACCTACAAGGTTACAAAGTATAACAAATATCTCTAAAAGAGATAACACAATCATCTAATCAAAAGATGAACATAGCAAAACAAGCCTCATATCATCGGCATCTCAAATAAACAAAGGATAAGAATATCCCAAAGCAAGCCAAAAGGCAAATAACAAATACCCATAAGGTATACAAGTTCCACAAGGTAACCGCTATACATCATGCGGCTCAAAAAGACCAACACCGAAGGGTGATACCAAGGGAATATAATATCAATGAAACATAAGATTGCTCGAGCTCAGTACTGTATAAACAAGGATCCATAAGGCCGAAGGCTCCAAACCCAATATCACTCGTGCGGCTCAAAAAGACCAACACCGAAGGCGATACTATAGGGCAACAAACCCGAAGGTACAAACCCGAAGGCAACATACCCGAAGGCAACAAACCGTAGTGGTGAAGGTCCGGAGGCCCAGTACTGGACACCACTAACTGGCGGAATGTGTCACAACTCTCGAAAAGGAATCCGAAAAGTGTTAACGTGAGTCCCATAACCACTCGTTCGCACTAAACGGTTTACTATCCGTCAGTCACTTTCACACTCAAAGTAGTACAAAGTTTACCTCTTCTCATCGGTAAACCAGACCAAAGGTCAAAACGTTCAAACGAATAGATTGGGAATTAACTAAAAAGATGAACACACGTGTTCATTGCACGTGTTTTATTATCTAATCATTTAATTCTTCTCCCACATCGCTCGGAGTGCGAAGATGTGCGTGTGTTTTAGTTAGAATTTATAAATTGGAGAAGGGAGCTTTTAAAATGATTCGAAAGATTATTTTATAAAAACCCGTGGATGAAGTCAAGAATAAGTTATCAAAGCCAAAGAGGCAATAACAGCCACTAAGAACCAACATGAATCGATAAAATTCGGAAAACCAATCAAAATGAGCATAAATAGGCAAAATAGGAAAGCAGGAGCAGGTCAGTCGACTGAAATCCCTGTTCAGTCGACTGAACACTGTCCAGAAAATTTCGGGCTTCAGCTCAGTCGACTGAGCAGAGGATTCAGTCGACTGAACCCAATTTCCTGCATTTCCTATCCTATAACAATTGAAGTGCAAACTCTCTCAATTTGCGACTGGACGAGCAACGGCGCTAAGGGTTTACGCCAATCGACTACCCGGCCATTTAAGCTCTTCGATTTATCGCCAAAAACATGATCCAACAACAAAGCTATGATTTTTAGAGTTTTAGACTTCCAAAACACCAAAAATTGCAATGCTCACAAAACCAATCCGAATCAAAAGCAATTGCACATGGATAATTGTTAGGAATTCATACCCAACATCAATGATATCAAGAGGAGTAGATGTGAGTTCAAAACTCACCTTTAACCCAAAAACAAAGAAGAAGGAGCTCAATTACAAGGAGAAGACCAACCAATCTCTACTTCAACTCAACAAGCTTCAATCTAAGATCAAAACAAGTATTTCCTAAGTTAGGTTTAGGAAAATTTCTGAAATTGAAGAGGAAAAGAGTTGGAGAAGATGAAGAGGAGGCTTACCAATAGCTTCTCTTTGATTTTGGAGTAAGAATTCAAGTTTGCAAAGTAAACTAGGGCTTGCAATTTCTATTTCCTCTTCCCTTCCACCATTTTTAGTTTTTACTTGAGTTTTAGAAGTGAGAATGAGAGAATGGAGAGGAGAGGGCTGAGTTAGGGGGTTTAGTTAGCTAGTGGGCTGAACCCAAACCCAAAACCCAACTAGAAAAAGTAGCAAATTTCAACTTACCCCAAACATATCAAAGTTTATACTCAAAAAGATCGCAAACGCCATTTTGGACTCAATGGAAGTGGTTTCGAGCTCCAATTCGGCCGTTTACAAAAAGTAACATTTCGGACCTAAATCCAACTAACGACGCTATATTTAAATAAATCATTTAAATATATAATCGTTAAATATGCGGGTTGTTACAGATCTCCCCTCCTTACAAAATTGCGTCCTCGCAATTCCTAGAGACGATGTTTGTAACAACTACAACATACAACAATCAAAAGAAAAGGAAATAAGCTTGAGATGAAAAGACATTCTCACCGTTTCCAAGCAAGGATAGAAAACCCGGATAAGATCGCTCAATAAACTCTCTGGTTTCCCAAGTACAGTCATTGGGATTAGCGGACCATTGAACTTTAACGAGCGGCACGTCCTTGTTTCGAAGGTGTCGCACCTCCGTGTCAAGTATGCGAATAGGTTGCTGTACAATAGATAAGTCCGTTGAGACCTCAAGCTCTTGCAAATCAAGAGAATCGATAACAGAATCCGACTCTCGAAGACACTTCCGAAGTTGCGAGACGTGAAACACGTCATGAATGCCAGATAAATGAGCATAAAGTGAAACTCTATAAGCCACAGGGCCAATACGTTCAGTAATAGAAAATGGTCCTATATAACGAGGAGCCAATTTCCCAGTCGTACTGAAGCGCATAACCCCTTTCAAAGGAGAAACACGAATAAAAACAAGATCACCAATCGTGAACTCGAGAGGCTTCCAACGGTTATCCGCGTAGGATTTCTGGCGACTCTGTGCCTCTTTCATTCTCAACCGGATAAGATCAATCCTCTCGGAAGAATCACGAACAAAATCTGGGCCAAGAACAAGCTTCTCCCCAGATTCCAACCAACAAGAAGGCGATCGACATGGCCTTCCGTATAAGGCCTCGAAAGGAGCCATACCGATACTAGACTGAAAACTATTGTTGTAGGGGAACTCTACAAGAGGTAGGTGATCCTCCCAACTACCACCAAAATCAAAAATACAAATACGAAAAAGATCTTCCAAGATACGATTCACCCGTTCAGTCTGTCCATCAGACTGCGGATGATAAGCTGTGCTAAGATTAAGCTTTGTTCCCAAAGCTTGCAGAAGACTCCGCCAAAAATGACTCATGAATAAGGGATCACGGTCACTCACAATAGAACTAGGAACACCGTGAAGTCTCACGATTTCCTTGACATATAACTTAGCCAAATGCGAAGCAGTCCTATTAGACTTAATAGGAATAAAATGAGCAGACTTGGTGAGGCGATCAACAACAACCCAGATGCTAGAATGGCCCGACCTCGAGGAGGTAGGCCGTCAATGAAATCCATAGAAATCTGATCCCATTTCCACAATGGAATCTCTAAAGGCTGAAGAAGACTAGAAGGACGCTGATGTTCGACCTTAATACGTTGACAAGTTATGCAATTACTCACATAACTCGCTACATCGCGCTTCATGCCTTCCCAATAATAAAGGCGACTCATATCGGCATACATCTTGCTACTTCCGGGATGAATTATATACTTAGAACGGTGACAATCATCAAGAATGTCATGCCTAAGTGCAAAATCAGAAGGCACAAAAAGACGGTTCTTCTTGCGAAGACACCCATGAGAATCAATGTTAAAATCCCGCAACGCCTCATCACAGGATTCAGACTCACAAAGCTGAATAAGATGCAACAAATCAGGATCACGCCGCTGAGCATCGGCAATACGATCCAATAAAATGGGTCGAGCTCCCAAACTAAATAATAGAATAGGAGAATCAGAAGATGAACCTCGATCACGAATTTCGCACAAAGATAAAGTCTCAAGAACATCCCATTCGACAAGCATCATAGAAACAACAACCGAATGTTTGCGGCCAAGCGCATCAGCAACACGATTACCCTTACCAGGGGTATACTGGATATCAAAGTCATAGGAGGCAAGAAACTCGAGCCAACGCTGTTGCCTCATATTGAGTTCCTTTTGAGTGAACAAATAATTCAAGGATTTATGATCGGTATAAAGAGTGAAGCGCTCGCCTAATAAATAGTGTCGCCAAATCTTCAAGGCGAAGACAATGGCGGCTAACTCTAGATCATGCATGGCATAGCGAACTTTATTCGGACACAGTTGCCTAGAAGCATAAGCAACTACCCGATCCTTCTGCATAAGAATAGCACCATGACCACTACCACAAGCATCGGTGTAGACAACAAGATCATGATTCCCTTCGGGAACCACAAGAATAGGAGTATTAGTGAGAAGTTCCTTTAATGTCAGAAAGGAAGCTTCACACTTGTCAGACCAAATATAACGAATGCCTTTCTGAGTAAGGCTGGTGAGAGGAAGCACAACACGGGAAAAGTCCTTGATGAACCGACGGTAATAACCCGCCAATCCAAAGAAACTACGGATCTCATGCACATTCTCAGGCCTCTTCCAATTCTGGATGGCTTCGATCTTCAAGGGATCGACTGAAATGCCGTCGGAAGATACAACATGGCCCAAGAACTTAACCTTGTTCTCCCAAAAGTGGCACTTGGAGAATTTGGCTCTAAGCTGATGGTGACGGAGAGTACTCAAGACAATTCTCAAGTGATTAGCATGCTCAGCATCAGACTTAGAGTAAATAAGGATATCATCAATGAATACTAGGACGAATTTGTCGAGATATTCCCGGAATACCCTATTCATTAGATCAACAAAGAAAGCAGGAGCATTCGTCAAACCGAACGGCATAACGAGCCACTCGAAAGAACCATATTGAGTGCGGAAAGCTATAAGAGGTATGCTATCCTCCGCAACTCGTAGCTGATGAAAACCCGTGGCAAGGTCAAGCTGAGAAAAGACCTTAGCACCACTCAATAGATTGAACATATCATCGATCCTAGGCAATGGATACCTGTTTTTGACGGTTAACTCGTTAAGCTTGCGATAGTCAATGCAAAGCCTAAGAGTTCCATCGGATTTCCTCACAAAGACGACCGCGGATCCCCATGGAGAAAAACTAGACTGAATCAACTGCTTGGACTCAAGCTCTAAAAGCTGCTTCTTGAGTTCCTCATTTTCTTTTGTAGACATCCTCGTGGGAGGACGACTAACTGGCTTGGCATCTGGAATGAGATCAATGCGGAACTCAATTACCCACTTAGGCGGCAAACCCGAGACAGGCTCAAAAACATCAGAAAAGTCACAAGCAATAGGAATAGGAGATATATTATCATCATCCCACGAGTCAAGAGAATATAAAGCCATTTCGGAATTATCCACATCCCGAAGAACAAGTGATAGCTGAGTTGGCGAATCCGGATGTCGAAGATATATAATTCTCTCCGAACAAATAATCCTGGCATCATATCTCACTAGCCAGTCCATACCCAAAATCATATCAAATCCCAGACAAGAGATAACGTGCAGATTCGCACGAAAAGAAAAGCCACATAAAACAATCTCAACATTATCACAAAGCAAGCTAAGGGTCGCGGATCCCCCAATAGGATTTGCAATCCTCAATGAAGTAACCATACAAGAGACATCCAAAGATAAATCATCGATGAGCTTCTTCGATACGAAAGAATGTGAAGCGCCTGTATCGAAAAGAACTCGTATACTATGGTCATGAAACAAAATAGAACCTTCCAAAATAGATGGAGATATACCTTTGGGCTGAGAGGGACGTTCAGAAGCCTTGACAGCATTAAGCTTGCCTGACTTAGCACCACCAGGAACAGTAGGACAGGTGGAAACATGATAACCTTCTTTCTTGTAGTAGCGACAGAAGAGAGGCTTAGGACAAGCTCAAATAATATGATCCGGAGAACCACAATTGAAACACTTCCGAAGGGAAGGTGTTCCAGCAGACTGGGACTGAGAATTGGCACTACCAGTCTTCTTCTTCTAAGAAGGAAAAGACTTTTTATGAAATGGAAACTGCTTCTTGTTGGGGTTCTTGGAAACCTCAACATCCTCACTACTATCACACTCTTTCTCGATAGTTTCGAGATGAAGTGCTGAATCAACCAATTCTTCAAAAGAAAGCTTAAGCTGGAGCAATAAAGACTTCTTAAGATATTTCTTAAGACCAGAGACAAACTTCAAATTCTTCTTAGAAGAAGTGCTAATGAATTCAAGACCATACTTAGATAAAGCCTCGAACGATGCAACATACTCAGAAACAGAAGACTTCCCTTGTTTCAACTCAAGGAAGCGACGGGTCAATAAAACTTTTTCAGATTTAGGAACGAACTTGAGTTCGAATCGCTCCCGAAACTGAGTCCAAGAAAGAGTAGACTCATCAATTTCGGCTATAAGAAGCTCATACCAATCAAGGGCATGCTCTTGCAATAAGCTAGAAGTTACAAGAACTCTATCATGGTCAGAAAGATCCATACGAGAGAAGATACGCTCGCACGTGCGAAACCAAGCTTGGACTTCAAGAACGGACTCGGAGCCTTTAAACGGCTTTCCTCCAAGATGAGCGAAATCACTGCACTGACGTGCAAAGGCAGACTTACGAGGTGGAGACACTCGAGCAGGAACTGGAGGCTGAGTGCTCCTAAATAACTCCAAAAACTGATCAGCAGACATATAAACGCCATTCGGATGTGAGCCACTGGATTGCCCCGCATCCGAATGTCGTCCCCTGCCTCTTCCGGCCATACGCTGAAAGTTAAAATAAGAACAAGATTATTTACAAGGTAGATATCATTAATTCAAATGTGGAATACTACGGAACAAAATGCATTCCTAGACGTATTCCCAAATTCCATCTAACCTTTAGTGGTAGGAGGAATAAAGGCACGATGATTCAAAGATTTGTATCACTTATTACACTTTGATGTATCGTAATATGTGCTTCTATTCTGTGTTTACCATATTTTGTTCTGAACGCAGCTCTGATACCAAGCTGTAACGCCCCACCTCTATACCCACATTAGCAAAGAGTATTATTATATAATACCGTCTGCTAATGCGGAGAATAAGGCTGGATAGGAGCGACCATCTATAGCCTTGCTATAACTATCTATTGAATACATCGACAATTGCCCTACCTAGCAGGTCGACATATCCAATGAATACTTAAAACAAAACCATAGGTGGCTAGAGGATCTATCAGAACAGAATATAACAACTCAAATGCAATATACATCACAGAACAGTAGATCATCATATACACATATACTGATACATGACACAGTATGCAAATAATACATGTCAAGTGGTATAGCAAACCACAATATATAGACAATCCAAAAGAATACATATCAGAGTTACAACAAAATGGGACTACGCAAAAAGCTATGACAAAAAGAAGCTAGCGGAGTAGTCCATGCAGAAGCAAAATAGGCTAAGTCCAAAAGCACCTAACCTGAAACATCTCGGTCTGACCCGAGTATAAAATACACGGGTCAGTCTAGCTAAACAAATCAGTTAGATAAGCTGAACAACAATAAACCTGCAAGGTTACAAAGTATAACAAATATCTCTAAAAGAGATAACACAATCATCTAATCAAAAGATGAACATAGCAAAACAAGCCTCATATCATCGGCATCTCAAATAAACAAAGGATAAGAATATCCCAAAGCAAGCCAAAAGGCAAATAACAAATACCCATAAGGTATACAAGTTCCACAAGGTAACCGCTATACATCATGCGGCTCAAAAAGACCAACTCCGAAGGGCGATACCAAGGGAATATAATATCAATGAAACATAAGATTGCTCGAGCTCAGTACTGTATAAACAAGGATCCATAAGCCCGAAGGCTCCAAACCCAATATCACTCGTGCGGCTCAAAAAGACCAACACCGAAGGCGATACTATAGGGCAACAAACCCGAAGGCACAAACCCGAAGGTACAAACCCAAAGGCAACATACCCGAAGCAACAAACCGTAGTGGTGAAGGTCCGGAGGCCCAGTACTGGACACCATTAACTGGCGGAATGTGTCACAACTCTCGAAAAGGAATCCGAAAAGTGTTAACGTGAGTCCCATAACCACTCGTTCGCACTAAACGTTTTACTATCCGTCAGTCACTTTTACACTCAAAGTAGTACAAAGTTTACCTCTTCTCATTGGTAAACCAGACCAAAGGTCAAAACGTTCAAACGAATAGATTGGGAATTAACTGAAAAGATGAACGCACGTGTTCATTGCACGCATTTTATCTAATCATTTAATTCTTCTCCCACATCGCTCGGAGTGCGAAGATGTGCATGTGTTTTAGTTAGAATTTATAAATTGGAGAAGGGAGCTTTTAATATAATTCGAAAGATTATTTTATAAAAACCCGTGGATGAAGTCAAGAATAAGTTATCAAAGCCAAAGAGGCAATAACAGCCACTAAGAACCAACATGAATCGATAAAATTCGGAAAACCAATCAAAATGAGCATAAATAGGCAAAACAGGAAAGCAGGAGCAGGTCAGTCGACTGAAATCCCTGTTCAGTCGACTGAACACTGTCCAGAAAATTTCGGGCTTCAGCTCAGTCGATTGAGCAGAGGATTCAGTCGACTGAACCCAATTTCCTGCATTTCCTATCCTATAATAATTGAAGTGCAAACTCTCTCAATTTGCAACCGGACGAGCAACGGCGCTAAGGGTTTAAGCCAATCGACTACCCGGCCATATAAGCTCTTCGATTTATCACCAAAAACATGATCCAACAACAAAGCTATGATTTTTAGAGTTTTAGACTTCCAAAACACCAAAAATTGCAATGCTCACAAAACCAATCCGAATCAAAAGCAATTGCAAATGGATAATTGTTAGGAATTCATACCCAACATCAATGATATCAAGAGGAGTAGATGTGAGTTCAAAACTCACCTTTAACCCAAAAACAAAGAAGAAGGAGCTCAATTACAAGGAGAAGACCAACCAATCTCTACTTCAACTCAACAAACTTCAATCTAAGATCAAAACAAGTATTTCCTAAGTTAGGTTTAGGAAAATTTCTGAAATTGAAGAGGAAAAGAGTTGGAGAAGATGAAGAGGAGGCTTACCAATAGCTTCTCTTTGATTTTGGAGTAAGAATTCAAGTTTGCAAAGTAAACTAGGGCTTGCAATTTCTATTTCCTCTTCCCTTCCACCATTTTTAGTTTTTACTTGAGTTTTAGAAGTGAGAATGAGAGAATGGAGAGGAGAGGGCTGAGTTAGGGGGTTTAGTTAGCTAGTGGGCTGAACCCAAACCCAAAACCCAACTAGAAAAGGTAGCAAATTTCAACTTACCCCAAACATATCAAAGTTTATACTAAAAAAGATCGCAAACGCCATTTTAGACTCAATGGAAGTGGTTTCGAGCTCCAATTCGGCCGTTTGCAAAAAGTAACATTTCGGACCTAAATCCGACTAGCGACGCTATATTTAAATAAATCATTTAAATATATAATCGTTAAATATGCGGGTTGTTACATTGGGTATCACATCTCATTCCAAATTTAAAACTCAATATTTAAGGTTTATTTCAAACCATCTTTGATATTATGAATATCCCTCATATATACATATTATTTTCTTTACACTCTAAGTTACCCTTAAATTTTAAATCACCTTTGGTTTTTAATTCAAAACAGTTTTCAAACAACCCTTGTTTGCAACAAGTTCCTTTTAATCAAATAATACTTATTTATTATTTCTTGTAGTACTTTGAAACAAATTCCAAATTTTCTGGCTTAGATTTAAAACTTCACAATCTAGATCATCTTCAGTTCCAATTTATAAGTCATACTTATCTAAAACATTTCATTTTTCTTACTCATTAATTCACATCTTATTATTAAACACAACAATCATTTATGATAAATAACCAAGATTATCATATCTGGAAACCAATTCATTATTATCTTATTCTGAAACTGTCCCTTAAATTCAAGATTTAATTTCAGTTTGAATCCATTTTAAACTTACCTTTATTTAATTTCAATTTGGTTGTATTTTTATTACCTCTTAATTTAATTCCAATATTTTTTAACAACCAATTACCTTAACATATATTAGTAAGAAATATTGCTTTATATGTATCAAAATATATCCTTATATAAATTCATTTAAAATCTTTATATAAGAAAATAACAAGTACGCTCTCATATATATATATACACACTCAATTCATTCTAGGGTACTATTGACCCTATCCTTAATGAGTAAACCCACCAGAGCCAAGTATCTCGCTTAAACTTTCAGCTCTGGTACCAAATGAAACGACCCGAAATTTTCGATCCCCAAAATTTCAAATAGTTAGGAAAAGAAAAAGAGATAGAAGAAGAAGAAATAGAAACACTACACAGATTCTCACATTCGCAGCGGATCAAAATATAATATCAAATAATAACAGTTTACAAAAGAATACTGTATCAGTTGATTACATTTTGATGCAGCCCAGAATGATACCCAGATTGATGAAGTGTTAGGTCGCGAACGACCTAGCGACTTACGAGCTAACGAGTTAAGAGCTTCTTTAGGTCGCAAACGACCTAAAGCACATACCGCTACTTTAGGTCGCGAACGACCTAAGTCACATACCACTTCAGTAGGTCGCGAACGACCTAACAATAAGTCGATAATTCTCGAAGGTCGCTCGTTCTTAGGTCGCTGGGAAGATAGGTCGCTGGATGTTAAGTCGTTGGAAGGTAGGTCGTGTGAAGGGTCCTGAAGCTGGGTTGAATTGTTGTTGCCGCTACTCTTTTAGGTCGCTTGAGCGAGCTAACGACCTAATGCCGCATATGTACTATGACTTAAGTCGTCTGGAGCTTAGGTCGCGTGTGTTGTCTATTAGGTCGCTACGTGCATGTACTAGGTCGTTTCTGTGTTGTAACGTGTTTGTTGTTGATCTGTTAGGTCGTCGATGACCTATGTTAGGTCGGTGAAGGCTTGTAATGTGTTGTAATTGTTTTGTTTTAGGTCGTCTACTTTTAAGTCGTAAGTCGTGTGTTAGGTCGTGGCCAACCTAAGTGTTGTACAGTTTTGTGTTGTGAATTGTAAGCCTATAAATAGGAAGCTGGTCTCATTTGTAACAGTTAGTTGATTTGAATAAAAACTTTTGTTTGTTAGCTTTGTGCTTTCATTAAATTGGTAGTTGAGTGTAATCTCCTATCTCCTCTTTCGACATTCGAGTGCGCTCGGATCAACGATCGTAGAAGCCAATTCACGGTATCAAGTGCGCTTGATCAACGTCTGAAGAATTGCAGATCTTCTTTCACGGTATCGTGCGCGATCAACGTGACGAAGATAGCTAGAATTCGGTATCTTCGGATCAACGAATTTGGGCCATTCAGTATTCTTCATTCCATCGATTGCTACTTTCACAGAATCATCATTTTGTCATTCTGCTGCTGCATCATTTGGTATCAGAGCTAGACTTAGCCAATCATAGCTAAGCCGAGTCTTGGAGCCAATTCTTATTCGAAGAGTTCAAGTCGTGTTCATCATAAGTTACAACAAGTTTGAAGAATTCGATCCATCTCATTTCGGATCAAAGATTGAAAGGTGTTTGAGTTTGGCCGTGGAAGATTTGCGCGCCAAAGAGTTTGAAGTTGAAGGCCGTACCTCATTCGGTATCATTTTGATTTGTACAAGCCGAGAGTTGAAGTTTGTTTCATTTGACAATGCCGCCGAGGAGAGCTAATCGACATCAAAATATTGAAGATTTGTACAAGAGGGAAGATGCCAAGCAAATGGAACAACGTATAAGTAACAAATTCAATGAGAAGTTAGATGAAGGTATTGGAAGGTTAGAGAAATTGATGAATGATATGAATCAAGGTCAAAGAAGGAGGTCGCCAATCTCGAACCATGGAGGAAACCGAGTTTCGCCATCGGTTACGGAAGCGAGAAGGGTATCGCCACAATCTGATCGAGGAAGAAGAGAATCATCAGTTTCGATGAGAAGAGATCACCATGAGTATCGAGATGAAGAAAAAAGAACTCAACGTGAGTTTGAGTATGAGCCATATCATGATGAAGAACGACATAGTAGAAGAGACATGTGTGATCAAAGAGATGTTAATGGTCGAGATCGATATCGAAATTCACGTGATTATGATGAAGAGAGTGATAGAAGCAATATTCATTATTGAGATCGAGACCAAGGACGAAATGCATATTGGGATGTTGAGGATGATCGTCGATGGGAATCGGGGATGAAAACTGAAATGCCAGAATTCAAGGGTAGTATGCAAACTAAAGAATTCCTTGATTGGTTGTCTAATGTTGAAGAGATTTTTGACTTCAAAGAAGTTCCCGAGCATCGAAGAGTGAAGTTAGTTGCTACTCGTTTGAAAGGGAGAGCTATGGCATGGTGGCAACAAACTAAATTGACACGGGAGAGAATGGGGAAGTCAAAGATTGAATCTTGGGAGAAGATGAAGAAATTGATGAAAGCCACATTCTTACCTTATAATTATCAATCGCTTATGTATCAGAGGTTGCAGAACTTGAGGCAAGGAACAAAGACTGTTAATGATTATGCTGATGAATTCTATCAATTGATTGCGAGGAACGATATCATGGAGACGGAAGAACAGTTAACAGCTAGATTTGTTGGAGGGTTGAGAATGCAGATTCAAGACATGGTGAATATGTTTGATCCTAGATCTGTCGCTGAAGCACATCAGAAAGCACTTGCTTGGGAGAAACAAGGGAGACGAGGTGGTGGTGTGTTTACAAATTCCAATAATCGAATGAAAGGGGCTAGTATCAGTGCGAATGTTTCGAAGGCTGTTGCAAAACCGGTTGTTAACGAAGTTGCTAGGACCAGAATCAATAATGGTATCAAATGTTTCAATTGTCAGGAGGTTGGTCACAAAAGCAATGAATGTCCAAAGCCAAAGAAGCGAACGATGATTGCTGAGGTTGAAGATGAAGAGGTAGAAGCTGGATGTTCTAATTCACTACATGATGAGGAGGAAGAAAATGTGTCGGGAGATGAAGGGTATTCATTGATGATGAAGAGATCGTGTTTAACACCAAAACAGGAGGAGGAAATTAACTGGTTGAGGAGTAACATCTTTCAGTCAACATGCACTATCTTGGGAAGGGTTTGCAAATTTGTTATTGATGCAGGAAGTTGTGACAACATTATTTCTACAGAAGCTGTGAAGAAGCTAGCATTGAAAACAGAGAAGCATCTGAAACCGTACAAGTTAGCTTGGTTGAGGAAAGGTGGGGAGGTGAAAGTTGGACGAAGAGCTTGTGTTAATTTTTCAATTGGGAAGAAATACAAAGATGAAATTTGGTGTGATGTTGTAGACATGGATGTATGCCATCTGTTGTTGGGGAGACCATGGCAGTATGATAGGGCTGTACAACATGATGGACGTGCTAACAGTTACAGTTTCATGTTTGAGGGTACAAAAATTACTTTAATTCCTAAGAAGCGACAACAAGAAGAAAACAAGTTGGAGGAGATTGAAGAACTTAAAACCTTGTTATCTTTGAAGGAGTTTGTTAAGGAGGTAGAAGAGGAGCTTGAAGTATTCTTGTTGATTGGACGAGAAAGTCATGAAGTGGTTGAGATTCCTGAAGAAGTGAAACCAGTGCTGGGAGAGTTTGACGATGTATTTCCTGAGGAGCTACCAACGGAGTTACCACCGTTGAGAGACATTCAACATCAAATTGATCTTATTCCAGGAGCTGTGTTGCCTCATAGACCACACTACAGAATGAGTCCAAAAGAACATGAGGAGTTGAGAAGGCAAGTGGAAGAATTGCTTGAACAGGGGCGTGTGAAGGAAAGTTTAAGTCCATGTGTTGTGCCGGCATTGTTAGTGCCGAAGAAGGATGGGACGTCGAGGATGTGCACTGATAGTCGGGCGTTGAATAAGATTACTGTGAGATACAGATTTCCTATGCCTAGACTGGATGACTTGTTGGATCAACTTAGTGGAGCTACTATCTTTTCGAATATTGATTTGAAGAGTGGTTATCATCAAATTCGAATCAGACCAGGGGATGAATGGAAAACTGCATTCAAGACACGTGAGGGGTTGTACGAATGGCTGGTCATGCCGTTTGGTCTTTCGAATGCACCGAGTACATTTATGCGGGTGATGAATCAAATCTTTAGACCATTTATCGGGAAGTTTGTAGTGGTGTATTTTGATGATATATTGATATATAGTGGGAATCCAAAAGAACACTTGCAACATCTGAGAGAAGTGTTGATGGTACTGCGATAGGAACAATTTTATGCTGCAACGAAGAAATGCGTGTTCATGACGCATAGTGTTTTATTTTTGGGATATGTTATTTTGGATGGAGGTATACAGGTGGATCAGAATAAAGTTGAAGCAATCATACATTGGCCACAACCCAGGACGATAACCGAAGTTGGAAGTTCTCATGGTTTAGCGTCATTCTACCGAAGGTTCATTCCACATTTCAGTAGCGTGATGGCACCAGTGACTGATTGTATGAAGGGGAAACAATTTTTATGGTCAGAGGAAGCAGGGGTTGCTTTTGAGCGGATCAAGGAGCTTTTGAAGACAACACCAATTCTAGTATTACCAGATTTTCAGTTGTTGTTTGAACTACATACTAATGCATCTAAAGTTGGGATTGGAGGGGTGTTGAGTCAGAAAGGACGTCCTATTGCATATTTCAGTGAGAAGTTATCAGGAGCAAAGATGAGATATAATACTTAAGATGTGGAATTTTATGCTATTGTGCAAGCTGTGAAACATTGGAGACATTACTTGTTTCATAAAGAATTTGTTTTATATACTGATCATGAGGCGTTGAAGCATATGCAGGGACAGGACAAGATTGCAGCTAGGCATGCTTCGTGGATTGCGTACTTAAAACAATTTACATTTGTGGTGAAGCATAAGTCGGGAATTACGAATAAAGTGGCAGATGCATTGAGTCGAAGGAATCATTTACTGACTACAATGAAGGTTGAAGTGACAGGGTTTGATGTATTGCCAGAATTATTTGTTGATGATCCTTACTTTGCAAAGTATGTAGATGAAGTCAAGGAGGGGAAGACGGATGAGTTTGTAATGATGGATGGTTTTCTTTTTAAGGGAAATCGATTATGTATACCGGAGTGTAGCTTACGTATGAAGATTGTAAAGGAGTTGCATGAGGAAGGTCATGTGGGCCGAGACCGTACTTTGCAATTGATTTCTCAATCTTATTATTGGCCTTCGATGAAGCGGGAAGTTGGAAAGTTTGTGGAGAGATGTCATATTTGCCAAATTTCCAAAAGGACAGCGACAAATGCAGGATTGTATATGCCGTTACCCGTGCCGGTTAGACCATGGGTTGATATCAGTATGGATTTTGTGTTGGGATTACCGAGAACTCAGAGGGGGAATGATTCGATATATGTTGTAGTGGACAGGTTTTCGAAGATGGCACATTTCATCGCTTGTAAGAAGACAGCTGATGCCATCCGTGTTGCCGAGTTATTCTATAAAGAAGTGTATCGCTTACATGGTTTACCAAAATCCATTGTTTCTGATTGGGATACTAGATTTCTAAGTCATTTTTGGCTGAGTTTGTGGAAGATGGTGGGAACAAAGCTAAATTTCAGAAGTGCTTACCATCCGCAATCCGATGGTCAGACTGAAGTTGTTAACAGATCTTTGGGAAATTTATTACGGTGCCTTGTGAAGGATAATCTGAAGAGTTGGGATATGAAGTTATGTCAAGCGGAGTTTGCTCATAATCATGTTATAAACCGTAGTACGGGTTTCAGTCCATTTCAGATAGTGTATTCAAGCTTACCAAAGGGGCCGTTGGATTTGATGATAATACCACAACCAAAGGGAACCGTTAAACGGGCTGTTGATTTTGTTGATGGATTGGCAGAATGTCATAAAATCGTTCAGAAACGATTGGAGAAAGCAAATGAAAAGTATAAACGATCTGCGGATTTGAAACGAAGAAGCGTTGAATTTAAGGAAGGAGATTTAGTATATGTTGTACTAACGAAGGATCGTTTTCCAGTAGGAGCATATAATAAACTTAAAGCTCGAAAGATTGGTCCTGTAACGATTGTGAAACGGATCAATGAAAACGCTTATAAGTTGAAGCTGCCGGAGGATGTGTATACTTCTGACGTGTTTAATGTTAAACATCTTATACCATATCATGGGGATGAGCTTGTTGTGAAAAAGGAGGGCGCAAATTCGAGGACGAATTTTTCCCAACCAGGGGAGGATGATGCAGCCCAGAATGATACCCAGATTGATGAAGTGTTAGGTCGCGAACGACCTAGCGACTTACGAGCTAACGAGCTAAGAGCTTCTTTAGGTCGCGAACGACCTAAAGCACATACCGCTACTTTAGGTCGCGAACGACCTAAGTCACATACCACTTCAGTAGGTCGCGAACGACCTAACAATAAGTCGATAATTCTTGAAGGTCGCTCGTTCTTAGGCCGCTGGGAAGATAGGTCGCTGGATGTTAAGTCGTTGGAAGGTAGGTCGCGTGAAGGGTCCTGAAGCTGGGTTGAATTGTTATTGCCGAACCTCTTTTAGGTCGCTTGAGCGAGCTAACGACCTAATGTCGCATATGTACTATGACTTAAGTCGTCTGGAGCTTAGGTCGCGTGTGTTGTCTGTTAGGTCGCTACGTGCATGTACTAGGTCGTTTCTGTGTTGTAACGTGTTTGTTGTTGATCTGTTAGGTCATCGACGACCTATGTTAGGTCGGTGAAGGCTTGTAATGTGTTGTAACTGTTTTGTTTTAGGTCATCTACTTTTAAGTCGTAAGTCGTGTGTTAGGTCGTGGCCGACCTAAGTGTTGTACAGTTTTGTGTTGTGAATTGTAAGCCTATAAATAGGCAGGTGGTCTCATTTGTAACAATTAGTTGATTTGAATAAAAACTTTTGTTTGTTAGCTTTGTGCTTTCATTAAATTGGTAGTTGAGTGTAATCTCCTATCTCCTCTTTCGGCATTCGAGTGCGCTCGGATCAACGATCGTAGAAGCCAATTCACGGTATCAAGTGCACTTGATCAACGTCTGAAGAATTGCAGATCTTCTTTCACGGTATCGTGCGCGATCAACGTGACGAAGATAGCTAGAATTCGGTATCTTCTGATCAACGAATTTGGGCCATTCAGTATTCTTCATTCCATCGATTGCTACTTTCACAGAATCATCATTTTGTCATTTCGCTACTGCATCACATTTTTATACACCAGAGTTACACATATACTCAAACACTGGACATATACAAATCAACATGTCTCAGATAAACAGAAATATATCACAGCGGAAACACTCCATACGTTCCTACCATCCAGCTCGCCTCCTGAGCTCAAGAACGTCCTTACTTGAAAATCTGTAATACTCGGTCTGACCCGAGCATTACATCAAAGTAACACCCGGGTCGGACTGGAAAACAGCGTGAGTAAACCCATATAATTTGAAATACTAAACTCAAACCATGAAAGGAAACCCGGGTAACTCGTACTTCACTACGAGTTTATTACCTGTTATATTCAATGCTTATTTTACAACTCAAATCCTAGGTATTCTAACTTGGTTCAAAGGTCCATAATATTCCATTCCAGCCTATTGATTTCACATATAAAGAACTATTGCAAATTTCTAATCGAAGTGGTTTCAGGTATTTACAAATACCCGACTCCGGTCCCTTCGAATCCCACGTCATCTTAACAAAGCTATTAAAATAAACAAAACAATTCAATTTCAAATACAGGATGTCATTGTTGTTCCCAACATATTTTATCACATAGGCCTCATACATCACTTATCATAGATGTCATCTAATATAAGGCACACATTATCATTCAATCATTCATAAGCAAGATTAATCAACCATACCATCTTTAATTAATTTAACTAACCTCAATTGAATTAATTTACTTTCTTTAATTACTTCTAAATCCTACTTATTTCTAACCAACTAATTAATCATCCAAAAATCATCCATCTTAATTAATCCTCCTTGATTAATCATTCAGTAATAATCCTTAACCAAATCATCCAGTGATTATTTTGAATTAATTAAACTAAATTAATTAACTTAAACTAATCACATTAAACTTAATTAATTACATTGAGTAATTAATTCCTCTAATTTCTTCCATTAAGTAATTATACTTAAAAAAATCCATAAATGATTATCTCTAATTAATTATTAAAATTAATCACATTAATTAATTATTTAATAATCCCTAGTTAATGATCTTCATTAATAATTCTTTAATTACCTCTCCAAAGAAATTAACTTACATTAATCATTATCAATTACAAATTAATTTATCCTTAATAACCAATTAATTAATCTTTAATTATATACTTAATTAAGGCTTAACTGTAACTTAATTAATCCTTAATTACTTGATTAATTAACCTTGATTATAACTTAATTGCTTAATTAATAAATCTTTAATCATTAATTAATAACCTTTAATTATCTAATTAATGATCTTTAATTACAAATTAATTAACCCTTAATCATTTATTTATTAATCCTTAATCATAAATCAAATCTTAATTTAACTTTAAGACAAAACATTTCTTAATTATGACTAAATTGTCATTAACAAATCGTTTGAAAACATATTACTTTGAATTTACTTTAAAATTTCATTCCAAATATAAGATTTAAAATGAATACAAATTTAACTTTACAAAGTTTAAAACAATTAAAACAAAACCTTTATAATCTCCTGTAAGGAATACTCATCTTATAAAAGAAACTTAAAGGAATTTAAACCAAATCCATTTTAAATTCAAATCATTTAAAAATATACTTTAACATTCAAAGTTGTTTAAAGCAATTTAAATTTAAAACTTCCTTTTATTTCGAACTTATGAAACAAACTAAATTTGATTCCATATTAAACTTTGATTAAAAATTGACTTACATACTACATCTTCATTTTTAAAATTCAAACCATTAAAATATGCTTAAACATTCAAAGTTATTTAAAACATTTTAAATTTCCTTAACTTTCATCATTTAAAATCAGGATGTAAAAGATAGTTGAAATTCAAATTCTAAATTAGATTTAACTTGTTCAAATCTGGCTTTTAAATGTTGAATTTCATTTCAGATTAAACCCAGACAAAGTAACTAGTAATTTACCCGAGCCCATCCTAATCTGCTTCGAGCCAAACATCACCAAACTTCGAGCAAATCACCCAATTACTTCGAGTAAAACTCGAGTACGAACCCTCTGCCCAAAAACAAACTTCACCAGAACCAAACAGTGCACCGTGCACGTACACGGTGGCACCGTTCTACTTCGATCATCGCCGATGATCTCCTCAGGTCATCGATCACCCTCTCATCTAAATACGATCATCATATCAACCTCCCAGAATCGAGATCAAATTCGAGCTTCACATCCCAAACCTGGAACCACACTTCAACCTGGAAAACATCTCGTTCTCGAAACTCCGACCACTAGAGTTTCTGCAATCCTGGCCTCGCCTTCGTCAACGTCCAAGCTTTCATCACCCAAACTCCCATTACACTCGATCAACTCAAACAGCCGTGGAGATCAAATTACTACGCCTAGCTAAAACTAAGGTTCTAAACAAAACTTGGTCTCCGCAGCCACCACAACTCCTAGATCACCATACTGACATTTTTCCCATCATCTTCGATCGCTCCTTCATCAATACTGAAGATTTCGACCTCCCAGTCAACGGAGATCATCAGAAAATCCCAATAAACCATTTTCAGTTCATCCCAGAACTGCACACTCATTCCCAAACTAGAAATTATGATTTTAGTGTTAAAAATCATGTTTTTGCATGATGTTTCAGATCCTAACCCTGAAACAATAAATTATGATATTTAAATTTTCACTTATATTTAGGCTTGATCAATTATTTTGATTTCCAGAGTCATAACAATATTACTTTGACTTAAGTATAATTTTGAACTGGAATTTGAAATGAAACAAACCAGTTTCATTTGAATCTTAAGTTTAAACAGAGACTAAATTAAAAGATTTTGAATTTAAAATAAAACAAGGACTGGAAACTATAAACAGAGTAGATTCTGTTGCAAACAAACATCCATACATCATACATCCAGAAATACAACCATATACATACATAAACATACATATTTTCAGACAACTAGCATGCAACCAAATTATATACTTAAAACTTGTTAAAAGTGATGTTACTCACCTGAAACAATTTTGAACAGAGAAAAAATCTTGCTTTTGAAAACTGTTAGCTGAAACCCCTTTGATCTTCTTTATCTCCTTGCTTGTTTCTTGTTGGTTTAGTTGTTGTTTAAGTTTCAATTGTAGGATTAGTCTCTGAAATGCTAAGTTTTGATGAACGAAATGGAGTGGAGAGATTGATATATAAGAAACAAGTATGCAGGCTGATATTTTATTTGTATAACAATGGTCAGAGATTTTTTCTCTCTCTATGGTGGCTGAGATGATATATTTTGTGCTAGCATTAATTAAAATTGTCTTGTTTCTTATTATCATACTTATCTTTTTTTTTTCAAGTACAACTTGTACACATTTTACTGTTTCCTGATGTCTTATTTCCTTGCCTGGTTATGCTTTCTACTCTATATGCTTCTATAAAATTGTTATATTTTTAGAATTATCCTATGTGTTCATTTTATATTTTTACATAACCATAAATTTACTTTATATATTTATTTCTATTTTAAGCTTAAACTACCAAACACTTCATTTACAATTAAATATTTTATTTTATTTTTAAACATTATTACCAAGATTACATCAAATATATATATATATATATATATATATATATAATTGAAGTGAATAAGGTAGAACTTACTTTAATTTAATGTGAATAAGATAGATTTTACTTTTAAATATTTTGAAACTCTTTATTTTAAATTCCAAATCATAATTTCCTTCCAAAAATACACATATATATATTAGTTTTTAAACTGATAAGTTTGTATTTCAATTTATCAGATTAAATTCTTATTAAAATAATATTGCCAAAATCCCGGTTCGTCACATATATATTATTTATTTTCTATAAGATTTATCATCTCTAGATATTTTTATAATTCAATATTTATTACAGTTTTAAATCAATTTATATATATATCCCGATATTTTAATTATCAGAAATTTATTCGTTTGACTAATTAATATTAATATTTCAATAATAAAATCAGTTAATTTCCCGACTAACAGACGTCCAAAAATCCGGGTCGTCACATAAAGAAAACTGCATCAATAGTGATCGTGTGAGCAATACAGCTTATATACTATATGTACTACTATATAGTTTTGAAAACCAGAATATAGAAAAGATACAAACTCTCTCATATATACACACACTCTAGATCCAGTCTAAGGTAATAACTCCTACCCTATCTCTACTAGATCACAGTATCAACTTAGGTTAATCATATAACCTAAGCTCTGATACCAAATGTAATGACCGCTATACATCTTAGATGAAGAACAATTGTCAAAGGAGAGAAAATGAAGTAAGGAAGAGAAATAGAAAAGAAGAGAATGGAAAAGAAGAAAAAGGGAACGCCAAATAATCATATAACCCATCGTATATCTCACAACGCATTAGATGAAATATAATAGTTAACACAAATGTAAAACAGTCGAGACAATAATAACAATATGAACCAATCATTTGAGTATAAGATCCACAGAGTTATACAACTTAGTAATAGAGTTTATACGAGATATATAAACTCAACTAATAAACTATCTCTAATAATAGTAAGTCAAACACTGCTAAGGCTCCACAGTGTCACATAGCAGAATATACATAACATACTCAAATATAAGTATGAGTAAACGTCACCTTCTGCTAATCCATCTGCAAAACTCCATATGCCATCCATACCTGCTCTCTAATTTACTCATTTAAGAGTACTTGAGATAATAAGAAGCAAAGCATAAAATCATGGGTCAGAAAATAGTCTGGTGTGAGCAATAAACAAAATATTATAAAAATCGATATAATATACAAAACAGAGGGTATACGAATCATACCTGACCTGTCCCTACAACCAAAGAGTCAACACATAAAATCGATAATATGCTACTCTACAACATCATAAAGGGGTACTCCATACCCAGTAAACTGTCGGGGTGCCTAGGTATCTCTGTGCACAATAACTAATCAAGGTGTCTAAATATTCCTATCCACAATACCTACCTCGTGTGACATTACTAGAGTGACAGGTGGCTAGTGAAGCAACCATAACAAACATAGCATCCATCAAACAATACTAACTGCCAGTCGGTGTGCTCTAGATATATGATAACTCATATGGCCTCCATACTGCCAGGGAAAAAAAAGGAAAAATCCCGGTTCTCAGTTGTACTCTCGTATCACGCAACCCAAATCTCGATATGGGTCTTGTAGCCCAAAGCTACAGGTCTAGGGTATACAAATCCCACCATGATCCATGGGCATCCCTACTTACAATGCCCTTGCTTTGAGCACAACAGTAAACACTTTAAGTCATCAATGATCCCTTAGCATATGCACATCGATTCGAGCCCAAATCGCTCAATCAAATTCCCACAATCTAGGAACCCACCACGTTCCTCCACTCCATGGCTCCCAACACGATCCTCTTCGGTACCTACTCCCCACATAATTCACAAATAGAAGATATGGAGTCTATAGTCTTCGGTGCCTACTCCCACTACGAGTCATAAACTGAAGATACAAGGCTTTTCATCATGATATTACATCACCATCCATCCCTGAATCGAATGAGCCAACACCTCCAGCATGATCTATAGAGTCCTGAAACTATCAAGCTCAGAACCAACTCCATACGCCATCAAGTCATAATCCGAAGTACCAAACTCTCATATCAAAGCGTCACATCATCGCCTCACCATCAAAATCGCATGTTATAGAGCAATAACATCAAGACTCTAAGTCGATCGCACGAACAAACCATCACATCGCACACCTCAAAATTTCCTCAAAATTCATGGCAAAGAACGACCAAATTGCCAATCGTCAATAGTGATCGACATTAGCCACTCTACGGTGGTCAGCACTAACCACTTTGGCCATGTACTTAACCAAAATGGATAAGTACAAGCCAAATGGAAATGTTCGACATCCACCCTGAAGTCTGAAGCCTCATCTTCAGATCAGTCAACACGTATCTTAACCCTCCTCTACAACTTTTCTTGTTTGTTGGATTTTTGCATGTACGAAACGCCAACGCACATGATATTTCCCTAACAATCGATACCCGCTATATCGGCGTTTTCAACCAAAAAAAAATAAATAAGCCAACATGCATCCGACAACCATACATACATCCAATATAGCATACATAAAGCATGAATAATGCATACATATCAACCAATAGGGAAATCATATCAAAAATAGCCCTAGTCTAATAATTCCCTAAAAATGGCACGTCGATGGAAAAAATGTGATATCCAATATAAAATCATTTTAAAACATTTCTATTTTCTTTTATAAAAATCTAGTAGGTGTTTAAGTATAATAAAATCACATTTTAAAATTAAAAAACCATTCCAGAACGTCAATCTAATACTATACTAACAATCATAGTATGGTGAGAGAAAATATCACTCACCTCAACAAAAGTTATCCAACCCACTGCCAAAACATAGATCTCTCCATCATGAGCATAACGCAAGAAACGCATCCAAAATGGACCTTGTATGCAAAAGATATGGATTAAAAATGATTTAATATTAATTAAACAATTAATTAACTAAGTAAAAGATAATTACCTTAACACTTTTGATCCTTCTTCCTTTATCACCTGTACACCCAAATCCAATCTTACATGCATGAACTTGTAGTGATATGGAGCTACGCTCCACAAAATCGAGTGTCGTTTGCTCTATTACTCTCATCTTCGAATGCTCGATCCATCGATACCAAGATCACAAACCCCGATGCCTCTACCTAAATCACTATCTCCAGATTCCCAAATGTCGCCCCTATAGGTCATGATAATCAATCTATGATCAATCGATCTAAAAATCATGGTGAAGGTAGATATCGGCAAGAGAAAGTCAATGGATCTCTATCGTGAAGGAACTGGGCCAGCCCGCAGAGGAAGAAATGGGTCAATTTCAATTTTTTTACCATTTTGGACCTTTAATGGGTCCACAAAGTCTAAATTTCATTTATAACTTTCCTAAATTTGGTTTAAATAAAATCTTGTATTCTATTTAAAATTGTTAAAGAGAAGTTTAAATAAATTTAATTTCAAATGTATAGTGTATCAAATACACCTAATATTTATTTATAAGTGTTAATGTATAGGTAATGAAATCTTTCATTTATTTCTCTAAAACAAGAATTAATTGAGAGCATTAATTGAATTAAATGGAGAGAGAAACCTTTCGTTTTCTCTCTTAATTTGAATTAATTGATTTATTAAATGTCATTATTAATAGTTTATTTATGGAAATATTTATTACTATGTTCATATGTATTTTAACTATACAATTTGCAGTTTGAGATTTATTTAATTTTATTTTATTTATTTATACAAGTATACATACATAGATATGTATGTATCATATATATACACGCACATATATGTGTATGCATGTGTAATATTGTAATCCGTAAAGGGGATAATGTGCCCGTATATAAATGCTGGGATTTACATTGCAATAGACACATTAGCTTATTTTGTGTATACTATAATTTGTCCAAATATGTGCTTGTATAATACGTCCAAAAAAAATACTAATATGTGTGTGCGCGCATCCAAAAATATAGTTTATTGAATAAAACTGTTTCTACCATAACAAATTAATGTAAAATAATTATATGATAATAAAACAAGTTTTTAAAATTTTAGAAAATCTGAAAACACATTTTGGTCTTAAGATTAATTTATGGAACTTTTTACAATTAAAATAATATTTATTATTAAATAATTGATAATAGCTCGTAATCAAATTAATTCATAAAATAGGAATCAAGGTGAAAACTTCTAAAAAAATTTCTAAAGGTATTTGAGACATATTTTGAGCTTAAGAATTTTTTTGAAATTTTATCAATTGAAATTATATTTTTAATTAAATAATTAATTGCATTTCAAAAATAAATTATTCAAAAAATTAAAGTTATAAAATCTGAAACTTTTCTAAAGGTTCCAGATACTTATTTAAGCCTTAAGAACAATTTCTAGAATTTTCTCAATTGAAATTATATTTCTAATTAAATAATTGACTGTAGGTCAAAAGTAAATTAATTTTTAAAAATAATAAATTAAGTTTAAAAAAATCTGAAAATTTTACTGTAATCTTATTACACGGTGGAGCAAATATAAAAATATAAAATTGAAATTTTGAATTTTGAATTATTTTATTCATAATAAACAATTCACAAAATCATTAAATAATAATAAAATATGTATATACATATTTAATAAAATATTTTTATATTTTATGATTCATAATAGGTACAAATCATCATAAGAAAGTTTCAAGATTAAATATGTATGATATATAGACATATGTACAATTATACATATTCATAATTTGCAGATCTTTACACATTTAATATATATATATATATATTAATATAAATCAAAATTAAAAAAAATTTAGAAAATTAATTCAACATTAAATCAATAAAAAATATATTATAACAAGCAAATAACTAATCTAATTGTAACAAACACATGTACCCATAAAATCTCACCTGATCAAAATAATAAACAGATCCGAATACAAACAGAGGATTTTGATATAAATCAACTTTTATATGATGAACTTAAAATCTAAATAATGATAATAAATAAAAGTTCACCTCCTAATGAAGCCTTTGAGTCCACGTTGAACAATGATTTCTCTTCTTAAAACAATTCACAATCCGTCAAGTTGCTAATCCGTGATTAGAGACCTTCTACTACAAATTATTATTTTTAATTTTAAATTGATTTGAGAATTTTGGAGATGATTTTAGAGGAAATTTTCTGCCATTAAAGTAAGGAAGAGGAAGAAGAAACTGGCGGCTCCAAAATGAATTAGCTTATAATTAGGGTTTTGTGATTGGCTTTTATATGGATAAGACAAGAGAGCAAACAATGATCTCAACCACACATCTTAAAACCTAATCACATATGTTGTAGCCACCTCCTATCTCTCTCCAAATCAATGCCTATAATATACAAATCTCATGGGTTGTGAGCCCATTTAATCCGAATTAAATATGTACAATCATATTTAACATACTTTGTTATCGATATCTCATATTGATTAGTATATTCATAACTTTTATAAATATATATAGCAATTTTATTTCTCAAATCACATTCAAAATTCATAATTAATATTTCATAAATATTTATTTTTTCATTTAATTTATAACAATTATAAAACACTTAAATTGTTTGATCTAAAGAGAATTCATCGTTTCGGTTGTGTGCTCTTGGGTGTAAATTCGTCAGCGATTAACGTCAAACCATTCAAACGTTAATATTCACACTTCACTTAGTAGGTGGTGTGAAATTATGGCAAAATTTATCGCTTACTCATTTTTGAAAAAATATCATTTTAATTTAACAAGTGTTATCAGTTGTGACAATTATTTACACCAATTTTCTTCGTCAAGATTATATCACTTTAGACTTGCTGAATTTGGTAATGGTCAAAATTCCAACATCGTCCACATTCAACTCTATAATCCAAACAAAAAATCCATGGTTCAATAATAATAATTATTATTAACCATATTACTCTGGCCATCGATTTTGACTTTGAGTTGACTTGAGTTGGCCATGATAGTAACCCCATATAACTAAGGAGACGAATCCTCTCTTGAATAGTGCTTCACTTCCAATACTTCCACTCGACCCAACTATAGTCACTCGATGGACGCTATGCCATGATTTGACTATAATCAAAGCGGAGCTTTCTTATTAAAGACTCACAATATTCTCAAGTTGAAAGGACTATGTAAATTATTCCACGATATTTTCTGTTTGAATTTAGTTATGGTAACCAATAGAAAACTATCGAATGAGTCATTCCATAGTTATCTAATAACCATTAGTACGTAACCCTTAGGTGCCCCAGCAGCCATGAGTAATACACTGCCCAACATTTGGAGAGCATTTCGTACTCTAGTCTCAACAGACACATCGATATCCAGTCTCAATGCATCTTGACTAGGAACATTTAAAATGGTATATTTGTTTCATTATGATAAATTACTCACGGTTACAACACTTTGTAACTACTATCACAAAATATACCATTTATTGATGTTCTATTAAATATACTTTTAATTAAATTAATTAATTAATATAACCACATTATATCGAGTATATAATAGAAAGAAACACCTTTATTGCGAACAAGATGGGCCAACGATTTAGATATATGTAAAAAAATTACATAATTGCCCCTAGGGAATACCCTTAACTCTATCAATCTCCCACTTGCACTTGGGGTCAATTATGGAATCTTATTTCAACTTCTCCAATCGGTTTCTCAAAAAAAATTGGGCCAGTCCCTTTGTGATCGGTTGTGCTATTATGTTTCAATTATCTACTATGTCAATCAACTCTCTCCGTTGGTGATAAACTGCTTTGTCATGTGGAACAATTCGGAGTATGTCTCTCGACCTCTAGCGAGCTCTAAATTCTATTACGAACTATATCGCGACATTGTTATCATATAATAGTGTTATGATATTCTTAACATTTGGAACCGGCTCAGTTATGAATTTGTGCACTTATATTTTTATATACATTGTTTTCCTTGCGGCGCTATTCAAGGCGATGTACTTAGCCTTTTCATTGAATTAGCCATGGTCTTTCATTTGGAACATTTCCAACTTAAAGATCTTAACTTGAATTTATTATTGACATACTATACTCAATATCACTTAGGAAGTTTGAGTCCAAATACTCCTTCATATAAAGTTTTTGTTTCTGTAAACAATTCTCTATTATTACATAAATACTCGAGAACACTTCAAACGACTATTTAGTGATATCAATTTGGATTTGATATTTGCTTCATGTATCAAATACATAAACAAATCATGATATCATAGACAATACAACATGTATAATAATTCCTATTGCCAATGCATAAGGGACTCATCACACGTGTTCCGTATTAAACAATTTAATAAGGTGTCTTTGCATATCAATTAGGGACATTTCCAATATCTTTTATACTCACTATAAAAGAGATCATTTACAATCCAAAGTTGAGTATTAAAACAACTAAGGTTGATTTCAGCACAAGTACACCATAAAAATGAACAATGTGTTGTTTACTTATAGTTTAGAAATATCAATGTACCTTTTAATGTTTTTTCTTATGAATACATGTTTCCTTCGCACTTTGATTGAAAATCAAACTATTTGATTTTCATCAGAATACTTATTCAATCTTGATGTTTATAAAATGATACTTTCGTATCATTTCTTGGATCATATCCAAAGACTCACAAACTCAATATTGCTTTCATTGACATCAAGACATGTTTGGTTAATATATGTAAATAGCTTACTCAAAATCGTTATTTAGAATTTTCTATTTCAATACATATGTATCAAAACACTAAGTCTTATCAAGCGATAATTTTGTGAGTAAATTCGAATTAACTTGAGCATGTTGAATACTGAATCCATTATGCTAATTTCAACAATTGAAATTAGCGATATTACTCTTATCAACGTGCTTATTTAATTCCAACTGCATTGGTCTTTCTCATAAAGATACTCGGTCGATGGATCACATCCCTTCTGCTACGACCACCAAAATCATATTTTGATAGCTTACTTGGAATTCTTTTGGATTTGCGCATCATACCATATAGAGTCAACACTCTTAATGGTTTAATTAAACAACCGAGGATTATATAATTTCGACAATAAAAGAAACTCATAGTTTCTGTTCGATGTACGAGAATACTTATTAGACATTCTAATGCTATGTGTTCGTTTAGGTTAGTTAATTTCATTTCATCTCATATAATCAGTTCTATCTATGGACCGTATTCAATTCCATTTAACTACTAATAATTCCCCAAATAAATTCCTTCACAATGAAGTTGGTATATCTTGAAACAATAATTGTTTCTCGATGTAAATAGAATAGGGATTCATAAATGCTCTATGAATTTCTTTATTTATAAAACTGATTTGGTTTTAGTCTACAAAAAATATGTTCAAAACAAAAATATGTCATTCAATGGCAGTCCTTTCCAAAATCCTTTTGGGGAGATTCATATAGGATCCCTCATAAACAATTATTACATGCAATCTTTCGACTTGTATAACCTGCCAACTCCTTGGTCTAGGATATGTTGGAGTTTCTAATAAACCCTTATCTTGTATGATTTTGTAAACTACTATTCAGATGAAATAATATTTACCTTGTGTACTACCCTTAAGTGCATTACCTTATAGAAGGAAACTAACACAACTTCACTCACAATTAATCGTACATTGTCCAACAAAGTTCGATTACTCCTTATTGATGCATCATTATGTATCACATGAAGAAGTTATTTTGAGATTAAATCGTTTATTCAGTTTAGGTACGTTTGGAACCTTTTCCAATATATTCACTCATTCTGTAACAATCCGCATTTTTGACCGTTCAAGTCGACAAAACATACACACATGCCGACTCAAACAATTCGAAATACGGATAGTTATTGGGGTAAATAAGAAAAGAAAGAAAAGAAAGAACAGAAACAAACTCAGAATCTCGCAGCGGAAGGAACAAGATATAATAATAAAATAACAGTTCATGAAGCTGTTAAATAAATAAATTTGATTATTATTATACATCATAAATCAGAGTTACATACATATCAGAGATAATACAACAATGCAACGGAAAAATAATACAGTAGTAGAATACAAATGATGTAATACCAAAATCCGTCTTCGTCCTCCAAAATAGATCTTCAACCTTATCTGAAATGCTCAGGCTGACCCGAGCGTAATGAAAAGGCAAAACACTCGAGTCAGGACTAAAATATCTCATGTAAGTCAAATCGAATAAGAAGATATGAGTGTGACGGCGTCAGAGATGTTTACGGGTTTTGACATCTCCTATCCAGTGTCAACGTGAGTGCAATAACTTAAGAGATGTTACGGGATTTTCCATCTCTCAAGGATCCGTTAAACTATCTACAATGTAGTACAATACGCTATTATAATATGTCTACATTAAAGTAAAAGTATTAAAATAGCGTTAAGCCATGGCCCATTCCACCCTTAACACATTTTTATTCCCAAAAGCATATACAAGACCGTAGTTTCCCCAAAACCGGAAGTCACCAGAGGGCAATCCATATACTAAAGGTACAAATCAAAATCGTAGTGGTCGCGTATAAATGGAATACAAGTATGACAAGGCACATGAGGCAATACCCAAGGTAGTGATACTACCGTTCGCCTGATCCGGACTGGTGAGAACGCAACGCCGCAGCGCCCGCAACACCGTGAAACAACACTCCCAAAATCAAGGGTGCACCAATCGACAACATATAATGAGTAGTTCGAAGAAGTGTGTCCACTTGAGGTAGCAAATCCTCCATTGGCCCGGCACAGCTCCTGTTTTAGTCATTTCCAATTTGACACAAGTGTCAAGGCTATCCATCATCGTTCACTTTCTTCAGTCATCAACGAACATCATTCCAACCACTTCATTCTGGATCATCACTCTGCGTATAGTTATTAAAGTGGTTTTCGGTTTAGATAGAGAGTATATCCATAACTGAATTCCGGTCTCTTTAATAACTTCCGTAATTATTTCACCGATTGGTCGTTTATTTATTTCAAAACCAAATCAATTTCAATTCAATTAGAATTTATAAATCAACATTTCATTTGTCTTTCTAAATCAATCTCCACAATTTACGTTTCAAAACTTCCAAATCAAAATTTCAAAATCTTATAATTCAATTTCAATTTCAATTTAAACAATTCAAATATTGATTCAAGTTCGTATATAAGTTTCATTCCGAAATCATTTAAATTAATTTAATTCAACATTCAAATCAATTTAAATTCATTTATCGATTTCATTTAATATCCGTTAAGGTACTTTATCATTCAAAACAATTTCTATTAAA
This sequence comes from Allium fistulosum, assembly GCA_030737815.1. NCBI lineage: Eukaryota > Viridiplantae > Streptophyta > Magnoliopsida > Asparagales > Amaryllidaceae > Allium > Allium fistulosum. Next base: position 1,152,997,383 of record CM060901.1, read on the forward strand.
TTTCAAATCCATTACACTACCTTTTTAAGTTCAACTTCATTAAATCAAAACTTACAATTTTGAATTAAATTAAATTCGTCAAATCAATTCTTTCAGTTACAAGTCTTACATTAATTCCAAAAATATCACATTTTCATTTCTTGTTAAAAAAATTCAATTTCACTTATTTACTTTCTTAAATAATTTTCCAAAACTTAATTAATAAAGAAACTCAATTTCAATTATTTACGAAGTAAAAATTCACTTATTCAAAAGTTCAAATTTTTTCTTATTAAAGAATTTCAATTCAATTTAATCATTAAATAATTTAACCTTATTTAATTATTAAATAATTCAATAGTTTCAATTTAGTCCAATTCACAAATTTCTTTGAATTTCAATTAAATTCCAAATTAATTAAATCTCAATTTTAAATAAATTTTCAATTCCAAACTCAAACTTGAAATATCATTTCATAAAAAATTTCTTAGAAATATTCAGAGTTCGATTAAAAGTCCAATCTTTTAAAACAAATCAACTTTCGAAAATTTACGCCGTATTTCAAATTTTTTTTTTCTTTTTTTAAAAAAAAATCTAAACTTCAAATAATTAAACAATTTCATTTACCAAGTTTAAATTCCAACATCTTGAGCTTCAATTCAAAATAATTCAATTTCCATAAATTGGATTTTTATTCTTAAAATCAATTCATTTAAATAATTTCAAAACAACTTTAAAATCATTTAATTTAACCAACCCGGTGTCCGTATATAATTCTCTAACCTATGGCCAAGTGGTTAGTTATTTCAATTAAATGTCAGGGATGAATATATATTACTTAAACCAATCACAGTATCATGTGCATGTATAACAGGATATATATAAGCAAATAAACATCCAAACATTTAAATATCAACCAATAGCATCCATCGAAATAAATCATCCAATAGTCAATACAATTCACGGCAATTTCATAGTTATCAATATCGGGAAATTTGATTTCAATTAAATCCTAATTTCAATTTACTGTCAATTTAAATTTTCAACGGTGAATTCACACGACAATCTATATGACAATTAAAATTTATCAAACAACGACAAATAAATTCATATCACTTCATAATGTCAAATTTAACTACCATAAAAATATTCAATACATTGTGAGCGTTATAAAACACTCACCTTTTGAATTTAAATTGAATTTAAATTCAATTTAAACCCAAAATTTTGACAGTCTCCAAATCCATCCAAACCAGCGTCAAAGTGTCCGGAATTTCGATACGATCCTAACAAAAGAAACCTCGTCCAAATCCGAGTCCGTATGCAAAAGTTATGAAAATTTGAAGATTGGAAAATTCTGGTGCTGAGTCGACTTCGAGTTCCCACCTCAAATACCCGATGCCTGCTTGGAGTTTTTGCGAAAACGACCCGATGACCCGAGTAGTTTTCTTCCCGACTCGAAGTAGCTCCAGGGTTTTCCCCCTGAAACCCAAAGCGCGACCCGAAGCGCGTAAATCTCGAATTTTTTTTTTTTTTAGATTTTGGAATTTGGGAATTAGGTTTTGTCTGCCATTGGAATGAGAAGCTAAGAAGAAGATGAATTGTACGTACAGACAAAAAAAATTAGGGAGGCTAGGGTTTATAACTGTGTTTATATAGGTATGTTAGAGATAGAGTAGATAGACTGGATAGATGAACGTGCGGAACAAACTATGGCCCGAAAAGCCCGTTCTGACCCCGGAATGAAATTGGGTAAACTCATATATCAAAATAGGTGTTTTAAAATATTTTAAACGCAATGGAAAAGGTTTCAAGTCCAAATTCCATCGTATGAAGAAGTTATGCTAAAATCAAAATTTCAAATTGATTTTAATTGATTATAATTGCATTTATTTCAAGGCGTTTCGAGTCCGTACGATCAAACGACAAGTCCGATTGCTACGAAAATTGAAACCTTACAATAATTCACTGTTACGGATCAGATGAAACTGGTTTCGTCGAAATCCGAGACAGTTGTAAAAATGGCTATTTTTACTGTTTAATTTCAATATAAAATTCCCAATTTTAAATTATTAACTTTTAAATCAAATTTCAATTGTTCACAAATTTCATTTTTAATTTCATAGTAATTAACAATCTTTTACAATGCAATTTTCCATTATAAATCCAATATAAAAGATTATATTAGATTCAGCGTTCAATTATATTGTAATTCAAATTCAAGTTATTTAATTCCAAATGAATTTTTTTATTTCGATTTACACTTTCATTATTGAATCAACCATTTACTTATACATTATTATCAATAGTTTATAATTCATTTACTTTCATTTTCTTCAGCTATCATCTTATTTAAATTCACAATAATATTAAATTACATTCATTTACGTTGATTTCCATATTATAACTTCAATATTAAATGTACATTTTATTTATTTCGTTGTTTACAATCAAATTCAATTCAATTCAATTACTTGTTACATTCAAATTTAAATCTTTACTTACGTTCAATTACCAGTTAACATCTTTATCAAATTACAGTTTCGGTTATTATTTGATTTCAATCAACTGTAATATTAAGTTACATTTATTTATATTAGTTTCAATAACATAAACTTCCACTATTAAATCTACCGTTTTATTTATTCTTTGTTTACAATCATAACCAATTTGGTTTACAATCAAACTCAATTCATTGCTTACATTCAATACAGGTTAACATCCATATTTAATTTACAAATAAGTTATTTCAGAATTCAGTTTTGCATTTTAACTTGTAATTCACATTTAACAACACAAAATTTTATTTCCTTCGGATTTTTATCCAAATTTTTTATTTTAATTCGTATTTTTAAAGTGTTAAAAATACAGGTCGTTACACATTCGATCAAATCGAATCATTTCTATCGCATGTTATTTTTACTTCTATTTTATATTCAATGAGTTTACCAAAGACATGCTACATGTGTATCACATACACATGTCCATGTCGATGATGACTAATCGGGGAATATGACGAAATACATGGAACTGTTTTGGTATTTATAGAATTACGATTGTATACATCTATATGTATCAATTCGAAGAGTTTATCTACTCTTATGATGCTCCCACTAAATGGGTGCATAGCCCTTTATTATTTGAGATATAATTAACAAGTATCGTATGATTCAAAATCATGTAATAATTTTTTTCTTCTTAAAACTAGGTCTTAGTTTATAATTCCAGAATAACTGTAAATAATATTAGATACTTTTATATTTTCCAATATATCACTTTTGTTATGAAAACAAATAACACGTTATAGTTTTATTTCATAACGAATATTCATAATATTCATAGAAATATAGCTATGTCTATTTTTTTAGTCGATAACCAAAAATAGTCATTATTTCGTAAATAATATTCGGTACGTTTTACGAAAATAATTTTTGTAATTTGATGTAATCACTAAGTACTATATGACATGCTCCCACTATTTCCTCCAGTACTATAATATCATACTAAATTGGGAGGTCCATCATTCACTTAATATAGATTTTTTTATTTCATATATTGCAACTAGTTTACCGTTGAGAGTTCTTTGATCAAATATCTTGAACTCAAAGAAACAAATCTCATAGAAGACAATTTCCTATATGAAAATACATTTCGGAATAGAAATCGTATTTCTCATTCCAATATTAAGTATCAATTATTATTATTACAATTCTCGTTTCCGTTGTTTCTTTATAAAGAAGAAAGGACTATTCAATCTCTCCATCCCAACTATACCTTAAATCACATTTACTCTTATACATTCATTTTCCTTTCTAAATGATCAAACCATTCAAAAGAAAACCCTTACTACAGTATCATAACGAACTCTTTTCGAAAGCTATAACGACCGTAAATTTTAACTGTTTTAATAACGCAAATAACTGAATTTTGTGAAATTTTAAACAATAAAATTTTGACATAAAATTTGATATTTGGGATACGTCTAATTAAACATAGCAACTGGTAAATTTTCATTTGGTAATATGGAAGTTTATTTTCTTGTGTAATTTTATTTCAATTTAAATCAGTTAAATTTGATGATAATAAAATATTTTCCAAACCTGAATATTTTTATACAATAAATTTGTAAATCATCTTCTGATATCTGTGTACCGTTTTGATCGTCTCGTCATGTTGATCTTCGCAGTATATTCTTTTGTGTGTTTTGGTTTTCCGGTATGCGGCGATCACGCGAAACAGTTAACCGCAACGGTTCGTCTATTGATATTCGTGACCCTTCAATTGTTCGTCTGTTGAGAAATTTATAGCTAGTTGGCTTTTATAATTCCTAAACTCAAGTGCTCGACTTTCTTTATTCCCAACCTCAAATTTATTTTGCTATTTTACTGTTATAACTTGCTCGTTTCTTCTTCTGCTCCGATTCATTTGGATCTGCTATTGTGAAAAAAAAGAAAATTTGAGAACAAAGTTCTTTCCAATCTAAGTTGCTGTCATACCCCTCCCTCTTCTCATTTCCAAGCTTTCGAACTAAACCCCACTTCACCGTTCCTTCGCCTGTTCCCTCCCTCCAACTATAATGCCACACCGGCCACCGCATCTCACTCGAGACTCGTGCAACGCAACTCCCTCGTGTAGAGCAACCAGCCACCTTCTTTATACAAGGTATTATATATATATTTTATGTATAAGGTTTGCTGTATATATATATATATATATTTGTTATATACATGAGATCTGTTGTGTTTTATATTTTAAGTTTATACCATTTGCATATAAAGGTTTCAAACAATACTTTATTTAGTCTATATATATATAAATGTATATTTTATTGAAGGTTGCATGCGTATAAGTGTTCTATATATATTATTATTAAGAAGTTGTATGCATATAACAGTTTGGTCAGTATATAATACATGTGTTTATATATATAGGTGTTTATATATATAAGAGTTTATAGTTGTTGCATATATATATATATACGTGTTTGCTGGGTACACGGTATGTTTGTTTATAAGTATAATAAGTTATGTACCATGTTTGGGTTTTATTGTATAAAGTTATAATATTTTACAGTATAGCATAAGCTGCAGTCTTCTTTTGTATATATAGGTAAGTTTAAATATTTATATTTTTGTTGTATGCATTTGTTAGTTGAAGATTTAAGTGATGTGTTATATATAAGTATATTTAAAGGTGTTAATATATATAAGATGGTTTATATAGATTTCTATAATAGGTTGGCTGTATTCTAGTATACTTATATTTCTGTTTGTGTGTGAGTTCTTTGGTCTGCATATTATATATAAGCTATTTTTATATTGTACGAGTACTATATATATATATATATTTGTTTGAAGCATATGAGTCTGTTTTATGTAAAGTATTTGAAGTTAGTCTGTACATTGATTAAATATATTCAGGTATGGTTGTTTATAAGATATAAAGTATATATGAAGATACGTAAGCTGTATTGTTTTGGTTCATTGTTTTCTATTCGAATTATTTTACAGCTTTATATAAAAATAAATATATGTAACATAAATATGTATGTCAGCTTGTATGTATTGAAATGATGTAAGCATTATATATGCGTGTGTACCTAAATGTATAAACGTTTACTGTACTATATATATAAGCCTGTATTACTCTATAAATTATATAATGGTTTCGGCTGTTAAGTGATATATGCTTTGTATATGGTTTTAAGTATAAAATACTGTTCTAAGTATATATTTATTTATATATAACCTACGTATGTTATCTAGTTGTATAATATATTAGTTTATATATATTTTGGTTTCTTTTAGATTCTAAAATATAATATATAAAGTGATTTGGATATGTATTATGATTTGAAATATAATATGTAATTTAAATTGAATATTGGTTTAAGAAAATAATAATATAATATACTTTTGTTTCGATTTTATCTGCATCGATCCTGTTTTGATTTGATTTCTTCTATTTCATATCTATCAGCTTGTCCGTCGAATTCGTGCCCATCTCACCTTGCTTTGGATTCGTAACTCATCTCATTCTCGTTTATCTCTAGCCTCGAAAGGTGAGCAATCACTCACGATTAATTTTCTTATATTTATTAAATTTGATTTAAATTGAAACGACAATTGAAATATGCTGCTGTTAGTTACTTACATTGCTATATATATGCCATTTCTGTATCTGTTCACCTGTGACATCTGACACCATTATCTGTTATTTATCACTGATGATATATGCATGTTACTGATTGTTATATTATTATCTTATCTGTTATCACTCTGCATGTTCCCTGTTAGTATAGAATTCACTATGGGTTGAAATGATACATACCCGAACGATCTGCAGAATAGGAGAAAATTGTTATGGGTTGAAATGATAAACCTAAGCGATTTTCATTGAATTGAATTTGGGATTGCGGGTTGAAAAGATATATACCCGTATATATTAAAATTGCGGATTGAAATGATAAATATCTGTATCACTTGACCATAGGGTAGAAAATTATATACAGACACCGTTGGTCTATATATAAATATTTTGAAAAATGATTTCTACGATTTTGAAAAGAAATATATGGTTTTAAAAAAATATTGATTTTAAAGATTTATTAAAGTTGATTTAATAAAGTTGATATATAATATGTTTAAGTATTTATTTAAATATATATTTTCAAATATAGAGTTTATAATGATTCGGGTTGGAAAGATAAATTTGAAATTGATTTGAAATTATATTTATTTAAGAATTTTACTTAAATAAGTTTGGTTTGGAATTTATTAAAATTGAGATTTTAAAGATATGTTTTATAAATTGAATTTGATTAAAAGACGTAAATGAATATTTCAAACTTATGTAAATTTAAGTGGGATATTTTGTTTGTAAATCTAAGTTGTATTTAGATGTTATTGAAATGATTAAGTAAATATTTCAAAACTAAATAATTGTAAAGTGAATTTGATATATATATGAAATTATCGAATTTAGTTTGAAATGTTAAATATTTAAAGCTTTGATATATATTGAAATTGAAATGGTTTATTTTATGGTTCAAATATGTATTTGAAATCGATAATTTGAAATGGTTTATTTAGAAACTGAATCGAGTTGAAATTTATGATTTGAGATTTGATTAAATTTGAATTTTGGAATTCGAGTGGATTTGAATCGATTTGTGAAATTGAGGACGCTATGTATGTTTAAACTATATCTAAAACTATTTATATTTTACTTTATAAATTATTTTAATATAAACTATTTAATATAAATCATTTTCAATATAAATCATTTTATTATAAACTATTTTATCATATATACTAATATTTAAACTGTTTAAAGGGAAGTGTTATGATTTCAAAGTGTTATAAATTCCAAAGTGCTATAATTTCAAAAATGTTGTGATTTCCAAAGTGTTATAATTTCAAGTGTTTTGGTTTCGAAAGTGCTATAACTTTGAAAGTACTATGATTTTGGAAATGAATATATTTAAAGTGAAAAATGATATCGTTTGATATGGTTTTAAAATGGAAATGATATTTTGGTTTTGAAGTATAAACTACTTTGAAATGACCGCGGTGTTATAATAACGATTGGTTGTTAAAGAGACCGGGATCGGATATGGGCATACTCTCTGTCGATACCAAAAACCACTTTAACAACTGTGTACGCAGTGGAGATTCCAGAATGAAGTAGGATGGTGGCAACGATCCTATATGAGGTATATACGTGGACCCGACTCCCGTGAGTTGGCATAAGGTGGCGAACAGGAGCAATTGACTGGCTAATGAGGTAGCACCTCTGATCGGACACACTCCATCGTATGCCATTCTATTACTTTGTGATTGATTTGGTGCGCACCTTTGGATTTCGGGAGTGTGGCTCGAGGTGGGCGGTAGTGGCTGCTATGCGTTACCACCGGCCCGGAAGTGTAATTGGTATATCTACCCTGGCATTGCCTAGTTGTGCCATGTCACCTACCCTAGTGTGCCTTTTACGAGTTTGTTTTGTACCGTACCTATGGAGTGCCCTATGACGACGCCCATTACGGGGGAGATTACGGTACTGTATAGACTATGGGAATATATAAAATGTGTTAAGGGAGATATGGGTAACGCCTTAACGCTATTTTGATAGTTTACTTTACTTTAGACATTATTATAATAGCATATATTACTACATAGTAGATAGTTTAACGGATCCTTAGAGGATGGTTATCCCAAACATCCTTTGAGTTACTGTATTTCAGTTGATATTTCACTTGAGTTGGATTTATTGATATAAGAATGTTAATCCTGACTCGAGTGTTTTGCTTTACACTCGGGTCAGACTGAGTGATACATCATTTGATACTCACCTTTAAAGTTGGAGCTTCGCTTGGAGATCCAGCTATCTATCGATTCCGCTTTCAGTTATTCAGTTGATTCCAGTGATGTATTCAGATTCTTGTATTTGACTATTGTATTGAGAGATCTATGTATTCGTGACCTCTGTTGTATCTTATTTAACTCTGTTATATATATAGTAGCTTCATGAACTACTATTCTTTTGTTTCCACTGCATTATTTTATATTACTCTATGTCAGTGATTCTGTGATTATTTATTTACTGTATATGTTGAGTTTTGCCAAATTTAAATTAACAATCTGATATTTTGAGCAATTCAAATCCGACATGTATGGATGCGAATGGTTGAAAATATCGGGATGTTACAAAAGCGCATTTAATTATCCTTAACATTGAAGGACATCAAATATGTTGCTCTTTGCATAAATAAATTAAATTGACATTTCAGAGATCGAGTTCTTAGATCTACCTTGTAGTTTTGGTCTTGTGCTACAACCAACAAAATATGATCTTTTATGTAATAAATCAAATTAAATACACGATCTCATAGTACAGTTTGTTGGCTTATTTCAAATGAACTATGTTCATTGAAGTATCATACATGATAAACTGTGATCGTTCAGCATAAAATTTATATGTGATAGTATATGGATCAAATATCCATCCATAGTCTTATATTGCTTTTAGAGTTCGAACCTCATAAAATGCAATAGACGGTCTAAACCAAATAAACACGTAAGTGATCATTTTACGAATGTATTAAGCAGTTGTAAAAATTAGGCACTTGCATGGGTATAGAAAACATTAACATGCAATAGGCATTTAATAGTGGGTATTATATTTCCATTTGTCAACTTTCAAATTAGTTCGTCTGTATATGTTAATTGATAAATGTTTTATCAATCATATTAAATGCACAAATTTATCATTGTAGATAATTATAACATTATTTAGCATATGTTCTTACAATATTAAGTGTCCGATTGCAATGAAACTCATCTACGTGCATCACCTCATTTTTCCGGATCTAACGGAATAAATCTTGTTGCTATCTGAGAGCGCTTTAGGATGCTAATTTCGCGCATTTTGAGATCGCAGACCGCCCAATCTCCAAATATAACGATGCTTATTGTAATGACCCATAATTTAATCACTTTGAACTGGACTAGTTAATATGTTTTTAAATGATTAAATAATGGATTTTATATCTAAAATAAAATTTTGGATAAAACGCCTCGAATGGATTTTTAAAACTGATGTAAAATGTTAGTTTAAAGACGGTTCGAGTTATAAGGTGGTTAGGGGTACCAATTTATTTAAGAATAAGTTTGCCTAATAAACCAAATGAGAATGATTACTTAAAAAAAATTTGCTTAGTAAAACAAAAAAGAATTATTAACCTTGCCTAATAAAACGGAACAGTATAATTACTTGCCAAGTAAAACAAGAAAGAATTATTAACCTTGCCTAACAAAACAAAATAGTATAATTACTTGCCTAATAAAACAAGAAAGAATTATTAACCATGCCTAATAAAACATAATATTATAATTACTTACCTAATAAAACAAAATAGCATAATGATTATTATATTCCATACGAATGGTTGCCGTTGAACCAAAATCTGGTCAAATCAGGTTATGCCATGCGGATGGTTGCCATTGGACCAAAATCTGGTCGAATCAGGTTAGGCCATAATTGATAAAGAGGATTCCTATTGGACCAAAATGTGGTCGAATCAAATTAAGCGATAAGGATGTTTTCTATTAGACCAAAATGTGATCGAATCAAATTAGGCCATAAGGCTGGTTTCTATTGGACCAAAATCTGGTCGAACTAGGTTAGGCAATAGGAAATTACTAAAGTACCATTCTCTTCACTTATAAATAGCTAAGTACATATCTCATTTTAATTCATCCACAAACTAAAGAAAAGAACTAAATTTCATTATCAAAGGCGAAGTATTCCAAGTCTCCAGCAAAGCAAATAAGATGTGAGTATATTCCTTGCTTTCATAGTTTAGTGGGTATAACTTATTCTGTGAGTATAGTTTTATTATTTTACAGTGAGTATATTCCTTGTTTTCATAGTTTAGTGGGTATAACTTATTCTGTGAGTATAATTTAATTATTTTACAGTGAGTGTAATCTTAATCTCTTTCTTTTGACTCATTCACATTTTAATAAATGTTGTGTTAACTATTGATTGTAAATTGTTAATAATAATGGGTCTGTTATTATTCTTGTTATTATTCTTGTTTGGTTGTTTGATTTGTGCTCGACCAGTTTATGAGAAATAACCTTGACGTTTAGTTAAAGGGAATTTACACCACCTTTTAACTTAGGATTGACATTTAGTGACTTTTTGGTTAAAAGGAAATAACACCCCTTTTAGCTATTTCATTTGATTAAGAGAGAGCTCACCCCTCTTGGTCGTATTCTCCTTTAAAGATGATGGGTTTAAGTTATGATTTGAATGGAAGTTTTAAATCTTGGTTTAAAGTATTTTAAAGGAGATTTGGAATTTATATAATGATTTAAATGGGTTATTTATGGAAAGTAAGTAGTCCTATACTTGGCACTAAAAGCCAATGAGTAGATTGATCCTCTATTTATGATATCTAGAACGGAAGTGTTTAGGTAAGGCTAGGAGCAACCAGTGTGCTGACTTACCTGGCTTTGTTTCTGGGCGAGGGATAGAGTAAGTCGAGAATATTGAAAACGTGACAAGTGTAGGAGATTTGATTTCCATAAATGATCTTTATAATTATGATGGTATGGAAAACATTCGCCTTTCTTGTAGACAATTGTTTTCAACACATTTAAGTATGCTTTGAAATATGAAATCCTCTCAAATGTTTTGTGAGTATACTTATACCAATGAGATAAGTATATGGATATTTTCTAACCATTGAAAGAGTATAAGATTTAATTTCCATATACGATCGTTTTGTTATCCCCGATAGTTGATATCTTGACTATCGATTTCAATACCCTTCTTCCTTTTTTTTGTTTTGTTAATCTAAGACGATTTGTTGCTTATTTAGAGCATTGATATCCTTTATCGGAAATGAGTAAATAAAGAGCGAGTGGGGGCTAAGCTATGAGGGGTTGCTCCCATTAGGGTATTGTAACATCAACTCTAGAATGTATTCGGTTGTATGCGCATGGAGATGTGAAATACTTGGACACTCAGTAAGGGTGGAGGGTCCGGCTTGGAGGTTTTCGAAAGCCATCGGAGTTCTCAAGTATATTTTCTAGAGGTATACTTTCGATAAGGGGGTGCACCCTCCTAGTCATTGTTGGAAAAATTCCTTTTCCTTATTTTTGATTAAAATCTTTGGATTGATTCTTTCTTAATTGCATTGGGAAGCTTCTTGCGCTCTTCGCGATGTTTAATTATTTGCATCCATTCTTTTATGCTTGGATATTGTCCTTGAGAGGGGAAACCCATTCTGCATTTTTGCAACGTGGTCTCACTAGTTATTTTGTGTGTTCTATTTTTTTTATTTGGAGTTTACTCATACCAGACTTATTGTCTGACCCAAGTTGTTTTTTTTCCCTAAACTTTTGGGTACTCATTTATATTTTAGTAGTCTGGAAATGACAGGTTTCTTTAGGCTCTTTTGAAGGTGGTGGACGAGTAGGAGGTCCTTATCTATCTAGCTATTTATTTCCACTATTATGAGATGTTGGCTCTATGTATGTATATTTAAAGGCAGGTTGTTATAACTACCTAGACTCATATTAGTGCTTTTGTTGTAACTCTGATAACTTCTTGTTGGGGAGTAACCTTATGCACTATCTTATTTTTATGTTATATTTAACCGTTCGGATGTGAGATTATTGTTCTGTTCTTAAATTTTAGCCCATGACAACTCGTCTTCCAGATACTTGGGAAACGGCACATGAATACCATGGATGTATTATGTGTCTTTCTCAGGGGTCAGAAAGGTGGGTCGTCACAGTTGGTATCAGAGCTTCGGTTGAGCGAACACCTTAGCCTGATTGCGGTACAACTCATTAGAGATAGGGCAAGTGATGCCCTAGAATGAGTTAATCTTGAGAGAGCGTATTTGTAATTTTTATGATAATAATATTTATCCTCTAAAATCTTGTTTTAGATCCTTTGGTGTTATTTACTTAAATGATTTTAATCCTATTTTTATATTCTAAAGATACCTGTTATTTGTTCGAATAATATAAAATGAATACAAGAAGAGGAGGAAGGAGAGGATCTGGAACTAGCATGGCTACCAATGATAGGGTACCTAGAAATGCTACTATGTCAGCTGTAGATCCGGAAGAGGAAATGGTAGTGCAAGTTCAGCCCTCTATGAACTTTGCGGCTTTGTGTAAGAATTTTACCACTTTGGACGGGAAACCATTCTATGAGACAGAAGATATTCTTGGAGTGTAGATGTGGCTTCGAACTTATGAAAGAATATTTGGAGATCTTTGGCTGGAGGATGTGGAGAAACGGCTGTTAGCATCGCGACAAATTCAAAATTCGACGATGGATCGGTGGGATTCAGAAACAGCTAGTACTCCGAAGGAGGAGTTTTCTTGGGCCTAGTTCAAGGAATTTTTTAAAGCACGGTTTATTCCAGAAGCCGAAAGAACTCAGTTATTTAGATGTTTCATTGACTTAAAGCAGGGTGATATGACGGTGTCACAGTATGAGCATAAGTTCAATGCTTTGTCCTGTTTTGGACTTGGATTGATAGACACACCGCTCTAGAAAGATGAAATGTTTGTGAATGGAATGCGACCAAAGTTCCATCGTGAAATGACCAATCATCTTATGGGTACGTTCACCAACATTATTAGCATGGCTTTGAGATTTGAGGTTCTTGATATTAACGAAGGAGTCCAGAAGGGTGTAGTACCAGTAGTAAGTGCCAAGCCTTTATCAGTTATACCAGTTGAAGGAAAGCAAAACTTCAAGCGTAAGTTTAAGGGAAAGAAGCAGGGTGTAGGGAAGAAACCCGAAGATGGCACTCCAGCACAGAAGAAGTAGACCAACTGGCCAACATTCTTTGTTTCAAGAGTAATAAGATGGGCCACTTTGCAAATCATTGCCCAATTGCCACATGTTTTAATTGCGGCCAGCCAGGACATATGAAGAATGGGTGCCCTTTTCCTAAAAAGGGATTTCAAGGACATACTTTTACCATGGAAGAGATGCCATCCACTTCTTCAAATTAAAAAGGGAAGCAAGTATTGCAAGGTACATTATCCATCTATGATATTCCTATAAAGGTGTTATTTAATACATGAGCTTCCCATATTTTTATTTCTTATGATCTAATGAACAAACAAAACCTTAAATATGTTATCATAAGTAATCCTCTTTGTGTGTCAAACCCAATTAGAGGTCCAACAAATCTTGACACTGTGTGTCTAAATGTACCCATTCCTTGTCGAGATCATTTCTTTCCTTTTGACTTCTGTGTTCTTAGGTTTATGGGTTTTGGATTGTTGCTGGGAATGGATTGGTTATCTAAATTTAAAGCTATCTTGGATTATGGTAGAAGGCTCGTCAAAGTTAGTGATGTTGGAGATGTTGGTGTTAATATTAGTTGTGAAGAGCCTAAGAAGTTAATGAGCAGTTTTCTCTATTCACTCAAAGTGGCTAAAGAGGAGCTAGGAGATGTACCGATTGTTCAAGATTTCACAGATATTTTTGATGAGGTGCAAGGTTTACCTCCTCACCATGAAGTCGAGTTCCATATTGATTTGGTTCCGGGAACAAGACCTATTGTACAACCCTTACGAAGGATGGCTCCAAAAGAGAAGAGGGAGTTAGAAAGGTAGACTTATGACTTGTTGCAGAAGGGTTTGATCCGACATAGTACCTCGAGTTGGGGATCGCTAGTCGTTTTTGTTACAAAGGAGGACGGTTCTCTAAGGTTATACATAGACTATCGGGAGTTGAACAAAAGGACTATCAAGAATAAATATCCTTTGCCAAGGATCAACGATATGTTTGACCAACTCCACGGTGCTCGGATATTTTCTCAGTTAGATCTTGCCACCGGTTTCTACCAATTAAGAGTAGCAGAGGAGAGTATTCCCCAAATAGCTTTTTAGACTCCAGAAAATTTCTACGACTGGTTAGTTATGCCATTTGGATTGACTAACACACCCGCTTATTTTGTGGACTTAATGAATCGAGTATTTCGAGATATTCTTAATAAATTTGTTCTCCTCTTTATTGATGACATTCTTATCTATTAAAAGACAGAGGAGGAACACAAATATCATCTTCGTGTCGTACTCGAGACTTTAAGAAGCCATGTGTTGAAGGCTATGTTTTCCAAGTACCATTTTTGGAAATCCAAAGTTAGGTTTATAGGGCATGTTATTTCGGGAGAAGGAATATCGGTGGACCCATCTAAAGTTGTTGTGGTTCAAGACTGGAAGAAGCCCAAAAGTGCAATGGAAATTAGGAGTTTCTTAGGATTGGCGGGTTCTTACCGTAGGTTTATCAAGGACTTCTTGAAGATTGCTTCTCATCTGACGAAGTTAACAAAGAAAGATTTTAAGTTCATTTGGACTTTTAAGTGTGATCCAGCATTCAATGAATTGAAAGAGAAGTTGACTAGCGCTCTTGTTATTAACCATTCCAGATGGGAGCGAAGGTTTAACCGTGTATACAAATGCTTATGGAACCGGATTGGGAGCAGTTCTAATGTAGCATGGAAATTTATCGCCTATGCGAGTCAACAGCTAAAGCTGCATGAGAAAAATTATGCTACACACGATTTGGAGCTTTTGGCTATTGTCTTCGCATTAAAGATGTGGAGGCATTTTATTTTGGGTGAAAGTTTCGAGTTGTACACGGATCGCAAATTCTTAAAAATACCTTTTTACCCAGAAAGATTCGAATTTGAGGCAGCAGAGATGGCCGGAGTTTCTCGCTTCTTATAATCTAGAGGTTCTTTATACCCCTGGAAAAGCAAATGTCGTTGTTGATGCACTAAGTAGGAATGTAGCAAAGGTTGCAAACCTAGAAGTTAATCTAGTATTATTAAAGAGAATTGCATCTAGTCAAGAGGCAAATCCTATTTTTGCACGACTTAAGAAGGATGTTGAAGAAGGTGTTGTTTCTAGCTTTGAGATTGATCTCCGGGGAATATTGAAAATGAATGGGCATATTTGTGTTCCAAACTTTGATGAACTTAGGCAAGAAGTGTTAGCCTTATGCCATCCTTCAAAGTTATCTTTTCATCTAAAAGTGACCAAGATGTTCAAAGATATGAAGAGGGTATTCTGGTGGAAGGGGATGTAGCGAGATATTTCAATCTTTGTGAGTCGTTGTGCAAACTGCCAGCAGATTAAGAGTGACTAGTAGAAAACAGCTGGACTGCTTTAGCCACTTGAGATCCCAAAGTGGAAGTAGGAGCGGATCTCTATGGACTTTATTGATGGGCTTCCTAGGTCAAGAAGAGGTAATGATGGCATTTGTGTTATAGTCGATCGACTGACCAAGTGTGCCCATTTCATTCCTGTTAAGCTGATTAGGACTGCTACGAGTATGGCGAGTTTGTATGTGAAGGAGATTGTGAGACTCCATGGGATTCCTCGTAGTAGTGTAAGTGACCGAGACCCGATATTCACTTGTAGGTTCTGGGAGGGACTGCAAACTGCTTTAGGGTCTGAGCTAAGTCTAAGTATGGCTTATCATCCCTAAAAAGATGGGTAGACGGAGAGAGTGAACCGGATCTTGGAAGATTTATTGTGAGCATGCATTCTAGACTTTGGGGGTTCTTGGGAAGATCATTTACCCTTAGTCGAATTCACTTACTACAACAGATATCAAGCAAGCATTGGTATGGCCCCTTTCAAATCTTTTTATGGTCGTCCATGTCGTTCTCCTTCATGTTGGGTTGAATCTGGAGATAGACTTGTTCTTGGACCCGACATAATCTTAGAAGCCAATGAGAAGGTAGCTGATATTAGAAGAGAGATTAAGGAAGCGCAAGATCAGCAAAAGTGTTATGCAGATCAAAGGCGTAGGGATCTAGAGTTCTTAGTTCGGGACTTGGTATTTGTAAAAGTTTTTCTCTGAGAAATGTTGTGAGGTTTGGGAAGACAGGGAAGTTAGCCCCACGATATATTGGCCCTTTTCCCATACTAGACCGGATTGGTAAACTTGCATATAAAGTGGAGTTACCAGATCGACTATCAAATGTGCACAACATACTTCACGTATCTCATTTACGTAAGTATGTACACGACCCTTCGATGATAGTAGAACCGGGACAACGAGTTGATTTGGAGGTTCAGCCTAACCTAACCATTCTTAAGAGGCCTATTCGTATTGTCGCTCGAGATATAAAGCGATTAAGGAAGAAGGTTGTGAATCTTGTCAAGGTTCAGTGGAGTGGAGATGTTAGAGATTATACTTGGGAAACTGAGGACTATATTAAGGATTCTTATCCCGAGTTGATGTAGTTGTTGTTTGTATTTTGTTATTTCTTTTTGCTGTACTCACTAGCTGTGTTGAGGTCGCCTTCCTTGTATCTTTGTGTGGTATATATGATATCATTTAGGTTTCTTTGGTATCTTGAGTTTATGTGATTAATTTCGAGGTTGAAATTTCCTTTAAGGAGGGAAGGATGTAACGACCTATAATTTCATCACTTTGAACTTGAATAGTTAATATGTTTTTAAATAACTAAATAATGGATTTTATATCTAAAATAAAAATTTGGATAAAACATCTCGAATGGATTTTTTAAAATGATGTAAAATGTTAGTTTAAAGATGGTTCGAGTTATAAGGCGGTTAGGGGTACCAATTTATTTAAGAATAGGTTTACCTAATAAAACAAATGAGAATGATTACTTAAGAAAAGAATTTTCCTAGTAAAACAAGAAAGAATAATTAACCTTGCCTAATAAAATAGAATTGTATAATTACTTGCCTAGTGAAACAAGAAAGAATTATTAACCTTGCCTAATAAAACAAAATAGTATAATTACTTGCCTAATAAAACAAGAAAGAATTATTAACCTTGCATAATAAAACAGAATATTATAATTACTTGCCTAATAAACCAAAATAGCATAATGATTGTTATATTCCACACGGTTAGTTGCCGTTGGACCAAAATCTGGTCGAATCAGGTTATGCCATGCGGATGGTTGCCATTGGACCAAAATCTGGTTAAATCGGGTTAGGCCATAGTTGATAAGGACGATTCCTATTGGACCAAAATGTGGTCGAATCAAATTAAGCCATAAGGATGTTTTCTATTGGACCAAAATTTAATCGAATCAAATTAGGCCATAAGGCTGGTTTTCATTGGACTAAAATCTGGTCGAATCAGGTTAGGCTATAGGAAATTACTAAAGTACGCTTCTCTTCACCTCTAAATAGCCAAGTCCATATATCATTTTAATTCATTCACAAACTAAAGAAAAGAACTAAATTTCAACATCAAAGGCTAAGTATTCCAAGTCTCCAGTAAAGCAAATAGGATGTGAGTATATTCCTTGCTTTCATAATTTAGTGGGTATAACTTATTCTATGAGTATAATTTAATTATTTTACAGTGAGTATATTCCTTGTTTTCATAGTTTAGTGGGTATAACTTATTATGTGAGTATAATTTAATTATTTTACAGGGAGTGTAATCTTAATCTCTTTCCTTTGACTCATTCACATTTTAATAAATGTTGTGTTAACTATTGATTATAAATTTTTAATAATAATGGGTCTGCTATTATTCTTGTTATTATTCTTGTTTGGTTGTTTGATTTGTGCTCGACCAGTTTATGAGCAATAACCTTGACATTTAGTTAAAGGGAACTTCACCACCTTTTAACTTAGGATTGACATTTAGTGACTTTTTGGTTAAAAGGAAATAATACCCCTTTTAACTATCTCATTTCATTAGAAGGGAGCTTCACCCCTCTTGGTCGTATTCTCCCATAAAGATGATTGGTTTAAGTTATGATTTGAACGGAAGTTTTAAATCTTGGTTTAAAGTATTTTAAAGGAGCCTTGAAATGTATATAATGATTTAAATGGGTTATTTATGGAAAGTAAGTAGTCCTATACTTGGTATTAAAAGCCGATGAGTATGCAGATCCTCTATCTGTAAGATCTAGAACTGAAGTGTCTAGGCAAGGCTAGGAGCAACCAGTGCCCTGACTTACCTGGCTTTGTTTCTGAGCAAGGGATAGAGTAAGTCGAGAATATTGAAAACGTGGAAAGTGTAGGATATTTGATTTCCATAAATGATATTTATAACTACGATGGTATGGAAAACATTCGCCTTTCTTGTAGACAATTACTTTTGACCCATTTAAGTATTCTTTTGAAATATGAAATCCTCTCAAATGTTTTGTGAATATACTTATACTGATGAGATAAGTATATGGATATTTTCCAAGCATTGAAAGGGTATAAGATTTAATTTCCATAAACGATCGTTTTGTTATCCCCGATAGTTGATATCTTGACTATCGATTTCGCTACCCTTCTTCCTTTTGTTTTTGTTTCATCAATCTAAGACGATTTGTTGCTCATTTAGAGCATTGGTATCCTTTATCGAAAATGACTAAATAAAGAGTGAGTGGGGGCTAAGGTATGTGGGGTTGCTCCCATTAGGGTATTGTCACATCCACTCTAGATTGGTTTCGGTTGTATGCGCACGGAGATGTGAAATACTCGGATACTCAGTAAGGTTGGTGGGGGTGCGACTTGGAAGTTTCCGAGAGCCATCATAGCTCTCAAGTATATTTTCTAAAGGTATACTTTCGATATGGGGGTTACACCCTCTGTAACTTCCCCTATCTAGAGGCCTAAAACTAAGCGCTACAGATGCTGCAGTCATTTATAGTATTAGCTTCCGACGACTAAATACGGCTATGTTAATGGTATCACCAATATCAGAAGCACTTGAATATGAAACAAAACAAAAATTTCAAAAAAAAACCACATTTACTTCATTACATTTCAAAATCAAATGTTTCACATTCACAACACCTAATCCCCAAATCGTTCCCAGGCACAGATCAATTATAATTATTACAAATTACGCCAAGAGCGGTATATGAAGATACCCCCTTGGTTGATCAGAGTCATGGTCATAATACACCTAATACAAACAACACAGCGGAAAATCCATCAAAACTTAACAAGAACTGCAAATCCTAAGTAAAGCAACAGCCAAAAGCTTTCTCCCCTTTTTTTTGTTTTTTTGTGAATGGAGTAGAGGAGCAATGCAACCTAGAAGGGAAAAGAGAAGAAGAGTGCCAGCAAATAGAGAGCATTTGAAAATAGAAAGCAAAATAAATGTAACGCCTCAAAATAACCAAATCTGGGAAAACAAAAACCACAATTGTCTATGCAAAAATCATAAATGCTAATGGCTATTAGAATTTATACAGTTTGAAATTTAAATGATAATGGGTACAAAATCCGAATATGGAACCGATCCAACAAACGTTCCGTAGATTCCGCCATTTCCGGACATCAAAACACAGACTCGAATATAACGCAGAGATCAGCGTGGTGAGACGATCAAAGCGGTATAAAATTATCAGTGGTACGATCAAATTGTAAAAATTCGAACTTTATACTGGCGGAAAATGCAGAAAAAACGTAAGAAAATAAGATCGACGGAGCTAAAGATGTCCGAATTTTGAAAAACGAAAAATAGCGTTTGCTGAGAAGATGGTTTAGAATTTTTCTATGTAAAAATATTTAGGTTCCGAAAATATTTTATTTTCATCGCTTTTTGACTGATTAAGTTGAAGTAAATTTACGCGCGAAATAAACTTTCATATTTTCGGACGAAAATTTACCAGTTGCTATGTTTAACCAGACGCATTCCAAATATCAAATTTATATTTCAAAATTTTATCGTTTAAAATTTCGCAAAATTTCAATTAATAACGTTATTAAAACCAGTTAAATTTACGGGTCGTTACACTCTCCCCCACTCAAAACTTTTTGTCCCCGAAAAGGAACGAGGTAGGAGAATAGAAACAACCAGAAAGAAAAATAGATTTGAAAAATAACAATCAATTTAAACCATATAAATTCAAATTTAAATTAATTGATATTCAATAATTGATTTAATCCATTTGATTTCACTAAAATCAATCTCAACTATTTCTAAATTCATTATCTTATTATCCAATTATCTTCAATTTACAATTCCTGAAACCATAAATTTGAATAGTCTTTTATTATAATCATATTTTTCAAGAATTTAAATTCTTCTTTATTCCAAATTATTGTTAAATTTATTCTACTTAATATATCTTATCACATATATTTAACCCATATAAATTAAATTAAACCATATAAATTTCAATTTAAATTAATTTTTTTTATTTGGTTAAATCCATTTATATTAAATCAATAAATAGTCATTCGCTTTAAATTTGTTAGTTCAACTGTTAATTCTAATCATATAAATTTCATTTTAAATCAATTTATATTTAATAATTGATCTTAATTCAAGGTATTTCATTAAGCTGATTCAATTCAATTTTGTTAATTCTTTCAGAACAAAATTTACTTTATTTATCTCATTCAATTAACTTATTATTCTATCATCTTTATTAGCAATTTTTTTTATTAAAATCTAAGTGCATAACATTTATTATAAACACTCAAATTTTATTTATAAAATTGTTTTATATTGTATATTATCCAATTACATTTTAACTTCTGAATAATTTAGGTAAGTTATATTGAAATGCAATTTGATATTATACAAGTAAAATTTTCAAATTCAATTATTTCAAGTTTAAATACTTATTCAAAATTTAGTTTATTTATAGTTGAAAACATCTTTTAAAATGATTTTTAAGAATTAATATTTCGTTTAATTTCAAACCCATTAGAAATAATTATGTATATACTATATATATTGAATCAATTTAAATTTAAAATAATGTACCCATATATATATATAAATCAAGTCATATTTAAGAAATTCAAATCAAAATATTTTTCCAAAACAAAACCGTAGCAAAGCTACAGAATGGTTTCTCCACTTCGAAACTCGAAAATGAATGTCGATGATGCGGCCGCCATCACCGAAATTATTTTCCAGCGACAAAGAGAAGAGTACTGATTTAAACATTTAAACTTTCTTCAAAATGATTTCTATTTGAAAATACTTTAAATACTATATACTTTAAAACTTTCAAATCAAAGTTTGAAATCATCGAATATTAAATTCCCAAATTTAGTTTAAATCCATTTCAAATCAATTTTAACCTAGTTTTATAAATTCATTTATTTGTATTATTCAATAGTCAATTGTTTACAAAACAATAAATGAAAATCAAATATTATCATTTCTGACAACCATTCATTAACAATTTAATTTCAGAAAACTTATATATAATATAATCATACAAAACTATTTTGTTTACCAAATTTGAAAACAATATTGTGTCAGTTTTCTCTGCTCAAGTGTTTTGGAAATACTATCGATAGCGTTGATCAGACGAATCGATCGGAAACCCAAATCAACATCAACAACTCAAACAACACAACATATATTAAAACATTTATATATTAGTTTACAAATACATTTCTTTGCTCGACGATACAGGAATGAATTTCCAAAATAAGGATAGGGTTTCAAATTTGATGAACTCAATTCAAAGAGAATTTTGATTCGAAAATAAGTTCGAAACAAAGATAAGATGATTAATAACAAAGTAGGAAGATTGATAAATTTATATAAATCGCGGGTAACCTTAACTGGATCAACCGTGACTCTAAGAATAAGATCGATGTGGAATTCCGAGGTAAATCGACATTCGATCTCAAGAAATAGAATTTGACATAACCAAAGATGTCAGCATCTAAACCGAGGATATATAAATCTCCGGTGAATCGATGCTATCGTAAAAGAGTTTACCCCTTTACAAATCAATTTGAGATTAGCGGGACCGCCAATCTATTATAGATATAATTCAAAATGGAGTTATGGGGTGCTCCATAATTGAAAGAAGACGAATAGTGAGGGACACGAATGAATTTTTGGAACCGCAGGGAACGTTCCAAAATTCAAAGGAATCGAGTCAAAAGGAAGAGATTGAAACTCGAATGAGAGTGATTCTGTAAATACATTTACCCTATATGTTAAGTTTTGCCTAGAGCTAGCAAAGCTCTGATACCAACTGTAACGACCCGCTATTTTGGACCATTCGCATCCGCACATGTCGGACTTGAATAATTCAAAATACCGCATTGTTAATTTAAATTTGGCAAAACTGAACATGTACAGTAAATAAATAATCACAGATCACAGACACAGAGTAATAAATGCAGCGGAAATAAAAGAGATAGTAGTTCATGAAGCTACTATATAAATATATAAATTACATCAAAGTTAAACCAGATACAACGGAAGAGTAATACGATACATCAGATACAAATCAGAATACATCACTGGAATCATCGAATACTGAAAGCAGAATAGATGGCTGGATCTTCAATCAAAGCTCCAACTTCAAAGGTGAGTCTCGAATACTGGTACACTCAGTCTGACCCGAGCGTAAAGCAAAACACAAGACACTCGAGTCAGGATTAACATTCTTATATCAATAAATCCAACTCAAGTGAAATAACAACTGAACTACAAGTAACTCAAAGGATGTTTGGAATAACCATCCTTTAAGGATCCGTTAAACTATCTACTATGTAGTAGTGTACGATAAGTAGATAATGTCTATCAGTAATATAAAGTATCAAGATAGTGTTAAGGCGTTACCATTATTCCCCTTAACACATTTTATATAAGCGTTATAGTCTATACAGCACTGTAAACTCCACCGTAAACTAGTGGGATATCAGGGAGTACTCCATAGGTATAACACAAAACAAATCGTAGTGGTCGCGTATATAGGGATCCAAGTATGACATGGCACATGAGGCAATACCCAAGGTAGTGAAACTACCGTTTGCCTGATCCGGACTGGTGAGAACGCATCGCCGCAGCGATCGCAACACCGCGAAACAACACTCCCAAAATCAAGGGTGCACCAATCGACAACAAGTAATGAGTAGTTTTCGAAGAAGTGTGTTCGCTCGAGGTAGCTAGCCCCCATTTGGCCCGGCACGGCTCATGTTTTAGTCATTTCCAATTTGACACAAGTGTCAAGGCTATCCATTATCGTTCTCTTTCTTCAGTCATCACGTACATCATTCCAACCACTTCATTCTGGATCACACTCCGCGTATAGTTATTAAAGTGGTTTTCGGTTTAGACAGTGAGTATGTCCCTAACCGATTCCGGTCTCTTTAATAACTTTCGTCATTATTTCACCGATTGGTCATTTAATAAATTTCAAAACCAAATCAATTACAATTTCAATTAGAATTTGCAAATCAACATTTCATTTGTCTTTCTAAAACAATTCCCATAATTTACTTTCAAAACTTCCAAATTACCATTTCAAAATCTTATAATTCAATTTCAATTTCTTTCTAAAACAATTCAAATATTGATTCAAGTTCGTATATAAGTTTCATTCCGAAATCATTTAAATTAATTTAATTTAACATTCAAATCAATTTAAATTCATTAATCGATTTCATTCAATATTCGTTAAGTTAACTTATCATTCAAAACAATTTTTATTTAATTTCCAATTCATTAAATCAATTACTTAAGTTCAACTTCATTATATCAAAACTTCAAATTGAATTAAATTAGATTTGTCAAATCAATTCTTTAAATTACAAGTCTTACATTAATTTCAATAAATCACATTTTATTTCTTGTTAAAGAAATTCGATTTCACTTATTTATTTACTTAGTTACAAATTCAAAACTCAATTAATAAAGAAACTTAATTTCACTTATTCAAGAAGTTCAATTTCACTTAATAAAGAATTCAATTTTATTTGACTATTAAATAATTCAATCTTATTTAATTATTAAATAATATCAAAAACTTAATTATTAAATAATTTCAAACTTAATAATTATATTTAAACAACATCCTTTCATCAACTACTATGTTAATATATTTTTCGGATTATTACATGTTAACATTTTCCTTTCATAAAAATCAAATTCCAACTTCATTTTAAAACCTTATTATTTATTCAAATAAAATCTTTATTTTATTTTTAAATCAAATTATTGACCAATCGGGTTTTATTTAATTCTCTATCCTAGGTCAAAGTTCATTTTGGGTATTTATCATTTCAACCCGATTCCATTTCAATTCAAAAATCAGAGCATAACAAAAGGGAACTTGCAGTGTGATAACTGGGATGGTGTCAAAGTAAATAAACAAGCAATAGCAACAATCAATAATAATCCAATAATCAATTCAAATAATCGTATTAATTCACATTGTTGTTTGTGCAAATTAATATAATCATTTCTAGAATCTACATTATCATTTCATGTAGATTAAAGATTATTACACTAATATTACTACGGTTCTTCATTTGATATCAATTATTAAATTTCATACAACATCAATTTTATACAACATACATTCAATGGTTCAAAGTGAAGTTAACCATATTACTACGTGTCGAGTAATTAAACATTTAAAGGGGGTCATATTATACAAATTTAACAAATCAAATTCAACATATAGATCCAATTTAAATTGTTGACTATCCTATATCAATTCGATTGCATATTATTTATCACTTTAACATTAACAATTTAACGTCCAATATAAACATCATCAATCAATCAAATATCAACCAAACTGTATTATTATCGCATAAATAATTAACAGATAATGGTGTCAGATGTCACAAGTGAACTGATACAGGTAATAACATATATAACAGTGTAAATAACTAACAGCAGCATATTTCAATTGTCATTTCAATTGAAATCAAATTTAATAAATAAAAGAACATTAATCCTGAGTGATTGCTCACCTTTCGAGGCTAGAGATGCACGAGAGGATGACACGAATACGCATACTGATACGGACATAGAAATTGAATTACGGATCCAGGCAAAGCAAATCGGCACGAATTCAACGATCAAAGCTGAATAACAGAAATCGATTGAACACATCAGAACGGGATCGATGAAGAAGATTGGTATAAGTGAACATATATATATATATATCATATATATCAAATCATATTTAAATTTAAGCATATATTAAATTATATATATAAGTATTAATGTGACTTTTACATTATACAGCTTACATACATTTTTGAACAATGTCCATATCATAAAAGTCAAAATTTTATGCAACCAGAAATATACTATATACTTAAAATTTAACAAGCGAATGCATATATACTGGCAAACACAATACCTATAATTGAAAACAATCTATCCATACTTACACATAAGCTAAAGAGATAACATATATAAAATTTTAGTATATGAGTGCAGACCAAAATGTACGACATATATATATATATATATATATATAAATCAACTACTTATAAACTAAAATATATAATGATAAAACTAAACCCATATATAACTTACTTTAAAAACACATATTAAATATACACGGCTTAAACAGACTTTAATATAAACTATATATATTTTAACACATCAATTAACTGTAAACATATAGTTATTGTAAACATGCATATATATAACTAATATATAAACTGACCCACGCACCTATATACCCTGCCCCATTAAACATATATATGAAACTAACAAATATAAGCTTATATAAGTATATTATTTTGAAATCGACAGTATACAAATAACATGTGCCTATAAAACAACTATATATATTACACAGCAGCAAAAGTATGTAAAAAAAAGACTTTTACAAGCACTTAACATGAACATAAGAGTTATCAATTTTAGCTTATACTAAAAACTAGAAAGGAAATAAAGCTCTAAGATCTATTTGTATATATATAACAATTTATAACACATATATATAATACTTTACACTGTATATAAAAATGACTAGTCTCGCCATTTCAGTAATACAGACAAACCGTACATATATAAAGACAGTATCCCTTTTCAAAACCCATGTTTATTTACAAGCTAACATATATAATTACTGTAAACATATATATTTTTGAAATGATATAAAAATACTTTATACTTCTTCATATAACATATACAACAACCGGAACATAAGTATAACTTAATAAATTATAGCACATGTATGAAATCAAGCTTTACCTACATATTTTATCAAAAGCACTACTGTAACTAACTTAGAACCATAGGCTTGCTTTACCTTACATCAACCTATATGCATATATATATAGTAAATATATACCTATATAACTCATACATTCAATCAACTTATAAAACTACCAGAAACATATACTAATATACGTAATAGAACATATAAATATATATATACCTTTAAATAAACGAGATAAGCGAGACCGGAAGGCTGGATGCGGTGGTGGTGGCCGGTCTTATGCGTGATGGCGGGGACAAAAGAGGGAGGGGCTGAAAGAAAGGTGAAGGCATGTGGCCGATGATTGCTTGTGGGAGGCTGGTTTGTTCGCCGAAGGTGGAAGAGATGGCTCTGTGGTGTGGTCTTGTGACAGGGCCGAAGGGTCGGTTGTGAGGTTGAGGGTGGCAAGCGAACTGGAGGGATGGAATACAGGGGCTTCGGGTTGGAGATGGGAAACGAGGTGGTGATCTCGGCGACTTAGGCTTGAGGATCGGGCTGCTGACGAGGTGATGGTCGCGTGCACGTGGAGGGCTCGGAGGTGAGGCCAGGCGGAGCACGAGGCGTTTTGGGTTGTGAGCAGTTGTGGTCGAACGGTGATGGAGGGGAGAGAGAGAGAGGGGAATGTGAATGTGAGAAAGAAAGGAAGGAGAATGGTTGCGGCTGAGAAGTATGTGTCATGGAGGCTATGAAACGGAGGGTGCTGAGGTGAGCGTTTGGCAGGGAGGTGCGAGGCCTGGTCGCGTGGGAAGGAAGATGAAGGCGGCGAAAAATAAAGCAACAGCCAAAATTTTTCTCCCCTTTTTTTTGTTTTGTTTTTGTGAATGGAGTAGAGGAGCAATGCAACCCAGAAGGGAAAAGAGAAGAAGAGTGCCATCAAATAGAGAGCATTTGGAAATAGAAAGCAAAATAAATGTAACGCCTCAAAATAACCAAATCTGGGAAAACAAAAACCACAATTGTCTATGCAAAAATCATAAATGCTAATGGCTATTAGAATTTATACAGTTTGAAATTTAAATGATAATGGGTACAAAATCCGAATATGGAACCGATCCAACAAACGTTCCGTAGATTCCACCGTTTCTGGACATCAAAACACAGACTCGAATATACCGCAGAGATCAGCGTGGCGAGACGATCAAAGCGGTATAAAATTATCAGTGGTACGATCGAATTATAAAAATTCGAATTTTATACTAGCGGAAAATGCAGTAAAAACGTAAGAAAATAAGATCGACGGAGCTAAAGATGTCCGAATTTTGAAAAACGAAAAATAGCGTTTGCTCAGAAGATGGTTTAGAATTTTTCTATGTAAAAATATTTAGGTTCCGAAAATATTTTATTTTCATCGCTTTTTGACTGATTAAGTTGAAGTAAATTTACGCGCGAAATAAACTTTCATATTTTCGGACGAAAATTTACCAGTTGCTATGTTTAACCAGACGCATTCCAAATATCAAATTTATATATCAAAATTTTATCGTTTAAAATTTCGCAAAATTTCAATTAATAACATTATTAAAACCAGTTAAATTTACGGGTCGTTACACTCTCCCCCACTCAAAACTTTTCGTCCCCGAAAAGGAACGAGGTAGGAGAATAGAAACAACCAAAAAGAAAAACAGATTTGAAAAATAACAATCAATTTAAACCATATAAATTCAAATTTAAATTAATTGATATTCAATAATTGATTTAATCCATTTGATTTCACTAAAATCAATCTCAACTATTTCTAAATTCATTATCTTATTATCCAATTATCTTCAATTTACAATTCCTGAAACCATAAATTTGAATAGTCTTTTATTATAATCATATTTTTCAAGAATTTAAATTCTTCTTTATTCCAAATTATTGTTAAATTTATTCTACTTAATATATCTTATCACATATATTTAACCCATATAAATTAAATTAAACCATATAAATTTCAATTTAAATTAATTTTTTTATTTGGTTAAATCCATTTATATTAAATCAATAAATAGTCATTCTATTTAAATTTGTTAGTTCAACTGTTAATTCTAATCATATAAATTTCATTTTAAATCAATTTATATTCAATAATTGATCTTAATTCAAGGTATTTCATTAAGCTGATTCAATCTAATTTTGTTAATTCTTTCAGAACAAAATTTACTTTATTTATCTCATTCAATTAACTTATTATTCTATCATCTTTATGAGCATTTTTTTTTATTAAAATCTAAGTGCATAACATTTATTATAAACACTCAAATTTTATTTATAAAATTGTTTTATATTGTATATTATCCAATTACATTTTAACTTCTGAATAATTTAGGTAAGTTATATTGAAATGCAATTTGATATTATACAAATAAAATTTTCAAATTCAATTATTTCAAGTTTAAATACTTATTCAAAATTTAGCTTTATTTATAGTTGAAAACATCTTTTAAAATGATTTTTAAGAATTAATATTTCGTTTAATTTCAAACCCGTTAGAAATAATTATGTATATACTATATATATTGAATCAATTTAAATTTAAAATAATGTACCCATATATATATATATATATATATATATATATATATATAAATCAAGTCATATTTAAGAAATTCAAATCAAAATATTTTTCCAAAACAAAACCGTAGCAAAGCTACAGAATGGTTTCTCCACATCGAAACTCGAAAATGAATGTCGATGATGCGGCCGCCATCACCGAAATTATTTTCCAGCGACAAAGAGAAGAGTACTGATTTAAACATTTAAACTTTCTTCGAAATGATTTCTATTTGAAAATACTTTAAATACTATATAATTTAAAACTTTCAAATCAAAGTTTGAAATCAAATATTAAATTCCCAAATTTAGTTTAAATCCATTTCAAATCAATTTTAACCTAGTTTTATAAATTCATTTATTTGTATTATTCAATAGTCAATTGTTTACAAAACAATAAATGAAAATCAAATATTATCATTTCTGATAACCATTCATTAACAATTTAATTTCAGAAAACTTATATATAATATAGTCATACAAAACTATTTTGTTTACCAAATTTGAAAACAATATTGTGTTAGTTTGCTCTGCTCAAGTGTTTTGGAAATACTATCGATAGCGTTGATCAGACGAATCGATCGGAAACCCAAATCAACATCAACAACTCAAACAACACAACATATATTAAAACATTTATATATTTGTTTACAAATACATTTCTTTGCTCGACGATACAGGAATGAATTTCCAAAATAAGGATAGGGTTTCAAATTTGATGAACTCAAATCAAAGAGAATTTTGATTCGAAAATAAGTTCGATACAAAGATAAGATGATTAATAACAAAGTAGGAAGATTGATAAATTTATATAAATCGTGGGTAACCTTAACTGGATCAACCGTGACTCTAAGAATAAGATCGATGTGGAATTCCGAGGTAAATCGACATTCGATCTCAAGAAATAGAATTTGACATAACCAAAGATGTCAGCATCTAAACCGAGGATATATAAATCTCCGGTGAATCGATGCTATCGTAAAAGAGTTTACCCCTTTACAAATCAATTTAAGATTAGCGGGACCGCCAATCTATTATAGATATCATTCAAAATGGAGTTATGGGGTGCTCCAGAATTGAAAGAAGATGAATAGTGAGGGACACGAATGAATTTTTGGAACCGCAGGGAACGTTCCAAAATTCAAAGGAATCGAGTCAAAAGGAAGAGATTGAAACTCGAATGAGAGTGATTCTGTAAATACATTTACCCTATATGTTAAGTTTTGCCTAGAGCTACCAAAGCTCTGATACCAACTGTAACGACCCGCTATTTTGGACCATTCGCATCCGCACATGTCGGACTTGAATAATTCAAAATACCGCGTTGTTAATTTAAATTTGGCAAAACTGAACATGTACAGTAAATAAATAATCACAGATCACAGACACAGAGTAATAAATGCAGCGGAAATAAAAGAGATAGTAGTTCATGAAGCTACTATATAAATATATAAATTACATCAGAGTTAAACCAGATACAACGGAAGAGTAATACGATACATCAGATACAAATCAGAATACATCACTGGAATCATCGAATACTGAAAGCAGAATAGATGGATGGATCTTCAATCAAAGCTCCAACTTCAAAGGTGAGTCTCGAATACTGGTACACTCAGTCTAACCCGAGCGTAAAGCAAAACACAAGACACTCGAGTCAGGATTAACATTCTTATATCAATAAATCCAACTCAAGTGAAATAACAACTGAACTACAAGTAACTCAAAGGATGTTTGGAATAACCATCCTTTAAGGATCCGTTAAACTATCTACTATATAGTAGTGTACGATAAGTAGATAATGTCTATCAGTAATATAAAGTATCAAGATAGTGTTAAGGCGTTACCATTATTCTCCTTAACACATTTTATATAAGCGTTATAGTCTATACAGCACTGTAAACTCCACCGTAAACTAGTAGGATATCAAGGAGTACTCCATAGGTATAACACAAAACAAATCGTAGTGGTCGCGTATATAGGGATCCAAGTATGACAAGGCACATGAGGCAATACCCAAGGTAGTGAAACTACCGTTTGCCTGATCCGGACTGGTGAGAACGCATCGCCGCAGCGATCGCAACACCGCGAAACAACACTCCCAAAATCAAGGGTGCACCAATCGACAACAAGTAATGAGTAGTTTTCGAAGAAGTGTGTTCGCTCGAGGTAGCTAGCCCCCATTTGGCCCGGCACGGCTCCTGTTTTAGTCATTTCCAATTTGACACAAGTGTCAAGGCTATCCATTATCGTTCTCTTTCTTCAGTCATCACGTACATCATTCCAACCACTTCATTCTGGATCATACTCCGCGTATAGTTATTAAAGTGGTTTTCGGTTTAGACAGTGAGTATGTCCCTAACCGATTCCGGTCTCTTTAATAACTTTCGTCATTATTTCACCGATTGGTCATTTAATAAATTTCAAAACCAAATCAATTACAATTTCAATTAGAATTTGCAAATCAACATTTCATTTGTCTTTCTAAAACAATTCCCATAATTTACTTTCAAAACTTCCAAATTACCATTTCAAAATCTTATAATTCAATATCAATTTCTTTTTAAAACAATTCAAATATTGATTCAAGTTCGTATATAAGTTTCATTCCGAAATCATTTAAATTAATTTAATTTAACATTCAAATCAATTTAAATTCATTAATCGATTTCATTCAATATTCGTTAAGTTAACTTATCATTCAAAACAATTTTTATTTAATTTCCAATTCATTAAATCAATTACTTAAGTTCAACTTCATTATATCAAAACTTCAAATTGAATTAAATTAGATTTGTCAAATCAATTCTTTAAATTACAAGTCTTACATTAATTTCAATAAATCACATTTTATTTCTTGTTAAAGAAATTCGATTTCACTTATTTATTTACTTAGTTACAAATTCAAAACTCAATTAATAAAGAAACTTAATTTCACTTATTCAAGAAGTTCAATTTCACTTAATAAAGAATTCAATTTTATTTGACTATTAAATAATTCAATCTAATTTAATTATTAAATAATATCAAAAACTTAATTATTAAATAATTTCAAACTTAATAATTATATTTAAACAACATCCTTTCATCAACTACTATGTTAATTTTTTTTTTCGGATTATTACATATTAACATTTTCCTTTCATAAAAATTCAAATTCCAACTTCATTTTAAAACCTTATTTTTTATTCAAATAAAATCTTTATTTTATTTTTAAATCAAATTATTGACCAATCGGGTTTTATTTAATTTTCTATCCTAGGTCAAAGTTCATTTTGGGTATTTATCATTTCAACCCGATTCCATTTCAATTCAAAAATCAGAGCATAACAAAAGGGAACTTGCAGTGTGATAACTGGGATGGTGTCAAAGTAAATAAACAAGCAATAACAACAAACAATAATAATCCAATAATCAATTCAAATAATCCCGAAATAATCGTATTAATTCACATTGTTGTTTGTGCAAATTAATATAATCATTTCTAGAATCTACATTATCATTTCATGTAGATTAAAGATTATTACACTAATATTACTACGGTTCTTCATTTGATATCAATTATTAAATTTCATACAACATCAATTTTATACAACATACATTCAATGGTTCAAAGTGAAGTTAACCATATTACTACGTGTCGAGTAATTAAACATTTAAAGGGGGTCATATTATACAAATTTAACAAATCAAATTCAACATATAGATCCAATTTAAATTGTTGACTATCCTATATCAATTCGATTGCATATTATTTATCACTTTAACATTAACAATTTACGTCCAATATAAACATCATCAATCAATCAAATATCAACCAAACTGGATTATTATCGCATAAATAATTAACAGATAATGGTGTCAGATGTCACAAGTGAACTGATACAGGTAATAACATATATAACAGTGTAAATAACTAACAGCAGCATATTTCAATTGTCATTTCAATTGAAATCAAATTTAATAAATAAAAGAACATTAATCCTGAGTGATTGCTCACCTTTCGAGGCTAGAGATGCACGAGAGGATGACACGAATACGCATACTGATACGGACATAGAAATTGAATTACGGATCCAGGCAAAGCAAATCGGCACGAATTCAACGATCAAAGCTGAATAACAGAAATCGATTGAACACATCAGAACGGGATCGATGAAGAAGATTGGTATAAGTGAACATATATATATATATATCATATATATCAAATCATATTTAAATTTAAGCATATATTAAATTATATATATAAGTATTAATGTGACTTTTACATTATACAGCTTACATACATTTTTGAACAATGTCCATATCATAAAAGTCAAAATTTTATGCAACCAGAAATATACTATATACTTAAAATTTAACAAGCGAATGCATATATACTGGCAAACACAATACCTATAATTGAAAACAATCTATCCATACTTACACATAAGCTAAAGAGATAACATATATAAAATTTTAGTATATGAGTGCAGACCAAAATGTACGACATATATATATATAAATCAGCTACTTATAAACTAAAATATATAATGATAAAACTAAACCCATATATAACTTACTTTAAAAACACATATTAAATATACACGGCTTAAACAGACTTTAATATAAACTATATATATTTTAACACATCAATTAACTGTAAACATATAGTTATTGTAAACATGCATATATATATATAACTAATATATAAACTGACCCACGCACCTATATACCCTGCCCCATTAAACATATATATGAAACTAACAAATATAAGCTTATATAAGTATATTATTTTGAAATCGACAGTATACAAATAACATGCGCCTATAAAACAACTATATATATTACACAGCAGCAAAAGTATGTAAAAAAAAGACTTTTACAAGCACTTAACATGAATATAAGAGTTATCAATTTTAGCTTATACTAAAAACTAGAAAGGAAATAAAGCTCTAAGATCTATTTGTATATATATAACAATTTATAACACATATATATATAATACTTTACACTGTATATAAAAATGACTAGTCTCGCCATTTCAGTAATACAGACAAACCGTACATATATAAAGACAGTATCCCTTTTCAAAACCCATGTTTATTTACAAGCTAACATATATAATTACTGTAAACATATATATTGTTGAAATGATATAAATATACTTTATACTTCTTCATATAACATATACAACAACCGGAACATAAGTATAACTTAATAAATTATAGCACATGTATGAAATCAAGCTTTACCTACATATTTTATCAAAAGCGCTACTGTAACTAACTTAGAACCATAGGCTTGCTTTACCTTACATCAACCTATATGCATATATATATATATATACAGTAAATATATACCTATATAACTCATACATTCAATCAACCTATAAAACTACCAGAAACATATACTAATATACGTAATAGAACATATAAATATATATACCTTTAAATAAACGAGATAAGCGAGGCCGGAAGGCTGGATGCGGTGGTGGTGGCCGGTCTTATGCGTGATGGCGGGGACAAAAGAGGGAGGGGCTGAAAGAAAGGTGAAGGCATGTGGCCGATGATTGCTTGTGGGAGGCTGGTTTGTTCGCCGAAGGTGGAAGAGATGGCTCTGTGGTGTGGTCTTGTGACAGGGCCGAAGGGTCGGTTGTGAGGTTGAGGGTGGCAAGCGAACTGGAGGGATGGAATACAGGGGCTTCGGGTTGGAGATGGGAAACGAGGTGGTGATCTCGGCGACTTAGGCTTGAGGATCGGGCTGCTGACGAGGTGATGGTCGCGTGCACGTGGAGGGCTCGGAGGTGAGGCCAGGCGGAGCACGAGGCGTTTTGGGTTGTGAGCAGTTGTGGTCGAACGGTGATGGAGGGGGGAGAGAGAGAGGGGAATGTGAACATGAGAAAGAAAGGAAGGAGAATGGTTGCGGCTGAGAAGTATGTGTCATGGGGGCTTTGAAACGGAGGGTGCTGAGGTGAGCGTTTGGCTGGGAGGTGCGAGGCCTGGTCGCGTGGGAAGGAAGATGATGGCGGCGAAAAATAAAGCAACAGCCAAAATTTTTCTCCCCTTTTTTTTGTTTTGTTTTTGTGAATGGAGTAGAGGAGCAATGCAACCCAGAAGGGAAAAGAGAAGAAGAGTGCCAGCAAATAGAGAGCATTTGGAAATAGAAAGCAAAATAAATGTAACGCCTCAAAATAACCAAATCTGGGAAAACAAAAACCACAATTGTCTATGCAAAAATCATAAATGCTAATGGCTATTAGAATTTATACAGTTTGAAATTTAAATGATAATGGGTACAAAATCCGAATATGGAACCGATCCAACAAACGTTCCGTAGATTCCGCCGTTTCCAGACATCAAAACACAGACTCGAATATACCGCAGAGATCAGCGTGGCGAGACGATCAAAGCGGTATAAAATCATCAGTGGTACGATCGAATTATAAAAATTCGAATTTTATACTAGCGGAAAATGCAGTAAAAACGTAAGAAAATAAGATCGACGGAGCTAAAGATGTCCGAATTTTGAAAAACGAAAAATAGCGTTTGCTCAGAAGATGGTTTAGAATTTTTCTATGTAAAAATATTTAGGTTCCGAAAATATTTTATTTTCATCGCTTTTTGACTGATTAAGTTGAAGTAAATTTACGCGCGAAATAAACTTTCATATTTTCGGACGAAAATTTACCAGTTGCTATGTTTAACCAGACGCATTCCAAATATCAAATTTATATTTCAAAATTTTATCGTTTAAAATTTCGCAAAATTTCAATTAATAACGTTATTAAAACCAGTTAAATTTACGGGTCGTTACAATATATATATATATATATATATATATATATATTCTTTACTCAAAATTTAGTTGATGAAAACATTTAACCATTTGAAAGAACCTCTTTCTAAACTTTTGAAATCCTCTCTTTCAAAATCAAACATTAAACCTTTCGAAACTATTCTCCAAACCTTTCGAAACCTTTCGAAAGCTATAAAACTTTGGACATCCTTCTTTAAAATCATTTTAAAACATTGCCTTAGAAAAACCTTGGAAAACCTTCCATTTAAACCTTTCAAATCCATTGAACTAAACCTTTCGAAATCATTTAAAACAAACCTTTTAAAACCATTCAATATAAACCTTTCGAAATCATTGGATTCAAACCTTTCGAAATCGTTCAATAAAAAATTCTTTCGAAACAATTCAATATAAACCTTTCAAATCCATTCAATATAAACCTTTCGAAACCATTCAATATAAACCTTTCGAAACCATTTAATATAAACCTTTTGAAGTCATTCAACTAAAACCTTTCGAAATCATTCACTTAAACAAACCTTTCGAAATCATTGGAACCAACCTTTCGACTAAGTCGAAAGCTCTGCTTCGAAAGCTTTAAACATATCCTTTAAAATAACTCTTTCGAAAGCTTTGGGTTTTACTTCAATTTATAAAACAAGGGTGAGTCACCTAAGTCCAAAGCTTCCTTTTGAAAGCATTGAGAAGCTGCCGGTTTTTAAAACAAGTAAACCTTTCATCTTTGTCGAAAGGTTCAAAACAAAACATTTATAAAGCGGCAGTAACCCTTCGACTGTGTCGAAAGGTTTGAAAACAGCAGTAACCTTTCGACTGTGTCGAAAGGTTTAAACCCTCACTTTAAACATTTGACCTGGTCGAAAGCAACCAAGTCAAAAGCTCTTATTCGAAAGCAAAGCAGGTGAAAGCTTTTGGTTTATAAAACAAACATACCCCAACCTCTTTGGCCATCAACCCTTTGACTTAAAACATTTCGACTATGTCCAATTCATTACGCACCAAGTAGCTTGATACCATATGCATTGGTTATGACCTTGTCGAAAGCTTTGACCCTCTCGACCTTGTCGGAAGGTTTATTGCCGTAAAGGCTGAAACATGTAAAAATGTGATTTCTTTGTTTTTTAACTTAAAAAGGAAATCTTTTCAACTAACCTGCCTTTGTTTGTCAAATTCTCATTGGTTAACAATTACTTTTCATAAATGTGCTGCCACTATTTTTAAAATTAAATAATCATTTTATTTTACAAAATGCCCCTTCTCCTTAATTAAATATATAAAACATTTAAGTCCCAAACCTTAAATAATTTTATCTATTCATCGAAACACTTAGGAAAAATCTGGAAAAATCCCAGAAAATTTATTTTAATATGTTGCCTAACATATAAAAATTTCAACCCCAAATAATTATTATTCAAGCCGAAAATAATTTATAACCCAATAAACAATTTCCTTCACTAGAAAATTAATATAAAATCCATATTAATTCAGAAAATTATGAAAATCGAAACCCATCTCTAAAATATCATTTCTGAACTATGTTAAAATTTCTAAGGCATTTTTATGTCATAAATAGGGTTTTCATGCCAAACATATCATAAAACTAACATGAACATATATAATCCATCAACAACGTATATATATAATTTTAATCATCAAAACATGACATATACTTGCAAAATCATTTCGGGTCTAATCTTAAAACCGAAAACTAAAAGAAATTGGGATGTAATAATTATTCACCTTATCTTTGAGATTATAGATGTGAGGTTTGATGTTGATTTAGTTGATCGTTTCCCTTACCTTGAATCCTAGCTTTAATCTTCTTCTTGAGAATGATAATGGTGTCCGGCCGTAGTATTTTTAGTTTGAGTAAAATGAAATGAACGTGAGCATTCTATCTCCTAAGGGTTTAGGGTATAAGCTCCACCTATTTCCTATATTGGGCTTCTCATATCCAAACACATTAGCTTAGGTTATTTCATTTTAGTTTGCACATTAATTTGGCACGGCTACCCTTAGCTAATCAATTATCAACTTATTAATCTCCACATTATTTATTAAATTTACCCAATTAATTATTCTAAATAATGTTAAAAAATATGGGGTGTTACACCCTTTTAGTCATTGTTGGAAAAATTCCTTTTCCTTATTTTTGATTCAAATATTTGGATCGATTCTTTCTTAATTGCATCGGGAAGCGTCTTGTGCTCTTCGCGTTGTTTAATTATTTGTGTCCATTCTTTTATGCTTGGATGTTATCCTTGGGAGGGGAAACCCGTTCTGCGTTTTTGCGACGTGGTCTCACCGGTTATTTTGTGTGTTTTATTTTTTTTATTTGGAGTTTACTCATACCAGACTTATTATTTGACCCGAGTTGTTTGTTTTCCCTAAACTCTCGGATACTCATTTATATTTGGGTAGTCCGGAGATGACAGATTTCTTTGGGCTCTTTTGAAGATGGTGGATGTTAGCACCAAAATTGGTCACTAACCTCGTTGAAAAAGATTGTGTAGAGATGTAAGTGATGAAGTTAAATTAAACAAGGAAGAATATGCTAATTTAAATGCAGAAAGTAAGAACACCAAATTTATAGTGGTTCAGCGTAATTGCCTACGTCCACTTTGAGGTTAAACTTTATTGATCTTCTTTATAGTTGATTACAAATACAATTCGTGAATCAAATGCTTGAATGAAGTTGTTAAGTAGAGAAGATGAGTCTTGAAAATGGCAGAGTCTCCCCGGTGTTTTCTCTCCAAAAAAGGATCCATTTCACTGTGACCCTGCCCCTCTATTTATAGGCAAAGATGGGCTGGACTTCCCTAGTGGGCTGATTGCCGAACGCTCCAGCCCGAGTACAGTGGTCGCCGTATGCCGAGCAAGGTTCGTCGAACGCTCTGCGCCGAACCATCCCTTCTATGCCGAACGGTATGTTGGTGTCGTGGGAAATGTAGGATGGTTGTCTGTTGAGGCCGAACGCTCTGCGCCGAACCATCCCTTCTATGCCGAACGGTATGTTGGTGTCGTGCTGAATGTCTCCTGGATGTCGAGTATTACGCCGAACACCATGGGATGCCGAGTACTCTTGTATGCCGAGCAGCCTTGATGTCGAGCGACCTTGTATGCCGAGCGGTCTTGATGCCGAGCAGCCTTGATGCCGAGTACTCTGGTATGCCGAGCAGTCCTGATGCCGAGCATTCTTGTACGCCGAGTACATGTTGGATGTTGGGTGCTTCGCCGAACACTCCTGGATGTCAAGTGCCTCGCCGAGCACTCCTTGAGGCCGGTCACTCTTGTACGCCGAGTACCTGTTGGATGTTGGGTGCTTCGCCGAACACTCCTGGATGTCAAGTGCCTCGCCGAGCACTCCTTGAGGCCGGTCACTCTTGTACGCCTAGTACCTGTTGGATGTTGGGTGCTTCGCCGAACACTCCTGGATGCCAAGTGCCTCACCGAACACTCTTTGATGCCGGACACTCTTTGATGCCGAGCGCTGATTGCCGAGTACTAGTTGCCTGGTCAAATCCCCAGGAAACACTTGCCCCCCAAAGTGTATCTCGTGGCCAAACGTGGTGCGCTTTGAATCTGGTACAATCTACCTCGGAGGTACCCTCTCGAGAATGCTAGCGAAGGGAGGTGCAAGACGAACAAGTTTGGGATGCCGAACGATACGTTCGGAGCCGAACGTTCCTAGCGTGCCGAACGTCATTCTGCCTCGATGCCGAGCGCTCCGGTATTGACCGGTTCTACCGGGTATAGCCCCTTCGACTTCCACCATTCCCCTCTATAAAACCAGGTCCTTTTCTTCTTCTCTCCTTTTACTTCTTATTTCTACCGTTCTTGCAATTATGTTCAATCGTCCGAATTTGAGACTTAACTACACCATCTCAATCTCTGATCTGCAAACTTAGGTATTTTTCCTCGTATATTCAAACGAGATGTTCGAACGATGTCGTGTAGAAGGTTTTTGTATAGCTTGTCTGCATTGCCGAACGACATAGCGTGGAGGAGTTAGGAGTATGTCCACTTATCGTCTTAGTTTCCTCGTGTTGAATCGAGGTTAAAGGGAAGAAAAAGAAAGAAGGTGTTGGAGGAGGTAAAGGCGCCGTTCGCTGCTCCAGCGCCTGTCGTCATGTGCCGGACGGTGGAATGGTTAGTTGCCGAACAGTACCTTGACCGGACAATGCCAGGCCGAACGCTTACTAACATGTCAAACTATAATTGAGCCGAACGAACTAAAGCCGAACAATACTCAAATGCCGAACGACTGACACGCCGAACATTGACTTCAGGCCGAACGTTGAATCCAGCCGAACAATCCTTAGGTCGAACCGTGACTTTAGCCGGACAAAACAATTGCCGAACATTCCCTAGGTCGAACAATGTCTTCTAGCCGAACAATACAATTGCCGAACGCTTGACATGCCGAACAATACAATTGCCGAACACTCTTTAGACCGAGCAAAACACAGCCGAACAATAACCCAAGCCGAACAGTTGACATGCCGAACAATACAATTGCCGAACACTTGACATGCCGAACAATACAATTGCTGAACACTCTTTAAACCGAGCCAAACACAGCCGAACACTATACTTAGGACGAATAATCTTGAATGCCAAACATTACTTAAATGCCGATCAGTATAAATGTCAAACTACACTTAGGCCGGTTACTTTAGAAATCATATGTCTTTTGAATCTGGAACTGTAATCACCTCAAGGCGGGCTTTTTGAGACGGTCAGCGATGACGGTCTTCGAAGGCGATGATTCGAAGCTAATTATTATATCTTTTAAAACATTCTTATTGTCTGTACACAATTGCTTGCACTAGTTCACACACCACGTGGGGGGGAAAACTCGTGTTGCTAATTCTAACGTTCAACGTTTTTCAAGTATAGCTTTCTCAAGCATTTAGCCAGGTTCATTATTTATTCGGGATGTTGAGAAAATCTAGTTCTGCCACCATATCTGACAGACCTGGGCCGTCAGCAAGGCAAGGAGCCGCTGATTCTTCTAACCCGTCAATTTCTCCCGCTCATAACTTGGCGCCTGACGCTCTGGAGGCAACCATCTTACTAGACAATCCGATCGATTCTCAAGCTTCGAAGATCAACGAAGCTGCTCTGAGGCGGATATGCTCTATTCACGGGATTCCTTTTGCCGACGTGTTAGTCCCTTCGAGACACGATCGCCCTCATCTGCCCCCAGTCGGGTACACTACCTGCAATAAGTTCATGTGTTGGATGGGCAGCGTGCCTCCCTTCAACTTATTTCTCCGTGACGTTCTGCAGTACATAGACATGGCTCCATCGCAACTGCACCCGAACGGTCATGCGTTTCTATACGGGACTTACTTACTCTTCATGGCCGTCTTCTCCAGACCTCCAACTCCCGGTGATATCCGATATATTTATATGTTCAAGAGACGGAAAGATAGCCCTTCCTTTATGTTCCTCGAGCCATACCACAAGTGCCAGATCTTGACAGGGGCCTGTAGTAAATTCGCCCTGTACAAACAGGAATGGTTCTATGTGCGCTGCCCTTCTGGTTTCGCTAGGAGATGGGTTGAAGGCAGTAAGTCTCTCTGCTGAATCGTTATTCGTATTTAATTGGAGTCATGCTTTTCCTAACTCTTCATTTCATCTTTTCAGGTGTCAACCCGCGTCCGGAAGGCCGAGGATATTCTGAGGCTGTTGAAGCCATTAGAGCTCTTCCTGCTGAGGATCGAGACATCCGGACTATCATTTCAAATGAATCGCTGTCGGGGTTCGGCTTGCTAGCCCCTGGTCGTCGGATCAGCCTTCCAGAAGGTGTTACAATTCCCAAACCTCCATCTGGTAAAGGGAAAAAACTTGCCAGACCGTCGTCGCGTCGCGCTCCCGACACGCACGAAGAAGGCGAGCGCAAAGAGGATGATGCCCCCGAAACTCAGGGCGAGAACGTGGGTCCCGCTTGGAATCCGGCAATCGAAGTTCATAATATTGAGACATCATCCTCCCCTTCGAAGGGAAAGAAGAAGTTGAAATACACGGTTCAAAAGGAGAAAGTTGGTGGCACCTCAAAAGTTACGCCTATCCTTCCTGAGAAAGAGGCTTCTTCGCAGCACCTGGAAAGTTCTCTGAGGGGTCTGTCCAACCTGTCCATCCCCGATGATTTGCTTAATTATGGGTTCGATGATCCTGAAACCCTCAAATTCTCTTCGCCCGCGAGGGGCAACACAGGAGCTCAACTCCCGGCTCAAGGAGACAATACTCCGATTAGCAAAGATAAACGAACGGGTCCGTCGGGGGGAACACTAGGACACACATGCACATGCGCATTCCATAATATACTTCAAGTCTTTTTAATTCATGAATTCTCCTTAACTCGTTGTTATCTCCATTCTTTGCAGGTGATATGGGCCGCTCTCACGGACTTGATCGCCTTCAGGGGTCTTCTATATTCCATCACTCCGGACGGGATTCCGGTTCAGGCAGGCGCAGGGACCGAGGTGATTATGAAGATAGGGACAATCGTCCTCGTCAGTCGTCTCACCACAAGAAAGCACACTCTCAATCTTCCCAGTCCCGCGATCTTCCTCCTCCAACTGAGCCGGATAAAGAGAAGTCCTTGTAGAAGGGTTATCAGTCTGATGCTGCTCGAGAACAACATTCCAGTTCATCGAGTACGAGGCAAGTTCGAGAGCAACGTAAAAGAACGGAATTCTCTAAGCCTCCTCCTCCTATTCCTGCCGTGGACCCAACTGTTGCGGAAAAGATGGTCGACCTTAAGGCCAAGTTTCCGAAAATCTGTTTTGACGGCTTGAAATTCCTCCCAGCCGTCCATCACATTCCTGGGCACGTGAAGCAAAGTGCTATTGCCTGCAACAATGACGTCTGTGTTCAACATGACGCATTCGTGCACTTGGTGGAGAAGATCTCGGAAGTATCTGTCGAGCGCCAACACGAGATTGACCGTCTGAATCTGGAGGCTGATAGTGATAAGAAAATCATCAAACTCCAAGACGAAGAGCCCGCTTCGTATAAGTCAAAGCTAGAAGCCGCTGAACAAGGTGCGAAAGATACTACTGAGGCAGTTGCTCGCTTAGAGGTGGCTCACAAAAAGGAGCTTGACGAAGCAGTT
Organism: Allium fistulosum; assembly: GCA_030737815.1. Lineage (NCBI taxonomy): Eukaryota > Viridiplantae > Streptophyta > Magnoliopsida > Asparagales > Amaryllidaceae > Allium > Allium fistulosum. The sequence goes on from CM060901.1 coordinate 1,153,040,297, forward strand.
CAGCGCAGCGGTGCCCTTGCCCTAGAAAAAGACTCTGTCCAAAAAGAAAGGACGCGCTCGCTACTCAAGTCAAAGAGCTGAAAGAACAACTCTCCAAGGAGAAAGAAGACAAAATAGCTGCTCAGGAAGAATCGCAGCGATATTGTGATGAGATTGTTGCTACCCGACTCCTGAAGATAAAGCTCGACAACGAACTTGCCGGGGTCGAGAAAATGAAGGATGAGGCCCGGGAGGAGGGCAAAAGAATGGCTATGGAGGAGCTTGATTCTTGCCTTGAGGCGGCCGCAGAGGCCGGCAGGGAAGAGGTCAAGAGTATGTTTGACCCGCTGATCGTCGAGTACGGAGCTCGCGTCCTTATGCACCGCGACCTAACATTCTTGGGCGACGGCTACCACGAATCCCTGGCTGAGGCATGGGAAACTCTGATAAAGATCAAGAAAGTCGAGTCTGGCTCTGAAGAGATCGACGAGGATGCATTGGTGAAGGAGTTCCTGAGGGGGAATGAGCCATCGGATTTATCCGCAGCATTGGCTCTTTATGGCAAAGGCTCTTCTCCTTCGAAAGAGAAGAACGACGAGGCTGGCCCGTTAGAGGCCGACGCTACTACTCCTCACATCGCCGCTCCTTATGCTGCTCAATCGGCCGGTCGGTCGACGCTTGATCCATTCGAGCAGCATGCCAGTTATGATCCCGAAGATCCCGGGCTCAGTGTTCATGTGCTGTCACCTATCCTGGAGGGTGAAACCCCGCGCGCCACCGATAGCCAACCGGATCATGGTAGGAAATTCTTCTTTCTCTAGAAGTCGAAGAGATCCCGTCATTTTTCAGCAATGGTTATTCGTTCTAATGCCCACTTCTTATATTTTCGTGCAGGTTGTTCTGACGCCGAGCTAACTCCGAGGAGCGATGATGCCAAGGAGGAAGCAGGGAAAACAAGCAACGTTGCTCACGCAGGGGTAACTCCCGGTCCAGACGCTCAAGTGATCGGGGCGCTTGATGATGACAAACTTGATACTTCGTCTCCTGCCGAAGGAAGCGACGAAGTTAAAATCACTGGCGCCTCTGAACATACTTCAGAGATGAGCATGAAGGACCGTCTCGTCGACGAGGAGAAGAGAAAAGTCAAAGTTGAATCTGAAGTACTGGAACTCACTGACCCGCGGAACAGACCTTTGAAAATCATTCTCCCGGGCAGGTCCAAACCACTAGATGTTCCGTCTCCTACTCCTGACTCCGTCTCTCTAGCAAGCAAAAAGTCCAAGAAAAAGCGTGAGGGAGAGGAGTCATCGGAAACACCAAAGGCAGACAAGAAGAAGAAGTCGAAGAAATAATCGATGCACTTGTTCAACAAGTTTCCTGATTAAGTTTTGTAATTGTTTTTATCTCCCATGATTTGTAGTTTGTATAGAGAGGTCTGAATTTTGTAGGAGTGATCATGTATCCCCATTTTGGACTTATTGAATAAAGTTTTAGTTTCTTTTTGTTTGAATGATTCTCTTGTCTTTATTTGGTTTGCCGACACTGCGCTCCGAGGACTTGGAGACTGTTCACACTCTAGTTCGCGCTCTGGGGACTTAGAGTTCTTCGTTCCGCATTCTGGGGATCCGGAGATTGGAAATCGTTTATACTCTAGTCCGCGCTCTGGGGACTTAGAGTACTCCGCTCCGCACTCTGGGGATTTGGAGATTGGAAGTCGTTTATACTCTAGTCCGCGCTTTGGGGACTTAGAGTACTCCGCTCCGCACTCTGGGGATTCGGAGATTTGAAGTCGTTTATACTCTAGTCCGCGCCCTGGGGACTTAGAGTACTCCGCTCCGCACTCTGGGGATTCGGAGATTTGAAATCGTTTATACTCTAGTCCGCGCTCTGGGGACTTAGAGTACTCCGCTCCGCACTCTGGGGATTCGGAGATTGGAAATCGTTTATACTCTAGTCCGCGCTCTGGGGACTTAGAGTACTCCGCTCCGCACTCTGGGGATTCGGAGATTGGAAATCGTTTATACTCTAGTCCGCGCTCTGGGGACTTAGAGTACTCTGCTCCGCACTCTGGGGATTCGGAGATTTGAAATCGTTTATACTCTAGTCCGCGCTCTGGGGACTTAGAGTACTCCGCTCCGCACTCTGGGGATTCGGAGATTGGAAATCGTTTATACTCTAGTCCACGCTCTGGGGACTTAGAGTACTCCGCTCCGCACTCTGGGGATTCGGAGATTGGAAATCGTTTATACTCTAGTCCGCGCTCTGAGGACTTAGAGTACTCCGCTCCGCACTCTGGGGATTCGAAGATTGGAAATCGTTTATACTCTAGTCCGCGCTCTGGGGACTTAGAGTACTCCGCTCCGCACTCTGGGGATTCGGAGATTGGAAATCGTTTATACTCTAGTCCGTGCTCTGGGGACTTAGAGTACTCCGCTCCGCACTCTGGGGATTCGGAGATTTGAAATCGTTTATACTCTAGTCCGCGCTCTGGGGACTTAGAGTACTCCGCTCCGCACTCCGGGGATTTGGAGATTTGAAATCGTTCGTACGAGTCTGCATGTTGTGAATGATAGCGTAATTTATCATCCAATTAAGAGATATAGAAACTTCATAGAAAATATGGCTTCAAGCCTTTATTAACGAAAATCAACTGAATTGCTTGATTACAACTTTCACAAGGAAACTAAGTCATTATTGAATGGAAACATGCAGGAAATTGTAGGATCGATTTCACCCTAGAGGGGGGGTGAATAGGGTGATACTATCAATTATTAAAATTATTGCGGAAGTTATATCAATTTTAATACAGAGCACAGCAGAATAAAAACAGCACAGATATTGCAGAATATAAATAACAGAAACAGAACAACACAGAATTTACCCAGCTTCGGCAAAACCCTGCCTACGTGCTGCCCCCAAGGTTTCTACTAGAAATTAGATAGTCAGACGCTTACACACGTAAACTTGCGACACCCGCTACCGACTAATCCTAACTCTACGCTCAAAACCCTGCCACAATTCAGCCACTGAGTTGCGAATTCTCAATCTACGCCACGTAGATTGTCCCCTAGTCACACGACTAGTAAATACAGCCTTTTTAAAAGAGAATCTAAATTTAAAAACAGAATTTAAAAAACAAACTAAACCCTAATTTAAAAACTTTAAAATAAAACCCTAAAACTATCACTTAATAAAATAAAAAGCCGGCCACCCCCTTTTTATTTTCTCGACCCAATTTGACCCGACTTCCTTTATAAAAATGGTGGCTTCTTTGTCGATCTCCTGTGAGTAATTAGGGCTTCGGTTTTCTTCCAAAATTAGGGCTTTGATGAAGCTGCCGACTATTATCTCGATCGAATGATTTTGTAGTTTCGCTCTGTCGATCGATGCTTCGTGTAGCTTTTCTTTGGCTGCTTCTCGATTGCTGATCGAATTCGTCTCGTGACTTTGGTATGTAATTTGTGCCTTTTGTTCTTTGGTTTGATTACTTGAATTCGATGCCACTTTGCCGATGATGTATAGGGCATTTATATAGGATTCCATCTCCTTGTTTTTCGTTCATCTGATAGTTATTTGATTTCGTCAATCACTTTTGCTTGCCGTTCGATTTTACTTGAATGATGATGATTTGCACTGACTTGTTCATGCGCGTATATTCGATTCACACGTCATTGATCGATTTCGTGATGACCACGGTTTCGATTTTGGTTTGACGATGTTGATTTTTCTTTGTGACTTCGGGCTTGACTTGTTCTTACTGTTCGATTTTTGCCTTGACTTGGTCACAACTTATATTATCTGGTTGTATGCTTGAACTTGTGATTTTGAGATTTGGACACGGCTGTTGACATTGATTGAGTTTTGCTTTGAGTTCAGTTGAAGCTTATATCTGTTGAGTTCACTATGTTGATGCTTTATATGCGGTCAGTGATCATGTAGCTTGTCTGCATTGAACTTGTGCACTTCACTTGAACTTGTTTCACATGTGTCCATTTGCATTGTATTTGTGTCTTTGAGTCTTGTACATGCAGTACATATGCTGTTGAGTTTGTAGCCATCCTGCTTTGCCTGGATTGTGTACATTTGTGCACTTGTTTTGGTTGCTGCATTGAGTACATGTCTGATTCATGTAGTCGAGCTGCTTCACTTGGGCCTGGGCAGTTTAGTTCATGTGTACTCAAGTGTGTGCTTGATTTCTGGTTGACACTGTTTTGATACTACTGTTGAGTCTGATTTGCTTTCGACTGTTATTGCATTTGTACATTTGAATTTTGATTGAGGCTGTGATTTATGTGTCTTGACCATTTCATTTGATTTGCACTTGTGTTGAATCCGATAATCTGGGTTTGACCTGTGCTCACCTGTCCCTGTAAATTTATCAAGTGTATATATATATATCGGTGTGCACGGCCTTGTGGCATGTACAGTGATACACTGTGCATGTCACAATGTTCGTGTGTGATGAATTCACATATAAATGATGACGAACAACCCAAATAACTGAGGCAAATAATATTTTCAAAAACATCTTTTATTTCAAATTTCAAAAATATTTCTCTTTCAATTTTACTGCGTTTGAAAATATTTTTGCAGATTACTCGGATGCTGGAATCAGACTGGAATGCAGTTGTAGACAAAATACGAGTGTGAGTGATATGTAGTGAGGTTATTAATGTAAAAATGAATTGTGATGTATTCAGAAATTGTATAGATATAGTGAGAGCCTGAATGTGTACTATTCAAAAATTGTAATAAAAATTTGTTTGAATAAAATTTCTGTTTGAATTCAAATTCTGTGTAATTTAAACTTATTCAGCATATTGTCATTTAATCTGTGAAAAATGAAATAGTACATTATCAAATACATTTAAATAAATGTATATATGTTTATTATCATCAAACAAAAATCATATAGACGCATATTCAACAATCTCCCCCTTTTGATGATAACAAACATATATTTAAGATTTTGACTATTTTAAATGTATTTGAATATTCAGTTTGCTCCCCCTATTTATATGCTCCCTCTCTACACAATACTCCCCCTTCATGTATGCATAAAAAAATTCAAATTAGAAAATATTTGACCTTTATTTTCAAAATCTTAACTTTTCTCTCCCCCTTTTGTTATCAGCAAAAGAACAATAGTAATAGAAAAAATATAGATAAAGTGATTGACATTAAAACAATATTAACTCCCAAACGAGTATAAATATTAAATTTCAATAAAAATCAAACAAAAATCATAAATACTCTGTTTGACGCATGTTCCACTTTAGAATGATAGGGATAATGTCATCATATAAAACCATATAGTTGGGTCTATTTGTGGTATATTTATAACAGGAATTTGAATATCTACTAACCATGCATAACCGTTAGGACTTTTAAATGAGATTAGTAGTATTCCAATTTTTTTTTAAAAAAAATGAATTCAAGTATCTTCTAACCACGCATAACCGTAAGGACTTTTAAATGGGATTAGAATCAACTTGTCTAATTAATCAATCAATTTTCGATATGCGTTCCATACATGCATAACCGTGAGGACTTTTAAATGAGCATGGAAGCACATAACAAATTCAAAGTAATTCACCCATGCATAACCGTGAGAACTTTTAAATGAGAGTGAATACTTTGGATGTTTTTTATTTGTTAAAATAATAAAATGAAAAATGAATGATTCCCGTTTAAAATACCACATATTGACTTACTATATTGGATTTTGATGAGTGATGGTTGATAGAAAAATGATAGAGATAGAAATGGTCGTGAAATTTTTATCAAACGAAAGTTTTTATAACTCTTGTTTTAAATTTCTAAAGAAATTTATTAAATATACCGTCTTGAGTTATAATATATGATTAATATCAACACTCATCACTTTTTAAATCACTATTTGTCTTTTCGATAATTAGCAGGGGGTTAGATTTGTTAATGTAGTGATTTAAAGGTCAAATTTCTAAAATACCTAAGTTGAGACGAAGTTGGCAAAATCTATTTTCTGGAAGGGGTTTTGTAAAGATGTCTGCCAATTGAGACTCGGTTGAAACAAAATTTATGCAGATATTTTCTTTGGTGATATGATCTCTAATGAAATGATGCCTAACATCTATATGTTTTGTCCGTGAGTGATGTACAGGATTATTCGTGAGATCAATTGCACTTTTGCTGTCACACATAATTGGCACACGATTAAAATTTAAACCATAGTCCTGTAAAGTTTGTATCATCCATAAAATTTGAGCAGAGCAACCACTTAGAGCAATATACTCTGCCTCTGTGGTGGATAAAGCGATACAATTTTGTTTTTTACTTGACCATGCAACTAATGAATGCCCTAACATAAAGCATGCTCCACTGGTGCTTTTTCTATCAATTAGACTTCCAGCATAATCTGCATCTGAGAAACCTTTCAATTCAAAATTATCGTTTGTTGGATACCAGAGTCCAAATCGTGTGGTGTGCAACAAATATTTTAAAATTCTTTTAACAGCTTTTAAATGAGATTCTTTTGGATTAGATTGAAAACGTGCACATAAACAGACAGAAAACATGATGTCAGGTCTAGAAGCGGTAAGATAAAGAAGTGATCCAATCATACCTCTATATTGCTTTTGATCAACTGCTTTACCTTTAACATCACTGTCAAGCTTAATTGTGGTGCTCATGGGAGTTTTTGCCGGTTTAGCATCTTTTAACCCAAATTTGTTGACAAGTTCTTTAATATATTTTGTTTGAGAAATGAATGTACCTTGATCGCTTTGTTTGATTTGAAATCCTAAGAAAAATTTTAACTCCCCAACCAAGCTCATTTCAAACTTTTCCTGCATAACTTTTTCAAATTTCTCACACAACAAATTGTTAGTAGCACCATAAATGATATCATCAACATATATTTGAACAATCAAGAGATCATTTTTTTCATGTAACAGAAACAGTGTAGTGTCTACACAACCCTTTTTGAAACCATTATCAAGAAGATAAGTGCTAAGGCATTCATACCAAGCTCTAGGAGCCTGTTTTAATCCATATAATGCCTTTTTCAGTTTATATACATGATTAGGATATTCATGACTTTCAAAACCTTCTGGTTGTTCAACAAATACGTCTTCTTTTAAAATTCCGTTAAGAAAAGCACTTTTAATATCCATTTGTCTCAGTTTAAATCCTCTATGACAAGCAAAAGCTAACAATATCCTAATTGATTCTAGTCTAGCTACTGGTGCAAAAGTTTCATCAAAGTCAACTCCTTCAATTTGATTGTATCCTTTAGCGACTAGTCTAGCTTTATTTCTAATTACATTTCCAGATTCATCATATTTATTTTTAAAAATCCATTTTGTTCCTATGACTGGATAATCCTTAGGTCTAGGTGCTAGACTCCAAACATTATTTCGCTCAAATTGATTTAGCTCTTCTTGCATTGCCATATTCCAGTTTTCATCATTAAGGGCTGTTTCTATATCTTTGGGTTCTATTTCTGAAATAAATCCACTATATAGACACAAATCACATAAATTTCTAAAAGAAGACCGAGTTTGAATACCTGCAATAGGATTACCAATTACCAGCTCTGGAGGATGGTCTGCTTTGAATTTTAATTTTTCTGGATCCAGATTTCTTTGGGCTTCTTGTGTGGTTGTGGTTTCTTTTGTTCTTTCATTTTCATCTTTTTCATTTTCCTCTTCTACATTGCTTCTGATGGTTTCCTGTTCATTAATGCCTTCATCAAACTTCACATTGATAGACTCCACAATTGTTTTGGTCCTTTTGTTGTAGACTCTGTAGGCTTTGCTTCTAAAAGAGTATCCCATGAACATGCCCTCATCTGCTTTTGCTTCAAATTTTCCTAATTGATCACTTGTATTAAGAATAAAACACGGACACCCAAAAACTTTGAAGTAAGCAATGTTTGGTTTCTTTTTAAACCATAGTTCATAGGGTGTTTTGTTAAGAATTGGTCTAATCATAACTCTATTCATTACATAGCATGCTGTATTTACTGCTTCTGCCCAAAAATGCAAAGGTAACTCATACTCGTTTATCATAGATCTAGCCAATTCTTGTAATGTTCGATTTTTTCTTTCAACCACTCCATTCTGTTGAGGTGTTCGTGGTGCAGAGAATTCATGTTTGAAACCATTTTCATCACAAAAATTTTCAAATTCATAATTTTCAAATTCTCCACCATGATCACTTCTTAACGAAATAATAGGTACTCCTTTTTCATTTTGAACTAATTTTGAGAATTTTGTGAAGTATGAAAAAGTTTCTGACTTTTTGGCTAAGAAATATACCCATGTGTATCTTGAGTAATCATCAACTAATACAAAACAATATTTCTTACCTCCTAAGCTAGCAATGTCGTTAGGTCCAAAAAGATCCATATGAATTAGTTCAAGAACCCTAGAGGTGCTTACATTGTTTTTGGCATTAAATGATGATTTTTTAAGTTTTCCCAAATTACACGCTTTACATGAAATTTCTGTTCCAAAGTCATGTGATGGTAGTCCTCTTACTAGATCCTTTCTTTTCAATTTATTTAACACATTCATGCTAGTGTGCCCTAATCGTCTATGCCATAAACTTACTTCTATGTCCTTAGCTACCAAACATTTTGACAAGGTGAGATCATCAAAAGATAGAGAATATATATTACCTTTTCTCTTACCTGAAAATAAGATTTCTTTTGATGATTGATCAATAATTTTGCACAAATCGGAGTCAAAAATAACATTCATACCTTTATCACATAGCTGGCTGATAGATATCAAATTGTGGTGGAGATTTTCAACATATAGTACGTCATTTAAGGTAAATGTATTGTTACCTACTTTACCTTTACCAACAATTCTACACTTGTCATTGTTACCCATTGTGACTCTACCACCTCTGAATTTTTCTAGGCTAAGGAACTTTGATTTGTCGCCCGTCATATGCCTGGAGCAGCCAGAATCCAAGTACCATTGTTGTTGTTCCTTAGCCTGCCAGCATACCTACACAAGAAGAGAATTTGGTGACCTATTTGTTTTTATAGGTCCATTGTTGTTAGTGACAGAAAATTTTGAAGAATAATTTTGTGCAGACCCAAAACTATTAATATACGTTCCTTTTGGCACCCAAACTTGTTTAACTTTGAGGGATTTTATATTAGTGCCTTTTGGAATCCAAATTGGAATTGTTTTCTCGTGTTTGGGCCTATACCAACAATTATTTTGATTGTGTCCAAATTTTCTACAAATGGTGCACATTGAATTGTCTTGCTTAATTTCACTTTTATATCGTTCCTTTTGAGTATACTGAGTATACCCAAGTCCTTGTCTATCAATATTGACCGATTGTTTCCCTAACAGCATATTCAATGATTTTTCACTTTTGGAAAATTTTTCTAAGGTAGTAGACAATTTTTGGACTTGTGTTTTGAGGGATTCATTTTCGTCTAATAATTGAGTGCACCTTTTGATAGAGTTTTCTCTTTTTATACTTTCACTCTTTTTCAAAGTCAGAATTTCATTTTCGAGTGAATTTATATTAATTTTTGATTTTTCAATTTCTTTTTCGAGTGAAGGACACTTATCACACTTAGGGATTCTACTTTGATAGTTTTCCACTAGTTGATCAAGTTGTTTATTTATTTCTATCAAAGCATTCTTTTGTGATTCGAGTTTGGTGTATCTTTCCCTAAGTCGTTCATAACAACCGTTTATTTCATGAAAATGGATAAGTAATTCAGAATGAGTAAGTTTTGATACCTCACTTGGCTCGTCATCATCACTATCAGTTATTTCACCGTGAAGACATAAATTTGCTTTATCACTTTCACTCCCAGTGCTATTACTTCCATCTTCATCGCTGTCATCCCAAGTGGCTGCAAAACTTCTCCTTTTCTGTTTCTTTCCTTGGCTGTGTCGATTTTGTGGACAATTTGGTTTGATATGGCCGGGCTTATTGCACTTGTGACAGATGATCTTTTGTTCTTCCAGATTTTCTAGTGCTTTGTTTAATTTGCTCCTTACTTGATGATTTTTGGTTGGATTTCCATACTTTCGATTCCACTTTTTGAATCTTCGTATTAGTAGAGCTAGTTCTGCATCACCATCATCATCATCATCATCATTTTCACTTTCAGTTGTCCCTTTTAAAGCTATTGATTTCTTTCGAGTGTCTCCTCCTTCACGTTCTTCCTTGAATTTTATTTCTAGTTCATATGTAGTGAGATTCCCGATGAGTTCTTCAACTTTCAACTGTTTCAAATCTTTTGATTCTTGAATTGCAGTCACTTTGGCTTCAAAGCTTCGTGGAAGAATTCTGAGGATTTTTCGGACTACCTCCAATTCTGTGTATGATTTTCCAAGTGCCTTTGATTTGTATACGATATTGGAAAGTCGTCCGTACATCTCTTTGACATTTTCTTCCTTCGCCATTGTAAAGTTCTCATATTCACTGCATAGCATAGCAAGGCGAGATTCTTTGACTTGAGATGTTCCTTCGTGAGTCACTTCGAGTGTGTGCCATATTTCCTGCGCAGATGAACAATGTGAAACACGATTAAATTCAATTTGATCTAATGAACAAATAATAGAATTCATTGCTTTGGCGTTAGTAATTTGTAATTTGTTTTCTAACTCTGTCCATTGATCCTTTGGTTTTTCTATTTCCTGATTGTTCACTATTATAGTTGGTTTGCTATATCCTGTTTCCACAATATCCCACGCGTCAATGGTTTTTAGAAAAATTTCCATCCTATTTTTCCAATAAGCATATTCACCATTGAACATTGGTGGTCTAACTATTGACTGACCCTCTGCAAAAGCGTTATTAAAAGAAGCCATTTTAAAAATTCAAATTTTTAAAACAAAAATTGATTTTTGAAAAAAAAATCGAATTTTTAAATCAAAATTTTGACTCTATTACCTTGCTCTGATACCACTTGTAGGATCGATTTCACCCTAGAGGGGGGGTGAATAGGGTGATACTATCAATTATTAAAATTATTGCGGAAGTTATATCAATTTTAATACAGAGCACAGCAGAATAAAAACAGCACAGATATTGCAGAATATAAATAACAGAAACAGAACAACACAGAATTTACCCAGCTTCGGCAAAACCCTGCCTACGTGCTGCCCCCAAGGTTTCTACTAGAAATTAGATAGTCAGACGCTTACACACGTAAACTTGCGACACCCGCTACCGACTAATCCTAACTCTACGCTCAAAACCCTGCCACAATTCAGCCACTGAGTTGCGAATTCTCAATCTACGCCACGTAGATTGTCCCCTAGTCACACGACTAGTAAATACAGCCTTTTTAAAAGAGAATCTAAATTTAAAAACAGAATTTAAAAAACAAACTAAACCCTAATTTAAAAACTTTAAAATAAAACCCTAAAACTATCACTTAATAAAATAAAAAGCCGGCCACCCCCTTTTTATTTTCTCGACCCAATTTGACCCGACTTCCTTTATAAAAATGGTGGCTTCTTTGTCGATCTCCTGTGAGTAATTAGGGCTTCGGTTTTCTTCCAAAATTAGGGCTTTGATGAAGCTGCCGACTATTATCTCGATCGAATGATTTTGTAGTTTCGCTCTGTCGATCGATGCTTCGTGTAGCTTTTCTTTGGCTGCTTCTCGATTGCTGATCGAATTCGTCTCGTGACTTTGGTATGTAATTTGTGCCTTTTGTTCTTTGGTTTGATTACTTGAATTCGATGCCACTTTGCCGATGATGTATAGGGCATTTATATAGGATTCCATCTCCTTGTTTTTCGTTCATCTGATAGTTATTTGATTTCGTCAATCACTTTTGCTTGCCGTTCGATTTTACTTGAATGATGATGATTTGCACTGACTTGTTCATGCGCGTATATTCGATTCACACGTCATTGATCGATTTCGTGATGACCACGGTTTCGATTTTGGTTTGACGATGTTGATTTTTCTTTGTGACTTCGGGCTTGACTTGTTCTTACTGTTCGATTTTTGCCTTGACTTGGTCACAACTTATATTATCTGGTTGTATGCTTGAACTTGTGATTTTGAGATTTGGACACGGCTGTTGACATTGATTGAGTTTTGCTTTGAGTTCAGTTGAAGCTTATATCTGTTGAGTTCACTATGTTGATGCTTTATATGCGGTCAGTGATCATGTAGCTTGTCTGCATTGAACTTGTGCACTTCACTTGAACTTGTTTCACATGTGTCCATTTGCATTGTATTTGTGTCTTTGAGTCTTGTACATGCAGTACATATGCTGTTGAGTTTGTAGCCATCCTGCTTTGCCTGGATTGTGTACATTTGTGCACTTGTTTTGGTTGCTGCATTGAGTACATGTCTGATTCATGTAGTCGAGCTGCTTCACTTGGGCCTGGGCAGTTTAGTTCATGTGTACTCAAGTGTGTGCTTGATTTCTGGTTGACACTGTTTTGATACTACTGTTGAGTCTGATTTGCTTTCGACTGTTATTGCATTTGTACATTTGAATTTTGATTGAGGCTGTGATTTATGTGTCTTGACCATTTCATTTGATTTGCACTTGTGTTGAATCCGATAATCTGGGTTTGACCTGTGCTCACCTGTCCCTGTAAATTTATCAAGTGTATATATATATATCGGTGTGCACGGCCTTGTGGCATGTACAGTGATACACTGTGCATGTCACAATGTTCGTGTGTGATGAATTCACATATAAATGATGACGAACAACCCAAATAACTGAGGCAAATAATATTTTCAAAAACATCTTTTATTTCAAATTTCAAAAATATTTCTCTTTCAATTTTACTGCGTTTGAAAATATTTTTGCAGATTACTCGGATGCTGGAATCAGACTGGAATGCAGTTGTAGACAAAATACGAGTGTGAGTGATATGTAGTGAGGTTATTAATGTAAAAATGAATTGTGATGTATTCAGAAATTGTATAGATATAGTGAGAGCCTGAATGTGTACTATTCAAAAATTGTAATAAAAATTTGTTTGAATAAAATTTCTGTTTGAATTCAAATTCTGTGTAATTTAAACTTATTCAGCATATTGTCATTTAATCTGTGAAAAATGAAATAGTACATTATCAAATACATTTAAATAAATGTATATATGTTTATTATCATCAAACAAAAATCATATAGACGCATATTCAACAGAAATAACAGTGCCTACAACAAGAAAGGAAAACATGCTAAATGTAATAGTGCCGCAAATGTTCACTGTTCCATGCTCGGGGGAGTGTCGCGCCATCAACGGTCGCTAGCTTGAATGTTCCTTCTCCAAGCTTCCGTTCAATGGCGTATGGACCTTCCCAGCTGGGATTCATGCGTGATGGTACCGGGAAGACTCGTTTCAGAACGAGATCACCCACATCAAAGATTCTTGGGCGGACTCTGCCGTCGTAGTAACGCTTGACTCGATGTCTGTGCGCCGCCGCCCTTAATTCAGCTTCTTCACGCTTTTCGTCGATGCAGTCCAGTGATTCCAGCAAGAGGTTTTGGTTCGTCTTGGGGTCATAGTATGTCACTCGATGCGATGGAACTTCAAGTTCCACAGGTATAACGGCTTCAGAGCCGTATGCCAAGGCGAACGGAGTGTGGCCGGTCGCGGACTTGTGGGTAGTTCTGTATGCCCATAATGCTGTCGGGAGTTCATCTACCCACTTGCCTCCAACCTTCTCCAGACGCTTCTTTAGTATGGACTTGATTATTTTGTTAACGGCCTCGACTTGTCCGTTAGCTTTTGGGTGTGCAACGGCGGCGAACTTTTTCTCGATGTCGTACTTTAAACAGAACTCTCTGAACTCTCTACTTTCGAATTGCGTTCCGTTGTCTGTAATGATGGTGCGTGGAAGGCCAAAGCGGCATATAATGTTTTGTACAACGAAGTTAATGACCTTCTTAGAGGTGATAGTGGCCAAATGTTCTGCCTCAGCCCATTTCGTGAAATAGTCGACTGCAACTATTGCGTATTTCGCACCACCTTTGGATAGAGGCAGAGAGCCGATTATGTCGATTCCCCAGATCGCAAATGGCCAGGGACTGATCATTTGTGTGAGTTCCATTGATGGAGCCCTCGGGATTTTTGCATATCTTTGACACTTGTCGCATTTTCTTGCGTAGTCCACGGCATCCCGGTTTACGGTGGGCCAGTAATATCCATAGCGGAGGATCTTCTTTGCTAGCGTTTGCCCCCCAGTATGGTCGCCGCATTCCCCTTCGTGAACTTCTCTCAAGACTCGCTTTGTTTCATCATGAGCGATGCACCGCAATAATGGGACTGAGAATCCTTTTCGGTACATGGATCCACCCTGCATTACGTATCGCGCAGCCTTCCGAAGGACCTGTCGTCTTTCGCTTCTTTTTTCTGGTAAAGCCCCGGTTGTCAGGTACAGTTTGAATGGGGTTATCCACGAGTCCTTCTCGATTTCTGTTTCCAACACGCGATCGATTTTCATCTCGTCTATGCTCGGGGCATGCAAGACTTCAACGGGATACAATCCCATTTGTTGAGCATCGTCGGTACTTGCGAACTTAGCCAACAAGTCGGCTTCTTTGTTTTGTTCTCGCGGGATATGTGAAATGTCATAACGCTCAAGATTTGATAGTAGTTCTTGGACCTGAACGAGGTACGGAGCAAGCTTTCGTCCTTTTGCTTGGTAGTCTCCTCGTACTTGGTAAACCACCAACTGCGAGTCACAAAAGATTTCGACTGATTCGATCCCGAGTTCTTTGATGAGCTTCAAGCCAGCGATCAATGCTTCATATTCAGCTTCGTTGTTCGTAGCCGGGAAATCGAGCTTTAGGGCATAACAGATTGATCGGTTTTCCGGAGTTATAAGAACTACGCCCGCGCCGGAGCAACGGTCGTTTGATGCACCGTCAGTGTATAATTTCCATCGAATGGGGGGAATGATGTCGTGATCGTCAGGTTTGATGGGTATGGTAAATTCAGCGATGAAGTCTGCTAACGCTTGCCCTCGGATGGCTCTCCGTGGTAAGTAAGCGATATCGAATTGGCTCAACTCGATGTTCCATTTTAGCAATCTTCCAGAAGTTTCCGGGCGTTGAAGTACCTGCCTCAGGGGTTGATCGGTATAAACACCGATTGAATGCGCTTGAAAGTATGGGCGCAGCTTGCGTGATGCAATCACCAAGCAATAAGCCAATTTCTCGATTTTAGGGTAATTCTTCTCTGCCCCCGTTAAACGCTTGCTAACATAATACACCGGCTTCTGGACTCGATCCTCCTCATGAACCAAAGCTGCGCTTATCGCATGAGGGGATATAGCCAAGTAAACGTACAGCATCTCATGGTCAACTGGTTTAGATAGCATTGGTGGGCTCTCCAGATGCCTTACCAGATTCCGGAATGCTTCCTCGCAGCTAGACGTCCATTCAAAATTTCTCTTTCCTTTCTTTATTATGTCAAAGAACGGGATGCACTTGTCAGTTGCCTTGGATATAAATCGACTCAGCGCAGCTACTTTTCCGTTCAAGCTCTGTACCTGCTTTATAGTCCTGGGCGCTTGTACATCTCGAATAGCTTGGATCTTTTCTGGGTTGGCTTCGATTCCCCTAGCGTTGACGATGAATCCCAAAAACTTCCCTGATGCAACGCCGAAAGAACACTTCAACGGGTTGATCTTCATGCCGTAAAACCTGAGTATGTCGAACATTTCAGCCAAGTCTTGAATGTGGTCGTTTGACCGTCGTGACTTCACGAGCATGTCATCCACATAGACTTCCATGGTTCTACCCAGCTGGTCCTTAAACATTCGATTCACCAGACGTTGGTAAGTTGCTCCAGCATTCTTCAATCCAAAGGGCATCACTACATAGCAATACAGCCCGACATTTGTAACGAAGCTGGTGTGTTCTTGGTCCGGAACATGCATTGGGATTTGGTTGTATCCTGAGTACGCATCCATGAATGATAGTAACTCGTGTCCTGCGGTGGAATCGACCAACTGATCGATCCTAGGCAACGGGAAACTGTCCTTAGGGCATGCTTTGTTCAAGTCGGAATAATCTACGCAAGTCCTCCATTTCCCATTCGCCTTCTTTACTAGCACGGGGTTGGAGACCCATTCCGGGTAGAGGGCGTCGCGGACGAACCCATTTGCTTTGAGCTTGTCCACCTCCTCTCCAAGAGCGGCGGATCTCTCCGGATCCATTCCTCTCCTCTTTTGCTTGACTGGGACGTATTTCGGGTCTATGTTCAACATATGACTCGTGATGGCGGGAGAAATCCCACACATATCAGAATGCGTCCAGGCGAAAACATTAAGGTTTGCCCGGAGGAAGTCGCTAAGGTCTTCAGTCATTGCGGGGCCTAACTGTGATCCGATCTTCAGTATTCGCGAAGGGTCGTCACGGCTAACTAAAATGTCAATTGTTAATTCAGCCGGTGCCGCCTTCTCTTCCCTGGGTTTCTCATCGTCGTCTCTCGGATCTATATCTCCGTAGATCCGAGAACTATGCCCGAGCCAGGGCTCGGGCGCTACTTGTCAATTATCCGCATTGAGGATGCGGACGGGGTTGTCCGCAACCTTTCCCTTCTCCCTCCGGTGGGCCTCTCGGAGCTCGGCCACATAACAGGAACAACCAGCTGCTTGGTCACCGTGAACAATGCCCACTCCTTTGTCAGTCGGAAACTTCAAAGTTAAGCACCATGGGGCTAATGCCGCCCTAAATTCAGCCAGGGCCGGCCGACCCAAGAAAACATTATACGGAGAGTCCACATCCAAAACTACAAAGGGTAGAATTCGTACCCTCCGACGCTCGCCTTGTCCCAGTTCAACTGGTAACTCGACATATCCTACTGCATCAGTCGCAGCGCCGTTAAAGCCGTGGATACGAGCTTTGGATGGTTTCAAGTCTTTTGTCTCTAGCTTCATCTGATCGTAGGCCTTCTTGAAGATGATGTTGACTGAACTTCCACAATCAATCAAAATTCTTTTTACATATGCTGGTCCGATCGTTGCAGATATGACCATGGGATCGATGGTCGGAGCCTCTACCTGATCAGCGTCTCTGTTCCTGAACACAATATCGTCTGTCATTACGCGCTGCTGCTTAGCAGGGGCTCCGTCCTCCATGTTCGAACAACACTCAAAATCTGCATGCTTCAAGGAACTTGCATATCGCTCCATCTCCTGCCAATTCTTATCCGCGGGGTGAGGCCCGCCGATGATTGTATTTATGACCAGTCTACCCACGGTCCGGGTAGGCTCCTCGGGATGACGTGGAGCTGGTGCACGACCTGGGTTGGACGTCCCATGTCCTCCTTCTTGTGGATCCTTCACAAATTCCTGCAATTTCTTCTGCCTGATCAACTTTTCGATAGCGTCGTGCAAGTGTCTACATTCTTCCGTATTGTGTCCATAAGTCTCATGGACGCGACAATATTTCCCGGTCTGCTTCTGTTCTTCAGTTGATTCTTTTGGACGTGGTTTTCTGTACTGAAAAGTATTGCAGGTGGATAGGTAAATGTTCTCAAGTGGGGCGTTTAGCGGAGTGTACTCGCTGTAGCTGGGAATTCTCGACTTCCACTTTCCCGCTTCTTTCCTCTTTCCTTGACTTCTTCCTCCGAACTCTTTGGGCTGCACAGGCTTACTCTGGACATTGACTTGGACCTTTCCCGAATTGTCTCCAGATTGCTTCACAGCAATGTTGCTCTTAATTGACCCTTGGGCAAGTCCCGGTGCCTTATCTCGTCGTACCCACCTAGCTTCCTCTCTTCTTATGAACTGGTGTGCCTTGGAGTAGAAACGCTCTAGCGTAGCCGGAGGTTTCCCTGCCAACCAGTCTCCAAACTCAGAATCCGGATCTACACCTCTCATTACAGCCATTAGAATTGCATGGTCATTGGGATTACTGACTTCAGTTGCCGCAACGTGGAATCTTTGTAAGTACTCCTTCAGCGACTCTCCGGGATTTTGGATTACACTTGACAGAGACATCACGTCCTTCGGGCGTGTAGTGTGTATCCTGAACTGCTCAATAAACTTCTTTGCCAACTCCTCGAAGTTTGATACGGATCGCGGAGGAAGTCGGGTGAACCACATAGTAGCGATCCCAGATAGAGTAATCGGAAAGCACCTACACTTGGTGGCATCATTTGATCTGGCTGAATCCATCATCCATTCATACCTCATTACATGTTGTCTGGGGTCAGTCTTTCCTTCGTATGCAGGAATGGTTGGCATGCTAAACTTCTTGGGGTACGCCGCTTGCAGCACAACATCCGTGAACGGAGTATGACTCCTTGACACTCCCCAGTCGTCATTTGGTAAGCCCTGATTTTCTTTCATCAGTTGCCTGATCATGGCTGTCAGATCGGGTGTCTGTATGGAAGCTGGGAGGTTGGAGTCAGTTCTACGTGCCTGTCCATGCTAATGCCTCCTTTCCTGGCGATCTGCCAATCGTGCGTCTTGAGGTTCAACATTGTTAGCATTTTGATGATCTGGAGCTCCATCATCCATCTGTACTCCGGTTCGGAAGCTTCCAGTTCTGGCTTGGTCGCAGTCTCCAGCTGTTCGAACAGCAGCATCCGCCCTTGCAGCTTCAGTCTTACGGCGTCTACGCCTGGGTGGTTCATCAGAAGAAGTAGAGCTGTCAGATGAGGAATAAGCAGCTGGATTGCCCCCAGCATTCTGTTGCTGCTGTTGAGTGAGTTGTGCCATCAGGTTGGCATTAGCTTGCATCTGTTCTCCCAGTTGTCTCCTGCTTTCCCTAAGTTCTCTCATCAAGTCATTGAACTCTACTCTGGTGACAACTGGAGTCTGTTCTTGAGCGACGATCCCTGCACTCGGGATCGCTGGTTGATTGCTAGGTCCTGCTTGTTGCACGCTAGCAGTCTCTCGGGCATCCACATTAAGAGAAGCTGACCTGGTACGTGGTCTTGCCATTGTAGAGTTATTGGTATGAACTCTGAGTAGAATCAGCGGATGTCCTATCAGTAAGTCGGATCTTCTTTGGGGGATTTGTTCAATCCAGTAGCTTCAAAGCAGATCCTTGAGGTCTGAGAATTCGATTCTCAGTGAAAGCACCAAAGTGTTAGCACCAAAATTGGTCACTAACCTCGTTGAAAAAGATTGTGTAGAGATGTAAGTGATGAAGTTAAATTAAACAAGGAAGAATATGCTAATTTAAATGCAGAAAGTAAGAACACCAAATTTATAGTGGTTCAGCGTAATTGCCTACGTCCACTTTGAGGTTAAACTTTATTGATCTTCTTTATAGTTGATTACAAATACAATTCATGAATCAAATGCTTGAATGAAGTTGTTAAGTAGAGAAGATGAGTCTTGAAAATGGCAGAGTCTCCCCGGTGTTTTCTCTCCAAAAAAGGATCCATTTCACTATGACCCTGCCCCTCTATTTATAGGCAAAGATGGGCTGGACTTCCCAAGTGGGCTGATTGCCGAACGCTCCAGCCCGAGTACAGTGGTCGCCGTATGCCGAGCAAGGTTCGCCGAACGCTCTACGCCGAACCATCCCTTCTATGCCGAACGGTATGTTGGTGTCGTGGGAAATGTAGGATGGTTGTCTGTTGAGGCCGAACGCTCTGCGCCGAACCATCCCTTCTATGCCGAACGGTATGTTGGTGTCGTGCTGAATGTCTCCTGGATGTCGAGTATTACGCCGAACACCATGGGATGCCGAGTACTCTTGTATGCCGAGCAGCCTTGATGCCGAGCGACCTTGTATGCCGAGCGGTCTTGATGCCGAGCAGCCTTGATGCCGAGTACTCTGGTATGCCGAGCAGTCCTGATGCCGAGCATTCTTGTACGCCGAGTACCTGTTGGATGTTGGGTGCTTCGCCGAACACTCCTGGATGTCAAGTGCCTCGCCGACCACTCCTTGAGGCCGGTCACTCTTATACGCCGAGTACCTGTTGGATGTTGGGTGCTTCGCCGAACACTCCTGGATGTCAAGTGCCTCGCCGAGCACTCCTTGAGGCCGGTCACTCTTGTACGCCGAGTACCTGTTGGATGTTGGGTGCTTCGCCGAACACTCCTGGATGCCAAGTGCCTCGCCGAACACTCTTTGATGCCGGACACTCTTTGATGCCGAGCGCTGATTGCCGAGTACTAGTTGCTTGGTCAAATCCCCAGGAAACAGTGGACGAGCAGGAGGCTCCTTATCTATCTAACTATTTCCGCTGTTATGAGATGTTGGCTCTATGTATGTATATTTAAAGGTAGGTTGTTATAACTACCTAGAGTGATAGTAGTACTTTTGTTGTAACTCTGATAACTCCATGTTGGAGAGTAACCTTATGTACTGCCATTTTTGTATGTTATATTTAACCGTTCGGTTGTGAGATTATTGTTCTGTTCCTATATTTTACCCTATGACAACTCGTCTTTCAGATACTTGGGCAACGATGCATGAATACCATGGATGTATTAAGTGTCGTTCTTAGGGGACAGAAAGGTGGTCGTCACCCTTATACTCATTTTAATTCGCAACGTCAATCCGACTCAATGGAAGTGGTCTCGAGTCATGATTCAGCCGTACGCGAAAAATCATATTTTTGGGCCTTTAATTAAAGAACAAATAAATATTTAAATTAATTATTTAAGTATCACATCATTAAAAATACAGGTCGTTATAACACGTCCTTACATAAAGAAGTTAAGTCAACTTCAATCACCATTAATCTTACTTTGTCCAACAAAGTCCTATTACTCCTTTTTTAGACATCATTATGTATCGTAGAGAGGACTGACTTTTAAGATTGAATTTTATTTGTTTTAGATACTTTTGGATACCTTTTCAATACACTCACCTATTCTATCAAATCAAATCATTTTATTACCTATAATCTAAACATAGATAAACTACTTGTCCATCAGGTACACATGTTCATTTCTATGATACATCGATGAATTTTATGAAGTGTGTGGAACTGTTTTGGTATTATTAGACTTTGAATTGCGTACACATATATGTTTAAACCCGAAGACTTCACAAACTTTTTGTCGCTTCCACCAAATAGGTGATTAACAATTAATCTTTAAGGTACAATTCAGTAGTATCATATTATTCATAATAATATGATTCAAATAAAATTTCCTTCAATAATTTCTTAGTCGGTAATTCCAAAATTAGTTGTTATACTCGTAGATACTTCTATATTATGCAGCTAATGCAACAAATACCATTATTCTATATTTATTTAATAATGAATATTCATGATATTCATAAAAAATAAAAATATTAATATTTTTAGTCAATACTAAAAAATTTCTGATTTCGTAAATAATATTTGGTAAGTATATGAAAACAATTTTTCATATCTTGATGCATTCATTTACAAGTGTCATATGGCATGTTCCCACTATTTTGGCCATTACTATAATAGTGTATGAATATGATGTTCCATTCAACTACTTACTATAGGTTATTTATTTAATTTATTGTAAGTAGTTTACAATCGAGAGTTTTGTCAAATATCTTGAACTCATAGAAATAACCTTTATAAAAAACAAGTTTTTGTGTTATAACACAATTGGAATAGAAATCAAATTTCTCATTCCATATTAAGTATCTTTAAATGTTTTATTCAATTCTCATTTCTGATGTCTATTTATGAAGTAGAGGGACAATTTACTCTCCTCATCCTAACTATACATAAGTTACATCTACTCTCGTGCATTCATTTTCCTTTCCAAGTGGTCGAACCATTCAAAGGAGATTCTTATTGTAATCAATCATATTAAATGCACAATTTTGCATTGTGTTTTATTTGCTTATTCCAATGAATTAATTTCACCAGAGTTTCGTACAATACGAATCACAACCCTTCATCGTATAGTGTTTATATGTGATTGAATACAGATTGAATATCCATATTTTTTTATTTCTGCTAGAGCTCAACATTCACAGAAGACAATACACGGTCTTGTACAAAGAAGCATTTAAGCAACTAAGTTACGAACATATTTTTTAGCATATTGTTGGACCCTTGCATGGGTTTTGACTTGACAACATGCCAAAGAAGTTAAGCTAACTATATTTTATGTTTCTGTCAATCTTAATTCAGTTTAATTATATATTTTAACTGATAACATTTTAGAAATTATATTAGTTGCAGAAATTTATCAATGTAGATAATATTAACTTTACATAGCATATGTTCCTACAATATTAGAAAGATTAAATGTTACCTTTTCATTTTTCTAATAAGGTTCCCACTAGACCTTTATGTTTCTCAAACCTAAGAAAAACATAGAAAATTTTCATTTTCTCTAGTGGACATTAGGAAACACTTGCCTTAGGATTCTAATCTTGAGTTTGCTCAACAAATTATAGGCCTTAAAATGATGGATAAACACTTTATCAGTTGTATCATATACAACTCCTAACCCGTGGTCGATGTCCTAATCTCAGTCTCGACATTGAGTTCGCTCAACAACTTGAAAGAGATTATTCACTCATATCCACCATTTTGCAATAATCTAAGTATACATGTATGTACCATGAGTTTGTTCAACAAATACATACATGTACCTTACCACGCCTATCAATGTGTCAATAATACTACATATAACATCTCTATCTTGAGTTTGCTCAACATTTAGATGGTTTGCATATATTTTATTAACATATAAAAGGTAGATGACAACTTTTATATTATAGATTCATGATCATTAATATATTTAATTAAGTGATATTGTAGTGACCCGTAAATTCGAACACTTAGTCTTCGAATATCATAACGTTTTGAAATGGTTAAGTGTTATAAATATTGTTTTATAACCTTGTTAAACATCTTTTAATTTTTTTAACCAAAAATGGCCCAAACACCCAAATGAATGTAGTAGAGAATAAAAGTGAAGAAACTAAAGTAAAACAGGTAAGAAAAGAACACACAAAGTTTTATAGTGGTTCGGCAAAATCTGGCCAACGTCTACTTAATGATTTTATTGCTTATTTCTGATATGGGGCGGAAGTTCTTTGGATGTGGTGCAAATTCTACGCTTAGATTTTCAAATTTACAAGAATATGGAGTAGTGAACTGTTAGAGCCAAAAGATCCTAAAAATGAGCCCCACCTTTCTATTTATATAGGCAGGGAGCCTAAAATCTCGCACGAAATATCTCCTAGCCATTAGCCCTGATTTAGACCAGTTCTCCTAAAAAGTAGGCGTCACCTCAGCGATATCTGGGAGTTTGTACCGATCCCTAAGTGGGAGTCTATACCGATCACTAAGTTCACCATTTTTGGTGTCTTTGACTTCTTTCTTTGGATCGTCTTGTAGTTAGATTTGTGATTTCATAGTTGTTTGCACCAATATTAGCTTGCTTTTGAGTCCAAATAGTGGAGTTGAAGGAGAACAAAGCTGTAGTTTCAAGTGTTCGTAGAGATCAATGGAGAATTGCATTGATTCAACAATATGACTTTGGAAATAGAGCCTTGGCATCAAGATAAACATGTAGACAAAAGATGGGGTCCACCCAAGTTATTTCTGGGAGTTGGTACTAATCCCCAAGTAGGAGTCGGTATCGGTCCCCAACTTCGGGGATTCCATGATTGAGTTGACTTGTATGTTTTTGGTATTCAAATGGTGGTCTTATTTTATACTTTGGTTCTAGGTTTTGTGGTTGTTTCTTCGGGCATCTTGCCATGACAAATTCGAAGTCCGGTTTGTTGGATTTGTCCGTCTATTGCCTGGTCAAAAAGCGGGATAACACTTGCCCCCCAAAGCACGCCTTGCGAATGGAAGGTGTGCTTTATTCAAGAATAAATGCGTTGTCAATCTTCGATGGTTGAGCTCTCTAGCTACTTCGACCTTGGTAAATCAACCCGTTCTTTTAGACTCTCTTTGTCAATTTTGGGTCGTTCTAGACCTATTATAGCCTAAGACTCTAGGCTTTGTTTGAGTGTAATCTATACATCATCACAATTTCGATTTCATTAGAGTTATTGCATGTCAAAATCACCCCGTGATCATCCGAGATTTTTCAGTTCTATTCCAATTATATGGCGTTCGAATCCTCTTTATCAAAAGAAATTTTGTTTTCATTTCTAGGTTCATTCCCTTCGGATCGTTTTATATTTAGCTTATAGTGCGATCTTTCTGGATCGTTGATCAAATTCATGACCGTTTAGGGTTGACAATTAAATCCATAGCCATACGAGGCTTATAATCAAATTTTTGGTCGTTCGAGACTAGTAGCCATTCGTGGTGGATGACAGCCATTCTGGATCGATAAAACCGGTCAACATTGGTGACAGTTCAAGGTCAATATAGCCGTTCGAGGCGGATGGTGGTTGTTCGGGATCGAAGCCGTTTGAGGCAGATGATGGTCGTTCGAGACCAATAGCTGTTCAAGGAGGATGATGGTCTTTCGAGATCGATAAAACCGTTCGAGTTGGGTGACATTTCGAGGTCGATATAGCCGTTCGAGGCTGATGGTGGTCGTTCAGGACCGATAGCCATTCAGGCAGATGATGGTCGTTAGGGACCGATAGCTGTTCAAGGCGGATGATAGTCGTTCGAGACCGATAGCCATTCGAGGTGGGTGATGGTCGTTCGAGACCGATAGCCATTCGAGGTGGATGATGGTCATTCAGGATCGACAGTCGTTCGAGGTGGATGATGGTCGTTCAGTACCAATATTTAAATTCATAGCCATTCAAGGCCGATGGCAATTTGAGGCCCTTTCCAAGCCCAATCTGCTCGCTTTCTGATGAGGGGACTTTTTTTTGCACTCCGGTCCCGTTTCTTCGAAAGGGACTTAGAGCGACTAATGTGAGTTTTCACATTCAAGTGGGTTTCATAATCAAAGGTTCAGCTAACATAATCAAAGTTCAAACATAAAAAAACAAAGTTATGTATTTAGATTATTGCCTCTCCGGGCATTACAGTCTAGCATCTAGCTCAGAGTCTGCCTAGGGATTATTCGGGATCCCATACACGAGTAAGTGTCTGGACAGTATTATTGTATGGTTTATTAAAAAATGGAAAATAGAGTGTGAGGAATAAACCTAATTCTCTGCCATCTGATCATGAGATGACCATCCTTGCCCCTGATCCAAGACCATTTCTATTCATTGCGGTTGCTGGTTGCTCCCATTCCGTCACCGCGGTTCGATTCCTAACATACTGTCGTAGCCGGTTATCTCTGACTTGTTCCTCTATCATATCCCGCAGATGCCTATAGTTATTCATATAGTGCTCATCCAGCTCATGGAATAGGCAGTATTTTCTTGACTTTCTTTCATTCTTCGTTGGTTCTCTCCTTGCCAGCCTCTGATAGGGGATTTGTCTCCTAGTATCCAAATAAATCCACTCGAAGGGATCATTTAAATCAGTGTAAAAAGTGAATTTTGGTTTTCCCCTTTGTCACTTTAATCCTTCAAAGCTATCATCTATCTTTCGCTTTCTGTTATCCTTGCTAGATTCTATTCTGGATGGTCCTCCGCCATTCACAGCATTAACCTCTTCCACAGCATCAGCATCCTCCTGCCACGGAAACCTTTCAGCCTCATAATGTAACGATCCACCTTTTTGGACGGTTTAAATTGACAATAAACCACACATGTCGAACTCAAACCATACAAAAAGGAGGATTGTTATGGGGTAAATAAGAAAAGAAGAGAAAAGGAAGAAAAACAAAATACAGAATCTCACAACGGAATGACAAAATATAATAATCAAATAAACAGTTCATGAAGCTGTTTTACAAATAACATTTGATTACACTTTACAATATAGATCAGAGTGACACATACATCAGAAATAAATAAATAATGTAGCGGAACAATATGATGCCGTGGAACATATATGAAATAATATAGTATACAAATCTCTGTCTTCGTCCTCCAGAAATAAAGTCTTCAATACACTGAAAAGCTCAGGCTGACCCGAGCGTAATGAAAAGACAAAACACTCGAGTCAGAACTAAAAGATCTTATAAGTTAAATCAACAGTAAATAAATATGAGTGTAACGGTTTAAGAGATGTTTACGGGATTTTACATCTCCTATCCAGTGTCTACCGTGCGTGCAATAACTTAAGGGATGTCCGGGATTCCATCTCCTAAGGATCCGTTAAACTATTTACATACATAGTACAATACGCTATTATAATATGTCTACAATAAAGTAAAGTATTAAAATAGCGTTAAGCGTTACCCATATCCCCCTTAACACATTTTATATAAACGTCATAGTCTATACAGTACCATAATTCCTTCGTAAATTGGAGGGCTATCAGAGGGCACTCCATAGTGTATGACACAAAACAAACTCGTAGTGGGCTCGATAAGGCATGTGACAAGGCACGCGAGGCAATGCCAGGGTAGGATTATACCGTTTGCGCTCCCGGACTGGTGGTAACGCGTAGCAGCTACTACCGCCCACCTCGGGACACACTCCCATAATCAATTCGAGGGGTGGCCACCAAATCAATCACAAAGTAATAAATATGATATCAATGAAATGTGCCTGGTAGGAGGAGCAACCTCAGTTAGCCCGGTATAGCTCCTTTTTTAGTCACATCAAGCTGACCCCAAGGGGTCAGGGCTGCGTTCATACCACATACAGTATCGTTCGTCCAACAATCCTACTTCGTTCTGGATTCTCCACCATGTGCACAGTTGTTAAAGAGGTTTTCGGTATTGACAGAGAGTATGACAATATCCGATCTCGGTCTCTTTTACAACCAAATGCTTATTTCACACCGATTGGCTCTTTTACATTTCCAAAACCGATTCATAATTGATATCAAAATATCATATTCACTTAAAAATCATATCACTTTCGAAATCATATCACTTTCGAAATCATATTTACTTTCGAAATCATTATTCACTTTAAATCATAATCATTTCACAATCAAACCACAAAATAGGTTAAACCCTCATATCAAAATATTGCCTTTAAATCAATTAAATCTAAATCATAACAGTTCCAACTTTAACCGTTTGAATATTGAAAGTAGTTTATATATTGGAATAGTTATACATTTAAAATAGTTTGTATGTTTAAAAATAGGTTATAGATTAAAATAGTATATTTTAGAAATAGTTTATATATTAAAATAGGTTATATATTAAAATATATATATTAAAACTTGTTCATAAATTTAAAATAATATATATATTAAAAAAGTTTATAATTTAAAATAGGTTATAAATCAAACGGTTTTATATTAGAAATAGTTTATAATAGTTTAAAATAGTTTAAAAATAGTTTTAATAGTTTAAAATAGTTTAAATAGTTTAAGGATTTTAAAACAGTTTAAATAGTTAATATAAAATGGTTTGATTATTGGAAATGGTTTATATAGTAAATGGTTTGAAAATCTAAATAATTTGAAATTTTAAAATAATAGATTTTTAAAATAGTTTATATTAAAATAATTAATTTGAAAATAATATCAAATCAAACTATTTCTTTCATTTCAACAAATCTGGACCATATCCAGATTTCAAATCAACAAAACTCAATTTTAATCTTTCAATTCAAATTCTCATTAAAACCATTTCAATTTATATCGATTTCAAATCCATGTTTGAACTACAAATTTAAACCAATTCAAATTCGATAGATTTCAAAGTTTAAATATTCAAACATTTACCATAAATCAATTTTTAATAAATTTCATTTATATTTCAAAAATTCAACTTTAAAATTTCAATTTAAATTCTTTAAACAATTCATTTAAACCAATTTCAATTCCAACAATTTAAAAGCTTGGATTTGGAAATAATTCAGCTCATATAAATCAAATTTTATTTCATAATATCATTTAACTAGATTCAAAAATTAAGGATTTAAAAAATCATTTAATTTAACTAATTCAGTGTCCGTATATAATTTTCTACCCTATGGTCAAGTGATACGGATATATATCATTTCAACCCGCAATAATTTAAATTTACGGGTATATATCATTTTAACCCGCAATCCCGAGTTAAAATTCAAAATCCATAAAATCGCTCGAGTTTATCATTTCAACTCATAACGATTTTTCCTTAATCTATAAGATCATTCGGGTATGTATCATTTCAACCCATAGTGATTTACTAACAATAAACTAAGGGAACTTGTAGTGTGATAATAACATATGAATAAACATACATCCAATCATCCAAATATCTACAATTAAACATCCGTCACAATCATCATTAAAATCAACCAATAAACAACAACAATTAACTGGTCATCATTAACAGGCATTTAACTGGTAATTTAAAATTCAATATTAAATTAAATGGCGATTAAATTCAATAAAGTTCAGATTTAACTGGAATAACAATTTAAATATACCAAACAGCAATCAATCAATTTCTAATCACATCATAAATTTAATTTAACTAACATAGGATGATTTAGTAGTTGTGAGTGGGTTAAAACACTCACTTTTGATTTATCGACGATTTAAGATCCAGAAATAGCCCCAAAATCCAACAGTCTTAGAATCCAACCAAATTAGTTTCATAATGTCCAAAATTTCGATACGATCGCAACAGAGAAAACCACATCCAAATCCGAGCTCATATGCGCAAGTTATGACCGTTAGAACATTTATAATTTAAATTTAATTAAAATAAAAATAAAAAATAAAACAGAAAAGAACACGTCACCTATATCATGTGTAAACCCTAGCACACGCGTTTAATATCGTTCGAACCCATAAACATTCCAGCCACCACGACTTTGACGAACCACCACGGTCACCACTATCAGATCCACCATGATCAGAGCATCGCGCCAAGACCACCTCCTCATGCCGCTTCTAACCCCTACACGCGGCCATGAACGGCATCGCCTGGTGGTGGCCCCCGCCACCACCTATCCCAGCCAATTTATGGCGATCGAGACCCCCGAGCACGAATGAACCATACAAATAGGTGCTGCTCGTCGATCTCTATAACACTGCATCTCCCGATCGTCGTAAAATCGACGATCCACCGTTGAATCGTAAACCCTAGAAATGGACGGTCGAGGTTCTTCATCGTTTTCAGACCAAACAATGCACCAAATCGAAAAATGAATTGCTGCAGTAGATTGCGCTCGTCGAGAGCTTTCCAACGATATATAATTTGCTTGGTTTGAGGATTTTGAAATTTTGATTTGAAATTGATTTTAGGGTTTTGGAAGGGAACCATTGAGAAGGATGAAGCAGAAGATGATAGAACAGATACTTACAGAAATAAAAAGGCTGCTAGGGTTAGGAAAATCTATTTATATAAATAGATGGATAGGAACAAATAAACATATCGAATTGGTTCGAACGATAACACGACCCAAAAAGCCTGTTCCGCTTCCGAAACGAAAATGGGTCATCCAATATATCGAAATATACGTTTTCGATAATTTTAAACTCAATGAAATTGGTTTCAAATCCAAATTCCATTATATACAGAAGTTAGCTTTTAAAATTAGCTTATTTTAATTGAATTCATTAAATTGATTTCTACGCTTTTTGAGCCCACACGATCAAATGATAAGTCCGATCGTTACGAAACTTGAAATCCTACAATAATTCACTATTATGGATCTGATGAAACTGGTTTCTTCGAAATCCGAGACAGTTGCCAAAATGACTATTTTTATGTTAATTAAATAAATTATTTTTAAATTAATTTAATCACTTTTAAATTCAAATTTCAAAGTTAACCATTTTCCATCATTCTTGATTGCATATAAATTTATAATCTTTTAAGTAAATTTTCCATGTCAGATTCAATATCTGCATATTGATCAAATTACAGCGTTCAAATTACCACTGTAATAAATTCATTAATTATAATTTTAAATTCCAATAAATTCATTTATTTTGATTTATATTTTATTATTGAATCAATTATTACCTTATAAATATACTAACATTGGTTTACATTTTATTACATCAATGTTCTACCGTTATCATCTTAATTCATATTAACTGCAATATTTAATTAGATTAATTTCAATTGATTTACAATTAATTTCAACTGATTAAATAATAAGAGGATAAATAACAATTATTTCAACTTACAAATTCAACCACATTTCGGAGTTAATTTTCAACAGACAAAAGCTAATACTTTATGTACTAAATAAATAGATTTATTCAAATTCTATAATAAATCCATTTCACTTTCATAAATTTCATCGATTACAAATTTGGTTCCTTAATTATAGTTGTAACCAAATTAACTTTACAATTATTTCAATCGATTGGAATTTCATTAAAATAGTTGTCAACTACATTCAACCAACATTATTAAAATCGTATTCTTAATATTTTTCTCATTAATAAATCATAATTTTCAATTTTTCACAATATTAAATTCTAAAATCTTATTGAATTTAATATTTTAATTATCGAAAAATACGAGTCGTTACACATGATAAAATTCCACTAGATCCATCGGTGGATCTCGTTCCAAAGAAATTTTAAAATCAGTCTTCACGGCTATTCCTATCAAAACCATTGAAGGATCGAGTTTATCCATCGCAGCTGCTACTGCATTGAATCTTGTTAGAAAACTCCCGAGGGTCGCTCCAGCCCTTTGCTTCATGCTTACCAACGTTAATACATTCTTGGATCGTGAGATATGAACCCGAAATTGCTTCACAAATCTGTTCACCAACTTGGCCCACGAGAACCGTTTTCCTACTGCCTAAACTATTATGCTGCCAAACTCATAAGATATAAAGGGAGACACCGTCCTACGACTTCCTCAGATGTCCCCAACACCTCCATGTGTCGGATGTACCTCACCAGATGAAATGTAGGGTCTGATGTTCCATCATATGCCTCCAATGTTGGTAAGTTGAATTCCGACGGATTCCTTGCATATCAGATGTTTGGAGTAAATGGACTTGTATTAACATCTTCTATGCTCTAATTAGGCAATCCACCCTTCATAACTTGTCTCACCATCTCAGCAAGCCTATTGTTGTTATCCAAAGGAACTCCCAAGTTTGCATTTCTAGCTTGCCCCCCGACTCCGCAAGGGAATTCCGGTGCGTACTCCTTCGATTGATTTCCTGCATTCTGATCCGCATTCAGACGCTCCGCATCAATTTCCAAAAGTTATTTCTTCCTGGGGCAGGACTACTCGTTCCTCTGAGTTCTTGGGAGTCAGTACCAACTCGGTTCGAGGGTCGGTACTGATCCCCAAGTTTGGCTTGAGGTTCATCCTGGGCTGTTCTGCCCCATTTCCAACTATCTGTGCTCCAACATTCAGTCTTTGATTTTGTGTTTCAGCAACTCCAGCCGTTTTGTTTATCCCATTCTTCTGAAGAAATTTTCCATCATCTCCTCCTGTTATGCTATCATCCATGCCTATAGCCCATTCATCATAGTTTCTATCTCATCCCTAGTTATGCAGATTGATGGGGAGGTGAGATCCTGAGGATGCCTCATGGTTGCTTCCTTGTTGATTTCCAACAGTCACAGCCTTCCTAGTTAATTGTCTAACCATCTTAAATATCCAAGTTCGTAGATCAGCGAGTTCAAGTGTCCCCTTTCCTGGCATGCCAAAATATTTGAACCAAAAATGGCCCAAACACTGAAATGAATGTAGTAGAGAATAAAAGTGAAGAAAATAAAGTAAAATAGGTAAGAAAAGAACACATAAAGTTTTATAGTGGTTCTGCAAACTCTGGCCTATGTCCACTTAATGACTTTATTGTTTATTTATGACTTGGGGGCGGAAGTTCTTAGGACTCGGTACAACTTGCACACTTAGATTTTTAAAGTTACAAGAATATAGAGCAGAGAAGAGTTAGACCCAAAAGATCTTGAAAAAGTGAGCCCTACCTTCCTGTTTATATAGGTAGGCAGCCTAAAATCTCACACCAAATATCTCATAGCCGTTAGCCATGATTTAGACCAGTTCTGCTCAAAAAATAAGCCCCACTCAGTAATATCCAGGAGTCGGTACCGATCCCCAAGTTTACCATTTATGGTGTCTCTGACTTCTTGCTTCGAATCACCTTGTAGTTAGATTTATGGAGAATTAGCTTGCTTCTAAGTCCAAATGATGGAGTTAAAGGAGAAAAGTTGTAGTTTCAAGTATTCATGGAGATCGATGGAGAATTGCATTGATTCGATAATACGAATTTGGAAATAGAGCTATGGCATCAAGATAAACATGTAGGCATAAGATGGGGTCCACCCAAGTTGTTTCTAGGAGTCGATACGGATCCCCAAGTAGGAGTCGGTATCGATCCCCAACTTGGGAGATTCCATGATTGAGTTGACTTGGATGTTTTTGGTATTTGCATGGTGGTCTTGTTTCTACTTTGGTTCTAGGTTTTATGGTCGTTTATCCAAGCATCTTGCCTTGATAACTTTGAAGTTTGGTTTGTTGGATTTGTTTGCCTACTGCCTGGTCAGAAGGCGGGATAACATAATTAATGAATAATGATAAGAAACATGCTTTTGAATTTTTTTTAAAGAATATATTCTTCGAAGAAATATTGATAATGTGATCGAAAATCGATTTATCGATAAACAATTTTTTAATCAATATAAGTTGTTGAACTCTTTTGTACTAAGCTAAATAACTTATGAACACATTAGGACTTAATTAACACACTTTGTTTCAGGAAGTAATTAGAATGTTCTAGAAGCTTCAAAGGGATATGAAATATTTCCATGTAAAGGGTATTATGGTAATTTGCTAAACGTAAGAGGTGTAAAGGTGAGGTGATGGGCATGTGGAGGGGTGAGCCTTCCATGGCATGATGATGGGGTGAGAGCAAGGTTAAGGAACACCATATGAACCCTATAAGACGAGGGGCATGCCTCTTGAATCCATTTGTAACGACCCAGAATTTTGAACAAATTAAATTGAGAATATTTAATTAATTTTAAATATTTGAACGATAATTTAATTTGAATCCCCGATATAATTTTGAAATCTGCGATTAAACTTTAAAATTTAGTCGATTGAAAGTTGAATAAGAATTTAAATCTTCAATTTTAAGCTGAAGAAAAATATTTCGAAAGCTTTTAAAATTCGTATTGATATTACTGAAGATAACAGAAGCTTCAGAATCGAATTTGAAGATAATTTGTTCAGTTTGAAATTAAATCGTTTAAATCGAATTTAAAAATAGCCGTCCGAGGCACAGTCTCGGAATTCGACGAAACCAGTTCCGTTGGGTCCGTAATATTGAATTATTATCGGATTTCAAATTTCGTATTTTTCGGTGTTGATACGTGAGCACACGACGTATAAACACGCTGAAAATAATTTCAAATTCAATTTAAATTTTAATATTTGAATTTGTTGCCGACATCAGAAGGGAGGCACGACACTCTCCCCTAAAACACGCCGAGCATCACGGGAAGAGATCGTGCAGAACATGTCGTCTTCAATTTTTTAAGTAACCATCTTTCTCAGTTCGAAATCATACGAGAATAGTTCGTTCAAATCAATCGAAGGAAAATAAAATGGCCGCCCTCTTTATTCTCTGCTCAAATCAAAATTTAAAACGAAATAATGGTATCGCGTGGGTTTTGGCCAGGCGCATGAGCGAGACATTCTGGTGGTCGCGAACACGCGCGCGACTGAGGCGTGGGTGAAGGCGCGCGAGGCGACTGGGAGGCGCGTCGCGAGGCTGTGAGGCGCGGCGATTTAGGGCTTCGCGATTCGACTGGGAAGGTTCGTGCAATCTAGGGTTCGTACACACGACTGCGAGGCGAGGGGGCAGTGGGAGCGAAGGTCTCGATGTTGACGAGGACAGTGAGGCAAGCGTTCGAAAGAAGGCAGTCTGGTGAATGCTTGCGATTGGGGGAAGGCGATTTGGAACATCGCGAGTGGGTTCGTCGCGGCAAGGCGGCGCGTACGGTGGCGCGTGCGTGAGCAGTGGGAAGGTCAGCGACGTGCTTGGCTGGTAGCAGTAAGGTGAGGGCAGATTGGTAATTATTATTTTTAGTTAAATTTATTAAACGAGTGTGGAAGAAAAAAAATATATATATTAGTTACAGTGGAAATATAATATTATCACTATGTTGTGGAAACAGAAGAAAATGTTGAAAGTTATACAAATTTGATTTAAACAGTTCGTTAATATTTGTAGATATGATTTTGGGAAAAGAAAGAAAAATAAAATTACAGTAAAATATTTCTGTCTATAGGAGACTTATAAATGGTAATATAAATTTTATTTATAAGCGTATATGGTTCCAAAGATAAGATTTTTGAAATATATTGGATTTAAAAAAATGTGAAAAATTTATATAAAAATTGGATTTTTGGATCAATATAAGCTATTTTATAAGTGTAGGCAGTTCAAAGGGAAAAAAAAGAAAATTTAAATACATATCTATATATTAAAATGTTACCAGTTAATTTAAAATTAATCTATTTGATTTTTCTGAAGATACTAAAAAGGCAATTTGGTTTTAAATTGGTTAATAAAGGAGAAATTGGTGGAGTGAATAAATAGAATGATAATTTAAGTAGTTCGATTTAATTCGAATATTATTAAATTTGTATGGTTATTTATACAAGGTTAAAGTCGAGAAAACGAAAGAAGAATTGGATTGGATTGCAAAATAAAAAGCTAAGGTGAGATTTTCTCACTCGAAGGAAATTTGATTTTACAGTTATTATTGACTGTTTGATTGCCATTGATTGTTATATTAGATATAGTAGGATATATCTATATATATAGCAATATATACATATTGGCATATGTATATATTGGATTGATGATTTCCCGCCTCGTATAGCGGATGAGACCCTATTGCGCCGTTAGTAAGCGGATTTATAAAAACCTATATACCGCGATAATTCCGTACTGGAGCGGAATTGGTATTGTGCTAACATCTTTGGATGCAGGGAAACAGGTTGGAGGGATCCAACTGGACCCCTCACATTTATTTAATTCATTTCTATTGTGATATGAATCTGTGAATGATTATAGTGATGCTATTAATCATATTGATATCTGGAAATTGTTTGAAAACTAAAATCCAGCTGAATGGATGTTTTGACATCATTGGATTCCAAAGATAAACGAAATTGAATTTTTGAGATTCAAGTAGAAAATTTCTAAGTGAATCAATTTTTGAAATTGAAGAAATTTTGAAGAAAAGAATTTAAAAGTATAAAAGCTGTTTTTATAATCTTATCGAATAAATTTCAGAATAAAGTGAAAATGCTAAATAAATGGATTTCATAAAACAGTGATTTTAAATTGAAGAAATTAATTTAAATTTGGATTTTTAAATAGATTGAAAGAGACAAAGAAATTGATTTTCTTTAAAAAGAATTTATTTAAAAAGAAATAAGTGGGAAGTCCAATTAGAAATTTAATTGGCTAATTGAAGCGAATTTGGAAAATCGATATGAAATTTATAGATGTATAAATTGTAAGTAAAAAGAATGAAATTTATAGATTTATAAATTGTGAAGTTAAAATGAATGAAATTGTAGAATGGAAGATTTATAAGAAATTAACTTATAAAATTGGATTTTTACCTTTAAAGGGAGTATTGATCGAACTTGTTAATAAAGGGGATTTATAAATCAAAGTTATTGTGAAATATAAGGTTGAATTTATAAACGTTGTTTTATAAATCTGAAATCACTTATTTTAATAAGTGTATTATAGAAATTAATAAAAGGAGATTTATAAACCGAAGTTGTTATAAAACAGAAATGGAATTTATAAGCGTTGTTTTATGAATTCGAAATAAATTGAATTTGATGAATTAAATAGTGAAATGTGATTAGTGAAGTATATTCACGATTTTGGACAGTGAATATATTTTTGAAGTAGAATGGATATGGTTTGGGAAAGCGATATTATAAAAAAAATGAAGTAACTGTTTTAAAAGATGTTTTAAAACGTGTTACGTATCGAATACATAGATTTCAACATTCATTGTTGAAATAGACGTTTTCGAGAAAAATAAGGAAATGGTAGACTATAACACTGTTGTTATAGTAAATGATTTCCGAAAGGAAATATTTTTATGTAGTTTTGGGATTTATATATCTATTTTAATTTCGAATCCCTATACTAGTGATTTTGAGTCGTCGTAACGATGTTTTACGCAACATTCGTTTTTGACTCAAATAGATGTTAAAATTTATGATTTCCTTAAAGAATGAAATGTATACTTAATATTGATTTAAGTATATCGAATATTTTCAAATGTTGAAAATAAATGATTTGTGAAATACTTATTTTTAAATAAGTATGGAAATGCTTTTCCAATATGAAATGAACATTTTGAGATTTTATCTTTGTAAAGATAAATTGAAATTGAATATTGAAAACGATTTGAAAATCGTATATCAGAAGATATTTTGAAATATAAATTCACTATGGAATTTATAAAAAGAAATGGGAAGTTGTTTAAAAATAAACGTTGATTATTTTTGAAGTGTGGAAATTTTATATCTAGTAAAGATATTTTTGAAGATGAAATAATTTGGAAAATTATTTGGAATCTGATGATGTTGCGCATTTTTATTGATAGTTAAATAACCGACTATCAATAATTACCTTTAGATAGGTATTTGTTGTGAATTGGATGAATTTGAATGCCACACTTATTTTTGAATAATCGCTCACTATTCGGGTTAGCCGGGAAAGGACCATGGGGTCGTATAACCCATTCCGAATATGTGATACGTCGTTATGAATTGCATTCGAAGACCGGTGTTGAAGACCGGATATTTTTGAAAACGGAAGGATTACCGTCGAGTTACTCTACATCGGCTGATCTCCGATTTAGAGGTTTTATCACCCTTAGTGACGGGAAGTCCTGACGTGATTGAAAATTATCCGGGATTGCAAGGGCTTCGTGAGAAGTGCCTTCGGTTCTGTTCGATCCCGGAACAGACTTGTATGGATTGTGTGTCTGACGTTACAATTTGAGATATAAAGCTGATTTCTTTCAAATACATTTCTGTTGGTGGCGGAGAATTTATTCTCTTAGCTTAACACCCTTCTCTGAGACGTACGAGCTCAGAGGTTATGTAGTTGAAATTTATCAGCGATATATCCCAATTTGGTAACGTGGCATACTGAGTGTTGCTGTGAAATGATCAGTGTTTGATCATTTGTGATATGATCATTTGTTTGATCTTATATCTTTGTGATCATAGGTTGATCATTTTGTTTGACCCGAAGCAGGGCTTTTTGTAGAAAGCGTAGCTTTGTGGACGAGACTTCGTCGAGCCTCACACCCCGGAAATGGTCGAAACAGGAAGAATGCGGCAAGGTTCTAGGGAGTAGCGCCCCTTAGTGTATGTCATTCCTTCTGGATAAAGGTGGTATCATGGTATGGAGCCCAGATACTTAACCTCTGTGGTTACTGCATTATTATTATCTATGTGGTTTGTTGCGAATCGGGGATCCTCGGGAAAGATCGGTGACGATCGGGGGATGGCATACGCGTGTCAGTAGTTACCTATTTTTGCAGAGGTAACCCGGCCTTGTGTTGGCAGAGATCCGGTTAGGTTCTCGGGTCGTCTATTCCAGGGACGTACCCATCGTGGATAGGAAGTTCCTTAGCCTGACCATTTGTTGGAAATCCAAAGAAACAATACGAGCCTTTACGATTTCAATTGTATAACCTGTCTCCTTAGGAGGCAGCTATAGCAGGCATAATATAATGGTACCTATGCTGGCTAAGATTTATATTATACTTTCGAAATGTTTTCCACTATGCACTAATAATAATATCAAAAAGGTTTTGATTTTTGCGTAGTAAGCATCTTTGACTAACATAAGAAGAAATCTCCTCCAAGTCTGCGTTTGCATTGTGTGTGTGGTGGGAGGTCTTATGGTAGTTTCATTTTCCAAAAGCATTGCGAATTGACATTAAAGTTTTCCTGTTGTTTATTTTAAAGATAAACTGTTTTACGATCTCACACCAGTCACCATGACTGACTCAGAGTTTATTGTTTCCCTTCTAAACTCTGGGTGCCCACCAATTTCCACACGGGCAGCCTAGAGTTATATTATCAGGATATTCTGGATATTCTGAAGCTTTGGAGATGAGCTGGATGACGAGACGTAGTATTTGTATCTGATAGTATTTATTCCGCTGTGTATTCTGTATGAGGACAAGTTTATATAACTGTCCATTGTTGT
The DNA here is from genome assembly GCA_030737815.1 of Allium fistulosum. Lineage (NCBI taxonomy): Eukaryota > Viridiplantae > Streptophyta > Magnoliopsida > Asparagales > Amaryllidaceae > Allium > Allium fistulosum. The sequence goes on from CM060901.1 coordinate 1,153,078,350, forward strand.
TTATTGACTCTGATGATATGATGTGATGTAATGTAATAACAGATATAATTCTTTTGTTTTTAAATGATATTCATTTATCTATTATATATTGTTCCGCTGCGATATGTGAGATTCTGATATTGTCTCTGTTCTGTATCTGTTGTTGTTTTGTTGTTCTTCTTCTCTTTTTCTTCTATCTTCTTCTTCTTCTGCCTTTTTCTTCTTTCTTAAACCCTCACTATTGGAGTTTTCCGGCACTCGATTGCTCGGCAGTCGATAAAGTGAGTACCGATGTCGAATTTTCGAAAGTCGAAAATTCTAAGATGTGACAAAGTGGTATCAGAGCATATGGTTAAGCGACAACCCTGCTCTGTTGGGTGTTACTCATTAGAGATAGAGTCAGTAGTACTCTAAAATGAGTTGAGTGTAATAATAGATACAAGTGCGTATTTGTTAGTGAATATAAAAATTGTTTTATATTGTGTTTACTTATCCGTTGAGATGTTTATGAATTTTGGTCGGTATGTGGGACGCCATATTATCGATAGAGATTTCTAAACACTTAAACGAGGCAAGACGACATAGTATTGTTTTAAAAATAGGGTGAATGAAATAATTTTACCCAAAACTATTTTTGTATAGAAAAGAAATCATTTTCTATGAATTATTATAGTATATGGTTGCATGGATGTTAGAAGTGATAATATTAATCTATTATCATTTAAATTAAATAAGAAACTGGAATCATAACTCGAAAGTTAAGAAATAAATTCACATACTAATGAAATTTAAGAATGTAAATTATAAATGTGAATTGTAATTTAAAACGGAATTCCAGAGAAGTTTTTGGAAATGTTTTGAAAAGAATTTGAAAATTTTGGAGATTTGGAAAGTTTAAATCATTTTTGATTTGAAATTGGATTTCGAAGGTTTGAAAAGTATTTTGGAAAGATGAAAAGCTCTAAACTCTTTTCGGTCGCTGGAAAATAAATTCGATGATGACCGCGGCATCGTTGGTGTTCATTTTCGGGTTTCCAAAAGAGGAATTGCTGCCAAATTGTTTTAAATGGAAGTTGTTTGGAAAATTTGGATTTTTGCTTTGGAGATTCGAAGGATAATTTGAATTTTTTTCAAATGATTTTGAAATGTTGGTAAGATTCTGGAATACCATATGAAAGTAAAATTGAAAGTTGAGATTCATTGCGAATCTGTAAGCGATAGAATTGAAATTGAAAATGAAATGAGACTTGAATCCGAATAAGCTACTTTGATAATTTATTAATTCACGAAATACAGAAATGGAAGTTGAATTAGATAAATTGAGACTTGAATTGTGAACTAAATAAAAGAATGGTTCGGAATTGCAAATAAATTCAAGTAGGAAGAAATAAAAATTCAAATGAATGGAATTCACAATTGTAAGTGAATAAATTGAAACTGAATGTTGAAGACAAATTTGAATAAATGAATTAGAATTGAAATGAATTAGTAACTGAAACTAATTTAAAATAGTGCGGTTATGAATGAAAGATAACTGATAAATTCAATATTCAGAAGTTAAATAGAATTCAAATTGAATTGTAATTGTGAATTGAATTCAAATGAAAATTGAAATGCAAAATTGAATGAAATAGATATGTAGCTTCAATAGTTAAGTAATGATGATATAAGCAGTTATATTGAAATTTTTGTAACAGAATTTGCAAAATGGTTTGAATGTGTAACTAGATATTATGGCTAGTAGGATATACAGGTGTAAATGAATTGGATTTGATTTCAAAGATAAATTTGAATTGCTCGACAAAAGGTACGTATTTGAATTATAATATGAGTCTTTGATGATTTCTTGTCTAGCCGCTTGGCTTTTTCTTTTTCTTTTTGAAATCTGAGAGTCCGTAGGGACGTTTTGTAGTCGTACCGTATTAGCCGCGCAAAGGAGACGCTGGCGAAATTTTTCGAAAATTTCGAGTGTTAGAAAATTTTTGAGAAAATTTTGAAAATTTAAATTTGAAATTTGAATTAAAATTTGAATTTTGAAGTAAACAAAGTTGTTTGAAACTTATAATTGAAGTTGAAAGGTTAGTTGAAATGATAATGAATCTTTAATAGAAAGATTTGTTCTGAAAAAAAAAAAATTTTTGATAAAACTATTGGATTGTGAAAAATAGTAGACGAGTTAAGGACCATTTTTTCCTAACTTGTAATTTCGAGGACGAAATTCTTTTAAGGAGGGAAGTCTGTAACGACCCAGAATTTTGAACAAATTAAATTGAGAATATTTAATTAATTTTAAATATTTGAACGATAATTTAATTTGAATCCCCGATATAATTTTGAAATCTGCGATTAAACTTTAAAATTTAGTCGATTGAAAGTTGAATAAGAATTTAAATCTTCAATTTTAAGCTGAAGAAAAATATTTCGAAAGCTTTTAAAATTCGTATTGATATTACTGAAGATAACAAAAGCTTCAGAATCGAATTTGAAGATAATTTGTTCAGTTTGAAATTAAATCGTTTAAATCGAATTTAAAAATAGCCGTCCGAGGCACAGTCTCGGAATTCGACGAAACCAGTTCCGTTGGGTCCGTAATATTGAATTATTATCGGATTTCAAATTTCGTATTTTTCGGTGTTGATACGTGAGCACACGACGTATAAACACGCTGAAAATAATTTCAAATTCAATTTAAATTTTAATATTTGAATTTGTTGCCGACATCAGAAGGGAGGCACGACACTCTCCCCTAAAACACGCCGAGCATCACGGGAAGAGATTGTGCAGAACATGTCGTCTTCAATTTTTTAAGTAACCATCTTTCTCAGTTCGAAATCATACGAGAATAGTTCGTTCAAATCAATCGAAGGAAAATAAAATGGCCGCCCTCTTTATTCTCTGCTCAAATCAAAATTTAAAACGAAATAATGGTGTCGCGTGGGTTTTGGCCAGGCGCGTGAGCGAGACATTCTGGTGGTCGCGAACACGCGCGCGAATGAGGCGTGGGTGAAGGCGCGCGAGGCGACTGGGAGGCGCGTCGCGAGGCTGTGAGGCGCGGCGATTTAGGGCTTCGCGATTCGACTGGGAAGGTTCGTGCAATCTAGGGTTCGTACACGCGACTGCGAGGCGAGGGGGCAGTGGGAGCGAAGGTCTCGATGTTGACGAGGACAGTGAGGCAAGCGTTCGAAAGAAGGCAGTCTGGTGATGCTTGCGATTGGGGGAAGGCGATTTGGAACATCGCGAGTGGGTTCGTCGCGGCAAGGCGGCGCGTACGGTGGCGCGTGCGTGAGCAGTGGGAAGGTCAGCGACGTGCTTGGCTGGTAGCAGTAAGGTGAGGGCAGATTGGTAATTATTATTTTTAGTTAAATTTATTAAACGAGTGTGGAAGAAAAAATATATATATATTAGTTACAGTGGAAATATAATATTATCACTATGTTGTGGAAACAGAAGAAAATGTTGAAAGTTATACAAATTTGATTTAAACAGTTCGTTAATATTTGTAGATATGATTTTGGGAAAAGAAAGAAAAATAAAATTACAGTAAAATATTTCTGTCTATAGGAGACTTATAAATGGTAATATAAATTTTATTTATAAGCGTATATGGTTCCAAAGATAAGATTTTTGAAATATATTGGATTTAAAAAAATGTGAAAAATTTATATAAAAATTGGATTTTTGGATCAATATAAGCTATTTTATAAGTGTAGGCAGTTCAAAGGGAAAAAAAAAGAAAATTTAAATACATATCTATATATTAAAATGTTACCAGTTAATTTAAAATTAATCTATTTGATTTTTCTAAAGATACTAAAAAGGCAATTTGGTTTTAAATTGGTTAATAAAGGAGAAATTGGTGGAGTGAATAAATAGAATGATAATTTAAGTAGTTCGATTTAATTCGAATATTAATAAATTTGTATGGTTATTTATACAAGGTTAAAGTCGAGAAAACGAAAGAAGAATTGGATTGGATTGCAAAATAAAAAGCTAAGGTGAGATTTTCTCACTCGAAGGAAATTTGATTTTACAGTTATTATTGATTATTTGATTGCCATTGATTGTTATATTAGATATAGTAGGATATATCTATATATATATAGCAATATATACATATTGGCATATGTATATATTGGATTGATGATTTCCCGCCTCGTATAGCGGATGAGACCCTATTGCGCCGTTAGTAAGCGGATTTATAAAAACCTATATACCGCGATAATTCCGTACTGGAGCGGAATTGGTATTGTGCTAACATCTTTGGATGCAGGGAAACAGGTTGGAGGGATCCAACTGGACCCCTCACATTTATTTAATTCATTTCTATTGTGATATGAATCTGTGAATGATTATAGTGATGCTATTAATCATATTGATATCTGGAAATTGTTTGAAAACTAAAATCCAGCTGAATGGATGTTTTGACATCATTGGATTCTAAAGATAAACGAAATTGAATTTTTGAGATTCAAGTAGAAAATTTCTATGTGAATCAATTTTTGAAATTGAAGAAATTTTGAAGAAAAGAATTTAAAAGTATAAAAGCTGTTTTTATAATCTTATCGAATAAATTCCAGAATAAAGTGAAAATGCTAAATAAATGGATTTCATAAAACAGTGATTTTAAATTGAAGAAATTAATTTAAATTTGGATTTTTAAATAGATTGAAAGAGACAAAGAAATTGATTTTCTTTAAAAAGAATTTATTTAAAAAGAAATAAGTGGGAAGTCCAATTAGAAATTTAATTGGCTAATTGAAGCGAATTTGGAAAATCGATATGAAATTTATAGATGTATAAATTGTAAGTAAAAAGAATGAAATTTATAGATTTATAAATTGTGAAGTTAAAATGAATGAAATTGTAGAATGGAAGATTTATAAGAAATTAACTTATAAAATTGGATTTTTACCTTTAAAGGGAGTATTGATCGAACTTGTTAATAAAGGGGATTTATAAATCAAAGTTATTGTGAAATATAAGGTTGAATTTATAAACGTTGTTTTATAAATCTGAAATCACTTATTTTAATAAGTGTATTATAGAAATTAATAAAAGGAGATTTATAAACCGAAGTTGTTATAAAACAGAAATGGAATTTATAAGCGTTGTTTTATGAATTCGAAATAAATTGAATTTGATGAATTAAATAGTGAAATGTGATTAGTGAAGTATATTCACGATTTTGGACAGTGAATATATTTTTGAAGTAGAATGGATATGGTTTGGGAAAGCGATATTATAAAAAAAATGAAGTAACTGTTTTAAAAGATGTTTTAAAACGTGTTACGTATCGAATACATAGATTTCAACATTCATTGTTGAAATAGACGTTTTCGAGAAAAATAAGGAAATGGTAGACTATAACACTGTTGTTATAGTAAATGATTTCCGAAAGGAAATATTTTTATGTAGTTTTGGGATTTATATATCTATTTTAATTTCGAATCCCTATACTAGTGATATTGAGTCGTCGTAACGATGTTTTACGCAACATTCGTTTTTGACTCAAATAGATGTTAAAATTTATGATTTCCTTAAAGAATGAAATGTATACTTAATATTGATTTAAGTATATCGAATATTTTCAAATGTTGAAAATAAATGATTTGTGAAATACTTATTTTTAAATAAGTATGGAAATGCTTTTCCAATATGAAATGAACATTTTGAGATTTTATCTTTGTAAAGATAAATTGAAATTGAATATTGAAAACGATTTGAAAATCGTATATCAGAAGATATTTTGAAATATAAATTCACTATGGAATTTATAAAAAGAAATGGGAAGTTGTTTAAAAATAAACGTTGATTATTTTTGAAGTGTGGAAATTTTATATCTAGTAAAGATATTTTTGAAGATGAAATAATTTGGAAAATTATTTGGAATCTGATGATGTTGCGCATTTTTATTGATAGTTAAATAACCGACTATCAATAATTACCTTTAGATAGGTATTTGCTGTGAATTGGATGAATTTGAATGCCACACTTATTTTTGAATAATCGCTCACTATTCGGGTTAGCCGGGAAAGGACCATGGGGTCGTATAACCCATTCCGAATATGTGATACATCGTTATGAATTGCATTCGAAGACCGGTGTTGAAGACCGGATATTTTTGAAAACGGAAGGATTACCGTCGAGTTACTCTACATCGGCTGATCTCCGATTTAGAGGTTTTATCACCCTTAGTGACGGGAAGTCCTGACGTGATTGAAAATTATCCGGGATTGCAAGGGCTTCGTGAGAAGTGCCTTCGGTTCTGTTCGATCCCGGAACAGACTTGTATGGATTGTGTGTCTGACGTTACAATTTGAGATATAAAGCTGATTTCTTTCAAATACATTTCTGTTGGTGGCGGAGAATTTATTCTCTTAGCTTAACACCCTTCTCTGAGACGTACGAGCTCAGAGGTTATGTAGTTGAAATTTATCAGCGATATATCCCAATTTGGTAACGTGGCATACTGAGTGTTGCTGTGAAATGATCAGTGTTTGATCATTTGTGATATGATCATTTGTTTGATCTTATATCTTTGTGATCATAGGTTGATCATTTTGTTTGACCCGAAGCAGGGCTTTTTGTAGAAAGCGTAGCTTTGTGGACGAGACTTCGTCGAGCCTCACACCCCGGAAATGGTCGAAACAGGAAGAATGCGGCAAGGTTCTAGGGAGTAGCGCCCCTTAGTGTATGTCATTCCTTCTGGATAAAGGTGGTATCATGGTATGGAGCCCAGATACTTAACCTCTGTGGTTACTGCATTATTATTATCTATGTGTTTTGTTGCGAATCGGGGATCCTCGGGAAAGATCGGTGACGATCGGGGGATGGCATACCCGTGTCAGTAGTTACCTATTTTTGCAGAGGTAACCCGGCCTTGTGTTGGCAGAGATCCGGTTAGGTTCTCGGGTCGTCTATTCCAGGGACGTACCCATCGTGGATAGGAAGTTCCTTAGCCTGACCATTTGTTGGAAATCCAAAGAAACAATACGAGCCTTTACGATTTCAATTGTATAACCTGTCTCCTCAGGAGGCAGCTATAGCAGGCATAATATAATGGTACCTATGCTGGCTAAGATTTATATTATACTTTCGAAATGTTTTCCACTATGCACTAATAATAATATCAAAAAGGTTTTGATTTTTGCGTAGTAAGCATCTTTGACTAACATAAGAAGAAATCTCCTCCAAGTCTGCGTTTGCATTGTGTGTGTGGTGGGAGGTCTTATGGTAGTTTCATTTTCCAAAAGCATTGCGAATTGACATTAAAGTTTTCCTGTTGTTTATTTTAAAGATAAACTGTTTTACGATCTCACACCAGTCACCATGACTGACTCGGAGTTTATTGTTTCCCTTCTAAACTCTGGGTGCCCACCAATTTCCACACGGGCAGCCTAGAGTTATATTATCAGGATATTCTGGATATTCTGAAGCTTTGGAGATGAGCTGGATGACGAGACGTAGTATTTGTATCTGATAGTATTTATTCCGCTGTGTATTCTGTATGATGACAAGTTTATATAACTGTCCATTGTTGTTTATTGACTCTGATGATATGATGTGATGTAATGTAATAACAGATATAATTCTTTTGTTTTTAAATGATATTCATTTATCTATTATATATTGTTCCGCTGCGATATGTGAGATTCTGATATTGTCTCTGTTCTGTATCTGTTGTTGTTTTGTTGTTCTTCTTCTCTTTTTCTTCTATCTTCTTCTTCTTCTGCCTTTTTCTTCTTTCTTAAACCCTCACTATTGGAGTTTTCCAACACTCGATTGCTCGGCAGTCGATAAAGTGAGTATCGATGTCAAATTTTCGAAAGTCGAAAATTCTAGGATGTGACACCATTACACAATTTTTACACAAAAAGTTATCACTATTTCACTCTTTGTCTTCATATTTCCTAAGAAAATAAATTTCAAAACAACTACAAATCAACTCAAACTTAGACAAGGGCCTTAGGACAACATCACAACACTCCTAGATACTTAGATTTTAAATAAGTGAAGCAGAACTCCACCCCGAAGAAGAGGCCATGAGCAATTAAAGGGGTAATTGGAGCTAAAGCTTGTGCAAGGCAAAGGAAGAGGAAGGAAGTTGGTGTTTGTAAGGTAGAGGAAGGACATGGTTGCTTTGACTTGTTTTTTTACTTGCTTAAGAGTGAGTTAACTCACCATTGAATGGAAAATATATTGTGTATATGTGCTTGTGATTGATTAATTCTTTGTGATTGAATGGATATCGATATATGTTGTAATATTGATTCGATTCTCACTTTGAAAGAAATGGCATATGTAATCCATATGTATGGACTTGAATAGATTTGTAGCCTAGCCTTGGAACAAAGCACTAGGTTGTAGTTTCAGCATAGGTTTGAATTAAACTTGGATTCGATAGTGTTCTTATAGAAATAGTCGTTATGGATGCACTTAGGAATTGCCTTGTGTTCGCAATATCTAAGGAGCTTTGTAGAGAGGTCCTTAAGGATTTCTTGCTATATTTAAGATGATTATTCTGTATGTTTTCTACCATTAAAAGTTTGGACGTCGAAAAGGTTAGTAACATATTGAAAAGTTGTAACGACCCAGAATTTTTGATAATTAAAATTCGAATATTTAATTAATTTTAAATATTAATAAGTGGAATTAAGAAGTCGAATGATTTATTATTCGAATATTGGATTTAATTGGATAATTAAATCGATAAATTAAATAGTGAAATTCCAGAGATAATTGAATATCGAGTTTAAAATGATTGAAAATGATTTGTAAAATTTTATTTAATCATACTGGAGTTATAGAAAGGTTATAGAACTTTTAAAATCGAATTTAGAGTTAATTTGTGAAAATCGAATATTTTAATATTTAATTATCGACTGTAAAAATAGCCAATTTTCGAACAGTCTCAGAATTGAACGAAACCAGTTCCATTGGATCCGTAATAATTAGTTATTATCGGATTTCAATTTTCGTATCCATCGGAGTTATCGTTAGACCGTGGCAACTCGAAACGCATCGATATCGTTTTAATTTTTATCGTCGAGTTAAAAATAGTCATTTTTCAAACAGTGTCGGATTTCGACGAAACCAGTTTCATCGGATCCGTAATGTGATATTATTGTAAGATTTCAAATTTCGTAATTTTTGGATTTACCATTTGTTCGGTACAAATTAAAACGCCTCGAAATCAATTTAAATCGGTTTAATTTAAATTGATCGTTTAAATTCATAACTCGTACAGATGTTCGAATTAGCTTCCGAAACCTGTTCCATTGCGTTCGGAACACGGGGTAAACCCTAGAAACGTCAGCCGGCACGTTCGATTTTGAGTTCGAAATTTTTCGGATGAATAGTGTTGAGATAACTTTCTATAAAAGCCCTTTATCATTCTATTTTTCACAAAACGAACGAGCCTAGGGTTTCATCACGTTCAGCCGCCACCCCTGTTTTCAATGGCCGAGAATTCACTTCCTTCTCCTCCAATTTTCTTCAAATCCAAGCAACAATCCAGAAAACTTTCAACTAAGAAATCGAAGGGGATGGCGTAGGCTTCAAATCCATACGGTGGGGATGGAATTTCGTCGACCAGGGGAGACGTTTGAAGGCCACAAACGTATGCCGTTCGTGCTCGTCTAGGGGGAGCAGTTCAGGAAGTTACGACTGAGGGATGGGGCGATTTCCGATTTCGCGATGACTGGTCGTAGTCGCAAGGGTCACTGTCAAGGCAATAGGTATATGATCTCCTCCTATTTAGTTTTAAAAGTTAAACCAGATTTTATTTCTATTTTATATGTATATATACATACAGGATACAAGAAAAATGTTGCGCTGGTAGAACAGAAAACTGTTGATCAAAGAAAATATTTGTACAAAAAGATTTTTGAAATTTATATATATATATATATATATTTTTTTCAGTGAAATAAATTTCCGTTTTATTTAAAGTGATACATATATAGATAAAACATTTAAAAGAAAGAAATTATTTTATAAAAGGGAAATTTATTAAAATCAAATCATATTAGTTGAATTTATTTAAAAGGAAAGTTTAATTGGTTAAATTAAATTTTAGTTAAATAAATTTATAAAAGGGGAAATGGGTTTAAAGAAATTAAAATGGGGGTTAAATAAAATTTATTGATTGAGAAATTGGTTTAGAACGAACTATTAAAATTTAACAATTAAAAACGGAAATTGGTTATTTAATTGGTTCGAATATTAATAAATTTGTATAATTATTTATACAAGGTATAAATCAAGAGAAAATCGAGTCAGGATTGGAAACGGATTGCGAATAAAAGCGAAGGTGAGATCTTTCTCACTCGAAGGAAATTTGATTTTACAGTTATTATTGACTGTTTGATTGCTATGTTGATTGTGATATTAGATATTTTAGGATATATCTATATATATAGCAATATATACATATTGGCATATGTATATATTGGATTGATTGATTCCCGCCTCGTATAGCGGATGAGACCCTATTGCGCCGTTAGTAAGCGGATTTATAAAAACCCATATACCGCGATAATTCCGTACTGGAGCGGAATTGGTATTGTGCTAACGTCTTTGGATGCAGGGAAACAGGTTGGAGGGATCCAACTGGACCCCTCACATTGATTGAATTTATTTCTACTGTGATGTGATAATCTGTGAATGATTATTGATGTATCGAATTGATGTCTGGAAATTGTTGAAAGCTAAAATTTAGCTGAATGGATGTTTGATATCATTGGATTCCAAAAATAAACGAAATTGAATTTTTGGTAATTCAAGCAGAAAATTTTAAGTGAATTGATTTTGTGAAAATGAATAAAAATTTGAAAAAAAGAATTTAAAGGTATAAAAGTTGATTTTTATAGTATTATCGAATTTATTCCAGAATAAAGTGAAAATGTTAAATAAATGGATTTCGTAAAATAGTGATTTTAAATTGAAGAATTTAATTTAAAATTTGGATTTTTAAAATAGATTGAAAGAAACGATTGAAATTTATTTTCTTAAAAAGGAATTTATTTAAGAGAAGATAAGTTGGGAATCCTAATAGAAATTTAATTGGTAAATTGAAACAAATTGGGAAATAAATGTAAAATGATTTCAAATTGAAGAATCCATTGTTAAAAACAGAATATTGAATAATTTGAGGAAAATAAGGAATTTACTTAGTAGTGATAAATAAATTTTAAATCAATATCGAAATTGATTTGGGATTGAAGTTTTAATAAATGGAATTGGAATTTATAAAAGCTGGTTATAAATCCGAAATCACTTATTTTGATAAGTAGAATATAGAAGTTGATAAAAAGAAGATTTATAAGTCGAAGTTGTTATTAAAATAGAAATAGAATTTATAACCGTGTTTATAAATTCGAAAGCGATGGAATTTGATGAATTAAATATAGAAGATTATCAGAGTAGATATATTCGCGATTTTGGATAGCGAATTTCTATTGAAATGAAAATGTGTAGAAATGATTGGAATTGGGTTAAATGAAGTATATTCACGATTTTGGACAGTGAATATATTTTTAAGTAAAAATGGTTATGTTTGGGAAAGCGATATTATAAATGAAGTTAATTGTTTTAAAAGATGTTTTAAAACGTGTTAAATATCGAAATCATAGATTTCAACATTTATTGTTGAAATAGACGTTTTCGAGAAATATAAGGAAATGATGGACTATAACACTGTTGTTATAGTAAATGATTCCCGAAAGGAAAAGTTTTTATGTAGTATTGGGATTTATATATCTATCTTAATTCCGAATCCCTATACTAGTGATTTTGAGTCGTCGTAACGATGTTTTACGTAACATTCGTTTTGACTCAAATAAATGTGTTTAAAGAGAATGATTTCCTTAAAGAATGAATATATACTTAATATTGATTTAAGTATACCGAATATTTTCAAATGTTGAAAATAAATGATTTGTGAAATACTTATTATTAAATAAGTATGGAATTGCTTTTCCAATATGAAATGAACTGTTTTTGAGATTTTATCCTTTAAAGATAAATTGAAAATTGAAAATTTGAGATTGTTTTCAAATGGTTAAGTGTGGAAAATTTATATCTTATAAAGATATTTTTGAAGAATAAATAATTTGGGAAAATTATTTGGAATCTGATGATGTTGCGCATCTTTATTGATAGTTAAATAACCGACTATCAATAATTACCTTTAGATAGGTATTTGTTGTGAATTGGATGAAATTGAATGCCACACTTATTTTTGAAAAATCGCTCACTATTCGGGTTAGCCGAGAAAGGACCATGGGGTCGTATAACCCATTCCGAATATGTGATACGTCGTTATAAATTGCATTCGAAGACCGGTGTTGAAGACCGGATATTTTTGAAAACAGAAGGATTACCGTCGAGTTACTCTACATCGACTGATCTTCGATTTAGAGGTTTTATCACCCTTAGTGACGGGAAGTCCTGACGTGATTGAAAATTATCCGGATGTGCAAGGGCTTCGTGAGAAGTGCCTTCGGTTCTGTTCGATCCCGGAACAGACTTGTATGGATTGTGTGTCTGACGTTACAATTTGAGATATAAAGCTGATTTCTTTCAAATACATTTCTGTTGGTGGCGGAGAATTTATTCTCTTAGCTTAACACCCTTCTCTGAGACGTACGAGCTCAGAGGTTATGTAGTTGAAATTTATCAGCGATATATCCCAATTTGGTAACGTGGCATACTGAGTGTTGCTGTGAAATGATCAGTGTTTGATCATTTGTGATATGATCATTTGTTTGATCTTATATCTTTGTGATCATAGGTTGATCATTTTGTTTGACCCGAAGCAGGGCTTTTTGAGAAAGCGTAGCTTTGTGGACGAGACTTCGTCGAGCCTCACACCCCGGAAATGGTCGAAACAGGAAGGATGCGGCAAGGTTCTAGGGAGTAGCGCCCCTTAGTGTATGTCATTCCTTCTGGATAAAGGTGGTATCATGGTATGGAGCCCAGATACTTAACCTCTGTGGTTACTGCATTATTATTATCTATGTGGTTTGTTGGAAATCGGGGATCCTCGGGAAGATCGGTGACGATCGGGGGATGGCATACGCGTGTCAGTAGTTACCTATTTTTGCAGAGGTAACCCGGCCTTGTGTTGGCAGAGATCCGGTTAGGTTCTCGGGTCGTCTATTCCAGGGACGTACCCATCGTGGATAGGAAGTTCCTTAGCCTGACCATTTGTTGGAAATCCAAAGAAACAATACGAGCCTTTACGATTTCAATTGTATAACCTGTCTCCTTAGGAGGCAGCTATAGCAGGCATAATATAATGGTACCTATGCTGGCTAAGATTTATATTATACTTTCGAAATGTTTTCCACTATGCACTAATAATAATATCAAAAAGAATTTGTTTCTTTTGCGTAGTAAGCATCTTTGACTATCATAAGAAGAAATCTCCTCCAATTCTGCGTTTGCATTGTGTGTGTGGTGGGAGGTCTTATGGTAGTTTCATTTTCCAAAAGCATTGCGAATTTACTTTAAAATTCTCTATTGTTTATTTTAAAGATAAATAACTGTTTTACGATCTCACACCAGTCACCATGACTGACTCGGAGTTTATTGTTTCCATTCTAAACTCTGGGTGCCCACCAATTTTCCACACGGGCAGCCTAGAGTTATGTTATCAGGATAGTCTGAATATTCTGGAGCTTTGGAGATAAGCTGGATGGCGAGGCGTAGTAATTGTATCTGATATATTTATTCCGCTGTGTATTCTGTATGAGGACAAGTTATATAACTGTCCATTGTTGTATATTGACTCTGATGATTGATGTATGTATAAAATGATATAGTTCTTTGTCTTAAAGATTATTCATTTATCTATTATATATTGTTCCGCTGCGATATGTGAGATTCTGATATTGTCTCTGTTCTGTGTTTCTATTGATGTCGTTCAGATGTTTTCTGTTGTTCTTCTTCTTTCTTTCTTCTCTTTTTCTTCTATCTCCTTCTTATTCTACTTTTTCTTTTTCTTAAAACCCTCACTATTGGAGTTTCCGGCACTCGATTTCTCGGCAGTCGATAAAGTGAGTATCGATGTCGAATTCTCGAAAGTCGAAAACCACAGGATGTGACAAAGTGGTATCAGAGCATATGGTTAAGCGACAACCCTGCTCTGTTGGGTGTTACTCATTAGAGATAGAGTCAGTAGTACTCTAGAATGAGTTGAGTGTAATAATAGATATGAGCGCGTATTTGTTATTGAATATGAAATTGTTTTGTATTGTGTTGACTTATCGGTTGATTGTTTATAGATTCTGGTCGGTACAGTCTAGCTAACTGTAATCGATAGGGGTTTCTAAACTCTAAACAAGGTAAACTGACACAGTATTGATTTTAAAATAGGGTAAATGAAATAATTTTACCCAAAACTATTTTGTATAGAAAAGTAATGATTTTCTGTAAATTATTACAGTATATGGTTGCATGGATGTTAGGAAAGTGATAATGTTGAAAAGTTATCATTATTATATAAAATTGAATACGAAATGGAAATTGTAACTCCAAAGTTAAGAAATAAATTCACATATGAATTTAAGAATGTAAATTATAAATGTGAATTGTAATTTAAAACGGAATTCCAAAGAAGTTTTTGAAAATGTTTTGAAAAGAATTTGAAAATTTTGAGGATTGGAAAGTTTAAATCATTTTTGATTTGAAAATGGATTTCGAAGGTTTGAAAAGTGTTTTGAAGGAATGAAAAGCTCTAAACTCTTTTCGGTCGCTGGAAAATAATTCCGATGATGATCGCGACATCACCGGTGTCCATTTTCGGGTTTCCAAAAGAGGAATTGCTGCCAAATTGTTTTAAATGGAATTTGTTTGGAAATTTGGGTTTTGTTTAGAAAATTCAAAGGATAATTTGAACTGTTTTCAAAAATGGTTTTTGAAATGTTGGTAAACTCTGGAATACTATGTAGAAATATTTATGAAATATTATGAAGTTGATAGCTTGTAAAGTTTAAAGTTTAAATAAAAATCCATTTAACGAATGAAATTTTAAATATGAATTGGAAGCATAAGGAAACGAATTCATATATGAATAAAATGGTAAATATGAATTGTAAATGTAATTTATAAATGAAAATGGAATTCCAGATAGATATTGGAAAATTTAAAATTCATTAATGAAATGAATTTGTAATATGAATATATAAGTGATTATATAAATCGAAATGAAAATAAGTTGATAACTTATAGAATATTTGAAATCTGATTAAAATGAAAGTTCAAATTGAAAACGAATGAATTAGGGAATGAACCAATAAAATTGCAATTGTAAGTGCAAGAGAATAAAATTGAAATGTTAAAATTCATTTTGAATTTGTAAGAAAGTAAGACTGAATTTGAATTTGATTGTGAAGGATTAAACTAAAATTAGTAAGTGAAGCTAATTGAACGAAAGAATAAACTGGAATTGAAACTGAATGTTGAAAACAAATTTGAATAAGTGAATTAGAATTTGAAATGGATTAGTAACTGAAACTAATTTAAAATGGTGCAGTATGAATGAAAGCTAATCAATAAAATTCAATATTCAGAAATTAAACCGAATCCAAATTGAATTGAATGGTAAATTTAATTCAAATGAGAATTGAAAAATTGAATGAAATTGAATATGCAACTTCAATAGTAAGCTAAAAATGGTATAAGCAGTTTGTATTGGAAATTTTTGTAATAAAATGTGCAAAATGGTTTGAATATATGCAACTAGATATTATGGCTAGTAGGATATACAGGTATAAAGGAATTGGGATTTTACTTTCAAAGATGAATTTGAATTGCTCGAAAAAGGTACGTATTTGAGTTTTAATATGAGTTTTTGATGATTTCTCTCTAGCCGCTTGGCCTTTTCTTTTTCTTTTTGAAATCTGAGAGTCCGTAGGGACGTTTTGTAGTCGTGCCGTATTAGCCGCGCAAAGGAGACGCTGGCGAAATTTTTCGAAATTTCGAGTGTTAGAAAATTTTGAGAAATTTTGAAAGTTTAAAAATTGAATTTAAACTCGAATTTGAATTTAGAAGTTAAACAATGTTGTTTGAAACTTAAAATTGAAGTTAGAAAGTTAGTTGAAGTAATAACGAATCTTTAGTAGGAAGATTTGTTTTGAAAAATTGATAAAACTATTTAGATTGTGGAAAAATAGTAGACGAGTTAAGGACTTTTTTTTTTCCTAACTTGTAATTTCGAGGACGAAATTCTTTTAAGGGGGGAAGTCTGTAACGACCCAGAATTTTTGATAATTAAAATTCGAATATTTAATTAATTTTAAATATTAATAAGTGGAATTAAGAAGTCGAATGATTTATTATTCGAATATTGGATTTAATTGGATAATTAAATCGATAAATTAAATAGTGAAATTCCAGAGATAATTGAATATCGAGTTTAAAATGATTGAAAATGATTTGTAAAATTTTATTTAATCATACTGGAGTTATAGAAAGGTTATAGAACTTTTAAAATCGAATTTAGAGTTAATTTGTGAAAATCGAATATTTTAATATTTAATTATCGACTGTAAAAATAGCCAATTTTCGAACAGTCTCAGAATTGAACGAAACCAGTTCCATTGGATCCGTAATAATTAGTTATTATCGGATTTCAATTTTCGTATCCATCGGAGTTATCGTTTGACCGTGGCAACTCGAAACGCATCGATATCGTTTTAATTTTTATCGTCGAGTTAAAAATAGTCATTTTTCAAACAGTGTCGGATTTCGACGAAACCAGTTTCATCGGATCCGTAATGTGATATTATTGTAAGATTTCAAATTTCGTAATTTTTGGATTTACCATTTGTTCGGTACAAATTAAAACGCCTCGAAATCAATTTAAATCGGTTTAATTTAAATTGATCGTTTAAATTCATAACTCGTACAGATGTTCGAATTAGCTTCCGAAACCTGTTCCATTGCGTTCGGAACACGGGGTAAACCCTAGAAACGTCAGCCGGCACGTTCGATTTTGAGTTCGAAATTTTTCGGATGAATAGTGTTGAGATAACTTTCTATAAAAGCCCTTTATCATTCTATTTTTCACAAAACGAACGAGCCTAGGGTTTCATCACGTTCAGCCGCCACCCCTGTTTTCAATGGCCGAGAATTCACTTCCTTCTCCTCCAATTTTCTTCAAATCCAAGCAACAATCCAGAAAACTTTCAACTAAGAAATCGAAGGGGATGGCGTAGGCTTCAAATCCGTACGGTGGGGATGGAATTTCGTCGACCAGGGGAGACGTTTGAAGGCCACGAACGTATGCCGTTCGTGCTCGTCTAGGGGGAGCAGTTCAGGAAGTTACGACTGAGGGATGGGGCGATTTCCGATTTCGCGATGACTGGTCGTAGTCGCAAGGGTCACTGTCAAGGCAATAGGTATATGATCTCCTCCTATTTAGTTTTAAAAGTTAAACCAGATTTTATTTCTATTTTATATGTATATATACATACGGGATACAAGAAAAATGTTGCGCTGGTAGAACAGAAAACTGTTGATCAAAGAAAATATTTGTACAAAAAGATTTTTGAAATTTATATATATATATATATATATATATATATATTTTTTCAGTGAAATAAATTTCCGTTTTATTTAAAGTGATACATATATAGATAAAACATTTAAAAGAAAGAAATTATTTTATAAAAGGGAAATTTATTAAAATCAAATCATATTAGTTGAATTTATTTAAAAGGAAATTTTAATTGGTTAAATTAAATTTTAGTTAAATAAATTTATAAAAGGGGAAATGGGTTTAAAGAAATTAAAATGGGGGTTAAATAAAATTTATTGATTGAGAAATTGGTTTAGAACGAACTATTAAAATTTAACAATTAAAAACGGAAATTGGTTATTTAATTGGTTCGAATATTAATAAATTTGTATAATTATTTATACAAGGTATAAATCAAGAGAAAATCGAGTCAGGATTGGAAACGGACTGCGAATAAAAGCGAAGGTGAGATCTTTCTCACTCGAAGGAAATTTGATTTTACAGTTATTATTGACTGTTTGATTGCTATGTTGATTGTGATATTAGATATTTTAGGATATATCTATATATATAGCAATATATACATATTGGCATATGTATATATTGGATTGATTGATTCCCGCCTCGTATAGCGGATGAGACCCTATTGCGCCGTTAGTAAGCGGATTTATAAAAACCCATATACCGCGATAATTCCATACTGGAGCGGAATTGGTATTGTGCTAACGTCTTTGGATGCAGGGAAACAGGTTGGAGGGATCCAACTGGACCCCTCACATTGATTGAATTTATTTCTACTGTGATGTGATAATCTGTGAATGATTATTGATGTATCGAATTGATGTCTGGAAATTGTTGAAAGCTAAAATTTAGCTGAATGGATGTTTGATATCATTGGATTCCAAAAATAAACGAAATTGAATTTTTGGTAATTCAAGCAGAAAATTTTAAGTGAATTGATTTTGTGAAAATGAATAAAAATTTGAAAAAAAGAATTTAAAGGTATAAAAGTTGATTTTTATAGTATTATCGAATTTATTCCAGAATAAAGTGAAAATGTTAAATAAATGGATTTCGTAAAATAGTGATTTTAAATTGAAGAATTTAATTTAAAATTTGGATTTTTAAAATAGATTGAAAGAAACGATTGAAATTTATTTTCTTAAAAAGGAATTTATTTAAGAGAAGATAAGTTGGGAATCCTAATAGAAATTAAATTGGTAAATTGAAACAAATTGGGAAATAAATGTAAAATGATTTCAAATTGAAGAATCCATTGTTAAAAACAGAATATTGAATAATTTGAGGAAAATAAGGAATTTACTTAGTAGTGATAAATAAATTTTTAAATCAATATCGAAATTGATTTGGGATTGAAGTTTTAATAAATGGAATTGGAATTTATAAAAGCTGGTTATAAATCCGAAATCACTTATTTTGATAAGTAGAATATAGAAGTTGATAAAAAGAAGATTTATAAGTCGAAGTTGTTATTAAAATAGAAATAGAATTTATAACCGTGTTTATAAATTCGAAAGCGATGGAATTTGATGAATTAAATATAGAAGATTATCAGAGTAGATATATTCGCGATTTTGGATAGCGAATTTCTATTGAAATGAAAATGTGTAGAAATGATTGGAATTGGGTTAAATGAAGTATATTCACGATTTTGGACAGTGAATATATTTTTAAGTAAAAATGGTTATGTTTGGGAAAGCGATATTATAAATGAAGTTAATTGTTTTAAAAGATGTTTTAAAACGTGTTAAATATCGAAATCATAGATTTCAACATTTATTGTTGAAATAGACGTTTTCGAGAAATATAAGGAAATGATGGACTATAACACTGTTGTTATAGTAAATGATTCCCGAAAGGAAAAGTTTTTATGTAGTATTGGGATTTATATATCTATCTTAATTCCGAATCCCTATACTAGTGATTTTGAGTCGTCGTAACGATGTTTTACGTAACATTCGTTTTGACTCAAATAAATGTGTTTAAAGAGAATGATTTCCTTAAAGAATGAATATATACTTAATATTGATTTAAGTATATCGAATATTTTCAAATGTTGAAAATAAATGATTTGTGAAATACTTATTATTAAATAAGTATGGAATTGCTTTTCCAATATGAAATGAACTGTTTTTGAGATTTTATCCTTTAAAGATAAATTGAAAAGTGAAAATTTGAGATTGTTTTCAAATGGTTGAGTGTGGAAAATTTATATCTTATAAAGATATTTTTGAAGAATAAATAATTTGGGAAAATTATTTGGAATCTGATGATGTTGCGCATCTTTATTGATAGTTAAATAACCGACTATCAATAATTACCTTTAGATAGGTATTTGTTGTGAATTGGATGAAATTGAATGCCACACTTATTTTTGAAAAATCGCTCACTATTCGGGTTAGCCGGGAAAGGACCATGGGGTCGTATAACCCATTCCGAATATGTGATACGTCGTTATAAATTGCATTCGAAGACCGGTGTTGAAGACCGGATATTTTTGAAAACAGAAGGATTACCGTCGAGTTACTCTACATCGACTGATCTTCGATTTAGAGGTTTTATCACCCTTAGTGACGGGAAGTCCTGACGTGATTGAAAATTATCCGGATGTGCAAGGGCTTCGTGAGAAGTGCCTTCGGTTCTGTTCGATCCCGGAACAGACTTGTATGGATTGTGTGTCTGACGTTACAATTTGAGATATAAAGCTGATTTCTTTCAAATACATTTCTGTTGGTGGTGGAGAATTTATTCTCTTAGCTTAACACCCTTCTCTGAGACGTACGAGCTCAGAGGTTATGTAGTTGAAATTTATCAGCGATATATCCCAATTTGGTAACGTGGCATACTGAGTGTTGCTGTGAAATGATCAGTGTTTGATCATTTGTGATATGATCATTTGTTTGATCTTATATCTTTGTGATCATAGGTTGATCATTTTGTTTGACCCGAAGCAGGGCTTTTTGAGAAAGCGTAGCTTTGTGGACGAGACTTCGTCGAGCCTCACACCCCGGAAATGGTCGAAACAGGAAGGATGCGGCAAGGTTCTAGGGAGTAGCGCCCCTTAGTGTATGTCATTCCTTCTGGATAAAGGTGGTATCATGGTATGGAGCCCAGATACTTAACCTCTGTGGTTACTGCATTATTATTATCTATGTGGTTTGTTGGAAATCGGGGATCCTCGGGAAGATCGGTGACGATCGGGGGATGGCATACGCGTGTCAGTAGTTACCTATTTTTGCAGAGGTAACCCGGCCTTGTGTTGGCAGAGATCCGGTTAGGTTCTCGGGTCGTCTATTCCAGGGACGTACCCATCGTGGATAGGAAGTTCCTTAGCCTGACCATTTGTTGGAAATCCAAAGAAACAATACGAGCCTTTACGATTTCAATTGTATAACCTGTCTCCTTAGGAGGCAGCTATAGCAGGCATAATATAATGGTACCTATGCTGGCTAAGATTTATATTATACTTTCGAAATGTTTTCCACTATGCACTAATAATAATATCAAAAAGAATTTGTTTCTTTTGCGTAGTAAGCATCTTTGACTATCATAAGAAGAAATCTCCTCCAATTCTGCGTTTGCATTGTGTGTGTGGTGGGAGGTCTTATGGTAGTTTCATTTTCCAAAAGCATTGCGAATTTACTTTAAAATTCTCTATTGTTTATTTTAAAGATAAATAACTGTTTTACGATCTCACACCAGTCACCATGACTGACTCGGAGTTTATTGTTTCCATTCTAAACTCTGGGTGCCCACCAATTTTCCACACGGGCAGCCTAGAGTTATGTTATCAGGATAGTCTGAATATTCTGGAGCTTTGGAGATAAGCTGGATGGCGAGGCGTAGTAATTGTATCTGATATATTTATTCCGCTGTGTATTCTGTATGAGGACAAGTTATATAACTGTCCATTGTTGTATATTGACTCTGATGATTGATGTATGTATAAAATGATATAGTTCTTTGTCTTAAAGATTATTCATTTATCTATTATATATTGTTCCGCTGCGATATGTGAGATTCTGATATTGTCTCTGTTCTGTGTTTCTATTGATGTCGTTCAGATGTTTTCTGTTGTTCTTCTTCTTTCTTTCTTCTCTTTTTCTTCTATCTCCTTCTTCTTCTACTTTTTCTTTTTCTTAAAACCCTCACTATTGGAGTTTCCGGCACTCGATTTCTCGACAGTCGATAAAGTGAGTATCGATGTCGAATTTTCGAAAGTCGAAAACCACAGGATGTGACAAAAGTGGTCAAAGTTTCACTTGTGCAAAACTGCCCCGTTTTAGCATTTGTTTTAAACTTTAAAGGTTGAAAATGTATTTAAACTTAAGTATTTTGTTTCATTCTTTTTAATAGTGTTTACTAACTCTTATTAGAGTACTTTAAGAGTGGTTTGGGATTTTTATGAATTTTAAGAATTAGTTATGAATTTTTAGAGATTAGGGCTTACTTTTAAAATATAAGGAAACATGGTTTTCCCTAGTTTTAAGTAAATTATAAACTTATTATTTTCAAGTAATATTTTGAATAAATGTTTTAAAACACTTTATAAGTATTTTAAAAGAATTTTTAAGTATATATAGTATCAAGAAAAGTAGTTAATTAATTTATTAATATCTTATATAAATATCTTATCTTTTAATTTGTTTTATTAAATATCTTGTTTTAGAAATAATTTTCTATATATCTATATCATTTCTAAAATGGGTTTTAAAAGTATAAACAAATGTTTTCAAAAGGGGATAGGAATTGCTTAATCGCTAAATGGTTAATTATTTAATTACTTGTTTTAAAAGCGATTAGCTATGCTTAATACTTAAAGCCGACGAGTAGGCTAATCTAATTGTGAGAGTTAAGATTGTTATTCGAGTAAGGTTTAGAAGTAACGGTGCTCTAACCTATCATCTTCACTCTTCGCTGAGGAATAATTAAGTTGGGAATGTTGGAAATGTGTTATCGTGTTGATTACATACTCGTTTATGAAAATTCATTAATACTAAACTTAATATAAAATGCCGATGAGTGTAACGACCTGGCATTTCGAACCATTCGCATCCATATATGTCGGGATGGAATTGCTCAAAACAACAGATTGTTCATTTATATTTGGAAAAAACTTAGCATATACAGTAAATAAATCAATCACAGAAGCACAAACACAGAGTAAAATAACAATAAGCAGCGGAAATAGATAAATAGTAGTTCATGAAGCTACTATAATAAACAATAGAGTCTGAAATAAATACAATAGAACTCTCGAATATAGAGTAGTCTCAAATACAAAAGTAACTGACAAGACTGAACAGAAATAACTGGAAATAACCGAAAGGTGAACAGATAAACGACAGATCTTCAAGCAAAGCTCCAAGGTGAGTCTCAAATGCTGTGACACTCAGTCTGATCCGAGCATAAAGCAAAACACGAAACACTCGAGTCAGTATTAACATTCTTATACTAGTAAATTAACTCAAGTGAAATGTCCAAGTGAAAAACAATATAACTTAAAGGATGTTTGGGATTTCCATCCTCTAAGTATCCATGAAACTATCTACTATGTAGTAATATACGCTATTATAATATGTCTATCAGTAAAGTAAAGTATTAAAATAGTGTTAAGGCGTTATCCATATCCCCCTTAACACATTTTATATATTCCCATAGTCTATACAGTACCGTACGCTCCTTCGTAAACTGGAGGGTTACCCAGAGGGCACTCCATAGGTATGGTACAAAACAAACTTGTAGAAGGCGTGATATGGCATGTGAATACGGCACGCGAGGCAATGCCAGGGTAGAAATACCGGTTGCGAATCCGGACTGGAGGTAACGCATAGCAGCTACTACCGTCACCTCGAGACACACTCTCAAATCAAAGGTGCACCCAATCAAATCACAAAGTAATAGAATGGTATCGAAGAAATGTGTCTGATAGGAGGAATAACCTCACTTGGCCCGTCATGGCTCCTGTTTTAGTCACATCTAAGCTGACTCATGGGAGTCAGGGCTACGTAAATACCTCATACAGAATCGTACACCAAACCATCCTACTTCGTTCTGGAGTCTCCACCACGTACACAGTTGTTAAAGTGGTTTTCGGTATTGGCAGAGAGTATGATAATATCCGATCCCGGTTTCTTTAACAACCAAACGCTTATTTCACACCGTGATTATTTTATAAAAATCGCTTTTTAATCATTTTAAAACACTTCATACTTCATATCAAAATATCATATTCTTTTCAAAAATCATACCGCTTTCGAAATCATATTCACTTCTGAAATCACATCACTTTCGAAATCATACTCACAACAATAGTTTAAACCATCATATCAAAATATTAGTATTTAAATCCATTAAATCTAAATCATAAAAGTTCCACCTACATAGTTTAAACATTGAAAATAGTTTATATATATTGAAATAGTTATAAATTAAAATAGTTTATATTTAAAATAGTTTATAGGTTAAATAGTTTATATATTAAAATAATTTATATGTTAAAAATAGTTTATGTATTAAAATAGTTTCAAAGTAGAATTGTTTCTTCCAACTTCACAAATTTATTTAAATCAACTTTAATTCCACAATTTAATTTAAATCAATTTCAGTTTAACAATTTCAAATTAAATTCGAATTCTAAATAAAACCATTTTTAATCTATATAAACTTAAAATTTTGGTTTGAACAAAAATCAAACCATTTCCAATTTAATAGGTTTCACGGTTTAAATACTCAAAGGAATTTACAATAACTCAATAGGACAAATTTTACTTATTTTCAAAATTCAACTTTAATCCTATTTATATTTCAAAATATTCACTTAATCATTTTTAATAACATTTAAATAAAATCTCAAATTAAAATTTTAAATCAATACTAAATTTTAAATTTCAATTTTATTTAAATATGAAAATATTCATTTAATTGCCTTTAATCAAAGTTTAGTTAACAAGTTATAAAATAATATCATTAAAAATCTTTAAATCAAGGAGTTTCAAATCAATACTTATTATATTCAATTCTTTACAAATTTAATTATAAATCAATTCTTATTTAAGTTCAATTCTTAACAAATTAAATTGCAAATCAATTCTTATTTAATTTATCTTTCCAACCTTAATTTATTAAAGTTATTACAAAACATATTTTTAGAATATATTAATACAAATACTTACACATAATATATATATTAATTAAATTAAATTTTATTTATATATTTTTAAAATAATAAAGTTATAAGAAAAATCTTAAAATTTATATTTTCAAAACTAACTTATAAATTTAAAATTTTCAAACATATAATTTAAAATCTAAATTTACACATATATAAAATAACATTTATATATTATATTTTAAAATCAATATTTATAAAACCCATATATTTCCTTTCACAACTAAAAACTCATTTTTTCGGTGTCCGTATATAATTTTTCTATCCTATGGTCAAGTGATATGGATATTTATTATTTCAATCCGCAATTTAAATATCTACGGGTATATATCATTTCAACCCATAATCCCAAAATTAAAAAACAAAGAAAATCGCTTGGGTTTATCATTTCAACCCATAAAGATTTTCCCTTAATCTATAATATCGTTCGGGTATATATCATTTCAACCCATAGGGAATTCTAAACCAACAGGGAACTTGCAGAGTGAGAACAAATATGATAATAACATATCAACAATGGGCATATATCATCAGCAACAAATTTAAATATGATATATGTAACAGGTTATGGTGTCATATGTCATAGGCAAAAAAATTGCAGATAATGGCATATCATATTTAACAGTTAAGTAACTTAACAATTCAAATTTAACAGCATATTTCAATTGTCATTTCATGAAAAATCAATTTACTAAATACAAGAATGTTAATCGTGAGTGATTGCTCACATTTCAAGGTTAGAGAAATACGAGAACAATATGAAAACGGACATGGATAAGCATGGATAATTGATAAAGCTAGAAAACTGCTGCTGAAATGCGGATTCGGACAGCGACAAGCTAGAAACCGCTGCGACAAATTTGACAGTGGGAAACCAAATCAATATGGACAGAATTCCAAAATCAATATATATATATATAAATTCATATAAAAGTCTTTATATTATAAAATAAATATTCAATTTAAACACATATTAAATCAAAATATATATGCAACACATGTATGAATTCATATATGCTTACCTATATATATAACTAATATATAAACTGATATATAAACTTACACTTTATATTTCTTTTCAAAAGTTCTAGATCAATATACAAACATAATATATATATATATATATATATTACCAAAATTTGTCACAAAATATAATCCTAAATTTAGATAAATAAACATATTTGAACGTTTTAAACAAGATCAAAAATATATAAGTACACATAGATATAAAAGCTATATGTCATACTGTGTGTGTGTGTGTGTATGCGAATGTACATAGTATCTATTCTTTAAATTTTATCCCTTAAAACTGCAAGCTAATATAACTCAAATGAATATATATATATATATATATATATATATATATAAACTCAACAGATCCCATTAAACTTACGTAAACTTATATATACGAACAAACATATATGTATAACTTATAGAAATTTATATATAGACAAACATACAGACACTTATATATATGTATGCTTATAAATAGAGGAAGCTGGCTGCTCACAGGATTGGAAGAGCAAGGGCAGATTTGATCTTGGAGAAGCCGAAGTGAACATGGCTTACGTGAAGAGGCTGTTCGAGTTTTGGTTGGCGAGGCTTTGCAGAGTTGTGGGCACGACAGAGGGTAGGCTAAGTGGCTCGGTTGCGTACGGAGGTGGAAGGTGGAGAGGCCATAGCTGATCTGGAGTGCTCTGTTGGTTGTTTGCGGACCTTGATGTTGGCGTTTGGCGACTACACAGGCGGATGTGAAGGCAGAGGAAGGTGAAAGGCATGCAAATGGTGGAAGGTGGCAGATGTAGGTGTCTCGGCAGGAAGGGATGGTGGAGTGGCGTTTGTGGAGGATGGGCGGTGTGCTGCAGAGGGCGGAGGCTCGTCTGATCTTGGGTGGATGAGGGAGGATGGCGTTCGTGCGGAGGGCTGTCGAAATGCGGTTGTGGAGGGAGAAAATAAAGGCCATGGGTTTGGATCTCAAGTCAGAGGTGTAATGGGGCGAGCAGGTCTTAGAGGGAAGGGGATGGCGTTGGTAGTGGCGGGCTGTCGCTCTGGGTTATGGTGGGCCATTGGTTTAGGCTGGACGTGGATGGTGAACGGGGAGATGTGAATGTCGGCAGTTCGAACATGGAGAGGAGATTTTGGAAAAATATATAGGAGTAGTGGAAATGGTTTC
Organism: Allium fistulosum; assembly: GCA_030737815.1. NCBI lineage: Eukaryota > Viridiplantae > Streptophyta > Magnoliopsida > Asparagales > Amaryllidaceae > Allium > Allium fistulosum. Next base: position 1,153,105,218 of record CM060901.1, read on the forward strand.
AACAGGGACGAGTGGGCATGGTTACAGAAAATAGATATATAAATACTTTTATATTTTATTTAGTTTTTTTCTTTCAGAACAAAATAAGAGATGAAGAGAGAATGAACGACAACTACCAACAAACCGGAAGTAAATTGAACTAGTAGGAATATAGAAGGCCAAGTGACCATTTTGAAAATAACAAATGCAAATGCCCATTTGTTTTTTTCCTGGGTGAGCAAATAAAAGGACACGGGGAAACTCAAAATGCCCGAAATGGGTGCCGATACGGCGAACCGTTTCGCAGATTCTGTCGCGTACCGAACGCCGAAATTTAGGAATGAATATACTGTGAAGATCAGCACGACAAGACGAATAGAATGATACACATATATGAGTGATATGGTCATCCTATCAAAAGTCGATATTCGCTGCCGAAAATGCTGCTAAAACACCGAAAATAAGATAAATGGGGCTAGAACAATCCAAATTTGGCGAAACGAATTATGACATCTTACTCAGAAAATGGTAAACATTTTTATTATATAAAAATATTCAGATTTCGAAAATATTTTATTTTCATCAATATTAACTAATTTAAATTGAAATTGAAATTTATGCAACAAAACTAACTTTCATATTATCCAATGAATATCTGCCATTTGCTTTGCTTCAACAGACGCATACCAAAAATCAAATTTTCATTTCTAAGATTTTATTATATATTTTCATGAAATTTTTTAGTTAATTACATTATAAAGATCGTTAAAATTTATGAGTCGTTACACTCTCCCCCACTCAAAACTTTTCGTCCCCGAAAAGTAACGAAATAGGAGAATAGAATCAACAGAAAGGAAAAACATATTTGAAATACAAAATAACAGATATAACAAATAATTCAAAACCATATAAATTTCATTTTTGGATATCCTATTACCTACATTTATATTGTATATTCTCCAATTACATATTCACATTAACATTTTAACTTTTTAAATATTTCAGGTAAATTATATATGTTTTGGAATGCAATTGGGTATTATACAAATAAATCTTATCCTAGTTCAACTATTTCAAGTTGTTTCAATTTCATTTCTCATTTTAGACAATACAATTATTCAAAATCAATAATTGAAACCATTACTTAACATAAAACTTGAGAGTTAAATTTCCGGTTTCACTTCAAACCACTTTGAAATAAATACACACACACAGATATATATATATATATATATATATATATATATATTATACATCAAATCATTCTCAAGAAATTTAAATCAAATCCATTTTCCAAAACAAAAGTGTAGCAAAGCTACCAATTGCTCTCCCCACTTCGAGACTCGAAAATGAATGTCGATGATGCTACAGTCATCACCGAAATTATTTTCCAACGACAAAAGAGGAGAGTACTAACTTATTTCTTTTAAAATTCTTTGGAGACAATTTCTACTCGAGAATACTTCAAATGATAATATTTCAAAACTTTGAAACCAAATTTGAAAGGCACCGAAAAATTAATTCTCAAATACGTAATTTAAATTCATTTTATTTCCAAATCAAATTTACAAACCATATTTTAAAATTTTCATCTCCTTATAATATATAACAATAGTTAATGGTTTAGTCATGTTGACAAAATAATAAATGATAATCTAGAATTATCATTCCAAACAACCAATTCATTTAACCATCTAATTTCAGAAAATTACACTTATATATATATATAATATAACCATACATAAAATTATTTCATTTACCAATTTTGAAAAACAATATTGTGTCAGTTTGCTCTGTTCAAGGTTTTTGGAATTCCTACCAATAGCGTTGGCTAGACGAATCGATCGAAACCCAAATCAAACTTAACAACTCAAACAACACAATATAAACATTTTATACCAATTACAAATACGTTCTCCCATAGAATGATTCAAGAATGGATTTAGAACAAGGATAGAGATCCAAATTTAGTGGGACCCTAATCAAGAGAATTCTAACCACGAAGATAGGCTCGAAAGGAAGATAAGATAATTAAATTACAAAAGAGGAAAGAGGGATAATCTTATATTAATCGCGGTTGACCTTAACCGGGTCAACCGAGAATTAGAAAGTCAAGAGCATTGGTTAATCCAAAGGGCACGACTAACCATTTATCGAGACCACTCGTTAGGGAGGAAGGACAATCGGTCTAACTCCAGGATTAAGATCGATGTAGAATTCAATTTCCCGCTTGAGAGGGATTGAAGTGACTTCATCAAAACATCAAGATAATCCCTGACTATCTAGGTGGAGTCGAGATCACTAAGCTGAGCATCAAGGGAAAAGAGAAACTGCTTGCGTAATCCTGAGGCATTCGACATTCGATCAAAAGAGAATTGCCCTCGTCGTCTACTATAGAAACGGTTCAGGCATTAGCAAGAGATAACAGCATCAAAACTGAGGACGTAGAAATCTCCGGTGAATCGATGCCTATTGTAAAGGAGTTTCACCCCTTTACAAATCATACTAAAGATAGCGGGACCATCGATGGAATTAGTCATAAAAAAGGACGAAGTTGCCAATTGCGGTGGCAGGATGCGCTCAAGTTTATTACAGAGATCAATATAATTGGAGAAATGGGATGCTCAAGTGTCAAAATGAACACGAACAGGAGAAGACAAGAATGGATTTTAGAATGAAGGGAACGTTCCAAAATTCAAAAAGAAATCCTAATCCAGGAGGATCCTAACGGAGAATTTCAAGCTCGAACGAAGGTAATTCTATAATTGATTCTACTCATTCTAGGATATTACTACCCTATCTCTAATGATTTTTTGCTCTATATGTTAAATTTTGCCTAAACTAGAGCTCTGATACCACTTGTAACGACCTGGCATTTCGAACCAATTGCATCCGCACATGTCGGGCTGGAATTGCTCAAAACAACAGATTGTTAATTTATATTTGGCAAAAACTTAGCATATACAGTAAATAAATAAATCATAGAATCACAGACACAGAGTAAAATAACAATAAGCAACAGAAATAGGTAAATAGTAGTTCATGAAGCTACTATAATAAACAACAGAGTTTGAAATAAATACAATAGAAATCTCAAATACAGAGTAGTCTCAAATACAAAAGTAACTGACAAGACTGAACAGAAATAACTGGAAATAACCGAAAGTTGAACAGATAAACGACAGATCTTCAAGCAAAGCTCCAAGATCCAAGGTGAATCTCAAATGCTGTGACACTCAGTCTGACCCGAGCATAAAGCAAAACACAAAACACTCGAGTCAGGATTAACATTCTTATACTAGTAAATTAACTCAAGTGAAATGTCCAAGTGAAATACAATATAACTTAAAGGATGTTTGGTATTTCCATCCTCTAAGGATCCATGGAAATATCTACTATGTAGTAATATACGCTATTATAATATGTCTATCAGTAAAGTAAAGTATTAAAATAGTGTTAAGGCATTACCCATTTCCCCCTTAACACATTTTATATATTCCCATAGTCTATACAGTACTGTACGCTCCTCCGTAAACTGGAGGGTTACCCAGAGGGCACTCCATAGGTATGGTATAAAACAAACTCATAGAAGGCGCGATAGGGCATGTGAACACGGTGCGCGAGGCAATGCCGGGGTAGAAATACCATTTGCGGATCCGGACTGTTGGTAACACATAGCAGCTACTACCGCCCTCCTCGAGACACACTCCCAAATCAAAGGTGCACCCAATCAAATCATAAAGTAATATAATGGTATCAAAGAAATGTGTTTTATAGGAGGAATAACCTCACTTGGCCCGCCATGGCTCCTGTTTTAGTCACATCTAAGCTGACTCACGGGAGTCAGGGCTACGTAAAGACCTCATATAGAATCGTACACCAAACCATCCTACTTCGTTCTGGAGTCTCCACCACATACACAGTTGTTAAAGTGGTTTTCGGTATTGGCAAAGAGTATGAAAATATCTGATCCCGATCTCTTTAACAACCAAACACTTATTTCACACCGTGGTCATTTTATAAAAATCGCTTTTATAATCATTTTAAAACACTTCATACTTCAAATCAAAATATCATATTCTTTTCAAAAATCATATCGCTTTCGCAATCATATTCACTTCCAAAATCACATCACTTTTGAAATCATACTCAAAACAATAGTTTAAACCATCATATCAAAATATTAGTATTTAAATCCATTAAATCTAAATCATAACAGTTCCACTTACATAGTTTAAACATTGAATATAGTTTATATATATTGAAATAGTTATAAATTAAAATAGTTTATATTTAAAATAGTTTATAGATTAAATAGTTTATATATTAAAATAATTTATATATTAAAAATAGTTTATGTATTAAAATAGTTTCAAAGTAGAATTGTTTCTTCCAACTTCACAAATTAATTCAAATCAACTTTAATTCCACAATTCAATTTAAATCAATTTCAGTTTAACAATTTCAAATTAAATTCGAATTCTAAATAAAACCATTTTTAATCTATATAAACTTCAAATCCAGGTTTGAACAAAAATCAAACCATTTCCAATTCAATAGGTTTCACGGTTTAAATACTCAAAGGAATTTACAATAACTCAATTAGATAAATTTTATTTATTTTCAAAATTCAACTTTAATCCTATTTATATTTCAAAATATTCACTTAATCATGTTTTAATAACATTTAAATAAAATCTCAAACTAAAAAATTAAATCAATACTAAATATTAAATTTCAATTTTATTTAAATCTGAAAATATTCATTTAATTGCCTTTAATCAAAGTCTAGTTATCAAGTTATAAAATCATATCGTTAAAAATCTTAAAATCAAGGAGTTTCAAATCAACACTTATTATATTCAATTCTTTACATATTTAATTATAAATCAATTCTTATTTAAGTTCAATTCTTAACAAATTAAATTGAAAATCAATTCTTTTTTAATTTATCTTTCCAACCTTAATTTATTAAAGTTATTACAAAACATATTTTTAGAATATATATTAATACAAATACTTACACATAATATATATTAATTAAATTAAATTTTATTAAATCTTATTTATATATTTTTTAAATAATAAAGTTATAAGAAAAATCTTAAAATTTATATTTTCAAAACTAACTTATAAATTTAAAAATTTCAAACATATAATTTAAAATCTAAATTTACACATATATAAAAAAACATTTATATATTATATTTTAAAATCAATATTTATAAAACCCATATATTTCCTTTCACAACTAAAAAATCATTTTCAAAATATAGACCAACGGTGTCCGTATATAATTTTTCTATCCTATGGTCAAGTGATACAGATATTTATCATTTCAATCCGCAATTTAAATATCTACGGGTATATATCATTTCAACCCGCAATCCGAAATTCAAAATCAATGAAAATCGCTTGGGTTTATCATTTCAACCCATAACGATTTTCCCTTGATCTATAATATCGTTCGGGTATGTATCATTTCAACCCATATGGAATTCTAAACCAACAGGGAACTTGCAGAGTGAGAACAAATATAATAATAACATAACATATCAACAATGGGCATATATCATCAGTAACAAATTTAAATATGGTATATACAATAGGTTATGGTGTCATATGTCATAGGTAAATAACTGCAGATAATGACATATCATATTTAACAGTTAAGTAACTTAACAATTCAAATTTAACAGCATATTTCACTAGTCATTTCATGTAAAATCAATTTACTAAATACAAGAATGTTAATCGTGAGTGATTGCTCACCTTTAGAGGCTAGAGAAATACGAGAACAAGATGAAAAACGGACATGGATAAGCATGGATAATTGACAAAGCTAGAAAACTACTACTGAAATGCAGATTCAGACAGCGACAAGCTAGAAACCGCTGCGACAAATTTGATAGTGGGAAACCAAATCAATATGGATAGAATTCCAAAATCAATATATATATATATAAATTCATATAAAAAAATTATATTATAAAATAAATATTCAATTTAAACACATATTAAATCAAAATATATAAGCAACACATGTATGAATTCATATATGCTTATCTATATATATAACTAATATATAAACTTACACTTTATATTTCTTTTCAACAATTCCAGATCAATATACAAACATAATATATATATTACAAAAATCCATCACAAAATATAATCCTAAATTTAGATAAATAAACATATTTAAACGTTTTAAACAAGATCAAAAATATATAAATACATATAGATATAAAAGTTATATGTCATACTGTGTGTGTGTGTATGTGAATGTACATATTATCTATTCTTTAAATTTTATCCCTTAAAACTGCAAGCTAATATAACTCAAATGAGTATATATATATATAAACTCAACAGATCCCATAAAACTTACGTAAACTTATATATATGAACAAACATATATGTATAACTTATATAAATTTATATATAGACAAACATACAGACACTTATATATATGTATGCTTATAAACAGAGGAAGCTGACTGCTCACTGGATTGGAGGAGCAAGGGCAGATCTGATCTTGGAGAAGCCGAAGTGAACATGGCTTACGTGAAGAGGCTGTTCGAGTTTTGGTTGGCGAGGCTTTTCAAAGTTGTGGGCACGACAGAGGGTAGGCTAAGTGGCTCGGTTGCGTATGGAGGTGGAAGGTGGAGAGGCCATAGCTGATCTGGAGTGCTCTGTTGGTTGTTTGCGGAGCTTGATGTTGGCGTTTGTCGAGTACATAGGCGGATGTGAAGGCAGAGGAAGGTGAAAGGCATGCAAATGGTGGAAGGTGGCGGATGTAGGTGTCTCGGCAGGAAGGGATGGTGGAGTGGCGTTTGTGGAGGATGGGCGGTATGCTGCAGAGGGCAGAGGCTCGGCTGATCTTGGGTGGATGAGGGCTGATGGCGTTCGTGCGGAGGGCTGTCGAAATGCGGTTGTGGAGGGAGAAAATAAAGGCCATGGGTTTGGATCTCAAGTCGGAGGTGCAATGGGGCGAGCAAGTCTTAGAGGGAAGGGGATGGCGTTGGTAGTGGCGGGCTGTCGCTCTGGGTTGTGGTGGGCCATTGGTTTAGGCTGGACGTGGATGGTGAACGGGGAGATGTGAATGTCGGCAGTTCGAACATGGAGAGGAGATTTTGGCAAAATATATAGGAGCAGTGGAAGTGGTTTCAATAGGGATGAGTGGGCATGGTTACAGGAAATAGATATATAAATACTTTTATATTTTATTTGATTTTTTCCTTTCAGAACAAAATAAGAGATGAAGAGAGAATGAACGGCAACTAGCAACAAACCGGAAGTAAATTGAACTAGTAGGAATATAGAAGGCCAAGTGATCATTCTAAAAATAACAAATGCAAATGTCCATTTGTTTTTTTCCCAGGTGAGCAAATAAAAGGACACGGGGAAACCCAAAAGGCCCGAAATGGGTGACGATACGGCGAACCGTTTCACAGATTCTGTCGCGTATCGAACGCCGAAATTCAGGAATGAATATACTGCGAAGATCAGCACGACGAGACGAATAGAATGGTACACAGATATGAGTGATATTGTCATCCTATCAAAAGTCGATATTCGCTGCCGACAATGCTGCTAAAACGCCGAAAATAAGATAAATGGGGCTAGAGCAATCCAAATTTGGCAAAACGAATTATGACATCTCACTCAGAAAATGGTAAACATTTTTATTATATTGAAATATTCAGATTTTGAAAATATTTTATTTTCATCAATATTAACTAATTTAAATTTAAATTGAAATTTATACAACATAACTAACTTCCATATTTTCCAATGAAAATCTGCCATTTGCTATGCTTCAATAGACTCATACCAAAAATCAAATTTTCATGAAATTTTTTAGTTAGTTACGTTATAAAAATCGTTAAAATTTACGGGTCGTTACAACGTGGTAGACTTGTCTGTTTGTGAGTGTCAAGAATGAAGTGTCTAGACAAGGCTTTGATATGCAACTAGTGCTCTAACTTACTTGGCTTCACTCTTGACCGAGGGATAATATAAGTTGGAATGTCAAAAATGAGTTAAGTATATGAACCTTGACATCTATAAGCAATCGTTTTAACTAGATAGTCGATCAGTCGACTACCGAAGTTGACCAATTATTAACTTGAGATGTATCTAAAAGCTTTGTGGCTTCATACGTTTTGAGATCCACTAGAGAGGAGCATTGGTATGAAAAATCTCTAGCTTTAAGAACTTATATATATGAGATCCCCTGAGCACTCCTTTTAATATATAGTTTGCTGACTTCTAACAGAACAAGAATTGAGTTCACTGAAAATTCATCGAATTAATTTTAAAGAGGCCGGGATTGGTAAATGTTTTACTTACCGAATACCACTTTAAAACTAGTATACGAGTTCTATGTTTTGTAAGCGATTGTGAAGTGGAATGTTATAGAGTTGAACTTTATATCCTAAGGTTAATTCCAAGGAAAGGTCAGCGGTAACAATTCGAACGGTGCTATCGTGTAGGACTATCTATCTTGAGGATTATTACAAGAGAGAGGATAACATTAGCATTCGTCGGAAAACTTATATAGAAATCTATGTAGAGATTCGAGATCTGTTCGATTTTCTCGAATACATGTAGCGATTCGTGATCTGTTTGAGATGATGAAATCCATTTGGGGATTCATGTTCTGCTCGAGTGTTGAAGACTCGTGTAAGAGATGCAGAACATAGCCTCGACATCGGTAAATGACTAAAACCAAAGATAGGATACATAGCCATGAAGGATTTAACGAGCCCAAATATGATATATCAACTCTAAATCTAGAGATGCTATCGATATTGCTAGCAGGAGTTGATGATATTTGGTTAACGTCTCAGTGTTGACCAACTATGGCTTACCTTATGGTATATTTTATCTTGAGATATATAATGCTCATAAGGATATCTTTGATCCTTATATAGGAGGATCGTCCTCGATGTACCAAGGCACCTCCATGGGAATTCTTACACATATACGAACGTGCCTTAATGGTATTGATTGTATACATATTATTACTGTGGCATACACACAACAACTATTTTCTTATTTATGTTCTACACCCTAGACATTATCTATTATACCGCTATATTCACTCATCAGATGGTTAGTTTCTTTTGAGGAAAAACCGTTACAGTAATCCTTATGGTCTCAATAGTTACTGTTACATGCTATATGTATCTTGGATTCTCTCATACCAGACTTATATCTAACATGTGGTTTTTTATTCTCTATATTCCTTGTGTACTCTTTCAAGTGGGCTTAGTAAAGTAGGTTTTACTTTGGATGCTTCAGGGATCACTAGACGAGCTAGAGGCTTCTATTATCTTTCCACTTCTATTTCTGTTCCACCATATTATATATGCATCAATATTGTGAGAACATGCAGTTATAACTGTCCAGACCGATGATAGTACTACGTTTTTTGACTCTGAAATTTCTGTATTTGGAGTAACCCTTGATATTATATATATCATTCCGTTGTGAGATTCTGATATTGTGTTCTTTCTTTCTTGTTCTATTCATTTTCTTTTATTTTACCCTAGCTATCCACCTTTTTGGCACATGGGTGCACATGAATACCGTGGATGTATTTAGTGTCGACATTCGAGGGTCGAAAAGTCAGGTCATTACATTTGGAATTAGAGCCCAGTTTGAACTAATACCTTGGCTTTGGTTGAGCATGGCTGATTAGAGATAGGGTAAGCGATACTGCAGAATGAGTTGAGTGTATTATATATATGAGCTCATGTTTCTGTTTTTCTGTAAACCTACACTCCTTTTTTAGCTTTTCTTAGGAGTAACTCTTTTTTTGAAATAACTCTGTCCTTTCATATCCAAATGATATTCTGCTATGTTCAGGTAGTACATTCCATGCGTACTAGAGCTGACAATGCTAGAGGTGATCGGGGTAGTACTATCACGATTGGAGGGAATTGAGCATCGATGAATGTTGCTCCAGTTGATAACCGAGGGTGGATATTGTAGAGGAGGTCATATAGCTCAGGCCTCAATGAGTTTTTCTCCACATTGTCATGATTATGAAAGGTTAAGGGTAAGAGGTTAAGTGTCTTGGAGACGATTATTGAATTCAAGACTTGGGTCAAATTGTGTGACCAAATATTCGAGGATATGGTGTTGGATGACTCGATAAAGCGTCGTTTAGCGTCATGACATCTGACAGATGCAGCCATGGATTGGTAGAGTTCTATTACAGCTGATGTCTAAGAGAACAACTTCTCTTGGGCCCAATTTAAGAAGGTATTTGAGATGAAGATTGTCACAGAAGGAAAAAGACATTGTTGTTTAGGAGCATTTTGGATATGAAGCGGGGGCATGATAGTGGTGGAGTATGAGAACTGATTCATTGCTTTGCCACAGTTTGGGTTGGAGTTAGTTGACGCCGCTAAAGAAGAATGAGATGTTTATCACGGGTATGCATCCTAAGTTCCAATAGGATATGACTAATCACATCATAAGGTCTTTTATGGGTTTGGTGAACATGTCTTTGAGGTTTGAAAGCTTAGCTTCGAAGTCATCTACTTCTGCACCAGTTGGGGACAACAGGCGGAAGTTTTCAGCTATCAAGGGATATTTTTGGTTTCACAGCCATAGATGTGGATAGAAGGATAATTTTGCCAAAAATTATAAGAAAGGGAAAGGAGGGTAAGTGGGTACAATTGTCAAAGACATAGTTTGCACTAAGAGTTGCTACAACTATCACCAGCCATGTCATTTTGTCAAGGATTATCTGGTGCTTCAAAAGAGACAACAGCTTAGGGTTTTCACGCTTGCTTCAGCACATTCCACTTCTACAGCTACGAAGGGGAAGTAGATTCTTGAGGGTTTACGATTTGATTATGGCTTTCCTATTCATATTTGGTTTGATATTAGCACTTCAAATAATTTTATATGCTGTAACCTTAATGATTATTTAGTCATGCTCGGCATATTAGAAACATTGACTTTTGTTTGCTAATTATTGTTTGTGCTACACCAATTTGTGAGCATCTCACCTTTTATTGCTTGAGTTGGGTAGGAAGTATTTATAGATACGTTGAAACGAACACCTTGTGAATTGAGTTTCACGGCTTGACTATAAAGCGTTCGGTGATAATATTAGGTTAGAAGTAAGATATTTTGTAAATAAACATTTGTGAAAAGATATATATATATACGAGTACTTTGGCACGTGCGATGCACGTGCACATGAGGAAATGGTATTAAAAAACATTGTTTGTAAGGCTTTTTTGATTGTACAAAATTACTTTGACGTGCATGTAATGTTGCATATTTTTATACGTGTACATGCACAAATCAATCGTTTATCAAAACATGAATGATACTAAATCATTTTAGGAAATTATTAAACAGGTAAAACAAGCAATCAACTATTACATGAATATTTAGATAAATGTAACAAATATTTAAATTAGTGCTTCCAGTAATTTGGAACTTAGAAAACCTGCATTATCTCTCTTTTAAAAAGTACTAAACCACCATATCAATATATAGAGAATTTTTCTTGTCAACCATAATGATTGGATTTCCCATGGTACCCACTTCCTCATAAACCTTCAGTACTTGCTAAAGTATAAATCTATTTGGTGCTAGTGTATAATAGTGTATAACCATAGGATAACATGTTAGGTCTTATGCTAATGTGACACTGCATACTTTGAGTGCTAAGCTGACATAGAAGAGAAAGAATGCTATGAGTACACGTCAAAACCAATATGAAACCACTGGACTCTAATGAAGAAAGGATGAGAAACTTGGCAAGAATTTAATTGCGATGAATCAGGATTGTGTTGGGACATTGAGACATAGCGCTTGAATGCAGGGGAAAACGAACACATAATGAGCATTATGTCCATTTCTTTTATTCAGATATAAGATGATGCATTGTGCGAACACTTAGAATTCAGACTCTCAGAGTATTAAAAAATGGATTCTGATACTACTACCATACCATGAGCACTAACTTATATAAACAAAATGAAAATTACTTTCACTGCCATAATAAATATAAAGAGCAGTGTTAGTGAGATAAAATTCCTAACTACCACCAAACAATAAATACATCGGATATAAAATAAAATAGATATATGCAGAGCCATAGATAGTGAGTATTTAAAAACCAAAATTTGCACTAAATTCCAACATATCTTGAAAAACAATTGCAATTTCAAAGGTAGAATACAACAATTACGATTGTACCATGAATGTATTATTTTTTAACTACAAATAAAATTCAGTATGAGTTATAACTTCTGTTTATCTTTATTACATTCTACTCTTTGCTGACTTTGATTACAGCTTTCAGACAGTCAGCATCTTTTATCGTATCGAATGCCTTGTTTATGTCCTCCAAACCAACTTCATGCGTCAATATTACGTCCAGTTTGATCTCCTGAAAGTCATAAAATTTTTAGTTAGGTTTCTCAACCTTTATTCATATAAAAATAAAGATTCAAATTCATAATTTTGCATACCTTATGAGTGCATTTGAATACAATGGATGAAAAATGAGAGTGTAGCTTAATTCTACCAAACATAGTGCCTTAATTGTCCTTCCAATCATAAGCAATATGCGATCAACATCAGCGTAGTTTTCTATCAATGCTCCGAATACAGCAGTGATACCTCTTCCTTATAATGCACAATGCTGAGATATTAGAACAACAAAATCTAACTGTAATCTTGTATGTTGAATTAATTACCATGACAGTAGACTCATAGGGTTGATTAGTAACATATCATACTCCAGAGCATTCAAAACTAAATCAACACCAAGACCATCAGTCATTTCCCTGATCAACTCGATAGCTGTTTTGTTTTTATGTTCTTTTAGAATTATTAAGTCTATCATTCCAAACAACATTGCTTTTTCTTTCTTGCTACTATTCACATCCACGCCAATAATCTAGCTTGCACCTAGCAACTTACCTCGAACTATGGCCTGAATATAGTACAAATATGATCAAGTCGTTTTGGAACAAATACCATAACTGAGGAGTCTATTCTAAAAGTTTACTGAAAATAACATCAGTAGAGAAGGAAATGACATTGGGTAAAAATGTTATCTGTATAATATGCCTTTAGAAATTGTATTAATCAATCAAAATTATACTAACTAAGAAAAATTCAATCATTAGCATGTCAATTAGAAATAAAGTTTATATCCATCAACTAATAATAAAGTGAAATAAGAGAAGATAAATAAGCAAAACTAAACTAAAAACAAACAAAAACTTATTCACATACCTAAAATGAATTTACGGTTTCTTTTGCTTTTTATGTCTAGAGAGTTTAAGACTGTTCATTTTTTATTACCAAGCACTATATCTTTGTAATATAATATGCATGTTCAAAAAATATCTTAGTAATATGAATTCATTTTAAAAGAAAGCATTAAATGGATAAATATATTTCCTCTTTGGGACTCATTTCAATATTAATCACTTTCTTATTAAGTAATATTTCTTGATTATGCTAGAATATTCCTAGTTAGTACTTCAATTAATGAACGTAAGGGCATATTCCCTAACCAGGTGATAATGCTAATATCCGCACCAATTTCATCCAATGGTGTAAGCTTACTATCTACATCATTGCATTCAAATAGTCTACGGAAACATGATACCTACAAAATATATAAATATAAAATAGTATGAATTTTGATATTGAGTCAGCAACCAAACAATCTGTACAATTTCAAAGCACTTATGTGTATTGAAGATATCAACCAAGTTGTCCCTTAACTATTTAAAATCATTTATGCAATACACACCGAACAGTTGATTTAAATTTATATTAACTCTACACTCATTCACACCCATGTTGGAGCAGAACAGATCAGCAAGACGGTAGATTAAATAACTTGACTAAAATATGAAACATAATGTTATGACTTAGTTCAATAAAAATGATATTCCTAATGCATACAACGGTATTAAGTTGTAAATAAACAACTACATTCCTAGAATTTACAGGATAATTGACGAACGTGACAATCTTGTTGATAAAAATGCTTTTCTTTCTTTCATCAACGGTGCCTCTGTTTAAATTAGTCCAAAATCTGAAGCACTATATTCCTGCATATTAAAACAAAGTAAGAAAAAGGTTTACCAATCATGCATGATATAAAAATATCTTGTTTTCTCAAGTATTTTCAACAGGCGGCTTGCTCAAGTATAACGCACAGATATATAAATAGCTTGTTTGCACAGTGAAAGAATATTAGGTAGCTTTTACATTTAGAATGTACTTTTGTGTACCTTCTATGTTGCATACATATTATTTAGAATGATCTATGCTGCTACAGTTGTAGTTTTCTCCAAGTGTAGTATATTCTGAAACTTAGTGCTTGTGGGTAAGAACAGAGAAGTAATTTTTGTTTGTGCACAATAAGTTTTTATTATTGTCGAACGGTACACAAATCGTGTTTTTCACTTTTCACATAGATAAATTGTTTTGGTCCATTAATGCAATCCCTAATAGAAAATAAGTTGTGATTTCAATGTACAACATATCTCCTTTATGTGGACGAACATAGACATGGGAATGTTTCATGTCTTCAAGTTAAGAAGTTATATATAGTGCCCATGTAAGTAGATTATAATAAGCATAATATATGAGTTAGATTATGATAATTAGGATTGGAATAGATTAAAACTATTTTATGGTCTTTCTAGAAAAACTCTCATGATGGTGTCTTCTGATAACTAGATTTGAAAATAGTTGATTAACAAAGAATGCGTTGAGTAATTATCCGCATATAAATATCAGTTTGTAATGCCAATAGAATAATACTAAAATAGAAAATATTTCCTTAATTAATAAAGAACTCATGCATGTTACATTGAATTTTCATTCCACACCATATTATCCTTATCTTCGGTAGTTAGATAAGTCACAAAATTTAAGCAATCCATTTTACACAGATTTCTCAAAGCACCGAAGAATTGCAAAAAACTATAAAAAACATTAAAAATAAGCAAATATTTCTATTCCATTACATATTGCTAGAAGTATTCTTTATCATCCTTTTGAATATAGATGGAACTAAGTTAAAGTACGCTGGATTGAATCATCTACAAAAGTAGCAAAGAGAAAAAATACAGGCACTAAAATATTGACACATAGATAGAATATGTTTAAGTTACATAGAGAGATAACTCTAAGATCTCACTATTATTCAAGGGAAAGTATATGTTAGATGCTAGCTTTCATTATCAGATGTTGTTATTCTCGTCTTCATCATAAACTTTTTAAAATTTCCAACCTGAAACTTTCATCCGAAAATTAATACTAATTAAAAAATTGGTATATACTAATATAAGTTACTAAAAATATAATGAAAAGAAGACATGGGATGTTACTGATAACAAAAAAAAATGCATACAAAAATCAAAGGTACATAAGTCACCTGATATTTGAGATAGATGTAGATTGATTGTCGTCTACTTTTCAATTAGGGCTTCTTGTCTTGAGATGCGATTTCCAAATCTCGTATTATAGAACTATTTTCAATCTCCTCACTTAATTTCGGCGAACATCTTCATGGATGAAACTAAGATCACGTAATTATCAATTAAAAAAAAGAAATAATGCCCAAAAATTATCTTGCCTGGAGGAAGCTTAGACGAAAGGCCAAGACTGAGGCAGTGGATCTTCTTGCACGCTAACTAAATATCGGTTGCCTAAATTTGAAAAGTTATCTTATTCTCATGACAAATTAAAAGAACGAAGAACATAGGAGTAGTTGCTAGGAGTATGGAGTAGTTGAATAAAGTGGACTGAGAAAAATGAGGAGAGAATGATGATCGTGGAACACGAAAAACAAAGATGAATGTCTGTTATATCCTTACCCATATTAAGAAGTTGGTTTCTAAATGGGGTCATTTTTGGAATAGCCCAAAAGGCTTCACTTTGACTGTTTTGACCAAATATTTGCTTTATATATAAGATATATATTAAAGTAACTTTATATGAGTATTTTTTGTAGAATATGGTTTATAAGAAAAAGGATTTAAACTGGTATTTTGGGAATTTAAATCCCGGTGTTTTTGAAAATGTTTTTCAAGATTTTAGAAAAAATAATATTAGTATTATTTGAAAGTGTGTATTTGGGAAATTGGTTTACAAAATTGAGATCATGGTACTTAGTAATATTATATGAAGTATTGATACCGCTTTGAAATGACTTTGGTTGGGTACCAAAAGTATGGTTTGGATATACTGAATTCACTTCCGTCGCTTGAAAATAATTCTGGTGATGACTGCAGCATCATCGACGTTCATTTTCGGGTTTCTAAGTAGAGAATTCTACATAGTAGTTTTGACAAAATAGATTTTGATTTAGTCCGAAAAATATGATTTGATATAAAAGGATATAGGTATATATTATATTTCAAATGATTTGAAATGAAATCGGTGTTTAGTTTTAAAGTTTTTCTTTAAAAGAAATTGGAATTTTGTTGAGTTATTTTATGGATGCATGTAGCCTATTTATTAGGACAGTATGGTATGTGCATCATGTTATGATATGTTGTTTGGTAATTTTTATTTATTGAAATGAAATGGGATTTCGACGATTTTTGATAGTCGGAAACTTCTCGTCGGAAACTTCCGAATCGTTATAGAATTTGAAGCTAAGTGTTTTTGTGATAATATAAAGATGATTTTATATAACACTTGAAATTAGAAGATGGTAGAATTTAAAACAAGTTTTAAATTGTTGACATACTTGTTAAGTAAAACAAATTTGATGTTTTGTATATACTCTTAGGAGATAGTGGAGTATTATATGAGTATGGACTTAAGTTATAAAATGTTTATAAACTTGAAGTTATGTTTTATGAAATGCTTCATAAATGATTTTAGTATTTAAAGAGATATACTATTAGTATAAATTAATGTGACTTAAAGGAAATTGGTATAGTTAAGAAACCAGTAGGATAGGTATGTAAGTAACACGTAGATCGTTTTGTTCGCATGACTGTTCTTGATTCAGTATTTGAGTACATGATTTCGAGGTGATCTACACCTGTTCAAATAAGAAATTTTCACTCGATTCTTGATGGCGAACATCTGATATGGATTGTTGATGTGATCCCGAGGTTTTCTATCATAGTATATGGATATGTAAGAAGAACGAAAGTTTCTAATCAAGGAACCAAATCGGAGTCCGCACTAGAGAGGTCAAGTGATCTATAATACTTTGAAAATGAAATCTATATGATCGAGCAAGTGATCAGAATAGATATTGTGTACGAGTGGTCCATGTACATCATACGAGCATTAGTGTATTTATATGGGTTATTATGTTGGCTTATGAAGAGTTTGGGGAATGACTCTTCGATTTGTTATAAGGCAGCATAAATAATTGTCTAAGTAATCCTTAAGATGTTGAGCGTAGCATACGTTAGTAGATTATTTATAATCGTTGAGTGATGAGAGACTTTTGAACCTAGGAAAACCGTGAGCCTTGTTTGCTAGAAATTCCAAATGTTATTGAGTATTAGCGTATGTGTGTCTCTTTGATAGGTTAGTTAAAGTGAAGTAGAGTGATGATGCTCGAGATTGTACAAGAAAGACGTAGGATGGTTTGAGGGAGTTCTATCCAAAGTTGCTTATAGACTAGGGGTTCCTTCTTATCTTAGTATTGTATTATCATATGCTCACCGTTTGAGGTGGAGTCACTAAGTATGCATTTGATTTGTAGTTTGGTTTGTATATAGTTTCAGTAGTACTCTATATATGTATCTTGTTTCTTCCAACTTCTTTAATTATCGTTCTTGTTTGAATTTCTAGGATGAAATGTTCTAAGTGGGGAGAATGTAGTGATCCGTAAATTCAAATAATTCATCTTCGAATATCGTAACGTTTTGAAATGGTTAAATGTTATAAATATGATTTTATAACCTTATTAAACATATTTTAATTAATGAATAATGATAAGAAACATATTTTTGAAATTTGTTTACAAAAATATATTCTTCGAAGAAATATCCATAATGTGTCTGAAATCGATTCATCGATAAACAGCTTTTTAATCAATATAAATTACTCGTACTCTTTTGTACTGAGCTAATGAGCTTATGAATACATTAGAACTAATTAACACACTTTGCTTCATGAAGTAATTAGAATGTTCTAGAAATATCCATAATGTGACCGAAACCGGTTCTTCGATAAATAGATTTTTAATCGATATAAGTTACTCGTACTCTTTTGTACTAAGCTAATGAACTTATGAATACATTAGATCTAATTAACACACCTTGCTTCCATGTAAGGGGTATTAAGGTAATTTGCTAAAGGTAAGAGGTGTAAAGAAGAAGTGATGGGCATGTGGAGGAATGAGCCTTCCATGGCATGATGGGGGGAGGTTGACAGTAAGGTTATGGAACACCATTTGAAGTCTATAAAAAGGGCACACCCCTTGAATCCATTTAATAGTTTTTACACAAAAAGTTATCACCCTTTTACTCTTTCTCTTCAGAAATTTTCTAAGAAAATAAATTTCAAAACAACTCTAAATCAACTTAAACTTAGACAACGACCTTAGGTTAACATCACAATACTCCTAGCTACTTATATCTTGAAGAAGTGAAGCAAAAATCCACCCCCAAGAAGAATCCATAAGCAATTAAAGGGGTAATTGGGGCTAAAACTGGTGCAAGGCAAAGGAAGAGGAAGGAAGTTGGTGTTTGCAAGGTAGAGGAAGGACTTGGTTGCTTGGACTTGCTTGTTTACTTGCTTAAGGGTGAATTAACTCACCATTGAATGGAAAATATATTGTGTATATGTGCTTGTGGTTGATTAGTTCTTTGTGATTGAATGGATGTTTATATATGTTGTAATATTGATATATGATTGTAATATTGATTCGATTCTTGAAGCAAATGACATATGTAATCCATATGTATGGACTTGAATGGACTTATATGACTTGTAGCATAGCCCTAAAACAAATCACACAGGTTGTAGTTTAAAATAGGTTTGAATTGGACTTGGATTTGAAAGTGCTCTTATAGCGATAATCGATGTGGATGCACTTAGAAATTGCCCGGTGTTCGGCGACTTCTCTAGAACTTTTTACAGAGATGCTTAGGGGTTTATTACTATATTTGTGATGTTTATTAATATATGTTTGCTGCCATAAAAATTTTGGATGTTGAAAAGTTGAGTAACATACTGAAAAGTGGTCAAATTGCCACTTGTGCAAAACTGCCTTTTTTTATCCTTTGTTTTAAACTTTAAAGGTTTGAAAATATATCTAAACTTAAGTATTTTGTTTCATTATTTTTATAAGTCTTTGCTAACTCTTATTAGAGTATTTTAAAAGAGGTTTGGAATTTTTATAAATTTTTAAGAATTAGTTATGAATTTCTAAAGAAGATGGTTCACTTTTAAAATATAAGGAAACATGGTTTTCCCTAGTTTTTAAGAAATTATAAACTTATTATTTTCAATTAATATTTGAGCAAATGTTTTAAAACCTATTATAAGTATTTTAAAATCATTTTAAGTATATATAGTTCTTAGAAAAGTAGTTAATCATTTTATTTGTATCTTATGTAAATATCTTATCTTTTATATTGTTTAATTAAATATCTAGTTTTATAAATAATTATCCATATATATATATCATTTCCAAAAGGGTTTTAAAAGTATAAACAAATGTTTTCAAAAGGGGATAAGAATTTCTTAGTGGCTAAATGGATAATTGTTTAATTACTTGTTTTAAAAGTACTTAACTATGCTTAATGCTAAAAGCCGTAGAAGTAGGCTTGTCTATTTATGAGAGTTAAGATTGTTCTTCGAGTAGGATTTAGAAGCAATAATGATCTAAAGTATTGTCTTCACTCTTCGCCGAGGAATGGTTAAGTTTGGAGTTCCAGAAACGTGTTAATCATGTTGATTACAAGTTTATGAAATGTTATTAATACTATAACCAACAGTAAAAGCCGACAAGGTAGACTTGTCTATCTGTGAGAGTCAAGAATGCAATGTCTAGGCAAGGCTTTGATATGCAACTGGTGCTCTTACATACCAGGCTTCACTCTTGATCAAGGGATGGTATAAGTTGGAATGTCAAAAATGAGTTACGTATACGGCACAGTTTCATGCAAAAGCTCATAGGTCTGGTCGAATACTGGGTTTCTCTCCTTAGCTTATGGATCTATCTTGCTTTGATCGAGGCTTTCTTCCCTCCCATTAACTATAGAGCATCCAGTTCAAGCAGAATCCTAACTTGTGGATGGCACCTTCTTTCCAAAATCCATTTATCCTGCCATTTGGAAGTAAATATAAAAAATCCCTTTTGCCTAGTGTAACTACGCTTGACTTCTATAAGCGATCGTTTTAACTAGTAGTCGATTAATCGAGTATCGAACTTAACCAATTATTAACTTAGGAAGTATCTAAAAGCTTCACGGCTTCATTTATTTAAGACACCCCGGGTAGGAGCATTGGTGTGAAACATCTCTAGCTTTAAGAACTTATATATACGAGATCCCCGAGGACTCCTCTTTATATATTGTTCGCTTGCTTCTAAAAGAATCGGAATTGAGTTTACCGAAAATTCATCAAATTAGTCTTGAAGAGATCGGGATTGGTAAGTGCTTTACTTACCGAACAACACTTTAAAACTAGTATACGTTCTATCTTTTGGAAGTGGTTGTGGAGTGGAATATTATAGAGTTAAACTGTCTATCCTAAGGTTATGTCTAGGAGAGAGGTCGGCGGTTACATTTGGAACGATACTACCGTGTGGGACTGTCTATCTTAAGGAGTATTCCAAGAAAGAGGACAGCGTTAACATTCGTCGGAGGACTTATGCGAGAATCTATATGGAAATTCGAGATGCTCGAATGCGAATAGATCTCGAATCCGTATAGCGATTCGTGATCAGTTCGAGATGATGGAATCCATTTGGGGATTCGTGTTCTATTCGAGTGATAAAGACTTATGCGAGAGATGTCAAATGTAGCCTCAACATTAGCAAACGACTAAAACTAGAGATTGGGTACATAGCCATAAGGGGTTTAGCGAGCCTAAATAGGGTATATCAACTCCAAATCTAGAGATGCTATCGATATTGCTAGTGGGAGTTGATGATATTCGATTAAAATCTCGGCGTTGACCAGCTATCGCTTATGTTATAGTATATTTTATCTAGAGATATACAATGCTCGGTAGGATATCTTCGATCCTTATGTAGGAGGACCATTCTCGATGTATCGAGGGCACCTCCACGGGGATCCTTATACATATATTAACCTTAGTTGTATTGATTGTATATCTATTATTGTTGTGACACACACACAACAGCTATTTTTTATTTATGTTCTATACCCTAGACATTATCTATTATACCGCTATATTCACTCATTGGATGGTTGTTTTCTTTTGAGAGGAAAACCGTTATGGTAATCTGTATGGTCTTAATAGTTACCATTGCATGTTACATGTATCTTGGGTTCTCTCGTACCAGACTTATGTATGACAAGTGGTTTTTGTTTTCCCTAAATTTCGCATGTACTCTTTTGAGTAGGCCAAGTAAAGCAGGTTTTACTTTGGATTCCTCAAAGATTAGGAGATAAGCCAGAGGCTTCTATTATCTAACCTATTTCTGTTGCACTGTATATGTATTAATCAGCATTATAAGGACATGCAATCACTACACCATAACAGCCATTTCGCAACACTTATTTTTTTCATTTGCCAACACTTATTTGCGTTGTAGATTAATCACACCAATAAGCGTTGCTAAGCAAGAAATGTGTGACCAAAAATACACGTTTATAATTTTTTTATTGCTAACACATATTTGCGTTGGAAAACCCGGTTAAATTGAAATTTGCTAAATGTTGTTGGGCTAAAAAAGTAAATGAGCATCCGTTGTCTTCCTAGCCCTAATCCACAACTTCTCAACGTTATTCATTCATGCGAATTCGATTTCGCCAATTCGATTTCCGTAGCCCTAATCTCCTTCGGCCAATTCGAATTCGACCTCTCTCCTTCACGCGAATCGGCCTCTCCTTCAGGCGAATCGGTCTCGACTTCAGGTGAATCGGCCTCGACTTCGACCACAACTTCAGTCGAAATTGCTACATGCACTCAACGATTCTTTGATGCCACATGCTTTTCATCTTGAAATGTCATGTGTCTTAAAAACTATAAGATGCCACCTTCAGTAATTGCAATCCTTGTAGGTGGAAGCAGTAGATGGATTTGTTCTTTTCCTAAGCTTAGGATACAACAGAGGTATATGTCTTTCCTTCTGTTCTTAATATACTCTCTAAGTATATTGAAGCACACTAAGTAATGTTAATTCAGCTAGGTTGGGTGAAATATCAAATCAAACTAGACCCGACAAATTTATAATAAACCTGCAGTCTAACTAATAGATTGAAGTAGGCTTTTTAGTTTTTACTGAGTTAAACCTATCCACTTCAAATCTACATTCATTGATATAGATGGGATGTATTTATAACAACATTGTAATTATAGGATAAGATCGGTTCAAACTATCAAGCATTACCAGAGTGAAGTGCAACTAAGGAGGCGTAAACTCCTTTCTTAATATTCAGTAAGAAGTCATGTTCCCCTTTCCCAATGATCATGCCATTCTTCACAACTGCAATAACATCAGCGCCTCTAATTGTTGATAATCGATGTGCGATGACTATTGTGGTTTGAATGACCATGAATTGATCCAAAGCAACAAAGACGGATGTGTATAAAAGTTACTGTCAAATTTACGAACATGATAGCTATCACATCATGGTAATAACAAGAACCTGTGGCATTCTTAAAAATCCATCGATGGTCATTTAATCAAATGTGGGTTTAATGCAACCATAAAAAAATGTTGACAGCAAACAAAAATGTCAAAAAATACTTGTTTAATTGAAAGTGATGTAGAGGGCAATCTTGAAACCAACAAAAATTAATTGATCAAAATATTGGTTTTATAACTGAATAAAATGCGGGTTTAATCCCATAGCCTAATATGAAGTACAAGACAACATGGCCAGCGAATGAATTTGTAACTGAATAAAATCACCTGTTTTAGTGTAGTGAATTATAACTGTTTAGGCTGAAGATAGTACTTATGTTTTGTAACTTTGAAATTTCTATAATCGGAGAAACCCTTTGTACCGTCTTTTGATATTATATATTATCGTTCTACTATGAGATTCTGATATTGTGGTTTTTCTTTCTTGTTTTATTTGTTTTCTTTTCTTTTATCCTAACTATCTGCCTTTTCGGCACTTGGGTGCACGACACACGAGTACCGTTGATGTATTTAGCGTTGACATTCGAGGGTCGAAAAGTCGGGTCGTTATCGATTTAGGGAATAATCTATTTCTTTTGAAATCCCCTCACGCTTCAAGTGTGAGACACATCTGAAACAATGATATACATGTTATATGTTTATATTAATTCCTTAAATTTAATTTCGGTTTCTTTCCCGTTCCACCTAATATTATATATATATATATATATATATATATATAGTTATACAAGTATTAACATATTTATAACTTTTATAATTAAATTTACTTATATAACATATACGCGAACCTTATTAATTAAATCTTATTTAATTAATTTTAATTTTATTAAATAAATCATATTTAATTTATTTCTATAAAATTTAAAATTATATTTTACTCATCTTAAACTATTTAAGATAGTTAATCAACTATAAATTTTCACTATAATAAAATACCCATTTCCCAACTAGCAATGCCAGTTGTAATAGGCCTATTACAACTGTCAGCCGCTAGTCTTAATATGCGAAATTGTAATACGGTCGAAACATTTTACAACTATTTAGGACCGTTGTAGAATACTCTAGTAATAAATCCTTTTACAACTTTTTATGCAAGGTGTAATATGCCTTTTGCAACTAGTTTTGCCAGTTGTAATACATATTTTAAAACTGTTATTTGCCCGTGTTGAAAAATTATAAAACATAAAAATTATCTATGTATTATTGTAACGTGTACTTATAGATTTAGTTTTATTTTTGCAACTAAAACCAATATTTTACTAATAAGAACCTAAACCATTCACTTACATATATTTCTTATCGAATTTCACAAAGTTTAATATATGACAACTTCAAAACACATATAGCGACAAAATATACTGCTACAAAATGTATATAAGCTTACAATTTACACCTAAAGTGCATGAAAATTCTATTCCTCTCTATTTAGTCACCTTCACATGTTTCATTATGCACCAATTTTATTCAGTGGCTTCAGCCTTGTATCTTTGCCAACTAACCTTCTTCAACATGGTCTTCGTCCCAACTTTGTGATATCTTCAATATCAACTTCATGTTATGAAAATTTGGCAACCATTTCATAATAAGTATTTGAGAACTAGTTTATGTAAATGAAAATCATGGTTTTGTACCTCTTCTAATGCTTAACATCAAGTAATATGTACAATTATTCATAATGGAGATAACGATGATAATACTTTGCTTTGATGTACATGGTTCAGGTGGTTACATGAAGTCAAGTTCTCGGGCAATTACAAATTCGATAATTAACCTTTAACATAGAAGAAACTGATCGACTTGGAGAGAAGGATATAGACTAAACCTGTATGTAAATGTATTCTAGCTTGTATGATAAAAAAATCAGTTTCGTACAAATGGAATAGTATTAGGATCTGCAAAAGTGGATATACAAGTATAACTGTACTTCTAAACTGTATAATATGAGTCTTTAGTGCTACTATACTTTTAATAATGTGTGAAAATGTTAAACATATCTACACTGATATAGAGGCAACATAATATGAATTATTCAGTTTAAAACTAAAACCATATAATTCTATAAACATTATATTATTTTGCAATAATGAAGTTTTATAAATGTCGTGAAAATTATAAATCCTGGGAAGTTGAAATTTCCAAATGTTCTCTTGGGATTCTAGAAATTCAAGAAACCTAGAAAGGTTTGAAAAACAGCGCAAGTTCAAAGGACTATAAAATGGGCATGTTGGGAAGTTCGATAAAAAATCTATGTTTAGATTAACACAAAGTATAATATCTCTCTATGGATGACTACATCGGGTATTCTAAAGACCCACTTACTCAACTTTTCCAGCCAATTTCATGCAAATTCCCAGGTTTAAGGCGGGCTATATCCGCCATTTTTATTCTTTCTCCCTCTTTAAACTATAGAGAAATCCTGTTAGTTCCAGATTGCATAAGTAATCAGGATGATCATTAGAGTAATTGTCAACTTGTGATTGCCGAGCTTGTGGATAATTATTTTTGGTTAGTAAATTCACTTTCGTGTAAAGGGAAGGAAATTTTTGTAATATGTCACTACTAAAACGGCTGCCAATTGCGGCAGCCCTTTGCGTCGACTAGCGACGGCTAAAAAAGGGGTCGTCGCTAACCGACGCACGATCTGAAGATACGTGCAGAAAACCACGACCGAAACAATCACTCTCCCCTCCCCTCAAAACATTCAGCTTACTTGGCACAGTATGGAAATCAGGAGGTAAATTTCTTCATTTACTAATATATAAATTCACACATGCAAATGAATTTAAACTTAAGTGAACAAATTATAAATTGAATAAGGAAGCTGAATAATTGAAATAAATAAATTGCAACCAATGTACAACAGTTAATTGTAAATATTAGTCGCATAATTAATCAACTATTTTTGTTCATACTATTTATAATGTTTATAAATTTTAACTAAATATCAACTATGTCATAGGCGTTAATATTCCAGAGGGCTTACAAGAGATCCCAAGACGATAAGGAGATTGCTCAAATAAAAAAACAGGTGGAGGAGATAAACGATTGGAGGAAGAGCGTAATGGCGCAACAGCTGGACGAGCATATCGAAGCTTACTTTGCACAGCATGGGACGATGCATGGAGAGGACGGGTCGGGCAACAACGATGAGTAGGTATGCTTGTGTTTCTGCCCGATTTTCATCATCTTATTTTCCAGTCAAGTGACATTTGTGTATATATTTGATACATGTTGGTTGGTTGTTGTGTTTGATGGGTTAGTGGACATTTGTGTATATATGTGATTGATGGATACTATTTGGTTGTATGGTTATATTGCTGTATGGATTTGGGTAGTTCCGTTTGATTGGTATTGGTTGTTTGATGGATAGTATATATATGATTATTTGTGATATGTGTGAGAATATATGATGGATGAAATGGTATTGGTTGTGAAATTGAATGTATATGTGTTGGAAAGTGATTTGAATTTGATTGTGTGGTTGGATTGATTGAAAGGTAGAATTGAAGTTGAAAATTTATTCCAGGTTAGCAGCGGCTTATTTACCCAGGTTAGCGACGGCTAGTGACGGCTTATGGCGCCATACATTTTTTAACTAATTTTCCACGTGTCCACCTAGGCGTCGCCAACCGTCGCTATATTTGTGACGGAGCCGTCGCTTTACTGTGTGGTGGTGACCTAAATAGCGATGCCTTTTAGCGATGGCTGGCGACGGTCGGTGACGACGTGCGACGCCTTTTAGCCGTTGCTAAAGCCGTCTTGTTTTGTAGTGTGTGCATAGTTTGTATTATATCAAATAATATCATATCACATACATGTAATAATATGCAGTAGTAAACATACTAGTCAACTATATTATAGTTGGCGTTGCTGACTATGATTCCAATAAGAAGATGTTAACAAATTTTATTGAAAACTAATAACTTTATAAATAAATTGAAGTTGGTTTTTGATATAGAGCACATTTCAATAAACAATCAAAATCATCAAATTTTATTTTGTATGCTATTATAACTCGAATGTAAAGGTCATGCTATATATCGAAGTTGTTTTTAGTTCTTACTACTACTTATATTTAGTTGCTTTATCGACTCGATTACAAACAACTATATGAACTGCTGTAATCTTTTGAATATTCCACCTTAAAACCGATAAATAGTATCAGGATGAGTAACACCAATTTGAGTTATAATATTACATAATTGATGGCTATTTGTTTGGAAGACAACTTCAAAATTCATGTTATTTAGTCAAAGTATTTAACAAGCCATGTGCCTTTGCAACATTTCTAAAACCAACACATTCCTTTTATGTATATATATTATATGCACTTTCAAGATATTCAATATGTTCAGAGAAAGAAAAAAAATCAATATAAGAATATATGTCTTGTAAGAAAAAAATCAATAATTTGGTATTTCGTAGATGATTGTAATAATGCAAATATACGTCCAATATAAATTGATGATTGATGCAAAGGGTTGCTCTTCTTTCTACACCTGAATTAAAGTAGCTCATAATCTACTTAAACTGACCTTCATCTATCTATAATTTAAACAATAACAAGTTAAGTAATGTTATATAGTAAAAATATAATGTGATCTGAAATTACCTAAGGACTTTAGTCAACTCCCTTTCAGAAAGGATCTCCAACGACACATTCCATGGCGAGTGCTTTTGATTTTTCTGACAAATTCATCGTTAATTTTTTCATGTATATAAGTTCGAGACCCGATGCAACAACATTATCCCTATACAAAAATAATAATAATGAAACTTCCACATTGGCTTTGTTTGACATATGTTTCAGTATAGTATGCAATAATGTAACCAAAAATATTTGGTTGCATAAATAAAATACTAGACCTGATTAAAGAACAGTGCAAAATGGAAATACATATTCTTACTCGGATGTCACCTAATATAGTAGGTGATCAGAATAATAAAAAATTACCTTATTGACATCCATGTGGCTGTAATGAGCCATGCGTAACAGACCACCCATTCTATGTTTCTAAATTTTATTGTTTATATTTATCCCCATGGCGGCTATTCCTCGGATCTATGGTTTCTAACCCTAGATCTTTCTTGTTCTTTTATCTCTTTCTTTTCTTACTTTTCTTTTAGCTTAATCTAATCGATGCAAGTGGGGTCTGAAGGGCAGTCAGAGGATAACAAAGGGGAAGAGGGGTAGAAGACTATCATGCGTAAGGGAAAAAAGGCTGTTGAGGCAGGAGAATCCTCCAAGGGGCGGCTAGGGTGAACCGTGGTCAGGTCAACGGTCGAAGGAAGGCGCCGAATCTCAGGACGATTGGGGATCCGAATAAAATCATCACGTTTTCTTCAAAGGCAGGCAAGGTGTGGTACTCAGATGTGGTAAAGGCTAACAATTTTTAAGGGGGATGGAATGGATGCTATGCTGTTTGCAGATCCTGTAGAAGAGAATGGGATAAGGAGAGGTGTTATCTCTATAGAGGCAATCAAAGAGGCCGAGGAAGGATGGAACAATTATTTAATACTATACGTGGTTGGCCCTAGGCCATACTACAAAGCATTAGATGCATATATGAAACGTATGTGGAAAATTTCTGCTGGCTTCTCAATCCAATCTAGAGAAAATGGTTTTGTTGTTGTTAGATTTGAGAACGAAGGAGATTGTAGTAAGGTGATAGAAGGAAACCCTTGGTTTTTTGACAAAAATCTGATTATTATGAAAAGACTGAATCTAGAGATGAAAATAGATAAGGACCTTCTTACTAGTATGCCAATTTGGCTAAGACTTCCTGGTCTGAGCTACAAATTATGGGGCCTAAGCTATTGCTGCGTTGGTGAGTTCTATTGGAACCCCCTTAAAGCTGGACGAAGCAACAAAGACAAGATCAAGAATCTCTTTTGCTAGAGTGTTGGTCGATATCAAAGAAGAGTATGGTTTCCCTAATATGTTGGAAGCAATAGGTGAAAATAGAGAAATCTTCAAACAGGAGTTGTTTTATGAAAACCCTCCTCTCAGATGTGATAATTGTCTATGTTTCAACACCTTAGGAAACTATGTCCAATGTCTAAAACTTGGATTCCTAAGGGATAGGAGAAGAGTGGTACAGAGGAAATCCCAATCAAAGAGACAAGAGTTCCTAATGTGGAGACAAGCGACATTTCATTGGATAATGATCTGGTCATTGGTGAAAGAAGTAAGGAGCCATCAAATGTGTTCAAAGAAGATGAGACAAGCAAAATTAAGACTGCTAATGAACCAAGTAAGACGCTAAATGAAGTGGAGGAGGTTATATGTCAAATGAGCCAAATGAAAAAGGTATACTTCGAGATCTCAAAGACAAAGGTGTGAGTGGTGAGAGTGCAGAAGTCGTAGATGAATTTTCAGAGGATAAACCAAAGGTTTATAGAAGGAAAAGTTAATAATAAGTGATTAGAGTCCTCTACTAAAGAGGAGAGGGAAACTCTAGGGAAAGCCGATCAACATCAAGTCCCCGCATCGTCCTCCTTTACACCTCGGATGGAAGGAGGGGCCACTGATGTTGCTTAGGCAGTCCAAGTGCCACCTGCAGCTCCAGCACACCCAGTGGAAGTTTCATCATCAGAACCTCATCTTCTTGAATCAACCGACCCTCCTTTGCGTAATTTTGTGTTTTGTAATTCAACACTTGATAAACTGAGTTCTAAATTGAATGTTATTTTTTCGCAAGTGGACATCAAAGAGAAAAAGGAGATGGCACATAATGAGTAAAGTAGGAAGGAAAAGCATGAACAGCTGAATGTTAACCCAAATAGTGATAAGGTTCCTAGAAGCCCTGCCATAGACACTGCTAAAAAAGACACAATTTGTTGAAGCCAAACCTAGTAAAGGAAGAGGGAAACAAGGAAAAAAAGAAGGGAATAAGAATGTCATTCAACAAGGTAGGGAATTTAGAAGCCATCACAAACTATTCAAATTATTATAGTAAGCTAGGATATTAGAGGATTTCATAAACACAACAGAGTAGCGGATTTAAAGAAATTAATGCACAAATATGATATGGATTGTATAGGCAGTTAGGAGAATAAGCTGAAAGCTAATGAGATTGAAAGATTGAGATAATTTCTTGTCAGTCGATGGATACCATTGAGTAATGTTACCTGCTATTTCAAGTGTAGAATAATAGTTATGGTCAACAGGGAGGTTTGGGGTCTCAATATTATTAGTATGAACGATCAACATTTCACTTTGGAACTTATTAGTTTGGGTGGACTTAAAATCAATTGTTCTTTTGTTTACGCTTAAAACTTTGATTATTTTAGGAACAAGCTTTATAGAAATTTGGTAGATGATGCTTATCAAATCTATTGGCCTTGGGTTGTTATAGGTGACTTCAACTGTATTTGCATGGTAGGCGAGAAATTAGGGGGAGTCCAAGTTCCGTTTAGCATATTGAACGAACTGGACAACTTATTGTATAAAACGGGGTTAGGTGAAATGGATGTGAAGGGGTTTAAGTTTACCTAGTGATCGGGCCCCAATAAAAATATTTCGACAAAAATTTCCCGTGTCTTAGTTAACCTAGAATGGATGAACAGATTTTTTGCATCTCAAGTAGTTGCTTTGGCTGGAGGGGGTTAGGGACCACACTCTGATTATTGTCTCGCTTGTTGAACAATCTTTCTCAGGTACTAGAACATTTAGATACATAAATCACTGGAGTTTATTTGAGGAGTATCCAAATATATTTGAAGTAGGCTGGGGGCTTAGATGTTTAGGACGACCCATCTCTAGAAACAAAAAAAAACCCGAAGGAAGTTTTGAAGAGGTGGAGCAGTAATAAAACGATACTAAAAAAGGAGGTTGAGAACTGTAGAAATAAATGTGCAGAATTACAAAGGAAGTTGGAAGCATGGCATGATGCAGAATTTGGAAAGGAGTTGCAAGAGATGAAAGTTAAACTAGATCAAATGTTATACATGGAGTTTGTGAATTCTAGACAAAAATCAAAGTGCGATTGGCTGCTTTAGGGAGATGAGGCTACACCATTCTTTTATGCTAGAACGACAGAGAGAAGAAACTTTATGAATTGGACGGATAGACTGAATGCAGTTGGCAATAGAGTTATGGATAAATGAGCTTTTATAGAGAATGCAATCAACTTCTATAGTAAAATATCTAATCAAGTTACTAGTCGATCTTTCCTGGCTATAGTTTGCAAAATATTATTCCGGAGTATGGGCAAAACTATCTAAATGATCAGATAGATGAACTTGAAGTCAAGGAGGTGATCTTTAGTATTAAAGATAATACTTCACCTGGATCAGACGAATATAATGCTAAGTTCTATAAGGAGCATTGGCCTCAAATGAAGGATCTGATACGACTCTTTCTTAAAAGGGAGAACCACTAGAGAATGTAACCACGCTTTTCTACATTTAATTCCAAAGGATTCAAACGCCATGAATTAAATCAATTTAGGCTAATCGTGTGTTGTAACATATCTTATAAAATTCTGGCTAAGGTATTATGTAACAGGGTGAAATTGTTGATGGACAGTCTTATTTCAGATAACCAAATTGCATTCATTCTGAATAGGTCTATAGCAAACGGTATTCTTCTCGCCCACAAAATAGCGAGGGGTATGGGTAGAGGCAATAACAAAACTATGTGCATTAAAATAGACCTTTGGAAAGCATATGACTCGATTAATACATATTTTTCTATTCGCACGATGAAACAGATGAAATTCATGGATAAATTTACAATTATCATAAGAGAAATGATCAGTACTCCTAGTTTTACCATTATATCTCAAGGAAGTCTGTTTGGGTCTTTTCAAAGCACTTTAGGGATTCATCAAGGCGATTCACCGTCACCTTTTCTGTTCACAATTGCAATGGAATTTTTCACATGATTAATGAATTAGAAAGTGAAAGATGGAAAGGTTACCCCTATTGGCGAAGGTTCTGGCAAGATTGCATACATTATATATGAAGATGACACGGTTACCTTCGCAAAGGCAAATACGAAGGGAGCAAAAGCAATTAAGGAGGTGTTTAGAGAAATGAACCGGATTACTAGACTTAGGTAAAGCAATGAGAAGTACAAAATTTTTGTAGGGGAAGGAGTAAGTAATGGTGAAGAAATAGCTATTCTTAAATATTGGCATAAGATGAGATACCTTGGAATGTCGCTATCTAGCTTAATATCAAAACTTCAGATTGCTAAATCCTTATAGACAAAATTAAAAGCATAATTCATTGTTAGGAAACTAAACATTTAAGTCTAACTGGAAGATTAGAACTTAGTAATTCTACCATATATCCTATGGAAACTTCTAGCTACAATGCTTTAATTTACTTATGACAGTGACACAAAAGATCAAACATATTTGCCTAAAATTCTTATGGAATGGAAAGTTGAGTATAATCCCTTAGGATGTTGTGTGCAAAAGGAAAGGGGAAGGAGGTTTGGGACTGAGATAGTTTGAGGAAATCGGTACTGCCTTTTCGGTTAAGAATGTGGAAAGTTGTTAATGAAGAGGGTATTTGGGTTTCATGGATGCGTAGAAAAATATTTAAGGAATCGGTCCTTTTAGGAAATTAGCATCAGGTAGGATGATTCTAGTAGTTGGAAGAACCTCCGTCGAAACAGAGAAGAAGCCTTAAGTGTACGGAGAGAAGAATAGTTTATGGGAAAACCACCTCATTATAGATAGATCTTAGGATCATAGGAAACAAGCCGGTGAACAAATTGGGAATAAATGCAATGGAATGAATCAGGGGCGAAGAAGTGCTTGTTAAAGATATTTTAAATGGCTAGAGATGGAGAACATAAAGGTTCAGCTTTCTAGAATAACTAGAAGTGAAATTTTAAACTTAAAAATATTTAGCGATAGGGAGGAAGATTATTGGACTTGGACATGCTGTAAAAATGGCAAGTACAATTTCAAAGCCATTTGAGAAAACATTCGTATTTCCCAAAATAATGTTTTTCTTGGGCCAAATTTATTTGGCACAAAATTAACACCCTAAAAATGGCAGTGTGTGTTTTCTAAGTTTTATGCAATTACTTGCCAACCAAGAAGACGCTTAAACAAAGAGGTCTTAGTATTCATTTTATTTATAAAAATTTTATGTTGTGAATAATTTATTATTAAGAGTTGTTTTGTTTTTTTATATTTATTTGAGTAATCTATTCTTATATTAGTTTTCTATTCGCTCTTTTCTTGTTTATTGAATAATGATAGATATATTTGGTTATTTTATAATAATCTCTTCTATTGATTTTCTAAATTCTATGATTTCTTACCTTCTTTATTTTAATTTCGATGACATGAGTGATTCACCGTGGATATAGATTTAATTAATAGTTTTAATATGATACAGTGATGACATCTTTCTATATGATTTCTGATGTTTATTCCGTGCGATGAGAAATTGAATAAACAGGGTTAGATTACCATTTCGGATGGGGCATTCAGTAATATTTCTTTGGTTATTTTTTAAACTCATTATATAGAATATTGAAGGAGCGAGTGTTGTGTGTGAGTTCTGAATAAATGGACTAGTAACACACGGTGGTACGGGATGCCGTTGTGCTATTTATTCAGTTATTCTTTGCTCATGGATGACACTCATATGGGGTATGTGCTATGTGTGTGCGGTGAGCACGTATGGTGGCTACTTGTTAGCCACATAATTTGTGTACATTATATGTATGCGTACCGTTGTCTAACTCCCTTTATTTTTTTAGGAGTGAACCAGAATGGTTAGTATCTACCCTGACGGCTTGATCACCAGAATGGCTAGTATCTACCCTGACGGCTTGATCGTGGGGTCGCGCCCCTGATCCGTGACACCGTTATTGTTTATAATATTCGATGTGCGTCACGAGATTGATCGTTGGTTACCCCTTATGTCGCGTAAGCCAGCAGTCGGTTATCATAAGGGCATATGGCGATAGTCGTAGCCAAAGAGGCTACATGTAGTTGAGCCTATGGTGGATCATTGTCATGATACCGAGAGTGGAGAGGTAATGGTAATCGATGACTATAGGAGTCATGTCATATGGACCATATGTGGCTCCTCAAGCTGGCAGACGTGCTGTCAGTTTCCGTTCTAGTTCCGATGTTGGTGTAAGTATGTAGATGGTAGGTAGACATATATTATGTATGGATGAGATTATACCTAAGACTATGTCTAGAGTATAATCAACCACGTATCCTTCTCAGGCAGACGACCTACTTATTATTGATTTGTTATTTCTATCTCTTAGGACCTTTCAGTCAAGAGTTTTGCCTCTTAAAGGGTTGTGGGTCAAGATATATAATTTTTCACATTGTGGCATTAACAATGTCTTTCGCGGGTATAGGCTCCGCTATGGCCACCACCGTTACCTCAGACACACTGGTTTTACGGCCGGCCTGTAACGACCTAAATTTTTGACATTTGAAATGTGAATATTTAATTGAGTTTAAATATTCGAATGATAATTTAATTTGAAATTCAAATATCAGAGTGAATTTGGCAATTAAATTATTGAATTTAATTTACTGAAGTTGGGTAAAAAAAAATTGAATCTTCAGTTTTAAGCTGATTAAAAATAATGTGAAGGCTTGGAAAATTCATATTAATAATACTGAAGATAATGGACCTTTCAGAATTGAATTTGAAACTGTTTTGTTCAGTTTTGAAATTCTATCGTTTAAATTGAATTTAAAAATAGCGTTCCGAGGCACAGTCTCGGAATTTGACGAAACTAGTTTCATTGGATCCGTAATATTGTATTATTATCGGATTTCAATTTTCGTAGTGATTGGAGTTATCGTGTGATCGTACGATATAAAAACGCCTAGACCATAATTTATCGATTTAATTTAAATATCTTATATCATTTCACCAGTCAAATTTCTTTCCCATCAGCCGACCTCCTCTGAAGATAAGCCACCCTAGATATCGACTCTGTCTTCTTTTCTAGTGTAAATCACGCAACCTTTCATTTCTAAAACATCAGAACGAGATGCAAATCAATGGCCGCGTACGTTATTCCCTTTTTCTCCAGTTTGAATTCGTTCCTTTCTTCCCACTTCAAATTTTTCTCCTCCTCCCTTTCTAATTAGCAGCCGATAAACATTCAAAGAAAAAAATATAATTAAGTGTCGCAGTCCCCTCTTCTTCCTCGCGTTCAGGATTGTGATCGAGTTCGACGAACTCGTCGAGCCAAGGGCGAAGTCGTGAACGTGTCTAGGCTGGGGAAGTCTCATGAATTTGGGGATTTGGGGTGTTTGTCTCGTGCTGAACAAGCTTGGGAAGGCATCGATAGGCGCGACTGGTTTTGGGATGGTCGGCGAGGCTCGAAGTGGTGACGATGCTCGAAGTCGCGTGCAGTGGCTCGCGTTGAGTCACAATGGGCGACGATGAAGGTCGTGTACGCGCGCGCGCTCGCGTAGGGGACGGCAAGGAGGAGTCGTGATGGGTCGCGATTTCGATTTTTGAAAGGGGGGTCGATCTCGAGTTGGTCGAACTGAGGTATATGCCAGTCTTTTCATTTTTATTTTTTATTTTTTTTGTTTAACTGTAAGATAAAGTATTCAATTCAGATTTCTATTAAATTTTACAGAAATATATATATAAAGAAGATTGTTTTTATTTAACAGAAGCTTCAAATGTTTGATACTGAAAAAAATAATGTAAAAGCAATTTTGTTTTGTTTAAAATAGGTACAGAGGAGAAATATATATGTATTATTTATTTATGGGAAATTGGTTTAAAATAAAATCATTGGATAATAAAAAATTACCAAACGAAAATTTGTTATTCGATTATTTCGAATATTAATAAATTATATAAATGTTTATACAAGGTCTATAAATCAAGAAAACAAGCTGGATTTGAAATGGAAATGGATTGCAAAATAAAAGCAAAGGTGAGATCTTCTCACTCAAATAAAATTTTGAATTGCAGTTATTGATTGATTGCCTGATTGTGATAGTATATATATTAGTATATAGCAATATATATATATATGTATATATATATTGGAATATATATATATTGGAATATATATATATATATTGGTGATTGATTTTCTCGCATTATATAGCGGATGAGACCCTATTACGCCGCATAATAGCGGATGATATTTTTATAAATCCCATATACCGCGATATTCCACCTCGAAGTGGAATTGGTATTGTGCTAACATCTGTGGATGCAGGGAAACAGGTTGGAGGGATCCAACTGGATTCCTCAAATTATATGAATTTGTTTCATATGTTGTATGAATTTGTTTCATATGCTGGGTGATAATTTATTTACAATCCATGAATGATTATATTTGTGACTGAATTTGTTAAAGGCTAAAAATTTAGCCGAATGTATTTTTGGTATCGTTGGATACCAGAAATAAATAAATTTGGATTTTTGAAATTTAAAGTAGGAAATTTTAAGTGAATTTCTTTTGAAAGAATTGGGTTTTAAAAGAAAGAATTAAAGTATTAAAATTGATTTTCGTAATCTTATCGAATAAATTCCAAAATATGGGAAAGGATTTTAATAAAAGGATTTTTAGTAATATTGTTTAAAAGTTGAAGAATTTATTGAAAATGGAATTTTGAATAATTTGGAAAGAATAAAGGAATTTATTTAAAAGGCGATAAATTTGTTTGAAATCAATTTGATAATTGATTTGGTATTTAAAATAAATCCTGGGAAATCCATTTTTAAAATCGATTTGGTGTTTGAAATAAATGTTCGGAAAATCAATTTGGAATTTGAAATAAATTTGGAAATCAATTTGAAAATCGAAAAAAAAGTGAATATTTGGGAATGCAAATTCAAAAGGGAATTTATAAAGGAAATGGAAATTTGTTTTAAAAATAAACACTGATTTATTTTTAAAGTGAGGGAAAAGTGATTTGAAATTTGTTTTCAAAGTGATGAAGTGTGGAAAATATATATCTTGCAAAGATATTTTGAAATTTAATGATATTGGAAAAATCATTTAAATTGGTTGATTTTTGTGAATGTTGTTGATAGTTAAATAACCGACTATCAATATTTGCCTTTGAAATGGCACTTGAATTTGTTTTTAAAACAAGCGCTCATTATTCGGTTAAGCCGGGAGAGGACTTTGTGTCATATAACCCATTCCGAATAGTGATACATCGTGAATGGATAACATTTGAAGACCGGTGTGAAGACCGGGTATTTTCGAAAATGAAAGGACAACCTGTCGAATGTCTCTGCACCGAGTTGCTCCGGTATAGAGTTTTATATCACTTTTCTTGTGATGGGAAGTCCGGATGGGATTAGAAATTATCCAGATTTGCAAGGGCTTCTTCGGAAGTGCCTTCGGTTCTGTTCGAACCCGGAACAGACTTGTATGGTTGTATGTCTGACATTACACTTTGAGATATAAAGCTGATTTCTTTCAAATACATTTATGTTTGGTGGCGGAGAATTTATTCTCTTAGCTTAACACCCTTCTCTGAGACGTACGAGCTCAGAGGTTATGTAGTTGAAGGTTATCAGTGATATATTCCCAATTTGGTAGTGTGGCATGCTGAGTGTTGCTATGTGTTGCTGATTATTTGTTGATCAAAGCATGGCTTTGTGAAAAAGCATAGCTTTGTGGACGAGACTTCGTCGAGCCTCACAACCCGGTAATGGTCGAAACAGGAATGCGACAAGGTTTTTAGGGGTTGCGCCCCTAGGGTATGTCCATTTCCTTCTGGATAAGAGGTGATATCATGGTATGGAGCCCAGATATTTTACCTATGTTGATGCTGAAAATTTATTATACTTTGTGGTTGTTGCTTTGTGGTTGAGGATCCTCGGATAAAGGTCGGTAACGACCGGGGGATGGCATAGCTTGTGTGTTAGCTACCTAGTTACAGCTGTACAGCGTGAGGTAGCGTCGGCCTTGTGTTTGCAGAGGTCCGTTTTGGTTCTCGGGGCATCTTTCTAGAGGCGTTTCCATTTCGGTGTAAGGAAGTTCGTTTGTCTGACCATTTGTTGGAAAATCCAAAGAAACAATACGAACCTTGTACGGTTTTAGTTGTATAACCTGCTATGGAATGTGGCGGTAACCTGCTATTGAACATAGTAGCTATATTAGGCATAAGTGTGAAATGCCTATGCTGACTAAGATTAATATTATACTTTCAAAATGGTTTTCTACACTATGCACTAATAATAATAATATCCAATGATTTTGCGTAGTAAGCATGTTTGACTATCATAAGAAGAAATCTCCTCCAATTCTGCGTTTGCATTGTGTGTGTGGCGGAAGGTCTTATGGTAGTTTCATTTTCCAAAAGCGTTGCGAATCTGTTTTATTTTCTTTGTGAAAATAACTGTTTTACGATCTCACACTAGTCACCATGACTGACCTTGCTTATGTTTGTCAAATGTGATAGGGGGTTCTCGCTTCGCAGTTTGGTGGCGAACGGGAGACTCTTACCCCTACATGTCCTCGTGGTGGGGTTGGTTAGCCATAAGGCGTGACAGTCGAAAGGCTGGCCGTAAAAGCAAGGGCAGGGTACCATTGTAAGCCACGGCGGAGAGTAGCCGCTGTTGGGATGGTTGAAAAGCCTACCAATCGTTACATGTGGTATCAGAGCTGTTGGTTAAGCGACAACCCTGGCTCTATTGGGTGTTACTCATTAGAGATAGAGTCAGTAGTACTCTAGAATGAGTTTGAGTGTAATAATAGATATGAGCGCGTATTTGTTAGTGAATACAAAAATTTGTTTTGTATTGTGTTGACTTATCGGTTGATTGTTTATAGATTCTGGTCGGTTCAGTTTGGCCAACTGTAATCGATAGGAGTTTCTAAACTCTTAAACAAGATAAACCGACACAGTATTGTTTTAAATAGGGTAAATGAAATAATTTTACCCAAAAATATTTTTGGTGTAGAAAAGAAATCATTTTCCGTAAATTATTATAGTATATGGATGCTTGGTTGTTAGAAAGTGATAATATTGAATTATTATCATTGTTATATGGAAATTGAATATGGAATAATGGTATAACCAAAGATTTGGAGATAAATTCATTTAACAAATGAAATTTATGAATATGAATTGAAAGTATAAGGAAATAAGTTCATATACAAATGGGATTTGCAAATGTAAATTGTAAATGTGATTTATAATTTGAAATAGAATTCCAGAGAAATATTTGAAAATAAATTCATTAATGGAATGTAGATAAGTTTGATAACTTATAAAATATTTGAAATTTGATTGGAATAAGATTCAAATTGAAAAGGAATGAATTTGTGAATGAACAAATGAAGCTACATTTGTAAATGAATGAATTGGAAATGAAATGAGATTTGATTTGTATCAAGTTGAAGAAAAAAATCCAAACTTGGAAAATAAAATGGATTGAATTTAGTAAACAAACTTGATAATGTATAAATTCATGAAATAAATGAATTGGAAGTTGAATTGGTTAAATTAAAATTGAATTGTGAGCTGAATAAAAATGGTTTGAATTTGCAAGTAAATTCAAGTAATTAGGAAAAATAAATTGAAATTTCCTTGATAAAGATAAAGTAAATTCGAGAGGAATTGAATATGGAAATTTGAAATTTTAAAAGGATAAGTGAATATACTAATTGAATTAAATTAGTAGATGGAATGGATTTGATTAAATGAAAAATCAAATCAAAGAATTGAATTGGAAATTGTTTACAAGGAAAATATAACTTGAATTTTGAGTTGAAATAACTTAAGTAAATATTGGACAATAACTCGACTTCAGTAATGAAGTGAAATTAAATACAAGGAGTGTATATAAATACTTGCGTTGAACTTTAGAAATAAATGTGGAATTCTTAAGTGAAGTTGATATCGGAAAAATACCAAGTTAATACATGAGGTTGTATAAAATTATATGAGTTATTAAAAGAAAATAAAAATTGATTCCGAATCAATTGAAAGGGATATGAGTTAGATTCATTTAAAAATGAATTGAATATAAGGAATTGCATTGTAAACCATTGAATTGAATGTAAATGGTATGTGAATTAGATGAATGCGATTGAATTTGTATTGAAATTTGATAAATTGCTTATGGGAATTATTTTGGATGCATTGCTTATGAAAACTATGTGTTTATTATTGAAGATAAGTGAAATGTTAATAGATTTCCTATATTTGTTACTTACCTGTTTAAATTGAGTAAGTATAGGTTTTTGGAAGCCGTTTGGCTGTATTTTGGTCGCGCAAATGCTAATAAATAAGCCGCTTTGCTTAAAATGCTAATAAAGGTACGCCTACGCAATACAAAATAGGAAATATGAACTGTTTTTGTTTTTCCGACCGAGTGGGTCGATGTATATATATTTATATCTTTTGTCAATTGCAAAAGCTCCTCCGTACAAAGGAGACTCCGCCAAAATTTTCTAAAAATTTTGGGAGTTAGAAATTTTTTGGAATTTTTGAAATTTTTCACTTAACGACAAGTGATTTCAAATTGAATTTGAGATAAGGTAAATAGAATTCAATATCTAAAATGAAGTAAATTGAATTCAAATGGAAATGAATTAACTTTGGTAGTGAAGTGAAAATGAATATAAGAAGTATGTAAATACTTATATTGAACTTAAGAAATAAAGAATGAAATTCTTAAGTAAATGGGTATTTGGAATTCAATAAGTAAATTTGGACATTGTTGTTAAGTAAAGTATACAGGGATTGTAAAGGCTATAGGAAAATGGAATTGGATTTTGATTTCGAAGATAAGGTATGTATTTAAAATTTCAGTATGAAATTTGATTGGGTTTTTGATGTTGCCACTTGGCATTTTGTTTTCTATTGGGATTTGAGAGTCCGTAGGGACATTTTGTAGTAGTACCGAGTTAGCCGTGCAAAGGAGACGCTGGCGGAATTTTTTGAAAATTTAGAGTGAGTGGAAAAATTTTGAGAAATTTTGGATAATTTAAAATTTGAATTTAAGTTAAATTTGAATTGTGAAGTAAATAAAGTTGTTTGGAAACTATGGTTAAGATTTAGATAGTTAGTTGAAATAATGGATCTTTAATAAAAAGAAGATTTGTTTTGAAAATTTGATAAAACTGTTTGGTTTGGTAAAATGATAAACGGGTATTGGAGCATTCTTCTTGACTTGTAATTTCAGGACGAAATTCTTTTAAGGGGGGAAGATTGTAACGAACCTGAATTTTTGACATTTGAAATGTGAATATTTAATTGAGTTTAAATATTCGAATGATAATTTAATTTGAAATTCAAATATCAGAGTGAATTTGGCAATTAAATTATTGAATTTAATTTACTGAAGTTGGGTAAAAAAAAATTGAATCTTCAGTTTTAAGCTGATTAAAAATAATATGAAGGCTTGGAAAATTCATATTAATAATACTGAAGATAATGGACCTTTCAGAATTGAATTTGAAACTGTTTTGTTCAGTTTTGAAATTCTATCGTTTAAATTGAATTTAAAAATAGCGTTCCGAGGCACAGTCTCGGAATTTGACGAAACCAGTTTCATTGGATCCGTAATATTGTATTATTATCAGATTTCAATTTTCGTAGTGATTGGAGTTATCGTGTGATCGTACGAGATAAAAACGCCTAGACCATAATTTATCGATTTAATTTAAATATCTTATATCATTTCACCAGTCAAATTTCTTTCCCATCAGCCGACCTCCTCTGAAGATAAGCCACCCTAGATATCGACTCTGTCTTCTTTTCTAGTGTAAATCACGCAACCTTTCATTTCTAAAACATCAGAACGAGATTCAAATCAATGGCCGCGTACGTTATTCCCTTTTTCTCCAGTTTGAATTCGTTCCTTTCTTCCCACTTCAAAATTTTCTCCTCCTCCCTTTCTAATTAGCAGCCGATAAGCATTCAAAGAAAAAAAAATATAATTAAGTGTCGCAGTCCCCTCTTCTTCCTCGCGTTCAGGATTGGGATCGAGTTCGACGAACTCGTCGAGCCAAGGGCGAAGTCGTGAACGGGTCTAGGCTGGGGAAGTCTCACGAATTTGGGGATTTGGGGTGTTTGTCTCGTGCTGAACAAGCTTGGGAAGGCATTGATAGGCGCGACTGGTTTTGGGATGGTCGGCGAGGCTCAAAGTGGTGACGATGCTCGAAGTCGCGTGCAGTGGCTCGCGTTGAGTCGCGATGGGCGACGATGAAGGTCGCGTACGCGCGCGCGCTCGCGTAGGGGACGACAAGGAGGAGTCGTGATGGGTCGCGATTTCGATTTTTGAAAAGGGGGTCGATCTCGAGTTGGTCGAACTGAGGTATATGCCAGTCTTTTCATTTTTATTTTTTATTTTTTTTGTTTAACTGTAAGATAAAGTATTCAATTCAGATTTCTATTAAATTTACAGAAATATATATATAAAGAAGATTGTTTTTATTTAACAGAAGCTTCAAATGTTTGATACTGAAAAAAATAATGTAAAAGCAATTTTGTTTTGTTTAAAATAAGTACAGAGGAGAAATATATATGTATTATTTATTTATGGGAAATTGGTTTAAAATAAAATCATTGGATAATAAAAAATTACCAAACGAGAATTTGTTATTCGATTATTTCGAATATTAATAAATTATATAAATGTTTATACAAGGTCTATAAATCAAGAAAACAAGCTGGATTTGAAATGGAAATGGATTGCAAAATAAAAGCAAAGGTGAGATCTTCTCAATCAAATAAAAATTTGAATTGCAGTTATTGATTGATTGCCTGATTGTGATAGTATATATATTAGTATATAGCAATATATATATTGGTGATTGATTTTCCCGCATTATATAGCGGATGAGACCCTATTGCGCCGTATAATAGCGGATGATATTTTTATAAATCCCATATACCACGATATTCCACCTCGAAGTGGAATAGGTATTGTGCTAACATCTGTGGATGCAGGGAAACAGGTTGGAGGGATCCAACTAGATCCCTCAAATTATATGAATTTGTTTCATACGTTGTATGAATTTGTTTCATATGCTGGGTGATAATTTATTTATAATCCGTGAATGATTATATTTGTGATTGAATTTGTTGAAGGCTAAAAATTTAGCCGAATGTATTTTTGGTATCGTTGGATACCAGAAATAAATAAATTTGGATTTTTGAAATTTAAAGTAGGAAATTTTAAGTGAATTTCTTTTGAAAGAATT
Source organism: Allium fistulosum (assembly GCA_030737815.1). Lineage (NCBI taxonomy): Eukaryota > Viridiplantae > Streptophyta > Magnoliopsida > Asparagales > Amaryllidaceae > Allium > Allium fistulosum. The sequence goes on from CM060901.1 coordinate 1,153,148,174, forward strand.
GGGTGAATTTAAAAGAAGGAATTAAAGTATTAAAATTGATTTTCGTAATCTTATCGAATAAATTCCAAAATATGGGAAAGGATTTTAATAAAAGGATTTTTAGTAATATTGTTTAAAAGTTGAAGAATTTATTGAAAATGGAATTTTGAATAATTTGGAAAGAATAAAGGAATTTATTTAAAAGGCGATAAATTTGTTTGAAATCAATTTGATAATTGATTTGGTATTTAAAATAAATCCTGGGAAATCCATTTTTAAAATCGATTTGGTGTTTGAAATAAATGTTTGGAAAATCAATTTGGAATTTGAAATAAATTTGGAAATCAATTTGAAAGTTGATTTGGAGTTGAAAGTGAATATTTGAGAAATCGATTTGAAAATTGAAAAAAAAGTGAATATTTGGGAATGCAAATTCAAAAGGGAATTTATAAAGGAAATGGAAATTTGTTTTAAAAATAAACACTGATTTATTTTTAAAGTGAGGGAAAAGTGATTTGAAATTGGTTGATTTTTGTGGATGTTGTTGATAGTTAAATAACCGACTATCAATATTTGCCTTTGAAGTGGCACTTGAATTTGTTTTTAAAACAAGCGCTCATTATTCGGTTAAGCCGGGAGAGGACTTTGTGTCATATAACCCATTCCGAATAGTGATACGTCGTAAATGGATAACATTTGAAGACCGGTGTGATGACCGGGTATTTTCGAAAATGAAAGGACAACCTGTCGAATGTCTCTGCACCGAGTTGCTCTGGTATAGAGTTTTATATCACTCTTCTTGTGATGGGAAGTCCGGACGTGATTAGAAATTATCCGGATTTGCAAGGGCTTCTTCGGAAGTGCCTTCGGTTTTGTTCGAACCCGGAACAGACTTGTATGGTTGTATGTCTGACATTACACTTTGAGATATAAAGCTGATTTCTTTCAAATACATTTATGTTTGGTGGCGGAGAATTTATTCTCTTAGCTTAACACCCTTCTCTGAGACGTACGAGCTCAGAGGTTATGTAGTTGAAGGTTATCAGTGATATATTCCCAATTTGGTAGTGTGGCATGCTGAGTGCTGCTGTGTGTTGCTGATCATTTATTGATCAAAGCATGGCTTTGTGAAAAGTATAGCTTTGTGGACGAGACTTCGGCGAGCCTCACAACCCGGTAATGGTCGAAACAGGAATGTTGCGGCAAGGTTTTTAGGGGTCGCGCCCCTAGGGTATGTCTATTTCCTTCTGGATAAGAGGTGATATCATGGTATGGAGCCCAGATATTTTACCTATGTTGATGCTGAAAATTTATTATACTTTGTGGTTGTTGCTTTGTGGTTGAGGATCCTCGGATAAAGGTCGGTAACGACCGGGGGATGGCATAGCTTGTGTGTTAGCTACCTAGTTACAGCTGTACAGCGTGAGGTAGCGTCGGCCTTGTGTTTGTAGAGATCCGGTTTGGTTCTCGGGGCATCTTTCCAGAGGCGTTTCCATTTCGGTGTAAGGAAGTTCCTTTGTCTGACCATTTGTTGGAAAATCCAAAGAAACAATACGAACCTTGTACGGTTTTAGTTGTATAACCTGCTATGGAATGTGGCGGTAACCTGCTATTGAACATAGTAGCTATAGTAGGCATAAGTGCGAAATGCCTATGCTGGCTAAGATTAATATTATACTTTTGAAATGGTTTTCTACACTATGCACTAATAATAATAATATCCAATGATTTTGCGTAGTAAGCATGTTTGTATCATAAGAAGAAATCTCCTCCAATTCTGCGTTTGCATTGTGTGTGTGGCGGGAGGTCTTATGGTAGTTTCATTTTCCAAAAGCATTGCGAATCTATTTTATTTTCTTTGTGAAAATAACCTTTTTATGATCTCACACCAGTCACCATGACTGACTCGGAGTTTATTGTTCGCTTTCTAAACTCTGGGTGCCCATAATTTTCCACACGGGCAGCCTAGAGTTATGTTATCAGGATATTCTGGATATTCTGGAGCTTTGGAGAAGAGCTGGATGGCGAGACGTACTACCGTACTTGTTTATTATTCCGCTGTGTATTCTGTATGAGGACAAGTTTATGTAACTGTCCATTGTTGTATTGAGTTGTATATTGACTCTGATTGATGTATGTATAAACTGATATAGTTCTTTGTTTAAAAGACTAGTGATTATCTATTATATATTGTTCCGCTGCGAATGTAAGATTCTGATATTGTTTATGTTTCTTTTTCTTTATTTTTCTTCTGTCTTCTTCTACCTCTTCTTTTTAAACCCTAATGTTTCGGTTTTCCGGCATTCGATTGCGCGACATTTGATACAGTGGACATATTAATGTCGACTTTCGAGCGTCAAAAAGTCGAATCGTTACACAGCCTCTCGACTGCAATCAACCCATAAAATGGGACTTGTGAGGGGTAAGAGTCAATGCTTCGCCACTGATCATAAGGCGAGAACCCCGTATCACGTGTGCTCTAACAACGACCAGTTCTGATACTTTAAACTTGCTCTGACACCAAATGTAACAGTGTCGCGGATCTGGGGCACGACCCTATGATAAAGCCGCCAGGGTAGATGCTAGCCAATCTGGTTCGCTCCAAAAACATAAAGGGAGTCGGATAAAGGAAGATAGACATATAATGCACACAAACTTTGTAATTAACAAGTAACCTCCATACGTGCTCACCGCAACGAGTCACACACAACATCAACTACCCCTGTATGAGTGTCATCCACAAGCAAAGAATAACTAAATAAATAACACAACGACGTCCCATACCACCACGTGTTATTAGTCCATTTATTCAGTGCTCACACATCACACTCGCTCTTCCATATTCTATATAACGAGTCCAAAGAATAACCAGAAAAGTGTTACCAAAATTCTCATACCGACGGTATCACTAATCCATTTATTTAGATTTCTCGTCATATAGAATAAATATCAATAAATCAAACAAAAAAGATATCGTCGCTGTATCATATTAAATTCATCAATCAAACCCATATCAACGGTGAATCATTCATATAATTCAATTTAATTTATAAAAATAAAATCGGAGAAACCAGATAAAATAAATCAACTAAAAACACACATATGGATAAAACAACCAAATCAATATGTGTTAACTGGGTTTTTAACTCAACAGGAGTAAGAACATTCAGACTAAGCCAAAACGACTTGAAACTTGAACAAGACATCTAAAAGAACAAGCTAATCAAACTTAAGAGAAACAAGCTAAAAATTCACTAAGTAGAAGGATCGCTGGCGATCCATCATCCATAGATTGCTAGTGATCCATCATACATGGATCGATGGCAATCCAAAAGGAAGCATCATGAGTTGTCAAAGCCTCTTGCATCATGATATACTACCTCTTCTAAGAATACTTGCAAAGTTTCATAGTATGCCAAACAATCTAGCTCGAGAAGTGAAGACACATCTAATTCAAGCTGTTTGACCAAAAGCAGCTAACTTAAAATGGAAGTAGAGAACTCAAGGAGTCAGACTGACTTGAAATTTTTGAAGAACACTTAGAAGACATAAAAGAAGGCTCACAGAAAAAGGGTCATTTAGAGGTTGTTTGATGGATCGCTAGCGACCAAGTAGATGAATTGCTAACGATCCATGTAGGTTGGGTCCCACAACCTAAAATTTATAAGGTAGGTCCCAAACACCCTAAAGAGAGTACCTACAAAGTTTCGTCTAGTTTCATTAAGTTTTGAGTGAGTTAAGGATGATTCTTCTTCGAATTGGGCCAGTTTGATCCATCAGGTCCAACCCATGAGGAGTGGGCTCCATGACCTATGATCCATAGGGAATGCTCTCCTACTCATTTACATTGCATGTGTGAACTTTTGTGTGATTTGGTAAAGTATTGAGTGAGTTATGGACGATTCTTCTGGACCAGATGGCACATGAAGATGGATGATCAAACGAACTCCAAACGACTTGATATTTGGACAAGGCACTTAAATAAAAGATAGGAAGACAACCAAACTAAGATTACTCAAAAATATGCTAAGTGGATGGATAGCTAGCGATCCATCCTCTATAGATAGCTAGAGATCCATCCCTTATGGATAGCTAGCAATCCATCAAGATAGGTCGGATCGCCCTAAAACTTTCCAAGCTCCTTCGTAGCACTAAGTAAAGGCTTCTGATAGAAAAATATGCTAAGTTGAGGGATAGCTAACGATCCATCCCCTATGGATAGCTAGCAATCCATCCCCTATGGATAGCCAACAATCCATAAAAATGACTCCGATTGATTTGAGATTTTCGGTGATGACTTGGCATAACAATTGGACTCTTCTACACTTGGACTTTTGCCCCAATACTCACTGAATTCCCCTATAAATACTCACCTATCTGCGACATAAAAAGGATCTTCTGGATTGGCTACTGGAACTCTGTAGAGATTATTCTTCACTCTTCTCCTCCCACACAATAGCCATCTAGGGGTTCACTGTGATTCTCCAGCGAACTCTTATACTTGTGACTTGATCCGATTTAGAAGATTCAATCATATTGTAATCTAATTCAACTTGTAACAACGGTCAGTTAATAGAAAGTTATGAAGTGGACATAGGCTTCATCAACAACTGAACCGCTTTAAAATTCTTCTTGTCTTTTTACTGTTGGTGCTCTTTTTACATTTATTTTCTATATCATTGCTCTGTAAGAACAGGGCTGGTGCTTTCACACTCAATCCAGGGCGTTGATCCATTTTTTGGGTTAACAATATGCAACATTAAATCAATTGCAACACATAATCTTAAATAATAAAATAAGTTCTAAGAGATAAATAATAGATATATATATATATATATTTTATAAATAACTATATAATTTACTAAATTCGAATAATATATTCTATACAATAACTAATTTCTCAATCTTTTATAAATAATAATTTAGTATCCATAAATAACATCTGAATACTTATTTCTTTCTTTTAAAACCCAACATGGATTGTAAAATAAATTTTACACAAATAAAAGTTTCAAGCTTTTCTATAATTTGATACTACCTTGATAAATACACACACACACACAAAAATATCATAAAAAACATTTTGATAATCATCGAATATCAAATAAAAATCACTTTATTTTAAATGTAAACACACACACAAAAACACTTATACAAAACTCACCCTCACATTAATTTCCATATTGTAAGTATATCAATTACTAGTACTTATTTGAAGTTGTGCACTTACAGGTTCTTAAATAGGTAGAAATGTATAAAATAAACAAAAAAGCAAAGTAATTAACAAAGCAGTAACAAAACATATATACAAATAAATCTAAAAAAATACAAAGGCCTAGCCCAACCAAACACAACTAAAACACAAGCCCTGAACTTCCATTGGTAATTAGAAAGAAAAAACAGCAACCTAGAATAACATACGCCTCGGCAAAACAAAATCTACCATTCAAAATTTAATACATACAAAGCTTCAATTCTACTAAAATTTCAACTGTCGTAAACTTATAATTACATCGGTTTTAATTTAATATCTTGTAACAACCTATACCTCAATGGGCCTAAATTTCGATAAAAATTGAAATCCAAGTCCACCAAAGCACAAATCGTTGAATTTGGTACCTATAATAAATATAAGCATATCAGAGATCGATCAAACTAAACTAATAGTGGAAGAATTAATATTAGGATATAAATAATGATAGTGGCTACTACCTCGGAATTTATAGAATTCCTTGGACATCAATCGCCTTGTCAATACCGAGCAAGAGAGAGAGAGAGAAGATTACACCATCAACCGATCATATCTAGCTACGTTGACATGTCCCACTAATCTATCATGTGTGTTGTAATGAGGAGGGGGTCAGAACAACGTTTTGGTGACATGAAAATCTATACACTGTCCATAACATAAATTTATACCGATAGATTTCCATTTAACTGTTATGTCTACTATGGTAAACCCAAACGATAAGATATCTACCCAAAAATCTACCTAATATTTGCCAAAGGTATGACTTATTGTAACGACCCTGAATTTCACCACATTAATTTCCGAACTTTTAGTTAATCTTAAATATTCAAATAATCGGTTTATAATTAAAATAAAAACTCTTTTAAACAATAAATATTGAAGATAAAATAGTTTTCAAAATTAGTTTACAAAAATATTTAGTTAGAAGAAAAATCGAAAATGTGATCGGAATTCGTTTTCCGAATTTTCGACTTTTCGTCGACTAAAATTTATCGAAAACATCATGAACTCTTTAGCATAAGAATATACATTTCTAAATAAGTTAGTATATGTATATATATATAAGTATTAGTGTATGGATATATGTATTCATACCTAAGTATATAAAGTTTAAAATATAAATTTAGTAAAAAGTAAACATCACATCACATGAAACATGTTTAAATTATAGTACGTATGTAATTAAATGGATGTTTTCTCATGAAAAGAGGGGAGAAGGACAAGAAGGTGACTCAAGGACATGAGGTAGAGGAGGCTAGGCGAGGGGCAAGAGGGTAGTGGAGGGTGAAGGACAAGGCCATTTAGGTAATACACTTTGTTCTCTTGCTTATAAATACCCCTTTCACTTCTTCAATTTCACCTCATTACTTCTGCCATATCTTTCTCATAACTTAATCAAAATGGAGAATTGCTTTTTTTTCAAAACCGTAACAAATTCCAGTGGCTACAACTTTTATTTGTACCACTTCTTCTAATTTTAAGCTTAACCATGTCCAAATCTCATTTCTTTACATAGCATTTTCAGACCTAGAATTTCAAGTCCGAAAATGGTCCTTCTTCTTTTGACCATATCTTCTTCAAAACTATTCAAAATTGAGTAATTCTTTTATTGAAATTGTAGAGAAAAGAATTTTCTAAAACTTTACTCTTTACCACTTTTTCAAAATTCAAGAGTAAATAGTCTAAAAACCAGTTGAAAAATAACCTATTTTCGGGTTCATTTTTGAGAATTCGATGACTATCCAAAGTCACTCCACCTTACCAAAACAAGTATCACTTCCTTCTTCTTTCAAGGTAGAGCCTACCTAGTTCATTAAGGGTCCAAGACTCCGTCTTTTTCTTAGGAATGGAAGTGCTAGGTCATACCCTAAGTTAGCAAGGGTTTGGATAGCTTTCGGTGAGTAAAACTACACCTTCTTAAACCAAGTTTATACTATGTTAATATTCATGTTACTAGGTATGAATGCTTGTTGTATATGTGAAGTGATGGTTTTGTTGTTTTTTTGTTTCATGCTTTGAAAAGTTGTCGCATTTGAAAGTTAGTAAGCATGTGGTTAGCTATATGAAAAGTTGGTAGTTAAAGTTAATATAATTGTTAGTAAATACTTATTACATGTTGTGTCCTCATTATTTACCTTGTATTGTGCATAAACCATTGCTATGTGATGTTTGGTTGTATGGCTAATGTCATAAGTTTGTTTGCCAAACTACCCGTATAGCGATAGTCGCTATATCGACACTTTCAGAAAATCACCTTTTATCAAAACCGTTTGGTTTCATCTTCGTACTTGGAATTGTTTTACAAGTTGAGCAAGATTTTGATTAACGATGTTTTCAAAAGTAGTTAACCATTTCAATATTGATTATTTGATTTAATTAATTACTTAATTAATAAGGATTAAGGTTAACTAATTACTAAGTTAATGATGCGTTTTAAATTTAACTAATTGCTTGGTTAATGATTGTTTAAATTAATTAATCATTTTATTTTAAGGATAATTAATCATTCAATAATGATGAATTAAAGCTAATTAATAAATTTTCTAATGATGCTTTTAAATTAATAAATCTTTTTAATAAATGATTTTTAAAATTTATCAACTTGTTTTAACTTTAATTAATTTTTCCTTTATTGATGTTTATAATTAATAAATCATTTTTAAATAATGAGAATTAATTAATTATTAATTTGATTAATTATATTTAAATTTATTAATTAATTGACTTAATGATGTTTTAAAGGTGATTTACCCTTTTTAATTAAAGGTTATTGAAGTTAATTAATCAACTTAATTTGTGAGTTTCAAAGTGAATTTTTTAAAGTAACAAGGATGTTTTTACTTTGTTATTCATTAAAATAATGATAATTAATTAATTATTAACTTAATTAATTATATTTTACTAATTAATTAAATTAATAAGGTTTAAAAGTCGTTTACCCTTTTTATTATATAAAGACATTTGATGTTCAAAAATCAATTTGTGTGATGAAGTTTAAAGTTAATTAATCAATGTCATATTGATGTTTTAAGTTATTCAATCCTTTTTGAATTGATGCTTTGAAGTTAGTAAACTCTTTTAACAAAGTGTTTTAAAGCTAATACTTGTAATGTGAGGCCAAGCACGAATTTGGGTTTTTAAAACAAAAGGTCTGACTCGTTTATGGAAATGAATTAATTTCCGTAAAGCGATTCACTTATATGGGAACGATTTATTTGTATACTTAGCACTAAATGTCGAAGAAGTAGACTTGTCTCTATTTCAAAAATTAAGAATAAGCGTGAGACAAGATTTTGAGGTAATACTACCTTGACTTGTCCAGTATTATTGTTAACCAAGAAATAGTACAAGTTGGAATTTGATGGGTAGTGATAAATATATAAGACTAAATTTCCATATACGATCATTTTATATCCTCGATAGTTGGTTTCTCAGCTATCGGTTAATTTAGCTTCTTTATTATCGCCATTCTAAGACGATGTGTTGCTCCATTTAGCTTTGCTATCCTTTGTCGGAAATGACTAAAACCAAAGAGCAAGTGAGGGCCAAGCTATGTGGGGTTGCTCCCATTAGGGTATTTTCACATCCACTCTAGATTGGATTTTGTGTTGCACATTGAGATGTGAAGTACTCGGATTCTCGGTTATAGTTGGTGGGGTCTGGCTTGGAGGTTTCTGAGAGCCATTGGAGCTTTTAAGCATATTTCTAGAGGTATACTTTCGGTAAGGAGGGCACACCCTCGTAGTTATTTGTTGGAAAATTTCCTTTTCTTATTTGATTCGAACCTTTGAATCTGCTTTCTTTAATTACACCGAGAAGAGTCAACCACTCTTCGCGGTAGTCAATTATTTGTTTTGTCCATTCTATTGAGTTTGGATAGTTATCTTGTTTATCCCATTCTATCGAGTTTGGACTGTTGTCTTGCTTTATCCATTCTATCCAGTTTGGATTTTTATTCAGACTATTTCCACTCTTTCAAGTCTAAATGTTATACTAATTGTACCCATCATCTATGTTTGGATTTGCTCCCTATTGTTCATTTCCATTTTTGTTATGTTTGGTTGTTGTTTATATGGGAGAAAACCTATTCCGCGTTAGCGGCGTGGTCCCACATATTATTGTTAAATACACTTCCTTTTGTTTCAGAGTTTTACTCATGCCAGACATTTTGTCTGAGCCGAGTTTTTTATTTTCCCTAAACTCTCAGGTACTCAATTATATTTGGGTAGTCTGAGAATAGCAGGTTTTCTTAGGAGTTCTTTGAAGATGGTGATCGAGCAGGTGCCTCCTTAGTTATCTAGTTATTTATTTCCACTGTATGATTATATTGGTATATTTGGTATCTGAAAAATGTAAAGTCAGAATGTATAGCTGCAAATCTATTAGATGCAGTACTTTTGTTTAACTCTGATAGCTCCATGTAAGGAGTGACCTTTTTACTATATCATTTTGTATTATATGTAACCATTCCATTGTGAGGTATTTCTATTCTGTTCTTTCTGTTACCCATTTACCCCAAGACAACTTATCATTCGGATGCTTGGGCAACAGCACATGAATACCAAGGATGTATTAAGTGTCATTCCCAGGGGTCAGAAAGGTGGGTCGTCACACTTATGCTATTTATCCACTTAATAGTTCCTAAAATGAAGTGGATCCCTTAGCATAGTCAACGTTGTTTTATTGGTCCTAGCTACCGAGACCTTCAATTTCTATACATGGCTTTTTAATATATAATTGCCATTCTACTGACACATCAATCTCCCATAAAAGTTTAGCTATGTGAGAAAAAGTACCCAAGCCACTTAACACCTTTATAACAAGAACTAGGTAGACTTTTTACCATTTAATACTTCGAGAGAGGTAGGTCCCCAAACAATCGCTTGATACCTTCAAAAACCCCCAAAGCAGACCTCTATCATTTAATACCTATCCTCAGGCAGACTCCCTAAAGGTATAATCTAGCTGACATTGCTTGGAATCTCGCTTAGTCACTTAATACTTTTTTTACGGGTAGAGGCAAACCCTATAACAGTCACTTAAGACCTCAAACCCGAATTGGACTATTCCCAGGATATCCTCTACCGCTCTTAACCGAATATACTGATCATTTAATAATTTTCTAATTAAGAAAAGAGGCGGGCCCTCAAATAACCACTTAATACCTCAAATCCTTCGAGTAGGTCCTTCATTTAATTTCTTGGGTCGACCATTTAATACTTCAAGAGAGGGGGGTCCTCAAACAACAACTTACTACCTTCAAACTCCCGAAGCAGGTCCTTCGCTTTATGACCGTTCTCACAATGATATTTCCCATTAATTTGACTACTCGTAGGAACTTGTAGCCAGATTAGCTAGGCAGATTTATCCTATAGAGTTTGGGACTAACCTCGAGCCATCGCCAAGTACTTATCATAGGAGATATCCCTATGACTTAGCCATATTTACCACACTCTTACATATACACACACATCTCACCGTGTCAAATTGATTAAGCTATATAATAATTCTTTCCTATTTTTCCTTAACAATCATTTATTAGGATTCTATAGTTGGAAATATCTCACATTAGTAATAAGTGTACACAACTACTGGTAGCCTTTGAGTGAAGGGCAGACTTCTGTTGTGAAACTCTATTGACCTCGCATTTCCAACCCAATAAGTCCAATTAATTAACCTAAGCTTATTATTATTATTTTATGTTTAAAGCATACTATCCCGGGCTTATTATTCTTAAATTTATTTATTTATTATTCCAAGTTGAACATTGGACTTAGCTTACTAATCCCCTTTTGTTATTTAAGGCTATATATCTACCTTAAATATTCCATTACTAACCAATTCCCTGTCCATAAATGTCAACTTGTCCAAGGTAAATTAATATCATCCTAATGACATTTCCTAAGACATTTATGTGTTTACTAATACCCAATTAGTAATCTTTTTAACTATTGCATAGTTATTAATTCAACTTCTTTATTTATCAATCACATTAATCCATTTACCCTATCGAATTATTGCAAATCTCGTATTTATTTCCCATTTATTTGAGTTACAACCTTTTAAATTATTTTCCCATTAATTAGTTATCCTAAATGCGAATATTACAAGTTAGCTTCGTTATTAGTTAAGTTTTATGTTAATTTTTATAAGCGCAGCAAATTACATACAAATATATTCTAGTTATACATCTTCACTAGAATATATTTTTCCACGTTCAATTCTTGGAATCATATCTAAAAAGATTATCTACGATAACTTCCAAAAATTAGTCCAAAACAAAATATTTAACTTTAAAATATAAAAGATTACGTCGTTTGAAATTACAAGGAATAATCATTTCTTTTTATCATAAAAATAGGCAGTGTAAACTTTTTATTTACATCTATTCCTTGTTAGATCAAATACTATATTTTTTCTAAAAGGGAAAGAAATCAAACTAATTTACAAATATTAAATGGATTTAAATTCCAACAATCCAAACATAGAAAAGTTTACATTCCAACAAGATTAGGGTAATAATCCAAATTCATATACAACCTATTTTCTGATCTGGAATAAATTTCATTCAAATCAACATTCTAAATTCATACTTTTGGGACTAATTTCCAGATCAGGTTGTAAACATTTCCAAATCAATTCACAAAAAAGAATATGTGGTCGATATTTATTATATTCAGATTATATTCAATTTATTGCCCACAACTCATATATAATTTTCCAGTTAGGCATAATAATCAAATAAACACCAACGAAAAAATTTCATATTATAACAATCTATAAAATTTCCCACTCACCTTTAAAAAGTGCTATAATTCTCCAGATCTAAAGTAGAACCTTTCATTCAACTCCATCTTCTTTTAAATCCATGAAGTATGTATAAAATGGGGAATATATATACGTTAGGATTTCAGATTCGAGAAGAGATTTGGGTTAGAAGGGAATAAGAATAAAAATATAAATATGAAAATACGAATATAGATTTACCTTGAATACACGTATTGTAGGTTGATTCTCTTCCTTTTCTTTCTAATTTCTGTTTTTCACCAATTTGTATACGTATATATAAATATTTTATAATTTTAGGAAAGTAGTCGAGAAGAGAAATGGTAGAGCTTCATTGCTTTTTTCAAAAAATATGAGAAGAAAGGAGAGGGCTAGGCCTGAATTTATAGATGCTAGAATCTACCATAGCCGTAAGATTAAATATATTAAATCTGGGCTGCTGTGGCCTAGACAAACCCTAGCCACCACACGCCCAGCGGTCGAGCGCCTATGGGTCACTGGTAGATTGGCCCCAATAATGGGTCGGCTTGTGGGCCCGGGTGATTAATTATATCGAATTATTTTCGTTCCGAATTCGTTTTTCGTCCGTAACTTCTTCGTTTGGACTCCGATCGCAAAATCCCAAATATGAAAGTTGGTCAGAATTTCGATACGAATGCAATGGTGCAAGTTTTGTGATCAAATTCCATTATTTATGCAAATTCTATTTTTGGCAACTAACTAACTTTAATAATTAACTAAAGTAAAATTTGCGGGGTGTTACATATCTGGTAAGAGTATAAAAGTATTTGGCTCAATTATTTAATTATAATATATATATATATATATATATATATTATAAACTATATATACTAGTTTATATGTATGTAAAGTTAAACTACCCATAAAAGAATAGCAAACAAAATGAATCTCAAGAAGAAAAAGATTATACAACAATAGTTTTATATACTCTAAAACTCATACCCACATGTTCCCTTTTTAAAACACAAACCACTATACACAACAATAACACACGAATGTACACAGTCCCTATATCATGTACAAGGATATTTAAATTACACCTACACATCATTCACATGCACACTATATACACTTAAATAACCCAGCATGCAAACACCCAAACACCTTCACATATACATGAACAAACATACACTCACATAAATAAACACACACACACACTGCTACTACACACACTATATCACTCTCTCAAAACACATCAATATACACACTCCATAAACACAGACCCCACACTTAGTACTTAGTCGCATAACACTCAACTGTACTCATATACCCATGAGCATACCATCCTCACATACAAAGACATGAATACCTGCATACACCCTCGATTGGAAACACAGAAATATACACTAAAATACACACACACACACTACACTTTCAACTCGATAGCAGCTCACCAAGTACACACACGCACTCTGCCCTGCACTTATACGCGCACTCACACACCATACGCACACACACAAAAGAATAAAACACAACAGCACCAGGGATCGACCGAACGATAAGGTGAGTTACACAGCAAGAAAAGGATGAAAAACATGTATATATGGACACATATTACTAAAAATTCTACTCAACTATATATGTATATATATATATATTTGAGATTGAGACATAGATGTGTGAGTAGAGGATACTCACTTTAACATGTGAGTTGCTCCTTCCCTTCTCTCTCGAACACATACGAATGGCTCACCAATGTCAGAGAGGAATTTTATTTCATTATTATTAGCTTAAATTAATTATTACTTTAAAAATCAGGTTGCTACATAATGATAGTCGAGTGATATAAGACCTTGGTGATAGTCAGGTAATGCAAGACCTTAATGAGTGCAGGTGCGAAGTGAGACCTTGGTGACAGTTGTTATTGGGTATGCTTGCTATGGATTGCTCTGATTGCTATTGTTTTTGGTTAGATTGTTTTGCGTCTATTATGGATGTCTTAGATGTAAGTATTCGGTGTTGACTACCTCGATACCCATGTTGTACTTAGTGTAGTATATCCGTATGATGATGATGATAGTGTGGCATACATGGTGTTACGTGCTAACTTATTGAATGCAAGGACAGGTTAGGTATGGTTTTGCATACCCTATGTCCATATTTACTACATACGATTTTATAGTATTTGGAGATGATGTATCGCTCATACCTGACTGTTGTCTGACCCAAGGTTTTATGCTTTGCTTCTTATTATCTTGGGTACTCTTAAATGAGTAGATTAAGGATAACAAGTCTGAATAGCACATGGAGCTGTACGGAGTACGAGCAGGAGGCTACGCTTTCATATATCTATACTTAGAGTTTACTATCGCTTATATTCTGTTACGCAGTATTGTGGAGCTATGTCCGTACTTATATTATTAGAGACAATTATAGAGTTTATTTTGAAGATTTGGAATGTATAAACTCTTTATTTTAGTTCTTGTATACTCTGTAAACCTTTTGTACTCGGATGTTCTTATTTATGGTTTATTTGATTATAATACTATCTCGCATGTTTTACATCTATGTTGTTATCTTATATTTTATCTATGCACTGTGAGATGTTCTATAGATTCTGTGTTTGGTCTTCTTTTCTTTTCATCCTTGGCAATCGTCCTACATCGACCAAGTGTGGTAGTAGTGCACTATCTTATGTGTTTTGGGTGCTGGAGGTGTAGGACGGTTGTCACATTTGGTATTAGAGCTTAGGTTTCACAAACGACCTAAGTTGATATTTGGATCGATCCATTAGAGATAAGGAAGAAGCTATCGCCTTAGAATGGGTCAAGCAATATATGAAAGAGTGTATATGTTATATTTTGGTTTGTAAAACTATATAGTAATATATATATAGTATATAAGTCGCATGCACACGAGTACCATAGATGCAATTTTCTTTATGAGAGACCGATCATTCTTGTTACAGATCAAGAATGAGCCACCATACAAGAATTACTGTGATGAACTCCACCTCTAGAGGAGCTGGTTCGGGGGCTTCTAACCCCAACTTGCAGAATGTGTTCATCGAGATGTTGTGAAACATGGTTTAGAATGCCCAAGTTGCTCTAGCTGCGGCTGTTGGTGGTGGTGCTCTTATGCAAGCGCCAAGAGCTGATTTCGATAAACTAAACAAGGATTATTCTACCTTGGGAGGCAAACCATTTCTTAGAATGGAATCAGCTATTGAGGTGCAGGATCGGTTAGATACCTTTAAGCGCATCTTTGTGGATATGGAATTAGAGGATGCGATGAAGAGGAAGTTAGCCTCTAAGCAACTTCAGGGTCAGGCTATGGGATGGTGGAATGTTGTGAAGATTTCTACTTCCAAAGACCAGTTTACTTGGAAGCAGTTTAAAGCCCAATTTAAGGAGAAGTTCATACCGGCCGCCCAAAAATCGGTATTGTTTAAGAATTTTGCTGAGTTGAAATAGGGAGAGAGGACTATTTCTGAGTATGTAGTGGAATTCGACATGTTGTCAAAGTACCATTTATCCTTCATAGACTCTCTATTTAAAAAGGATGAGAAGTTCATTGTTGGCTTGAATGAGTACTTGGGTGAGAGGATGGTTGGCCATATTGATGAGACCTGTTTGCACAAAAAATGGACAAACACCTCAAAGTTGTATGATTTAGTAGATCTTATGTTGTTCTTAGTGATTCGGGTGATTTATGCAAATATATGAAAAGCAGGGGCTAAACTGTAAAAAGACACGCAGATTTATAGTGGTTCAGCCAGAATGTGCCTACGTCCACTTTATATGTTATTTCTCTTCTCTTGTTTTTATTACAAGTACAAAGCTTTGATACAAGTAAAAGAAAGTTGTTTGAAAGTTCTCTCCGTGCTTGAGCTCTCAAACTTGTCCCCCATTGTTGTACCCCTGCCCCTCTATTTATAGAGTGAGGCTCGGGGTAGGGGTCTTGGAGGTATATAGCAGCTGGCGGGCCTGGACTGACGTAATCTGGCCTGGTGGATCTAGTCCGGTTTCCTTTGGTTCGGTGGTGAGATGTGTTGCTTCGTTCGGTGGAGACTTCATTCGGTGGAGAGGTTTGGACCGGTGGGAAGTTGGTTCGGCATCTTGGTCCGGCAGGCTCCTGGTTCAGCAGCGACTTGGAGGAAGGTGGACCGGTGGGGCTCACGTATTTTGGTTCGGCATGGGTGCGTAGGTTGGTTCGGTGGTGGTTTTCCTGGCTCCCTGGTTCGGTGGTGGATGAGGTAGCTGGCTGGGGATGAGAGTGGAGTGGAGTTGAGGTTGATTCGGTCGTAATGGTCCGGTGGGACTTCGTCCAACATTTGCCCCCCAAAGTGGGGCACATGCCAGCATGCGTCTCACTTTGTTTCAGTTCGTTCGGTTTCAACTGCCGATCCGGTTGGTTCGGTCGCCCACGTTCGCTTATAAGTATGGGCTTCGAACCTTCGTTTACCCTCCATCGTTTGAGATAGCCGAAAACCCCTAAGTGCCGAATCAACCAAAGTGCCGAATCACCCAGTGCCGAATCAGGTGTGTTATCTTCTGCCGAACGAGATATTGCCGAACAGACTTGGGAACACGGATTACCGAATGATCGTGTGAATCCTGAGTGTCGAATGAACTTTTGCCGAACGGGCTTGGGAACATGGATTTCCGAATGATCATGTGAATCCTGAGTGCCGAATGAACTTTGAACCTTCTATGTTTCGAATTAAAAATGAAATCCCAGATTGTACGCACTTGCCTGTTTATATTTCTACATCCTTTGTTTTAACGGCGTACTTTTTCGTGTTGCAGATAATGTCTCACAGAGTTGAAACCCGCTCTGACAAGAAGAAAACTACGGATAGAAGAGAATCTCCCGTCGTGCCCCCAGTTCAGCCAGGACCGGAACGTCACGGACCTGCCCCAAGATCACTGGTGGACGGGTACGGTCCTCAGGAGCTTCTGAACTCCCCGCCCGATTGCTTTCCCAGCTCCCTCAAGGAAGAGCAGCTTGATGTCATCTCCCGTTCTTTCGGAATTGATAGGGCGCGCATGCTGTTGCCAGGGAGAGAAGTTATGCCATATGACCCTCCCGAAGGGTACTTCGCCTACAGCAGATACCACTGCATGTGTGGTGCCATCCCGCCTCTTAATGCTTGGGTAGTCAGCTTTCTTACATATCTAAAGGTGGACCCATTCCAGCTTCAACCCAACTCTTATACTATACTGGTGAGCCTCTTCGTCATCTTTCAGAGGAAGCACGGGCGTGCTCCTTCCAACCGGGAGATCCGGTACTTATATAATCTGAGGGGCTATAAGAAGGGGTCCCCATACATCAGCTTGGCGTCAGCTGTAACCTTCAAGCCGGTCGTGGATCTGTATTCTAAGTACAGCATGTTTAAGAAGGAATGGTTCTTCGTCAGGGACGACTCTGTTTCTATTCGGCGTTTCACCTCTGGATGTAAGTCGATGCTTTATTTATAATTTCCATTCTGGTTGCGATGCTTCTTCTCATACGTTCTCATTTCTTGCTAGCGACAGGTGGCTTTGCGGTTGTGGAGACTGATTGCCTGGTTCAGATGGCGGCTGAGATAGAAGCCATCCCCGGGAGAGATAGATCGGCTGCTTACCTGATCAGAAATGCGACCCTTCTGGAGTATAATTTGATCCTTCCACAGCAGTCAGTAGTCAAGCAGAGGGAAACGGCGGAGGAGAGGGCGGCTGCTCAAGCTAAGGGATGTGTCACAGTAGAGAGTGGCAAGAGGAAACCTTTCTCAAAATCTCCAGTGGTCGGAGGTAAGAAGCTTAAGAAGTCGGATGGTCCTTCCCCCAGCACTTGTCCACTTACTCCGGGGAAGGAAGATGTGGAGGAGGAGAGAGAGGAGGGTGGAGATGACCGGGAAGGTGGTGACGGTGGCGATGGCATCGGGGCCTTGCTTCCTGGGCAAGCAGGCGAGATTCAGGAGTGGACGGATGATGCATTCCACCAAGCTTTCGAGGGGCTGGACGGAGAAACGACTTTGGTAGAGAAATCCGGGAAAGTTGACAAGGCCGGGACCGGTGCAAGCGAGCCTTCTTAGACTATTCCAGCCAAGGTGGTTCCGACGACTCAAGGTGAACTTTTGACTCCTGCAGGCTCCATTTATGATAGGGACTTAGGAATATTTTATGATCCGCTCCCGTCTTGGAATGAAATCCAGGACTTATTGCAGTATCCTACTCCTCCCCATGGTTTGTATAACAAATGTGTTTCCTTTCTTCTTTTAACTTTTAATTTACCACGTTTCTCGAATTATGGATCAATGTAAGCTTGTGACACTTGTTCTTCATATCAGGAGCAGGTAAAACGACCAAGGCCTCAGATCTTCGGCACAGGCTCGAACAATACAAGCTCTCCAAAGCTTCCGCCAAGCCGAAGCCTTCGACCCACCGTTCCGGGGATGTAGTCGGCTACCGTCCTCTTCTCGGGGTTATTGAAGAGGGTATTCAAAAGAGAAAGAGGAGTCATCCCTTATACGAATCCTCACTTGGTCCTCAGCCCCCAGTTCAGCCTCTTCATGATATTACGGAGGAGGATACTGAGTTCGCACTCTCTCCGCACCCGTTTGAAAATCCTACCGTTACTCAGATTGATCGTCCTGGCTTGGCTCGTAATCCATTTGCGGGTCATCCTGATCTGGATCCAAGTTCCCATGATATTACCTTTGACGAGGTTACCGGTGAGCACCTTCTTCCCCGCAATCCCATGGTACGGGTGCTTGATGAGGCTAAGTCCTTATACCTCGATTTACTTACTACTTGGATAGTTATTATGGGAGACGAGGCCAAGGCTAATATTGATCGGGTGGCGGAGGAGACTAGGAAGCTGATGGGGCATCATGCCCGGCTGGTTAAGGCTGGAGAGGAGATTGGGAGTGCCAACATCCGACTACGATTGATGGTTTCGGATCAGGCCAAACAGCTGGCTGATCAGGCCATTCAGATTTCTCAGCATGAGGCTGCCTCCGGGCGGTTGAGGAAGACTATGGAGGAGGCTAGTAAGGCGGAATTGCGGAAGATGGAGGCTGCCTGCAAGGAGCAGATAAATATGGCCATCTCGACAGTGGACGAGGTTCGGAGGGCGGATCTTGAGCAGGTAGAGGAGCTGTCGGGGAAGCTTGAAGCCGCAGAGCTTGCTCAGGTCAGGCTAAAGGAGGAGATGGAGGCGATGAGGAGGTCCCTTCAGGCTGACTACTCGCGATACCGACTGGAGAGGGACGCTGCCATTGCAAGGCTATCGGTCTCTGAGGCTCGTATGAGGGAGTTTGAGGAGAATGAGGGGATGATGGATGATATGCTGCAGGATATGTACTTTCGCACTTGGAAGCAGGGCAGCTTATCTTGGATGGACGACTACCAACGGGTTATGGCTAGGATTTACCTCAGGGCTCTAGAGGAGGCCAAGGCTGAGGCGGATAAGGAGGGTGGAGCGGCCTTTAGGATGGATGTGGTCACCGCTCAGTTTACCAAGGAGGAGAAGACAGCGGTGAAAGAGGGGATGCGGTTGTTTGCGGTTGAGGAGGCAGGTGTGGAAGTAGGGGATGACGACCAAGACGATCAAGGGGAAGTTGCTGGTAACCTCTTCTTCATTAGTTTCTCCTTTTGTTAACTCTGATGCTTATCACTAATGATTTCCTTTTCTGACCGGACAGGTGGGCAACAGGACAAGGACAAGACTCCAACGCCGCCGGCTCCCTAATTAGACCTGGAAAATTCTTTTTGTGGACTTGACATGACTGTATATGTTAGTCTTAAAACAATAAAGTAACTTTTAGGTTGTAATTCTTGCCACTTGTAATAAATAGCTCTATTCTTGATGCGTAATTCTTTAACTTAAGCGGATTTTGTCATCTTTTGAATGTTTTCGCTATTTTGACATGTTGCATAAGAAATATTCTTAAATTGTGTTTGATGTCAGGTTCTTGTTTAAAACATAATTTCATGACTTGCAGTGTTAGCGTGAGGTGTGAACAAATTATAGGCATATATGAAAGAAGGAAATACCGCCCTTTATATTTTGCTTGTAGATGGCAGCTTTGAATATCCTGTGTGACTGAGTAAGCGATGCGGTCCAGTGTCCTGCTGTGAGTATCCGCTTCTATTAGTGAGTGTCTCCTGTTTTGTGTCCTGCACTTCAGGGATTGTTACAGAGGATAGGAGAAAAGTTTCTTAAGTAAAATTGAAATATGTGAAATAGTAAAACTTTCAATCACGGAAGGCCTTCGATGTGCTTAAGTTCGTGGCAAACGGGCTTTGTAGTCACTTTCCCTAACTGTGGGTCTTGGAGACATTTGTCACCCATCTTACGCCTCCGCGGGGAGTTAATTCATTTTTACCACAGCCGCACTTAAGACACATCGGAGCCGAGATCACGCACAGTAACTACCCGGGCCATTATGGCCCGCGATCGTGGGTATTATTCGATTTACTATGGCCGGCTAGCGTGGGTGCTGATCGTCAACCGTGAACTACCCCTGGCTGGCCACACCTTATGTTGGGGCTTATAATCGGTTCACAGTTGCCGGCGAGCCGAACGCCGTAATGAGCTGCCTCGGCTATAGTCGGCCTTCTTGGTGGCTTATAATCGGCTCATTACAGTTGGCTTTAAGGGCCGTCGCGAGCAATGAGTTAACCCGCAGCAGAGGGATGCCGGGGCAAAAGTGTCTCATTGGCGAGGGCATAGATTCGCATAGTACCTGTTAGGTCTTATCCAGGTGAAGTTGCGCTGTGGATTGCTTCGGGTGGAAATGCTATACGCATAGGATTTTGTTCAACAGAAAAGGATAAAGTTAACAAGCAGCCAAGATATAAAGGAACAAGTTAAAAAAGAGACAAGGTTTTTTAAAGTGGTTCGGCACGAAAAGGCCTACGTCCACTGATTCTCTTTGTTAATTCACTTCATATGGGCAGTACAAGTTAAGAAAAGTATCGACGGAGGTGTTGGATGTTCCATGCCCTCTGGAACACCTCTACGTCCACTGTTGACAAAATATAAGCTCCGTTGCGGAGATCTTTATGAATTACATATGGTCCATCCCAGATTGGATCTAGTGCTCCAGGACGAGGGAAGATTCGCTTGAGGACAAGATCTCCTTCTTGTAAGGTACGATGCTTGACTTTGGAGTTGTATTGTGCTGCCACTTTTTGTTTGTGGGCTGCTGTTTTAAGGACTGCATCATTTCTTCTCTCCTCAACTAGATCCAAAGACATGTGAAGGAGTTCTTCGTTCTCTTCTGGGTTATAGTGGATCCTACGGTGGGAAGGCACAATGGTTTCAACTGGGAGCATAGCCTCCGATCCGTATGCCAAAGAGAAAGGAGTGTGCCCCGTTGATGTTCTGAAAGATGTGCGATAGGCCCATAGTGCCGTAGGAAGTTCATCCACCCAAGCGCCCTTTGATTTTTCGAGCTTCTTTTTTATTAGAGTTTTCATAATTTTGTTGACGGCTTCGACTTGTCCGTTTGCCTAGGGATACGCTACGGATGAGAAGCTTTTGTGAATTCCGTGTTCTTGGCACCAGTTGGTGAATTCCTCGCTGTCAAATTGAAGTCCATTGTCTGATATGATTTTGAGTGGGACTCCGTACCTGCACAGAACATTTTTGATCAAGAAGTTAATAACTTTTGCTGAGGATACTTTATTCAGAGGTTCTACTTCCACCCATTTGGTGAAATAGTCGACTGCCACTATAGCATATTTGGCCCCGCCTCGGCCCATTAGTAGCTCGCTGATTAAGTCAATTCCCCATATTGCGAAGGGCCAAGGGCTGGTCATTTGAGTAATCTCAGTCGTTGGTAGCCGCGGAATCTTAGCGAACTTCTGACATCTGTCACACTTTTTGACGAAATCCAAGGCGTCCTTGCTTAAGGTGGGCCAGAAATATCCATATCGGAGTATCTTTTTTGCTAATGTTTGCCCTCCGGTGTGATCTCCGCAGCTTCCCTGATGGATGTTGAATAAGATTTCCTTGGCTTCCCTTCCAGCGACACACCTTAATAACGGGTTAGAGAATCCGCGTCGATAGAGGATGTCTTCTTGTATTGTGTAGCGGGATGCTTTCCTCAAGATTTTCTTGGCTTCGTTAAGCCCATTGGGTAGCGTGCCGCTTTGTAGGTAGTCTCGGATGGGAGTCATCCAAGTTGCTTCCTCGGTTGCAGCTATCAGATTCACTTGCTCAAAACTTGGGGCCAGTTGCTTTGAGATGGTTACTGCCCCGAAGATGGCAATGTCTCTTACACTTGCTTGCTTCGCCAATTCGTCGGCCTCTTGGTTCTCTTCCCGAGGGATGTGTTTGACTAAGTAGTGGTCCAATCGGCTGAGAAGTAACTTGGTCTTCTTTAAATATGCTATGAGTCGTTCTTCTCGAGCTTGGAATTCTCCTAGTATTTGATTAACGATAAGTTGAGAATCGCTGTGAAGACACAAAGAATTGGCTCCGATTTCTATGGCAAGTTCTAGCCCGGCTATTACTGCTTCATATTCTACATCGTTGTTGGTGGCAGCGAACTCCAACCTTATAGCATAGTGCAGTTTGTTTCCCCTGGGAGTGATTATTACCACACCTGCCCCCGAGCCTTGTTCGTTCGATGCACCATCCACAAAGAGATTCCACTTGATATCTTCTGCTATTTCCAATTGCTCCTTATCTTCGTTGGTAGTGAATTCTGCAATGAAATCAGCCATAGCTTGTCCCTTGATGGCGGTGCGAGGGTGATAGGTGATATCATATTGACTTAGTTCAATGCACCATTTAAGTAGTCGCCCAGAAGTGTCGGGACGATGGAGTACCTGCCTCAGTGGTTGATCGGTCAGAACTTTGATGGAATGGGACTGGAAGTAGTGACGCAGTTTCCGTGATGTGATTAGTAAACAGTACGCTAGCTTCTCAAGTTTAGGATATCTGACTTCTGCCCCCATAAACCTCTTGCTGACGAAGTAAACTGGCCGCTGCGTGCAGTTGTCTTCCCTTACCAAGGCAGTGCTTAGGGCGTGAGATGACACAGCAAGGTATAGGTATAATTATTCGCCTTCGCTTGGAGTCGAGAGTACCGGTGGTTTCTGGAGGTGTTTGATTAAGTTAAGGAAAGCGGTCAAGCATTCGTCAGTCCATTCGAACTTTCCTTTGTCTTTCTTCAGTGCTTCGAAAAAGGGGACGCACTTGTCCGTCGCCTTGGAGATGAATCGGCTTAGGGCGGCCACCTTTCCATTCAGGCTTTGCATTTCCTTTCGAGTGGAAGGTATCTTGATATCCCTTAGCGCTCGAACTTTTTCAGGGTTTGCTTCAATCCCTCTGGCATGGACGATAAATCCTAAGAACTTTCCCGATGACACTCCGAAGGAGCATTTTAGAGGATTCAACTTCATTCCATACTGGCGGAGTACTTGAAACGTCTTGCCTAGGTGGCTTACGTGATCTTTGGCTTTCCTTGACTTTACCAGCATGTCATCCACATATACTTCCATAGTTTGTCCTATTAGCCCTGCAAACATCTTGTTGACGAGGCGCTGGTAGGTGGCTCCTGCATTTTTAAGTCCGAAAGGCATTACCTTATAGCAGTATAAACCCCGGTCGGTGATGAAACTAGTGTGGTCTTGGTCGGGAGCATGCATAGGAATTTGGTTATATCCTGAGTATGCGTCCATAAAAGATAGGAGCTCGTGCCCGGCTGTGCTGTCTACAAGTTGGTCGATTCGGGGAAGTGGGAAGCAATCCTTTGGGCAGGCGTCGTTTATGTTGGAAAAGTCAATGCAGGTTCGCCACTTCCCATTAGCCTTCTTTACTAGCACCGGGTTAGCGATCCATTCCGGGTAGATAGCTTCTCGTATGAAGTCATTGGCGAGTAGATTCTTTACTTCTTCATCGAGGGCTGCTGATCGCTCTGCCCCCATACTTCTCTTTCTTTGTTTTACGGGCGCCTTGGTAGGATCAATGTTTAATACGTGGCATGCTATGTCGGGGGAGATTCCGGTCATGTCGGCGTGTGACCACGCGAATACATCCAAGTTGTGGCGGAGAAAATTGATGAGTTGTTCCTTCACTTCTGCTTTTAGTTGGGACCCAATTTTCAATAGTCTACTTGAGTCGTGCTTGTCTACAGATATAAACTCCATAGCTTCTGCAGGCTCGGCGGTGGCCTCCTCCTCTCTGTCCCTGGGGTCTAATTCATTGAAAGGGTCGCTGGTATATCGAAGAGGAGGGGCTTTCTTTAGTTGCTATGCTTTTAGACTTTTCGTGCAGAGGGCAACCTCTACACCCTTCCCTTTATCCTTCCTGTGGTTGTTGTGAAGTTCAGTCACATAGCAGTCTCGAGCAACGTCTTGGTCTCCTTCTACTTCCCCTACTCCATTGTCCGTTGGAAATTTCATCTTTAGGCACCATGGGGCTAGGACAATTTGGAAGTCAGACAGGGATGGCCTTCCTAAGAAGGCGTTGTAGGCCGAATGGTTCTCTATCAGCACAAACGTTTGTTTTCGTACAGCGGAGCGGGGATGGCTTCCAATCTCAACAAAGAGGTCTAGTTGCCCGAGGGGCATTTTCGCATCTCCAGTGAAACCGTGCAGTGGTTTATCGCAGGGAGATACATCCTTCATTGATAATTTCATTTTGTCCAAGGCATGTTTGAACAGGATATTTACTGAGCTTCCAGTGTCCACTAAGATTCGGTAAACTTCGGCGGGACCGAGCCGGGCAGAGATAACCATGGGATCCATGTGAGGGTATTGCCTTCCTTCAGGTCACGCTTACCGAATGTGATGTCATCACTTTCTTTCCTTTTCGGGTGGCATTCTTCTATAACTGAATTGACACTGTCTTTATTGTCTCTGAGCGACTTTCCATATCTTTCCATCTCTTTCTAGCTTCTGTCTGCGATGTGCGGTCCTCCTGAGATGGTATGGACCACTATCTTCTCTTGACCAGAGCCGCTAGCATTGCGGTTTCCTCTGTCGGCCTCCGGTGAGGGTAGCCTTGGGTTTTCATTGGCAGGAGCTGGGGTCCTGTCTTGACCTTTTACATAGCATTCCAGTTTCTTCCTTCTGATGTGTTCCTCAATCAAATCCCGAAGATGATGGCATTCATTGGTATCATGCCCATGAGATTCGTGGAAGCGGCAGAACTTTCCAGACTTCTGCGCGTTATCTGATTCCTTCTTGTATGGTGGGCGTTTGTATCTAACTTCGCCTTGGGTGGCAAGGAAGATATTTTCGACGGTCTCGTTCAAAGGGGTGTAAGTGTCGAATCTCGGTCCAGGCCGATATAGGCGCTTTTCTCCCCTCTTGCCCCCAGCATTGTCTCTGGAATCATTTCTTCGAACGTCCATTGCCACAGCAGGGGCGTTGCTGTGAGTTGCCTTATTTTGCTGTCCTAACTGCCCCTCAACGGCAGCATCCTCGAGCCTCATATACTTCCTGGCTTCATGGAAGAAATCGGGTAAAGTAGCTGGTTTTTCTTTCGTCAACCTTCTAGCAAATTTAGTGTCCGGATGCACACCACTACAGAGAGCCATTAGGATAAGCTTCTCATCGGCATCTTGGACCGCGGCTGCCGCGGCATTGAATCGGGTTAGGTATTGTTGCAGTTTCTCTCCAGGTTTCTGTTTGACGCTGGATAAGGAATAAGCGTCCTTAGGTTGTTCCACATGAATGCAGAACTGACTGATAAACTTTTCTTTCAACATTTCCCACGAGCTGATAAATCCCTGGGGTAAATGACAGAACCAGGAGGTAGCGAGATCTGCTAAGAATAGTGGAAAGCATTAGCACAGTACTCCCTCTATTGCTCCACTCATGAGCATATGCTGTGTGTATCTTTGTAAGTGTACGATGGGGTCGGAGGTTCCCTTGTAAGGTTCCATTGTTGGCATCTTCCATTCTCGGGGGGTGATAGCAATTTCGATATTGCGGGCGAAAGGGCTGGTTACCCTAGCGCCTATCTCTCGATCTCTTTGCTCCCGTTGGACGCACTCTCTGAATAAGCGTGCCATCCTTTCATCAGAATTTGGAGAAGATAGAAAGGAATTTGGTTCTGTTCTGTGGGATTGATTCCGTCCAGATGACCTGTAGGGATGGTATCGTCTATCATTCCTCATATTTTCCAGCGGCTGCCTTTGATCTTCTGGGAGCATGCTAGGGTCAGCTACAGTTGGCCCTTGCTTTGATCTTCCCCTGCTGGGTTCTGATCTAAGCACTTCCTCGGGTCCAACTTCGGGCTGGACTCTAGCTCGGCCCCGTTCACCGGCGTTTCCGTGGTTAGGCAGAATGACAGGCTCAGCTATAGTTGACCTTCGTCTGGTACCTCCCCCGTTGGGTTCGGTACCAAACGTTTCCCCAGGCCTAACTTCGGGCTGTGCTCGGTCTCGGCTCCTACCATGGCTACTTCTGCCGTTAGCTCCTTCGAAGAAGGAAGATCTTTGTTGTCTCTGAGATCCTCCAGACTGGGACTCGCCCCATGATTCAGTGTTGAGATGGTCCACCAAGGCTTCCTGCTGGGACCTGAAGCGGTTAGTTACTTCAACCACAACTCTGTCCAAATCTGCCCTAATAATTGCTGCAGGCTGTTCTGTGGCAGGAGTGGTTGGGTTATCCTGTCCTTCATTTGTTACTACTGCTAGAGGAGGAAGATTTACTTGATTCGTGACAGCTGGATCTGGAAGACTGCTGGATGCGATGTTTTTTCCTTTGTTAACATCTTTTCTCTGTTTGGGAGGCATATTTTCCAAGTGGCGAACGATGCTGTTAGGAAAACTGTTAAGTGGATGAAGCTGAAGCTTCGAGCTTCTAGCTCTCAGTGAAAGCACCAAAAATGTTTGCACAAAAAATGGACAAACACCTCAAAGTTGTATGATTTAGTAGATCTTATGTTGTTCTTAGTGATTCGGGTGATTTATGCAAATATATGAAAAGCAGGGGCTAAACTGTAAAAAGACATGCAGATTTATAGTGGTTCAGCCAGAATGTGCCTACGTCCACTTTATATGTTATTTCTCTTCTCTTGTTTTTATTACAAGTACAAAGCTTTGATACAAGTAAAAGAAAGTTGTTTGAAAGTTCTCTCCGTGCTTGAGCTCTCAAACTTGTCCCCCATTGTTGTACCCCTGCCCCTCTATTTATAGAGTGAGGCTGGGGGTAGGGGTCTTGGAGGTATATAGCAGCTGGCGGGCCTGGGCTGACGTAATCTGGCCTGGTGGATCTGGTCCGGTTTCCTTTGGTTCGGTGGTGAGATGTGTTGCTTCGTTCGGTGGAGACTTCATTCGGTGGAGAGGTTTGGACCGGTGGGAAGTTGGTTCGGCATGGGTGCGTAGGTTGGTTCGGTGGTGGTTTTCCTGGCTCCCTGGTTCGGTGTGGATGAGGTAGCTGGCTGGGGATGAGAGTGGAGTGGAGTTGAGGTTGATTCGGTCGTAATGGTCCGGTGGGACTTCGTCCAACAAGACCTTTGAGAGGGTCGTGGAGAAAGCTGTGAGGCATGAGAGCATAGAACCGAAACTAAAAACTAAGGTTGTTGTTTCTATAGGAGAGCCAAAGTCGCAGGTGAGAGAGGGAGGCAAGAGAAAGTGGAACAATAACAATAGGCTAAGTGGGAGCTGGTGTGCTTTAATTGCAATAAGAGGGGTCACCTTATTAAGCACTGTAGGGCCTTAAAGAGTGGGGAAAGATGGTGCTTCAACTGCGATAGGATTGGGCACATAAAGAAAGATTGTCTAGAACCACCAAGGAATAAGCAGGTTGTGTCTGCTCATGCTTTGAACACTGTTTCAGCTTCGTCGAGTGCTCCATCGACGAAGGAGAAGGGGAAGGGCATCGTTATTCGAGGTATACTTTACGTTTATGTTATACGTATAAGTGTTTTATTTGATATTGATGTGTTAGATCCTTTCATCTAGTGACTTAGTGAGCAGCTTAGGGTTGTGTCCTAACCTAGTAGGCAAACCTATAGTTGTTTCGAATTTGGTGATAGTTTGATCAACTTAGGCGTGGTTTGTTGAGAATTAGAGTATTCAGTCATGGATGTTTGTTTACTTCTGATTGCTTTGTTTGGGTTCGTTGAGTTTGATATCATTTGTGATAGAGTGTTCAAAGGATACATAGATCTGGTGAATGAAGAGGAGCTGAAGGTGACGATCGGGACATGAGCAGACTAGAGGCTAGAGCTGGACTGTGCACCTGGGAGGGTACGGTTATGGTTAGCTTGGCATGTTCTCTTGGGAACCTGCAGGAGGACTTGTCATCATTTACCATGGTAAGGGAAACATCTGAAAGTAATCAAACCACTAATGTGTAAAGCGATTGAGTTCTGTATTGACCTGGGACTAGTGATATCTTTGAGGAGGATGGTACTTGAAGAGCGAAAAGGATTAGAGAAGAAAGTGGAAGACTCATAGAGAAAAAGGGTCATTTGTAGGAGTATTCTAGGTGAGAGTTCCTATAGTATTCGTATAGTGAGCGGATGATTTTTGGAGACAGAGTGGAGTATCAGGAGCCAGCTGGGCTTGTATTGGTGTCCATGAGTGATCATTCTTGTCTTCTAGCATGAGGGAAGCACATGGTACACTTTGGAGTTGTGTAGGTGGTATTAAGGAAATGTACCGGCCCAGGAGTTGTGTTCCTAGGGAACACAGGACTTGAGTGTATTGCTGATTATGATTTTCGACTAGTATGGGAGCTAGAGCCGAAGGTGTGTCAGAGTAGATTATTTTATACCACTAGAGATTTCCCAATAGGAGTAGGAATAGATACCAAGAAACCACCAATGCTGAAAAGAGGGTATGGTGACATCCGGGTCATACCTGATAGGTTAACGAGGAGTGTCGAGTCTATAACCGCAGAGCCAAGTGGAATAGTGGTGAATCAGGTAGAATAGTGTGAAGTAGGTTATGTAATCCCAGTGCATGCCAAGGGGATATTGTAAGTAATAGGTACCTATTGTGCTCGAGTGGATTCTGAGGAGAGCTTACAAGTGGTGTTATGGAAAGTGGCACTGGATTAGTTCGATGATATCAAGATTGGACCAAAAGCTTTGAGACATCGTAGGTCAGTTCATATAGTCATACATGATACGAAACTATTGAGGAGGAAGTTGATGGAGTTAGTGAAGGTTCGATGGGGTGAAAGTGATAGCGATTGCATATGGAAAACCAAGGAGAGCATGAGAGCCTCATATCCAGAGCTTTTTTACTTGGTAAGACTTCTATATATCGCATTTAATTTCACTTTCGATATCATATAGGGTAGTTTAATATCCTGCATGCTAGATTATGCATAGATATCATTTATTGCTTTTGTGTGCATGTTTGATGTTTTATATGGTTTCTCATGGATGATAGACATGCGGGGTAGTTATGTTTGACTTTGCCTTATTTGTGTTGGAATTTCAAGGGCGAAATTCCTTAAGGAGGAAGAGTGTAATGGCCAGTGTTTTACATATCGTATGATCGTAAAATATTAATTATTTAATTCATATGAGGTTGTATGACTCTATAACTTTGGGAAATGCCTAATGGTGACATTTCCTATCTTTAGAATTTTTTTGGACGATTTTACCATTGGAAAACTTGTATCAGCTATAACTTTTGAAAGAAGCCGAATTAGTATCCATGACCACTTCCATTGGAAAGATATGACGGTTTCCCTTTTTGTAGAGAAGTCGTAATGGCAATTTGGATTTTTTGGCTAGGGATGCGGCTGTTTGAAAGTTGGCCCTGGTCGATGCTAGGCATGTTCGGGGTTCGGTTTGACAAAGAAGAGCGGACAGAGATTCCTATCCGGCAGGTGCTTGGTTTGGTGGTGTCAGTTCGGAAGGGTGCGCTTGGGGTTTTCCTATAAATAAGTGAGCCATCTTCCCCTAAATTATTTTTCCTATCACTTACCACTCAAGCCTCAACCTCCATTATTCTACTTTTCACCCAAATCCTTGTCCTTTCTCATCCAAATCTTATCCAAACCATAGATATGCATGGGGATTCATTAGAGAACTTCAAATCTACATCTTTGGGGAAGAAAAATCAAACCTTGGCTGGGATTTTTGGATTTGCATGCAAATCTCCATTTTTGGGTATTTGATGAGCAATTTATCATCTCTCACCATACTATATATATGTATCTATAGGTTTTGACATGTTTTAAACTCATTTTTAGAGTCAAATTAATGTTTTGGAACTGTTTTCTAAGTCAAACCTGAAGTAAAATGAATTTTTAAACGTTTAACGTGCATTAATCATGTTATTCTGGAGTATAGTTGCCTTTGCATGTGATAGACTATAGTATGGATGTATTTGCATGATGAATCGCTATGGTCTGATGTGTGTTTGGATGTTGGATGTGAGTTGTGTATGCACTGTGTTTGTGTAAATGCTTATGCTATAGGATTTTGGTTCGGCGTGATTAGTTCGGCATTTGTTGGTTCGGGCTAGCTTTGGCTCGACAGAGGGATGGGATCGACAATCGGCTAAGAAACTCGGTTCGATGGGTGGTGGTTCGGTGGACTAGCGTGGATGTAACACCCCACCTCTATACTTATACTATTCAAGAGTTTCATATAATAATACTATCGGATAATACAGTGAATGAGGCTATATGTGGTACACACGTGAATACTCTTTTGGACTAACACTGGTACATTTCTCATATAAAAACTCACCGTAAATGTACACGATCTTAGCACAAAGTAATAAACATGTGTGTCTTCAAGATAGAAAAACACACAATATGCTTATAATAAATGACAAGGAGAACACAAAGTCAAAACGCAGCGATAATATACAATAGAAATATATAGATATATAATTCCAAAACATACATGTTATTCCAAAACATACATGTTATTCCAAAATATATAGCGATAACATTCATGTCCAATTGCTTTTGATTTGAATTGATTTGGTGAATTTTCCAATTTTGGTATTTTGAAGTCAAAATCTTTAAAGATCCTATCTTGGATGTTTGGACATGTTATTTGGGGTGTATCGAAGAGCCTATAAGGCTGAGTTGTCGCTTGGCATAATTCCCTAGCCTCCGTCGCTCATCCGATCGCTTCCGAACCGATTTGGCCATCAATGGCCTAGGCAAACTGTTGCCCAGTACAGGCAACCAGACGTCTGGTTGAATAACTCAGACGTCTGGTTAAGGCACCAGAAGAAGAATAAATAATAGCAGAAAAAAAAATCCAGAGCCATGTACCAGACGTCTGGTTTAACCGGTGAGACGTCTGGCTAGGGGTTCTGGAAATTATAAAGAAACGAAAAAAAATGGTAGAACCCCAGGTCAAATGTCTGGCCAATCCAACCAGACGTCTGGTCTTGTTGGTTTTTGCCCATTTTACCTATTTTGTGCGAATTTCCATTTTTCTTATCGATTTTTGTTGATCCGATTAGTTGTTGTCATTTATTATCGACTTTGATGACTTCTTTTTTGGATTTTTGGGAATATCCATTTGATGGATTTGATATCGATTTTCATGGTTTGATTCACGTCGTCGGATGTGAATTTTTGGTGATAGATTGTTTTTACAATCGTTTATATGATTTGTCACTTTAAAATATAAAGGTCTTTATACCAGTAGTAAATACTCAAACTCTTTCACAAAAATGCTTTCAACATTACTTTTAATACAAAACTCGTTTTGAAACCGTTTTCCAATCTATTAGTATATACAAACCTTTACCTCATTCATATGAGAAATCTAATTAAACGGCTTAGCAAAACAAGTGGTATGAAATGCTTGCATTTACTTCGTCGACTAATTCTTGGACTTGTTCGATTGAAATATTGTGACAATTTTCGAGTGGAAATCTACAATTTTTTCGTAAATAGTTAAGTTAAGCCAGTGGTTATGGGACATGAAGCTAAACTCCTCTATTTACTAGCTTAGTGTAATTTACACTTCTTATTGATCAATGATGATCATTTTATGGTTTGGACTGGCGATATGCGTTGTCTCTTTGTCCGTGTGGGGGACTATACCCCGATTTATGAAGCTTCGTCTCATTTTTATGGGCTAACGACCCATGGTCATTTGACCGTTCATGGAGCAATCGGCTCAATGAGTTCGGTGCATGGGGCGTATCTTTTAGGTGCGTCGATGTTCAGCTCAATAAGTATGTGCATGGGGCGTATCGTTTTAGGTGCGTCGATGTTCGACTGTGCATAGGGCTTATCTTTTTAGGTGCGTCGATGTTCAGCTTATCAGTTCCCAAGCGGGGACTGTACCCCGTATTTATAAGGGTTAGCGACCCAAGGGATAGCGTCCCGTTTGTGATAGGCCTTCCCCTTTGTGTTTTTCTGGATTTCTAATTATTGATTTCTGAAATTTGTGTTTCACCAATATTTGCGATTTGCTTGGATAAGCTTTATCAATATTTGTGACTTGGTGAATATAATAAAGAATATGACATCCTTTTTAGTATTTGAGAAAATTTGAGATATTGTATGATTTTTGTTGTTATCATATATTTTTGTCATATTTCTTATCCTATCTCATCTTGTATGATATTTATAGCTAGACTGATCCGTTTATTATTTTCTTTCTTAAATAATACTCGGGTCAGACTGAGGTGTTTCAGGTGCTTCCACTTGACTTCTTAGCAGAGACTAGCTTCTGACTTTTGGCTAACTACTTTAGCTTAGTAGTTTTTGCTTTTATACATTCGAGATAGAGACTCCTTGATGTATACATATTCTTTTGTCTAGCACTTGTACCTATTCTTTTGTGATGTGGTGGATCTTGTGTGATCACTACTTTGATGTTCACTCCTATGTGTTATATTCATATCTGTTTCCGCCTTAGTGATATGAATTTCTGTGACTGTGTTATGCTTATTTTATATTTGTTTCCGTAGGCCTCATAGCCACTATGTAGTAGATTTGAGTTTGGATTGGATATGTAGGATTTCCTCTTGAAACGATATGCATGATATACTATTTGGCATATCGGTTCTCGCTCAAATCAATTATACAGTTGGTCGCTCCTCAACAGCCTTATTCTTCGTACTAATTGATGGCGTTACCCAGTAGTGTCCTTGGTTAGTGTAAGTATAGAGGTGGGGCGTCACGGCTTGGTATCGGAGCCAAACTTCGGAACAATATAAAATAATCTAGCAAGGATCATTGTCCTAAGTTTCTCTTAGGAATCGTGCCTTAGGATTTAATCTGAGTCTTAGGACCCGTTCTATCCTATTTTCTTTTATGATGCCTTGTTTATCAATCTAGTTTATTTGAATTCATTTTGAGAATAACCTTTTTCCTCTTCTTTCTTTCTTTCTTAAAGAAGAGAAATGGTGAGATCTGGCAATCCTAGCGCTAGTCAATCTAGTGGTCCTCCTTTGGATGGTGTATTCATGTCTGCCCAACAACTTTTGGATCTTGTAAAGAATCAAAGGTTTATCTGTGCTTTGAATAAGAACCCTAAAAAGGTTATACCTCTGAAATTAGAAGTGCCTTTCGACCAGTTTGTAGATATCACTCTTCGACTTGAAGAGGCCGATAAAGGAAGTGATGGTGATATTGGGGTTTCCAAGAAGAGGCATATTAAGTTCAAAAGCCCTAATCCCAATAAGAAAGTGAAGAAAGCAACTTCAGTAGCAATGACTCCAATCCCTAATCGTGGAGTATGCTACAATTGTAGTTCTAAGGACCACTATGCAAATAAGTGTCTGAAGCCCCTTACTTGTCGCTATTGCAAAAGTTTGGGTCATCTTTTATCTTCATGTTCCAAACTTCAAAGCAAGAAAGAGGGTAAGCTGAATTTTGCGCAAGCTTCTAGTAACACTTCTCTTGGTCAAGGTATTTCTCATTCTGTCCTTGATGGCATTATTTTGTTTCGTGATTATCCTATTCGAATTATTTTGATACGGGTGCATCTCCTTCTTTTATATCAAAAGAACTTGTTGATACTTTTTCTTTAAATATTATGGGCTTGATGACTTCATTGAGAATTGTGAATCCGGTTGGTGGATCCGCAATACTCAGTTTACTTTGTAAAAATGTCGGGATTATTTTATGTGATTATGCTTTCCGATCCGATTTGCATGTTATGCGCTACTTAGGTTTCGGAATTGATTTTGGAAAAGGATTGGCTTAATCATTATGAAGGACATATCCTATATCCCGAAAGGACTATCCATCTTCGACATCCTCAATCTGTTAAGCAGATTTCTATTGTTCTTAATGATTTCGATTTCAATTTGGTGGCATCATTTTATTCCTTAAACCCACATGATGAGGAAGATGTTATTTGCCTCATTCAAGTAGTTCGTGAATTTCCCGATATCTTTGAGCATGTCTTAGGATTACCACATAAGCGAGCAATTGAGTTCATAATTAATTTAATCCCTAGAGCTCTTCCTATTACTCGTCCTCCTTATCGTACGTCCAATAAGGAAAATGTGGAGATGCGCAAACAATTATCCGAATTGGAAGCAAAACAGTTTATTCATTCTAGTTCCTCTGAATGGTGAACTTCAGCTATCTTTGTAAAGAAATCTGATGGTACTCTTAGGCTTTGCATCAATTACCGCAAGCTTAACAAGTTGACCATCATAAATAAGTATCCATTTCCCAGGATCGATGATATGTTCGATCAATTTAGAGGTGCTAAGGTCTTTTCTCGGCTCGACCTTGCCACCGGTTTTCATCAGCTACGAGTTGCGGAGGATAGTGTTCCCCTTACCGCATTCCGCGCTCGTTATGATTCTTATGAGTGGTTCATTAGTTTAGATATATTTATTTTAATTTGTTTTAAATAAAAATAAAAATATATATTTTAGTTATAAATTGTTGAAGCATGCTCACACAAATGGGTTGCACACATACACACAATTGCGCGCGCACACACACGCACAAGAGTTTGCATACACACACAAGATACACATGTGTACACACTCGGCCTGAGTTGCACACACAACCCACTATCCGGTGCACTGGTCGTCCTTGACCGGTGGACCAGTCATCCAGTGCCTGGAGCAATAAGCTCTAGGCCATGCGTCCATCAACCCATTTACATCCCCTTTGTCGTCGTTATCTTCCCCAATTCAAAGCACTTAACACCGTACATCCAATTATCTATCCAATTCGTGCATAAATATATAGGATTATAGGGTTAGACATAGATTTAGTGAGTAAAAACACTCACCTAAAGATTACGTTTTCCTCCTTTTTCCTCCTTTTTCCTCCAACCTATGATCGCATGCACCCATAAAATCAGCGACTCAATAAAACTCTGATCGCTTCACTACACGAGCATATGCTGGCATCGAGAAACACACGCTTGAATTTTGGAATTCATAAATTTATATTTGAATTTAATTTGATTTATTAGAGGGCAGGATTTAGGGATGAAATCAATTTTTCTAAAGTTTGTAGATGAATATGTTGGTTGATTATTTATAGTTGAAGATGAAGCATCCAAAGAAAGAAATGTCTGGAGAATGGAAATTTCATGATACTTTAGGGTTTGGGTTTAGGATAGGGTTGTTGGGCCTTAGTTTATTTTTTTTTCATTTTCTTTTCCTCTTCTTTATATAAATCATTTCTATTAGATCATAAAAATATTTCGAATAAAATCATATTTACAGCACTCAATTATTTACTCATCACCATAAAATTTCTAGAATTCATTTTCCTATATTTTCATCAAAACATTCACATTTTAAACCCATTTATCAATTTTTATTTCCAAATTGTTTTATTTTATAGTCCTTTAAACAATAATTATTCTGAAAAGCATTTAATTTCATCTCTATTTACTTAATTATAAATTTTCGGTATTTCAATTATTCATTTTTAATTTCGAAAATTCATTTTAATTAAGTAAATCTCTATTATTAATATTAATTAATTATTACTTAAAACCGGGTTGTTACAGTGGAGGTCTATTCGATGGTGGGCCGGAGCGGTGGCTGAATATGAAATTCGGTTCGGTGGTAGGACCAATTCTGGGGCCGAGCATGGAAGTCTGTTCGGTAGCAGGGTTGTTTGGTGATCAGACATGAATCATGGGTCGGTGTGTTATGTGGTTAGCTAGGGGTCTTTGGGAGAATGGCTTTAGTTCAGTCATGGGGTGGAGCTGAACTGTAGTTAGAGGTGATGAATTCTGGTTGTGGTGAGGTGAAACTTAGAATTTCTTCGATACTTATTCCGGGGTTCTATGGTGTGCTTTGGGGAGCGTGCTAAAGGAGTTTGTTCATTATTCGACGTTCAAGTGTAACGTTAAGGACAATGTAGAGAGATCTTCGAAATGGTAGGCGGGGTGACGCTTCAATAAAGTGACTTTGGAACTTCAAGAAGATGACACTACCGATGAAATTAGCTTTCGAGAGATGTTCTGGACTTTAATGGATCAATATGTGAATCATTTTTGTTAACTACTTCGGGTGAGAAGTGTGCATGGACTTGGTGATGTCCGAAGGGAGCATGATCAACAAGGTGGAGCGATGCGGCGGGATGTAATGTGTCCCACTATCGAGTCATGTGTAGAAAAAAGAACTGATAACTCTAGGTGGGATAGGTGTTTCGTATGTCAAGGGTATGTGAAGAAGCTCATATGTGTACCCTAGACCTTGGTGATGGTCTAGCCTACCTTGGTGATGGCAACACCTTAATAATGGTATGTGATCGAGCACCGAATCCAATTGCGATGTGGTGTGTCGCCGACCTTGGTGGTGGTTGTAAGAGCTGTCAGGTATCCAAAGGCATCTTGGTGATGATGCGAGACCTTGGTGATGGTCAAGATGGAATGACATCTTGGTGATGATGTGAGACCTTGGTGATGGCCAGAATGGAGTGGCATCTTGGTGGTGATGCGAGGTCTTAGTGATGGTTGGGTGATGAAGCAGCATACCTAGGTTCGAAGACCAGAAGCTCCGACCTAACTCCCACCTC
Source organism: Allium fistulosum (assembly GCA_030737815.1). Taxonomy (NCBI): domain Eukaryota; kingdom Viridiplantae; phylum Streptophyta; class Magnoliopsida; order Asparagales; family Amaryllidaceae; genus Allium; species Allium fistulosum. The sequence goes on from CM060901.1 coordinate 1,153,185,053, forward strand.
AATCGCGACCTACGACCTATCCCCAACCTTCATGCCGACCTACGACCTATCTCCAACTTCCATGCCGATCTACGACCTAAACTACAAGTTCCGACCTAATTCCCAAATACCGACCTACGACCTATCTTCGCGAACGAATTACCACACCTCCACTTCCATCTCCAATCGCAGCCGACCTACGACTCATCCCAGTGTCGATGAGTCGTGACCGAGTCATTCCAGTAAGTTGCGAACGACCTTAGCTTGAGTCGGTGATGATCTGTTAAGTCGCGAGCGAACATGGATAAGTCGGAGCCGAGATAAGACGTTGCCGACCTTAGATAGGTCGTGTCCGACCTAAGGACTTTGTTTTTTTTTCTGTTCTTTGTGTGTGTTGAGTTGTAACTACTATAAATAGTGGATGAGTTGTAACTTTTGAGGTTGTTGAATATTGAATAAAATTCTCTTTTGTTAGCTTTGTGCTTTCAATTTCAATTGGTAGTCGAGTGTATCTCCTATCTCCACTTACGTCATTCGAGTGCGCTCGAATCATCGTTTGCTGAAGCCGATTCACGGAATCTTGTGCGCAAGATCAACGTTGAAGAATCGTAGATCTCTTTCCCGGTATCTTCGGATCAACGAGTCAGAGATAGCTAGAGTTCGGTATCTTCGGATCAACGAATTCGGGCATTTTCAGTATCCATCAATCCACAGATTGCTATTTACGTCGATTGAAGATCGTCTAGAATTAATCCGCTGCGTCATTGGGTGATACGATATTATGTGATGATTAGGTAACAAAAGTCCTTGGTAAGGGCAGGTGCAAAGTGAGACCTTGGTGACGGTCATTATTAAGTGTGCTTGATATGGATTGCTCTAATTGCTACTATTGTTGGTTGGATTGTTTTGCATTTATTATGGATGTTTTGTGACGTATGTATTATGTGTTAGGTACCCTCACACCCATGTTATACTTAGTGTAATATATCCCTACGATGATGGTGGTGGTGGTGATGATGATAGTGTAGCATACATAGTGTTATGTGCTAACTTATTGGATGCAAGGTCACATATGGTTCTTCATACCCAATGTCCATATTTACTATTTACGATTTTTATAGTATTGGAGACGATGTATCGCTCATACCAGACTATTGTCTTACCCGAGGTTTTATATTTTGCGACTTAATATCTCAGGTACTCTTGAATGAGTAGATTATGGATAACATGTCAGGATGGCCCATGGAGCCGTATGAAGTATGAACAGGAGGCTATGCTTTCATATATCTATACTTGGATCTTACTATCGCTTATATTCCGTTGTGCAGTACTGTGGAGCTATGTCAGTGAAGGAGCTGGGCCAGCTCACAGTGGAAGAAATGAGTGAATTTCAATATTTTCTACCTTATTGGTTCTTATTTAAGCCTATGAAGCTTAATTTATTTAGAACATTTCTATATTTGTTTTAAATAAAATCATTTATTTTAATTAAATTAGTTAAAGGGAAGTTTTTAATTTCAAAGGTAATGTGTATCAAATACACCTAACATTTAGTTAATGTATAGGGAATGAAACCTTTCATTTCTTTCCCTAAGACAAGAATTAGTTGAGAGTATTACTTGCATTAAATGGAGAGAGAAACCTTTCATTTTCTCTCTTTAATTTGAATTGATTGACACATTAAATGTCATTAATTAATAATTTATTCATGGCAAGATTTATTACTATGTCTATATGTATTCTAACCGTACAAATTGTAGTTTAAGATTTATTTAATTTTTTTTTATTTATTTATATAAGTGTAAATATATATATGAACCATATATATATATATATATATCTGTGTGTGTGCGCGCGCGCGCACATGCATGTGTAACATCATAATCCACGAAGGGTATAATGTGCCCGTATATAGATGTTGGGATTTATATTGCAATGGACACATTAGCTCATTTTGCGTATACTGTAATTTGTTCAAATATCTGCTTGTATAATATGCCAAAATAGAATATTAATATATGTATATGAATATATATATATATATATATATATTATTGAATAAAACAGTTTCTGCCATAATAAATTAGTGCAAAATAATCACATGATAAAAATACAAGTTTTATAATTTTAGAAAATCTTGAAACACATTTTAGGCTTAAGATTAATTTATGGAATTTTTTAATTAAAATATTATTTATTACTAAATAGTTGATAATAGTCCATAATCAAATTAATTCTTAAAATATGAAATCAAGCTGAAAAATTCTTAAACATTTTTTGTTGGTAGAAGAGAAATATTTTGGGCCTAGGAAAATTTTCTAGAATTTTCTCAATTGAAATTATATTTTTAATTAAATAATTAACTACAGTTCGAAAATAAATTATTTATAAAAAATAGTAAACTAAGTTTAAGATGTCTAAAATTATTTCTGAAGGTATGTGTGAAACAACTAATGCTTATGAAATTTTTTCACAATTTTCTCAATTGAATATATATTTTTATTTAAATAATTGATTGCAAGCCGAAAGTAAATTAATTTTAAAAAAATATTACACTAAGTTCAAAAAATCTTAAAATTTTACAGTAAGCATCTTACATAGTGCTGAAAATATAAAAATATGAAATTGAAATTATGAACCATTAATTATTTTTTACATAATAAACAATTCATAAAATCATTAAATAATAATATAATATGTATATACATATTTAATAAAATAATTTTATATTTTATGATTCACAATAGGTATAAAACATCGTAAGAAAATTTTAAAATTAAATATATACAAGATTTAAACATATACACAATTAGACATATGGACAATTTGCAAATCTATACACATTTAATCTATATATGTACACATTTAAATATTTACAAGCCTTTGACTCCACGTTGAACAATGAATTCTTTTCTAAGAACAATTCCCAATCCATTAGGCTTCCAATCTGGGATTGGAGACCTTCTATTGCAAATTAGTATTTTTTAATTTAAGTTAGATTTGAAAACTTTTTAGGATGATTTTAGAGGAGAGTTGCTACCACTAAAATGAGGAGGAGGAGGAAGAAAGTGGTGGCTCATAAAATGAATTAGCCTTTGACTATGGTTTTGAGATTAGCTTTTACATGGGTAGGATAAGAGAGCAAATAATGATCTCAACGACACATCTCAAAACCCTAATCTCATGCATAATAGCTGGCCTATTCCTCTATCAAAACCAACGACTTTCACCTCTTAAATTCATTAATTGTGAGCCCATTTAACCCAATTTAAATATACATAATTATATTCAACTAAATTTGTTGTCGATATCTCCTATCGATCAACACGTTTATAACTTTTTATAAATACATGCAACGAATTTATTTCTCAAATCATATCCAAATTTTATATTTAATATTTCATAAATATTAATTAATTTAATCAATTTATAACAATTATAAACTAATTAAATTATTCAGTTTTAAGAGAATTCATCGATTTGGTTGTGTGACTCTTGGGTGTAAATTCGGTAACGATTAATGTTGAACTATTCAAACGTTAACGTTCACACATCACTTAGCAGGTGGTGTGACATTATGGTCAAATTTATCGCTTACTCATTTATGGAAAAATATTATTTTAATTTAATAAGCGTTACCCAGTTGTGACAATTATTTACACCAATTCTCTTCTTCAAAACTGTATCACTTTGGACATATTGAATTTGGTAATGGTAAAAAATTGCAGCATCGTCCACATTCAACTCTATATTCCAAGCACAAAGTCCTTGGTTCAATAATAACAATTATTATTAACCGAACTACTCTAGCCAAAGATTTTGACTTTGGGTTGACTTGATTTGACCGTAATACTAACCCCATACAACCGAGGAGACGAATCCTCTTTTGAATTGTGCTTCACTTCCAATACTTCCACTCGACCCAACTGTAGTCAGTCGATGGACATCGTGGCATGATTTGACTATAATCAAAGCGAAGCTTTCATATTAAAGATTCACAGTATTCTCAAGTCGAAAGAACTATATGAATTATTCACATCAATATTTTTTGTTTGACCTTAGTTATATTAACAAACAAAAAACTATCAAATGAGATATTCCATTGTTATCCAATAACTATTAGTACGCAACCCTTAGGTGCACCCTAGCAGTCATGAATAATACATTGCCTAACATTTGGAGACTGTTATGTACTCTAGTCTCAATGGATACATTGATATCTAGTCTTGATGCATCTTGACTAGGAACATTTAAAATGGTATATTTAGTTTTATTGTGATAAATTACTCACGGTTACAACACTTTGTAACTACTATCACAAAACATACCATTTATGGATTTTCTATTAAATATACTTTTAATTAATTAATTAATTAATATCACTACATTATATCAAGTATATAATAGAAAGGAAACACCTTTATTTCGAACAAGATTAGTCAATGAGTTAGATATATGTAATAAATTACATAATTGCCCCTACGGCATTACCCAAACTCTATCAATTTCCCATTTGCACTTGGGGTCAATTATGGAATCTTATTCCTACTTCTCCAATCGATTTTCTCAAAACCAATTAGGTCAGTCTCTTAGTGAACGGGTATGCTATTATGTTTCAATTTTCTATTCTGTTAATCAACTCTCTCCGATGGTGATAAACTGTTTTATCATGTGGAACTGTTCGGAGTATGTCTCTCGACTTCCAATGAGCTCTAAGTTCTGTTTATGAACTATATCGCGATATTGTTATCATGTAACAATGTTATGAAATTCTCAACATTTGGAATCGGCTTAGTTATAAATTTGTGTATTTATATATATGTACACATGCATTTTTTGCGGCACTATTCAAGGCGATGTACTTAATATTTTTTATTAATTAGCCACGGCGTTTGATTTGGAACATTTCGTACCTAAAGATTCTTAACTTGAATTTATTATTGACATATTATATTCTATATCACTTATGATGTTTGAGTCTGTACACTCCTTTAAAAGGAGTTTTTGTTTCTGTAAACAATTCTCTAGTATTTCATAAATACATGAGAACACTTCAAACAACCATTTAGTGATATCTATTTGGATTTGATATTTTCTTCATGTATCAAATACATAAACAAATCACGATATTGTAGATAACATAAAATGTATGATAATTCCTATTACCAATGCATAAGGAACTCATCTCACATATTCCGTATTATACAATTTAATAAGGTGTCTTTACATATCGATTTGGGACATTCCCAATATCTTATATACTCACCATAAAAGACATCATTTACAATCCAAAGCTGAGTATTAAAACAACTAAGGTTGATTTAACAGAAGTATGTCGTTAAAATCAACAACATGTTATTTACTTATAGTTTAGAAATATCAATGTACCTTTTAACGTTCTTTCTTAATGAACACACGCTTCCTCTACACTACGATTGAAAAATCAAACTATTTGATATTTCTATCAAAATACTTATTCAATTTTGATGCTTATAAAATTATACTTTTGTATCATTTCTTGGATCATATTCGAAAACCCACAACCTCTATATCGCTCCCACTGACATCGAGACACTTTGATTGTTATGTGCAAATAGACTATTCTAAATCATTATTTAGACTTTTATATTTCAACACATATATACCAAAACATTAGGTCTTATCAAGCGATAATTTTATGAGTAAATCTGAAATAACTTGATTACGTTGAAGAAAAAATCTATTACGCTAATTTTAACAATTGAAATTTACGAGGATATTCTTATCGACGTTACTCATTAAATTCCAATTGCATTAAACCTGTTCATAAAGACACAATCACAGCCAATGGATCACATTACTTTAGTTATGACTACCAAAATCATATTTTTGATAGCGTACTTGGAATTCTTTCGGATTTACGCATCATACCATATCATAGAGTCAACACTCTTAATGGTTTAATTAAACAACCGAGGATTAAATATTTTTGACATTGATAAGAAACTCATAGTTTCTCTTCAATGTGCGAGAATACTTATTAGACACTCTAATGCGATGTGTTTTCTTAGGTTAGTTAATTCCATTTCATCTCATATAATCAGTTCTATTTATGGATTGTATTCGATTCCATTTTACTACCAATAATTCCTCAAAGAAATTCCTTTACCATGAAGTTGGTATTTCTTGAAACAACAATTGTTTCTCAATGCAACATAACAAGTATTCATAAATGTTTAATGAATTTCTTTATTTATAAAACTGATTTGGTTTTAGTTTACAAAACTTATGTTCAAAACATAAATATATCATCCAGTGATAGTCTTTCCCAAAATCCTTTTGGGGAGATTCATACAAGATCACTCATGAACAATTATTATATGCAATCTTTCGACTCACACAACCTGCCAACTCCTTGGCTTAGGATGTGTTAGAGTTTCTTATAAATCCTTACCTTGTGTGATTTTATAAATTGTTATTTAGATGAAATAATATTAACCTTGTGTACTATTCTTAAGTACATGACCTTATAGAAAGAAACTAACTCAACTCCACTCATAATTATTCATACATTTTCCAACAAAGTTTGATTAATCATTATCGATGCATCATTATGTATCACATGGAGGATTGACTTTTGAGATTGAATCTTTTTTCATTTTTAGGTACGTTCGGAACCTTTTTCAATATACTCACTCATATGATCAAATCAAATCATTTCTATTGCATGTTATTTTATTCACTTCTATTTTATACTCTGTGAGTTTACCATAGACATATTACATGTGTATCAAATACACATGTCCCTATCTGTGATAACTCATCGATGAATATGATGAAGTACGTGGAATCGTTTTTGTATTGATGGAATTACGATTGCATGCATCAATATGTATCAATCCAAAGAGTTCAACAACTCTTATTATACTCCCACTGAATGGATGCATAGCCCTTAATTGTTTGACATATAATTAACTAGTATCACATGATTCAAAATCATATTAATAAAATTATTTTTTCAAAACTATGGTTTAGTGTAATTCCAAAATAAATGTAAATAATATTAGATACTTCTGTGTTTTCCAATGCAACACTTTTGTTATAAAAACAAATACCACATTATAGTTTTATTTTATAAAAAATATTCATAATATTCATATTGAAGTATAGTTATGTCTATTTCTCACTCGATATCGAAAAATAGTCATTATTTCAGAAATAATGTTCGGTATGTTTTACGAAAACAAATTTCGTAATATAAAGCAATCAATAAGTGTTATATGGTACGCTCCCACTATTTCTGCCATTACTATGATAACATACCATAATCGGAGGTCCAACATTCACTTAATATAGATTTATTTATTTCACACACTGCAACTAATTTACCATGGAGAGTTCTTCGATCAGATATCTGGAACTCAAGAGAAATAAATATCATATAAAACAATTTTCTGCATGAAAATATTTTTAACCACAAAAATGGATCAACACCGTGGTTTTAGTGTGAAAGCACCAGCCCTGTTCTTACAGAGCAATAATACAGATAATATGAATAGAAAAGAACAATAAAAGAAAGAAGACAAGAAGATTTCTATAGTGGTTCGGCTGTTAACGAAGCCTATGTCCACTTTATAGTTTTTATTATAGACTGATTGCTGTTACAAGTAGTGTTTGGTTACAAGGCTTTTGACTGTCATTAGCTAAATTGAATCTCCAAGGTTAGAATCCACTGGAGAATCACAGTGAATTCCTTTGGAGCTTGTTGTGAGGGATGTGAAGGGTGAAGAAAGTTTCCAGCAGAGCTTTCGCAATCAGTCCAGAGAAGATCCCGCTTATGTTGCAGGTAAGATGGTATTTATAGAGATCAGAGAGCTTCTAGGCTAGGCCAGTTCGCCAATTGCTTGCAGATGTATGTAGGAGGATCTATAGGAGTTTACCTTGCGACCCAAGCCAAAACCCTGGATCGCTAGCGATCCATGGTCTATTGATCACCAGCGATCCATAAATTTAGCTCGCTTGCGAGCTAATGACTTAGCTGCTATCTCCATCATTTCGCCATGCTAGGTCGCAAGTGTATCGTGGCTTCATATGGATCGCTGGCAATCCATTGTGTATGGATTGCTAGCGATCCATACACTTGGTATATTTTGTATTTTGTCTTCTAGGCTCCTTAGCTCCTATTTCTCTCAGCAAACCATCATGTTGCATGGATCGTTGTCGATCCATAGAGTATAGATCGCTAGCGATCCAAGTACTTGGATTATTTTTGGAGTTTGAAGTTTGGAATGCTTTCATGGCCTTGTAGTAATGTTGTTCGTGTAGTCTCACACATTCCTCCATTTCGATGACGATCTACTAGCTGGTTGTGCTTAGCTGCTGATTGGACTGAACGGACGCTGGTCCCTTGGTTTAATCAAATTCAGTCGATGCTTTAGTAATATTATTTGGCTCTCTTTAACTTGTTGCTTTAACCCTTTTGGTTGAGTTCCAAGCCATTCTGACTTCATCAACTTATTCCGTCTTCTATTGGATCCTGTTAGGTCAAAAACCCGGATACATTTGCCCCTCATAGTACGTTTTCATTAGAAACAAGACGTGCTCTTGAAGTTATCGATTATAGTATCTGTTTACCGGGTTCCAAATAATCGCATTAGAGTTTTGCGGACATGTAGTAGGTTATGCTGTTGATCACCTAGTCTTGGTCTCGACCGCTACTGCTTGTCGTAACGAATCAAATTTCTCTCCATAGATCCTTAATGTACTTTGAAATAATGGGTAAGTGTCACGACTCAAGTTTGAGAAAAATCCTCCGCCAACAACATGGGTCGCTAGCGATCCATAGATGATGGGTCGCTAGCGGCCTGATAACTTAGCCAATTTTTCAGTTATATTCTCTTTCAATAATATGGGTCGCTAGCGATCCATAAGATAGGTCACTAGCGACCTGCATACTTAGAGGAATTTTCGCCTTTTTCATTTTAGTTTGCCTATATAAGCCATTCGAGCCGACCTATCCTTCTATTCGAGTTGAGCCCATTTTCTTCGTGCGATCCAATCATCTTCCTCGTGTGATCTATACCTAAGGTGATCCAAGCACTCCAGCGACTCGATTCTTCCACCACAATTTCCTTCTGCGCCACCGTCATTGGAGCATTGCCATTGATTTCTCAAGCCACCTTCGATCCAAACCCTAGTTCGAAACCCTAGTTCATCATATCCTTAGATCGCCGCTGATCCATACACTTAGCTCGCCACTGGCCTAATTACAACTCGCTGATTCCAAGTCTTCGACTATTCCTATGTTTTAGAGTTCAATCTGAGGTGGGTTTGCTAATCATAGTGTTCGTTTAATGATTTGACGGCGAGTTTGCATTTGCAATGTTGGTCATGTGAAGTTTGAGTTGATTGCGGCTTAATGGAGGAAGATAGTAAATCGAGTCTTGAGTTTCTCTCGAAACGACATTCGGGCCTTGTCCCGGTGCTTGACACGTTTTGCTATCTTCGTCCATTAAGCTAGAATTGACTTGTAACAAGTTCCATAGCTGATATTGCATGACAAACTGCGGATTGGTCTTGGCTTTTCCAAAGGATTTGGACTTATCTTGCTTGCTTTTTGCACAATCGGTATACCTGCAACGAGTAGAATTTCCCACTTTGCTTCGGACAACGGATCCGTTATCGATCGTTGATCGATAACGGGTAAGTGTAGACTAGAGGAAGTAAAAAACGAATGGAAATGACATGGGAAATCCTTTTCATTTCCCACTGCGAGCAAACTATCTACACGGGATAGAGCGTTTGTAGTGTCTCGAACACCGAGCTCACCCCCTATAGACAACACACTGCACTTGTCCCGGTACATACTTGAACTCCGTTAGTTTGGCATGAATTAATATATTTTTAGAATTCAAGTGTTGTAGGGGAAATTATTAATTCAGAATAGAATCACCTGACCGATTTGAATGTGATTTCCGTTGTTTTAGAGTGAAGCATCCATCTTCGCACCGTAAATCGAGTGGAGGAAGTCCAACACTTTTGGCAGCCGAGTCATCATCCATTGCCCTTTCTCCTTCTACTTCACAGGCAGAATATGGTAGTTGGTCCCGGTAGGTCCGGTCTTGGATCGAATGCCCCCAATTTTAGAGTTCACCTCAACCCGCCAGAGAGAGCTTCTTCGGTGGTCTCTGCTAAAGTTCTGCACAATATCAGCGTGCAGCATCGTATACCAAAGGAGGACGTACGCCTAACGAAGAACAACGAGTTTGCTCACATGCCTCCTCCGGGGTATACCGCTTGCCGTCGGTATATGTGTCTGAATGGAGTCGTGCCTCCCTTTAACAACTTTCTGTGTGAAACTTTTTCAAACTTAGGCATCGCCCTATTCCGGATTCATCCTAACAGTTATTCCATATTGACTTGCTTACACGTCCTTTTCATGCGAACGTTCAATCGTGCTCTAAGCTTTGACGAGTTGCGGTAGTTTTTGTCATTCAAGAGGAGAGATGAATGTCCATCCTTGATCGTGATTGAGGCTCAAAGGAACCGAAAAATTGTTTTGCGCCTATAGAGTAACTTGTCCCAGTTCAAGACGCAATATTTCTTCGTTAGATGGCCCGAGGGGTTTAACCGTCTTTGGACGAAAATGGGTAAGTTCCTTTTCATACTTATCGAGTCCTGATGCGTTGCAGTGGAGTTTCTAACAATTCATATACTTCTTGCAGTTATCCCAAGGCCAAATAGGGACGTGTCTCTTTATGAAGTTTTTCGGACCCTCTGAAGAAAGATCCATCATAATCTTGCCGACCGATGAAAACTTGTTCCGATATGGATTATTGCATCCGGGAAGATCCGCTGTTAAAGTTGAGGTCCCCTCCCCTGCTCGATCCAGGGTCCATACACGATCTACTTCTTCTTCTCGCGGTTTCGAAGAAGGTGCTTCTCAAGAGAGAGAGGGCTTGTTCGAGGAATCAGCCGAAGAGGCCCGCAAAGGAGGAGATACTACTGCAACCGGAGTTAGTAGCCTGGTCAGAATGCTTTCGATCCCGGAAGAAGGAGAAGAGGAGTTCCAACAGAGGGAAGGCAAGGCCGCAATGAGTTTAGAGAAAGAGGAGGGGGAACTCGAGAGTAGGAGCGATGAGTCCACCTCTAGCAATGACTTCTACGCAGAATCCGATGATAGGGATTCGGAATCGTGCGAGAGACTCCGAGAATGATTCCCATCCTTCTAAGCTCACCTCCTCCAGATACGAGCGATAAAGACAATGCCCCGAGAATTAAAGAGCATCGGGATTCTTTGAGTAAAGATGCTGGTACAGAGTTCGGAGATTTAAGTGATGTTTATGTCGATTTCGATGCGCTTATGAGGAAGGACTTCAAATCTGAGGAGGTGCCCTCTCGTTTGAGCGGTATTATGCCTGAAGTTGGCCCGATTTCGCCTACGACGGCTGCCTGATCCGCTTCGTGCCGACGCTTTGGGCCTTCCCCCGAAACACACTACACATTTCACTAGGGTTACACTTGCTTTCACACATGTTACTTAATTTATCACCCGTTACTAAGATTTTTTATTTCTTCTTCATGTCAGGTATGACGAGAGGACATGGCCTCTATGAAGACTTCTAAGAGTTCACCGACTCCCAGCACTGGTCGAGGCGCTCTTCTGGCCATCATCAGCCCTGAGAGACGGAGGAAGAGTACATGAGAAGAAATGATTTAGAGGCCGAGACCCGTCTCCAAGAGGAAAGAGATCGGAGCCAGTCATATAAAGGCGGGTATGAGAAGCGGAGGTCTTTTGATGAGAGGGAGGAGCCATCAAAGAGATCAAAGTTCGACCATCGTTCGCATTCTTCAAAACAGTAGGCTTTTGCTCCGATGCACTCCTCAACAGGTCAAGAAATCCCCATCAATTCTGCTCCCGTTCCGCCTTCAACTTGCATCCCACCATCTTCTGTTGTGCTTGCCCCCGGTGCTTCGCATCCCCACCGGAAACCTACCTACTTCCTTCCGTCGGGTCCTCCCAAGCTTGAGGCGGCGCTCCCTGGGTGGTTTCTAAGGAGACTTAAGTTCGATCGCGATCTCCATCTAGTCCATAGATATTCTTACATGCCACATCTTTAGGTTATTAAAAACGATTTAGACCGGGCCAAAGGGTGGGAAAAATTATGTAAGTAGCTGGCAGATCCCAATTGCAACAACTACCAAGAAATCCTTTCTTTTAAGTTAGAGAAGGATTATTTTTAAAGAGCATTGTCAGAACGCGACGCCAGAATTAAACTACTGGAGGAGGAGAGAGAAGCGGTGCTGCAAGAGGAACGTCGACTTGCTAAAAGAAGTGAAATAGTCTCATGCCAGAATTGAGATCGTCTATAGGGATGGGATAAAAAAGGCTCATGCCAAGGAGGCGAAACTAAAAGAAGAAGTAGCTGCTCGTAGCGCAACGATTGGAGCCTAGAAGAAAACTATCTCTAACCATGACTTTATCGTCGAGGGGCACAATAAGACTATCTCTGACCATGTTGCGACGATCGCCCGACTGCAGGACCAAGTTGCACAGCTTAGCGCTGACAAGTCTCGCGTTGAGGTCGAAAAGGCATCCGTTACGGTGGACTATCTGGAGCTTCAAAGCGCCTTCAAAAGGAAGATAGAAAAGATGGACAAGAACATCTTGAATTTTTACGTCAACTCTCTACTTCATCAAGGGAGCCTTAGCTACTTGGGCCCGAAATTTCCATGCACTATCGCTGTGGTCTGGAAGGAAGTCTTGGCCCGCTTCCGCGACAGCGATGACGTTTACACCGAGCGAGAGTTAGAGGACGCCTACCTCAATGAAGAATCAAAGAAGGTGGTGCTCGAGGGTCGGGAAATTTTACGAGTCGAGAGAGAGAAAGAAGCCGCTGATGCTGCCGTGACAGCTGCCATCGAAGCACTCACTGAGCCTCTCATTTCTAGTGCTGGCCAACCATTAGAGCAGCCCCATGACCTGCCAATAAGTTCAGGGCTTGAGACTTTTCCTCAGGTAGTGGAACCGTTGAAAGACAGTGAAGGCTCGCAGTTTCCATGTCTGTGTCTGGCTCGCAGTTTCCATTTCCGTGCTCATTTCTATTCCTGTTCCAGTTTCCATGTTTGTGTCTGGCTCGCAGTCGGGGCTGGAATCCGAAAAGATCGCCGCACTTCACGGATTGGATGACCCTTCTGTCTCTTTGGAAGGTGACGTAACAGCGGTGGAAATTAAGGAGCAGGAAGTTTAAACGGAGCGGTCTCGTAAGACTCAATATGGATTGGTCGCTATCAAGAAGGAGAAGGTTGAAGCGATCAAAGCCTCGAAGAGCTCCCGTAAATCACAGAAGCGCAAAGTAAAGGGAGAATCTTCTGAGAAGGCTGCAGAGTAAGAGGAGGACGTTGCCACTTAGGGGTTCGTTGACATTACTGGCAGCAACACCACTCCTGAGGGGAAGTAGAAACTTCAAACACATGCCGGGAAAGGGAGCAATGGAAAGAAACGCTGAGGAGTTTGGGTGGTGACTTGTCTGATTTTGGTTCTTTTAGAGTCATTTTGTTCATGTTCAGAGTCTGTACTTAGTATTTTTGTTGTGGAATCTGTATTTTCTTTTATTTGGCCGGTGTTGTGTGGGTACGGTCCCCATGTTTTGACCATGTATAAAAGAAAATTATAAGTAATACATTGTCCATATTATGATTGTACTCTTACTTGTCTATTCATATGTGCTCTGTACACTTGTGCTTATTTCGTTCACACTCATTTGCTTCTGTGTGTTCTTACGTTTACTCTATATGTTTTCACTTCACTTCATGTCCTGTGATTACTGTCAACATTCTTTGTTTGAAGTAACAGAGCTTGTGAAATTACCATTTTTGTGTATTCTGTTTAAGTACCGGTGTATGCCCCCCAGTTCACAGGGCTGTTTACTTCAAATGACCGATAACTTATAGCTTAGATAATTTTCATGTTAAACTTGAAATTTGGCTAAGTCACAGCTCGATTTTCCTTTTTTAGAAGTTTTGCAACTTTAGCATGTAATCCAAGTTCCTTGTGATGTTTTGGTATATATGCAATTTATGCGTGTTTGAGATATGCACATTGTACAGGTTAACTGAAGGCAGTTTCACATTGTCGATGTTAAATTTTATTATTAGTCGTCGAGTGTTGCCATTTGAAATTTTCCGCCGGTTTGTAGCACTCCGATTTTATTGGAGTCGTGCCCCTTGCTTCCAATAATGGGAAAAGGTTGACTCCATTTATTTCCATGTGGATAATTTTTCCGGTACTGCTAGGGCAATTCCAGAACTTGAAAGTGAGTTTGGGTTTCAAGATCGATATGGCCCATCGGTCTGGAACGATTCTGATGTTCCTCGTGTTACCTGCCTTCGGGCAACGTAAAGAGTCTATGCTTTAGGAACGTGACTTTACAGCGATGTTCCTCGGCGTTGCCTATCTTCGGGCAACGTTAAGGAGTTGGTGCGCGGTTTACGTATACGCGGCTTTTGGTTTTTCTCGGTGTTGCCTATCTTCGGACAACGTTGAGGAGTTGGTGCGCGGCATACATGTGCGCGGATTTTGGTTTTCCTCAGTGTTGCCTATCTTCGGGCAACGTGAGGAGTTGGTATTTTGGAAATTTATGCTTGTCTTATGAAGTGCGTGGCTTTTCGTGCTCCTCGGTGTTACCTATCTTCGGGCAACGCGAGGAGCGTAAGATTTTTAAGAGTTAGTGCGCGGCTTATGGAATGCGTGACTTTTTGTGCTCCTCGGTGTTGCCTATCTTCGGGCAACGTGAGGAGTGTAAGTGTTTTAAGAGTTAGTGCGCGGCTTATGAAATGCGCGGTTTTTTGTGCTCCTCAGTGTTGCCTATCTTCGAGCAATGTGAGGAGTGCAAGTTTTTTAATAGTTAGTTCACGGCTTTTGGTACTCCTTAGCATTGCCTTTCTTCGGGCAAGGCGAAGAGTTTACGTTTTAAAAGTTAGTGCATGGCTTATGGGGTGCGCGACTTCTCATACTCCTCTGTGTTGCCTATCTTCAGGCAACGCGAGGAGTTCGAATTCTTAAGAGGTGGTGCGCGGCTTATGGAGTGCACGGCTTTCCTTACTCCTCAGTGTTACCTATCTTCGGGCAACGTGAGGAGTGTAATTTTGGGCCTTTCCGATGTTGCCAGAGCAACACCGGTTTTTAGAAGGCAAGGATCGGGTTCCGCCGATCTAGCGGTTTGTGTCAATTTTCTTTCATCGACCCGATGGGTAGTTATTATGAACATAGTTTTGTCGGTTCAAAGAGCGAATCAAATTTTATTAAGGAAAGCAGGGCAGATTTTTGCCTATTTACAATGCCCCTGGCATTCCGGGATGGGTTATTGGCTGAAAAATAGAGAGTACATAAAGTAATTTTCAAATGAAGTAATGGCGGAGTGATTCGCTATTCCATGCCCTGGGAATTTGAGTTCCATCGACGGTTGTTAGCTTGAAAGTTCCATCTCTTAGCTTTTGATTGATGACGTACGGTCCTTCCCAGTTTGGTCTGAAGACCCCCGGAATGGGGTAGACTCGCTTGAGCACAAGATCTCTCACTTCGAAGGTTTGGTTGTGAACTTTGGAGTTGAAGTACCGTGCGACCCTTTTTTGGTGGGCGACGGTTCTCAACTCGGCTTCTTCTCTTCTTTCATCGATCATATCTAGCGATTCGAGTAGGAGCTGCTCGTTTTGCTTTTTATTGAAATTTTGCCTTCGGTGCAAGGGGACTTCCAATTCAACAGGGATCATTGCTTCTGAGCCGTACGCTGGAGCAAATGAAGTGTGGTCGGTTGTCGCTTTGTGGGTGGTTCGATAAGCCCATGTGCGAGTGGAAGTTCATCAACCTAGTTTCTCTTGGCTTTAGTTAGTCGCTTTCTAATGGAAGATTTGATGGTCTTGTTTATTGCTTCCTCCTGTCCGTTTGCTTGCGGATGAGCTACTACTGAGAAGCTTTTCTCAATTCGAAAGCGTTTGTAGAAGTCTTTGAACTCGGCGCTTTCGAATTGGGTTCCATTGTCAGTGATGATTTTTTGTGGCATGCCAAACCTACAAATAATGTTTTTAGTAACAAAATTATGACTTTCTTTGTGGTTATGGTGGCCAATGGTTCCGCTTCGGCCCATTTTGTGAAATAATCAACATCAAATATAGCATATTTGGCCCCTCCTTTCGCTATCGGCAGGACGCCAATCAAATCGATTCCCCATATTGCAAATGGCCATGGGTTGACCATCTGTATTAGCTCTGTTGAAGGAGTTCTTTTAATTTTGCTGAATCTTTGGCAGCGATCACATCTTCTGGCGTAGTTTGCAGCGTCGCGGTATATTGTTAGCCAGAAGTATCCGTACCGAAGGACTTTCTTCGCAAGGGTTTGCCCTACAGTGTGGTCTCTGCATTTGCCTTCGTGCACTTCCTTTAGGATTTGTGGGGCTTCGTCATCAGACATACACCTAAGGAGGGAGGTCGAGAATCCCCTTCGGTAGAGTGTCCCATCTTGTATCATGAATCAGGGTGCTTTTCGAAGAAGCTTTTTCCGTTGATTCCGATCGGTTGGAAGGGTCCCTGCAAGTAAATATTCCTTTATTGGTTTCATCTACGTATCTGGTTCGACATTGATCTCGAGGATCCAGTCGACTTCCATTTCGTCTATGCTTAGGTTGGTTATAGTTTTGACTGGGACAAGCCCCAATGATTGAGCTTCCCAAGAGCTTGTTGTTTAGCTAAATAGTCTGCCTTGGTGTTTTGCTCCCATGGAATATGGGTTATGGTATAATGTTCAATGTCGCTTAGCAGTTTTTGCACTTTAGACAGGTACGGGGCAAGGTTCTCTCCTCGAGCTTGGTATTCCCCCTTTACTTGACAAACGACTAGTTGGGAGTCGCTGTAGATGTGGACGGATTTTATTTTAAGTTCTTTCACAACTTTTAGTCCTGCAATCAATGCTTCATATTATGCTTCGTTGTTTGTAGCAGGGAATTCCAAGCGCAGAGCATAGTTAATGGCTCGTTCTTCGGGGGTTTCAATCACTATTCCTGCCCCGAACAGAGTTTGTTAGATGCGCCATCGACAAAGAGCTTCCATTGCGTGTTTACTTCTAGCTGCGTTTCTTCTTATTTATCCTGTATACTAAACTCGGCGATAAAGTCTGCTAATGCTTGCCTATTGATGGCCTTCCTAGGATGATATGTGATGTCATATTGACTCAGCTCTATGTTCTACTTGAGAAGTCGTCCGGAGGTTTCAGGTCGATACAACACTTGCTTTAGGGGTTGATCAGTCAACACTTTGGTTGGATGAGCCTAAAAGTAGGGTCGTAACTTCCTAGATGCGATCAAGAGGCAATACGCTAGTTTAGTTTAGGATAGTTTTTCTCGGCTCCGGTGAACCGCTTGCTAATGTAATACACGGGTCGTTGAAGTTGAATTTTCGTTTCTTCTCACACAAAAGTGACGCTCAGTGCATGCGGTGAGATTGCTAAGTAAATGAATAGGTCCTCTCCATCCACCGTTTTAGATAGGATTGGCGAAGTTTCCATGTGTTGCAGCAATTCTTCGAATGCTGTTTGACAAGCCTCACTCCATTCGAAGTTTTTCTTTCCTTTCTTCAATGCATCGAAGAATAGTATGCACTTGTTTGTAGCTTTCAAGATAAATCGGCTCAGTGCCGCGACCTTTCCATTCAGGCTTTGAAGTTCCTTTTCATTTTTCAAGGCTTGGACTTCTCGTAGCGCCGTTATCTGTTCTGGATTAGCTTCGATGCCCCTGGCACTTACTATGAACCCTAGGAATTTCCCAAAAGCTACTCTGAAGTGACATTAGAGTTGGTTGAGTTTCATTCCATACTTTTGGTGTATTTTGAACATTTCAGCGAGATTTTCTAGATGATTGGCAGCTACTCGCGACTTGACCAACATGTCATCCACGTACACTTCCATAGTCTTTTCGATTTAGCATTTGAACATGGTATTCACTAACCGTTGGTATGTTGCTCCGGCATTCTTTAAACCGAATGGCATTACCCTGTAGCAGAACAATCCCAGATCGGTGATGAAACTGGTGTTCTCTTGATCAGGCTCATGCATTAGGATCTGGTTGTAGCCTAAGTATGCATCCATAAATGACAACAGTTCATGTCCCACTGTCCCATCCACAAGCTGATCGATTTTGGGCAGGAGGTAGCTATCTTTCGAGCAAGCTTTGTTTAGGTCTGAAAAGTCAATACAAGTTTGCCATTTTCCATTAGACTTTTTGACTAAGATTGGGTTTGATACCCATTCAGGGTAAGTTGCATCCCGGATGAAGCCGTTGGCCATTAGTTTATCTACCTCTTCTCTTAGTATCTTGGACCATTCAGGGCCCAAGTTGCGCCTTTTTTCTTTTCTAGTGTGAATTTAGGGTCAATATTAAGCGCGTTGCAAGAAATTTCAAATGATACCCCACACATATCATAGTGTGTCCAGGCAAATACATCCAAGTTGGTGCGGAGAAATTTAGTTAGTTCTGACTGCATCTTGTTTCCAAGGTGCGATCCAATTTTTAAGACCCGCGTTGGGTCGTCCATACAGACTGGGACAGACACTGTCAATTCTGTCGGTGCTACCCGATCCTCCCCTAAGCTCTTCTTTCTAGGGTCCAAAGCCTTATCGAATCAGCTATGGTCCCCGAGCCAGGGGCGGCTCTGTAATTGCTATTCAGAGGGTTCCCGGATGTGGAGAGTTCTCCCCAACTCCTTTTTCCTTTCTTTTCAACTCATGTAATTCCACGATATAGCATTCCTGAGCGGCACACTGGTCTTCTTTCACAATCCCGATTCCGTTCTTGTAGGGAACTTCATTGTAAGGCACCATTGGGCCAGAGCTGTTATGAAATCTGCTTGTGCGGGTCGTCCTAAGAAGGCGTTATATGCTGATATTTTATCTACGATCACAAAAGTCTGAATGAGGGTGACCCTTCGCTCACCTTCTTCAAGTTCCACAGGCATGTCAATTGTTCCCACCGGTTGTTTGGGTTCGCCGATAAACCCCTGAATCTTTGTTTGGCACGTAAATACGCTTTTCATGCCAATCTTCATCTGATCAAACGTACGTTTGAAAATTATATTAACAAAACTGCCACTATCGACCAACACTCATCGAACTACAGTGAGTCTGATTCCTACTGTCACCACCATTGGATCGAGAGTTGGAGCTTCGATCCCTTCGATGTCCCGATTTTGGAACACTGTATCGTTCAAAACCTTTTGCAGCTTGACCGAAGCTTCATCATCTATTATGAGACATGAGTCTTTCGGAGCATGTTTCAAGGAACTCGCGTACCATTCCATTTCTTCCCAACTCTGTTGCGTGGGGTGGGGTTCCCCAGATATTGTTCCAATAATAAGCCTTTGTTCGTTTTGTTTCGACCCTTCATCACTAGTTCCAGCTTGATTTCTTCGTTACCTAGGAGACCGAGGGGCCGTAGATTGATTGGGGTTTTGTGGCTTTCTCATATATTACTGGAGTTTATTGTCCTGAATCAACTCTTCAATGAGATTCTTTAAGTGGTGGCATTCGTTTGTATTCTGGCCATGTGTCTCGTGGAAGCGGCAGAATTTCCTTGAACACTTTTGCTGCTCAATTGCCTCCCTCCTAGGGGGTTTCTTGTATTCTTTAATTTACTGTGTTGCGAGATAAACATTTCCGGAGTGTCATTTAGAGGGGTGTAATCTTCCTATCTGAACCCTTTAAGTCTTTTGTTGCTGCCATTGCTATTTCTTTTTATTGGAGTTCTGATTTTTCCTCTTTTGATTCCCATCTTTCCCCGCGACTCCTTGAGCAGTTCTAGAATCGTGCGCGTTTTGATTCATTGCCACATCGCTCTGTCCGATGTTCATCGGTTGCACACCAGTAGACTTTCTTTCCAGCTCCTGTGTTCCCTCCAATCTTAAGTACCGACTCGCTTTACGATTGAAGTCATTCCTTATGGTAGGCTGCTTCATTTTAATCCATTTCTCGAATTCAGTCTCCGGGTGAATGGCACGGACTAATGCCATAAAAACCATGTTCTCATTAGGGTTACTTACTTCCGTTACCGTGGTATTGAACCGGTTCATGAAAGATTTCAGCGACTCGTTGCGTCCTCGGAACAATCCGGATAGGGACATGGCATCTTTTGGTTGCGCGGTATGGAGCCTGAATTGGTCAAGGAATTTTGGTTCTAACTGGTCAAAGGTAGAGATAGATCTTGGGGGAGTCTGGTGAACCACATAGACGCAACTCCTTCTAGAAAGATAGGGAAACATCGGCAACGAACAGCCTCTGGAGCGTTGGCTTCGTCCATATACCAGCTATACTTGTATAGATGGGGTTTTGGGTCCTTCAACCCATCGTAGGGTGGGATAATTGGCATTGTGAATTTGTCTGGATATTTTTCGTTCAAGATTTCATCGGTAATGGGAGTCCGACTTGGAGCGGATCCTCATTCATTATCTCTTCGGTTTTTACTCTCGTCCATCAACCGTTTAACCATGTCTGCTATGTATGCCTTTGATGTCCGGTAATCCTAGGGGCGGCAATCAGTCATTAAACCAAGTGTTTGGCTCTGCAAACAGTCTTGGCATGTGGGTTGAAGCCTAGGCTCTCCTATCTTCGGGAGAGCCACTCCCGCGGGACCCCGTTGGCTTGCAGTTGGCCTGATTGGAGCAGTTTGGACGTTTCTAGCATCATCGAACGCATTGACATTCTCTTCCAGTTGATGGTCTTGCTCTACATCATCTGAATCGGAGAGATCCATACCTATATCTTCTTGCGGGGTCTTGGCTCCTTGATTCAAGTTCAGAATTGGTTACCTTGTGGCGAACGGAGTACTTGCATTTCCGTCCACGTTAAGTCCTGTTGTCACCCTTTTTTGTGGCTGTTTTCCGTTTCTTCTATGTAGACTAGAAACGGAGGAATTCTCTTGTTCTATAGCAGTCGCGTGTTCAGGCATAGTCCTTGGAGCAGGGTTTGACTGTAAGATTAAGATAGCGTTAAGCTTATCCATTACATCCTTTTAGCTGCTTTCCATTTTTTGGTTTATCTCATTAAACATCTTATTCAACTCATCCATGGTGACAACTTCGTGTTGGCTGTAGGATGTCGGCACCTGATTTCATAAGTTAGCTCCATTTACTTCTGTTTATTATGGATTAACATCTTCTCCAGCTATTGCCGCCCTTATGAATCTTCTAGAGGCATTTCTTCTTCTTCCAGGAGCCATTGGTTCCAAACAGTGGATTTTTCAAGCAAAGATTAAGGATCTAACTTCTGGACCTATGGGATCCAACGTAGATAGCTAGATATGAACCCTGAGTTGGAGTTCTCAGTGAAAGCACCAAAATGTTAACCCAAAAAATGGATCAACACCCTGGTTTTAGTGTGAAAGCACCATCCCTGTTCTTACAGAGCAACAATACAGATAATAGGTATAGAAAAAAATAGTAAAAGAAAGAAGGCAAGAAGATTTTTATAGTGGTTCGGCTGTTAACGAAGCCTACGTCCACTTTATAGTTTTTATTATAGACTGATTGCTATTACAAGTAGTGTTTGGTTACAAGGTTTTTGATTGTCCTTAGCTAGATTGAATCTCCAAGGTTAGAATCCAACGGAGAATCACAATGAATTCCTTTGGAGGTTATTGTGAGGAAGGTGAAGAGTGAAGAAAGTTTCCAGCAGAGCTTCCGCAATCAGTCCGGAGAAGATCCCATTTATGTTGCAGGTAGGATGATATTTATAGAGATCAGAGAGCTTCTGGGCTAGGCCAGTTCGCTATTTGCTCGCAGCTGGATGTATGAGGATCTATAGGAGTTTAACTCGCGACCCGAACCAAAAGCATGGATCGCCAGCGATCCATAAATTTAGCTCGCTCGTGAGCTAATGACTTAGCTGCTATCTCCATCATTTCGCCATGCTAGGTCGCAAGTGTATCCTGGCTTCATATGGATCGCTGGCGATCCATACATTTAGTATATTTTTTATTTTGTCTTCTAGGCTCCATAGCTCCTATTTCTCTCAGTGAACCATCATGTTGCATGGATCGCTGGCGATCCATAGAGTATGGATCGCTAGCGATCCAAGTACTTGGATTATTTTTTGAGTTTGAAGTTTGGAATGCTTTCATGGTCTTGTATTGACGTTGTTCGTGTAGTCTCGCTGCACGTTCCTCCGTTTCAATGGCGATCTACTAACTGGTTGTGCTTAGCTGCCGATTGGACTGAACGGACGCTGGTCCCTTGGTTTAATCAAATTTAGTCGATGCTTTAGTAATATGATTTGGCTCTCTTTAACTTGTTGCTTTAACCCTTTTGGCTGAGTTCCGAGCCATTCTGACTTCATCAACTTATTCTGTCTTCTATTGGATCCCGCTGGGTTAAAAACCTAGATAACAAATATATTTCGGAATAGAAATCTTATTTCTTATTTCAACGTTAGGTATCAACCATTATTACTACAATTCATTTCCGATGTTTCTTTATGAAGCAGATGTGACTGTTCACTCTCTTCGTCCTAACTATACCTTAAATCACATCTACTCTTGTACATTTGTTTTTCTTTCTAAATGGTCAAACCATTCAAAAGAAAATCCTTACTACAATATCCTAGTGAACCCTTTAAAAAAGCGCATTTGATTATCCTTAACTTTTAAGAACATCAAATATGTCGCGCTTTTCGTAAACTGATCAAACATACATTCCAGTGATCGAGTTCTTAGATTTATATTGTAGTTTTGGTGTAGTGTTATAGTTAACAAAATATGATCCTTTTGTAATCAATCAAATTGAATACTTGATCTTGCATTAAGGTTTATTTGATTTTTCGGATGAACTAATTTAATTGAAATATTTTACATTACAAACTCTAACCGTTCAATATATAACATTTATATGTGATTGTATATGGATCAAATATCCATATTCTTTTATTGCTTTTAGAGTTCGAGACTCAAGGAATGTAATACATGGTCTAGACCAAATAAATGCGTAAGTGACCAAAATACGAATGTATTTAGTAGTTGTAATATCAGGCACTTGTATGGGTATTGAAACGTTAATACGCAAGGTATGTGTTATATTTCTATTTGTCAATCTTCATTTCATTTGTATATCTCAATTGGTAACCATTTTATCAATCTTATTAAATGCACAATTTATCAATGTAGATTATTATAACATTATATAGCATATGTTCTTACAATATTAGAAATGTTAAATGTTATCATTTCATTTTTCTAATAAGGCGCCCACTAGTCTTTTATGTTTCACTAAACCCTAAGTGAAACATAGAAGTCTTTCGACTTCACTAATGGGTGTTAGGACTCGTCCGTCTTGGAATTCTGATCTTGAGTTTGCTCAATAAGTCATAGCTTCACGGTTGATGGATAACTCCTTGTCGATTGTATCATATACAACTCCTAATCCATGTTACCTTGTCCTAACCTCATTTCGACCTTGAGTTTGCTCAACAAATTGAAAGAGATTATTCACTTATATCTACCATACCGTGATGGCCTAAGTATAATATACGTACATTGAGTTTGCTCGACAAATACATATAGTTATCTTACCTCGTCTATTCAATATACTAATAATACTACACATAACATATCTAGCTTGAGTTTGCTCAACAACTAAGGAGTATGCAAATAATGTATTAATATATATATGGTAGAGGACAATTTTATATTAAAGATTCGTTATCTTCAATATATTATATCGAGTGATATCGACTTATGGAATAATGTATTTCTTATCAAATACTCACATGATTCAAGTGTCAGACACATAATAAATCACGATATATGTACATATACGTATGTATTTATTTCTTAAGTCTATTTAGGGTTTCTTTAATGTTCCACCTTTAATTTTACATTCATATTATATAAGTTTCATTATTATATAACTTTTATATTTCATATTGCTTATATAATAGTCTTATGTATAACATTATGTTAACTAAATATTATTTAATTAATTTTAATTAATTAACTCTTTAATTAGTTTTATATTATTATTCCAATATAACTTTTATATTGGACATATCTTCTATAACCTTTAAGTGTATGCTATAACCTTTATAGTATAACACATATATCTTATATATGTGTGTTTTAATTAATTAACCTTTAATTAAAATATTTTAATTTAAATTATATTAATTTCAAAATTTAGTTCACATATACATGTATATTTATGTTATTTTAAACAATTTAAAAACAACATAACATATGTCTCAATATATAATACATGCACATGTTCATTAATTAGTTAACTTATTTAATTAATTTACTATTATTAATTGTATTGATAAATTTAAAATTTGAAATTAATGTGAATTGTTTTTCAAACATTTTGAAAAGTTATGTTATATTATAACCTTTATAATAAACATATTTTATTTTAAATTTAACAGTTAAATTTAAAATCTTTAACTTTAATTTTCAAAACATTTTGAAAATTAGCCTAAGGCCCAATTCAAGTTGGGCATTTTCTATTAGAAGCAACCTTTGGTCTCACATCATCTTTCAGGTCGGGCTGGTAACCAGGTAGGACAGCGTACTTGATTACCAAATTCCAATTTTGGACATTATCTTTCTAGACACTGTGCTAAGTGGGCAAGCTTAATTAGTTGGCCCTAAGATGACTAATTTAGACCGCATAGGCTATTGGGCTCTGATATCATTAAAGGAACTGGGCCAGCTCGCAATAGAAGAAATAGGTGAATTTCAATATTTCTTACCCTATTGGATCTTAGTTGGGCCTATGAAGCCTTATTTATTTAGAACATTTGTATTTTTTTTAAATAATATCATTTATTTTATTTAAGTGAGTTAAAGGAGATTTTTTTTAATTTCAAATGTATAGTGTATCAAATACACCTACAAGTTAGTTAATGTATAGGGAATCAAACCTTTCATTTCTTTCCCTAAAACAAGAATTAATTGAGAGTATTAGTTGCATTAAATAGAGAGAGATACTTTTTAGTATTTCTCTTTAATTTGAATTGACTGATATATTAAATGTCATTAGTTAATAATTTATTCATGGCAAGATTTATTACTATGTCCATATGTATTCTAACTATACATATTGTAGTTTGAGATTTATTTAATTTTGTTTTATTTATTTATATAAGTATATATGTATATATGAACCACATATACACACACACATATGTATGTGTGCATGTGTAACATTATAATTCGTGAAGGGTATAATGTGCATGTATATAGATGTTGGAATTTAGATTGCAATGGACACATTAGCTCATTTTGTGTATACTGCAATTGGTTCAAATATGTGCTTGTATAATATGCCAAAACAGGATATTAATATATGTATATGAATATATATATATATATATATATATATATATATTGAATAAAACAGTTTCTACCATAATAAATTAATGTAAAATTATCACACGATAAAATTACAAGTTTTATAATTTTAGAAAATCTGGACATATTTTTGGCTTAAGATTAATTTACGGAATTTTTTTAATTAAAATAATATTTATTGTTAAATAGTAGATAACAACCCTTAATCAAATTAATTTTAAAAAATATGAAATCAAGTTAAAAAATTCTGAAACTTTTTCTGATGGTATATGAGACATATTTTGGGCTTAGAAAAATTTTCTAGAATTTTCTCAATTGAAATTATATTTTTAGTTAAATAATTAACTACAGTTCAAAAATAAATTAATTATAAAAAATATTAAATTAAGTTTTAAAAATCTAAAATCTTCCAGAAGGAATAAGTGAAACAAATAATGCTTATAAAAAATTTCCAGAATTTTCTCAATTGAATTTATGTTTTTAATTAAATAATTGATTGCAGGCCGAAAGTAAATTAATTTTAAAAAATATTACATTAAGTTCAAAAATTCTTAAAATTTTACAATAAGAATCTTACATGGTGCAAAAAATAGAAAAAATATGAAATTTAAATTTGGAACAATTACTTATTTTATACATAATAAAAAATTCATAAATCATTAAATAATAATAAAATATGTATATACATATTTAATAAAATAATTTTATATTTTATGATTTACAATAGGTATAAAACATCATAAGAAAATTTTAAAATTAAATAAATACAAGATATAAACATATATACAATTATACATATGTCAATTAATTATGCATCAAGTTACAAGGGGCAGGATCCAATATAACAACAAATCAAATCAACATTTACAAAGAGGTAACCAGTCGGCAAGAGGAAGGGGCAGAGCAAGATGGAATAAAAACAACAAACCAAGATGCCAAATTTGTGAAAAAATAGGTCATACAGCCCCAAAATGTTTTTTCAGATTAAATTTAAACTATGTGGTAGGGCAAAACACAAACAATCAGAGAAATGCCAGTTTGAGTGCAAGTATGGCACAAGTGCAACAAGACTCAAATGGTCAATTAGAAAGTAGCCAAAATCAAATTACAAAACCATAACATATTCAAGATGAAGCATGGTATCCTGATTCTGGAGAAACTAACCATTTAACAAGCAATCTTGACAATCTTAATCTTGGAAATAAAGAGTACAAAAGTAAACAGTCAATTTGCATGGACAATGGTGAGTATATTAGAATTACTCATGCTGGTAAAGCTTATATCAAAGGTGCAAGACAATTATTTCTAAATAATTTATTGCGAGTACCAGAGATAAAAATGAATCTTATTAGTGTCTCTCAATTTGTTAAAGATAACAATGTCTACTTTGATTTTTTTCCTAAGTACTGCTTAGTGAAAGACATACTAATTAAGGAAACTCTTTTGTAGGGTGATGCAAACAAAGGCCTTTACAGATTCAATCTTGTTAACTCCACCAGTATTATAAAATAACAAAAAAGTTGAAATCTGTTTGAGGTTACCCAAACAGAAAAAAATAAAAGTACATTTGATCTGTGGCATTACAAACTTGGGCACCCGAATGCAAATATTGTTAAACAAGTACTTAGTGAAAAAAAATTTATTTTGAGAATATTTCTTTACCATATGTTTGTACTTATTGTCAGATGGGTAAAAGTCATAAATTAGCATTTAATGATTCTCTTACTATGTATATATTCAAATCCATTAGAATTAGTTGCTACAGATCTTTAGGGTCTAGCCCCAGTATGTTCAGATTATGGTTACAGGTACTACATATCCTTTATTGATGCATATTCTAGACATACTTGCTGTACTGCATTTTATATCATTAGTTGAAAAACTCTTATCAATTTCTTTAATAAGATGGGAATAGTTCATAGAACTACATGTCCCTACACATCTGAGCAAAATGGTTTGATTGAGAGAAAACAAAGACATATTATGGAGTCAGGCCTTACTCTTTTAGCTCACGCATCTCTACCATTAAAATTTTGGCCTGACTCATTCAATACAGTAGTGTATTTAATTAATAATTTACCAACAAGAGTGTTAAAAGGAGTAAGTCCTATAGAAAAGTTATTTGGAGTAAAGCCTGATTATCATAACTTAAAAAACATTTGGATGTCTATGTTTTCCTCATCTAAGACAGTACAACACTAATAAACTAGATTTCAGATCAAAACCATGTACTTTCTTAGGATATTCAACTAATCAAAAAGGATACAAATGTCTTGGTAACAGTGGAATTTTTTTATTAACAGACATGTTGTGTTTGATGAGCATGTATTCCCCTTCAGCAACTCAGATATGAAAACAACCAAGAAGGTATACAACCCAATAATGTCTATACCTGATTTACCTGTACATTCTAATGCTTGGCACCAAAAGAAAACTGAGAGGACTGCAGGAGCTAATGATTCACAACTTGAAATGCCTGATTAGTCAAGTCATGAACCATCAAATGAATCCAGCTATCTCAATCAGTCTCCTACATGTACAAATGATCAAACTCAACAAGTTAGTGATGAGTCTATAGAAATTAAACAAAATCAATTCAGGAATAATTCTGATCCAATAAACACGGAGAAATCTCAAGTGAGATCAGGTCAACCTATGATCACAAGATCAAAAAGTGGAATATTCAAACCAAAACTTTATACTGCAGTCAAAACAACAGAAGAGCCAGAAACTTTTGAACAAGCTACAAAGGAAAAGAATTGGAAAGCTGCTACGGATGAAGAATACAATGCTCTTATTAAAAATAAAACATGGGAATTGGTCAGTCCTCCAAATAACAAAAATATTGTTGGCTGCAAATGGACTTATAAGCTAAAGAAAAACCCAGATATAACAATAGCCAGATATAAAGCTAGACTTGTAGCCAAAGGGTACACACAGCGATATGGATTTGACTTCAATGAAACATTCTCCCCAGTGGTTAAATCAACAACTATTAGAGTGATTCGTATTATTGCTCTACATAAACAGTGGAATATCAGACAACTTGATGTCAACAATGCATTTCTAAATGAGATATTGCAAGAAGAAATCTACATGGAACAACCACAGGGATATAACCAAAATTTAAACCATGTGTGCAAATTAAATAAGGCAATATATGGCCTTAAACAAGCACCAATGGTCTGGTTTGATAGACTGAAAACCACACCAGTCAGATTGGGTTATCAGTCCACTAAATCAGAAAACTCTTTGTTTATTAAAATCAATAAAGAATCTATTGTATACATTCTAATATATGTTGATTATTTAATTATTACAGGTAATGATGAAGCTGCAATCAATGGCCTTATCCAGTATCTAGACAAGCGGTTTTCTGTTAAAGATCCAGAAATCTAAGTTACTTTCTAGGCATAGAAGTAATCAAGGAATCAAGTTCAAAAATAATTCTAAGCCAGAGAAAGTACATCAATGAAATTCTACACAAGTCAAAAATCGGTGAAGCTAATCCTCAACCAATACCCATGATATGCAATCAGCGGCTTTCTAAAAACAGGGGAGAACCAATATTCAATGTCAAACGATATAGAAGTGTTGTGGAAGCATTGTAATATGCTACCATAACTAGACCTGACATATCATTCAGTGTTAAAAGAGTGTCTCAATTTATGCAGGAGCCACTAAGTGAGCATTGGAAAGCTGTAAAAAAGATTTTAAGGTACCTGAAAGGGACTGGTACATATGGCTTATCACTAAAGACATGCAAAAATCTCAATGTGACTGGATTTGTTGATGCTGATTGGGCAACAGATCATGATGATAGAAAATTAGTTTCAGGATACTGCATTTACATTGGGGATAATCCAGTATCAGTGTGTTCAAAGAAGTAATCAACTATATCTAGATCTAGTTCAAGATAGAATATAGGAGTATGGCTAGTGCAACAGCCGAAATAATGTGGATACAATCTTTGCGTGGTGAGCTAAAAATAAAAACTGAACTCAAACCAACATTATGGTGTGGCAATAAAAGTACAATATACATGTCAGCAAACCCAGTTTTACATTCTAGGACAAAGCATATTGAAATTGACATATACTTCATTCGAGAACAAATACTCAAAGGACAGCTGCAAGTCAATCACATACCTGGGACTTACCAAAGGGCGGATATCCTTACCAAAGCCTGTCGGCCAGAAACTTCACAAGATTCAAAGATGATCTTAAGGTGAAGCCCATCTCCAGTCATGTCGAAGAGAATAACCGGGCTCTCATCTCTAGTCATGTCGAACCTTGTCGGCCAGAAACTTCACAAGATTCAAAGATGATCTTAAGGTGAAGCCCATCGCCAGTCATGTCGAAGAGTAGAACCAGGCTCTCATCTCTAGTCATGTCGAAGAGTAGAACCAGGCTCTCATCTCTAGTCATGTCAAAGAGAAGAACCGGGCTCCACTAGAAACTATCTCAAAGACCAAAGCCTCAAATCAAACTCTAATAGAAAAAAGGAGAGAACTCGGATTACGAACAGCCATCGAAGACCAAATCTCCAGTGCTCATTCGACTTCTGAAGCAACTAAGCAGCCATTACTCATTAATTTTTGAAATAAAGGCATCAATTTGGAAAGAATCGATTATGTCAATAGATTTCGCCAAACCCTAGTTTCTGGTTTGAGGGGAGGAGCAAAAATGAGTACTGCGGCTGCTTACCCTAATATTTATCTTAGTGATAAAGGATATCAGGTTGCGGTAATATGATGCGAACCATACACAAACGAAGATCTACAAAGACAAGTGCTTTGTTAACATGTTGGGCAGTGCATTATTTTATTTCTTAGCCCATAACCACAACACTTTTATTTCTTTCTTTCTGCACAGAGATGCAATATATATACAGATTGTTGCAACAAGTTCGATAATGCAATTGAGAAAATATTCAATCATTTTAATTCAATCATCAATTCTCTTGTACTCAAATATCTGAAGCAAAGTCATACTCCATGGTTCCAGGCAAAGCCAGAACCTAAGTTTTTGGATTCAATATGCATTATTACATTAACGAAAGAGGGCAGAAGTAGGATCAGTCTAGATTAATTATGTCCTTCATGTTTTTCACTTTTTGAACTGTGAATATTACAATTAATCCATATATTTACTGTACCCAAGTTGAAGGTCATCGCAAATTTAATGAAATGTTTTTGATACCTTGTAACAGTACCTTGTTTCATTAGAAAATAAGTAGACAATGGTATCGGTATCTCAGCATGATGAGATTTTGAGCATTTAAAACAAGTTAGTATGCAGTTTAATTTTTTTATAATTATAATATCGGTCAAATTGGTTTTCTTTTTTTGATATATGAATAAAATGACGTTCATAAAAACATTTTTCAATAATCAATTATATTTATTATTATTATTTATACACACACTTGACTCTACTATATAAAGAAGCCGAAGACGACTACATTTTTACTTCATCCTACCCTTAATTTTTAAGCATGCCCAAGAGAACCAACATACTATGATAGTTAAAAGAAACATGAAAAATTTACAATTTCATTTGCCTACAAGCTATAGATATCTTATACTTCACTATAATTCTTTATCTTTATACGAGTAACACAAAATTTTCATGAAAAACAACCAACACATTTGGTATGTACACTCTACGTAACATTGGTCCCATCATTTTGTGGTAATTCAACAAAAGCTAAAGCAATGTTATGAAACTAACAAACATTTAGAGTATATTTGGAAATAAACAATAAAAAAGTTTTCGCCTTTAACAAAAGAAATCATTTGGTTTTATAAAAAAATGTTTTATAAAAAATATTTCTCTTCATTTTCTTAGGTTTCTAATTTGTTGAAAGACGAGTTGTTAGATAGAGTCGTAAAGTGAGTTATTTTTCTAAAGTGTTTCAAATCTACCCATGAAAACTTCTCCATCGAAGTACTTTCTGTAAAAAGGTTTAAAATCTTTTCTCAATTTTCATATGTTTAAAATCAGGGTTATAATTACCTTATATGTTTAGAATCATGGTTATATTTACATTATATGTTTAGAATCAGGGTTATATTTACATTATGACAGTGGTAAAGTGAGTGTCCACCTGAGCCGAAGGAAGCAATTTATAGCCTTACATATGTGTCTTCAAGATTGGAGAAATGCCTGAACTGATGCACATTTGCAAACTCTTATCCTACTCTTCTTGCTAATGAAGGTAGAATAGAGAAAAAAATCAATAACATCAGATTTTTCTGTCAATTTCACCAGCAACAGTAAATTCAAGAATCAAGAAAGGAACAACAATAGCAGAAATCAAACCAATGTTCAAAGGGGTGGTCAATCTTTTAGATCAGATCCAGAGGCAGAGGTGGAAGATACAACAACAACAATAATAGACTGAGATGTCAGATTTGTGAAAAATTTGGTCATGCAGCCAATAAATGCTATTTCAGATTTGATGCTAACAATATACCATCACAACAAAGCAACAACAATTCAAGGAATTACAATCTCAGTGCTAATATGATCAATGCATATCCAGATTCTAAAGAACAACCAGAAACCAAAAGTAACGAGACAACGAAGATTGATGGCATTCAAGATGAAAGCTGGTATCCAAATTCAGAGGCTACCAATCATGTAACAAACAATCTAAGCAATCTAAACTTGGGGAACAAGGAGTACAGAGGTAAGCAATTAATTCATATGGGTAATGGTGAATCAATCAAAATTATACATACTGAAAATGCAAGTTTTGTAGGCAGAAAACAACTTTTTCTTAATAATTTGTTAAGAGTTCCATCAATAAGAAAAAATATGTTAAGTGTATCACAATTTGCAAAGGATAATAATGTATATTTTGAATTTTATCCAAAATATTGTTTAGTCAAAGATATTCTAACTAAAGAAACTATTTTGCAGGGTAAAGAATTTAAAGGATTGTACAAATTCAATGTTGCAAACTCAATAAATCCTGAATTTCGAAGAAAATGGTGTAATATTTCTGAAATTGAACAAGAAGATAAATGTAAGAATTTTGATATCTGGCATTCCAAACTAGGACATCCAAATGTAAGCATTGTAAAGAAAGTACTGAATAATAATAATATCTCTTTTCAAAAAAATTCGGTGCCTTATATCTGTACATATTGTCAAATGGGTAAGAGTCACAAACTTGCATTTCCAGTCTCTGAAACAAATTACACTAAACCTCTGGAATTAATTTCTAGTGATTTATGGGGGCCAGCACCAATAAATACTGATTATGGTTACAAATATTATATATCATTTATTGACGCTTACTTTAGATATGCATAGATTTATTTCTTGAGATCAAAATCTAAAACTCATAATGCAATATTACAATTTATAACTCAAGCTGAAAAACAAACAAATTGTCAATTGAAAGTTATGAAAACAGATGGTGGAACTGAGTTCCAACCACTCAAGGAATATTTTCAAAGAAAGTGAATAATTCATAGAACAACTTGTCAATACACATCAAAACAGAATGGACTTGTTGAGAGAAAACGTAGACATATTGTAGAAACTGGACTTACTTTACTTGCTCAGGCATCACTTCCACTAAAGTTTTGGCCTGATGCCTCTGCTACAGCTGTGTTTTTGATAAACAGATTACCCATAAAGGTTTTACAATTTAAAAGTCCAATAGAAGTACTTTACAAAATTAAACCCGACTATCAAAGTCTAAAGGTGTTTGGATGTCTATGTTTTCCCTACTTAAGGCCATACAATACACATAAGTTAAATTTTAGATCATCACCATGTACTTTCTTAGGCTATGCAGCTAATAAGAAAGGATATAAATGCTTGGATAGCAATGGAAAAATCTTTATATCAAGGCATGTGGTGTTTTATGAAAGGATATTTCCATTTAGCCAATCAAATATACAAACTTCACGAAAGGTATATAATTCAAAATTCTCTATACCACCAATACCTAAGCGACCTGATATAATGCCTCAAGTTCAAGGAGAAAGAATCCAGAATGATAAAAACTCAGAGTTACTTGCCAGATCCACTTCACAATATACTGTGCCCAGTCTTGAGCCAGGTCATAAAGAGGGTGAATCATATGAAAGTACAAGTCAAGCACCTCACCAGGGCACCATCACTCATTCAGACTCTTGTCAACCATTAGATGATTCACAACCACCTAATGATCAACAAGAAGTCACAACTGATGAATCAAATCAACCTCCTGCAAATACTGGACATCACATGATAACAAGAGCAAAGAGTGGTATATTTAAACCAAAAATATATAGTGCAGCTGTAGATACTGAAGAGCCAAATACCTACTATCAAGCTATGTAGAGTGATAAGTGGAAGACTGCCATGAAAGAAGAGTATGATGCACTTATGAAAATCAAAACCTGGAATCTAACTTCATTACCAAGCAACAAGAATGTTATAGGTTGTAAATGGACATATATAATAAAGAGGAATGTTGATGGTTCAGTTTCTAAATACAAGGCAAGGTTTGTAGCAAATGGGTACTCACAATAAAGTGGCTTTGACTTCACTAAAACTTTTTCACCAGTTGTGAAACCCTCTACTATTAGAATCATTCTTACTATTGCCTTACATAGATACTGGAACATCAAGCAATTAGATGTAAATAATGCATTTTTAAATGGCATTTTACAAGAAGAAGTATACATGGAGCAGCCTCCCGGTTTTAAACAGGAAGGAAGAGAAAAGCTTGTATGCAAATTGAATAAAGCAATGTATGGACTTCAACAAGCACCAAGAGTTTAGTTTGAGAAATTAAAGTCAACACCGATCAAACTTGGCTACAGCTCAGCAAAATCAGACAACTCCTTATTTATAAAATTCAATGAAAATACAATTACATACATACTAATATATGCTGAAGATTTTATCATTACAGGAAACAGTGAAGCGGAGGTCAACAGACTTATAAAGCTTCTAGACAAGGAGTTTTCAATCAAAGATTTGAGAAAATTGAACTATTTTATGGGTATTGAAGTAAAATGGATCTCTGATACAGAAATGCATATGAATCAAAGAAAATATATCTCAGAAATTCTACAAAGTGCAAAAATGGATCTAGCAAATGCACTGTCTACTCCTATGGCAAGCAACTCACATCTGTCTAATTATAAAGGGGAATCAATCTCAAATGATAGGCAACACAGAAGTATAGTAGGAGCACTGCAATATGTAATAATTACCAGATCGAAAATTTCATTCAGTGTAAACAAAGTAAGTCAATATATGCAAAATCCACTTGATGAACATTGGAAAGCTGTCAAAAAAATATTAAGGTATCTCAAGGGAACTATGATTCATGGACTGACACTACAATCATGTGAATATATCAATATTAACGGCTATGCTGATGCTGATTGGGCCACAGACATGGATGATGGAAGGTCTACTACTGGTTATTGTATATTTCTAGGTAAGAATACAATTTCATTGTGTTCAAAGAAGCAACCTACAGTATCTAGAACCAGCACGGAAGCTGAATATAGAAGTGTTGCTAATGCTACTGCAGAAGTAATGTGGATCGAATCAATACTCAGTGAACTTCAAGTTAAAACAAGCAGCAAACCAACAATTTGGTGTGATAATTTAAGTATAGTTCTACTTTCAGCAAATCCAGTTCTACATGGCAGAACAAAGCATATGGAACTGGATGTCTATTCGTAAGAGAGCAAGTAAAATCAACATAAATCACTTACCATCATCTTACCAAATTGCAGACATTATGACAAAGCCACTATCAAAGAGAAATTTCATTCGCTTCAAGCAAGAACTGAAGGTTAATGAACTCAACAGCAGCTAACGAAGTAAAGTTTCTTGTAACTCAAACAAAATAGAAGAATAATAAAGTCAGCAACTTCAATTAGAGTAAAATTCTACCTGAACGAAGTAAAGTTTCTTGCAACTCAAAAAAAATGAAGAATAAAGTTCGTAACTTCAATCAGAGTAAAATTCCACTTGACAATCAAGTGAAATTCCACTCGATGCATGAAGAAAATTGCAAGCAGCAAAACAGCAAAGCTAACAAGAAACTTCACTTAACTTGAAGAAGAACTGCAAATTAACGAAGCTCATATTCTCTGTTGAAGTGAATTTCATGAGATCTATAATGACCCAATTTTCTGTATAGTTTAAGCTGATAATAAATCACACATGTCCAACCCAAATTGAACGGAAAGACAAATAGTTAGGGAAAGAAAAAGAGAAAGAGGACAAGAAGAAACTAACAACACAGAATCTCACAACGGAACGAATAATCTATATTTTATAACAAATCTTTACACAAAACAAAACTGTAGTTTATATATATACAGACATCAATCAAAGTATACTAACATATTCAGCATGGACAGTTATAACAACCTGTCCTCACAACTGCTGGATAATAAACAACAATATAAGCAACGAAAATATAACCATTTACGTGAATACGTCTCTGGGCCTCCAGCTCGTCTCCGGAAGCTCCAAATATCCAAGTAAACCTGAAAATATGCTTGGTCTGACTCGAGAATTTAGGAAAGACCACACCCGGGCCAGTCTGGTAAAACCAGCGTGAGAAACACAATCAAATGGATTCTTAAAGTTTAAATAACTTTTAAAACAAAGGTGCCTTGTAAGACCACGCCGCACATAAACACGGACGGGTTTTTACCTAACGATAACCAAAACCTTTTATAGAAAGTCCAGTGATATTATAATAATGTCTAAGGGCGAAAATAATAATAATCAAGTAGCTATGATGCTCGTGAGTGTACATCACAAAAATACTAGATATATAATCGAAAATCGATAAGGCTCGTTCGCTAATTGTGTAGGATTTCCGTGGAGGTGCCCTCAGTACTTCAAGAACGGTCCTCTTGCACAAGGATCAGAGTTATCCTTCCGAAGCATCATACCCATCTAGCTGGGGTATTATAGGAAAAACATAACTGGTCTTGCTAAGACCGAGTGCATTGCTCCCGGCATGCCAAAACTGATAGATAGATATTGCTAGAAAAGAGAGCCGACTACACACTTGGGTTTTCCAACCCTACTGGCCATGCCTCCTATCTCTGGTTTTAGTCATTCCCGCTGATGGGGCTACATCCGGCATTCCAACTTACGCACCGCCCCCAAATAGATCACGGAATCCCACATGGATTCCAATACCTCAACGGGTCTTGGAATCACACAAAGATTCCCACATCTCAAATAGATGTTAGAATCACCCATGGATTTCCATACCCCTATGGGTCTCGGAATCACACATGGATCCTAACATCTCAATATATATCACGAATCTCCTTCATAGAATTGTATATGGTTTCCGGAGTGGTCACGGGTTCGAGTCATCTCTTACGAGTACACTCTTCCGTTTCCCTGGCGCTCCATAAACCAATCGTTGATTTTCCGGAATGCTCAATACCGGTTTTTTAGGAAATAATCAAACAATACATAGGAGTGGGGATCGTCCCCTAACCGTTTAAGTGGAAGGATCTCCTTATCATTTATCCTAGAAGAACAACAAGTTTATACGTACAGTATGACACCTCGAACGGTAACTGTACCGTATAATTCTCATGTTTCTCCTAGATATTTCCAGAGTTAAAATCCTTCGGTGTTAAGTAGGAAATATTTCTGTACCACCAAAATTAAGAAGGATTACATATTAGGCCAAGACTTGATAGTCGGTTATTTAACTATCAAATAAACAAACATTCAACCAAAGATCACATTTCCCACTGAAATCACTAAGCATCATTTAATTCAATTTTGATAAATTGAATCTCTTTATCAAAAACAGTCATATACTTGTCTCACCGGAATAAGTATATTCACAAACCATTTCTTTCAAAAATACTTGAAACTTTTTAAAATAGATATGGAAAGTACCCTTCGGTATTGACCATGAATCGCAGCTCAATGGATACGTCTCTATCCCAGAAAAAATCCAAACTTAACTGCAAGCAATCTCTGCCTCTCGAATTACACCATGAAATCAATCATAGATCGTAGTTTTCACAATGGTTACGTCGTTATCCCAGCGAAAACATAACAAACTGTAGGCAATCTCTGCCCTCGAATTACGCTATGAAAATCAACCACTTCTTTACTTCATAAATATCTTCAAGTTTATTTATAAAGTTTCTTTATAACTCCCAATTCAATTAGAAAAATACTCTTTTATAAATCTCAAACTATTTGTAAAACTTTCCTTTTTTAAATCCTATCATTTAAAATCAATTCTTTAAAACAAAATTATTATTTAATTATAGTAAAATAAACTT
Source organism: Allium fistulosum (assembly GCA_030737815.1). Classification (NCBI taxonomy): domain Eukaryota; kingdom Viridiplantae; phylum Streptophyta; class Magnoliopsida; order Asparagales; family Amaryllidaceae; genus Allium; species Allium fistulosum. The sequence goes on from CM060901.1 coordinate 1,153,222,691, forward strand.
TTAATATTTTGAAAATAACTTTAAATATTTTAAAATAATTAACTTCAAACAATATTAATATAATATATTATTTTTAAAACAATACTAGTATTTGAACAATTTATCTTTGAAATAATAATATATTAATACTAATTAACTCTTAAAATAATAATAACTTTAAAATCAATTTATTATAAAAAATAACCTTAATTAATAATTAAATTACAATTAAAACATTTTAAATGGTTTAATAACTTTGAAACAATAATTAAATATTCTTAAATAACCTTTAAGAATCATATTAATAAAAAAAATTAACTTAAAATCATTACAACAATTATTAATTATCTTTTAAACCAAATAATAATTATCTTTAACAACCTTGTTAATAATTAATAATTATTCTTCAAATAACTTTGATTCAAAAATCAACTTTGGAAAGAGGCTTAGCAACTTCAATGAAACTTAATCAAGTCAACATTAATATCATTAACTATCCAAGTTATAATCTAGGTATTCACATACCATCATATATGTAAGTTAAATCCATAATTAACAAGCAATTGTTAATACAACATTTATCCAATTCTAGTCCATTGGAATGAAATTAAGTGTCCACACTAATGTAATAGCAGAACGGGATTTATTTCTGCTAAATAAATGCCCAATTTTAATCAAGTCACCATTAATTCAATTAACTTTTCAAGTTAACAACAGATATTTACATAATCAACGACTACGTAAATAAATTCAACACTTAACCATCATTGGTTAAAATATCACTAATTAAAGCGGAATATACATTAACGATATATACTCAAATGTCCAAATCCATAGAATAGCAAAACGGGGTTTTATTCTGCTAATTAATTTCCAAATTAATTAAATTAGTGGAACGGTGTTTTATTTCGCTATACGGTCTCTAAACTACCATATTCAATTACTTAACAGTACGGTGTTTATTTGGCCAAATAGATAACACCATGAAGTATAATTAACTCAACCACGTAATTATCCAAATTAACGTAATTAAAAATAGTCAGTATTAATTTATGGATAAACTATACTGCTTCAAAACCAACAACAAATCACGTCCAAGCGTTGCATTCGTGAATACGAACCCAGCGCAAATATCTTTGGGTTAAATGGACCTTTGAATTTTGAAGTTAACACATAGTTAAACAAATTAAACAAACAAAAACAATTTAATTCTCACCAATTAGCTAAACGGGCCGAGCCCATTATCTTCTTCCCGTGCACAAGAAAGCTACGCCCACCTCGATCTTGCAATTGAACATATTAATAGGGACCTAAGTGCAAAAGGCTATGCAATGAACAGTGCTTCTTCCCTTCATTACATATTCCCACCGTGTAAACCTGCCAAGGCTCCATGCAAATAGTACTCCTCCACTTCCACATCAACCCATGCGCCCTTCGTGATGAGCCTCTCCCCTAACAATGCTCCTCGGCCACAGATAATCCCATGTCGACACAAATCTGCACCTACCCGAAACACATGGCCGAAGCTCCCTCCTCGTCTCATTCCATCACCCACCAAGTCAACATCTCCACCACCTTCCTCTACTCAACGCACAACCCAAACCAAGTTCTGAAATGCTAGGTTGGAAGCAAGAAGATTTGCCTGACTAGTGCACATCTGCAAGAACTCCTTCAACTTCGAGAAGAGCGCCGAGTTAATCATTAACAGACGAATGATACTGGAAGCCAAGCCCACAAAAGCAACTCCTCACTGCCCTCCTTATTCACGCATGTATTAGTTTCCCCCTTTCAATATCCCATGAACAAATGCACCACTACGAACTTGCATACATGCTTCAGAGCTATGAAGGGGAAAGAAAGTATTTTCAGGATTAACAACAGCTTGCCTTCTAGAAATTTTCCCTACCAGTCTATCTCCAATGCTAAACAAGTCAACGCTTTTCCAAATTTGATTTATAATAGTTGATTTACATGCATGGCATTGGTGCAGCTTTGGGAAGGTTGCGCTCTAATGATGTTGTACGTGAATGAAAAAGGAAAGAGAGAGAGGACAAAAAAATGTCTTCATTTAGTTTCATATGTGCTTGTGCCCTTGTCTTTGTTTTGATTCCTGAATGTTGGGCTTGTTTTAAAATGTTTGCAGCAACCGAAATGAATGAGGGAGGGGGTATTGTTTTTAAATGAAGAATGAAAGAAGAGAATTTCATAGAAGTTTTTTTTATGCGTGTGTGGTTGTATGAATATATATAGAGTTTCAAAGCTTCAAAGCTAAGGAAAGGTAGACAAATTCATAAATGCAAACCCACCTTAAGACGGCTGCAAGGACAAATAAAGATATGGAAATCTTGTTCTTAAATTTTTGTTGGCAGACAAGATTTCAGTTTGATTTAAAGAGTTAGATTTGGGTACCCGAAACACACTATGGTATCCGCGTACGAGTCGCGAATGACAAAAAAAAGAGACGATCGCGTATAACGATGTTACACGATCACAGAGCAATAATAAAATAGACAAGTTAACTTATTCTGTTAAATTCCAAAAGTATCGACGTTTGGCGTAAAATGCGTCAAATGAAAATATTTTTATTTTTCAAATTAAAAATTATGAAAAAATTCTAAAATTTAAATTAAAAATAAGTCATAAGAAACCAAATCTAAATTTGAAACATAGATTTTATTATAATTTAATTCAAATCCGAATATTTAAATAAATTAAATACCTAAATTCAAAGATCCAAAAATACGGGTCGTTACAAGATCTAAAGAAAAAAAAAGATTTTCTGACGGCGGCTACAGTTTGAGGAAATCGCAAACCCTAACCCTAAGTTGGGTTTGAAGAGGGGTATCGAATGAAATGAGATAATTGACTCAGCAAACCATTGCAACCGCAAATATACAAGTAGTGATATATTTCTCATAACAGGTTATTACATGCAAGTCCAAGTATCAGCTTCTTGGGCCAACACTCAAGCCCAGTAACGAATGTAATATCATTGTATAAATACAAACTGTATATGATGCAACAGTTATGTAATAAGCATTTCAGCAATTGTAAATCAAAGTCTGAAAATCAATACTATCATATTTTCTGTAAATTCTTTCTACTATGTTTGGAAAAGAATTTGTCTCTGCTGCCACAGAACTAAGAAACTATTGTGGAGTTAGTACAAAGTTAGGTTACACTTACATGGGTATTAAAAGGTTTTTCAGCAAATTACAATAATGAATTTCTTAGTTTTACCAAGTTTATTTTTGGGCTCTTAGATTGTACAAAAGCTATCCACAAAGCAACCAAGTCTTCAAAGCAGAACGAGAATTGCTAAGGAAATCGCTGCGGAGAAGGGAATTGTTCTCGATCCAAGCTTTGAGGAGGACCCCTTTGATCCTTCCAGTATCAGTCAAAATGTTATATGATATTTTCATTCATATTTTTATAGCATTTAAATTGATTTAAAGTATAATAAATGCATGAACATTCTGTATCACTATTGTATCACATATAGGTGGGATGCATGAGATAATCAAAGGGTATGTCCGATAACAATTTGTGCAAAATCTTTGTATGCAATTTATCACCTTTTTACTTATAGCTCAAAAGCAACAATTTTCTTCCTATTTCTACTATACCACGAACTTGCATGCCATGCCAGAGCTAAATAAAAGTTACTGATAACTTATTTGAATAGGTTGCTTAAAAGCTGTAATAACTCGCACCTTAAATTTTCGTTAAATCGAAAACCGAAGCCGACCAAAGCATAGATCGTCGGTGTTGGTATTCGGTAAATAAACAAAAATATATCAAAGCACTATTAGCAAAAAATTACAGCGGAATTGTAAAGTATAATAAAGCATATGATTATTAACTAAGGCAAATACCTCTAGTATCTAGTGCCATTGTCAGTACTAAGCATGCATAAGGAAATGTGTCATTCCTTCATTCAAGCCTTGTACCCAAAGACAAAGTCAGGAATTTAACAATAGGGGGCCAATTTTCTTTTTTAACTGACCCGTCCACAATATTTCAAAATGAAATGAACAACCAAAAAAGCAAATCAACTAGTCAACTAACCAAGTATTTGAGTAATACTCTACCACTATAGGCCATACATAGTACCATCAACTAGTCAATTTATTGTTTTTTTTTCTTTCTAAGCTACCGCCAAAACAGCAAATCAACACAATATATAAAAAAATTATTCTCTGCACGCAATACTGAAAATCAAGAAGGGACTATGGCCCCTACTTGACCCCTTTGTATCTTCGTTCATGCTTGTACCAGTACATGTACCTCTAAATATATCATGTGGGCTATAATGAGGAGTGGATCAGAACAACGTTCTAGTGACTGGTAAATTACATACTTTATAAGTAACACTAGTTTACGTCGATTATTTTCCATCACATGTTATGTCTACTTTTTAAACCTAGTCATCCTGACTTTATATACGCGTACGATACGCCCTATACCTATTCGAGGTATACAATAACTACATATATATATATATATATATATATCTATGTGTAAGTACCATAGTCTCCTTTTGGACTATGATATATTCCCTGCTAGTACTCTACACCTACGCCAGGTATCCACTATCTGTGTTTACGCCGAGGTTCTTCCCGTTAGTCCCTAATAATGGCATTACAACTATTTATCTGTACTCTAACTCGTCTTAAAGACTTATCTAGCCGCTTCGTATTGAGGCCTCCGTTTCTCGGACTAATCATGGACTTAGCACTATGGACTATTGATGACTAAGTTCCTCTGACTATCCTATTCACTTGAAAGACCACAACTAAGAGTTATCTAGCCTTGCCTCCTAACAACAAACAAACAACTGCAAGGTTCTGCATGTCTCAAACGTGAACTACACTAGTAGGAGATGTAGCCCATTTAGACGTAACCCTAGTCTTTCTACTGACTACTTCCAGGACCAATCCCGAGAGTGTGACCCAGACGCCGAATGATCATGGGGGTAAGGGCAGTCATTTAGATTGTCCGCCTGTTCAGGGACAGTGATTGGGGGACGACAACTGTAAGCTCTATTGTGCTCGCTTGTTTAGGGTAAAGGGCTACTCATTCCCATTACAGTCAATCAGTCATCCCAAGAAAAGTCCTATACAAAACACTACGTGTACGACCCTACTCTAATATATATATATATAGTATCAACCATGCTGACATAGCGTCGAGCTTACGCTCACCGTCCTATTCAAATTTCCTAATGCAATCAAGGAAATGCCTACTTACGGCCCTAACCCAAATATGTCAAATGAAGCATCGAGGTCCTGTGCAATATGGATGGATGTATCCATTTGAGAGCTATTAATATTGATTATGTTAAATATTAGTTTAATTACATATATTAGTCAAATTTAATTTGAAATAATTTTTTAATAGGTACTTAAATCATCTAAATAAAAAAAGTTAGAAAAAAGCACGAGTTGAAGGTTCAATTTGCAAATCATATATCGAAGATGAAGTTTTGTTTTTTCTCTCTCGTTATTTCAGTGACCATGTGAACTTATCATTTGAAAGTGTTTTGCGTAATGATGAAAGCGTTGAATAAGATTCTTCTCAAGCAATGTTATTTATTTTTAGACGGCATGGCCGACCTGTTGAAAAATGTGTGGAACTATGGTTAGACGACAGATATTACCATGTAGCACACACATATATTCTTCTTGATTGTGCTGAAGTTGCACCATTTGTTAGGTAATATTAAATAATAATTCTCGATATATTTATTTCAATAATACACGTGTAGATTATAATGCAATGTATTATCTATATCTATAGTGTTTACGAATCACAACGGTTTTCGACGGCTTATTGGTAAAAAATAACCAACGGCTTCCGATGGCTAATTGGTATACAATAACCAATGGCTAACTACCAACGACTTACGAAGGCCGCTGACAATAGACTGATTAAACCGTGGCTAACTACGTGTACATGGCGGCCTTCGGAATGCTGTCGGTAATGCCATTAGGAGCCGTCAGAAACCTTTTGTTGATGCCGTCGGAAAGCCGTGTGAAACACTGTTTGGTGACGACCTTCTTTTTGATGGTTTTTCCTGACGGCTGCCATCGGCTACCGGCGGTTATATGTTGTCGGAAATGACGTTGTATCTTGTAGTGTAAATATCCCTTACTGTTTGACTTTCACTTACTTCTTTAAGTATATTCGATTGTTCCATTTTAAGCCATTACCAGTTTTCTTTGATTACTATAACTTCTTAATTACTCATTTCTCCGCTTTACTTACAATTCATTGGTCATTGTTTATTTTCTAACTTATTTAAAATAGCATAAGTTAGATTTACAATTAAACTGTTGTTATTACCCTACTTTCCATAATTTGGTTTATACTTAGAGATTTCTATATTCTAACGTGTTAGAATTATATCTTCTCAAAAGGAAACGTTAAAAATGTAATTTTTCATAAATTATCTAAAAGAGGACTTGTGTTATGTTTGGAATTTTAAGGAATTTCTTTTCGATTATCATTGAAATAGACGGTACAAAATATGGTAAACATCCATATTTTGTACATCTCTTTCTTATGGACACATTCCTTGTTATTTCAAACGATACAATTTTATTTCATAACTATAAAACTGAATAATTTATAGAAATTACATTGCAACATACTTCATTCAATGAATTAAAATACTCCTTAAATTCCAATCCTCATTATGGTATCTTCTGATTCATGTTTACTAACCTATATCATTTAACCAACAAATCTGAAATTATTATATAATCCTAGTAATTTAGGGAACTACTTTCACCCTTACTTTCAACATTCAAGTATATACAATATTCAATGAAAGTTAACAATTCATAGAATATGTAAGCATGATTCTCAAATTCATTACAAGTATATATTTAAGCCTACAACTTCAAAATTATATTCAGACATACAAGGAACAAATTTACAACGATATAAATCAAATATAATATAAAAATATATAATTTCTCACTCTCTCTAAGCTTCCAAATCGCCAGATCTAAATACTATTATTACCATTTGACTTCCTTTCCTTCCTATCGAAATATGTACCAAAAGCATATATATATATATATATATATATATATATATATATATATATATATATATATTAGAAATTTAGATCCGAGAATAGATTTGAATTTAATTCAAATTTGGATTTGGATTTAGATTTATAATTTATCTTGCCTTTGACGATTCGATCCTATTCTTCTTCTCTATTATTCTCCTCTTCACTTATATACATATATATATAGTTTGTATAAATTTAAGAATTTGTGAAGAAAATAAAATGGCAGAGCTTCGTTGTTACTTTAGAAAATATGAGAAGAAAAGTGAAGGGTTAAGTCTGTATTTATAGGGGTTCGAATTGATGCCAGCCGTTAAATTAAATTTTATTAAATCCGGATTGCTCGACCTAAGTTCAATACACAGCCACCAGCCTATGAGCGGTCAATCGCTATACTATTATCGGTCAACCGATCCCAATAAGGAGTCGACCCTCGATTGTCTATTTATGTTAAATGTTAATTAACGTTAATTTGTTTCCTCTTACACGTTATTTACTATGATTTTTACTTATCTGATTTAATGTTAATTTTGCTTAGATGTTAAGTAACCGTTAACGTTAATCAATTATATTTATTTCCTTAATAACATATATAATTGTTTTTGAATTGAAATTTTCAAACGTCAATAACTTTTTCGTTTGAACTCCGATCGTAAAATTTTATATATGAAAATTGATTAGAAAATTGTCAAAAATACAACGGTGAAAGTTTTATAGTCAAATTCTAACATTTTTTAAAAATTCCATTTTCGGCTTTAATAATTATTTATTAACTCATTTTAATTAATTTGTTTATTTCCACGTGGTGTTATGAAAGCTATGATATTTAAGTTGTACTAAAACACCATCAAAAAACACATTGATCATGTTTTGTGATATAAGCAAAGATAACTTGTGTACCATAAAAAAGTCTATGCTCCAAAGGAGTTTCAATCATTTTGAATCACTTTAAGAACTAATTACAAGACAGACTTAACTGAATTTACTTTATACAGAGATGCATCTGATTTTGCCCAGCTGAATCTATACAGACTAAGGTTATTTCAAATCCCTACAGGCTTTTTTGCATTACAGTAGCATTGTTTCAAATTGTTATAATATATGAAAATGGTATATGCATGTAAGAAGTTTCAAAATTAGATTGTTTCAAATTGTTATAATCCAACAAGCTCCTTTCCTAATCGGCAATCGGCGGCTGAAGTAGAGACAGATCGACAAGGACACATAGGAGAGAAAATAGAGGATGCAGAAGCAAGGACGGCTGCGACTTGTGAAGCTGATGCAGTAACTTTGGAGTGGCGCGAGCGAGTGAGTGGTGAGTTGAAGCGATTTGAGAATTATGGCTTTGGATTGGAGAGGTAGGCGCTTGTTCCAGAGGAAATAAGGCCCCGTTTGGTTTGCTATTTTTAGTTTTGTGTTTTCGTCTAAAGAAAAATTCGCATTTATTATGTATTGTTGAAAAACACACAATTTTGAAAAATGAAACTAACATAGAAAATAGAAAACAAGTTTATTTGATTTTTCGTGTTTTGAGACATAACAAAAGGATGTAAAACAATTCATTTCCTCCTTTTCCCATCCATCGTCGCGATGGCTAAGAATTGTAAATTTTTTTTCACATTTTCTTGTATTTTGTATTGTATGTTGAAAACACAAAACACAAAACTCAAAACGAAACCAAACGGGCCCTAAAGTTTTGGCAATAAGTGAAAATTATAAAGGCAACTTAGGTGGGCTTTGAAATTTCATTAAATTAACGCCTTGTTCTAATTATACATCAAATCATTAATGGTTAGAAATTATTAATTACAATGTATAAATTATTATTTACCGTTATTTATAAATCATTAACTGTATATTATTAATTATAATAAATAGTTAATTTTAAATTATTAATCATTTATTATAAATTATTATTCACAGATCATTAATTATAAATTATTTTCATATTTTAAATACTAGTCAAATTTTAGGAAGTTTCCTTTTCTCACTTTTATGTTTCTACAATTTTTAGCATGATTGGCAACGATGAACATTAAAATATACGAGTGGAAACATTTGTGTTTACTTAGATTTTCGTTTGTTGTTAACAACGCTAACTTGAAAGTGGTTACACAACATTTATAACTTATGAGTAAGACAACCATAAATCAGTGTTGTTATAAATAAATATTTACAACGGTCGAAACTAATAAGTTGTTATAGATCTCTCTTACAGTTGTTAAAAATAAGTTTATTACAATTATTCAGGAAAAAACTGTTGTTAAAGACTTTTATTACAACCGTCAATTGGCGAATGTTGTAAATAAATAGTTGTAATATGATCATTTTCTTGTAGTGATATATCTTCGGACCTAAGTGTGTGCTTAAGCCAAAGACTTTGGCAAGCTTGATGATATGTGATAGGATGGATTTGACCAAGATGGTTGGCTCATTAAAGATGGAAGATTGTATGTACCAAATGCAGACGGACTTATAAATGAGGTGTTACAAGAGTGTCATTGTTCAAAGTTGATGATCCATCCCAAAGCTAATAAAATGTATGTATAAATAAAACAGACATTTCATTGGATATGAATGAAGAAGAATGTCGCGACATTCATCACCAAGTGCATGAGTTTCCATGTGGTAAAAGATGAATAAAAGAAACAAAGTGGTTTACGGTAATTACTTGAAATTCCACAATGAAAGTGAGAACGGATATCGATGGACTTCATCGATGGATTGTCTAGAACTAGAAGGGAGTACAATATTATTTGGGTTATTGTTGATAGTTTAACCAAAAGCATCTATTCGATACCAAATACATTCAATAGGACGGCAGCAAAACTAGTTGAGTTCATTTGATACCAAATAAAGTTACGAGATCTTCTTTCCAAATCCCAAATAATGTCACTATCCCTTTCGGTCTTCACCGTACATTTGGTAATAATATTATTAACTAGTTGGGCTTTTGAAATAATGAATGAGTAGATAGAGGACAGTTGCTATGTAAATACTTAGGAATAGATGATCCCATTGAGTTCATTAAAGGAACGTGTGAGGAATAAGGAAAATGCTTATGGGGGCTTCAGAGTATTGCATCATTATTTTCAATATGGTTGAGTTTCACAACAACGTGGATGTAAAATTTGATCCTTATTTTTAGTTATATATTTTCGAACAAATGTAATGCACAAAAAGAATAAAGGTTGAAGAAAAAGATATTTATATTAAAAAAATTGTTGTCACCAAAAGAACGACTGCATGAAAAAAAAAATGAAAATGAGAAAAAACAGGGATTAGAATAAATATTATATTGAACACTATTGCCGCATCGAGAAGTGGGATCTAAAAGAGACTAGTTCAACCGTTTCCTATTCTTTTTACATCAGTGGACAATTAAAACACCAGCGATCCAATAGCCAGCAATTTATTCACCAACCAGCATAAACGTTTGACCTCAATAAGTAGCTAATAAGTCACACTGTAAAACTACAAATATGCGTCTGTTCCCTTCACCGTATCAAAATTTCCACATCCTTTTCATTCGTCTCAAGTTTTGAGCTTTGAGGCCATCTTCATCACAAAGTTCAACCTTTAACAATCAATGGCACTATCATCATCTTCATTTCTCATAATCTACATAACATGCGCTCTTCTCTTTGCCAGCTTCGTTCACGGTAATTACATAAATCAATGCATTTTCAATAATATTCATCCTACTTCATAGCACTTATCTCATCTTTCTTTTTCGATTATATATCAGGAGTTGCAGCAAAACCTGAATGGCAGGTACGTACATATACCAAACCGTACACAAATTGAAATTGTACGTACATGATAAGACTATCACATCACATAATATATTGAATGTATGTGCAGAAAACATGGTGTGTGGCAAAGCCATCATCAAATGAAACCGAACTGTACAACAACATAGAGTATGCATGCTCCTACGTTGACTGCAGTATTATTCAGAAAGGAGGATGTTGCTTCTTACCTGATACCAGCATATCTCATGCTTCCGTAGCCATGAATCTCTATTACAAGTCTAAAGGATCCAATCCCTGGAACTGTTATTTTAGCTTTTCTGGAATTACAGTCATCACCGACCCTAGTATGTATATGTTTATTTCATTCTTTTCTATTTTTAAAAATATATGGATATTAATATAAGGGGTTTCTTTTGCAGGTTATGGAGTTTGCAAGTACGCTTAGGGTTGAAGAAAATGATAACTGAACTTCAAAAATATGTTTCCTATTTTGTGTTTCATGTACTGGAAGTCTGGAAGTAATGAAATTATGGATTTGATTACCTTGCTTGACGAATTATTTGTATGATTTGACCAAAAAAGTTGATTGTTCAGTCTGTAACGATTTACTCCTTCGATCTTCAATATATATTAAGAGTTCAGTATGGAGCATTTGCTTTTTGCCTTGCTAGTTTTAGAAAAGCGGACAACTACTTGTAAGAATTACTGAAACGCAAATGTTTTTCAACGAAAGTGATTTTGTTCACGCTTTTTTTTAAAGTATGAACAAAACACTCGGTTTCTATTGGTGGAATTCAGGGAGTCCCATATATGACCCTCAAATTCCTCCAATAAGAGGAAAGTGTTTTGTTCACACTTTAAAAAAAGTGTGAACAAAATTACTCACATTTTCAACAGGCAATGGAGATGCTAATTTGAGCTCTAGAAATCGATGCGATTGAATATATTAACCCCTTGGTTTCCTCGTTTTAAATTCTGATAAATTCCAACGACCATGTTCGTAAACGTTTTTTTGTAATGGAGGAGTATGCTCACCTATAAATAATTATTACTATACTAGTACAACTGCACCGTTCCATTCTATGATTTTGAAAAATGATGTATTTTAAAGATTGATACTTTACTCAATCGAAGTATTCATTATTATGTCTTGGATGTTCGAATCCATAATCTCCATAACACTTGGTTTAGAGGTCCCTGACAATTTTGAGAAAGATGTTTATTGCAATTTTTCAGTAATTTTGAATTTGAAATTTTGATTTTTTTTTTCATTCAAAAATCAGTGTAAAATTTTATTATTTTTTGAAGAAAGTTAAAATGTTCAATTGGTAAACTATCGACCTACACTACTAGAAACAGTGTTTATTGCGACGTCCATTTCCGACGACCGCCGACGGCACTTTGATTTTTTTTCGACGACTGCCGACGACAAACAATTGTCATGGAATGAAAATAAAATAACCTAGCCAACGACAATCGTTGGAAGTCGTCGCAAACAAAGCTATCGGCGGCCGTCAGAAGCCTCACAAAGTCGTGAATATCTTAGCTCCAGGCTGAAAGTTTTCTTCATTCGTTTCTTCCTCATTCCAGCTGAACGATTTATTTTTTCTAAAATCCCTAAAACGTATTTTCAAGCTTCCAAACCCCAAATTCAAGCTTCTGGATCTTGCACGGCTTCTTAATCACTCTCTATTGCTTCCAATCTCAAGTATAATCTCTCATTTTTATGAAAAACCTAATGTTTAATCTAAATCTAGATTTGCCTAATTTGATCAATTAGGGCTAATTAGGTATTCTAATTGTTTCTAATAGCCTAATGATGGTTTATAGTATTTCATGGAATACCTATTTCATTTGTTAGATTTAAATTGTGAAAAGTGGATATAATTCGTGAATTTGTGTATATGTGCAAACCATTATATATGTGTTATTTTTAGCATTGTCTTGTGTTAATTTAGGTGTTTATGTGTTCATATATGTGTGTGTATGTATTAATTATTATATATATACACACACGCATACTAATAATTAAATAAATCGTTTTCTATCAAGAACATCGTAAAAAAATAATTTACATATCTACCATAATACGTTGAATTAACCTTATTCGATATTAATAATTTTTCGAAATGTATAAAGTTAGTAAATTTTCAACCGTTTACAAATAATAATATATTATATAATAAATAACAAGTCAAACTATAAAACTTTCAATTTTTGTATAACATTTTTATTACGTTCTTTAGAGAATTTTTGGCACCATTCGACAAGTGTTGTACATGACCGTTATATAGATATTCGTTTTTGTCATGAAACAGACATTTATATTCATCTGGTACAATACTTGCTGGATTTGTCCCTGTATTGGAAAAGTTATAAACAAGGTAAACAATTATATTTCATACATTATAACGTTTTAAACGGTTCACAAAATTTCACTGTCACTTTTCTTTTTTGATTCCTGTGTACAAGCATTTGTATACAATATAGGAAACAAAAGGGAAGTGCTGCCAAAATTTTGTTGAATCATTTAAAGCGAAATAATTTACGAAATGTAATTGTTTACTGTATTTGTAATGGAAAGTAGGATGGTTGACAATCAAAATAGAAAACCATAAACCAACATTTCAATATTGTATTCTTAAGTTGGGTTAAATTGACGCGTATAAGTTTATGTATCAATAAATTGAAAAATAAAATGTCAATTCGTAAAATGGCCAATATTTATTTTTGAATTTGTGGTATTTTTTTAAATAGGAAAAATGATGAATTATTTTGTTGATCGGAGGAGATGGATGTATCAAAGAAGGCGACTGAGATGCTCAATAAATGAAGGTTTTTATAACGGTATAAACGTATTTGTTGAATTCGCTTTAAGTAATAACGGAAACGATGTAGAAGTTCATTGTTCGTGTAGTAGGTATAAACATTTGAAGTATTTGTTACCAGATATTGTGAAAGTTCATTTGTGCAAAAACGGTTTCGTAACGGAGTATTATATTTGGGATCATCATAGAGAAGTTGTAGCACATACTCTTGTAGAGTCTGAATTAGAGGTGGTTGGTAATGAAATTATTATGACGAATCGTATAGAAAATATGGTTGAAGATGCAATACGATCAATGTTCCATATGGTTGAAGTTGATGACGATGATGTAAATGTTGAAGAACCAAATATTGAAGCAAAAAAAAAATTACAACTTATTGGATGCTGTTAAAAAACCTCTTTGGGATGGTTATAAAAGCAGAACTCAACTATCAGTAATCGTAGAATACATTGCGATGAAGTCAAAATACAACATCACCGAAGTCGGATTTACAACTGTTGTACAAGCTGCAAAACGACATATGCCGCCCGATAATTTAATGTGTGAAAATCACTACGAAGTTAAAAAACTTATGTCGGGTTTTGGTTTACCATATCAAAAAATGGATACATGTTTAAATGACTGCATGTTGTTTTGAAAAGAGGACATCACTCTTAGAAAGTGTAGAATATGTAACGAGGAAAGGTACAAACGAAGAAAGAAGAAGGGAAAGGAAATTCCATACAAGCGTATGCATTACTTACCCATCACTTCTATGGTTCAAAGATTATACGCATCTTCTGTTACTGCACCTCATATGAGATGACATGGTGTGAGAACATAGGAAGAAGGTACGTTGACACATCTAACCGATGGAGAAGCATGAAAGCATTTTGACAAAACTTATCCCACTTTTGCAGTGGAGAGTCGTAATGTTAGACGTAGATTATGTACGGATGGTTTTTCACCATTTTCTCAATTTGGTGCTAAATATTCATCTTGGTCCATTATCATAACATCTTATAATTTACCTTCGTGGATGTGTATAAGAACTCCATATATGTTTCTTACTGTTGTCGATCCTGGCCCCGATGATCTGACACAAGGAATCGATATTTATTTACAGCCATTGATTGAGGGGTTAAAAAGAAAGTGGAATGAAAGAGTATAAACATACGACGTTTCAAAGAATTTTTTTTCATACGTTTGCTTCTTTTTTGTGGACTTAAGTGATTTTTCTGCTTATGTAATGCTTTTAGGATGGAGTACATCCGATCGTCTAGCTTGTCCTTATTGTATGGAAGAAACATGGACATTTTCTTTACCGAATGGTAAGAAAATTTCATGGTTTGACTACCGTCGAAGTTTTCTCCATGTCAATCATCCCTTCAAAGGAAATAGAAAAAACTTTTTAGCTCATTGAGAAGAAACCAGACGACCACCAACGATATGGTCAAGCGAAGACATATATGAACTTGTAAGGTACTATCCAAAGACACATGAAATCGGAGTACAACTGAAATTGCAGGTAAATCGACTAGTCATAATTGGTGCAAACAAAGTATATTTTGAGAGTTGCCTTATTGGAAAGATCTTCTGCTTCGTCATAATATTGATGTGATGCACAACAAGAAAAATGTTTTTGATAATGTTTTTAACACAATTTTGAATGTCAAGGGGAAGACTAAGGACGAATTGAAATCAAGACGCGACATGCAAGAATTATGCAAACGTCGTGAGCTTCATATGAAACCAAACAACAATAAAAATCCAAAGCGTGTTATGAGTTAGATAATAATCAAGTTAAAGTTGTGTTAAAATGGGTGGAAGGATTAAGATTTCCTGATGGGATTTTATCAAATCTTCGTAGATGTGTTGACTTTAAAAACAGTAGATTGAATGGAATGAAAATCAACGACTGTCACATAATGATGGGAAATTTATTACCCGTTGTATTTAAAGAATTACCGCCCTTAAAAGTTTGAAAGGTAATAACGGAACTTAGTCTGTTTTACAAAGAGCTTTGTTCGACTACGTTAAAAGTTCAACGTTTACTAAACTTGAAGAAGATATTTCTATATTGCTCTGCAAATTGAAGAAAATATTTCCATTGGGTTTTTTTAATGTAATGGAGCATTTACCTGTTCATCTCCCATCTGAAGCACGACTTTGAGGTTCTGTGCAATATGGATGGATGTACCATTCGAGAGGTATGAAATATGTTACATATAAATTTAATTACATTCGAAAGTTAAAGTTAATATAAATTGATTTTTCATAGATACTGAAATCATCTGAAGAAAAAAGTGAGGCAAAAAGCATGAGTTGAAGGTTCGATCTGTAAATCATACATCGAAGAAGAAGCTTTGTTCTTTTTCTCTCACTATTTCAGTGGTCATGTGAACATATCATTTGAAAGAGTTCCATGTAATGATGAAGGCGACGAACAAGAGTCCTCTCGAACAATGTTATCTATTTTTAGATAACATGGTCGACCTTTTGGAAAATGTGTAGACGTAGGGTTAGACGATAGAGATCTTCATGTAGCACACACTTATATTTTTCTTAATTGTGCCGAGGTTGCACCATTTGTTAAGTAATATGAAAAAATAATTCTTGATCTATTCATTTCAATAATGCATACGCGTGTAGAATTTAATGCAATATTTTATTTATATATGCAGTGTTTATGAAAGAGAACATCCACGCGAAGATCTCAGTAAAGAATTTTCTGATTGGTTTTCAGAGTATGTATATGAACCGCGAAATTGTGTGGCCAACGAGGGATTGAAGCATCTTGCGTTGGGAACAAAAAGAAATGTCAAGACATATACAATATATTTCGTCAATGGATATAAATTCAACACAAAAGAATATGATGCTGAAAAATTAACTAATAATACATATGTATTTGTTAAAAGTAGTGATGACCCAGAAAATCATATAAATGATTTTTATGGCGTTTTAACCCAAATTTTGCAACCGACATATTTCTCATGACCCGTGGAGGATGTTTTTCTGTTTAGATGCAATTGGTTCGGCAATGTTCCAGGTTCTGGAATTAATTAATGTGCATAAGGATTATAATCTTATTGAAATAAAGCACACGTCGTATTATCACAAGTATGATCCTTTTGTACTAGCCAAACAAGCGTTGCAAGTTTATTACGCTTCTTATCCTTCTCTAAAAAGAGATAAAGCAGATTGGTAAGAAGTTTTTAAAACAAAGGCAAGATTTATGTTTGATGGAAAGAATATTTCGGACGAACAATCTTATCATGCAGATCTTGAGCAAAGCAACGAAATAATAATAACAGACGATCGTACTGATTTTGGACCTCTGAACGATGAATCAAACATTTTGGTAGAAGCATTTGAGAGTAGAGAGGAAAATAATGTAGAATATGAGACCGATTCTGAATCAGAAGACGATGAGAATTGATAAAAATATTATGTTGAATTCAAATGTATTATGCAATTTATGTAATTGATGACATTTATTTTACAAGTTATGTAATTTATGTCATTTATGAAACTGAATATTCTTATTGTCATTTACGTAATTTATGTCATTTATGTCATTCACGTCATTTATACCATTTATGTCGTTAATTTAGCAATTTATGTTAAATATGCTATATTCTGCTTATCGTCGGAATATGAGATCCAATCTGAATCAGGTATATTTTGCAATTTATGTACTTTATGTCATTTATGTCATTATTATACAATATATGTCTTTATTATGCTATTATTCTTTTATAAAATGATGTGTCTATGACAAATATCATGTCGTCCAGAAGAAGGAGCATATCCTATTCTTCTGGAGGCGATGGCAGTGGCCTATCACAGCCGGTCACAGCCGCCACAACGTCCAGCTGTGTATTTGGTGCCTAAAGCGGAGGGGTAAGTATTAAACTTTTTTCAGCATCATAAATATTTTGTGTACGCTATAATAATCTATATCATATTTAACACAGAGGGTTCGACCTATAGCCGTCATCTGTAGATCTATCAGTTTCTACAGATTCATATAAGAGTAGGATGACGGCTTGCTTGCCAAAGTGGGATAATATTCCTTTCCACATCATGAAGTGTATATGGTAGGATTTCATTGTAAGTATAATCTTCTATTTTCCATTCTCAATTTATTTGTCGCTTATTTATTGTTCACCTTATGTTGTTTAATTATTTATCGCTTGTTTATCATGAAATGCAGGCCACAGTCAACGTCCAAGCAGACGGCATGCAGCTGGTATGACACTACTGGATGTAGAAGATGAGGAAGAATTACCAGGATTCTATGTCGGCTGTGAAGCATAAAGGGGAGAAGCTGAACTGGATGTAAGCGAGTGTGTGGGAGGGTTGGCTAGCGCATTGAGAGAGCGACGAAGCGAAGGTAAGTGTACTAATCTTTTATTAATTATTTGATTGATATGTAATTATCAAAAAATATTTGGCAAGTAAATAATGTATTGTTTATTTAAATGTACAGACAGAGTCGCATAGAAACTCTGCAAATAGGAATGGGAATCCTGTCACTCATCGAGGAGGGTTCAAGTCATTCCAACAATATCGCCATGAGTTAGTAAATTTATTAACTGCGAATTGTAAATAGTTATTATGCTGTATAATTTTGAATTTACAATAATAGTACATAATAATCAATTTCAGGAAGCGGAGGCATAGGATCCCGTATCATACATGGATGTATTTATCCATACTCATGCCGTCGAGCATGTAAATCCAAACGGAACTGTTTCATATACGTGGCCCGATGATAAATCGCGGGAGAGCCATGTAAGCATATTTTAGTTTATATACTATTAGTAATTGTTTTAATTATTAAAGTATAATGAATTAAGATATTATGCTATTAATTTCAAATGTATTTTTATTTGTTCATGCAGGCACGGTTTATGAAACAAAGGCAGAATCTCCTAGAGGAAACAGGTCGAGAGTAGCTGACTACAGACGAGGAGTATGTCATTTTTGATTTAGTCATGCACCTACCTTCACGGAACAGGCGTTACGATTTTAGCAATCAAGCGGTGATGAATAATATATTTAGATATAACAATTTATTAATCTTTCAGTTCTAAAGAACTTCGCATCGCTTTAGTTTCGATAATAAGTTTATAGATATAACGATTAAAATATTATGTTGTAGCTTCGATAGTAAGATTGTAGTAATTGAACTTTTACTAAATTAAATAAGTATTGCAGGCTAGACGGAGGAGAGCTAGCCAAAGCAAAGCTCAGATCGATCTAGCAGAGATCGAGGAATTGAAAGGTAGGATGGTGCAGTTGGAGGAGAAAAACAGTCGGTAGGCCATTGAGTTGACACAGCTGCTGGACCAGTGTATTGCTCAGTACATGCAGCAGTATGGTGGCCGCTTTCCATCTTCAGCTGATTCCAGAGGTTCTGGAGGTGATTGACGGGAATAAAAGGTATGTTTTTTTGTTATGCGGCATTGTTTAGTATTATTTGATGATACATTGAGATGTTTTGTATATTATTTGATGGTACATTTGGTGATGGTCAGTTTGACATTTGTGAGTTGATGGTGGTGAGTTATTGATGATGACATTTGAGTTGTTGATGGTATGATATTTGTTAACGAAGTGTTGGTTGGTTTGATGTTATGTAAGTTATGGTTGGTTTAATTTTCTTTACGTGATTTGAGTATATTTATATGATTTGAGATTATATCGAATATCTGAATTCGATATGTGCTTATATGTGACTATATTATGTTTATGAATTGTGTATGTGAGGCTAGCATGTAGCAGAAATCTGGAAAGATGCTTCAGGTATTTCAATGGTTTCCGACGGCTGACGACGGCTTACAGGTCAACATTTTCCGACGGCTAGTGGCGGTTTTATTAGTTCCTCTTGTTCGGCCAAGTGTCTTCGACGGTCCTCGAGATCCATCGAGTTTTCCATCGGCAGCCGTTGGAAAGCTTACGACGGAGGCTGTTGGAAGCCGTCGGAAAAACTGTGCGGCGACGGAACAAATTGCGACGGTTTCCGATGGCTACCGACGGTCGCCGACAGTTTTCAGCCGTCGAAAATCGTACATTTTCTTGTAGTGTTATGATTTTAAATGGACAAATAAATTAATATGAGATTTGTAAATCCAAATTTTTGAATTTTGAATTTGAGATTAAAATTTTGGAGAATTAAATTTTGAAACTAAATTTTGAGCTTGAAATTTCAGTTTTAGATATTTGAAATTTTAGTTTCTAATATTTGAATTTTTAAAATGAAATTAGAATATTCTAAAGTATGAATTTCAAAACTTTAGGTTTTATCTTTAATTTGAAAATCTAAATTTATAATCTTGATATAGGAACTTTGAAACTCAAATTGAATTTGAAAGTTTTTAAATATAAAACCACAACTTTGAATTGTAAAAGTCTAAAATTTGAAAGTATAAAAATATAGAAGTTTGGGAAAAATGTTTGTTTGGTTTGAAAAGAAAATTAATTTTTCATAAAAAATTCATCATAGATGTTCAAAAAAAGAAATTGATTTCACTTCAGATTTATGATTGATTTAATCATGATTGAAGATAAATTATGAAATATTATACGGCAACAACTGATTTTGGGTTTAGAAGATGAAATTGTTTAAAAGTGTAATTCAAGGAGAGTTTTTTTTGCGTTATGAGAAGAGACAATAGTATTCGAACATGACAAAAACATGCTTATGCATAAATTGGCTTCGGAGAAATCCATTTTGCAAGCGTAAGGAAAAAGTTCCTTCAGGTCGGTTTGGTAAGACAAAAGACTGCCCAAAAGTCTGGTAGTTGACAATACGCATGCAAATGTATGTTGTTTGTCAAACATGCTCAAAAATGAAGTGGATAAGGGTATCATCATGTCAACGATCAACTCAAAAATCATTAAATTTAGCGAACTATAAAGCTTATATTAGAACATAAACATGCCTACATAAACGGAAGAAAAGTGACAGTAAAGGCGTAGCTGAGGCAGCTAAAAGATGACAGAATGTGCACTGAAATTGAGGAGTTAAGAAGCTAATACACTGTTGAACTGAAATTCATGCAGTTAAAATACTTTGCAGTTCTACGACGGTGGAGTTGCAAAAAGTTTGTTGCGAGGATAAAGCATGGATATAGCAGAAAATAATGAATGTTGAGAAAGCCTTATTAGATACTAAACAAAATAATTAAAGTTAATTGATTTTCATTCTCACATCATTCGTGTAGGAAATAAAAATATTGTTTAATGTTATATGACAAAACTGAATAGTATTATGACTTATACAGTCTAGATTTGGTGACCATAATAGATTTTTAACTAATATTGAGCACTCATGTCTTAAAATTAGGTTTTTACCGTAAATTTTTTTGAGTTGTTTTGAAAGAGAATTAACTAAATCATTTTATATTAATGTTGCTAAAGAAGATGCTAAAAAACCTCAATTTAGCGGGGTGTAGCGGAAAATAGCGAGGCGTAAAGCAGATCTGCTATTTAATCGCACTAAGTTGAAAAGGTCCAGCAGTCGAAGAGCGCTATGTGCTATAACGGCGGTATTTGTGGGGCATCGGTAGATTTTTTAACAACACGGACTGAGATGCGAAGTAAAATGTGTCATGTTGAGTTAACAAATGTGAAGATGGCTAAGGAGTACATTGAAACGTCAGCGAAACTAATGAATTTAGGAGGTGATGCACATTTGAGATGGTATAACTCTAATATTGTATCGACCCGTATTTTACGTATCAGAGGATCGTAAAATATTTTTATTTTATTCATATGAGATCGTATGGCTCTAAAATTTTAGGAAGTGGCTTTTAGGGACATTTTCCACACTTATGATTTTTTCCAAATTTCTACATGATCACTTTGACCTTGAAAATATTGTTTGGACTATAACTTTTGATATGAGTCGAATTTGGGTCACAAACCACTCTTATTGCTTCAGGATGATGATTTCCCACTTCGTAGAGTGGTTAAATAGAAAAACGGACATACCATTTTAAAGTTATAACTGTTTTGAGTTTTGACTGTTGTTGGTCTGCATTAATGGTTAATTAACTAAGACTGTGCTTAGGCTCACTAACCCATCTCGAAAATTGTGCTAAGGGGAGGCTGCATGAACTGATCTAAGTCATTTCATCTTCCCCAAAATAGCTTTAAACCTCCATTAATCCTAATTTCATCAAAAGCCTACCTTTCCCTTATTAAGCCTAACTAAATCATCAATTAGAGGGGTGAATAGAATATAGAAGCTTAAGGTTATCATTTTGGCCGATTTGCTTCCCTCTTCCTTGTTGTCTACTTCAGATTTAAGAGAGGAATTGATATTTTAGGTATTTGGTGAGTGGTTCTTGACCTCTCATTATACTATGCATGTTTATATAGTCAAAATTGGTGTTTTTAACATGATTATTGATCCTAAAATGTTTTCTAACTTTAATCACATTCTAATCTATATTTGTGCCCTGTGCAGTTAATGCCCCGCTATTACCCCGCTATAACCCCGCTATATCTCATAGCGGGTTTCTGCCGCTACGATTTTTCCATATAGCCCCACAATATAGCCTTTTCGCTTTAATCCCCGCTATTTCCGCTATATCCCGTTATTTTCGCTATATTCCGCTATTCCCGCTATATCTTCTTTAATAAAATGAATTGAAAAATTCAATTTATACATTATAAAAATTATGAAACTAATTTATTTGATTTAATTTTTAATATATTTTCAGAAATGAAAATACTCTAATATTCTACTAAATTCAATTATGTTATATAACAGTTTTACGTTTATTTAAAGTATATTCGCACATGTTTTTATTTAAAAATTATTTATGTATCAGTTATAATTCAATTGAATGGTAAATTTTCATTTAATTACCATTTATATATTCGTAAAAATATTAAGTATGAGTTTTATATGCTATTTTAAAGCCATCCGCTATATCCCGCTATATCCTCGCTGTATCCCCGCTATGACTTTTTGCACCTCCACCGCTTTGAATCTACCGAGCGCTTTAACTGCACAGATTTGTGGTCGAAATTTAAAGGTTTTAAAGTGATTTTAAATGGTTTTGCAACTTATTTTGTTCATACTCATATACTAGTGTAAAAGTTAGATTTAGATTAGAATTTGCTTGATTATCATGTTCTTAAGTATTACATGCATGAATGGATGTATATGTTTGATATTCCATATTTGTATGTTGTGCTTTGACATGGTTTGCTAGTTCTTTTAGGTAGTTAGAAAAGTAGTGGTTGAATTGGCAA
Organism: Allium fistulosum; assembly: GCA_030737815.1. Lineage (NCBI taxonomy): Eukaryota > Viridiplantae > Streptophyta > Magnoliopsida > Asparagales > Amaryllidaceae > Allium > Allium fistulosum. Next base: position 1,153,245,589 of record CM060901.1, read on the forward strand.
ATTAAAGGCAATGATGGTCAGAATTGGATGAAACTTGGAGGGGAGGCTCTGGAGGATGAGGGGAGCCCAAAATTTAATTTGCATCAAGTTTAGAGCTAAGTAAGGGACTCGGTACCAAGAGTTTTTGGGTCAGTACCGAAAGCTTTTTGGTTGTGGAAATTGCTCGGTGGAAGCTTGGCACTTCAAGTTGGGGCTTAGGGGGAGTGGAGGCTTTACAAGTCGTGTTGAAGTGTTTGTTTGTTCGCTTGGGGTTTGATGGCGATGTAGTAGCTCAATGATAGCTTCTGGACTTCGATGATGGAAACTCGACGGTGAATGGAATTAGGTTCCAATGATGGTGGCTCGATGTGGAAAGGAGTCGTGAGATGGTTATCCACAAAGCGCGCGTTTTAGGAAGAGTGACCCAAGGATAGAACATGCACTACAAGAAAAATTGTTTTTAGTAGCATCTATGACCAGCGTTTGAAATGTAAATGCTACTGTAAACACTAGGCTTGGTCTGTTTTCGCTAAATTTTGCTTCACCCGCCTTTTTTTCCTTCCATATAAACGATGACAGAAACTTATTCCCAAATCCTTCTAGGGGTGAGCGTTCGGTCGGTTCGGTTGGTTTTGAGGTAAAAAATGTCAAACCGAACTAAAACCGAAAAAAATCAGAACCAAACCGAACCGAACCAAATTAATTTCGGTTAATTTGGTCGGTAACCGATTTAACCGAACTAGAAAGGTAAGTAAAATAAATTACCATAGATTATTATTTAAATGATCGGTTTACTTAAAGGAAAACATATATTTATGTTTAGAGAAACTATTTCGAGTACTTTTTTAAGTTTAAGAAAATTAACATATTTTCAATAGATAAATTTGGTTTTTATTACTAAACAAATTATTAATAGTATTACAATGCTATGAATTTGGATAATATAATAAAAGTTCGGTTAATTCGGTTAAACCGATAACCAAAGTAAAATTATTTTACAAACCAAATTCAAACCGATAGAATTTCATAACCGAACCGAACCGACCGAAATGAACTAGTTTGGTCGGTTAATTCGGTTCGAACCGAATATTGCTCACCCCTAAATCCTCTTTTTCACCATAGTATATCTTCACTTCTTTGTTACGTTTCCTTCAGCGTCGATCTACCTAACTCCTCTTCATCGATTACCCCTCCTTCAAAACCATAAATCGATGCGATCACTATTTCTGCACAAACCCTAAATCGTTCCTTCTGTTGGCCGCGATTCACTACTAAGTTGAAGTTGACCCCTATTCCCAGTCAAAGTTGTTCCGCATAGAAGCCCTAATTCACAAATTTAGTTCGTGATCAACCTTAATCGAGTTTAATCCAGTCCAACTTGTAAGGTATGATATAAATTTGTTCAACTAATTTTTTCATTAAGTTTTTTAATTTTTAATGTTTCATTGTTTAAGATACTTTAATTCAGAGATTTTCCTTTTCTCAGAAAATAGGAAAATTGAATTTCGATTTTCCTATTTCTCTGTTATAACTTTTCGCTTGTTGTGACGTGATAATATTCGCATCCTATAATGAATGATAGTTATCAAAAGAATGTCAGTTTAATATTCATAATAATTGATTAATGATCATATTTAAGTGAATTAGTAAATATGAATTTCTTCATATAAGCTAATTGCCTTTTATTTTATTTTTTAATCTATTTATTTAGCATTGATGATAAATAAATAGCTTTAAATGGCAATTTTGTTTCTAATATTCTTGACTATGAAGTTGAAATCGATTGAGATTTGATTTTGGCATATTAAAAGTTTAACCACCCTTGGATATACAAGCCAGAGTATCCTGTATAAGTTTTGAAGTAAATATTATAAGTTTCAAAATTGATTGTATACTTAATCGAGCTTTAAAAAAATAATTAATTGTTAAATGATGCTACACTACCTAGATTCTACAACAAACATTATTAACAGCTGTTGTTTATATTATTTAATCTACCAATGCAAGGATGCTACTGCAAATAGTCATCTGAAAAGAATTTGTATCCATCCTTGTTTAGTTTACACGTATGTGCATGTGTCAAAATCCTTGATAAGCCTGCTTTTAAATAGGCATGTATTCTTCAGTGTTAAATTTGTTTGTGCTTAGTGTTAATTACTTCCCTTTATGTTTTATGTTAGAGTTTCAACGAAATAAAAAAAATGACAATCCATATTAGGTGCACTTTTTGGATAGTAATAAATGAAATATATTTGGTACAATAATTAATGAAATGTATTATTAGGACACTAACTATTGAAATCTATATTAGCTGAATTGAAACTCTTGGGACAATAGTAAACATAGCATATTAATCTTATGTTGGGTTGTAATTATTTTTGGTTTCATCATTGGTGTTTGTATAAATGACAACTTGTTAAAGCTAATGAGATCTATTGTTTCTATTTACTTGTAATGATGATTACTTCAAGTAATGCTATAGTTGAAGCAACTATGTGTATTGTTGCTGTTTGGTAGAACAAAGAAAATTGATTCCATGTGTTTTTATTTTGATCAAATTTTATATGCATGAAGGCTGCATATGTATAATTTTCAAATGTGTTACAGTAATAAATTTTTAGGGTTATCATTCACAAAAGTCAACATTACACAGATCATTCAGTACTATTGATATGTAAATGACTTATGATGCACACTTTATCGACGTTCATACAATGTAGCATGCTTTAAAACAAATAGTAATCAATAACATGTCAAGGTCTTTGGTTCCATCAAAAGGAGAAAAACACAACATACTACTAACAAAGATTAATATTAAAAAGAAAAAGATAAGTGCTTAATAAATAGAGAGTAGCTTAGCTAAATAAAATAAACAAATAATTGGCTTTTGAATTATGAACATCTAATCTAAGCCTATAAACCTATGTTTATCTGCATATACCTTTCATCAACTTCAATCAAGATTGTAGCATTTATATATTTATTGTAGTTATAAATATTCTTGCAGTAGATATACTACATGTATTTACTGTTGTTGAATAGTTAAAATTGGTGCTAATACTTAATAAATCTGGGTTGAAAGGCTAGAGAGTATAGCTATAGGGGAGCTTCTGCAAACTAGCATTTATTATGAGGTGAAAAGAACCGAAATTCATTTGTTTAATGATCAGCAATTGGATCTGAAATTCTGAATTCATTTCCTGGAACTGTTTTTAGTTATTGGAGATACTATTAGTGGATTTTTCAAGTGGGAAATTAACAGCAGAGTTAGAATCTATTATGGGTAAGTATCATTTTAATGCACATTAATTTAAGAGTAATAAGTCATTGGTGGTATTGTCTTTTAATCTGGTCGTGAAGTTAAAGTAACATAACAAAAATCCCAGTTTTATTATCAAACTTGCATATGTATTTATGTTGTCGTTCTAATAACATTTAATTTCTTGGTTACAAGTAGGTCTATGCTTAAGATTTATTGTTTGGCATACCTTTCGAGATACTGGAGTATATTAAAGTGGTAAACTAAACTATGCTCATCTATTACTGACAGCTTATGTCTGGCTTGTATGCCAGATAAGAGGTAAGTATAAAATATGCATGAATATTGCAATATATAGTATGTCGTTTCATTTGATTTGGAATTCTTTGTAATTTGGTCATTATCCTCTTATTCATGTGTCATAGTTCTCTTATTAACGATATTTCCCTCCTTTTTTTCCATTATTATTCCTTCCACTTTCCAATGCATAATAAAGGTGGCTTTATTATTATTATTACTTCCACTTTCCAATGCATAATGAAAGGGAATGTTTTCACTCTCAGTTGAAAGTATCGATCTTAATAGAATATGTAAATAAAAAGGCAGAAAAAGGGAGATAATAAGTTTTGGTTCTAGATGTAGAAGCTCAAACATCAAAATCAATTTCAGAAATATGAACAATCACTATGAAAAGGAAAGTCGATGCTTTACATAATCAAATTTCATTTAATAATCCATATAGAGCAAAATTTGCGGCATACAAATATGTATATATATTAGATAATCTGTGATTTATGATTTATATTTAATTTCGATTTAAAGTTTGAACATTACCATATGATTTACGATTTGAATCCCATTTTGAAAACATTGGTCTGCGAATGCTTTTATTTCAATGGTTTGCTTGCATAATCAATTTTCAATGTCGGTTATCAACAGTCCTGTGAATGTCTGGAAAACCACCATAGGCTTCAACTAAAAACTCAGGGATGAAGGCTGTTTTGGCATATAATTTTCTACATTATTATTTCAAGGGTAAATAACTTAATAAGGTTGTAAAATTGAACAATACTAAACTGATGTTTTGTCATATGAACGTTCAACAAGTTATATTTTTGCACCATAAAATAAGTCTGGAAATTCTAGTAGTATTTCATGAAGGCACAGTCTATTTGGTTAAGTTTAATTTCTTGCATGTGTTCTTTTGTACTAACATAAAGGTGATCTTTAAGCAATAATGGCACCATCCTTTACTGTATATTAATTGTTCGGTGGTAAGCAATGCTTCGGTCTGTCATTAAAACAAAAGATTCAAATGGATCGGAATAAACAAATTCTGAATGATTCATTACATGTTTGGCCGTATGTTTTATTTTTTGGTTATAAATATTACCATGTTTTCTTCATTGATCTTGATTTATATTAATTCGTTTATTACAGGATTAATCATACTTTTACCTGTTTACAGCAATTTTACTTCTTCTGATTACTGGCTAATTTAGATACTTGTTAGATTGGCAGGATTGCACGTGTTCATTTGAGGTTGCTCGCAAACGTGGTTGTAAACTATGCTCTGTTGACAAAGCCAATGTTTTGGAGGAAATTTTAATAACTCTTTTTATATTATTTTCTTGCAAGTGTTTTAGTGAATTTCTTTCAAAGTCAAATGTTGGGACATAATGTTGCTTTGTTGCATTACAATTTTGCTTGTTATGACTTAACAACTATCGAGATATTTCATACAAATATGTTCGCCTAATAAATAAACTTGAGAAATGAAGATTAAAAAAGAAAGCCAAATGAAGGCTTGAGGTAATTTTTGAATGTTTTATGAGTGGACTGATTTGCACATAAAAAAAATTTAACCTGTAAAAGCATTGTAATGTAATTCAGCTATTAAGATTTAAGCAGACATGGTTCGGCCGTTTGGTGCACTGGGCCATTCACTCAAGGAAATCAATTTCTTCACTGAAATATGCATGCTCATTCCTGTGAATTATGGGTTTACATTTTTAGATTTCTAAGACATGGGCTTGTTTGAACCATATTTGGTTCAAGGTGCTCTGATTTGCTAGGTAAGTGATATAAACAAATGTTTTCAAGCTGAAATTAAATCTCTTGGATGCTATATAGACCAAATACTTAAGTTTTAGAATATAGAGATTGATAGTTGCTCAAAGTTTTATACCCAACAGCGAAAGAAAATATCTCAACAAGTATGTTTGACTTCGAGTACTTTGATAGTTTGAGTATTATGTTGTTAGTAGTCATTGTTTAAGCCTATAAAAGATTTAAGAGTCCGCGGTAGTTTGCCAACAAGTAGAAAATTGATTTTTTTTCTTCTTCATCATCATATCATTGTTACCAAAATTTAGCATAAATCTGTGCTGTGATCTTAAAAGTCTGAATACAAATTCATGAAATTAGATTGAGATGCATACAACAAATGGATCTTGCCTATTTTCTGTATATGATTACAAATCTTATATTAAAAATTTGTGCTCATGTATGAAAAATTGCCAACCTTATTGAATAGTGTCACAAAACTTCTCATGTTTGGGATATATGTGTTTCTCATGTTGGCTAGAGATTAACTTATAGAAAATTGAAAAGAAAAGAAAGAGAAATAGTAATAGAAAGTTGTTTTAGGTAATCCAAATATAATCATCTGAAATAAAAAACCATAAATCATACAAAGATAGAAAAGTTTTGCATAAGCACTATTTGCTTATCTAGTTCAGTATCATTTTTGTTGAACTTTCAGTGTTGATTTATTTCGCAACTGTCTTTTACCGAGTTGGACTGAAAAAGTAAAAAGTAATATTGTATTACAATTTGATATTGTGCTTAGCATATTCAGTCTAGTTTCTAAAATAAGATGGTTCCTTTTCAGTCTACCTTTTTTTGTGTAAGGCATCTATGCTATGGAGAAAAAGAGTAACTGCAGTAGTTGCAGAGCAACGTGATGTTGAGCTTTCACACATGTATGTAGACAATGCTGCCATGCAGCTTATATATAACTCGAAATAGGTTTCTTCATGAAATTACTTCTTATGGCACGGTATCAAATTCGGTATAAAAAATTTGGCAAGGAACATGTTTGTTAAAATGCCCAAAGATATATATTAAAATAGTTGTCTATTACAAACAACTAATCTAGAAGGAAACTAATGAAACATTTGCTTGATAATTACAGGTTTTAAACCTCTATCACAGTCTATGTTGACTGCTGAGTATAATGTTCCATATTTCTTACACAAGCCATTACTCAAGAGTTTATTTTTTTAAGAACTAACTTTTGGAATATCTATGCAGTTTGACACGATTGTGACAAGCAATATTTTTGGTGATATATTGTCAGATGAAGCATCCATGCTTACTGGAAGTAACGGTATGTTGCCATCTGCTAGTATTGGTGAATCTGTATGTGACAATATTAAAACTAAATGAAATCAATAGATACCGAACTTCAATATTTTAATTATGTCAATTTAAATCATTCAAGGACCTGGACTCTTTGAACCAATACATGGTTCTGCCCCTGATATAGCTGGGCAGGTGAAATTTTGGTTGCAATATACCCTACATTGTTAAAAATAAGTATTAAGGTATAATAGGAGAAGAGTTATTTATACAGGACGTGGCGAATCCATTAGCAACAGTGCTTAGCGCTGCAATGTCATACTTCTCTTTACATTTGTTTCGTGGTGGTGGAGGATGGTTCGGATGGCATTTTTGTAGCTCGATGGTTATAAGTAGTTTTGTGGAGGGTACGTTCATATTGAATGGATCCTTGTTCCAAAGATTGCTGAGGATAATTCAGATGGTAGCAAGAAGGTGGTTGCGTTTTGGTGATTTTGAACTATTTTAGGTTGTAAAGGGTGTTAGTTTGGTCGCCAGTTGTGGATTGCAGTGAAATGTAATTGTGGAGATGACAATGTAATTGTAGTGTATGCAGTTTCATGGAGGAGGAACAGGTTAAGGAGATGGTTGGGGTAGCTTTAATTGTTTGGTGTTTGGGTCTATGTGATGAAGTCTGGTAGTGGGAAGGAGTTACTGATGGGATGTTGTTTCCGGTGCTGTGCTATTGAGGTTCATGCTGGGGAGGACGATCGTTTGAGCTCGATGGTTCGAGTATCATATTGTTATGGTTGTAGCAATGGGTGGAGGAGTGTTTAGGGTAGTGGAGTTCTGTATTTTGTGCAGCTATTTGGTAGAGGTTGAATTTTGCTGGTTTGATGATGGTGGTTGTTGTGAGGAGATGGTGGAGGATGGGTTTGGAAGTACACTAATTGCTAAAGTAATTGGATATCACGTAGATGCTTGTTCGAATCAATTGCATGAAGTTTGAAGAGGCACAAAATGTTCTTTCTTAGCCAATGAATCAAAATACTTATGCTAATGCTCTTGCTATTGTTAATTTCAATTAGTATGGTCAATAAGGATGCTAATGCTCTTGCTAAAGTTAATGTTAATAGTAATGCTCTTGCTATTATTATATACATTATACTTAATTATGCATGTAATTCATACATTATTAGCATATGTAAATTATTAGGATATGTATGTAATTCTAACTATTGACCGTTATACTTATCTACAGGTAATTAGCATTTTCGAAGTGAAGAACAGTCGCATTAAAGAATTGTCGGTAATTAAGCTATGAACAAGACTTTAACTATTATATATTGTAATATATTGTTCATACTAGTTGTGTAGACTTGTTTGTAAACGGTTGTGGTATGTGAATTCACTTATTTTATCAAAATACCATTATTGAAATGATTATGGATATTATACTTAATTATGCGATTAACGTGTTTTTTCAATTATTTGAATATGATGAATATCAATGTTGGTTTGAAATGATAATTATGTGATTGATTGTTGGTAAAATGATAAATATGTGATACTATAGTAGCATAAAAAAATGCTACAGAAAAAAAGAAGGATGCAAGTAAAAACGCTACTAAAAAATGTAATTTTGGTGCATTTTGAAAACATTGCAAAAAAAATTGTTGGGTTTCAGAAACGTTACAATGTGTTTGTTTTTGGTAGCTTTTACTACAACACAACTAAAATTTTCAGACTTTTAGTTGCATGTCGTGTCGCAGTGATTACGAAATGCTAGTAAAAGTTTTGGTAGAGTTTTTTCAACGCTTCGAAATGAATTTTCTGGTGTAGTGATGAGAATGTGGAATGGAGGAATGTAGAATGGTTTCTCGAGAATAATGGAGTCCAGATGGGGCGAAGAAAGGGCTCAGATATGCGTGCTAAGGAATCATTGATGCTCGGAGTATTTTTTGATGTACTCGAAAGCAGGGGTATTATGACTCATGGGTACTTTGAAAGGCTCACTCAAATCATTTGAAAGATTCTGTATACCCTAGACCGAGGGAAAGGATATAGTATCAGCTTTAGGCTAAAGATGAGTAAACTAAAAACTGGGATTTCCGTTAGTCCTGGCATGTGAAAGGCCATACGAGTTATCATATATTTAGAGCACATGGAGTGATAGTAAGGATTGTTTGATGGATGCTAGGGTTGCTTTGGTTGTTATCTTCCATAGTTTATCACTATAAGGATGTCATTGGAGATAGGTATTGGGGATAGGGATGCCTGGATACCCATTATCATATTTATTTTGTAGTATACACACAACACCAGAATTGTCAATTCACAACACTTATAACCGTTACAAATCAAATTTGTAACGCTTATAACCGTTACAAATAGGTACGTGACAAAATCTATAACATATTTCCCAACGGTTATAACTGTTGGCAATTTTCATATTTCCAACGGTTATAAGCGTTGGAAATTTTCATATTCCCAACGGTTATAACCGCTGGTATATACAGTATTTACCAACGGTTATAACCATTAGGAATATGAAAATTCCCAACAGTTATAATCGTTGGTATATTATGTATTTACCAACAGTTATAACCGTTGGTAAATATGTTACTAAAATACATCATTTATAACATCGATCAAACAGGTTTCATTTAAATAATGCAATTAAAAACAGCCAATAGTGCTGATCATGAGCTACGTGCGTTATTTTTTTTAACTACATAGACTAAGTGGAAATATACAAGAAAATCGTCAATACAAAGATGTCAATGAAATAAACAAAATTCATATAATCTGAACATAAATGTTTGAATGATACCAACAAAAATATAAGTAATATTCTCTTACAATGAAGCTAGTGAGTTTACACAAAATACAAGAATTTACCAAAGTTGTTTTTACAATGTTATAATAATTATAATAGTACAACACCTGCTTTGACTATCTGCAAGCTGAAACCAATCCTGCCATGTAAACTCTTCCAGTTTTTCTTTAATTAAATAGTCTCAAGCTCTTCATTCAGCCTCTGTGCAAAATGGTAGACCTCAAAATCAACTGAAGTTGCAGCAACATCTGCTCTCTTTATTGAATAAAAATAATACTACTACCATTTGAAGTAAAATGTTATTTTGGAAGCAGTAGAAGTAAAATAATAGATGCCAATGGTAGTAGTGAAAAAAATGTTATTTTGAAAGCGAAATTTATCACTTAAACACTGAGTGCCATGGTGGATATGTAATTATGCTATTTTCGAATTGAATCAATTAACATGATTCTTGTAATTAATTAAGTTAATATTCATAAAAAAGAAACCATAATGGGGACATGAAGAGAGATGAAATAACGAATAGTGAATTCAGTTGATATTCAATCAAATATGAAACTACCAGATATTCAGATGATCCTCAAGCTTCGAAACATAGCTGCAATTTAGATGATGCTTCAGATTTAAAAAATAGCTTGGATTGGGATTGAAATTTAGGAACATTTGATGATAATCTTGTCTCAGATGAAATGTATTGACAGGCTCTTTCCTAGTGCAAACACAAATGACCATGTTAAATCACTAAAGCAATCGAGATAAAGCATGTCTATAAGCACACGTTGTTTTGCAATGTAATAGTTCTCTAAACTAATGTATTACATAAGTATACCTGAACCTACATCAACCACTTCTTTCTGATACGATCCATCAGTTGAAATATATATTATGCTTCCAAAAAGCTGTACGTACCTTTATATAATCTGGCATCGAGATACTGCCCGACCCCTCATCTGCATTTGCCATCATTTTGATTAGGCAATATAAAAGAGCTAATGCCCATCAGTTCTTACTGAGCTTAACATGGAAAAGATATGGATTGAAATATTCTGCAATTTTGTAAAATGAACTCAAATTTTTAAATGTGTTCTCTTAGCAAGTAGTGCATCACTTTCCAGCATTTAAACCAACTCATATTCAATAATTTAAACTTATAAATATGTTTTTCATTGATTTAACAAGTTTGCATAAAGTATAATTTAGCAACTGCTTTACATATCCAAATGATTGAGCTAATAGGATCGAGACATAAAAACACAGAACAATGCAAAATCTATCACTTAAAATATGAACATTGACAGAGCATAATATAAAGATATGCAGGCCTATTTATACGCGTGCACATAGCCACCACGTACATACATCTATTATATATACCGATATTCACACGAGCTCTGTTATATATATGCAATGGTAAACTAAACACATGCAGGGAAAGAAATGGAGGACGGGGTTCAAGAGGGCACGCTAATGAAGTGGAAACTAGAATAAAAAATGCATGAAATGAAAGCCAGGCTCATAAACATGAGCTGCTGCATGTTGGATGATGAATCTCAGGTGTGTGCTTATCAATCGATCAAGCTAACATCATATTTCTCATTCATATTTTTCCTTCTAAAATGTATGCAAACATAGCTTGCAAATGGATTGGCTAACGACGAAACCAGATTATAAACAAAATTGCACAAATAAAGTCTACAAGCAGACAAAATAGTGCAAACTAAAATGCACAAGCATATTAGCAATCAGGATCAGATCCAAACCATGGTGGATAGTGAGGAAACCATACATGACCGTAATAATGACCAAGTCAAGCCCAGATCCAGGTCTAGAAAGTCCATGATAAATGTGTACTTAGACTAATATGGATCAATGCATCATCTTAAGATGTGAATACAGCCATATAGGTTTTAAACAATAGAACTAAAATGAATTTTATATTTAATAGAATATACCGTGAAGAAGTATCAATAATGCTACATGGAATATACCGTGAAGAAGTATCAATAATGCTACATGGCATTGGATATCTATCGAGCACATGCTTAGTTTATAAATCAAGCAACTACACTCAGTTTAAGAGCAAATGCCCGGTTTAAACTTGATCACTGCTCAGTTTATAAACTGAGCATTGCTCAATTTATAAACCGAGCAATTGCGCTCAGTTTAGAAAATTGAATGCCATTGCTCAGTTTTAAAAACCGAGTGCCATTGCTCTATTTTAAAAACCGAGCAAAACTGAAAAATGCTCAGATTTTATAAAACGAGCAAATTGAACTCATTTGAAGTAGACGTAAAGAATAATCACGATGAGGGTGATTTTCTCTCAAGTTCTCATAGAAAGCAAGTGAAAGTGTGATATTTTAAAATTACATTCAGTAAGCTAGTAAAAGCTACACCTTTTATTCCGTGTACTACTTATTTTGATTACTTTTCTTGTAAGTGCAAGTTTTTATTACTTACCTTGTATCGAGGCCAAGTTATCTTGATTACTTTTCCAGTCAAACTATAGATGACCACGCATAATTCATCAATCTAAACAGTTCGGAGCAAAAACCCAAAAGTACATCAGGATTTTATATGCAGTTCAGAGCAAAAAAATCACAATAAATAGCAATTCTTATAAATATGAAAATGTATGAGGTGATTAAATTTTAACAAAGCACTATAAATTAAAAATTATATTTTTCTAACTGCATGGTTTCAGTTTTCTTTGTACGATCATGTTACATTCAAGGGTTTTAACCAACATGCAACCGCCCCGATATAAAAATGTATGCAGCTTAACGTATTCCAAAAAGTAAAATTATTTTCTCTTACTAGACAACAAATTTATTTTATTTATAAGCTATTTGTAGAAAGATCTCCATACCATTTGGACAAAAACAATCAGCATAAATCATGATAGCATTGTAAACAATATTTAGCTAAAAAGTCAATGATGTATGTTTTATGATAGTTTCATTAACAAAGCAAAAGGATATCATAGTTTACCCATGAATATAGTTTAAAGAGGAGAAAATGTTTTATGATAGTCTTTATTTGCTTTGCATTTGATGCAAGCATCACATTACCACCTTCTTGATGCGTCTCGGCCTGGTCCATTAGGTGTAGTTGCTTGACGTTCAGCAAATTGCCAGCTTCATTTGCTTCATGGTTATCCAATCCTTATAAATTGCAAGCCTCTCATTTCTCTGCTCTCTTCCAGCACATTGATTTTACCTTCAACGCATGCATTTATAGAACAGTGTTCAACACATTGCATCACAGCCTATAGCCAGCACATGTCAAACCACCTACATGCAATTCTAGCACTCAGCCTGTAAAAGCCTTTCAATCACTCCATATGCAGCCTGTCTTTTCTTCCTGTATTGCATTTCAGGTGCTACTCTACCAGTCGCTGCTCTACACTGCAGTGCTTCCACCTATCATTGCAGTCGATGCTCCTTTATAGCCTATCTTTTCTTCCGGTGATCTCCGTCTACAGCGGTCTTGCTTTCATGCCATGTACTGCCACTAGCTATGATACAAAATGCCACAGCCTATGCATTCCAGTTGCTTCCTATACTCTATCCAGCTTGCGCAAGCCTTCCATCCCGGTCACATGTTTCAGCATAGTTAGCTTCAGCTAATCCTTCCTTAACAACATTATACTTTTGATTCCTATCACTGACCACTTCAGTCTCCTCCTACAACTCTTTATATAGTTATTTTATTATTCATATATTTTTTATATTTTATAAATATAATTGGAGAGTTAGGCACTAGTCGTTTGATCATTTCACACTGACGATCCTTTTTTGCACTTCTCTTATTATTCATGTTAAGTATTAAGTATTCATGTTAAGTCGTTTGATCATTTCACACTGACGCTACACTTAACTTCTAAAACTTCAAATCTACTCTTACATCTATTTGTCTTCTTCCCAAACTGGAAAATAGTTAATCATTTTTTGTGTCAATATAAAACTCTAAATCAATTAAGAATTACTGCTAATTCCCTTCATCCAAATTCAGCAACCAAGAAATTGGAAAATTGAAATCAAAATTATTACTGACTGAAATTACCAGATTGTAAAAATTAAAACCCAAACCTGAAATAGCCTTCAAAGATTTTTGCTTCCTGCCACTTGCGCTGCGTTGCTGTCTTCTGATTGGTCTTCCACATCGGCCGATGTAGCTGCCCTTCGAGCCTCAAAGTTTAATCTAAACGATATTTTTTATGCAGAGAAAAGAGACTTGTTTGTGCCCTAGGAATTTGCGGATTAAAGCAGCTTCTTTTGTTGCTTTGGGCAAAAGCCGACCCTGCAGAGGGGGCGCTAGAGGCGAAGGTGCCGATAACGGAGGGGGCGAAAACCCTAGAATGAAATTTTGATTTAGCGAATGCAGAAAAGAGAGTAAGAAGCGTGAGAAAATGGGCAAGGAATAATAATAGATAAAATGACAGTTTTGTCCATCACACTTCTGAATATTTTTGAAATTACCAAATTTGGTAACGGAAATAACCGTTGTAAGTGCTTATAACGGAAATATCCGTTAGAAATTTATAACGGTTATAACCGTTACAAATTGAAACGAAAAAAGTGTTACAAATGGACCTGTTTGGTGTAGTGACAGTTATGATATTTATAGAGTAGCATATTATGTTTGTTATGTGCTAACTCTTTGATTGTAGGGACATGTCAGGCATGGTTCATATGCCCTAGTTCCTTATTATATCGATTTGTATAGTATTTTGAGATTCATTTACCGCTCACCAAACTATTGTCTGCTCAAGGTTTTATGCTTTGCTTCTTATTATCTCAGTAACTCTTAAATGAGTAGACTAGATAGCAGGTCTAGGTGAGACACATTAGCTGTGCAGAGGACGAGATGGTTGGAGCTATTTCATATTATATATGGATTTTTATGCTTATTCTGCTGTGCAAAGCTATGGGGCCTTGATAGTGCTTGCTTACTACTTGTATTATGAGACAACTATTTGAGTTTATTTCCATTTTTTCTAAACTCTATTGCTTGTTGTATAACTTTTTGGATCTGTACTCTGATATTTTGATCACTTATTTATTACTGTCTCTCCTGTTCCATATCTGTGATGTTTATTATATTTTATTCCATGCACTGTGAGATATACGAAAGGATATATGTGTTTGTTTTCTTTTCTTTTAACCCTTGATGATCGTCCTACATCGGCTGGGCATGTCAGTGGCGCTTTATTTAGTTATGTTTTGTGCCAATGGTGTAGGGCGGTCGTCACATTTGGTATTAGAGCTTAGGTCACACGATTAACTTGAGTTGATACCATGGTTCAGTAGAGATAGGGAAGGAGTTATCACCCTAGACTAGATCGAGAGTATGTGTGTGTGTGTATTTATGTACATGACAGAGTGCATACTTTTTATATATTTTGGTTTTCAAAACTATATAGTAGTATATAAGTCACATGCACATACAAGTACAATCGATACAGTTTTCTTTTTGAGAGACTAATCATTCTTGTTACAAATCGAGAATGAACTAGCAAACAAGAAACACCGTAATGAACTCCATCTCTAGACTTAAGGAAGGAGCGGGTTTGGGGGCTACTAACCCTGACTTACAAGCTATGTTCAACGCAATGATGGCGAATATGTTGCAGAATGCCCAAGCGACCACTCCAATTGTTGTTGTTGGTGGAGGTGCTTAGGTGCAGGCGTTCGAGGGTTGACTGTGCGAAGATAGGCAAGGCTTACTCCACCTTGGGAGGCAAACTATTTCTTGGAATAGAGTCAGTCATCGAAGTGCAGGATTGGTTGAACACCTGCGAGCATATTTTTGGTGACATGGAAGTAGATGATGTCATGAAAAGGAAGCTGGCTTCCAGACAGCTTCAAGGGCGGGCCATGAACTGGTGGAGTGCCATTACTATTGCTACACTAGAGGATCAGCGCACTTGGGACCAGTTCTAGGTTTGAGGAGAAGTTCGCTCCGACTGCCCAGAGTCAGTGCTATTAAGGAGGTTTATTGACCTAATGCAGGGAGATATGTCTGTCTCCGAGTATATTACCGAGTTCAACACTTTTTCGAAGTACATGATGTCTTTCATCACACTCCATTGAGGAAGAATGAAAAAATTATCATAAGTTTGCACGAATCTGAAGGAGAAGTTAGTGAGTTATATCGATGAGCCATTCGAGAGACTTGTTGAGAAAGTTCCCCGCTAGGATAATTTATACCCTAAGTTCAAATCAACCATTTTCACTAAGAAAGACCAAAGCCGCAATAAGGCAGTGAAGGAAAGAAGAAATGGAATAGAAAGAGGAAGCAGTCCTAGGGAAAGAATGCTTAGAAGATAGGTAAATAGGAACCCGTATGTTTTGGTTGTGGAGACTAGGGTCACCTAATCCGAGACTACAAAGCTGATAGGAAGAAGAAGTGTAACAACTGCAACAAGTTTGAAAATATGCAAAAAGGTTGTCCAAAACCAGTGCACCAGAAGCAAGTGGTGAAGGCATGTACTTTAGACGCTTTTCCGACTTCGTCGAGTGCTCCCACGGCGAAAGAGAAGGGAAAAAGCGTTGTTATTCAAGGTATTCTTTCCATTTATGATGTTCCTATACATCTTTTATTCGATACAAGGGCTTCACATTCCTAAATATCCAGTGACCTAGTAGATAGATTAAACCCGAAATATTTGACCGATCTTTGATTGTGATGAACCCTGTTGGAGGCTCCACTAGCCTGTGTATGGTTTGTCATGTTTGGTCTTATCAAGTCATGGATGCTCTTTTGTTTATGATTGCTTTGTTTTGAATTTTGTTAAGTTTAGGATTATCTTGAGGATGGACTGGATAAGGAGGTATGCGGCGGTAGTGGATTGGGAGAAGCTATTGGTAACTATCGAGGGTGGATGGTAATGACTGGATGTCTGCTGAAGGATGAGGTTATGGTTAGCATTCTATATTCGCTCGAGGTTCTAAATAATGGGTTGTTATCTGTGCCTATTGTTCGAGAGTTATGGACATGTTTGAGGAGGTGATTGGATTATCGCCACATCGAGAGATTATGTTTCGGATACACTTAGTAAAGTATGTCAGGCCGATAGTTATGCCTTTGAGGTGTATGGCACCCAAAGAGAAAAAGGAGTTGGATGTGCAACTCAATGAATTGTTGAAGAGAGGGTTCATTCGTAGGAGTAGATTTGAGTGGGGTACACCTGTATTATTTGCCACTAAGGCGGATGGCTTTCTGAGGTTATGTGTAGATTACCGTGAGCTAAATAAGATGACAAAGAAGAACAAGTATCCACTCCCATGCATCGATGGCTTGTTCGCATCCAAATGAAGCTAAAGCAAGTTCATTTAATAAAGTGCTAAAGCTATTACACACACACACACGAGAAATATATGTAGTGTTGTTTCAAAATGGGATTCGAAAAAGAAGAAGTTTTTTTTATGTTAACTAGTTCGAGTAAGCTCAAAAATAACTTTGGGCGGGAGATATGTTCGAGAGTATCGAAGGAGAATGTGCCGATCACCGCATTTCGTACGCTGTTTGGTTTCTATGAGTGGTTGGTTATGTCGTTCGGGCAAACCAATGCTCTGGCATCCTTTATTGTTCTCATGAACCGTGTATTCAGGTATCAGCTAAACAAGTTCATATTTGTGTCCGTAGATGATATTCTGGTCTATTCTAGGATAGAGAAGGAACACAAGATATGCTTGTGGATTGTGCTTGAAGTGTTGAGGAATCACAAGTTGAAAGGGAAGTTTTCGAAATGTCACTTCTGAAGAAGGAAAGTGAGATTCTTGGACCATGTTAAGTATTGACCCGGATTTTTGGCGGTTTAATTTGTGAATATTTAATTTACTTTAAACATTTAATTAATGGTTTTAATAACTAAATAACCCTTTTTTATTTTATAACTAATATTAAAAAATTTATTTTTGAATTTTTTTTACATAAAAAGATAGTTCGACGGGAAACTGAAAATGTGACCGAAAACCTTGTTCGGATTTTTAGCTTTTTATCGAATGATAGGTTGTAGAAAGTCGTAAATACCCTTGTATATGTTTTAAACCAATATTTACATTTTTAAAAGAGAACTTTACATTTTGGAATATAAAAGGGGATAAGTAAATAATGATAGTAAAATGATAAATATAGTTAAATTTTTGCACTTGGAAAGACAATTAGATTCCTTAAGTAAATAAGTAAAATAAAGGACTTAAAACACACTAATACGCAATGTGTTTTCATATGTAATGTACTTGAGTGATTTATAAAATGACGTTGGAGTTTTAAAGAATATTTTCATTTTATATCTTTATTTTTCATTTTTTTAAACCTCCTTATATATTTACATATACACTATTCTATTCTTATTTTCATACTTAGCTTACTTATTTCCAAGTTCATTTTTTTCACTCAAAAATATTTGAGAACAGTAAAAAAAATCATCTTTTAGCTTGAAAACAATCTTCGCTTAGATTTATCAACAAGATTTCAAAAGGTGAGATTCTTTATTTTCTTGTATATTTTGTTTTGATTTATATCCAAAAAATGTTAAGAAAAATATATATTTTGGTTGAATTTAGTTAGAATTTCCTTTATGTTTAAATAATGATATAAAAATCAAAAATTGATTTGGAAATGAGGAAGATAGCTTGTTGGAAATCCACAGGAACAAAAATCACTTGTTATATACTTACCGTTTGTTAAAATGTATAAGCATCGTTTTACATTCAAGATTTCAAAATTCTATAACTCCCAATCCTTTAAGATTTGGCCAAACCGATCAACCATGGAGTGGTTCGTTAGGGTCTAAATTTATTTTTAAAAATAGTTGCTTGATGTTTCAATGAGTATAGCAGTCAAATTTGCTCGATTACAGTAACTGTTAAGAAAATGGCGAGTTTTCATGTTTTTGTTAACTGCGGAATGACGGATAGAGGATACATATGGGTTCGTAGCACGATTCGGGGTTTTTAAGGGTATTTGTGGGATTTGTCGTGATGAGATTTGATCAGGGCTTTGAGATGAATTGATTTTGGTATAAAATCAAATTCAGGCGAGATGGTGGTATAAAGGGTGAACGACGACGGCTGGAGCAACCTTGGGTTGAGTCGGAGGCGTGGTGATGATTGGCAGTGGTACGGTGGTCGGAGGTTGGTGGTAGGGCTCACTTTATGGTTTATGTCATTGTTAATTTAAGATTGACATTTTGGTTCGCCAATGGTGGAAGGGTGCATCACAAGTGGTGCAGAGGGACTGGAAGGCATGCTGTCGGGTGGCGGTGCAAATGGCGGCGAGGCAAGGTCTATCGTGGGCCGAGGCGATGGCATTGAGGGGTTTTGGGTCGTTTGTACCGACTTTGTTTTGGTCAAATGGGTCAAATTAGGTTGTAGGTCATGGGAGGGGATGGCGATGGGTCAGTCGTGATGGACGTGGTGAGGTGGACTTGGGGTGGGGTCGTGGCGTTGGTCGGTGGCGTGCGGCGTCAGTGCACGTGCACGTGTGCACTGTGGTGCACTATGTAAATTAGCTCCTTTTTTGGGTGAAAGTTTGAATTTGGGGATGTTTTGTTTTCGAAATGTTAGGGAGGAAGGAAGTAGGTTGTGGGCTTTGGGCCATGTTTGGGTTTAGGTAATTTAGCAAAATAAATTCTTAAGTTTTAAAGGTTTTAAAACTTTAACAAATTGGTATGCATCCATTCGAAGTTCATTTAACCCGCGGATTTTGACACTGGGTTCGTATCATCAAATAGAACGCACTTGTACAATTATTCAACAGTTAGTAGAAGTTTAAAATACTGTTGAATTTATAGTCGTAGAAAGTAATTACGTCATTGGGTAATCATAATTTATCACTGACATTTTATTAGTAGAATAAAAGACTGTTCTGCTATATATAAATTGAATAGATATTATTGGACATCTATTTAGCAAAATAAATCCACGTTCTGCTAATTTATAAATTCGAACGTTTATTGATTCGTCAGTCGACTCGGATAAATGACGTTTTATCTATCCTTTGTTAATTGTGAATTTTATACACATATATGTTGCTTATGTAAATATAAGTGTGTGATCTGAATTGTTGAATTAAAATAAGTGGTAGCGTGTTTAAGCGCCATTTAGGATTGCCAAGCCTTTTTCCGAAATTCGGAAAGAAATGGATTTGCATTCGGATTTACTTTGACTTCTAAAATATTTTGAAGTAAAAAAATTTCTATATTTAAATGGTTGAGTTATATTATTTTAATTATAATATTTTAAAGTTAACTAATCATTTATAAATGATGCTAAAGTTGAAAGGTTATTTAATTATTTTATTTAAGTTGTTTTAAAAAAGTTAATCGATTATTTTATTTAAGTTATTTTATAGTTAAGCAATTGTTTTATTAACAATATCTTAAGTTAGTTAATTATTCAATAGTTATGTTGTTTTTGAAAATTTATTTATTATTTATTAATAATGATTTGAGTTAATTAATCATTTATTTAATGGTGATTAAGTTTATTAATTTTGTATTAATAATGATTTAAGGTAAGTTAATTATTTACTAATATGTTTTTAACCCTAATTAAATTATTTATTAGGGAAGTTTTAAAGGTAATCAATTTATTTAAAAATAAAAAGCGTTTAAAATAATAAATTGTTTTATAAAGAGAATTATTTCAAATCTATGGGTTGTTGAAGTTATAATTAGGAAGAGATCTTGGATTTTGGAAAGAAAATTTGGTTTATAAAACTTTGGTTTCATCTGAATTGGATCAATTATAAAAATAAACGAAGGTTAAGAAACAAATAATTATCCTTCTTAATTTTGGTGGTACAGAAATATTTCCACACTTAATACCGAAAGATTAATGGTTTTGGGTTTATAGTAAAGTATGTTTTGAATGAAATTGTTTTGATCCATTTAATATGATTGAAATAAGAAATCTTTCTTTAACTAGTTTGTGAAACATACTTATACATTATATAAGAATATGGAAAGGGTTTTCAAATATAGAAAGTAAATGGTTAGGAAATATACATATACCGGTGAGATAAATATATGAATATTTTTGAATAATTGAAGTGATTTAGTTAATGAAGATTAATTAAAGAGGCTTAGTGGACCCATATAAAATTGAGCCTATGTTTGATTGTTTGTCTATAACCGACTATCAAATCTTGGCCAATTTTTAACTCTGGAAATATCTAGAGAAAATACGATAATTATATGGTACAGTCATCTTTGTTGATGCTACTGTACATATAAACTCGTTGTGTTCTTCTAGGACAAATGATAAGGAAATCCATCTACTTAAATGGTTAGGAGGTGATCTCCGCTCTTACATATTGTATGTTTATTTCTGAAAGAACCGGAGTTGAGTTTACCGGAAACTATCGAACGTTGGTTCGAAGAGATCGAGATCGGATAAGTATGAATTATCCAAAAACCACTTCGAACCAACTCAAGTGTTCGAATTGAAGCATTCTTGAAGATGATTGTAACAACCCGCATATCTATCGATTTTATATTTAAATATTTTATCGTTAGTCGGATGTTAGTCCGAAAAGCTACTTTTTGCATACGGTCAAATTAGGACTCGAGACCACCCCCATTGAGTTCAAAATGACGTTTGCGATCTTTTTGAGTGTAAACTTCGATATGTTTGGAGATAGTGAAATTTTCGTCACTTTTCCCACTTGTGACTTTGGTTGGGACTGCACCTTCTTAACTCAGCCCAACCCCCTCTTCTCTTCATCACTTCATCAAACACTTCAAGCTTCTTCAAAAATGGTGGGGGGAAAGAGAAATTAAAATTCCAAGCTCGAGATCTTTAGTAAATTCAACATCAAACTCCGAATTCAAGGTGAAGAACATAGATTCAAGCTAGGGGTTGATTCTTGCTTCGTTCTTAAGCTCTCCAACATCAATTTCGTGGAAAAGGTGAGATTTTTGATCTCACATCTTGCCTATAATCGTCATTGGACTGTTGGGAATGATTCCTCATCACTTTAGCATGTTTGTTGCATTTGGTTTGGATTGGATTGGCGAAAAATTCCAAATTTTAGTGATTTTGGTGAAAAAACTGCTACTAGGTCGTTCTGGCCATTTTTAGCTCGTTCGGAGTTAGGTCGCTCATCCATAGGTCGTAGGTCGCCTGCGAGTTAAAGTCTTAGGTCGCCTGCGAGTTAAAGTCTTAGGTCGCCTGCGAGTTAAAGGCTTAGGTCGCCTGCGAGTTAAAGGCCTAGGTCGTTCATGAGTTAAAGGCTTTAGGTCGTTCGCGAGTTAACTCCTTAGGTCGTAAGACTTTTCTTTTCCTTAGGTCGTAAGACCTTAGGTCGCACCCTCCTTAGGTCGCGAACCAGTTAGGTCGCGCACCATCCTTAGGTCGCTCGCCCTTAAGTCGTAGGTCGTTGCCGACCTATAAACCCCCAGGCAGACCTTAGGTCGCAAGACCTTAGGTCGCACCCTCCTTAGGTCGCGAACCCAGTTAGGTCGTTCGCCTATCTTAGGTCGCGAACCCAGTTAGGTCGCGCATTCTCTCTAGGTCGTAGGACCTTTTAACTATTAGGTCGTGTGGCCTTATCCCTTAGGTCGCTCGATCCCACTAAGTCTTAGGTCGCGAACCATGTTAGGTCGCGTACCCTTAGGTCGCGAATCACCTTAAGTCGCGTAACACTGATAGGTCGCGCACATCCTTAGGTCGCGCCTCACTGTTAGGTCGCGCAGTTCGTTAGGTCGCTCGCGAGTTAGCACTTAGGTCGTTTGAGCAGTTTTCCCTTAGGTCGTTCGACCTGTTCTTCTGCTAGGTCGTATGACCTACTTTTACTTAAGTCGCCTGACCAGCCTGCCTTCACTAAGTCGTACCGTATTACTCTGCGTAGGCAATCATATCTGAAAAGCATTCATCAGAACTTCCACTTTGATGCATTTTGAGCTGATTTCCTTGGATTTTATTCACGTCTCCGAATGTGAATTTTTGTGATAGATTGTTCCAACAATCGTTTTATGACTTGTCACTTTAAAGATATGAAGGTTTTAATACTAGTAGTAAATATCAAAACTCTTTCATCAAATCGATTTCAACACTATTTTTAATATCAAAAGTTCGTTTTCTCAAACCGATTTTCAATCTACTAATATATATAAGCCTTTACTTCACTCGAATGAGAAATCGACTTAAACGACTTAGTAAAACGAGTGGTATGAAACGCTTGCGTTCACTTCGTCGGTTAGCTCTTGGACTTGTTCGATTGAACTCTTTTCGTGACAATTTCCTAGTGAAGATTTACAGCTTGTTCGTAAATATTTAAGTTAAGCAAGTGGTTATGGGACATGAAGCTAAACTCATATATTTACTAGCTTGGTGTGATTGACACTTCTCGCTGATCATGATGATCATTTTATGATTTAGACTAGCAATTGTGCGATGTCTCTTTGTTTGCAAGGTTAGACTAGACCGCAGTAGTGTGATTCCGACTCACACATATCTCTTTGTCCGCAAGGTTAGTCTAGACCGCAGTAGTGTGATTCCGACTCACACATATCTTTTTGTTTGCGAGGTTAGGCTAGACACCACTTGTGTGATTCCATTCACACATACCTTTTTGCTTTTTGGTTAGCCTAGGCCTCAATCAGTGTGATTCCGACTCACACATATGGGGTAGCGCCCCATGGTCTTCGGACCATCATGTGATAGGCCTCTTTCTCTTTTTATGATTTCTGGATTTCTTGTTTGATTTCTGGATTTTTATGTCATTGACTTGTTATGAGTACAAGTTTAGGGTATGATGCCCTCTTTGGATCTTTGAGAAGATTCTCGTGATATTGATCATTTCTCATCGGTTGATCTCCTGTTGATCATCATTTTCATACTTATAGTAGTATGTCTGTACGGATATTCTATGTTTATGCCATATCTTTTATTCTATATCATGTCATCTAATATTTATAGTTAGACTGATCCGTTTATTATTTTCTTAAATAATACTCGGGTCAGACCGAGATGTTACAGGTGCTTCTGCTTGACTTCCTTCCGGGATTTGCTACTCTGACTTTTGGCTGACTATTTAGTTTAGCAGTTTTTGTTGTGTGCACTTGAGATATGGACTCATAGTTGTATTCTTTTTGTATAGCACAGGTTGCTATTCTTTTGTATTATTGTGGAACTTTTTGACCACTACTCTGATGTACACTTTCATGTGTTAGTTATATATTCATATCTTCTTCCGCCTTTGTGATATGGATGTCTGTGACTGCTTTGTGTTATGTTTATTTCTATGTTTGTTTCCGAAGATTATTTTATAGCCACCGTGTGATAATCAATTACATGGATGGTCGCTCCTCAACAGCCTTATTCTCCGTGCTAGTTGACAGCACTACATCGTAGTGTCCTTGGCTAGCGTGGGTATTGAGGTGGGGCGTCACAATGATGGGATTAAAGACGAAGCTCTACGAAGTGCAAGGGCTACTTGCTCCAAATCTTGAGGAAGATTCCAAAAAGGATGTAGTAGAAGTAGTGTCTTCGGTTTGTTCTTATCCTGAACAACTTGTATGGATGAATGCTGACATTGCATTATCGCCTGGAGGGTAGTGTTAGCATTCCAAGTGGGATTGCTATCTAAAAGGTAAATCCTAGCCTCATCAACCGGGAATGACTAAAACAAGGGATATGCTTCAGGGCCATGTGGTTCGCTACCATTAGGTTATGTCATCACCCTTCTAGATATATATATATACATTTATGGATTTGGTTGTGCATGAGAGCTCTCGGGAAAAGGTTGCAAAGCAACCGAGGTGGTGATATATTTGTTACTATCCAGCAAGGGGTAGGCCGAACCTGATTCTTAGGGGTCAAAAGGTTTTTGACCTTGGTACATATTATAGAGGTGTACTGTGGCAGACGGTGCCCCAGTAGTCTTGTCATTGTATGGAAACCCAATCTCCAATAAGTACCTTCGGACTTAGTTGTATACCTATTATGCTGGAATTTAATTAATATAACAATTTCGACAAGGATTCAATATTTACTTTAACCTAGGCACTATTATAATATGACTAGATTTTCTATAGAAATGTTTTGGTTATCATAAGGTAAAAACACATTCATGTTTATGTGCGGCATGGTCTTACGGGACACCTTTATTTTGAAAGGTTTTATAAAACATTAAGAATCCATGTGATTATGTTTCTCATGCTAGTTTTACCAGACTAATCTCGGCATTAGTTTTCTTATAATGCTTGGGTCAGCCCGAGCATATTTTTCAGATTTAGCTGGACACTCGGAGCTGTAGAAGACGGGAGTGATGCCTCCAAGACGTACTTTCATATTTTCTTTTATCTTCCGCTATTTGTTTCTTGTCTGTATCAGCAATTGTAAGGACGAGTTGTTATGACTATGCAAGGGCTGATGATATGGCAATTGTACTATGATTGATGTACGTATATAAAAGTTTCTTTTGTAAAGTTCATTGATATATTATAGATTACTCATCATGTTATGAGATTATGTTCTATATTTTTTTTTTCTTTCACTCCAACGATCTGTCTTTCCGGCACTTAGATGTTTGGCACGTGAATACCGTGGATGTATTTGTGTCGACTTCTGAGGATCAATAAGGCAAGTTTGTTGCATGTCATCTCTGAGTAGGGCATCACGGTAGATCTTGCCAAGGTGGCAGTGGTTCAGGATTGGAGCCAACCCAAGAAAGCTATGGATATAAAGAGTTTTATAGGATTAGCGGGATATTATAGATGTTTTATCAAGGACTTCTCAAAGGTAGCAACACCGTTGACTAGTTTGATGAAGAATAATTAGACCTTTTCTTGGGACGCCAAGTGTGAGCATATGTTTGTAATTCTGAAGGAGAGGTTGATGACTGCACCGGTATTGATCATTCGAAGCAGGAATAATGAGCCAATGATATACACAAACGCCTGTGGTACTAGATTAGGTGCGGTATCGATTAGAAAGGAAATGTTGTTGCTTACGCTAATCGATAGCTAAAGCCGCATGAGAGGAAGTATCCAACTCATGATTTGTAGTTGGCATCGATAGTGTTTGATTTGGAGGCATTATCTATTAGGAGAAAGGACGTTCGAGCTATTCACGGACCACAAATCTTGGAAGTACGTTTTCTCCCCGAAGGATCTCAGCCTTTGCGACCAGCAATGGTTGGAATTCTTGGCCTCCCATGACTTTGGAATTTCCTATATGCCTAGTAAGGAAAATGCAATCGTTGATGCATTGAATAGAAGACATGCCATTTTGGGAGTGATGTTCATTGAGCGGAAGCAGTTGGAGTATATAGCTGGTTATGACTTCAGACCTTACAATGAGTTAGAGCTTGAGATGTTAGCAAGTTTGACAATCAAACCTACTTTGATTAAGCGAGTTGGTACTACTTAGAGGGGAGATGCCAAATCAGCAGAGATCACGGAGAAAATAGGAGTAGAGTCTGAAGAGATAAAGCAATATAGACTCGATCGAGGAGGCTGGCTCTGTAAGGATAGGAGATTGTTTGTTCCTGATGTTGATGGATTTCAAGACGAGGTGCTACGAGAGTGCCACCATTCTAGGTTGACCATGTTGTGTAACAACGGTCGGACCAAGCTCCCCATCTCCTGCATGTGGCGTACGCATATGGGTTGGCACACACTTTGTTGTAACAAAAGGAATCCCCAATGTTACATGCCTACCAACCCATATTTATACACCACTTCTCCAAGTTATTTAGCGATGTGGGACTTTCCAAATCCGAACCGTCATTCTTTCATTAAACATGCGAGACAACCCTAACAGTCTCCCCCTTGACTCGCATCCTTTGCGATAACCTTTGAGAGCACTGCCGTGTCTGCATGGCCCAGTCCGTAACCTTCGGCTCTGATACCACTATTGTGTAACGACGGTCGGACCAAGCTCCCCATCTCATGCACGTGGCGTACACATATGGGTTGGCACACACTTTGTTGTAACAAAAGGAATCCCCAATGTTACATGCCTACCAACCCATATTTATACACCACTTCTCCAAGTTATTTAGCGATGTGGGACTTTCCAAATCTGAACCGTCGTTCTTTCATTAAACATGCGAGACAACCCTAACAGACCATACATCCCGAATATAATAAGATGTATCGTGATATAAAGCAGACCTACTATTTGGAGGGGATGAAGAAGGATGTCGAGACATCATCTCGAAGTGTATGAACTGCCAGTTGGTGAAGGCAGAGCAAAAGAATCCAAGTGGGTTATTACAAACACTCAAAGTTCCTGAATGGAAGTTGGATCAAGTATCGATAGATTTTATTCATGGACTATTGAGGACTCGAGCAGGGTACGTCAACATTTGGGTTATCGTCAATCGATTGACTAAGAGTTTTAGATTTATACCCATCAAGTCAAGTAGAATAGCAGCCAAACTGGCCAAGTTGTATGTGAAATGGGTTATACGATTTCATGGTGTGCCAAAGAGCATTTTGAGTGATCAAGACCCATTGTTCACTACTGGGTTTTGGAAGAGCTTACAAGAGGCATTGGAGACTGAGCTGCATCTCAATATAGCTTATCAGCCACAAACTGAAAGGCAGGTCGAGAGAGTGAATCGTATATTGGAGGATCTCTTGTGATCTTACATACTCAATTTCGAAGGCTCGTGAGACGACCATTTGCATTTGGTGGAGTTCACATACAACAGCTGCTATCAGTCCAATGGCACCCTATTAAGCATTCTATAGCTGACCGTGTAATGCCCCTTTGTGTTTGTGGGAGGCGGGCGAGAAACTGATACTGGGGCCATATATAATTAGAGAAACCTTAGAGAAGATAGAGATCATTCAACCATGAATGAAAGCTGCTCAAGATAGGCAGAAGAGCTACGCTGATAGGAGACGTAGAGATTTGGAATTCTCCGTCGATGACATGGTGTTTGTGAAGATTTCTCTTTTGAAGAATGTTATTCAATTCGGTAGTAGGGG
Organism: Allium fistulosum; assembly: GCA_030737815.1. Lineage (NCBI taxonomy): Eukaryota > Viridiplantae > Streptophyta > Magnoliopsida > Asparagales > Amaryllidaceae > Allium > Allium fistulosum. The sequence continues at coordinate 1,153,272,961 of CM060901.1, forward strand.
GAAGTTTGCACCGAAATTCGTAGGTCCTTTTATGATAGCAGAGAGGATTGGGAACCTAACATATAAGGTCGACTTACCCCAGACGATGGTAGGTATGCACAACATCTTCCATATTTCTCATCTGCGGAAGTTTGTGCGCGACTTAGGCTTGACGATTGGACCAGATTGACTTGATGATATGAGCTTGAACCAGAAGCTTAAAGACCTTGTAAGTCGGTTTGTACTGTCGGACGCAATACAAAACAGCTTAAGAGAAGGACGATGTTGTTAGTAAAGGTTCAATGGGGCAAAAGCGAAGGCGATTGCACGTGGAAAACCAAGGAGAGCACGAGGTCCACATATCCAGAGCTCTTTTTATGGTAAGGTCTCATGTTTATTGTATTTACTTTCACCTTCGATATCATATAGGGTTGTTTAGTATCTCGCATGCTATGATAGGCTTACCTACACTATTGGTTGCATGGCTGCTTGTTTGATATGTATGATGGTTGCATATGATTGTTAGGCATGCGAGGTAACTATTGTTTGATGTGTGTTTAGTGTTTGATGATAACAAAATATATATATCAAATTTTAGATGTGTTTGCAGATTTTATTTTACACATTTGCAGATTTTATTTTACACATACAGGAATAAATATAAATATTGAATAATAATACTATTGCACAGAATTTAATAAATTCAAATAGTATTTTATTCAATAAAATATTTTATTCAATACAATGTTTTCAGTTCATACACTGATTTCATACAGTACATTGATTTCATATAGTACACTAATTCCTAATTACAGTTCACTCTCACTCATACATTTTCACATTTACATTTCTGTCCTCACTACATCACTCATACACTCAGTCTTCTGCATCTGCATTGTCCAGCTCCAGTATTTGTCCTGTCTCCTGTGTACCTGTATAATTAACAACTACAACAGTAATCTGAAAAGAAACAAATTTAATTTGCAAAAATATAGAATTTGTTTTTTTAAAGCTGTCTCAGATATATGGGTTATCGTCATCATCTTTGATTGTGTAATATTTGTGCATATCAGTATTCATATCAGGGACAGGTAATTACGAGTGGCTGCAGTACACACGCATACACGTGTGCACTGCCTCGCCAACTCGAGTGCACAAGGTCAAATCAAAATCAGTTTCAACACAAGTGCAAATGGCCTTGACCAACATATCAATGATCACCGCAACAATGAAATATGCATGTACACAGTGCAGTCAACAAAAGTCAAAGAAGTACATAATGGCCAAGCAAGTATACATCAATGAACTTGATCAAAACAAAGCTGTACATGTACTCGAGACAACATGAAGACAGAAACAACATGCACAACTTCAAATATATACAAGCAACTGAAATGTCAAGACTCAACCAAGATCACAAGCAATACAACCAGAGTTAACTGCAAGCTACAACATGAATAGCACATATATACATACAATGGCAACTGACTCAACAAGGCAAAGGTCAGAATGAATAAAATCAAGTCCAGATGTTCAAATGAAACTGCAAAGTGAAGTCTCAACAATAATCCAGTCCACTTACACAATGCAAATGAGAAAGAACTCAAAAGCATACAACATCTCAATGCATCACAATGAACAAGTAAAACAGTGATGGATCTGGAAAATTCAAATGAATCAGTAATGTATGCAATGCAATAGAGAGTTTACATAACCATCAAAATGGATCAAGTAAACTGATGCAGCAGTCTCAATCAAGACACAATGGCAACTACAAATGACAGAAATGAACAATCAAAGTCAGGAATCATGATATAGCAGTACACACATGTACATAGAAACATGGTCAAGTGCACCAGTTCAATGTACACAGGGATCAAAGCCTACAGAAGTACAACATGCAACATGTACAATCAGTTGAAAAAGAGGGAACTGGTTAGTACAACAGTGAAAACATCAATGCACATGAGCACAGCAACTAACCCCAAATGTACAACTGCAACTACAATGTCAAAGCAAACAAGTGAAGTTCAGGCAGAGATCAATATGGCAACACAGATGTACACATGATATTGAATATACAAAAGATCGTGTCAACAGTCTCGACCAAATCTAACAATGTCAGTGAAGATCAAAGTCAGGTGAGGTCAAGATAAAACAAAATAAGTCAGCGGAATTATCAAGCAAGTGCAACCAAACAATTGTGAACAAGTTAAAATGGTGAAGAACAGAAAGGCAGAAAATCAGATAATGTCATAAAAACAAGTATGCAGAGAAGTCACAGTGAAGTTGACAAGAAAAGAATATCACAGAACAAAGTACAGATGATCAGAAAACAAAATTGTCAAAGCCGTATGTTTGAAAAAGTCAAGTTTTATAAATTAGGAAAGTATTAGAAATCAAGAGGGTTCGACTGTTTAAAATAAAAAGATCGAACGTTCAGAAATCGAAGACGTGGATCAAAAGATATTCCAAAAATACGAAAGTGTAAAAACAGAAAGAATCAACAACGTGGTGATCAAGGAATACAAATCAGATGCCTATATAAAGAGACCCAAAATCATCATCGACTGTGTGGTGAAGAGCAGAGAAAATAAACCCAATCATCACCGACATAAGATTCAAGCAATCAAACCAGAGAACAAAAGGCACAAATTACATACCAAAGTTACGAGTTGAATTCGATCTGCAATCGAGAAGCAGCCAAAGCAAAGCTACACGAAGCATCCATCGACAGAGCGAAACACAAATTCCTATCGATCGATCAAATAGGCGCAGCTTCAAAAGCCCTAATTTTGGAACAAAGAAAAGAACGAGCAAGCCGCCATTTTCACAAAAAGGAACCAGCCGGAGATAAAAAGAGAAAGGGGATAATCATTTGTCACTAATAGTTTTGGGCCGGTTCAATTTTCTTTTGGGCTTGGAGTATTTATCAATTAGGGTTTTAAGTTTTAGTTTAAATTCTTATTGGGCCAGGTTTAAATAATTTAGTTTAGGCCTAGTTTATTTGAGGGCAAAATTGTTTTAAATTGTCAATCTATGTTTTTCCCTGGGTTTAATCTGTATTTTGTTTTTCAGTTTGTATTCTCAAAGTCCAGTCAGGGTAAATCACCACCTAGGGTTTAGGTAGTGTCAGATTGTCTAGTTAGGGTTAGTTCAGTGAGCAGGGTGTGCGAGTTTACAAAGCTCTATAGGCAGAGCAGGGTGTGCGAGTCTGTAGGAGTGTTTGTAAGCGGGATACTGTTTAATCCTAATAGAAATCTAGGAATGCAGCAGTAGGCAGGGGTTGCCGAAGCTGGGTAAATTTTGTGTGTGATTTACTTTTCTGCATATTTATTTATCTGCAGTTTGATTTCACATTTAATTTGAGAAAATTTGCGATAACCCTATTCACGCCCCCCCCTCTAGGGTTAATCTAGATCCTACAACTATATTTGACTTATTTGGAGATTTTAGGGGTGAAACTCCTAAGGGGCGTGTAACGATACATATTTAACGTATCAGAGGATCGTTAAATATATTTTCTTTATTCATATGACGTCGTATGGCCTAAAATTTTGGAAAGTGACTTTTAGAGACATTTTCCACACTTATGATTTGCTGAATTTCTATGTGACCACCTTGACTCTGAAAATCTTGTTTGGACTATAACTTTTGATAGAAGCCGATTTAAGATCTCAAATTACTTCCATTGCTTTAGAATAATGGTTTCCAATTTTGTAGAGTGATCATAATAGAGTAACGGACATGCCGTTTAGAAATTATAGTTGTTTTAAATTTTGGCTATTGATGGCCTGCATTAGTGGATAATTAACTAAGCTAATGCTTAGACCCATAAACCCACCTCGAAAATTGTGCTGATGTAAGGCTATAGAAACTGATATAAGTCATTTCCATCTTTTCCAAGCTCCAATCCTCCATTAACCCTAATTTCATCAAAAAGCCTATATTTTCCTTACTAGTTTTAACCAAATCATTAATTAGAGGGATGATTAGCATACAAGGGCATGAGACTATCATTTTGGTTGATTTGCATTCCTTTTCCTTACTATCTACTTTAGATCTAAGGAGAGGACTTGGTATTTTAGGCATTTTGTAAGTGGTTCTTGACCTCTTCATATGCTTTGCATGTTTATATAGTTAAAATTGGTGTTGTTTTAAACATGATTTTGATCTTAAAATGTTTTCTACCTTAAAACGTTCTAATATATGTTTATTGCCGAAATTTAAAGCTTTTTAAAGTGATTTTAATTGGTTTTGCATTTCCTTTTGTTTATATTCATATGCTAATATAAAAGCTAGATTTATATTAGAATTTTCTTGATTATCATGTTCTTATGTTTTGCATGTATAAATGGATGTATATGTATGATATTCTTTGTTTGTATGTTGTGATTTGAAATTGTTTAGAGCATTCCCAACAGCTAAAATATAAGAAGAAATGGAGACGATCCCCACTGCCGTACCTCCCAACAGTGGGAATTCGAGCGTGGGGAGGAACAGGAAGTGGGGATCGCCCCCATTTTTTTACAGCGGCGATCCCTAAACAGCTTTTAGAAATCCGTTTAAGGAAAAGGGATTTTAGAAGCTCGTTTAAGTTTTAAAAAATTTCTTTTTTAACTTTATATGTTTGTTTTTGTTTTTTTAAGTTTGGTAAATTTGTTTTATTTAGTTTTCTTCTGGTTTATTTTAGTTTTGACTATTTTTAAATTTTATTGTTCATACTTGTTTAATTTGTTTATTTATTATTTTGTTTATATATATGTGTATTTTAGTTTGTTAATTTTAGTTTTGAATATTTTTAAATTTATTTATTTATATATATGTGTGTTTGTTTTGTAAAATTTTAACGTGTATTCATCGAGGTCGATAAAATAATAATAACTGTGAGAAATATTCTTTCAATGGTCCAGAAAAAAACACACACTAATAGTCAAATTCGGTTTGAGTCATAATCTCAAAACCACACTACAAACACAAACATTAAAAATAAAAGCCAACCGTTGGAATTATATTAAGAAAAAAACACTCTTGAAACAACACTGTAGAATTCATCTACATCCCAGAACTACCCTCTTCCTCTTGATACCTAAGTTGTTGAGCTCTCAAAATGCTACGTTTTTTTGGTCAGGACGTACTCTAGAAACTCTCTAGTTAGATGAGAAACATCTTTGGCTAGATACTCTTCCTCTTCCTTTTCCTTCAAACGTCTTTCACGCGCCTTTTTCAGTTCAGTTCTTTCACATAGAGCTCTAGTTCTATCTGCATCTTGTTGAACCTGCAATTCTATAAGCCTTAACTTCTGCTCTTTCAGCTTTAAACGTTCTTCTTTCTTCGAGGCAGATGCAATTGTAATATCACTTAGTAGCGAAGTTAGCCTATCACTAGCCATTGCTAAGTCGCTTGCCTCCTTGCTTCTCAACAAGGATCTCTTGCTTGATTTTATTCCTTCGGGCCGAATATCAACTCCACCAAAAAGCATTCCCAAAGTCGGAGTCAATGGACTGCTACTGTACCCCTATCCGTCTAATGTTATGGGAGAATCGTTTGAATTGCTAGGGGATGAATCCATCAAGAGTCTTGAAGCTACCTTTCTTAAATTTCATGCTTCGGCATCACCTAGGTCCATATCATCTGGTTCAGTTAGAGTGGCCCAACACGGCTTCGTTGAAAGAATTTCAAATGTTTCATGAGCAATGAAATCGCAATTATAAGTATCACGATATATCTTATCGTAATCGTCTTTCAAGTCTCTAAAGGATTGTCCACTTCTCAGTCTATCCCCTCTTTGTGCTATTATACTTTTGTATTTGGTACAAATACCATTCAGGTTATACCATGCCGTCTTTGTGCTTTCAAATGTTCTCTTTGTTTGGCATTCTGGATCCTCATTGTATATCTCATTCACCCTCAGATAGAAAAACTTCCCGGTAGATCGACCCAATGGAACGATGGATGCTTTTACCCATGCGTTGGCCAGCACCTTATAGTCATGTGCTTTCCACGTTTTACCACTACCATTGCTTGCGTCCACAGAATCTTCAATCTGAGAATCCTTGGGCTTTCGTTTATTGTAAGCTCGTTTTATGCAGTGTGTAGTCTTATCACTTGTTTTCTACATTGTGTAATCTTATCACTTGTTTTCTACATTGTATAGTCTTATCACTTGTCTTTTGTGTGCAGTCTTATCACATGTGTAGTCTTTATTGGTTATTGTATAGTCTTTATTGGTTATTGTGTAGTCTTTATCTTTTATCGTGAATATAATGTCCCAATTATTTATTTTTTCTTTTACTTTCTGCTATATAAACGAATGCAACTTCATTTTGAGCCATAACAATTCAAAATGACATCCGAATCATGGACTGCAGTGGATTACTTATTACTGATTAAGGCATACATTCAAGCAGATACACTTTACATAAAAGAAGAGATAGATCAAGATTTTTGGGTTACCCTTAATGAAAAGTACAACAGTCATTCGGATTGTAGATTAATATGGAGGATTCTAGCCACAAGAAGTGCATTCTACACATTTAGTAGATCAGGTAGGAATTACCGCAAAATAATAGATGAGGTGAAAGAGGAGGACGTATTCCAACTATCACGCTCAATGTACGACTCATGTTACTTTTTCGAATACCGTACAAACTTCGTAGGGCACGAAGCGTATGAGTTATGGTATAACTATATGTTATAATTTGAGTAACAACCTCATTGTATTTGTGGAGGCTATTATCTATTTATCGCTATTTGTACGCTGCAATGTTTGTTTGAGCTATTTTTCGAAATATAAATCATTTTTTTGAAACAACAAAGTACATTACTGGAACTAGGGATACAATTGGATACACCATTTACTGTCGGCAATTACCAAACAGACACACACGAACCAATATTTTAATTTTGCCTTCTAATGTTTAGGCCATGAAAATGGTCGTTAAGTCTACTGATTTCATTCTGCCACCCAACAGATTGAGTTTGTAAAGTTGTAAGTTGATACGCTAATTCATTTGCATAGTCAGCGGTTCGACGAGGAAACAACTCGTCGATCCACTACCATAAGGCACACCCAGTTGGATAAACGTGGCATTTGAAATAACGATGACCAATGTTATCTACTATCGAAATAACATTTTCAATAGCGGCATATCCACAGTCATAGATTACAATTGGTGAGTCAACTTCCTATTTGTTTTCCACTTGGTTGTTTTGATGTTGCCGACGCAATGAAACATGTCTTTGCTGTCGACGTAGCCTTTCTTCACGTCGTCTTTGTTTCCGATTTTGCCTTCGAAGTTCCTCTTGCTCTCGTTCGTGCTGGCGCAAATCTTTGTAGTGTCTTTCTTGCATTTCAATGTAGAAATCAATATCCATTTCCAGTGATGATCGATTAGAGGGCATTGGGTGCTCCATGGGACCTTCATAGTTGTATGATGTAGGAAGAGAAATGGGCATTGTTTTTACTACAAATTGTTTAGTTCACTTAACCTCTTTATATAGTGGGTATATATAAACAGAGTGAATAATAAAATATGTATTGATATGACTAGTCAATGTCATTGTGGCAATAATTAAAGTGTCATGCATGGACACCAAACTGTTCAACAGAACAAAACAATACAGAGTGAGAAGTGACTAAACAATAAATGACATTATAGATTTGACTAAACCATACAACAAGGCTGACAACGGCGCTAAAGTACTACAACAACAAAACAGTGCATGTAAATAATGGATTACATTGGAGCATTCCCCTTTAAATGCCATAAATGTTCAACCAGATCATCTTGCATATTTTGATGTATCTCTCTGGATCTTATTCTACGCAAGCAGCTCAAGAACAACTCAATGGTTGCTGGATTTCAATCAGCAACAACCGTTGCTATGTTATTTGGATCATAACCTAAATAAGATGGAAACGTTCCTCTTTCTTCTTCAATGATCATATTATGTAGTATAATACATGCTCGCATCATGTTGCTCAAAACCTGTGGCTTAAACAATTTGATAGGGTTTTTTACTATGGCAAACCTTACTTGCAAAATCCCAAAAGCACGCTCTACGTCTTTCCTTGCTGCCTCCTGTCTTTTAGTAAAATATTTTTCTTTCTTTGTGTTCGGATCTGAAATTGTTTGGACGAGCGTACCCCACGCAGGATATATGCCATCTGCTAAATAGTATCCCATGTCATACGAATTTCCTGCAATACTAAAATTACATGCAGGTGCTTTTCCATGTGCAAGGTTCTTAAACAAATGTGATTGGTGTAACACATTAATATTGTTCATGGAACCAGGACATCCGAAGAACGCATGCCAAAACCAAAGATCATGTGAGGCAACTGCTTCAAGTATCATTGTCGCTTTGTGATAATGCCCAACAAACTGACCATGCCATGTGTGAGGCAATTTTTCCATTCCCAGTGCATACAGTCAAGACTACCTAATATTCCAAGAAAACCTCTTTTGGCTCCTAAGTTTTTTAGTTTGTTGACATCGCTTTGCATTGGAGATCGCAAATATTCCTCGCCATATAATTCAATGATAGCTACACAAAACCTTTCTAGACTTAAACTAATTGTACTCTCACCCATTCGGACTACCTCATCAAATGCATCCGGAGCTATCCCATACGCTAAAACACATAAAGCACCTATGTTTTTTTGATACGGTGAACACCCTAATGTTCCAGCATTATTACGTTTTTGAACAAAATAATCATCATGTCCGACAACTCCATTAAACATACGCATAAACATATTCTTACTCATACTAAAGCGACAACGAAATCTTCATGGCCGTAAGTACAAGGGTATTGAAATAATCTTTAAGTAACCTAGCCGTACCTGCTTTATGATCCCACATCTTCCGTTTGTCTATACGGCCATACACACTACCACCATGAGTACCACTAGAGTATCCTTCCATTAAAATTTTTACACCATTCCTTGGTGAACGATAATAGCTTGCATCATTAGCTCTAACTCATCAGTGTCAGTCGTGCTGTCCGATGATAATTGCAGAAATTCTCTTTGTCTATACAGCTCATCTCCTTCATCGGAATCAGTTTGACTTTCCTCCGTACCAGTATGGCTGTTGCTATTTGAACCATCGATCACCAGATTCTCATCAAAAACTTCATCATCATTACCACTGTTATGGGACATTTTTTATTTTTGTACAGATTAATTGAATGATATTGTTATAGGAAGAATTTAAAGTATAAAATATAGCCGTTGTTATAGCTGTTGGGACAATTGAGATCCGTTTTTATGACTGTTTCAAACTTCGTTAACGGCCATATTCTTCAATGACTATAAATTTTAATTATATTTTAAACTTCTTTAACGACCATATTAAATCTAAAGTATTTTGATTCTTTTTTTATTTTAATTATTCTTTCATAGTTAATTTTAATTTTAATTCTTTAAATTTAATTCGAAGTTAATTCTCTAGAGTTAATTCAAAGTAATTCTTTAAAGTTAATTTTAATTAAACCTCTTCTTATTTTTTTCAAATTTTTACTAGGTTCTAGAGTAAAACGGCAATCAGAAATCCCTTTAGCTCTAAACGGTAAACTGAAAACCGTTTAGAGGTTAAACGATTTTCTGATTACCGTTTAGCCTCTAAACGGTAGTATGTTTGCCGTTTAGTGCAAAATTAATTTTTTTTAATAACAGGCCATCATCAAAGATGCATACGGAGGCATTCATATGTACAGGCAAACATATATAACAAGTTTAAAAATACAGACATGGTCATCAATCACAAGTTCAGTCCACCATCACAAGTTCAGCCTATCACAAGTTTAAACAAACATGCATACACAAGTTCAGCCTACCAATCACAAGTTCAGTCCACCATCGCAAGTTCAGCCTATCACAAGTTTAAACAAACATGCATACTGGCAGTGAAATTTTACAAATCCTCCAAACCCGCGATGTTCTTTCCGCTTTTACTTGATTTACTTATCCCTTTGAAAATTATCCCTTTCATCTTGCTCACAATTCCACCGCCCTTCTTTTTTCCTTTATCTACACTCTTACCCCGATCGGAACCTGCAAAAAATAAATTTATTCAGAAGAATACTATAAAATCGAGTTTTTAAATATAAATTGAAATTGTACCCGAAGGGAATGTAGAAGTGGTTGGGCCTTTGATTTTAACCCCATATCTGTTTGTGCGCACATGACTTGCTACGCCTCTCTGGTCATCGTCGTCGTCCCCTTCCTCCTCCTATTCCTTTGCTTCTTCATTCCCATCATCATCGTCGTCTTCTTCTTCGTCACCATATTGCATTTGGTGGACTGTCTTTCATTTTTTTCGAAGCTTTGATCGACCTGAGGATTTAGTGCGAAGACCCAAAACCGGTTCCCTGATAATCTCCATGTTCTGTGCAAATGTGATGACCAAACACCATATAGTAAATTATTAAGAACATAAATGTAAAACGTGTATTGAACAATAAATTAATAACTTACAAAGTCATCTGTTACTGTATTTATCCTATTCAATCCTTCTTCATAGTATTGTGATTCTTGAAGAGTTAACTGCCGCATACCTATGTTCATTTCCCATAGACTATCGATGGTGTAGTGCGACGGAACCAGAGGTACATCAGGCAAATGGGGAATGTGGAATGGATCTCGCCCTGTCTATTGCATATTCCATCTAGGATCCCCTGCCCAATCTGCTTGCTGCGGTTGTTGATAAAACTATGATGCATAATTGACTTCTGAAGATGTGACGATGGGAGCTTGAATACCTACCTTCAATGCAGAAGGCCCAAAAAAATCCATATTCCCTATACGCACTGCAGCGTTAGTAATGGATCAACACCTTTACCAATTGTCTTCCAATATGTGTTATAGTCCATGTCTTGGCCTTGATAGATATATTGTTGGCAATCATCTTGGTAAAGTTCTTGTTGCATCTCCGCATAAGTTGCATGTGTCATCCTGCATGTCATGTGCAAGGGAGGATCTAAAGGGATAGTAGCCCATCCAGTCAACTGACGCATGAACCTCTCTCCTAGAAACAACTCATAAAAATCTCCTGGGGGAACAAGCAAAGACAACCATTTCATTGATAAGTTTCGTGCATGTACAACCTCATCAAAAGCAAATGCGACTGAATTGTGCCAAGGATTCCAATTTATATGACTGGCATGTCGATGATTAATATGATAACACATGCTAGAAAACAGATGGGCCGAAGTATCATGTGTTATGAGTCTGTTTTTTTCTCCTACGCTTTCAATCTTGGGTAAGCTGACTGCTTCACAGATTCTTTTACAATATAACCACAAATCGAAATATACACAAAGAACCAATATTGCAAATCATAAAATTACTATATTAAGCAACAAAATAATTTAACAGCAAAGATAAAATAATTCACATATACTATAAATTAATATACCTGCAACAGCTCGACAAAGCTAGTGAGATGACCTCCCTTAATCACAACTAAGTCCAAGCTCTGGTATAGATAACCCATAATTGTTGAACCCCAATCAAACTATTGAGCCAGGTCCAAATCCAGTACGGACTCCAAGTATCCAAGACTAATCGTGTCATTTGTTGTCGTAAAAAAAGGAGTCCCCATCATGTATAACACAAATATTCGGGAAATATGATCAAGATTATTGACATTGGCCCCTATGTAGTCATCACCCAAGTTCTTAATAAGATGAGATATGGCAATGTTTCCAATCTTAATATCTTTCTCAACAAGAAGTGGTAAAAATTGACTAGCATTGGCGAATTGACTCCAACTCTCATTATATGGTATACTAAGCGTGTTCATTCCTACGGGTATGGCAGTCAACATCGTAAAATATAAGGGTGTAAAACCAATCTCTGCACTAGGAAACAAAAGTGTATGCGTAATCGACCACCATCGCTCAACTATAGCATGTATGCATCTATTATCGGAGTTTTTCAACTTGATATCCATAAATCTACCAAAATTTTGAACATGGGATCTCGAATTTGAGGATTAACATTAAGTTTTTTCCACCATTTCAACATAGTTGTGAATGCTCCATGACATCTCATTCTATCACGGTTCTATTTATAAAATGGTATAATGTAAATTATTTGTACATATGAATGAATTAATGTTTTACCACTATGAAAAAGAAAAGATATATACCATGAGCTCTTTCCCTTCGTTGTAAATATGATGAACCCCTTCCTGAAGACTTGTCCTAAATGGAAATGTCGGTGAAATCGTGTTGTCTATGCCGACTCCATATCCGCCATCGTCGCTACTGAAAGTCCTTCGATTCCTCCTCGACGTTTTTCTTCTACGAATAACCGATGCAGAGCTAGATCCTTCAACGTTTCCACCTTCCATCTTCAAAAATCAAACAATTGAACAAACCCTAAATTATGGAAATTTTTTGATTGTGGGACTTGATTAGCTAAATTGATTGTATAAGTGAGGAGATATGCTAGTGGATCGATTCTATGTGATTGAATATGATTGTGGTGGAAATTTTGTTGGATTTAGGAAATTAGGTCGGAGGAAGAGGATGTTAAAATCAAACTTTAGAGAGTTTTATAGTGAAGGCCACTGTAAAAACCATCTCGGGTTATATATATTTTTTACTTTTGCCCTAAGGCAAAAGTTTTAATATAAAAAAAAGCGGAACGGTTCCCCACTCGTTGTTGGCCGAGTGGGGATTTCCACCGCTTTATTTCGAGCAACCACCCACGAAAATCTACACGCTGCTGGGAATGCTCTTACTAGTCTATTATCTATAATAAATAACAGAAAACAACCTTGCTGACTCAGACAGTCTGAGAACGTAGCATTTGAAAATCAAGGAATGACTTTCTACTCCCTATTTTTAGTTTTTGGCTAATTTATGTCACTTTTGCCTCTGATTTCCATGCTGGGCCGATTTTCTAGAAAGGGACAGTTTGGTAAAAATTAACAAAATAGGGACCTAATTTACATGGATTTATGGATAGGGACCTTTTGTGCATGAGCTTTAAGAATAGGGACCTTTGGTCCAAAACCCCTTTGAAAATAGTACCGCACTATTTTTATAAAAAATCCAGACCATGCTATAGAAGTACACGTTCCCATTCCCATCTTCATTCATTTTTAACTGCTCCATCCACACAAATCCCCAGTCCAACACCACCTCTGAGAAAACCCTAAATGTTTTGAATTCAAATCTGCCTTCACGTTTCTTTTCCAAATCGTTCCAATGACTGCGTCGCTGTCCGTGAACATTGGCAGCCCTAGCTCCAATTCAATGACGTCAAAATTTCAACCATTTTACCACCGACAACTAGAGTCCCACCCGTCAACTGCTTTGTCATGTAATGATTTGAGATTAGAATTCATAAATCAGATATCGGAGGAGGGACAAAATTCAGAAAATATAAGAGAACAAATGGTTCAATTTAGGTATGCTTTTGCTGCTGCTTCTTTTTACTCCTCATCTTTTTTCCCTTTGATTGCCGAATTTAGTTCATGATTCTGAACTAAATCTCTTTTGGTTTTGTTTCCATCTGATGTATAAATTGAAATCGCAATTAAATATGGGGATTCAGTGAGTTCTGAAATATGACCGTACGACTTATAGCGGTAGGAATCCAACTAAACTCTTGGATTGGGAAGGTTGTTATTCGTTCCACATCGCGTTTTTGAACGTATGATCTTACATTGTTTGATTAAGCACTCTTGGAAAATTGTTCTCTTTGTAATTAAAAATTGTTATATAAAACTAATTTTAATTTATTTTTATTTGTGAAATGCAGTAAAAAATTAACAGTCTTAGGATCGACTCTTATCAACATACATTATGTTATGATATTACTTATCTATATTTTTGTTTACTGGTTAAATAAGTTCATTTAAGTGATGAATTAGGAATATTTGTAGTCACGCCAAATTGAATTGTGCATATTGTTTGATGTCTGTGAAAATCAAAATGTGAAGCTCCATTAGCATGGTACGAAGAAAAATGCAGGTAAGGATAGTTGTTTCAGTTTAAACTACCCTGCATTAGTACTAGATTTATTGGCTTGGTGGTTTACACATCTAAAATAATGCAACTGAAAAATTAGTACACGTATGCACTTTGTTTGCAGTTAGGGAAATAGCTATTTGTTTATTTTTTCTTTAACACCCTTTCCTGACCGTTTTATATGACCCTTAAATTATGAGATACCTATATTCCAGACACTTTTAGTGATATTGGTGGGTAGAATAGTTAGTCAACCGACACAAACTCACTTTCTCCATTCTTCATAACTGAAACTACTGTTCTTTTATTACATTATCTGTTTGTCTCTGTACCATCGCCCAACACTTTTGTTTTCATTTTTGTTAACTTCTATTCAACTCAAATTGCTGTTGCACTTTCTTAGTGAGTACTCTTTGTTCTTTACTAATTATCTTTCAATTATCTTCCTGTTTGGATAATGTTTTTTGGCTACTTATTTACTATGCTAACAATATACACATGTTGAATAACATTGTTATGCTTGTTTGATGAAGGTACAATGAACAACAAGTTTCAATTGCTTTCCAACTTGGTCTACGGGACTAACTGAACATTATCAAAGTTAGGGTGGCAAGATGATGGATTTTGGTGAGCCAGAAGGCGAATGAGCCTTATTCCCTGAACTTGTAACTTCTGGACATAGAGGTAACCTCTTATTTTACATTTATGAATAACAACTCATCTGTTATTTTATGTATTTCCATAGACTGTCTTCCATAGGGAAATTAGAAAATGGTAGTTGTATATAACCATAATTTGCATCAGTTTGAATTTGTTCTAGGGGCAGTCCATGTATGAGGTTACCAGGATCAACATCCAGGACTCTGATAATACTTTCAAGGCTATTGATGAAGCAATCGCTATTGTAATTAAGGTGGACACTCAAGTTAGGAAGGTACATGAAGATGCAGACAACATTCCTCGCTACAAATTTGGCTTTGTAGATGATGATTTACTTCCATCACGAATTAACAAGAAGGGTTAGCTGATAGGTTTATCTATATTACCATTTTATTCCACCCTTTTGTTTTTTTAATGAAAATTGTGAAGTGAAATGGTTAATATCCACCATCTTAACTGGGAAGACGATGGAGGTATTTTATGTGCTATTACTCCTGTTCTTCGAATTACTAAACAAGAAGGAACTCAATCGGTCAAAAGACAGCTCTACGTTGAGTTGACAAGGTTATATGTGACTACATGCCTATTATACACATCGTACAACATCCTTATTTTGAAATATTTCCCTGCTATTTCTAAATATTTTACTTTTTCTTTATATGCTCAGTGGAATAAACTCAATAGTGTCTCTTTGGTTATACATATTTAACATATAAATCTTTACATGGCTATTTATTTTTCAATAGATTTTTACTTTTTCGTCTATGATATTTACTTATATTAACTGTTGTTTGTTCAGGAAAACGATCAAATGAAGGTGCAAAACATTTTCCATCAATCAGTAGGAGTAGATGCTGCTTTTGAATTCAAGCCAAACAACTATGAAATGAATAACAAAGATGTATTCTTCACAGCTTGATGAATAACCAAGAAAAATGCATGCTCTCAATATTTTCTTCTATGTCTCAGGTAAACTATTCTCTACCGGTATATGCTCAAATTTTTTAGGACAGTTTATTCCAACCCAAACAAGTGATACCGCTCCGAGTGGCTCTGATTACGAAGAAACTATTAAGTTTATTCCAACCCAAATTAGTTCATTGGTGTACAACTAATGGATTCATTGTAACTCTCACGTACTGAATACATGGAACAAGTTCATTGGTGTTTGTCAGTTTCAAATTTGTATGGAGTTTGTGAAACTTCTTGAGCTTCTGTGCAGAATAAATCACATTCTTCAAATAGAGATACAACAATGAAGCTCATATGGGTATTTTGGTTGTCACTATACATCTGTGCTTGATGATTGAACAATGGAATCATCGCTAAATATTGCAATGAATGTTATACTGTAGTACGTAGACTGGTCCAATTTTATGTGCGTTTAACTGTAATCAAATTATATAGATACTAAAAACTTGAAACTATGGATCTTGGTTAACGAATCGAGTTGCAAACAGTTCTCCCATTTCAGTATGTTTTCGCTGAGTCATGTGGAAAAACTGTTGTTCATGATACTGATATTATGTGCTGAGCATAAAGCTCATTTTTCTTGTAGAAATATCACGTCCATATAGTTTGCGTTTATAATCCAACTAGGAAAATTTCTACTACTCTTGATGATTGTGCACATTTTCATAGTCATAGTATTTCTACTGTTATGGGAACTAATTGTAAAACATTTGTATTGTTTAAACTGCATATATATATTGTTAAGGTTCTTCTGGATGAGCACCTTACATATTAGCAATTTTTTCTCTAATATTGGAATGCAATATTGTTTTAATATGGAACTATTTGGGTATGGTTAAAGGTTCTTTTGTATGACTTTCCTGTGGTTGCATCCAATGATTGATATCCACTCATTCCCTACGATACTGCTTTCTACCTACGACAACAATGTGAGGGAGTCAGCATGTACTAAAACTGGATGACATACTTATGTTGTGGTAATACGACTTCACAGTGAAATCAAACATGCACTCTCACATAAAATATATCACTTTCTTTAAATACTTCAAAATAATTTCCACCTGATAAGTACCATCACTTGCCCATGTGCGAAGCACGGGCTTTAACCTAGTGCTTTTAGGTAGTTAGGAAATGAGTGAACAAATTGGCAAATTGAAGGCAAGAATGGTCAGAATTGGATGAAACTTGGAGGGGAGGTACTGGAGGATGAGGGAAGACCAGGATTCAATTCGCACCAAGTTTGAAACTATCGGTACTGAGAGCTTTTGGGTTGATATCGAGAGCTTTTTGATTGTGGAAATTGCTCGGTGGAAGGTTTATACTTCAAGTTGTGGCTTAGAGTGATGAGTAGAGGGAAAGTGCTAAAGTTTGGCTAAGTGATGGACCAAGCACCGAGAACTTGGCATGGAAATAAGAGCTTTTGGACTTAGCACCAAGAGCTTTGGAGTTGATTCCAAAAGCTTTTGGGGAAGTGGTTGGTGTCCAAGCACTTAGGAGATAGAGCCTTGGAAGAGGAGGAAGAAAACTTAACCAAAATTGGTTAAGTACACCTCATGGTACCGAGAGGTCCAATCGGTACCGAGAGGTCTTGTCGGTATCGAAGGTCCATTTTGATGTTATTGGGTTAGAACTTCCAAGAGAGTGAGTGGAGGCTCTGTAGGTCGTGCGGAAGGTGTTTATTTATTCGCTTGGGGTTTAATGGCGATGTAGTAGCATGATGATAACTTCATGGATTCGATGATGGCAACTCGATGGTGAATGGAGTTAGGTTCCGATGATGGTGGTTCGATATGGAAAGGGGTCGTGAGATGGTCATCCACAAAGGGCGGGTTCTAGGAAGGGTGACCCATGGATAGAATGTAGGAATGATTCTATCGTGGAATGAAGGAATGTGGAATGGTTCCTTGAGAATAATGGAAACTCGATAGGGCAAGGAAAGGGCTCAGATACGCGTGCTAAGGGATCGTTGATACTCGGAATATTTTCTGATGTACTTGAAAGCAGTGGTATTATGAGTGCACCCATGGGTACTTTGAAAGGCTAACTTGGATCATTTGAAAGGATCCGTATACCCTGGATAGGGGAAAGGGTTTAATATCAGCTTCAGACTAAAGATGAGTACACTGAAAACCGGGAGTTTCATTAGTCCTTGGCATGTGAAAGGCCATACAAGTTATCGTATATCCAGAGCACATTGAGTGATAGTGAAGATTGTTTGATGGATGCTTGGATTGCTTTGGTTGTTTTCATTCGTAGTTTATCGCTCTAGGGATGTCATTGAAGATAGGTATTGGGGATATGGATGCCTAGATACTCGTCATCATACTTAGTTTGTCCATTTTGTATAAACTCTATTACTTGTTATATAACTTTTTAGATCTGTACTCTGGTATTTAGGTCACTTAATTATTACCGTCTCTCCAATTTTATATCAGTGATGTGTATTATATTTTATTTCATGCATTGTAAGATACACGACAAGTTCTGTATTATTGTTTTCTTTTCTTTTAACCCTTAATGATAGTCCTACATCAACCGGGCACGTCAGCAGTGCTCTATTTCGTTATATTGGGTGCCGTTGTGTAGGGCGGTCATCATAAATATGCACAATGTTGGACAATATACTGAAACTAAAAACTATACTTGTGTAGTGAGGCGTCATTTGAGGACTGAGGCATGCAAACTGATAAAAAAAACTGGAGTGTTATGGCAGTACATTTGTTGAAATGTGGAATAGTTGCATTTGAATGAGGACCGAGGCATGCAAATAACCAAGTACTGGAGTGCTGCTGTGTTATATTTGCTGAAATGTAAAGCATTTTATGCGACAGAATAAGCATCAGTGCTAGCGATACAATCAAGAACATTGATGAAGAACTGGAAACCAGAATTATATTTTTTTGAAATGGAATGTTTGAGGCTGAAGCTGAATTACAGAGAAAGTATGACTACAGATGTAGATGACTAAAGCTGAGACAGACTGGACCGTAAATTTGCAGCCAAGGACGGAATGAATGTGTATAGAGAAGGTACACTATGTTCACAGATGTAGAGAAACCGCTGAGGATGAATAAACTGAAACAATATGCTGAAGGTGATAAAACCTATGAAGTATCGATGAACTGAACCGAAATGATTAATAGTGGAGTAGTGATAGAATATTAGAGGCTTAGGTGCAGGTCATCCTAAATCTGCAATTTTGATCCGTAAATAAGGCATTTCTCGAAGATTTTTTGACAAGGCAGTGTTAGTTCCCTAGTAGAATGTTGCACATGATTCGATCTTGTCGAGTCTTCCAATCTAGATTCCTTCTACTTGTCTTTGTCCCAAGTGAAATATACCATGCAATGAAAAAATAGAAAAGAAGAAGTTCTTCCATAGATGTTATTGAACACTCATTGATTTCTTTCATTCTAAAGACCACAAGCTAGTAATAGAATAGATACTGTTCCATTTATTTCTATGTGAATAGTTATATTTAAATCTAAAACAATTCTAATATTCATATAGAAAAGGAATAGAGGTGCTTAAGACAAGTTCAAAACATTGATTATTTACTAGTTATAAATTGGGCGCCGTAACATTCATAATATAAATGTTTAGTATTTTCAGAGACTAAAGTACAAAAATAACATAGATTAATGTTGCAATTATTTGTTATTTTTGAATTTAACATAGATATAGTGCTTAGTTTATCGCGTAGCACTATCTACGTGTGTGTTTTTGCTTTTAGTGGCGTATGAAGCTTCCATATAGATTTAAAATAGATCAATTCAATCTCGGAAATGTTCAATAAATTATACATAGACTTCAATGTCTACCGTTTCCTTTTGTCCCAACCATTCCACGTAATCATGTTGTTCATCCATATTTTTTTGAGTTAAACAAGTGATTCTCTCGATCAGGAGAGCAGTCATATAATTTTATTCTACAGTTACAAATGGTGTCGCCAAAAGGCCTATCAGGTGCCTAATAATAGAGTTAGAGGTATACCTTATAAGCAATTCCTATAATTTATTTTGTAAATTATTAATTCTGTAATAAAATCTTGTTCAAAATAAAAAGTGTTTTTCTTTCTATTATATATTAATTATTTAATTTAAGTATAATTAGTAGAATATCCATAAATTGTATATTTTGTGATAGTAATTGCAACATATTATAATCATGAGAAATTTATCACTATGAAAATAAACATATCGCTTTAAATATTCATAGTCAAGGTGTATCAAGACTGCATATCCATACATTCGTTGAGACTAGATTACATAACGCTCTCCAAATGTTGGACAGTGTATTACTCATGGCTATTGGTGGCACTAAGGGGTTACATACTGATAGTTTTTGGATAACTAAGTAATAACTCAATCAATTGTTTTCTATTGATTAATATAACTAAGGTCTAATAGTGAATATCAAAGTGATAATATTACACGGTTCTCTTGACTTGGGAACATTGCTAAACTTCAACGTGGATACTCCACTTTGATTATAGTTAAATCATAGCATGACGTCTGTCGAACGATTGTAGTTGGGTCCGAGTTGAAGCATTGAAAGTGAAACACTATTTAATAGAGAATTCTTCTTCTCAATTATATGAGGTTAGTATCACAGTCAACTATGGTCAAGTCAGTCTCTAGCAAGAGTAGTTCGGTTAATAGTAATTATTATTATTGAACCAAAAACTTTGTGTTTGGATTATACGAATTGAATGCGGACGATATAGAAATTTTGGCCAATACCAAATTTCATAATTCCTAGTGTGATACAGTTTTGACGAAGAGAGTTGATGTAAATGTTTGTCACTACCAGGGACCGTTGAAAATAGTAAAATTGGATTTTACCAAGATAATATAAGCGATAAATTCAGCCAAACTATCACGCCATTAGCTAAAGTGACATGTAAACATTAATATTTGAATTGTGTGATATTAATTGCTGATTGAATTTACACCTATGAGTCACACAACCGTAATGTTGTATACTCCATATACCACATAATTTAATTAAATTACAGTTGTTATAAATAATTAAATTGATTAATATTTGTGAAATATGAATTATAACATTTTACTTGATTTATTTGAACCGGTATTGAAAATAGTGCGTATATAAGTTATATATGTACCATTAATATACGATATCGATGTACATTTGAATTGGATTCAAAATGTGCAATTCTTGATTTGGTTTGAAAAGATATATAGGCTCATTGGCTTACATAGATGGCCGACCATGAAAGAGGGGCTAGGAGGTGTGTGATATTTTGATATGTGGGTTTGAAATTGGTAGAGAAAGAAAGTGTAAAAGGTTAGACTTAGATTCTCTTTTCCTCTCCCTATCTTTTCTTATAAAAACCCACTACCCTCTCCATTTTATACTTTACTTTCTCTAGCCTCCATACCCCCTTAGGCTGAAAGCTCTTGCCATCTCCCTCTCTATTTTTCAAACCAAAATTAAATTAAATCAAATAGAATTAAAGGTGTGTAAATCACTTCGGTTAGTAGCATTTCTAAAAGGGATTGAATCAGATTCAAGGTGTTCTTTCGATTCAACAATCAAGGGGTTACGTCAAGGCCACAGTTAAGGTAATACATAATTTATATCAATTATATATGTGTAATTTTTATGCTATTAGCTATGAAAAGGTTAGAATTATACCACAAATTCATATACATGTTTGTTGTCAATTTATATACGAGCGTGTTATATTTTTTTTCTATATAAGCATACTTACTTTCGGCAAATTAAAAAAACCAAATTTAAAATTTTGGTTTTAAAACATTTTAAATTAAAATTTCATTTTAAAACCATTGTTATATGTGTGTGTGTGTTATTTAATAAATTTATACATTTTATTTCGCAAGCATAAGAAAAAAAATTGTTTACGTATATTTTATTTAAAACAAAAATTTAGTGATATTAATTAATTAAAAAATGTACTAAATTATAGTTTGTTAATATAAATATAAGTATTATAAAGTAATATTATATGGAAGTTATTAAAAAGGCATATATTCTGTGTACAGAAATGTTAAAACCGAAATAAAAAACATTTTATTTAATCTGCACAGATTAATTTAGAAGAAATTGATTTTGTTAAAACTATATGGCCAAAAATAAATTAATTTATATATACTTTATATTTTATATTTAATATACAATTTTATTATTTTTATATAAATAAATTAGAAATTTATGTGATTCATATATATACATTTATTTATTTATGTATTTTGAATAAAAAATATTTTCACACATATTTATATGTAAATATAATTTTAAATATATAATTTTTAATTTTAATTTTAAAATGTATTTTATATCTTGATCTGATTCGAATTTGAATTTTTCTTAAAGATTTCTAGTATTGAATTTTAAATTATTTTAAATTTAAATTTATATAATTATTTTATATATATTATAAGTATATATGCAGTTACTTTACACATATATGTGTATATATAAGTATATTTATATTTTATTAATATTAAATAACAATAGACAATAAATATGTATATGAAGTAGCTAATAACGATAGACAGCAAATAACATTATAATCAAAAGCATATTTTTATGATGTAGTTTTAATGGGAAGGTTTAGGGTGTGCTGCCTCAAATTGTCTCTTCATTTCTCTAGTCCTCCCGGAATCGACTTCCTTCTCTGTGACTTCCCACATTATCGTCTACTTCCTCAAATTCCTTTACATATTAGCACCACCCTTATTTTTTTTCGCTCCTCCCTATTTGCTCTACGGTAGACGGTTTCTTCTTCCGCCCCTAAAATCATTGTCCCATGTCAGATCTTGGCTTCCCTTCGCCTTATTTAGGCCTTTCCTCTGCTACCTTTATCCTTCATCTGCCATTCCGCTCCATGTGTGAAGTCTTGGAGATCTGGATTCTTTTTAGTACAGTCTTGGAGATCCGTCTCAGCCTTGATGCGGTGATGGAACGTAGGGCTATGATTATGTTGATGAGTGTTTATTTTTGGTTGTAGTTTGGGTTTTATATATAGTTGAGGGAGGTGGCAGTCATGAATTCTGGTTGCATTCAGTGACGTTTGGGATGTAGTTTTCTGGTGGCTAGGGAATTAGCTTTCATTTGTGTTTGCATTTTCAGTTTACAGCTTTATTTCTACATTTGTAATTAGCTATATTCTACTTTTATTTTTTAAGAATTATTATCTTGTAGTAATTGTATGGATTTACCCTATATGCTCTTTCTTCCTGAAGCTTCCTCATTTATCATCAGCACCGAACTTCCTACTTGATGATTGCTTTTTACAACTCTTATTTGCCACTTTGTTGTTGGTATGTTTTTGCGGCTTACGTGGTTATAGATGGTGTTTATGAGGAGTTTACTTGTGGTTTTTTCCCTATAGTCTCTACTGCTATGTATCCTTGAATGTCTCTCATGGTGTCAAACAGATCCCCTACACAGTTTGTTAGGGATGGTCTTCATTTGCTTGTTAGGTGGCTTTTTGAAATGTTGTTTGGATATTATTAGCTTCTGTTATCTTGTCCTGTGTTAGAGTCACTATTATGGAATTGTAGTTCTTTTGGAATTTATGTATTATGAGATATAATGAGTGATTGTATGAGTGATTACCTTGCGCAACTTTGTTTAAGTTCATTACTCATATGGCGTATGTGCCAAAGCTGTTGAGGTTCTTTGCCTCACACCTGTATTAAAATTATTATAAAAGTGGACGAGTAAACTAACTAGTAAAAAAATGTCTGTTGCGGTGTAAATCTCAGCACTTTGATATGGGCATGTTAAAACAATGTACGCATTATATATGGCATGTGAATGTAAACATATATGTGTATTTGATACACATGTAACACATTATATATTACTTATATAAACAAATAAAACCTTAATCAATCAAGTAAAATAAAAGATTTTATTTAGATTGGATCTAAATCGATTTAGACTTCATAAGACCAACAAGATCCAAACTGGTAAAACAAAATTGAAATGTACCCATTTAACCCGCCATGTGCTAGCCTAAATCTAATAAAGGTATCAGAGCCTAATAGGTTACATAGTCCAAATTAGTAGTATTAGGCCAACTAATTAAGCTTACCCATTTAGTACGATGTCTAGAAAAGCGGTGTCTAGGTTAGGTGTGGGTAATCAAGTACCCTGTTCTACTTAGCTACTGGCCTAGCCCGAAAGGTGAAGTAAGTCAAAAGGTTATCCCTAATATGAAAGGCCCAATTTGAATTTGGGCCTAGGGCTAATTTTTCAAATTCAATTTTGAATCTAAAACAAAATTTTAAATCTAAAAGGTGAAATTTAGAATATTGAAAATTTTATAATTATTAAAAAATAGTTTTCAAAGTTATTTTGAAAATTTAATAATAATTTTAAAATTTATTTAAAATTAATTAAATTAATAAATTAAATAATTAATTTAATTAAATAATATATATATATATATATATATTGATATATGTTACTTTATCTTTAAATGTTTCAGGAAATGTATGTATGTATAATTTTTGAAATAAATTATAATGAACTAAAATTATTCAATAATATAAATTAATTGATAGTTATTTAATAAATAATATAATACATGTATATTTAGACATATGTGTATAACTATAAATGTTATAATATTAACTTTTTTAAACACAATAATAAAATATTTAGCACTCACACTAGTAGTATTAATATTTTTGCAAATTTATATGATGATTTCACTGTTAATCATAACTTACTTATGATTAAAGGTTCATAAGAATTTTTTAAGATTTGTTTCAATTATTGTACTAGTCATTTTTGGTATTAGTTTATAAGTAATTTAATTCTTTAGTATTTGTCTAGTTAGTCTTATTTAGGTTTTTATTTCCTACCTCTTTAATACATATATATGTATATAAATTATATAAATATACATATATATATGTATCATTCTAACTTTTTTCTTAGTCATCCTTTTGACACAGGTATGGGTGATAGGGTGTTAGGTTCACTTTGCAGGTACTCATGTCTTTAGATTGCAGAATTTGGGATTGTAGAGAGGTCATCAGAGAAGAGTTTTCCTCTCACGATCACTAGCAGTTCCACCACAGATACTGGACACTTTCATCTCCATTGTGGCATACTATTTTCAGGAGGATCTACTCTTCTGCTTGGCACTTCTTCCTTTTGTACAGAGTCTTCAGAGCGGATTTTCCATTCAGCATCATATTCAGTTCCACTTTAGAGTAGTTGCTTTTCCATTCCTTTCGAACCAGACGCATGGAGCTTCCTTCTTAGTTTGTGACGACATCCAGTATTTTTGGCTTTTCTTTAGTTTTTAAGGTACTTCTAACACCTTAATATCGGGCGATGGCCATGCCGGAGCTCGATATCGGGGTGTGATGGGTGGTGGCTTGCCAGAACTCATCTTAGGGGTACCTGAGCTTTTTTGATACTTGTATCTAGTTTTGTTACCTACCAGGCATGTTGGTAGCGCCTTATTTTTGTGATATATATAGTTGCATGTGTGCTCTCCTTTATTTATAGAGGATCACACATTTTTCTCAAAAAAACTATAAATGTTATAGTATCATTATTTAATTTAAAATGTTTAAATGAATAAAATAAAATTAATTAAAATGTTAATTAATTTAATTTATTAAATAATTTTTAATTAATAGAATTAATATAATATTATACATAAATTATTGTATAAGTTAATTAAATTATATAAATTGCTATATAATAATTCAACTTATATAATATGAATGTATAACAAAAGGTGGAATGATAAGAAACCATAATTAGATTTAAGGAATAAATATATACATATAGTATGTATACCGTGGTTTCGGGTATGTCTAAAACTTGAATCACGAGGGTATTTCATAAGAAATACATTATTCCATAAATCGATATCACTCAATTAGATATAAGATTATGAACCTTTAATATAATTGTTGTCCTCTGCCAATTATATATTAATAGATTACTTGCATACTCTTTAGTTATTGAGCTTTACTCAAGCTAGGGATGTTATATGTAATATAATTAATGTATATAATAGATGAGGTAAGATTCATGAACATATTTGTAAAGCTTTTGTTGAGCTTCCCTCAAGATATGTTCAAATACATAAGCCATCGTGAAATGGTAGGTACGAGTGAATAATCTCACTTTATTTGTTGAGCTTTCCTCAAGGTAAAGATAAGATTAGGACAAAGACCACAAAGTTAGGAGTTGTATGCAAAAAAATTGATAAGGCCTTATCCATCGTATGCCGACCATTGATTTGTTTAACTTTCCTCAAGGTCAAAATCTCAAGGCATACGAGTCCTAACACCTACTAGTGAAGTCGAAAGACCCCTATATTTCATCATAGGATTTTGTAACAACCCGAATTCCAGTGGGTCCGGATATTTCGTTAGGCTCTTTATCCAGATTCCCTTCGGGCTGCTTCAAAAGCACCTTACCATTTTATTAGACCCTACGTCTAATCTTTTATTATGTGTTTAGTTTACTTTTCTTATTCTGTTGTCTACTTATTTACCCTAATCAGCATGCCTAGCCCCACCCACGTGTGAGACCATCAGTCCTAGACCTAAAAGGGAATGCTGCCGGTACGGGCCACTGCTATTATTTT
Organism: Allium fistulosum; assembly: GCA_030737815.1. Classification (NCBI taxonomy): domain Eukaryota; kingdom Viridiplantae; phylum Streptophyta; class Magnoliopsida; order Asparagales; family Amaryllidaceae; genus Allium; species Allium fistulosum. The sequence goes on from CM060901.1 coordinate 1,153,299,176, forward strand.
TGCTTATTAACTTAATCCAAGATTTAAGTTTGATAAAATAAGCCTCTTATATTACTTTCTTTTTAATTATAACCTACGTGTTATAATTATACTTGCAACTGTCACTTTTATATTCATTTCTTTCTTTTATAACCTACATGTTATAAATGTAATTGCAAGTGTCTCTTTTCTATTCTAGTCTGTCTTCTTTTATTATGATACTAATTTTTTTTAGTTCTCTTATATTATATAACAGTCTTAACTTGGAACTATGTCCAACTGTCATAAGTTACTTATCATAATAACTACTTTACTTTTTACTCTACTGTCTGTGCAATAAATGCAGATCTAGTCACATTTTCTGTTTATTGTTTCTAGTCTTGTAAAATAATTAACTTGATTATCTCTTCTTCTTTAATTTCTTTAATGCTTCATGTTATTCTCTTTTATTCTAGGAAGTAGTTCTATTCTATTTGGTTGGTTACAAAAACTGTGCTAAAAATCCATTTTCATACTTTAATACTAAATAATGCTATAAATAATAACTCGTAACTGCAAGATATTTCTTTTATTGTTTCTTTAATTGTTGGGTAATGCAAAATACAGTAATGTCTCTATTTTGCACAAATTCCATTTTTCTTCCTTTTATTCTTGCAATTACGTTTACCGATTTTCTTACAATATTAAACTATGGAAATGTATTCCCTTTTCTAAACCAACCAACTAATCTATCACTAACTTCCAAATCAAGTTATTAGATTTCCCTTTTTTATTTCATTCCTCGAGTTTTAATATAATTTACTATAAATTTCTCACTTTTAGGCTTATGCCTTTCTCTATAATTTTTAAGCCTAATATTACTTATATTTAATTGGATTCCTTTCTTTTTTCCATATAAATAACATTTAAATATAAGTACACTTTTCTTACAAAATTTACAGTTTTAACATAACCAGCTAGTAGAACCAATTACTGAAATTAGTCCAAATGCTGAATTAAATATTTAACGGAAATCTAACGATATTATATATCATAAACATAAAAGAGATATAATCTAAATCCACTCACATATCGTCCTTAGCTTTACTCCATGGCCTTCGTGGATCCCCTTCTAAGGCGTCTAATATTTTTGTTAAAAAGATATTCTCCCTAGAAATATTTTCTATTTAGGGTTCAGCCTCAGGCAATGAACCCAATTGGGAGAAAATCTGGTTGTGAGAAAATAGCTAGGCTTAGGGTTCTATTTATAGTGGAGTTTGGGAATCTCAGACCGTCGGATTTTTGGATTGCATCTGGTGCAACCACGTCATAGGCTCGCTGCGAATCGTTGGATCCAGAAAACAACGCCTCAGATCACACGAAAATCAGATCACAGGACTTCGGCACGTCCTTGGACGATTTCTCGTCCATGGAAAAACGCGGGTCGACCCTTACATTTTGCGGGTCGACCTATGTGCTTTGCAGGTTGACCTATAGGTCGACCCTTATGTTTTGCGGGTCGACCTATGGGGCGACCCATAGGGTTTTACTCTCTCTCTTTTTCTGTTTAATCCTGATTTCTTATTTCTCTCGTACCTTCTTCATATTAATTCGGATTTTGACAAGTTATATATGGAAATTGATCAGAAAATTTCCACGAACACAATGGTATAAGTTTCGAGGCCATATTTTGACAATTCCAAAAATGCTTATTTTCACCGTTTAATAATTAATTTGGTTATGTAATTATCTAAAAATGCCGGGTGTTACATTCTCCCACCCTTTAGGAAATTTCGTCCCCGAAATTCGATAAGGGTAAAACTATGTAATTCCTCGCATTAATCACATCCATTTTGTGTACATCCAATTTTGCGACCATCCGTGTCCTTGTGCAAAGTGTCATTCAACATAAAAATATATGCATGCACATGAATTTCTAAGCGGTGCCTCCTATATGAATGCTTTTCTTCTTTAAAAACTCCTTTTATAAAATATGATGCACACATCCTAAATATATTTGCAATTTTTATATGAATGCAATCTTTTGAAAACTAAAAACATTTTTCATCTAATTTTTCCCACACTCCTACTGAATAGGAACGTAGTTCAACGAATTTTACATCCAAATCCTACCACACAACTTTAATATTCGAATTTCAGAAAAATCTAATTTTTCGAACTCGATTTCTTATGTCAGAAAGAGGGTAGAAAATGGAAAACCTTACATTTCCCGTTTTACTTTTGTGCACCTCTTTCTCCATACTTGGAACTTATGCTGCTATTCTATTAAAATCTCTATTTTCTTTCCCAAGCACGGTTTACATAAGAAAAACTTCCTTTCCAAATTTTTCTGTTGACGTTTCTGTCGCTTTCTTTAAATTTTACTATTTTTCTTTTAGTTACTTTTATCTGCTTTTACTTTTCTTTTATTATTTACGTCCTATGTCCTTATTCTCTTCTTGTGAACATCACAAAAACACAAAGAGAAAGCATCATACTAATCATCATTGATTTACTACAATAGGAACTAAATGCTTACATAGGAGTTTAATCTCATAACTAAAAGAGAAAACAAGTCCTACTACAAAGCGATACTAGATAGGTAAATATAGCAGCTAAACACAACTATCATTTAGGGCTAGGAGTCCTAGGACCATGTCCACCCTGACATAGAAAGGTCCTACTCTAGGAATCCAAGTAACTCATATGCTCCTCCTACCGCCTATTACTCGTTACTAACTTACGTTGTATTACTCACGATGAATAAGATCTATTCACCCCTTCCATTCCATACTCAAAATGGAATAACCAAGTCTCATTTACTGCAATGAATAAGGATTTCAATCTATGCAGTCTCTATCTAAAAAGGCAACTAAGCTTGGGGAAATTTTCTCTTTACCTTTACCTTTCATTTATCCCCAACTAAGGTGTACCTATCCCAACCACGTGTGTCTTACTATCTTACTAATATCACCTCACTATTCTTTTATAGTCTACACACATGAAGCAACATTCCTAGGTTCTCACTAGTATCCTATACACTTTACAGGAACTTTTATTGTTACTACTAAAAGTAATCACTGCTATCTTCTACATAGCCATACACTTTTCCTATCACATCTAGGAAATGATTCCTATCCACTCCATATTTAAAAGTTTGGTTTCGTATTTATCATTTCATTTCAAAAATTAAAGCTTCTAAATTTTTGAAACATCAAATCTCAAAATTCTTGCCTTTAAAAGTGTTACTGTGAAGTATCAATTAAATTCAAAGGTACTTGGTTACCTAACATTTTATCTTTCTAGACTTGCATCTTTACAGCTCTTTGAATTTAAATTATTCCCCAAACCTAGAGGGGAAAACTTACAAATTCTAAGTTCAAAACTTATTCCTCTTTTCCTTTTAAAGACCTTTACAACTTTCCATAAAAAAATTTGGATTTTTAAATTTAACTGTTTACTAAGTTTTTCTCTTCCAAAAACTTATTTACTTTTTTACCAAACCATTTTTCTTTAAAACATGCCTTGCCTGTCCTTAAAACATTTTTTTTGACTTCCAAAAATGTCTTCACATGTTTTCAAAACATCTTCTTTTCATAGATTTTCAAATTTGCAAAAACTGGAGTAGATAAGAACAATTATTTTATCAAAAATCGCTTAACTTTCCTACTCTTCCAATTACCTAACCTTAGAGGAGTTTCTAACTTACTACAAATGGGGATTTTCTACAAAGGCAAGCAACCAATGTGCATAATCAACGGAAAAACATGAAATTTCCATTGCTTAGCTTTCCCACTAAGGTTCTCTATAATATCCCTCCTAGCTAACACTATCTCAAATTATTACACTTCTTATTACACCTAATGATTTTATACCTTAATGTATTGGAACTACTTTCTCTTATGAGAAACCATTAACGCTAAAACCTCTTATGAATCCTTTAAAAGCGAATTTCATGTTTATGTGAAATTACAAGGAACTTATTTTATATTTATCGAAATAGGCTATACAAAATATGGTGCTTTCCATACCTTGTACATATCTTTCACGTATTCCTTATAACTTGCACAAAACATCTTTATTTGTGATTTGGTTTCACAGAAAATTATATCATTATTCCTTTCATTCCAATAGATTAAAGTATATTTAATCTATATTCACTTACAATAGACATTTCCTACAAAATTTATTAATTTCCTAATATTTAACTTACCTCTTTTTTTTCAGAACAACTCATTTTTAAAACTGTTTTATTATTTTCATAACTAGAAAACATTCCCAAATACTTATTTAAATAATAAGTGTACTTATAAACCACTTTATTTCTATACTTAGAAATTATCTTCAAAACACATTTTTTTATTTGGGTCAAAATAGATGTCACGTAAAACACCTTTACAACAACCCAAAAATACTAGTATATGGATTCAATTAAAATAAATATTAATAAATCTCATATGCTATGTAAATATATTTCCTTTAGGAGTCACCTACTATAAAAATAGTGTCATAGTCTATGCTTCCTTTATTTTTCACGAAAACATCTATTACAACAATAAATGTTGTAACCTACGTTTTCGATACTTAACACACTCTAGGTTTTATATTTAAAATCTTTGTTTACCTACAAAGAAACTTGCGAGCTACACATGCTCTATAATTCTTCAAAAAGAATTTCACTTTTAACAAAATTTACACCATACAAAACCAATTTAAATTTCATACCACCTTTTTTTTCAAAAACTCAATATTTACTTCCTCAAACATATTAACAATTATATTTTTCAACTTTTCAATTCCAAATGTTTCATTTTATTGGGCTAGACATAAAGTGGATTTTCTTCTTACCGCCTTAGGAATACCCTTCCTAAACCTTAGAAATCTCATTTCCTTACTAAAATCTCTTGTTCCTTCTAAAATAAAAATACTCTCCCTACTATCCCTAGGGAACTTTCCCACTTCCTATAACATATGGATACCAATCTTCTCTCAAAACATAGCTTATTGTACACTATAAATCGGCAATAACATAGGGATCAACATCCTTGGGTCATCCCAAACTCAACGAGCAAACTATGCGCAAATATACTTCTAAAAACTTTTCGTATGTTAAAATCTATAAATGGGGACTATTTGAATTTTAGTACATAATATATTTTTATTTTATTCAAAAATACAAATACGTTCACTCATATTTCCTAATTTACTTAGGATCTACCAACCTAAGATCTGATACCAAATGTAACAACCCGAATTCCAGTAGGTCCAGATATTTTGCAAAAATACTAAAATCCAAGCCCACTGAAGCCCGAGTTGGGTATCTGGTATCCTGCAAATATGCAAAGATAAATATACCAGAGCTCAAATAAATATCTCACAGCGGAACTGACTAAAATCACTACAACAAAATTCAATTTTAACAGCAATTACTCACATCGTTTATACTAAAAATGCAGTTAAAAGTTATTTTGAATGATATATGCCATTAGCATAAATGCTGACATTTCATGTGGGTTGGAGTTAGGGTTTAAGCGGGGCCGATGTTTTCATGAGAACGCTGAGAATAATACGGTCCATCTAATTTGCCGTCTCAGTTTACAACTTCGTGAAAAAAAATTAGTTTCCCTCTTTTTTTCATTTTCTTCCCTCTCGTCTATCAAGTCCCTCCCTTTTCTAACTTTGTGAAAAAAACGCTGACATTAGTTTCAAGCCTCTCTTCACTGTCATCTCCGGTTTCCTGTCCCAATTCATCTCTTTCATCTCATCTCCTCCCATCCGAAATACTAGGGTTTCAGGTATATATCGATTAATGTAATTTTGTCCTTTTTTTAACTATGACATACAAATTTTGTTTCCGTCAGAACAATGATTGCTAAAGGTTTCGATTTCAAAGCTTAGTATGATTCTGATTCTAAATTGCTCGTCGAAAAGCTCTAATTCGGATCTTGGATTTTTTTAGGGTTCATTTGGACACAATTTTGAGTCAGATTCGCTTCAGATTCAAAGGTGGATTATAGTGCGGTTTTGTAGTTATTATCGGAGAAGGTCAACTGCTTCAGGTAACACAAGTATTTCAGTTATTTTATTTGAAGCGATTCAAATTTTTATATGTATCACTCGTAATGTGTAAAAAGAGTAACGAGAAATAAAGTATTTCAGTTATTTATTACTGTATTCAGTACTTTAAAATACAGTATTTCAGTTATTTATTACTCGTAATATCTGACCTTCGCTTGATCTCTAAATATTTTTACACAAACATGGAAAAAAAGATGTATATGGAAAACCTCGAACGGACTGCCTTTATGGATTAAAAAATGAATTTTAACCGACAGTAGAAATTATATATTTCTCATATATACTATAGGCAAACATGGAAAAAAAGATGTATATGAAAAACTTCGAACAGACTGCCTTTATGGCTTAAAATATTTTTACACAAACATGGAAAAAAAGATGTATATGAAAAACTTCGAACAGACTGCCTTTATGCCTTTATCTCTAATTTTAACTGACAGTATAAAAAACTTCCACTGTCAACACCCAACTTATCTCTTGCTTGCTTCCTATTAGCTACAACTTCATATACTGTAGGCAGATCATTTATCATGCTGAATAACCGCTTCCTGAAAAGTAAATCATATTGAGAAGTTAAACAGAAATGTATATAAAAAAAATTCAAGGGTTAAATTATTGCACTATATATATAATTAAAATCAAAATACTGCAAACAAGGAACGATGTAACAACCCATAATTTAAACAAATATTTTAATTCAATTTTATTTGAAACTTTGATTTTAAACCATCTTAAATTGAATTTTGGGATTTTCCAATGCAATTTTGGATTTTGTTTATATTTTATTTTCCAAATATAATAAAATAATGATTTTCTGAAAATGTTATATTTTGGTCAACTTTGATCAAACTTTGACTTTCAGTTGAAATTTTAAATTTGAATTTTTAATTTCCAATCTTTTTCTTTTAAGCTGAATTTGATTTCGATATTCGTTCTGCTTTTCGTTTTGTTAAATTCTGTTTTATACTTTTAAATCTGATAAAATTCAGCGTTTTACACGCAATTATTTTCAGTATTTTATTGTCTATATCTTTCTATGTTATTTTCTATTTTATTTGGTTTGGACTTTGATTTGGTTTGAGTTTGTGAGCTTGTTTTGATTTGGGCTTGGAAATCCCAAAAGTCATGAGTTCATTTTTCTTTAATGTGATGAGATGCCTTTTCACATGCCTATAGCCGTACATAGCATCTCATCTCCATCCCTCTTTCCATTTTTCATTTCCTAACAAAAAATTTAAAGTAAGTTTCCATGGCTTCCTTCTTCTTTCTGTTTTCGTTTTCTCCTTTCTTTTGTTTTCTTTCTCTTATGCTATTTCAGCCATCACCATTCCCATCCCTCTTAGCCGACCATCTTCTCCACCATCCCCTTGTTGTCGTGACCTTAGATCCAAATCCACCACCAAACCATGATGCAAACCATAGCCGAGCACATATTGATCACCTTTTCCTCTTTGTTTGCCTCGGCCACCCCTTTTTCACCACCTTCCATCCCTTTGGCCGTGACTACCCCTTGCCAAAGACTTCATTTCAGATGTGCCTTGACCGATAGCACCTAGGGCCGAACCATTGAAGCCTATGGCCGAACCGAAAAGTGTGCATGACCTTTCATTTGCTTGACCTTTAGAATTCCCTTAGCCATTTTGCATTGCTACCTCTTCATCTACCCATGGCCGAACCTTGTAGCCATTTTACTTGACCATAGCACCACTTGATCCATGCCTTAGCACACCATGAACCATAGGCCGAGCCATGTTGCCATAGGCCGAACCATTGAGCCCCTTGACCCTTCATTTTTCCCTTGCCTCTTTGCCTTCCACTTGACTTTTGGTAAGCCATCCCTTCACATACCATAGCCGTGCCTTTTCCTTGACCATGGCCGAGCATATGTACCTCTAAACCATGGTGGCCGAGCCCACTTATCATGTGGTCAAGTCTATTTGGGTTGTGGCCGAGCCCACATGTTTGGTTAAGTCACTTTGTTCCACTTTTGTTCATATTTTACATTGTTAAATTTATATTCTTTTGTGTTGAATCTTTTTCTTATGTATGTCGTATTTTATTTCTTTACAAGATTTGGAATTGGGTGCTACATCTCCTCGAATTTGATTCGTGCTTTGTCGTGCTTTTTCGGAGTTTTATTCTATGTCTTGAATTGTCATCTCTAGCTTTAGAGGTGAGTTTATCACTTTCGACATTCGTACTTATATAATTGTGAAACAATGACATGTGAATTGTAGAAATTAATATGCTATGTTCATATATGCCTGTGATATGATTATATGATGTTATATACTGCTTATATATTTGTTACATCACCTGACATGATATTATATGCTCTACTGTTATTTTATTTTCCGTATCACACTGTAAGTTCCCTTTCACTATGGGTTGAAATGATACATACCCGAACAGACTTTAGAATAAGGAAAAATCATTATGAGCTGAAATGATAGGCTCGAGTGATTTTTATTGTATTTTATATGACTTGGGATTGCGGGTTTGAAATGATAAAACCCGGAATGTTAACTAATTACGGATTGAAATGATATATTATCTGTATCACTTGACCTAGGTTAGAAATATTATACCGGCCCGTGGTTAAATTTTAAAATGATTTTTCTGAAATTATTAAGTATTTTTAAATGTAAAAATGTGAAATTTTGACTAAAATTGGATTTAAAGGATTTAAACAGTGATCTCCTAAAAGTTAAAATTTTATAAGTTGATAAATGGGTTAAATTGTAATTTAAGATTTGATTTTACTTAATAATTGAAATTTGAGTTAAAATGGAAATTTTAAGCTTAACTTAGTAATTAAAATTTTTATTTACTTAAATGGATACTTTTTTAAAATAAAAGAAAATATCAAGTTATTTGTTAAAAATAAAAGTTAAGCAACTCATAGTGAATTTTGACTTAATGTAAATGAATTACAATTTAATTAGATATTTATTATAAAATGTTATTTTATTAAAATTATAAGTTAAATGATATCCTGATAAATAATTTTGAAAAGTGGAATAAGTTTGATAAGTTAAAAATGATAAAAGTGGAAGATATATTATTTAAAAATGTCATAGTACAACTTATAACAGAAATTGTAGCATTCCAGAAATGCTGTGGTTTCAGTGTATTGTTTTCTAACTACTACTGTCTCTACAGCAGCAGTTCATAAGTGCTGCAGGTTTTAAAATATATTGGTTTTTCCAGTTAACACTATAGCTACAGTAGCATTCTGTAAGTGTTGCTGTTTCTGAATATGTTGTTTTTCCAAATTTCCACTATACTTACAGCAGCAGTTTATAAGTGCTGCCAATTCTGAAATGAACTGTTTTTCAAATGTATCACTATACCTACAGCAGCATTTTCTAAGTGCTGCGAATGCTGAAAATACAATGTTTTGAAATATTATAATTGAATAAACGAACTCAGAAATTTCTAAAATTTTGGGGATTGAATATTTTTATTTGAAAGTATAATGACTTCACTTTTAAATGGTTTAAATGAATTTCTTTGATTTGGATATATAATCCATTTTGAAATTTATAACCACGGGTTATAATAACGGTTGGATGTTATAAAGTGTGGCTAGAGGTGGGCAATTGCTGCAGCTTTGCGCTACCCCAGTCACATTAACATTATTATTTTGTATAGTTTGCTTTACTTTAGACATTACTATGATAGCGTTCATTACTACATAGTAGATGGTTTAACGGATCCTTAAAGGATGGGCGATCCCAGGCATCCTTTAAGTTACTTGTGCATTTCTATTACAGTTCACTTGAGTTGGTTTACATTGTATAAGTATGTATGTCCTGACTGCTTTACGCTCGGGTCAGCCTAAGTATCACAGCTTTGGATTCATCTTCTGGAGCTAGAGATTTGTTGGAGCTTATTTATCTATCTGTCATCTATTTCTATTCCAGTTATTTCCTATTCAGCCTTTGCTGGTGTATTAGTGACTTATGCATTCTGACTTCTGTTGTATTTGCTTTTCAGACTATGATATTTTGTATTTGTTTTGTGATTATTTATATAGTAGCTTCATGAACTACTATGGTATTTTATTTTCGCTGCGAGTTATTCTGATATTTTGTGTATGTGATTTTATTTGCTCCAAATTTTCTTAATAATCCACTGTTTTGAAGTATTCGAGTCCGACATGTGTGGATTTATTGTCGATTTGAATGGTCCAAAATAGTGGGATGTTACATTTGGTATCAGAGCTTCGGTTTTAGGCAAACCTTAGCCTGCAGAGCAAAAACTCATTAGAGATAGGGTAGAAACACCCTAGAATGAGTGAAATCAATCTCAGAATCATTTCCTTGTGAGAGAACGTATTTTCAAATGATTTTTAAAGGATTTTCAAAGATTATTTTGTTATAAATTTTCTTGTTTTGAAAGCAAATTTTTCTAGACCTTATTTCTTTCCTTGTCCACCTTGTTAGTGATTTCTTTGATTAGGATCCTCATCGATTAGGATTCCTTTGAATTTTGGAACGCTCCCACTTGCTCTGAAATCCATTCTTGTCTTACCCTTTTGTATTCTTTTGATTCTGGAGCATTCCATAACTCCACTTCGAATGACCTCTATAAAATCGGCGATCCCGCCAATCTTTAAATAATTTGTAAAGGGGTGAAACTCCCTTACAATGGGCATTGATTCACCGGAGATTTCTATACCCTCGGTTTAGATGCTTCTATCTTTTGCTATGCCGAACTCTATCTCTGGCGATCGAATGTCGATTTTCCTTAGATTTCTACATCGATCATATTCCTGAAGTCACGTTTGACCCGGTTAAGGTCGCACGCAATTTATATAAGTATGTCCATCTACTAGTTTGTAATTAATTAACTCATCTTCGTCCGAGCCTATCTTCGAATCAGAATTCTATTTGATTAGAGTTCCTCTAATCTGAATCTCTATCTTTGTTTGAAATCCATTCTTGAATCATCCCTTGAAAAATTTGTGTTGTTTGTATTTTATAAATTGTTTATATATCGAAATTATTATTTTGATAAGAATGATTATATTTTATATATAAGAGTGAAATGTTTCAGATAAGGATTATATACCTTTTAAAAACGGGAATTTGAAGTTTCGAAGGATTTGAAATTTTGAAAATTATATAAGAAATTGATTTATATAAAAATGATTTATAACTGAAGGGTTTTGAATTTGAAATTTGAGAGATTGAACTCCGGCATTTTGAAACTGGTTTAAGATTTTGAAAACATATAATGATACGATTTGGAAGTATTTTCCGAATAAGAAATGTTTCAAATGACTTTAAATGAGTTCCAATGATTTCAAAGAAATTTCAAAGAAGTTCTCAAGAAAATAGAAGTCCAGAACCCGCTTATGTCATTGGAGAATGATTTCGGTGATGAGTGCACGCATCATCGACATTGATTCTCGAATTTCAGAGTGGGGGATAGGCCACTTTAGTTGCTTTGCTATGCGATTGATTTTGTGAAACCAAATTTGATTTCAAATTCTGAAGTATGATTTGATATTCGAAAGATATATGTATATATATTTGAAACAGTTTGAATGAGCCCGGTGTTCTGTCCTCGAGTTTTGGATTTGATTTGGTATAACCCTATCATTTGAAGTTGATTTACTGATTTGTTGCTGATTTCCAACTCTTGGATTGGAAATTTGATTTCTCCGACTATTTTGAATGTTCGAACACTTCCAAATCGAGGTTTAATTTTTTAAAGCTAAGAAATTTCGGAAGTATAAATTATTTGATAAAGTATATAAGTATGATTTTTTATGAAGTAATATGATTTTAATAAGTTTGAAACAGTTTTGTTAAGTAAATAAATAAGACTATTTTGAATTATACAAATATGAATTTAGTTTTGGAATGATTTGAATAAAAATTTAGTTTTGAAATGTCTTTAATAAAATTTAGTTTTAAATGTTTTAACTTAGTAACATCTTTTATAAAACTATTTATATATATAATAATAATTTTCAAAGGGTAAAGTGGATCTTTCAAATAAAAATAAATAGTTTAAAGGATTTAAAGGGATGGTTATAAATTGGGAAATCATTTTGGGGTATAATTGATTTTGAGAAAAGATTTGATTTTGAAAATAGATTGGGATTTAAAACCCAGTATTTAATTTTGAAAATGATTTTTATGGATTTGAAAAGAAATATATGGTTTTAATAAATATTGATTTTAAAGATTTATTAAAGTTGATTTATTAAAGTTGATTTAATAAGTTGATATATAATGTGTTTAAGTATTTACTTAATATCTATATTTCCAAATATAGAGTTTATGATGATTCAGGTTGGAAAGATAAATTTGAAATTGATTTGAAATTATATTTATTTAAGATTTTACTTAAATAGGTTTGATTTGAAATTTATTAAAAATTGAAATTTCAAAGATATGATTTTTAAACTTGGATTTGATTAAAAGTGAATTAAATGCATATTTCAAATTTATATAAATTTGAATGGGATATTTTGTTTATCTAAATTTGAAAATTGAGGTTGTATTTAGATGTTATTGAAATGATTAAGTAAATATTTAAAACTAAATAATAGTAAAGTAAATTTGAGATATAAATGAAATTATCGAATTTAGTTTTGAAATATTGAATATATAAAGCTTTGAAATATATTGAAATTGAAATGGTTTATTTTGTGGTTCAAATCTGTAGTTGAAATCGATAAAATTTGAAATGGTTTATTGAGAAACTGAATTGAATTGAAATTTGAGGATTTGAGATTGGATTAAATTTGAATTTTGAATTTGAGTTGAGTTGAATCGATTTATGGAATTTGAAGAAACCATTGTATTATATAAGGTATTTTAAAACTATTTTATATTATTTATAAACTATTTTTAATATAACTATTTTAAATATAAACTATTTTTAATATAACTATTTTTATTATAAACTATTATTAAGATAAACTATTTTAAATATACTAATTATTTTAATATAAATTGTTTTAACTTATTACTATTTATTTAAATATTTTATTTTATAAACTATTTTATTTTATATACTATTATTAATATCTAAACTGTTTGAAGGAAAATGTTATGATTTCAAAGTGTTATGATTTCCAAAGTTGAATTTCAAAGTATTATGATTTCCAAAGTTGAATTTCAAAGTATTATGATTTCCAAAGTATTATTATTTCAAATTGTTTGGGTTCGAAAGTATTATATCCTTGAAAGTACTATGATTTTGGAAATGAATTTGTCTGACACAAAATATGTTGATTTGGAAACAAACTTGGATTTTTTTCTAAACCTATTACCTTGGAAACTTTGAAACTGAAGATCTTTAGTTTGGAAGAAATAATTTGGTGAAATCGTATATGATTTTGAAACTGAACTGATATTGAAACGAATTGAAATTGATAACCTTATTTTTCTAAATACTTGATTTGGGAGTTATCGAACTTATATAAAATTGATTTGTATAAGTATGAAGTGATTCGAAAACTATTGATTTGGAAAGGTACTCAATTTGAAAAGTGAAATCTTATATAATCGAAGTCTATATAAGTGTAATTTGATATACTATTGATTTTGGAAAGTATTCGATTTGAAAATGAAATCTTATATATAATGGACTTTATATAAGTATGATATTTGAAATTGATTTGAAAAGGGTACTATATGATACATATTTTCGAAGTAAAGATATGGAAAGTGCCTTCTGCTTGATATCTGCTTTGTGGCCACATAGTGGATTCATTCTATCGATATTATTCTCTCTGATTTGGTTTTCCGGATATGATACTCGAGTGTCCATCGAATTCCATGGCGTTACCCATGGTCTTATGAACTCGACTGCATAGCATAATTCGCAGGGGCTGTGACTGCCTACGATTACTGATGTTTCCTGGGGGATCCAGGCGTAACCATTGTGTATCTACGATTCTATGGGTCGTTTTGTAGCGTAATCCGCAGGGGCTGTGATTGCCTACGGGTACAGATGCTTCCTGGGGGATCCAGGCGTAACCATTGTGTATCTGCGGTCTACAGTTGTTATCATGGCGTAATTCGCAGGGCTGTGGTGGCCTATGGGTATGGATGTTTCCTGGGGGATCCAGGCGTAACCATTGTGTATCTGTGATCCATGATTTGGTTTGATTCGTTTGATTTGTTTGGATTATACTTTCCATATCGGTTTTGAAGGTTTTTCCAGTATTTTCACTGGGTGTTGAAACAAGTCTACTAAATACTTGGAGAAGTCTAGCTTTGCGCCTGATCAACGCATGGCCAGAGTCTGCAAGAATGAGGATAAACTTGTTGAGACATCGAGTTATAAAAGTATTTTCAAAAAGGAAAATTTGTTTCGATATAAAAGTATTTTATTATAAAAGTATTTTGATAAAGTATTATATAAAGGATATTTTGATCAACTCTCTTTCTAAATAATTTAAAATGTTTAAAATATTGTTTATTTATATACTACATAGTTTAATAGTAAATTATTAGTGTTGTAAATATTTTAGAAGTTATTAATTAAATACAATATATTTAAAGAAAATGATTATTGATTCATTTATGATGTTGAAAAGTATCTTGAGATAAATTAATAAATTTATGAATTATGGATTTAATGTTTTCAATAGCTTCTTTGTAAATATAAGTAATGATATAAATAATTGTATTCAAATAAGTCTTCATATATTTATAAAGGTGTTATTTAAACATATAAATGGTATTTATAAAGGAAGCAAGAAATTTTAAAATGGGTTTAACCAAATTATTAAATATTAAATAATTATAATTGAAATTTATACAGTTTTAAATTAATTGTTTATCCTTGCCTTTCAACCTATTTTTCTTTCTAGTTGTTTCTATTCTCCGACCTTCTTCCTTTTCGAGGACGAAAAGTTTTGAGTGAGGGAGAGTGTAACAACCCATAATTTTAAACAAATATTTTAATTCAATTTTATTTAAAACTTTGATTTTAAACCATCTTAAATTGAATTTTGGGATTTTCCAATGCAATTTTGGATTTTGTTTATATTTTATTTTCCAAATATAATAAAATAATGATTTTCTGAAAATTTTTATATTTTGGTCAACTTTGATCAAACTTTGACTTTCAGTTGAAATTTTAAATTTGAATTTTTAATTTCCAATCATTTTCTTTTAAGCTGAATTTGATTCCGATATTCATTCTTCTTTTCGTTTTGTTAAATTCTGTTTTATACTTTTAAATCTGATAAAATTCAGCGTTTTACACGCAACTATTTTCAGTATTTTATTGTCTATATCTTTCTATGTTATTTTCTATTTTATTTGGTTTGGACTGATTTGGTTTGAGTTTGTGAGCTTGTTTTGATTTGGGCTTGGCTAATGGGCTTGGAAATCCCAAAAGTCATGAGTTCATTTTTCTTTAATGTGATGAGATGCCTTTTCCCATGCCTATAGCCGTACATAGCATATCATCTCCATCCCTCTTTCCATTTTTCATTTTCTAACAAAAAATTTAAAGTAAGTTTTCATGGCTTCCTTCTTCTTTCTCTTTTCTTTTTCTCCTTTCTTTTGTTTTCTTTCTCTTATGCTATTTCGGCCATCACCATTCCCATCCCCCTTAGCCGACCATCTCCTCCACCATCCCATCACCATCCCCTTGTTGCCGTGAAAATAGATCCAAATCCACCACCAAACCATGATGCAAACCATAGCCGAGCACATATTGATCACCTTTTCCTCTTTGTTTGCCTCGGCCACCCCTTGTTCACCACCTTCCATCCCTTTGGCCGTGACTACCCCTTGTCAAAGCCTTCATTTCAGATGTGCCTGGACCCATAGCACCTAGGGCCGAACCATTGAAGCCTATGGCCGAACAGAAAAGTGTGCATGACCTTTCATTTGCTGGACCTTTAGCATTCCCTTAGCCGTTTTGCATTGCTACCTCTTCATCTACCCATGGCCGAACCTTGTAGCCTTTTTACTTGACCCATAGCACCACTTGATCCATGCCTTAGCACACCATGAACCATAGGCCGAGCCATGTTGCCATAGGCCGAACCATTGAGCCCCTTGAACCTTCATTTTTTCCTTGCCTCTTTGCCTTCCACTTGACTTTTGGTAAGCCATCCCTTCACATACCATAGCCATGCCTTTTCCTTGACCATGGCCGAGCATATGTACCTTTAAACCATGGTGGTCGAGTCCACTTATCATGTGGTCAAGTCTATTTGGGTAGTGGCCGAGCCCACATGTTTGGTCAAGCCACTTTGTTCCACTTTTGTTCATATTTTACATTGTTAAATTTATATTCTTTTGTGTTGAATCTTTTTCTTATGTATGTCGTATTTTATTTCTTTACAAGATTTGGATTTGGGTGCTACATCTCCTCGAATTTGATTCGTGCTTTGTCGTGCTTTTTCGGAGTTTGATTATGTGTCTTGAATTGTCATCTCTAGCTTTAGAGGTGAGTTTATCACTCTCGACATTCGTACTTATATAATTGTGAAACAATGACATGTGAATTGTAGAAATTAATATGCTATGTTCATATATGCATGTGATATGATTATATGATGTTATATACTGCTTATATATTTTTTACATCACTTGACATGATATTATATGCTCTAGTGTTATTTTATTTTCTGTATCTCACACTGCAAGTTCCCTTTCACTATGGGTTGAAATGATACATACCCGAACGAACTTTAGAATAAGGAAAAATCATTATGAGCTGAAATGATAGGCTCGAGTGATTTTTATTGTATTTTATTTGACTTGGGATTGCGGGTTTGAAATGATAAAATCCGGAATGTTAACTAATTACAGATTGAAATGATATATTATCCGTATCACTTGACCTAGGTTAGAAATATTATACCGGCCCATGGTTAAATTTTAAAATGATTTTTCTGAAATTATTAAGTATTTTTAAATGTAAAAATGTGAAATTCTGACTAAAATTGGATTTAAAGGATTTAAACAGTGATCTCCTAAAAGTTAAAATTTTATAAGTTGATAAATGGGTTAAATTGTAATTTAAGATTTGATTTAACTTAATAATTGAAATTTGAGTTCAAATGGAAATTTTAAGCTTAACTTAGTAATTTAAATATTTATTTATTGAAATGGATACTTTTTTAAAATAAAAGAAAATATCAAGTTATTTGTTAAAAATAAAAGTTAAGCAACTCATAGTGAATTTTGACTTAATGTAAATGAATTACAATTTAATTGGATATTTATTATAAAATGTTATTTTATTAAAATTATAAGTTAAATGATATCCTGATAAATAATTTTAAAAAGTGGAATAAGTTTGATAAGTTAAAAATGATAAAAGTGGAAGATATATTGTTTAAAAATGTCATAGTACAACTTATAACAAAAATTGTAGCATTCCAGAAATGCTGTGGTTTCAGTGTATTGTTTTCTAACTACTACTATCTCTACAGGAGCAGTTCATAAGTGCTGCAGATTTTGAAATATATTGGTTTTTCCAATTAACACTGTAGCTGCAGTAGCATTCTATAAGTGCTGCTGTTTCTGAATATGTTGTTTTTCCAAATTTCCACTATACTTACAGCAGCAGTTTATGCCAATTCTGAAATAAATGTTTTTCAAATGTATCACTATACCTACAGCAGCATTTTCTAAGTGCTGCGAATGCTGAAAATACAATGTTTTGAAATATTATAATTGAATAAACGAACTTAGAAATTGCTAAAATTATGGGAATTGAATATTTTTATTTGAAAGTATAATAACTTCACTTTTAAATGGTTTAAATGAATTTCTTTGATTTGAATATATAATCCATTTTGAAATTTATAACCACGGGTTATAATAACGGTTGGATGTTATAAAGTGTGGCTAGAGGTGGGCAATTGCTGCAGCTTTGCGCTACCCTAGTCACATTAACACTATTATTTTGTATAGTTTGCTTTACTTTAGACATTACTATGATAGCGTACATTACTACATAGTAGATGGTTTAACGGATCCTTAAAGGATGGGCGATCCCAGGCATCCTTTAAGTTACTTGTGCATTTCTATTACAGTTCACTTGAGTTGGTTTACATTGTATAAGTATGTATGTCCTGACTGCTTTACGCTCGGGTCAGCCTGAGTATCACAGCTTTGGATTCATCTTCTGGAGCTAGAGATTTGTTGGAGCTTATTTATCTATCTGTCATCTATTTCTATTCCAGTTATTTCCTATTCAGCCTTTGCTGGTGTATTAGTGACTTATGCATTGTGACTTCTGTTGTATTTGCTTTTTAGACTATGATATTTTGTATTTGTTTTGTGATTATTTATATAGTAGCTTCATGAACTACTATGGTATTTTATTTTCGTTGCGAGTTATTCTGATATTCTGTGTATGTGATTCTGTGTTTGATTTTATTTGCTCCAAATTTTCTTAATAATCCACTGTTTTGAAGTATTTGAGTCCGACATGTGCGGATTTATTGTCGATTTGAATGGTCCAAAATAGTGGGATGTTACATTTGGTATCAGAGCTTTGGTTTTAGGCAAACCTTAGCCTACGGAGCAAAAACTCATTAGAGATAGGGTAGAAACACCCTAGAATGAGTGAAATCAATCTCAGTTTCATTTCCTTGTGAGAGAACGTATTTTCAAATGATTTTTAAAGATTATTTTGTTATAAATTTTCTTATTTTGAAAGCAAATTTTTCTAGACCTTATTTCTTTCCTTGTCCACCTTGTTAGTGATTTCTTTGATTAGGATCCTCATCAATTAGGATTCCTTTGAATTTTGGAATGCTCCCACTTGCTCTGAAATCTTTTTTTGTCTTACCCTATTTGCATTCTTTTGATTCTGGAGCATTCCATAACTCCACTTCGAATGACCTCTATAAAATCGGCGATCCCGCCAATTATTAAATAATTTGTAAAGGGGTGAAACTCCCTTACAATGGGCATTTATTCACCGGAGATTTCTATACCCTCGGTTTAGATGCTTCTATCTTTTGCTATGCCGAACTCTATCTCTGGCGATCGAATGTCGATTTGCCTTAGATTTCTGCATCGATCATATTCTTGAAGTCACGGTTGACCCGGTTAAGGTCGCACGCAATTTATATAAGTATGTCCATCTACTATTTTGTAATTAATTATCTCATCTTCGTCCGAGCCTATCTTCGAATCAGAATTCTATTTGATTAGAGTTCCTCTAATCTGAATCTCTATCTTTGTTTGAAATCCATTCTTGAATCATCCCTTGAAAAATTTGTGTTGTTTGTATTTTAGAAATTGTTTATATATCGAAATTATTATTTTGATAAGAATGATTATATTTTATATATAAGAGTGAAATGTTTTAGACAAGGATTATATACCTTTTAAAAACGAGAATTTGAAGTTTCGAAGGATTTGAAATTTGAAATTATATCAACGACCGCATGTCGTTAGACAACGTTTATAACAACATTGTTGTATCCTTTAACCGTGGTTTTCAAACCCTCTTAAAAGGCTATTTTGTTGTAGTGAATATAATAGTAAGTAAATACTCACCAAGGTAATAACGCTTTCTAAACAAGTGTCACAAAGCTGGAATATCTCTGCCATCTATCTAACCTTTGGGATGATATGAGGAGGGGGTCAGAACTAAAGTTCTGGTGAATGGACAAATTATACACTTCTAAGCATAATTCTACATATACGTTTCTATTTCCATTTTATGTTATATTAGGTTTATTGGGTTTATAATACTTTCGCCTCTGTGTGTGAATCGTACCGATCTACTCCCTAGTAGATTAAGACCTAATAACCAATATATATATATAGCTACATGCCCAAAGACCGCATCAGTCCTAGGTACTACCCATAGTACATTCCGTATCCTCCTCAAAAAGGACTCCATCGTCTCGCTACTAGAGCGTACTGTAACTACATCTATAAAGGACAGCTTCGTGAGGCCTACAATACAGATGTTCCGTCGTCTACTATGAAAACATGAAACTGCATCCGCAGTAGCTTATACTAGTGCTCAGACATCCACAATTTACCACCCAGTGCATACCATGAGGACCACACTTAATCATTCTGTCTACTCCCTGAATTCCACCAACAAGGTCTACCTTGTATGGAACTCAGTCGGGGATTTTCTATATCTGTAAAGGTCCGCTTCGTTAGGCCTACAATACATATATTCTACTTGGTCTGTCTCTTTTCTCATCGTGGTTATGGCCCCACGCAGCCGCCCTGAACTAATCGAAAGACCTTTCAAGAGCTAAGTGGCTATGCCCTACTGCAAACAATCTAAACAACCAATTGGCTGTGCCCCTCATCCAATATCTCGACAGTGAAAGAATCATTGGCCTGTTGGTTTAACTATAGTCTTTCCCGAACTCGCTTTGACCGATGATGGCTAATATCTGCATGCGACTATCTTTATGGGTCCTGCCCACTATAACCTACTCGCAAACTAGAGTATGGTGTCATACGAATATCCTACTCCATCATCAACCTTTTGACTGCCTATAAAGGTCCACATCGTTAGGCCTGCAATGCAAAAGAAGTCAAGGCATACTCTCTTGATGGAACACCTACAGACCTGCCTCCGGGGGTGCAACTTCGTTAGGCCTACCCCAGAGGGCCATCCTAGAGTATCCTCACGTCCCGTTGAAGTCTCCTACTTCCTTCTAGCCCAGAATAACTAAGTTGGACATGCTCTTTCTGTACTAAAAATCAGCGATGAACTGCTTCGTTAGGCTCTTTATCCAGATTTCCTTCGGACTGCTCCAAACGCACTTTACCATTTTAATAGGCCATACGTCTAATCTTTTATTATGCGTTTAGTTTACTTTTCTTATTCTGTTGGCTACTTATTTACCCTAATCAGCATGCCCAGCCCCACCCACGTGTGAGACCATCAGTCCTAAACCTGAAAGGGAATGCTGCCGGTATGGGCCACTGGTATTATTTTTTGCTCATTAACTTAATCCAAAATTTAAGTTTGATAAAATAAGCCTCTTCTATTTCTTTCTTTTTAATTATAACCTACGTGTTTCAATTATACTTGCAATTGTCACTTTTATATTCTTTTCTTTCTTTTATAACCTACATGTTATAAATGTAATTGCAAGTGTCTCTTTTCTATTCTAGTATGTCTTCTTTTATTATGATACTAAATTTTATTTAGTTCTCTTATATTATATAACAGTCTTAACTTGGGACTACGTCCAACTGTCATAAGTTACTTATCATAATAACTGCTTTACTTTTTACTCTAATGTCTGCACAATAAATGCAGATCTAGTCACATTTTCTGTTTATTGTTTCTAGTCTTGTCAAATAATTAACTTGATTATTCTTCTTCTTTAATTTCTTTAACGCTTCGCGTTATTCTCTTTTATTCTGGGAAGTAGTTCTATTCTATTTGGTTGGTTACAAAAATTGTGCTAAAAATCCATTTCCATATTTTAATACTAAATAATGCTATAAACAATAACTCGTAACTGCAAGATATTTCTTTTATTGTTTCTTTAATTGTTGGGTAATGCAAAATACAGTAATGTCTCTATTTTGCACTAATTCCATTTTTCTTCCTTTTATTCTTGCAATTACGTTTACCGTTATTCTTACAATATTAAACTATGGAAATGTATTCCATTTTCAAAACCAGCCAACTAATCTATCACTAACTTCCAAATCAAGTTATTAGATTTCCCCTTTTTATTTCATTCCCCGAGTTTTAACATAATTTACTGTAAATTTCTCACTTTTAGGCTTATGCCTTTCTCTATAATTTTTAAGCCTGATATTACTTATATTTAATTGGATTCCTCTCTTTTTTCCATATAAATAACATTTAAATATAAGTACACTTTTCTTACAAAATTTACAGTTTTAACATAACTAGCTAAACAATTACTGAAATTAGTCCAAATGCTGAATTAAATATTTAACGAGAATCTAACGATATTATATATCATAAACATAAAAGAGATATAATTTAAATCCACTCACCTGTCGTCCTTAGCTTTACTCCATGGCCTTTCTGGATCCCCTTCTAAGGCGTCTAATATTTTTATTAAAAATATATTCTCCATAGAAATATTTTCTATTTAGGGTTCAGCATCAGGTAATGAACCCAATTGGGAGAAAATCTGGTTGTGAGAAAATAGCTAGGCCTAGGGTTCTATTTATAGTGGAGTTTGGGAATCTTAGACCCTCAGATTTTTTGATTGAATTTGGTGCAACCACGTCACAGGCTCGCCACGAATCGTTGGGTCTAGAAAACAACGCCTTAGATCGCACGAAAATCAGATTACAAGACTTCGGCACGTCCCTGGATGATTTCTCGTCCAGGGCAAAACGCGGGTCGATCCTTACATTTTGCGAGTTGACTTATGTGCTTTGCAGGTCGACCCTTGTGCTTTGTGGGTCGACCTATGGGTCGACCTATAGGGTCTTACTCTTTTTTCTCTGTTTAATCCTAATATCTTATTTCTCTCGTACCTTCTTCATATTAACTCGGATTTCGACAAGTTATATATAGAAATTGATCAGAAAATCACCACAAACACAATGGTATAAGTTTTGAGGCCATATTCTGACAATTCCAAAAATGCTTATTTTCACCGTTTAATAATTATTTTGGTTATTTAATTATCTAAAAATGCAGGGTGTTATAGATTCTGAGAAACATAAAAGTCTATTGGGATCTTATTAGTACAATGAAATGTTATGTTTACCCTTACTAAAATTATAAGAACATATACTATGAATTTAATTTTCTAATCTACTAATTAAATTTGTAGAAATATGTCTACACCAAAGTTGTTTTCTAAAAATGACACACTCATCAGACCTAACTACATAGACTAGCTAAAAGCAATTAAAATAGTACTCACATACGAACGCTTATAGTCGTCGATAACTGAATCCCTAAAGGTTAGACCCGTTGAAGATGCATACCTCAAATTCAAAATTTCTTATAACAAATCGATTATTGACCTCAAAATCGCCTAAGTTTTTGTGTTGTCTACGTTAGACAAACCATTGTAGAGATTGTCATGAAAACATGAATGTCCATCAGGTCTTGGATAACCTTAAAGCTTTGTTTAGGGAACAGTCTCATTTAGCAAGGTACGAAATTATGAAGATACTATTTAACATGAAGATGCCGAAGGGCATGAAAGTGGATGATTACATCTTAATGATGAAAGGCTATACTGATAGATTTACGCAATTAGAAGTTGTGTTAAGCAATGAGCTGCAAGTCGACTTGATCTTAGGGTCTCTTACACCATAGTTTGAGTCGCACATATTAAACTATAATATGAACTAATTAAATGTAAGCCTCATGGAGTTACACAATATGTTGAGATTAGCCGAATCTTCCTTCAAGGATCAAGGCATAGTGCTTGCAGTTAAGGGTAAAGCATTATCTTTAGATGGTTTAAAGAAGAGGAAACGGGTAAACAAGAAAAATAAGAAGACCGCTCTAGTTGACAAGGGTGACTGTCGTTATTGTCATAAGAAGGGTCATTTGAAATGGAGCTGTCCAGAGTACTAGAAGATTATTAAGTGAAGAAACATAATAGTTCTATTGCTCCTACAATATGTTTATGATTCAAAATTATTTTGTAATGAATAAATTATCTTGGGGTTTAGGTACAGGATCTGGAACTCACATTTGTAATTCGTTACAAGGACATAGGAATAGATGTTGTGTGGCGAAGGGATAAATGAGACTCAAGTTGATGATGGATCTCTGGTAGATGCAATGGCAGTTAGATATTATCATTCAGCTTTTCCAAATGGATTAGTTTTAATTTTAAATAATTACTATTATGTGAAATTTTTTATTTGTGGAATAAGTTCTATATATAGATTGTCTAAGATCAGATATTTTTTTATTATGTTGATAATGTTGTAACATTACATTAAATGGAAATAAAGTCTGCAATGGTATCTTGGGTAATGAGATTAATGTTATTTATACTAATTATGTTTGTGCTGTGAATAATTCTTCTAATGTTGACATTGATAATAACTATATATGGCATTGTAGGCTAGGTCATATAAGTGAAAATGACGACACAAATTGAAAAGTGAAGTTATTCTACCATCAATTGATTTTGAATCATTTGATACATGTGAGTCATGTCCTAAAGAAAAAATGACAAAGCATCCTTTTAGTGGAAGCAATGGAAGAGTTAACGAACTCTTGAGTCTCATATATACTGATATATGTGGCCCACTTCATATAGTTACTAAAGATATTTCTTCTCATTTTCTAACCTTTATAGATGATTTCTCAAGACCAAAATATATGTATCTTATGAAGAACAAATCCAATGTTTGTGAGAAATTTATTGATAATAAAAATGTGGTCAAAATCAAATGAACCACAATATTAAAATATCTCGATACGGTCGAGGAGGTGAGTATGTTGCATAAGATCCCCGACAATACTTAAATGATAATGGGGTTATCTCTCAGGCTACTTCGCCTTATACTCTATAACATAACGATGTTTCGAAGCGAAGGATCGAACCCTCTTAAACATGGTTCGTTCCATGATGAGTAAAGCTGGTTTACCTCTTTCCTATAAGGGATATGCACTACAAACTGTGGTGTATATGCTGAATTTGATACCCATGAAATTTTTTCCTAGGACGCCATATTAGATGTGAATGGGGAGAAACCCCACCTCAATTATTTGGAGGCGTGGGATTATCCAACGTATGTTGTAACGACCCGGTATTTTGAACCATTCGCAGACACACATGTCAGACTTGAATTGCTCAAAACAACAGATTGTTAATTTATATTTTGGCAAAACTCAGCATATACAGTAAATAAATCAATTACAGAATTACAAACACAGAGTATTACAACAATAAGCAGCGGAATAGATAAATAGTAGTTCTTGAAGATACTATAAAACATCAGAGTCTGAAACAGAATACAACAGAATCTCAAATACAAAGTAGAGTCAATACAAAAGTCAGTGATAAGTCTGAATAAACAACCGGAACGAACTGAGAATCTGAATAGATAGAGATAGATCTTCAAGCAAAACTCCAAGCTTCAAAGGTGAGTCTCAAATGCTGTGACACTCAGTCTGACACAAGTATAAAGCAAAACACAAAGCACTCGAGTCAGGATTAACATTCTTATGTTAATAAATTCAGCTCAAGTGAAATTTCAACTGAAATACAAGTAACGTAAAGGATGTTTGGGATTTCCATCCTCTAAGGATCCATAGAAGTATCAACTATGTAGTAATATACGCTATTATAATATGTCTATAGTAAAGTAAACTATTAAAATAGCGTTAAGGCGTTACCCATATCCCCCTTAACACATTTTATATATTCTCGTAGTCTATACAATGCCGTACGCTCCACCAAATCAGTGGTTTACACAGAGGACACCACATAGGTATGGTACAAAACAAACTCGTAGAAGGCGCGATAGGGCATGTGACAAGGCACGCGAGGCAACGCCATGATAGATATACTGTTTGCGTATCCGGACTGGTGGTAACGCATAGCAGCTACTACCGCCCATCTCGAGACACACTCCCAAATCAAAGGTGCACCCAATCAAATCACAAAGTAATAGAATGGTATCAAAGAAATGTGTCTGATCGAAGGAATGACCTCACTTGGCCCGGCGTGGCTCCTGTTTTAGCCACATCAAGATGACTCACGGGAGTCAGGGCTGCGCTAATACCTTATATAGAATCGTCGCCAAACCATCCTACTTCATTCTGGAATCTCCACCACGTACACGGTTGTTAAAGTGGTTTTCGGTATTGGCAGAGAGTAAGACAATATCTGATCCATGTCTCTTTAACAACCAAACGCTTATTTCACACCATGGTCATTTCATTTCAAATAGTTCATACCTCATATCAAAATATAATATTCATTTTAAAACCATATTAATTCGATATCGTTATTCACTAAAAAAAAATATTCATTTCCAGAATCGTAGCACTTTTGAAATCATAACACTTCCATCTTAAATAGTTTAGATATTGATAATAGTATATATATTAAAATAGTTCTAAATTAAAAATAGTTTTTATATTAAAATAATTTATATATTAAAATAGTTCATAGATTAAAAATACTTTATATAATAAGCATAGTTCCTCCAATTTCACAAATCGATTCAAATCAGATTAAATTCCAAAATTTAATTTAATCAATCCCAGTTCAACAATTTCAATTTTAAAAGGTTAAAGATTCAATTCAAATCCTCAATAAACCATTTCAACTTTATCGATTTCAATCCAAGTTTGACTATCACTTCAATTCCAATGAGATTCGAGGTTTTAAATATTCAAAAAATTTCAATATAAGTTTCGTTTATATTTCAACATTAAAATTTAATTTTATTCAAATTGGAAAATATTCACTTTAAAACGTTTTAATAACAATTAAATAAAATCTCAATTTATAAATTTAAATCAATATAAAATATTCAGTCTAAATTTTATTTAAAGTTTAGAATATTCATTTAATCACTTTTTATCAAATCAAGTTATAAATCACATCTTTCAAAAACCTTAAAAATCAATAAGTTTAAATCAATTCTTATTCAAATTCAATTATTACCCAATTTAAATTTTAAGTCAACATTACTTTATTCTTCCCAACCTCTATTGATAAGGTTATAAAAAATCTATTTTAAATCATTAATATAAATTTAAATAAATGCTTGAACATATTATATATTAATTAAATTAAATTTTATTAAATTAAATCTTATTATTAATTGTATTTTGTATTAAATATTATTTTATATATTTTTAAAATAATAAAATTATAAGAAAAATCTTTAAAATTATATTTTCAAAACTATCTAATAATTTAAAATTTTCAAAACATAAAATTTTAAAAATCTAAATTTTACACATGTATTAAAATAAATTCTTTATATTAAAATTTAAAAATCAATATTTAATAAATCCATATATTACCTTTCAAACTTTGGAAATTATTTTCAAAATATAGACCAACGGTGTCCGTATATAATTTTCTATCCTATGGTCAAGTGATACAGATATTTATCATTTCAATCCGCAATCTAAATATCTACGGTATATATCATTTCAACCCGCAATCTCAAAAAATCAAAATCAATGAAAATCGCTTGGGTTTGTCATTTCAACCCAAAACGATTTTCCCTTATTCTACAAGAGCGTTCGGGTATGTATCATTTCAACCCATAGGGATTTCTAAACTAACAGGGAACTTGCAGAGTGAGAACAAATACGATAATACTATAACATACCAACAACATGCATATGTTATCAATAACAAATTAAATCTAATATATACAGCAGGATAGGTGGCATATCTCACAAGTGAACAATTGCAGATAATGGCATATCATATTTAAAAATTAAATAACTAACAATTCAAATTTTACAGCATATTTCAATTGTCGTTTCAATGTGAATTAAATTTATTAAATATAAGAATGTTAATCGTGAGTGATTGCTCACCTTTCGAGGTTAGAGAAGACAACGGAAACGAAGAAGATGACACGGATACACACACACACATGGGCACGACACGACAAAGAGCTACGACAAGCAAAGGGCAGATTTAGCATGAAAATTTGATGAAACAAATATATATAAATATGCGATATATATATATTCACAAAAAATTATTATTATTATTATATATATATTATAGAAGGCACAAATTATATGTATATATGCAACACGTATAACTATCGTCGACAATGGCATACACATCCAATATATATACAATATGTAAGCTTGGATAGATGCACTAGACATAAAACATTACCGCTCATGGAACAAAATATGTATATATGTAACATATATATATATATACACCTTTCAACTCTTTTTTTTAAAGAGAATGGATGGGATGCATACTCAAAATGTACTAAAGCATGCAAGCTTCAGAACCAAAGCATGTAACCAAATAACAAATGCAAGCCTAGAACCAAAGCATGCAACCAAATAACAAATGCAAGCCTGTAACCAAAGCATGCAACCAAATAACATATGCAAGCCTGGAACCAAAGCATGCAAGCTTCAGAACCAAACCCGCTTCACCATATTTCATGTCTTCTTCTTCTCTTTTCTCTTTTATCTTTATTTTAAACAGAGAGAAAGGGGACAACAGTTGCAAAGGTCAGAGGCGGAATAGTTGGAGGCAACACAAGTTGGGAGGCGATCTGCATGGTATAGGGAAAACAAAAATAGATATGCAGACTAGTTTATAAACTTATATATTTTGTCCTAGCTCCATGCAATATTAATGAACGCAAACCATTCTTTCTTTATAGAAGGAAGGCATGGCCTTGGCGAATAACAGGGAGGCCTAACGGGTTGCGATATGGAGTGGTTGCACTAGTGGTAGGCGGAGGTGGTGAGCGGGCTGCGTTCTCGGTGGAGTCTCGGTTGGGAATTATGGCCGAAGGTGGATGTGGCTTTGATGATGGCTGAGACGCAGGGTACTAGTGGTCGGAGAAGCAAGGTTGCAGGCGCTTGGGTTTTGCAGTGCTTCAGGGGATAAGGCGGAGGGAGGAGAGGCACAAGCGGTGGAGGTTGATGGGTCAGAGCGGCGGGTGGTGGCTGTTGTAAATGATGGAGGGGTTGGCTCGGGTGGTGGAGTTCGGCTTGCTCGGGGTCGGAGGGTCTGAGCGAAGATGGAGGGGCAGTGAGGCGGATGTGCTTGGCTTCTGGGTGGGGCCAGTGGGTAATGGAGGAGCTGCATGGGCGGAGGCGTGGACGGGTGATGTGGGAAGAATAAAGTTAGCTTGTAGCCATGGAAAATGAGAAGCCTTGCATTTGAAAAGAAACGAATTGGAAATTGAAGTTATTGATGCAAATGGGGATGAACGGTTATTAAAGAAAATTTGAACCGTTATGTTAATTTCAAAACAATGAACATTCAAATACATCAACAACTTATATGTATATACACGGTAAAAAACTATGGTCAGGTTATCAAATATAAGAATGCAAAAGTTTATTATAAAACCTTATTCATATAATATTTTTATAGGTTTAACATTTCAAAGCAAAAGCAGATACAAGAGGAAACAAACAAGAATGTGAATGTAGTGGGAATGGGAAAATCAAAAGGTTGAATTGAGTGAAATGTTAATGACTATCGGTTAAGTACCCGATGGAAATTGAATGGACACAAGACACGAATGGGTACCGATACGAAAATCGATTTCCGATATTTCCGCCACGTACCAGGCATCGAAATACAGAGATGAATGTACTGCGGAGATCAGCACGATGAGACGAACAGAATGGTACATAGATGTTAGCGATACAATCATCCTATTAAAAGTCGATATTCGCTGCCAAAAATGCTGCTAAAATGCCGAAAATAAGATAAACGGAGCAATAGCAGTTCAAATTTGACGAAACGAAATATGACGTCTCACTCAGAAAATGATTTACAAATTTATTATACAAAAATATTCTGGTTTCGAAAATATTTTATTTTCATCAAATTAACTGATTTTTAATTGAAATTGTAAATTACACAACAGAACTAACTTCCATATTTTCCAATAAAAATTTACCAGTTGTTATGTCTAAATAGACGTATTTCAAATATCGAATTTTCATTGCAAAATTTTTTAGTTTTAAATTTTCCAAAAATTCAGTTAATTACAGTATTAAATCTTTAAAATTTACGGGTCGTTACACTCTCCCCCACTCAAAACTTTTCGTCCCCGAAAAGGAACGAGATATGAGAATAGAAGTAACAGAAAGGAAAATAGATTTGAAATATAAAATACCAGATACCACAATTAATTCCAAAACCATATAAATTTCATCAGTTTTTAAATCGATTTATATTTAATTAATTTGGTTTCAATCCATTTTATTTAATCAATAAAATTCATTTATATTCATAATTTTTTGATTTTCAATTCAAGCTATTTTCATTCAATTTGATTTATTAATATTTGTTGCAAAAAATTTCTTTCAAAACAAAATTCGTTTGATTTAACTCATTTATTTTATCCCTTTATCTTCAGCTAAGTTGATTGCACTTAAAGTTCAAGTTCACTATTCTTAGGTTCATATTCATCTGCTTAAATAGTCTTCTCTTTTATTTATTTAAGTTATTTCACTTAACATATTTTCAACATATATTAAGTGTATAAACATATTATAACCATATATTATTTCAACAAATTAATTTTCTTTTTATTATTCAATTTATTTCAATTTCCATTTCTTATAACATAAATTAAATGTATAACATTCATTATAACAACACAATTCTCATTTATAAATTCCCTTATCAGAATTTATTTTTGCACCTTTTATTTCTTACATTTTTATTGCATACTGTTCAACTACATATTCTTATTACATTTAAACTTTTAAATATTTCATGCAAGTTTTATTAATGTTTCATATGTAAGTTTCATTATACCTTTTATAATATTTTTATTAAGTAAAAATTAATTTGAACAATTTGTTGCCTAAGTTTTCTCTTATATAACCTTCAATCACATTTTCACCTTAACATTTTAACTTTTTGGATAATTCAGGTAAGTTATATATATAAAAATGCAATTGAGTGTCATACAAATAAATTTTATCCTAGTTCAACCGCTTCAAGTTATTTTAAATTCCAATTTAATTTTTTTAAACACTTCAAATATTTCAATTTTTTTTGATTCATTTCAATAACTGAAAACCTTAACTTAACACAGAATTTAAGAATTAAATTTTCGGTTGCACTTCCAACTATTTTGAAATAAATATATACATATACCTATATATTTTATAAATCAAATCATACTCAAGAAATTTAAATCAAATCAATTTTTTTTAAAATAAAGTGTAGCAAAGCTACTAAGTGGTCTCTCTACTTTGAGACTCGAAAATGAATGTCGATGATGCTGCAGTCATCACCGAAATTATTTTCCAACGACAAAAGAGGAGAGTACTGACTCACTTCCTTTAAAATTTATGTGGAAACAATTTTCATTCAAAAATACTTTCAAATAATATAATTTCAAAACTTTGAAAACCAAATTTTGAAAGGCACCGGAAATTTGATTCTTAAATTTAAATTCATTACATTTTCAAATCAGGGTTAAACCATATTTTAAAGTTCAACAATAGTTAAGGTTTAGAAATGTTGACCAAACCATAAATGATAATCTAGTATTATAATTTCTAACAACCAATTCATTTAACTATCTAATTTCAGAAAATTTTACCTTTATATATAAAATATAATCATACATAAAATTATTTCATTTACCAATTTTGAAAACAATATTGTGTCAGTTTGCTCTGTTCAAGTGTTTTGGAATTTCTATCGAGATTCGATAGCGTGGGCCAGACGAATCGATTGAAACCCCAAATCAAACTTAACAACTCAAACAACAAAATATAAAACATTTTTAATATTAATTACAAATACACTCCCTCACACGATGATTCAAGCATAGATCCAGAACAAGGATAGAGGTAGATTTAGAGAGATCCTAGTCCAATAGAATTCTAACTAAGCAGATAGGCTCGAAGGAAGATGGATAGATTACAAAAGAGAAAAGATGGATAGATTTATATTGATCGCGGCGACCTTAACCGAGTCAACCGAGATTTCGAGAATAAGATCGATGCGCAAATTCAATTTCCCGCTAGAAGGTAGGGGAGTGACTTTACCAGCATCAGGATAATCCCTGACTATCTGTGTGCATCAAGATCACTAGGCTGAGAATCAAGCGAAGAAATGAACTGCTTGCAAAATTCTGAGGCAATTGACATATGATCACAGGGAATTACCCGATAGTCTACTAAAGAACGGTTCAGGCTTAGCAAGAGATAATAGCATCAAAACCAAGGACGTAGAATCTCTAGTGAATCAATGCCTGTTGTAAAGGAGTTTTACCACTTTACAAATCATATTTAGGTTGGCGGGACCACCGATGGGATTAGTCACACAAAGGATGAAGTTGACAGTTGAGGTTGGAGCTATGGGATGCTCCAGTATCAAAAGGAACACAAACGGGAGAAGACAAGAAAGAATTTTCAGAACGAAGGGGAAAGTTCCAAAAATTCAGAGGAAACCCAAGTCAAAGAGGAAGAACTCAAGCTCGATCGAAGGTGATTCTTTAATTAAATTTACTCTATATGCTAAGTTTTGCAAAAACTAGAGCTCTGATACCAACTGTAATGGGACAACGCCAGTGGGGTAACGCCCACCGTAGCATACAATGGTACTTGTGTTCTGCTTTCACGGCCAGCCTCTCGACTGCACCAACCCCACGGGACATGTAGGAGTAAGAGTCATCCACTCGCTACCAAACCCAAATGCGAGAACCCCCTATCATGCTGCACCCGCCAAGTGCATAAGCAGACACACATGTCAGACTTGAATTGCTCAAAACAACATATTGTTAATTTATATTTTGGCAAAACTCAGCATATACAGTAAATAAATCAATTACAGAATCATAGACACAGAGTATTACAACAATAAGCAGCGGAATAGATAAATAGTAGTTCATGAAGCTACTATAAAACATCAGAGTTTGAAACAGAATACAACAAAATCTCAAATGCAAAGCAGAGTCAATACAAAAGTCAGTGATAAGTCTGAATAAACAACTGGAACGAAATGAGAATCTGAATAGATAAAGATAGATCTTCAAGCAAAACTCCAAGCTCCAAAGGTGAGTCTCAAATGCTGTAACACTCAGTTTGACCCGAGTGTAAAGAAAACACAAAGCACTCAAGTCAGGATTAATATTCTTATATTAATAAATTCAACTCAAGTGAAATGTCAACTGAAATACAAGTAACTTAAAGGATGTTTGAGATTTCCATCATTTGAGGATCCGTAGAACTATCTACTATGTAGTAATATACGCTTATAATATGTTTATAGTAAAGTAAACTATTAAAATAGCGTTAAGGCATTACCCATATCCCATTTAACACATTTTATATATTCCTGTAGTCTATACAATGTCGTACGCTCCACCAAACCGGTGGTTTACACAGAGGACACCACATAGGTACGGTACAAAACAAACTCGTAGAAGGCACGATAGGGCATGTGACAAGGCACGCGAGGCAATGCCAGGGTAGATATACCGTTTGTGTATTTGGATTGGTGGTAACGGATAGCAGCTACTACCGCCCACCTTGAGACACACTCCCAAATCAAAGGTGCACCCAATCAAATCACAAAGTAATAGAATGGTATCGAAGAAATATGTCTGATTGGAGGAATGACCTCACTTGGCCCGGCGTGGCTCCTGTTTTAGCCACATCAAGCTGACTCACGGGAGTCAGGGCTGTGCTAATACCTTATATAGAATCATCGCCAAACCATCCTACTTCGTTCTGGAATCTCCACCACGTACACAGTTGTTAAAGTGGTTTTCAGTATTGGCAGAGAGTATGACAATATCCGATCCCGATCTCTTTAACAACCAAACGCTTATTTTACACCATGGTCATTTCATTTCAAATAGTTCATACTTCATATCAAAATATAATATTCATTTCAAAACCTTATCAATTCGATATCGTTATTCACTAAAAAAAATATTCATTTCCAAAATCATAGCACTTTCAAAATTTTAACACTTTCGAAATCATAACACCTTTTGAAATCATAGCACTTTTGAAATCATAACACTTCCGTCTTAAACAGTTTAGATATTGAAAATAGTATATATATTAAAATAGTTCTAAATTAAAAATAGTTTTTATATTAAAATAATTTATATATTAAAATAGTTCATAGATTAAAAATACTTTATATAATAAGCTTAGTTCCTCCAATTTCACAAATCGATTCAAATCAGCTTAAATTCCAAAATTTAATTTAATCAATCCCCGTTCAACAATTTCAATTTTAAAAGGTTTGACCATCACTTCAATTCCAATGAGATTCGTGGTTTTAAATATTCAAAAAATTTCAATATAAGTTTCGTTTATATTTCAACATTAAAATTTAATTTTATTCAAATTGGAAAATATCCACTTTAAAACATTTTAATAACAATTAAATAAAATCTCAATTTATAAATTTAAATCAATATTAAATATTCAGTCAAATTTTATTTAAAGTTAAGAATATTCATTTAATCACTTTTTATCAAATCAAGTTATAAATCACATCTTTTAAAAACCTTAAAAATCAATAAGTTTAAATCAATTCTTATTTAAATTCAATTGTCACCCAATTTAAATTTTAAGTAACGTTAATTTATTCTTCCCAACCTCTATTAATAAGGTTATAAAAAATCTATTTTAAATTATTAATATAAACTTAAATAAATGCTTAAACATATTATATATTAACTAAATTAAATTTTATTAAATTAAATCTTATTATTAATTGTATTTTGTATTAAATCTTATTTTATATATTTTTAAAATAATAAAATTATAAGAAAAATCTTGAAAATTATATTTTCAAAACTATCTAATAATTTAAAATTTCCAAAACATAAAATTTTAAAAATCTAAATTTTACACATGTATTAAAATAAATTCTTTATATTAAAAATAAAAAATCAATATTTAATAAATCCATATATTACCTTTCAAACTTTAGAAATTATTTTCAAAATATAGACCAACGGTGTCCGTATATAATTTTCTATCCTATGGTCAAGTGATACAGATATTTATCATTTCAATCCGCAATCTAAATATCTACGGTATATATCATTTCAACCCGCAATCCCAAAAAATCAAAATCAATGAAAATCGTTTGGGTTTATCATTTCAACCCATAACGATTTTCCCTTATTCTACAAGAGCGTTCGGGTATGTATCATTTCAACCCATAGGGATTTCTAAACTAACAGGGAACTTGCAGAGTGAGAACAAATACGATAATACTATAACATACCAACAACATGCATATGTTATCAATAACAAATTAAATCTAATATATACAGCAGGATAAGGTGGCATATATCACAAGTGAACAATTGCAGATAATGGCATATCATATTTAAAAATTAAATAACTAACAATTCAAATTTTACAGCATATTTCAATTGTCGTTTCAATGTGAATTAAATTTATTAAATATAAGAATGTTAATCGTGGGTGATTGCTCACCTTTCGAGGTTAGAGAAGACAATAGAAACGAAGAAGATGACACGGATACGCACACGCATATGGGCACGACACGACAAAGAGCTGCGATAAGCAAAGGGCGGATTTAGCACGAAAATTTGATGAAACAAATATATATATACATATGCGATATATATATACACAAAATTATTATTATTATTAATATATATATATATATTTTATAGAAGGCGTAAATTATATGTATATATGCAACACATATAACTACCGTCGACAATAGCATACACGTCCAATATATACAATATGTA
Organism: Allium fistulosum; assembly: GCA_030737815.1. Lineage (NCBI taxonomy): Eukaryota > Viridiplantae > Streptophyta > Magnoliopsida > Asparagales > Amaryllidaceae > Allium > Allium fistulosum. Next base: position 1,153,334,581 of record CM060901.1, read on the forward strand.
AGCTTGGATAAATGCACTAGACATAAAACAGTCAAAACTACACTTACCGCTCATGGAACAAAATATGTATATATGTAATATATATATATATATACACCTTTCAACTCTTTTTTTTTTGAAAGAGAAGGGATGGGATGCAAACTCAAAATGTACTAAAGCATGCAAGCTTCAGAACCAAAGCGTGTAACCAAATAACAAATGCAAGCCTGGAACCAAAGCATGCAACCAAATAACAAATGCAAGCCTGGAACCAAAGCATGCAACCAAATAACAAATGCAAGCCTGGAACCAAAGCATGCAACCAAATAACAAATGCAAGCCTGGAACCAAAGCATGCAAGCTTCAGAACCAAACCCGCTTCACCATACTTCGTGTCTTCTTCTTCTCTTTTCTCTTTTATTTTTTTAAACAGAGAGAAGGGGGACAACAGTTGCAAAGGTCAGAGGCGGAACAGTTGGAGGCAACACAAGTTGGGAGGCGATCTGCATGGTACAGGGAAAACAAAAATAGGTATGTAGACTAGGTTATAAACTTATATATTTTTTCCTAGATCCATGCAATATTAACGCAAACCATTCTTGCTTTATAGAAGGATGCATTGGCCTTGGCGAATAACAGGGAGGCCTAACGGGTTGCGGTGTGGAGTGGTTGCACTGGTGGTAGGCAGAGGTGGTGAGCGGGCTGCGTTCTCGGTGGAGTCTCGGTTGGGAATTATGGCCGAAGGTGGATGAGGCTTTGATGATGGCTGAGATGCATGGTACTAGTGGTCGGAGAAGCAAGGTTGCAGGCGCTCGGGTTTTGCAGTGCTTCAGGGGATAAGGCGGAGGGAGGAGAGGCACAGGCGGTGGAGGTTGATGGGTCAGAGCGGCGGGTGGTGGCTGTTGTAAATGATGGAGGGGTTTGCTCGGGTGGGGGAGTTCGGCTTGCTCGGGGTCGAAGGGTCGATGGTCTGAGCGGAGATGGAGGGGTAGTGAGGTGGATGTGCTTAGGTTCTGGGTGGAGCCAGTGGGTAGTGGAGGAGCTGCATGGGCGGAGGCATGGACGGGTGATGTGGGAAGAATAAAGTTAGCTTGCAGCCATGGAAAATGAGAAGCCTTGCATTTGAAAAGAAACGAATTGGAAATTGAAGTTATTAATGCAAATGAGGATGAACGGTTATTAAAGCAAATTTGAACCGTTATGTTAATTTCAAAACAATGAACCGTCAAATACATCAACAACCTTATATGTATATACACGGTACTAGAATATGGTCAGGTTATCAAATATAAGAATGCAAACGTTTATTATAAAACCTTATTCATATATTATTTTTATTAGTTTAACATTTCAAAGCAGAAGCAGATACCAAAGGAAACGAACAAGAATGTGAATGTAGTGGGAATGGGAAAATCAAAAGGTTGAATTGAGTGAAAATAAATGTTAATGACTATTGGTTAAATACCCGGTGGAAATTGAATGGACACAAGACACGAATGGGTACCGATACGAAAATCGATTTCCGATTTTTCGGCTGCGTACCGAGCATCGAAATACAGAGATGAATATACCACGGAGATCAGCACGACGAGACGAACATAATGGTACAGAGATGTCAGCGATACGATCATCCTATTAAAAGTCGATATTCGCTGCCAAAAATGCTGCTAAAACGCCGAAAATAAGATAAACGGAGCAATAGCAGTCTAAATTTGACGAAACGAAATATGACGTCTCACTTAGAAAATGATTTACAAATTTATTATATAAAAAATATTCAGGTTTCGAAAATATTTTATTTTCATCAAATTAACTGATTTTAAATTGAAATTGTAAATTACACAACAGAACTAACTTCCATATTTTCCAATAAAAATTTACCAGTTGCTATGTCTAAATAGACGTATTTCAAATATCGAATTTTCATTGCAAAATATTATAGTTTTAAATTTTCCAAAAATTCAGTTAATTACGTTATTAAATCGTTAAAATTTATGGGTCGTTACATATGTTAAGATCGGCTGCAAAAAACTTGAGGCGAGATAAAGCTTATGTAAGTTTATAAGATATCCCAAGAAATCTATGGGATATATTTTCAACAACACTGATAACAGTGAAATTGTATACTTGGGAGAGATTTGAGAAACTAACGTGAAGGCTAAACAGTAGGAGAACCAAATTCACCCGTATACAAAAACACACAACCTATAAGAAGGTGTAATAGGGAATTTCATGCATTGGAGAGATACTATGATTTTCTCGTGGATGATAAGAAAGAAGACCATGCCTTAAACGATGACACTCCTCCCTCATTCCAACAAGCATTGCATAGTAAAGTGTGATGCCCCACCTCTATACCCACGCTAACCAAGAACACTACGATGTAGTGCTGTCAATTAGCACGGAGAATAAGGCTGTGGAGGAGCGACCATCCATGTAACTTCTTTGTGCGAGCACCGATATGTAAGATAGAAAAGAATGCATATCATTTAAGGAGGAAATCCGACATACCGATACAAACTCAAAGCTATCACACGGTGGTTATATATAATCTTCGGAAACAAACATAGAAATAATCATAACATAAATCAGTCACAGGCATCCATATCACAAAGGCGGAAGAAGATATGAATATATATATAACACATGAAAGTGTACATCAGAGTAGTGGTCAGAAAGATCCACAATAATACAAAAGGAATAGCAACAAGTGCTATACAAAAGAATACATCAATGAGTCTATATCTCAAATGTGTACAATCAAAAACTACTAATCTAAGTAGTTAGCCAAAAGTCAGAGTAATCCTGAAGAGAAGTCAAGCAGAAGCACCTGTAACATCTCGGTCTAACCCGAGTATTATTTATAAGAAAATAATAAACGGATCAGTCTAGCTATAAATATCAGATGATAAGGTATAGGATAAATAATATGGCATGAACATGTAACAACCATAACGGCGTACTACTATAAGTATGTAAATGATAATCAATAAAAGATTAATCAATATCACAAGAATCTTCTCAAAGATAAAATAGGGTATCATACCCTAAACTTGTATTCATAACAAGTCAATAACACATGAATTCACCAATGCACAAAAACTGATATCATAACAATGAAAATCATGAAAATTGGTGAAGCACAAAATTCCAGAAATCATCACAAGAAATCCAGAAAACACATAAAAAAGGGGGGAAAGGCCTAACACATGAACGGGAGCATGAAAACTCACCAACGCGTATAACACATGAACGAGAAGCTATCTCATGGAAGCTATCCATTAAATTTCCACACAGAAATGGCCCGAAGACCATGGGTTGCTACCCCATATATGTGATGGCGAAACATCACAAAAGCGGGGTCTAGTCTCCCTCGCAGACAAAGAGACATCGCTCAATCGCTAGTCTAAATCACAAAAAATGATCGTCATGATCATAAGGAAGTGTCAATTACACTAAGCAAGTAAATATATGAGTTTAGCTTCATGTCCCATAACCACTAGCTTAACTTAAATATTTACGAACAAACTGTAGATCTTCACTAGGAAATTGTTACAAAAGGGTTCAATCGAACAAGTCCAAGAGCTAACCGACGAAGTGAACGCAAGCGTTTCATACCACTCGTTTTACTAAGTCGTTTAAGTCGATTTCTCATCCGAGTGAAGTAAAGGCTTGTATATACTAGTAGATTGGAAATCGGTTTGAGAAAACGAACTTTTGATATTTAAAATAGTGTTGAAATCGCTTTGATGAAAGAGTTTTGATATTTACTACTAGTATTGAAACCTTCATATATCTTTAAAGTGACAAGTCACAAAACGATTGTTGAAACAAATCGAATCACATAAATTCATGTTCGAAGACGTGAGAAAAGTCCAAAGAAGTCAATCCCAAAACCATCAAAGTATGAATGTCCTTGCGACCTAACATAGCCGAGCTAAGGAATATAAGCAGGGCGAGTTAAAGAGGCAATGGAACGACCTACAGGTCAAGCGATGTGACGCCCCACCTCTATACTCACAATAACAAAGGTTATTATAAGGAATAACGTCTGCTATTGCGAAGAATAAGGCTTGTGAGAAGCGACCATCCGTAAGTTATGCCTTAGATGAGTATTGATTACATCGATAGGAGTTGTATAGATTACTCCCAAAGATATATTTTCAATCCAAATCTAAAACGAAACTACAGTGGCTAAAGAAAATCCAGAACAATTCATAATAACAATAACACAGATAGTATAATCACATCAGAACAGAAATATCAGATATATAGCGGAAGACAAGTCTGGAATACATGCTACAACAATCCATAGTTCACATGAACCGATATATATACATATCCATCAATACATACGTAAGATGAGGACTAATAAACCAAAAGAACTCCTCGAAGGCTAGACAAAAGATGATGCGAAATCCCAAAAGCTGAAGCTGCTACTGAATCCGAGATAGAGATTACCCTGAAATGACTCGGTCTGACCCGAGTATTATTTAAAAGAAAATAATAAACGGATCAGTCTAATTTATTCTCAGAAATAAGTGAATGATAAACAACACTTAAACAAATAGTTATAGTCTCGAATGAGACTATACAGCATAAATAATCAGCATAGTTTAAATGAAGAAATCTCAATTTAAACTCGATCAAAATCAGTTTTCAAATTCACAATTGAATTTAAAATAGCAATACGCAAATTTATAATCTCAGATGAGATTATACACAAACTCAACTTCCAAATTCATAATTGAATTCAAAGCAGCAATTCACAAAATCTAGAAATCAAAATAGATAACTAGAAAATCAACAGTCACAAAATCTAGAAATCAAAACAAGATAACTAGAAAAATCAGCATAAAAGATGGATCGATCCCAGCAGATGGCGAGTTTTAGCTACGCCGCACGTGCATCTCAGATGGCCGAAGCCTACCAAGTACTATAAATTTTTGGCGCCCATCAGATGACCCGAAGGTCCGCAGAGTGACCCGAAGGTCTAGTACTGGTAATTGACCCGAAGGTCCGCAGAGTGACCCGAAGGTCCAACAAATGACCCGAAGGTCCAGCAGAGTGGCTCGAAAGCCCAACAAAATCATCAAACAACAGATGTTTCAATTAACGAGTCCGGAATTAACCGAAATAGTAAAAGTATGGTTCCATACTCCGCACTTTTGTAAATCGTTTAAATCGCTTCATCGTTTCCTTGAAAGTGCAAAATTGTGTATTTTATATAAATAACACTTTACGTTCTCAAACGGACAAGTCCAGAATTAAGCGAATCAGTAAAAGTGAGGGTTCATAGTCCTCAATTTTGCTGAAGCGTTTAAATCGCTTCCTCATTCTTTTGAAAGCGCAAACTGTAAAAATTTTGGAAACACTTTTATTTTAAAACGATTTTTAAAATACGTGATTAAAACAGCAACATCTGTAGCAATTTCGACGAGGAAATTGCGCTTCACAAAACACCGTAAAAACGGATATCAAATCAGCGTTACGAGATAACCCCTTGAAAATTCACTTTAAATTGACGGTTATTGAAGTCAAAACAGCAGTATTTTTTATACGTCAAAATCTCATTAAAACAATCCGCTTCAAAAATATATCACCAGAGTAAAAATTCTGTTATAAAAATAACGGCGCAAAATACGTTTTAAAACCAAACACCGGTTCAAAATAAACTTTATATCGGACTTCACTACTGATATAAAATATTTAAAGGTTGGATAGCCTGGGCAATAAACTTCATCTTGCACACAACGTATGATATGCACGCATGATTTTTAGGCAAAAATAACTAGTGTGGACAAACACGTGTCCTTTATTGGAGTATAAACGAAATGTTACACACACACATTTTTTTTCAGTTTGTATGCATGGAATATGGACTGGGTATGATTGTTCTTTGCATTACAAACTACATGCACGCACTCAACATGCATAAAAATATAAAATGAACCAAACACCTGTACAAGAGGATCTGAACAAAGTATGTGACTCACATCTTCATGCAAGTAATGAAGTGAGTACAAACAATGTGATCTGTCTCACTTTTGTGCACACGTGAAGTACAAACAATGTGTATAGTTTCGAACACTACACACTATTACCTAAAAATGCAGTTAATAAAACAGATAACTTAGCACCATTTTTATGTACAACACGTTTTCACGCAAGTAGTAAAATATGAATAAAATAAACTATTTTGGCCCAAGCACTAGTGTATTTCACTAATACACATAAGAAGAATTAAACAATTTTTTTGGCCTGGACTCAATACTTGCACGCACACATGAAATACATGTACACAATGAAGTTTAAAGATGAAACAACCTGGGCACTTGCATTCACATACAAAATGAACTGGAAAGTTTTACATGTAAATACAGTTCATAGCGTGCGTGCCTGGTATACTTATTCCACAAAAAAATTTCAACTCAGAAAGATGTCTGACTGAATGTATATTGCAACCGATTTTTTTTTAAGACCCGGTCCTAACTTTCGAAAATTGGAATGCTAAGAAAATGGCCTGTAACTCATTTTTTCTTTGAAACAAAATATCTGGGCACAAGGATAAAATAGAAATGTGAGTTGCACTCACGAGTATACATTCAAAAGAAAGGTGACACCTTTGTACGCAAAAGATGAAATAAACAAAAGTGTCTGGCAACTTAGTTTGTACGCAAAAATAAAGTAGCGAATAAAATTAGAAATGTGAGTTTTGTACTCACCTAATTCGTTCCAGAACCGGTTAGTAACAAAATCCGAGCGAAGGAAGAATGAACCGCCATTAAAGCTTTTCACAGCTTCTGAAGCTTTTAAAAAAAAGTTGCAGCTAGAGGAAGTTTGAGCAAATGAAAGTGATGAAGGCTACAGTACTATATCTCGAAAATGAAGTGCTGGGAAACACTTTGTACACATTCATTAAATGCAACGTATACTAGTGAACAAGAATGGACACGGCTACAAAATAATTAATGATGATGGCTGTTTGAACAAAGTGTTCATGCCTGCGTTTGAAATAGAAGTGACAGCAAGGTTACCACATTCCACTTTTGTTTATAAATAAATGTGTCAGCATAGTGTTCATTTGCATTTTAAAATGGACCATCCATTTATCACACGTGAAGGCATATTTGCCACTTATTTCAATATGCCACTACTTTTAAGACTATTGACTTTACAACATTATTTTTTTTTTCAAATTTTAATTCAAAAATTTCAGTTTAAAATATTTTCTCCAACCGTAACTCAAAAATCACGTTCGTTACCGATTTTTAAATTTATTTAATACGACGGTAAAAATTACATTCGTTACAGACTTCCCCTCTTATAAAAATTGCGTCCTCGCAATTTTCATACTAGAAGCAGTCAATAATGCAAATCATTAATCAAAACAAAGATTTCAAATAGAAAAGATAGATAAGAACGCTCACCTCCACCCGAAGAGGAGAGAAAACCGGGATAAGAACGCTCGATGAATTCTCTGGTTTCCCAAGTGCAATCTTTTGGGTTTGCGGACCATTGAATTTTTTTTTACGAGCGGAACTTCTTTGTTCCGAAGGCGTTTAACCTCCGTAGCTAGCACACGAATAGGATTGTGCACAATAGACAAGTCGGGTGAGATCTCAAGATCTTGCAACATAGGAGGATCGATAATAGAATCTGAATCTCGAAGGCATCGACGAAGCTGGGACACATGAAATACGTCATGAATTCCCGAAAACTGAACAGGTAGCGATACACGATAAGCAACTGGGCCAATGCGTTCCATAATAGGAAACGGTCCAACATATCGAGGAGCCAATTTCCCGGAGTGACTAAAATACACTACACCCTTCATCGGGGAAACACGAATGAATACGAGATCGCCAACAGAAAATTCCAAAGGCTTCCTACGATGATCGGCATAAGATTTTTGCCTATTCTGAGCCTCTTTCATTCTCTGTCTGATAATATCAATCCTCTCCGAAGAATCACGAATGTAATCGGGGCCGAGAACTAGCTTTTCCCCCGATTCTAGCCAACAAGATGGTGATCGACACGGCCTTCCGTAAAGAGCTTCATATGGAGCCATACCGATACTGGATTGAAAACTGTTGTTATAAGAAAATTCAACAAGAGATAAGTGGTCTTCCCAACTACCATCAAAATCAAGAACGCAAGCTCGAAGGAGATCCTCTAAAATTTGATTCACCCTTTCAGTCTGACCGTCAGACTGTGGATGATAAGCTGTACTGAGATTGAGCTTAGTGCCCAAAGCTTTCTAAAGGCTCTGCCAGAAACCACTAGTGGAAAGCGGATCTCTGTCACTAACTATAGAACTAGGCACACCATGAAGTCGAACGACTTCTTTAATAAACAGCTTAGCCAACAAAGGAGCAGTCCGATTGGACTTGATAGGAATAAAATGGGCTGATTTAGTCAATCGGTCAACAATCACCCAAATGCTAGTATGGCCCGACCTCGAACGAGGTAGACCATCAATGAAGTCCATGGAAATCTGATCCCATTTCCATAATGGAATCTCAAGAGGCTGCAAAAGACCACTGGGACGCTGGTGTTCTGTTTTAAAAAGTTGACAAGTCATGCAACGACTTACATAACTTGCAACATCACGCTTCATACCTTCCCAATAGTATAAGCGTTTCATATCAGCATACATCTTACTACTACCTAGATGAATAGTATACTTAGAATGATGACAGTCCTCAAGAATGTCATTTCTAAGATTAGAAATATCAGGCACGATCAATCTACCCTTCTTCCGGATACAACCATGAATATCAATATCGAAATCCTTTAGAACATCACTTCGGGATCCCGATTTACAACTCTGAATAAGATAAGAGAGATCTGGATCTTGTTTCTGTGTATCGGCAACACGATCCAACAAACTAGGACGAGCTTCCATGCTAAATAAAAGCACGGAAAAATCAAAAACTGAAGGACGGTCTCTAATATCACAAAGAGATAAAGCTTCCAAAATATTCTACTCTGCTAGCATCATGGAACAACAACTTGCTGCTTGCGACTAAGCGCATCAGCAACTTGATTACCCTTAACAGGGGTATACAGAATATCGAAATCATATGAAGCAAGAAATTTGAGCCAACGCTGTTGCCTCATATTAAGCTCCTTCTGAGCAAATAGATACTTCAGAGATTTGTGATCAGTGAAGAGAACAAAACGCTCGCCTAATAAATAATGTCGCTAAATCTTCAGAGCAAAGACTATAGCGGCTAACTCCAAATCATGGGTAGCATAACGAATCTCGTTAGGCTTTAGTTGTCTAGAAACATAGGCAACTATTCTATCTTTTTTTTATAAGAACAACACCGAAACCAATACGGCTAGTATTGGTACAAATAATGAAGTCTTGGTTCCCTTCGGGAACCGCAAGAATAAGAGTATCGGAAAAGATTACTTTCAAATAATCTTCTTTCCTGAAAAGCTAAAACTTTCAAAATTACAATTTTCTTTAAGAATTCATTTTCTAGAAAAACTTACTTTATATAGGTCAATTTATTGTGTCAAATTGTCTCATCAAAGCGTTTAGGAGATTCCTATCGATAACGTTGATCAAGCGCATCGACCAGAATTCTTAAAGCACTCAATGGGCAATACAATCACAAAATCATCTTCTATATGATAAACACAAATTCAATTTCTTGTAAATAAATCTTATGAAAGAGATTTGCAAAATTTTAAATTGTTGTTTTCATCCAAAATCAATTAATACACAAATGGAATCATCAAGATATTCGTAGAATACTCGATTCACAAATTGGATGAAATAAGCTGGGCAAACTGAATGACATAATAGGTCATTCGTAAGAATCATAACGAGTATGGAATGCGGTAAGTGGAATGTATCTTCCGCCACTCGTAACTGGTGAAAACCGGTAGCAAGATCGAGTTGGGAGAAAAGCTTAGCGCCACTTAACTGATCGAACATATCATCGATCCTAGGTAATGAATACCTATTTTTTGATAGTGAGCTCATTAAGCTTGCGATAATCAATGCAAAGCCTAAGAGTACCATCTGGCTTCTTAAAGAAGACAATGGCGGCGCCCTAAGAAGATGAGCTAGAACGAATAAAATGTTTGGCTTCCAACTCAGATAATTGCTGCTTGAGTTCCTCATTTTCCTTAACAAACATCCTTGTGTGAGGACGACTGACAAGATACACACCAGAGATAAAATCAATACGGAACTCAATTGCCCTATTCGACGGCAACTCGAAATAGGCTCGAAGACATCAGAAAATTACAAACAACAGGAATATTAGTTATGATATCCTCCGATTCGAAGGAAGAAATGAAAGCATTCGAAGTACGGTCAAATACAATAGATAATCGCTCGATAGCATTGGAATGCTTGAGATATAAAGTTCTTTCGGGACATAGAATTGAACTTCGCAATGGACGAGCCAATCCATTCCCAAAATCATAACAGAACTAAGATGATCCATAACACGCAGATTTGCATGAAAGGAAAAACCACCAAGAATAATCTCAGCATCAACACACAACAAACCAAGAGTAACGGATCCACCAATAGGATTTACAATCCTCAAAGGGTCGTAAAGACTAATGACATCTAAAGGAATAACAACAACAAGCTCTTTTGACACGAATGAATGTGTTGCATCCGTATCGAAAAGAACTCTAATTGAACGGCCACAAATAAAATAAAACCTTTCAAAACAGAAGGAGTAAAACCTTTGGGCTGAAAGAATCACTAGAGCTTAAGCAACATTAAGCTTCCCAGATTTGAAATCCTTAGGAGCAGTTAAAAAAATCGGAAACAGAGGACTTTACTTATTTTAACTCAAGGAAACTACAATCAAGACTGATAAGGAATTTAACAAATGGAATACTACGGAAATATGAGATATATTCCTAGACATATTCCAACATGTTAAAGAGGACAAAAGTTTAAGGACAACGAAGGAATAGATTAGAAAAGCACGAATAAAACTCTCGAATAGTTGTAACACATGTTCCATTCTGTTTCTGTTCTGTGTTTATTACAATTTGTTCTGAATCTCTGCTCTGATACCAAGCTGTGACGCCCCACCTCTATACTCACAATAACAAAGGTTATTATAAGGAATAACGTCTGCTATTGCGAAGAATAAGGCTTGTGAGAAGCGACCATCCGTAAGTTATGCCTTAGATGAGTATTGATTACATCGATAGGAGTTGTATAGATTACTCCCAAAGATATATTTTCAATCCAAATCTAAAACGAAACTACAGTGGCTAAAGAAAATCCAGAACAATTCATAATAACAATAACACAGATAGTATAATCACATCAGAACAGAAATATCAGATATATAGCGGAAGACAAGTCTGGAATACATGCTACAACAATCCATAGTTCACATGAACCGATATATATACATATCCATCAATACATACGTAAGATGAGGACTAATAAACCAAAAGAACTCCTCGAAGGCTAGACAAAAGATGATGCGAAATCCCAAAAGCTGAAGCTGCTACTGAATCAGAGATAGAGATTACCCTGAAATGACTCGGTCTGACCCGAGTATTATTTAAAAGAAAATAATAAACGGATCAGTCTAATTTATTCTCAGAAATAAGTGAATGATAAACAACACTTAAACAAATAGTTATAGTCTCGAATGAGACTATACAGCATAAATAATCAGCATAGTTTAAATGAAGAAATCTCAATTTAAACTCGATCAAAATCAGTTTTCAAATTCACAATTGAATTTAAAACAGCAATACGCAAATTTATAATCTCAGATGAGATTATACACAAACTCAACTTCCAAATTCATAATTGAATTCAAAGCAGCAATTCACAAAATCTAGAAATCAAAATAGATAACTAGAAAATCAACAGTCACAAAATCTAGAAATCAAAACAAGATAACTAGAAAAATCAGCATAAAAGATGGATCGATCCCAGCAGATGGCGAGTTTTAGCTACGCCGCACGTGCATCTCAGATGACCGAAGCCTACCAAGTACTATAAATTTTTGGCGCCCATCAGATGACCCGAAGGTCCGCAGAGTGACCCGAAGGTCTAGTACTGGTAATTGACCCGAAGGTCCGCAGAGTGACCCGAAGGTCCAACAAATGACCCGAAGGTCCAGCAGAGTGGCTCGAAAGCCCAACAAAATCATCAAACAACAGATGTTTCAATTAACGAGTCCGGAATTAACCGAAATAGTAAAAGTATGGTTCCATACTCCGCACTTTTGCTAAATCATTTAAATCGCTTCATCGTTTCCTTGAAAGTGCAAAATTGTGTATTTTATATAAATAACACTTTACGTTCTCAAACGGACAAGTCCGGAATTAAGCGAATCAGTAAAAGTGAGGGTTCATAGTCCTCAATTTTGCTGAAGCGTTTAAATCGCTTCCTCATTCTTTTGAAAGCGCAAACTGTAAAAATTTTGGAAACACTTTTATTTTAAAACGATTTTTAAAATACGTGATTAAAACAGCAACATCTGTAGCAATTTCGACGAGGAAATTGCGCTTCACAAAACACCGTAAAAACGGATATCAAATCAGCGTTACGAGATAACCCCTTGAAAATTCACTTTAAATTGACGGTTATTGAAGTCAAAACAGCAGTATTTTTTATACGTCAAAATCTCATTAAAACAATCCGCTTCGAAAATATATCACCAGAGTAAAAATTCTGTTATAAAAATAACGGCGCAAAATACGTTTTAAAACCAAACACCGGTTCAAAATAAACTTTATATCGGACTTCACTACTGATATAAAATATTTAAAGGTTGGATAGCCTGGGCAATAAACTTCATCTTGCACACAACGTATGATATGCACGCATGATTTTTAGGCAAAAATAACTAGTGTGGACAAACACGTGTCCTTTATTGGAGTATAAACGAAATGTTACACACACACATTTTTTTTCAGTTTGTATGCATGGAATATGGACTGGGTATGATTGTTCTTTGCATTACAAACTACATGCACGCACTCAACATGCATAAAAATATAAAATGAACCAAACACCTGTACAAGAGGATCTGAACAAAGTATGTGACTCACATCTTCATGCAAGTAATGAAGTGAGTACAAACAATGTGATCTGTCTCACTTTTGTGCACACGTGAAGTACAAACAATGTGTATAGTTTCGAACACTACACACTATTACCTAAAAATGCAGTTAATAAAACAGATAACTTAGCACCATTTTTATGTACAACACGTTTTCACGCAAGTAGTAAAATATGAATAAAATAAACTATTTTGGCCCAAGCACTAGTGTATTTCACTAATACACATAAGAAGAATTAAACAATTTTTTTGGCCTGGACTCAATACTTGCACGCACACATGAAATACATGTACACAATGAAGTTTAAAGATGAAACAACCTGGGCACTTGCATTCACATACAAAATGAACTGGAAAGTTTTACATGTAAATACAGTTCATAGCGTGCGTGCCTGGTATACTTATTCCACAAAAAAATTTCAACTCAGAAAGATGTCTGACTGAATGTATATTGCAACCGATTTTTTTTTAAGACCCGGTCCTAACTTTCGAAAATTGGAATGCTAAGAAAATGGCCTGTAACTCATTTTTTCTTTGAAACAAAATATCTGGGCACAAGGATAAAATAGAAATGTGAGTTGCACTCACGAGTATACATTCAAAAGAAAGGTGACACCTTTGTACGCAAAAGATGAAATAAACAAAAGTGTCTGGCAACTTAGTTTGTACGCAAAAATAAAGTAGCGAATAAAATTAGAAATGTGAGTTTTGTACTCACCTAATTCGTTCCAGAACCGGTTAGTAACAAAATCCGAGCGAAGGAAGAATGAACCGCCATTAAAGCTTTTCACAGCTTCTGAAGCTTTTAAAAAAAAGTTGCAGCTAGAGGAAGTTTGAGCAAATGAAAGTGATGAAGGCTACAGTACTATATCTCGAAAATGAAGTGCTGGGAAACACTTTGTACACATTCATTAAATGCAACGTATACTAGTGAACAAGAATGGACACGGCTACAAAATAATTAATGATGATGGCTGTTTGAACAAAGTGTTCATGCCTGCGTTTGAAATAGAAGTGACAGCAAGGTTACCACATTCCACTTTTGTTTATAAATAAATGTGTCAGCATAGTGTTCATTTGCATTTTAAAATGGACCATCCATTTATCACACGTGAAGGCATATTTGCCACTTATTTCAATATGCCACTACTTTTAAGACTATTGACTTTACAACATTATTTTTTTTTTCAAATTTTAATTCAAAAATTTCAGTTTAAAATATTTTCTCCAACCGTAACTCAAAAATCACGTTCGTTACCGATTTTTAAATTTATTTAATACGACGGTAAAAATTACATTCGTTACAAGCGACCTAGGGTAAGACAAGAGATGGTGCGACCTATCGAGTTACACGACCTAACAGGTAGATAGGTTGAGCGACTTAGAGGTTGCGATCCATAGTCATGAGGTCATGCAACCTAAAAGTAAAAGGCCTAGCGACCTAAAAGAAGTATAGGGTCAAGCGACCTAAAAGAAGTATAGGGTCAAGCGACCTAAAAGAAGTAGGTCTAACGACCTAAAGAACAAACAGATCGAACGACTTAACATAGAGATGATCGAGTGACCTAAATAATTAAAGCCGAACGACTTACAAGAGCTTGCGGCCTATCAGAGGCAAAGCCGAGCGACCTAAGGGTTTAACAAGGCCGAGCGACCTAACGATATCGAGTCCAAGCGACCTATCGAGGTGGGCGACCTAAGTGCAGAAATGGGTCGAGTGACCTAAAAGAGGTACGCGACCTAAAAGAGTGCGCGACCTAACTGGTTCGCGACCTAAAGGGGTGCGCGACCTAATCATTGCGCGCGACCTAAGGAGTTATCGAAGCCGAGCGACCTACGACCTAACGTAGCCGCGACCTAGTAACTGAAGCAGGAACGAGCGACCTAGGACCTAGGCGACCCACGACCTACGACCTAGCAACCTATTTCCATGCGACCTAAGCCCAGAACGAAAATCTGCAGTCTTTCTTCTTCGAGGCAGAGCGACCTAACGCCCAGAATTGCAAACACACACGAAAATTTGAGGTTTTAACCCATTCAATCCAAATCCAATGCAAACATACATACTAAAGTGATGGGGAATCATTCCCAACAGTCCAATGACAATTATAGGCAAGATGTGGGATAAAAATCTCACCTTTTAATTAAAATGGATGAAGATGAAGCTTGAAAGCAAGGAGAAGCAATCCAAAGCTTGAATCCAATATCTTCTACTTGAATTTGGAGTTGAATGTCGGATTTGCAATAGAATTTGAGTTTGGAGTTTTAATTTCCACTTACCACCACCATTTTTGATGAAGCTTGAAGGTTAAAACAAATGGTGAATGAAGTGAGGAAGAGGGTTGGGCTGAACTAAAGAGGGTGCAGTCCAAACCAAAGTCACAAGCGGGAAAAAGTAGCAAGAATTTCACTAACTCCAAACATATCGAAGTTTACACTCAAAAAGATCGCAAACATCATTTTGAACTCAATGGAGGTGGTCTCGAGTCCTAATTTGACTGTATGCAAAAAGTAGCTTTTTGGACTAACATCCGACTAACAATAAAATATTCAAATAAAATATTGACAAATATGCGGGTTGTTACATAAAGACTCTTCACTTTGGCTTGGAGCTATGAAATTCTAAATGGATTCCATGTATGAAAATGAAATATGGACTTTGGTTACATACCCAAAGGGATAAAACCTATTGGCTATAAATGGATTTCTAAGAAAAAGCTAAATGTAGATGGACAGGTGGAGACTTACAAAGCAAGGCTAATTGCAAAAGGATTTCGTCAAATTCAAGGTGCTAATTATGATGAACCATTTTCACCCATAGCAATACATAAGTTCATTGGGATAATGCTATCTATTGCTGCATTCTACGAATATGAAATTTCGAGGTCTATGGGAGCAAGGGCAAAGCTTGCAAATTGTTAAGATCCATTTATGGACTTAAACAAGCTTCAAGGAGCAGGAACTTGTATTTTGATAAGGTAATTAAATAGTTTTTTTAACATAACACATAAGAAGTGTGTGTATGCCAAAAGGAACAAGGAAGTGATATCGTGTTCTAAGTATCATACGTTATTGATTTATTATTGATTGGCAATGACATTTCATTATTGCATTTAGTTAAAGCTTAAGCAACGTTAGACAAATTATAATTATTGACATATAATGCTAAGAAATGTTAACCTATATTGATGGATAATTATTGCTAATATATTGACGTATATTGATGTATAATAATATAGTAGAAAAATAAATATACAGTGGAAAAATGAAAATACATAATTATTGTCATTGCCAATCAATAATAAATCTTATAATGAAATGCATATATTGACATATATTGATGTATATTTAGTTGAATGCAATAACGTATCGTCAATATGAAAATATGCCAATCAATAATGCCATTGATAATGAATACGTCAATATGCCAATCAATAATAAAATAATTATTTCCAATCAATAATTATTGACATATATTAACTTATATTGATGTATATTGCCAATCAATAATAAATCATTGACGTACAATACTAAGTTACATATCTTTACTACTAATAATGAGAATTCCTTGAATAGGAATTCAACCGTGTCTTTTTGAAAAACCAGAAATACCTCTCATTATAATAATGGAAACCGTTCACTCTATCTTTATCTTTACTACTAATAAAGAGAATCATTGAATAGATTTACTCAGTGTCCTTTTGAAATTCCAAATATACCCTTTTACATCTTATCTTATAGAGAAATAGTATTCAAATATGGGAATATAGCCTGTTATTTTCTAAGTGCAACTATCAGTCCCCATGGAGAACTACAGTGTACGTTCACAAGATGAAGATCCTGAGTGTTTCATATTGTCCGTAATTTAGGTGGGAGTTAATCGGTCGAAGTCTCGCCGGATTCCGAGTTAGTATGAAGAAAATATTGCAGTCTGAACAAAAAAAATAGCGGCTTCTGCACTAGGCGGAGTTCAAAAATAGGGATGTGGTATCTTGTTATTTTCTAAGTACAACTATCAGTGCCCATGAAGAACTACAGTGTGCGTTCACAAGATGAAGTATCCGAGTGTTCCATATTGTCCGTAATTTAGGTAGGAATTCATCGGTCGAAGTTTTGCCTCATTCCGAGTTAGTATGACGAAGTTATTGCAGTCAGAAAAAAAAATTAGCCGTTTCTGCCTAGGCGGCGTTCAAATGTGGGGATGCTACTATCAAATCTACTTTCACAAGTACAAATAAAAATGCATGTACATTGTGGTTAAATGCAGGCCCACCTGGGCGTGCATATGTACTCGTAATACTAAGTATATTATGCATATGTCAATATGCCAATCAATATTAAATCATTATTGCCTAAGCGTGCGTATATTATGTATACGTCAATATGCCTAAGCGTGCGTATATTATGTATACGTCAATATGCCTAAGCGTGCGTATATTATGTATATGTCAATATGCCAATCAATAATAAATCATTATTGCCAATCAATAATAAATCATTGGCGTATACTACTAAGTAACATTGACCTATGAGCCACACAACTACAACATTAAATGCTCTGAATACCACATGATTTAAATAAATCATAATCATTGTAAATTAATTAAATTGATTAATGTAACAACCCGCCTATTCGACCCTCGAAAGTTGACACTTAATACATCCGCAGTATTAGAATGCAGCATCCAAGTGCTAGAAAGGCAGATTGTTAGGGTAAAATAAAAAGAAGAAGAACAAGGGAAACATAATCTCACAGTGAAACGACAACATATAAGATAATAAAGACAGTAAAAGTTGTGTCTCTAAAATACATGGTATATCAGAGTTTAAAACTAACCTCATCAGCCTGGACAATTATAACTTCCTGACCTTACAATGGCTGATGAGTATACATAATAATACATTGAAAAAATTAAAATACTACGGTTGGTAAACATCCAACTCTCCTCCATGAGATCCATATCCTACCAACGAAAATCTAGAAAAATAGTCGGTCTGACCCAAGAATTATAATAAAATAACACCCGAACCAGTTTGGAAAACTAGCATGAGAAAACTCAAGAAATATGATGAACATTTAATATTCTGTGAGACCACGCCACTAAACACGGAACGAGTTTTACATCACAAGAACAACATCCATACAAGAAAGAATGAAAACAAATCAGAACATAGCCGAATCTTAAAGAATGGGTATAAATAAGATCAAAATCCAAACTTAAAGAGTAGACGCAAATAATTAAACATTACGAAGAGTGCAAGACACTTCTTGATGGAATTAAGAAAGAATCAATTCCAAGGTTTGAATCAAAAACAAGGAAAATGAATTTTTCCAACAATGACTAGGAAAGTGCGCCCTCTTACTGAAAGTATACCTCTAGAAAATATACTTGAGAACTATGATGGCTCTTGGAAACCTCCAAGTTGGACGCCGCCAACTTTACCGAGTATCCGAGTATTTCACATCTCCGCACGCATACCACCGAAAACAATCTAGAGTAGAGTGAAATACCCTAATGGGAGCAACCCCACATAGCTTGTGTAACATCCCCCACTTGGAGGCCGAAAACTAACGGCTACGGATGCTGCAGTCATCCGTAGTTATTAATCCTCGACAACCAAATGCGGTAACGGTAGATACATTGATACAACAGAAACACATGGATATGAAATTTTTTAAAATCATTAAATAAATTTCTCATTCCATTTCAACCGTATCTCAAGCTCATTACATAATCCCATATTCGAGAACCACATTCAGGAAAATACAACTATTACAAACTACGCCAAGAGCGATATATGAAGATGCCACTTTGGATGATCAGAGAGAGAGTGTGTGTGTGTGTAGGAAATTAAACAACTTTGCCTTTACATCAAAACACAGTCGAATTAAAAAGAAAAGGACTCCTTATTAGATAGCTTGCCTCCTATACGTCTCCGGAAGTTTATTCGATTAAAGAGAACCTGAAAATCCTCAACTCTCAAACTACTCAAAATCAATTGAGCACCCGAGAGTTTATGTACGACCAGTATTTTTGACAAAAAATATTAAATTAAGTAAGACCTTGGAATTTAATATTGCCAAAAATTAAAATTTTATTATTTATTAACGTGAATTTTATTAGATTATAAATTTTGACCTAAAGATAAAATCCTAAAACAACTAATTTTAGTGAAATGGAAGGTGGTAACGCGTATTAGAATATAATTTAATAATATTGATTGAATGCAATTGACAACTGTTTTAATGTAATTTCAATTAATTGTAATCATAAAGGTAAATAAGGAATAAAATAAATGATGTATCAAATGGTGAAATTATATGTTATTTAGTTGAAATTGGTTTTAGCATAGTAATAAATCAGTTATTTGGTAAGTAAATTTATAATCCTTGTTTGTAAAAAATACATTTATAGATATTTGAATTACTATTATATAACAATTGTTTATTTCTCATCTTATTATTAAGTCCATTCTGAAATTTAATTTTGTAATCAATTAAAATTAATGTAACCGAAATATTTCAATTAATATGAGAAAAGACGTTAACTGTGGAGTAATAAGTGTAATAAATGGAAATTTATGTTTAACTAATGCATAAGGGGATTGTAGACTTAATATAAAGGACATTTAAATCAAAATAAAAGAATTTGTTGAAATTTAAAATATAATGAACTGGGATTTTATTACTGTTGTAATTTAATGTTGAAATTAATTTAATATTTAAATCTTGGATTTAACATGGAAAAATTAATTTTAAAAGATTATTAATTTCTGTTTAACCAAGAATGATGATAGAAAACTTTTAATTTAGAATTTAAAATTGATTAAATCGGTTTAATAATAAATTCGTTTAATTAACGTGTAAAAATAAATATAATTTGATTTAAAGCTAACTTCTATATAAAATAGAATTAGGATTTGAAATTAGTTTCATTGAGTTTAAAAATATTAAAAACCCACATTTTGATATATAGAATGACCTATTTTCGTCTCGGGAACGAAATGGTTTTTTTCGGGCCTTGGTTATCGCTTGGCCCAATCGATATCTGTTCCATCTATTCCTATTCCATCTTTTGTCTACATATATGTTGTTATGAAACCCTAGCAGCCTTCTGCTCTATTTTCTGTACGTACTTTCAAATCTAACTTGTTTTTGTTCAATGGTAAATATCCTAAAACCCTAAATTTCCAATTTCAAATCTAATTCAAAAATTCAAACCGCTCAAACCCTATCAAATTATATACCGTTACAAAGCTCTCAATGAATAGAATCAGCATCTGCAATTGCTTTTGTAATCAAAGCTCTATTCGACCAGAAATTGACAAATCATCCTCGGCCGTTCATCAACTATGTTTGGTTTAACGGTGGATCGTCGACCATTCGACGATTAGGAAGCGTTGCAGTATAGAGGGTGACTAGAGGAGTCGATCTAATGGTTTGGATCAGGTCGAAGGAGCTCGAGATCGCCAGAATCGGCGAATGAAGACGGCGGCGGCAGAGGCATTTTCTGGCGATGTGGCGCGTCGCGTGGGGTCCAGGAGGCGCGGCCAAAAGTGGGCTTCAAGGCCGCGTGGTCGGATCTGGGTGTAGCGCGTCCAGGCGGTGGCAACAGTGAAGGGGGAACAGTGGCTGTAGCTTACGTATTTCGAGTTCTTTTGATTGATAGTGTTTGGAAGGTAAGGGTAATTACCATTTTGTCATTCGATTTATTTTAATTTAAATTTAAAATCCAAAACTTCAAACTTGAATCTTGTACACACGAACTCCGATTCATGCGCGGTTTCTTCCGTTGGGCTCGTACCAAAATTCCGAACAATATGAAACTGTTTTGGTTGAATTTGGAGACTATTGAGATTTTGGGCTTTTGTTGGATTTTTAATGGGCTATAAATCAAAGGTGAGTGATTAAACTCACTCACGCAATACAAAATTTTCTTACGTTAGTTAAATTAAAATTATGAAGTGATAACAATTTATTGATTGTTGTTTGGTAATTTAAATTGACATTTAAATTGAATCTGATATTGAATTGAATTGACATTTAAATTAATATTGAAATTTAATTGCTAGTTAAACACCAAAAATTAATAACCAGTAGCTGTAGTGATACATTGGTTGATTTGGATGTTGATTGCAATTAGATGCCTGTTGATTGATATGTTGGATGTATGGTTGTTTATTTATTTGACATATTCCTGTTATTACCCTGTTTATTATTTGACATCATATATATTCTCATTTGGACTATTTGAAATGAACTAAGAAATATGTTGAAATGATATATACCTATGTCATTTAAATATGGATTGAAATGATATATATCCATATATGTAATTAAAATTGAAATAAATGATCACTTGGCCATGGGTAGAAAATTTTGTACGAACACCGAATTTGGTCAAATTAAATAGTTACAAATCTTAAATTTGAATTGGTTTAAATGAGTTTGTTTTAAAGAAAATAAATTTTGATTTATATGAATTAAATTATTTTCTAATTCGAGCTTTGAAATGTTGAAATTGAAAACTATTTAATGAAATTGTTTACGGATTTAACTTGAAATCTTAAAGTGGAAGTTTGGATATGATTTGAATTTATTAAAAGTGAATAATTGTGAAGGTTTATATTTTAATTTAAACTTTGAATTTACGCTAATTAAAATGGCTTAAATTGGTATTTCCAAGTTTGGACGTTTGGATTTAAACTACATTGTTTAAAAATGAGAATTTGATTAAAACTCTCAACCATTTGAATAGAACTGTTTAAATTGAATTTGAAGTAAAGTTTGAAATCGTTTGGAATCAAGGCCGATTTAAGTCAAGAGTTGAATATGAAGTTGACTTGAATTTGAATTGTAAAATTGATTTCTTTGTGATTTGTAATATGAGTTCAAATTGTTGTGAAAGAAAGAAACAGTTTTAATATAAACTATTTTAATATATAAATTTCTAATAATCAAATTATTTTAATATATAAACTATTTTAATTATCTAAACTATTTTCAATATCAAGACTATTTTATATTCAAAACTATTTCCAATCTTAAAACTATTTTAATTATTCCAGACTATTTTTCAATATTATAACTATTTTTAATTATCCAAACCAACTTCAATATTCAAACTATTTTAATTATTCAAAACCATTTTTCAATATTCAAACTGTTTTAAAAGGGAACTATTTAGATTTATGTCGTTGATTTAAATACGAATGTTTTGGTATGAAAGTATAACCTATTTTGGATTCAAAATGATTTTTGAAGTGAATCTGATACATTAATATGAAATATGACTTGTTCTTAAAATTTAAAAGAACCAGTCGGTGTGAAAAATGACGTTTGGTTGTTAAAGAGATCGGGGCCAAATATTGGCATACTCTCTGTCAGTACCGGAACCACTTTAACAATCGTGTATGCGGTGGATGTTATCCAGAATGTAGAGATTGAATGAGCGATGTTTACTGGAATGAAGAAAGAAAACGATGATGGATGATCTCGACACTTGTGTCATTTTGAAATGACTAAAACAGGAGCTTATGTTTGGCCAATGGGTTAGCTACCTTTAGAGGCCATTACCACTTTAACACTTATGCACATTGATTTGATTTTGGGGGTGGTGAACTCGGTCGGCAGTTGTTGCTACGATGTGTTACGACTAGCCAGAAATGGTAAACTGGTAGAATCCTATTTTGGGAATTGCCTCACATGCCTTGTCATACTTTTATCCTTATACGCGACCACTACAACTTTGTTTTAGTGTTGCCTTATCATGGCGCCTACCTGACTACCGACGTTACTAGATGTGTCACAAGGCAAACTGTAGGACAATGCTTAAAAATGTGTTAAGCGGGATTAATGTAAAGCCTTAACGCTGTTTTAATACTTTAGTTTACTGATAGACATTACATATATAGCGTATCTGACTATGTATAGATAGTTTGAGGGATCCTTAGGAGATGAAAAATCCCGTAACATCTCTTAAGTTATAGCACTCACGTTGTACACTTGATAGGAGATGGAAAATACCGTAAACATCTCTGAAGCTATTACACTCATATTTACCTGTTATTGATTTAACTTACATAAGAACTTTTAGTTCTGACTCGAGTGTTTTGTCTTTTCATTACGCTCAGGTCAGCCTGAGTATTTCAGTGTTTGAAGACATTATTCCTTGAAAATAAAGATGGAGTTTGCTAGACCGTATTTACTATTATTATTCTGCTGCATTATTTTGGTATGTTTGTTGATTGCACTCTGATTATGTTGTAAAAAATTGAAATCAAATGTATATTGTAAAACAAATTCATGAACTATTTATTTGATTATTATATTTTGTCATTCTACTGCGAGATTCTATGTATTGCTTCCCATCTTTTCTCTTATTTTCTTATTAAATCCCATTGATATCTACCTTTTAGAATGGTTTGAGTTAGACATGTGTGGTTTATTATCGACTTAAATCGTATAAAAAGGTGGTTCGTCACAGTTGGTATCAGAGCTTTGGTTTAGAGATACCTTAGCCTGTTGGGGTTAACTTATTAGAGATAGGGTTAGTAATACCCTAGAATGAGTTTGAGTGTATATATATGAGAGAGCGTATTTGTTAGTGCTATAAAAATGTTTTGTATTGTGTTAATCTGTTCTGTTGAGTATTTATAAATTATGGTCGGTACATGGGACGCCATGACATCGATAGGGAATTCTAAATACTTAAACAAGATAAATGGACACAGTATAGTTTTAAAAACGAATAAATGAAATGATTTTACTTAAAACTATATTTTATATATATATATAAAAGAATAATTTTTCATAAATTGATTTTGTTATTTTTGTTGTGTTGGACGTTAGGAAATAATAATATTTGATTATTGTTATTTATTGTTGGTTAGTCAAGGTTCTTAATACTATTGACTATTGTATGTTATAAGAAAATGTAATTTTATAAATAAGGTTTATAAATTATGATTTAAAAATAAAATGAATATAAATTGGAAATTTGAGAAACCAAGTTTCGGTGTTTTGAAATTGGTTTTCAAAGATTTTGGAAAAATAATATTAGTATTATCTGGAAGTATTTTCGGATAATATTTTCAATGGGATTTGAAAGAAATGTTATTAAAAGAATTTTAAAGAAAATAAGTTCTGTAATCCCCCCTTCTGTCGCTGGAAAATAATTTTGGTGATGATCATGACATCATCGACATTCATTTTCAAGTTTCAAAGTGGGAAGACCACTATAGTAGCTTTGCTACACAGTAGTTTTGGTGAAACAAATTTTAATTTGGATTTCCTAAGTATGATTTGATATAAAGAAAGGGATATAAGTATATATTATTTCAAGATTATTTGAAATAAAATCTGGTATTTAGTCTTAAGTTTTCTAGTAATTACCGATTTTCAATTATTGTAATGGAATGGAATCTTCGACTATTTTAATAGTTGGATACTTCCAAATTGAAATCTGAAATTAAAATCTAAGTGTTCAATGAAATTATAAAAGTTGAAGTTTTGTAACTCTTAAATTAAAAGATAATAAAAATAAAAAATGTTTAAACTATTGAACATTCTTGTTAAGTAAAATGAATAAGATTACTTGTATATGCTTCTAGGATTTAATACAATACTACAGAAGTAAAAACTTAAATAATAATAAAAAAATTGTTTCCAAATGAACATATGTCTACAAATAAAGAATTAAGATGTTACAAGAAATGTTATAAACGTAAGTTAATGTTTTGAAACGCTTAATAATTAAACTAAATAGTAAAAAGTGAATACTAGTAAGTAAATAATTATAAACTTAAGAAAATGTTGAAATGATTCAGAAATAAATTGAATATTAAATGACACTATATATGAAGTAATAAATGAAAAATAAAAAAACAGGTAGAAAAACTTAAGTATGGAATGATTCATTAATGAATATTAATATTAAATGGATATTAAGTTATATAAGTAAATAAATATGAATTAAACTGCAAAGAAACAATAGAATAAAATATGTAAGTTGTGCGTAGATCATTTTATTCGTATAACAGTTCTTATTCAGATTCGAATACATGATTTATGGTAATTCACACCAGTCTGAATTAGGATTTTTCGCTCGATTCTTAATGGCGAACGCTTGATACGGATTTTTGATATGATTTTGAAGTTTTCTATCATTATTTATAGCTACTCAAGGAAAACAGAGATTCTAATCAAGGAACCGATCAGAGTCCGCACTAGAGTAGTCGAGTTAACAATACTAGTTCGAAAGTGAAATTTGTGTATTCAAACAAGCATCAGAATTGATATTGTGAGCAAATGATATATGTACATTGCACAAACTTAAATAATATATAAATTCTATGTTGTTTGGCTGATGGAAAGTTTGGGAAATGATACTTCAAATTTTTTGAGGTTGTATGAATAATCTATTGAGTAATTACCTAACGCTGTTGAGCGTAAGGTACACTTGGTAGTTTATTTATCACCCTTGTACGATGGAAAGTTTCTGAACCTGGACAAACCATTAGTTTTGGTTGCTATAGATGTGTGATGGATTCTTTGGTTGCATATAATGGTCGTACTGCTTTTGTTTGCATATGATTATTATATATGTTGTGGTTCTTGTGTGCTTTTGATAGGAACAAATAATATATTACTCTTTTTACATAGATTTAACTCTTTTGGATTATATAACTAAGATACAGGTTTATGGAAGCAATGGCTGTTGCTTTTGGTTTCATAAATAGAGCTTTGTTTGTCCGATAATTAGGTACGCTTTCGGATTACGTTTTTTGTAGCGGTATTTTAATGTTTTCCCATGGTTTGGGATGCTTTATTATTGAAATATGATATATACAATGTAATTATTGATATTGTTATTTTTCCGGACCTATCCGCGTAAATGAGATGCTGCCGAAATTTTTCGTAAATTTAGGACTTAGAAATTTTTGGTGGAAGTTGAGTTATTTTCAAATTTATATTAGACTTCAATATGTAAGTTTAATTTTTTATAAATTGATTATTTTGAATAAATATATCAAATTTCTTGGTTCTTTCTTGTTCCTTTTCGGGGATGAAGTTTTGAGTGGGGGAGATTGTAACGACCTGTATTTTTGACAATTAAAAATATTAAATTAAATAAGACCTTGGAATTTAATTTTTGTCAGAAATTAAAAATTTATGAATTCTTAGCTTGAATTTTATTAGATTATAAATTTTGACCTTAAGACAAAATCCTAAAACAACTAATTTTAATGAGTATTAGAATATAATTAAATAATATTGATTTAATATAATTGACAACCATTTTAATGTAATTTCAATTAATTATAATAATAAAGGTAAATAAGGAATAAAATAAATGATGCATCAAATGGTGAAATTATATGTTATTTAGTTGAAATTGGTTTTAGCATAGTAATAAATCGGTTATTTGGTAAGTAAATATATAATCCTTGTTTGTAAACAATAAATTTATAGATATTTGAATTACTAATTTATAACAATTGTTTATTTCTCATCTTATTATTAAGTCCATTCTGAAATTTAATTTTGTAATCAATTAAAATTAATGTAATTGAAATATTTCAATTAATATGAGAAAAGACGTTAACTGTAGAGTAATGAGTGTAATAAATGGAAATTTATGTTTAATTAATGCATAAAGGGATTGTGGATTTAATATAAAGGACATTTAAATCAAAATAAAAGAATTTGTTGTAATTTAAAATATAATGAACTGGGATTTTATTATTGTTGTAATTTAATGTTGAAATTAATTTAATATTTAAATCTTGGATTTAACATGGAAATTTTAAATTTAAAATATTACTAATTCCTTTGTAACCAAGAATGATGATAGAAAAGTTTATTTTAGAATTTAAAAGTGATTAAATCGGTTTAATAATAAATTCGTTTAATTAACGTGTACAAATAAATATAATTTGATTTTAAAGCTAACTTCTATATATAATAGAATTAGGGTTTGAAATTAGTTTCATTGAGTTTAAATATATTAAAAACCTACATTTCAATATATAGGATGACCTATTTTCGTTTCGAGAACGAAACGGGTTTTTTTAGGCATTGGTTATCGCTTGGCCCAATCGATATCTGTTCCATCTATTCCTTTTCCATCTTTTGTCTACATATATGTTGTTATGAAACCCTAGCAGCCTTCTTTCTATTTCCTGTATGTAATTTCAGATATAACTTATTTCTGTTCAATGGTGACTATCCCGAAACCCTAAATTTCCAATTTCAAATCTAATTCAAAAATTCAAACTGCTCAAACCCTATCAAGTTATATATTGCTACAAAGCTCTCAACGAACAGAATTAGCGTCTACACTTCGTTTTTGCAATCGAAGCTTTGTTCGATCAGAAATTGACAAATCATTCTCATCCGTTCATTGACTATGTTTGGTTTAACGATGGATCGTCGACCATTTGATGATCGGGAAGCGCTGCAGTGTAGAGAATTACTAGCGGAGTCGATCTAATGATTTGGATCTGGTCAAAGGAGCTCGAGATTACCAGAAATGGCAAATGAAGGCGGCGGCGGCGTTTTTTGGCGATGTGGCGCATGGTGTGGGGTCCAGGAGGCGCGACCAGAGGTGGTATTCAAGGCGACGTGGTCTGATCTGGGTGTAGCGCGTCTAGGCGATGGCGGCAGTGAAGGAGGAATGGCCGATGTAGCTTACGTATTTTGAGTTCTTTTGATCGATAGGATTTGGGAGGTAAGGGTAATTACCATTTTGCCATTCAATTTATTTTAATTTAAAATCTAAAACTTCTAACATGAATAACTTTTACATACGAACTCTGATTCACACGCGGTTTCTTCGATTGGACTTGTATCAAAATTCTGGACAATATGAAGCTAGTTTGGTTGAATTTGGAGACTATTGAGATTTAGGCTTTTGTTAGATTTTTAGTGAGCTATGAATCAAAGGTGAGTGATTAAACCCCCCACGCAATACTAAATTTTCTTATGTTAGTTGAATTAAAATTATGAAGTTATAGAATTTTATTGATTGTTGTTTGGTAATTTAAATTGAATCTGATATTGAATTGAATTGACATTTAAATTAATATTGAAATTTAATTGCTAGTTAAACACCGACAATTGATAACTAGTAACTGTAGTGATATATTGGTTGAATTGGATGTTGATTGCAATTGGATGCCTATTGATTGATATGTTGGATGTATGGTTGTTTATTTATTTTACATATTCCCGTTATTACCTTGTTTATTATTTGACATCATATATATTATCATTTGGACTATTTGAAATGAACTAAGAAATATGTTGAATTGATATATACCTATGTCATTTAAATATGGATTGAAATGATATATGTAACAACCCGGAATTTCACTGCTTTGATTAGTAAATATTTAATTAATTTTAAATATTCAATATATAGGTTTATAAGGAAAATAAATATACTCATTTTTATTAGTTAATAATGATGGTAAAATCGTTTTAAAATTTGTTTACTATATTAAATAGTTTGTAGAAAAACAGAAAGTGTGACAGAAGAATGTTTTCCGAAATTTCGACCTTTCGACACCGGAAGTTGTCGAGAATGTTGTTTGTCTTTGTGCACTATATGTAAATATATATATATATATAAGAGTTAATTAGCTAAATAATAATATACTTTAGGATAGATTATCTTACGTTAATTTTGTTTAGCAAGTGATGTGACAATTCATAAATTTAAAAATAATAATCTTATATATATAAATATATTTATTCCTCTCTTGTCACATCTTAGTTTTGTAATCATTAACCATAATTATCTCTTGACACATCTTAGTTAATTAATAATTAAATTATATATCTAAAGAGAGTGATGTGATAATTCATAAAATTAAAAATGCTAATCCTATATATAAATATATATAGTACTCTCTTGTCACATCTTATTTTTGTAATCATTAATCATAATTATCTCTTGTCACATCTTAGTCAATTAATAATTAAACTTATATGTATATATAAAGAGAGTGATATGATGATTCATAAATTTAAAATAATAATCTTATATATATAAATATATATTCCTCCCTTGTCACATCTTAGATTTGTAATCATTAACCATAATGATCTCTTGTCACATCTTAGTTTATTAATAATTAAACTTATATATATATATATAAAGCGGGTGATGTGACAATTCATAAATTTAAAAATAATAAACTTATATATATATTTATCTTTTGTCACATCTTAGGGTTATCATCATTAACCATCATTACTTAGGTGATATGACTAGAGAAGGGAGGGAATGTGACATATAAGGGGAAGAAGAGAGTGATGTGACTTGACAAAAGGATGAGGTGTGAAATCTTACTTATAAATATCCTATATGTTTCTCCATTTTTCCTCCTCTTTTCACCAACTTTTTTTTCTCATTTCGAACCCAAATGGAGTTTTTCTTTTTCTAAAACCATGTGAAATTTTAATGGCTACAATACTCTAGTTGATCACTTTTTCAAAAAAAATTCATAGCTATGTCAAAACACCAATTCTTTACAGAGCAATTTTGAGCTCAGAATTTAAATTCCGAAAATAGTCCATCCTCTTTGGACCATAACTTCTTCAAATCAAATCAAAAATGAGTGATTCTTTCTTTTAAATGATAGAGAATAAAAATTCCAATAACTTTCTCTTTGAGTGTGTTTTGAAATTCTATGAGTAGGTAGACCAAAAATCAATTGCAAAATGACCTATTTTTGGGTTTATTATTGAGAATTCGATGTTTATCCGAAGTCGCTTCACCTTACCAAAACAAGTCTCGCTTCCTCTTCCTTCAAGGTCGAGCACACCTGGTGCATTTAGGGTTCAAGACTTCATCTTGTTGCTTAGGAATGGAAGTTCTATGTCATACTCTAATTTAGCGAGAGTTTGGATAGCTTTCGGTGAGTAAATTCCTAATCTTTTGGAAAGAACTTTCCTTTATATATTGTGTTGATCCTTAGCTATATGGATGTTGTATATATGTTGGATCCTGACATATTTGAAATGTTATGATAAGTGTTATTGTATGGGTTAGTATTAGCACTCGAATGGATGTGTTACTGCAAAGTTAGTAATTGTATATATATTGGTATATGTATACAATTTGTTGTATGAATGTGATGTGTGAATATAAAGGGCTGATGATGAACTTGACTATAATCATGATGGGTTAAAAACAAAGTTGAAACTTTGTATGTAGTCGAGAATCGAGATGGATTTAAGGTCGGATTTGAAAAACTCGTTTCAAGAGTTTAAAGTTTAGATTTTGGTTAAAGTTTGCGTAATTGGTTTTAAAGTGTGAAAATTTACTAAGGCATGTTTCAATCATGAAATAGTATGGTTTTAGTAAAATGGCTTCGCTTAAAGGTGGGTTAGAGCAAACTGCACTCATACAGTCGATATGGATGCAGTTCGGCAAAGGTTTGAATTTCTATTTCAAATTTGTTTTATTTTAAAATTAGTTTACAAATTTTTTCAAACTTAATTAGTAATATTAAAAAGTAATTAAGTCGTAATATAATTAATTAATTACTTAGTTAGTTAGTTAATTAAAAGGTAATTAGCACTTAATTGGTAATTAAGAAGGTGATTAAAGGTTAATCATCACTTAAGTTAAGTTAATGACTATTAATTAATTAATAAAGTTTTAATTAATGTTTTATATGGTTAAGAAGTAATTAAGTGACTAGTAATTATTTAACTAAGATTAATGGTTAATTAATTATTAAGTAATTAATGGATTATTTAATTAATTAGGGTTTAACTTTTAAACAATTTGGTTTAACCTTAACCAAGTTGCATTAGTAAGTTAATTAGCACATAATCAAGTTCATTAA
This sequence comes from Allium fistulosum, assembly GCA_030737815.1. Taxonomy (NCBI): domain Eukaryota; kingdom Viridiplantae; phylum Streptophyta; class Magnoliopsida; order Asparagales; family Amaryllidaceae; genus Allium; species Allium fistulosum. The sequence continues at coordinate 1,153,365,498 of CM060901.1, forward strand.
GCTTAATTAGAATTTAATTATGACTTAAGCTTGATTAATAAGGGTTAATTAAGATTTAATTGGGGTTTAAGCTGATTAAATCTATTTAAATCTTTTCAAAGGTGATTTTAAAACTGAACCGAATGTGTTTTAAACCAATCTCTTTTTTTAAGTGAAATGATTCCAAATCCGAGGATCTCTTGTTTGGACCTTAAGTAACCCTATATGATTAGAAAGACAAAATTACATTTGTTAGCAGAACAAAACACCATTCTCCTATAGTGTAAGTGATTTGATTTTATGGACATGTATTAACATAATAAATCCCCGTTCTGCTATGAATTGATTGAACTATTTGAACATCTGTTTAGCAGGACAAATCACCCTCCTGCTTTTATGTTATTTGGACATGTATATGATAGTTAGTTCATATTGACATGTTATTCCTTGATTTGGATATGAGTTGTCTTTACATACATGTTGCTTATGTAAATAACTGTTAAGTGAATTGGAATTGAAATTCAATGGTAACTTAAATTAGTACCATTGGGGTTGCTAAGCCTCCTTTTGAATTTATAAAGTATGTTTTTAAATTAACTTTAATTCTTAAATAAATTTAGAGTTTAAAGTTTATAAATGATTTCCAAGTTGTGCTATTATGTTGTAAAGTTATTTATAAGTAATAACTTGTTTATAAAGGGATTTTACTAAAGGTTTACTTAAAGTGTTTTACAAAAGATAATTTGTAAGTGATATTTTATAAAGGAAATTTTATAAAGGATTTATAAAGAAGTTTTATAAAGAGTTTTAAATTAGAAAGAGATTTATTAATCATTTTAGAGATTTCAAAGGAAGTTTAAATCTAGTTTGGAAATTTATAAAGAGGTTTGGAATGTGAAGTAAATGGGTTTAATTGTAGGTGATGTTTTTAAAATGGAATTGTTGGCCATTTAATATGGAATTTTGAAGAGGGAATTTCCAAAATATTTTTGGTAAATAATGTGAATATCATGTTTACTTCTTCTAATATAAATATATTCACATTGTTTTGAATCCCATAACTGTATTCTGGGAAAGGGCAGAATAACCAGTTAGGTTGACCCAGTAGTGAATATAAATTAAGTGAACTTCTGGTTGAATAGATTTGCATCCAAGAGGTCAGGGAGACCAAAAATTTAGGATGCCTAACTTGGAAGTTGTTAGGGAGATAGGTTCGTAGTGATCCCATGAAAACTATAACTAGGAAGTTATTGGGGTTACCAATAGGTTCATAGTGATCCCATGAAAACTATGTTATATAGAGTGGTTGGTAGCGAGCCAATTGGTTTGTAGTGCACCCATGAAAACTATATCCAGATTAAGTTATTGATAGTTGTCACTAGGTTCCTAGAACACCCATGAAAACTAGGATAAGAGAGAAGTTATTGGAGTTACCAGTATATTCAGGAGAACTCATGAATTAATTAAGTTAATCGGCAGGGGGCCAATACGTGCTTGTATTTGATATATATATATATATATATATATATATACGTACATGTTCCCCTCTCTCTTAGACCGTTCTTCTTTATCTTACTAAAGCTCGTATTCATATTTACGAGAAAGAAGATATGGAAGCAGGAAACAGAAGAGGAAATCTAGGTGGAGGAAGCACCACAACCAACGGAAATGCTCGACCTAATACCAGGAGGAACCAAGGTCGACAGGCTAATGCTAATCCAAATGCTGAAGCCAATGTAGGTGCTGGAAATCTGCCAGTAGATGCGGGGATAGTGCATCAGTTGCTGGATAATCTTTTGCAAGCCAGAGCTGTTGGTAATGTTGGAAGAGCTAATCTTGTAGCTCCAACTGGATATAATTATGCTAGGCTGAGTAGAGACTATACCAGCTGGGTGGAAAGCCGTTTGTCGGAACAGAGGATGCTGTTGAAGTTGAGAATTGGCTATTAAGCTGTGAGAGGATCTTTACTGATTTGGGCTTGGATGATGGGGAAAAGAGAAGGCTAGCCTCTAGGCAGTTGCAAGGGGGCAACGCTTCATTGGTGTAATAGTGTGACCGTCGGAGTACTAGAGGAAGAGTTTACATGGGCTGATTTCAGAATGAGGTTCGAGCAAAAGTTTTTATCCGGGGCTGCCATGTCGGCGCTGATGAGGAAGTTTATGGATTTAGTCCAGGGTAATATGTCAGTAATCGATTACACTGCCAAGTTTGATAAGTTGTCTCGATATGGACATGCCACTATAGGCACTAACATCAGGAGAAATGAGAGGTTCATTCGAGGACTGAGACCGGAGCTTGTCAGAATGACCATGACCCACATCCGTGATCCTTGTAATATAGTGGTGGAGATGGCCATTTTCCATGAAGAGATGTTGGCTGGTTGTGCTAGTGAAAAGTCAATCGAATCCCAGGGTCCTCAGGGAAAAAGGAGGAAGTTCTTTAAAAAGAAATGAGCTTAGAAAGGGGAAGCGGCCAAGAAGGCGAAGGCTGAATTAGTGCGATTCAAGTGTGATAAGAAGGGTCATTATGCTCACGAGTGCAGAACAAGCAAAGGGAAGAAGCCTGTAGAGAAGAAGAATGTGAAATGCTTCAACAGCGACCAAGTTGGGCATTATAAGAACCAGTGTCCAGAGCCAGTCAAGGCGGACAGAGGGAAGGTGTTTGCTATTGAACCACCATCTTCTTCTAGGCCTATTGCAGAAGAGAAAGGGAAAACTGAGATGGAAGGTACGTTTTTTATTCAGAGTATGCCAGTTAGGATACTATTTGATACTGATGCATCACACTCATTTATATCATAGTATTTGGTTGATAGGTTTTGCATAGAACCAACATACCTTGTTACTTCCATGAGGGTTGCGAATCTAATAGGAGGGTATGCAACTCTAGGGATGAGATGTGACCAGTTAGAACTTGGTCATAAGTTTGCATGCAGTCTGTATGTTTTTGATTTCATAGATTTCGGGATCATTTTGGGTATAGAATGGTTGGGTAAGTATGAGGCTAAGATATATTGCCAGGATGGGGAAATATCATTGAGACACCTAGATAGTCATAACCGAATCATCTTCTCAGTAGAAAACTCCAATGGGAGTGTTTGTGCTTTGTTTAGTGCTATAAAAGTGGGAGAAGAGCTAAGTAAGGTTCGAATCGTAAGAGAGTTGGCAGATGTGTTTGAGCCAGTCATAGGACTACCGCCGAAACAAGCTGTTGAGTTTTAGATAGATCTTGCGCCAGGAGCTGAACCTGTGAGTAGACCATCTAGCAGGATGACACCGACTGAGATGGAGGAATTGAAGGTGCAGCTAGTGGATCTAGAAGGAAGGAATTTTATTAGACCAAGCAGTTCGCCTTAGGGAGCGGCCGCAGTATTCGTGAAGAAACTAGATGCGTCACTAAGGATGTGTATCAACTATCATAAGTTGAACGAAAGGACAATAAAGAATAAGTATCCTTTGTCGAGAATTGATTATATGTTTGATCAGTTGAATGGAGCCAAAGGGTTTTCCTAGTTGGACTTGGCGACAGGGTTCCATCAATTGAGAGTAGCAGAGGGTAGCATTCCTCTGACAGCATTTTGGACTAGGTATGGTTCATATGAATGGTTAGTAATGCCATTTGGGTTGACTAATGCACCTGCTTTCTTTGTGGATTTGATGAACCGAGTCTTTCGAGAGTATTTGGATAGATTCGTGTTGGTGTTTATAGATGACATTTTGATATACTCTAAGGATGAGAGAGAGTATGGAGATCATCTTAGAGTGGTGTTAGAGACGCTGAGGCAGAATCAGCAAAAGGCGAAGTTTTCAAAATGTCATTTTCGGAAGAAAGAGGTTTAGTTTCTTGGTCATGTGATTTCAGAGAAAGGATTGTCAGTCGATCCAGATAAGATTGAAGCTGTGAACAATTGGAAGAGACTAGAAACGGTAACCGAGATCAGAAGTTTTCTTGGACTTGCTGGCTATTACCGGAGATTCCTCAAGGATTTCTTGCGGATAGCGGCGCCTTTGACTAAGCTTACCAAGAAGGAAGTGAAGTTTGTTTGGTCCAACAAATGTGAGGAATCTTTCCTTAAGTTAAAGCATTTGTTGAACAATGCTCAAGTATTAGTAGTTCAAGATGGAAACCAAGGGTTGGTAGTACACACTGATGCATGTGGGACTGAATTGGGAGCAGTGTTGATGCAGAAGGGCAAAGTCATTGCCTACGCATCTAGGCAGCTTCGACCGCACGAAGTAAGATATCCTACTCATGACTTAGAGTTAGCTGCGGTGATTTTTGCCTTGAATATTTGGAGGCATTATCTCTTAGGAGAAATATTTGAGCTGTATACCGATGATAAGCCTTTAAGATATTTGTTCTCTCAGAAAGAGTTGAATATGAGACAGCAGAGATGGCTGGAGTTTTTAGCTGCTTATGATTTTGGTATATAATATACACTAGGGAAAGGTAATAAAGTGGCTGATGCTCTTAGCAAAAGACATCAGAATGTGGTGTTGGCTATGTTAGCAAAATGGAAGGATCTAGAAGCTTTGGCCAGTTATGGTGTACAGTTAAGATCGACTGCTACTTCTAGTCAAAGTATGGCCATGATGTCTTGTTTAGAAGTTCGACCAGTATTGATCAAGAGGATTACTTCTAAGCAGGAGGAAGATCCATTGTTAGCCGAGAGGATCAAAAGGCTTGAGGTTGGAACCGAGATTGATGATCCGAGTGATTTTCATCTTGACCAGAGAGGATGGTTGAGAAAGAAGGGGCGATTATGTGTTCTAGGTGTTGAGAACTTGAGGAAAGAAGTTCTTGAGGAATGTCATCAATCCAAGTTTATGATTCATCCTGGAGGGACTAAGATGTATCAAGATATGAAGAGGAGCTTCTTCTGGGAAGGCATGTAGAGGGATGTTGGCTTGTGGATTAGGCAGTGTGTAAACTGTCAACAAGTGAAAGTCGAACATCAAAAGACTAGTGGGTTACTTCAGCCTCTAGAAATTCCAGTATGGAAATGGGATTCGATATCCATGGATTTTATAGATGGGTTGCCAAGTTCAAGGAGAGGAAATGATAGTATACAGATTATTGTGGACAAGTAGACCAAGAGTGCCCATTTCATTCCAGTAAGGTCAACCAGGACGGCACCTGTTTGGCGAAGTTGTTCATGGAGAACATAGTTAGACTTCATGGAGTTCCTAGTAGCATAGTCGACGACAGAGATGCTTTATTCACTAGCGAATTCTGGAAAAGTCTACAGGAGGCGCTAGGCTCTAAGCTCGAGATGAGTACAGCTTATCACCCACAGACAGATGGGCAGACAGAGAGAGTCAACAAAGTACTCGAGGATTTATTGAGAGCTTGTGTATTGGATTTTGGTGGATCTTGGGATGATCACCTGCATTTGGTTGAGTTTTCCTATAATAGTAGTTACCGGACTAGTATAGGAATAGCGCCTTTTGAAGCTCTATATGGAAGGCCATGCAAATCCCCGGTGTGTTGGTTAGAGACTGGAGACAGATTGGTCTTAGGTCCATATTTGGTTAGGGAGATGTCAGAGAAGATTGAGTTAATCCGAGGGCGGATGAAGAAAACTTAATCCAAACAGAAGAGCTACGCAGACAAGAGGCATAAAGATCTACAGTTCTCAGTGGGAGACAGAGTTTTCATTAAAGTGTCACCGATGAAGGGTGTGGTATGGTTTGGAAGATTGTGAAAGTTGGCACCGAGATATGTTGGTCCATTCCATATTATAGAAAGGATTGGAAAGCTCGCGTACAGAGTAGAGTTGCCGAGAAGTTTGGTAGGTGTCCATAATGTATTCCATGTGTCTCATCTTCACAAATATGTGCATGATCTAGAGGCTACCATTCCTCAGACAGAGATGGAGGACTTGGTAGTAGAGCCTGATTTGACTTTTGTTAGACAACTAGTTAGGGTTATAGCAAGAGATGAGAAAAGATTGAGAAACAAGATAGTCAAGTTAGTGAAAGTTCAGTGGAGCGACAACGAGAAAGACCGTACTTGGGAGACAGAGGTCAGGATTCGAGATGCTTATCCTGATCTGCTTTGAGGTATGTCTATATTAGATTTATATAGATTAACTACTAGTCATGTAGGCTAGTATGGATGTTAGGAGTCGTTACAGATGATTGCTATGTTTGCTAGTTAGTCCTTACTGAATTTCGAGGACGAAATTCTTTAAGGAGGGTAGTCTGTAACACCCCTAATTTTTTTATAACATTATTCGGGAGATTTAATTAGAATAAATTAAATAGAATAATGTAGAGTGGTAAGGAGTTTGGGGTTGATTAATAAATTTAGTGGCCGTGCTTATTTAAAAATGAATGAACTTATAAATGGTTAAGTGTTAACTAATTAATCATAGGGGCATTAGGGTCATTTGCCGCCCACATTCTCTACCCTTATACTATTATCCCCTTAGCCATACACGTTCATTTTTATCTTAAGCAAAATTTTAAACGTAAGAAGAAGAGGAGCCAGCCATTAGGAAGAAGAGAAGAAGGGAAAATCAAATCTGAAGCTTAGGTTCAAGATAGAAGAAATCAATCTTAATCAATCTCCAATTTCCTTATCCATTCTAAGGTAATTAAAATTCCATCTCTATTTTGTTTTGAATCATATATTTTTGGATTTAAGGGTAAATTCGTTTTTATGATATATTGGATGATGATATGCTTGATTTTTATAATTTTTATGATTTAAGGTGGTTTAAAAGAGGATATGCATGGTTTTAGGGCAAAACCGAGATTTAATGATGTTTAAATGCCATGTGAAAATTTTATGTTATGGAAAACATTATTTTAGAGTTGGTTTTCAGTTTACATAATTTTCCAAGTTATGGAGAATTAATTATGAATTTTCAAAGGAAAATATGGTTAATTGGTTTACAAATTTATTTCGAAAATTATATTGAGAATTTGAGTCTAATATTTTGATATGTTAGACAACATGATTAAAGTGAATTTCTAGAAATTTTGGGGATTTTTACTAAGAGAATTGGTATGGAGATTAAATTATTTTGAAAGGAGGACCTAAACGATTTAATTACTTTGATAATAGGAAGGGCTTATTTGTTAAATGTTAATTGGTTTTTGATTTGAGAAAATTACGGCAAATATCAAAAAAATAATTTGAAAGTTTAATGTAACCGATCATGTGTTTAAAAGTGGGCAAGTTAGTTACAAAAAGTTTGCTTTATTTCGTAAAAGCAGCCTTTAGCTCAGAAAATTGGGTTCCACTTCCTTTAGAAGGACCTTTCGACCCAGAGCTTCCGCCTCCAACCTAGTCGAAACCTTCTAGGTCAAAACCAGTAAACCAATACACATGGTATCATTTAGCTGGTACGTAGTGGATTGGAGAAAGACGGAAGGTAGGGTGTCGAAATGTAGCTTCCGAAGGGGTTGGTTCCTTTGTTTTGTTTGTTTTAAAAGAAAAACGCTTGCCTGTTTACAAAAGGGTTTCGAAGTAGTAGAAACCAATGGTTTCGAAAAGGTATTTCTAAAGAAGCTTTCGAATGAGAGCTACCGCCTTTGTTTTAAAGTAGTAGCTTTCGAAAATGTTACTTAGTTTTTATTTGAAGCTTTCGGAAGGGGTAGTTTCGACCAAGTCGAAACCCTTTTGAGATTTGATACCTTTCGCTGGTATTGAAAACATCAATATTGCCGAAAGGTACCACCTGTATTATAAATATAAGCCACTTCCTACTGCTTTCGAAAGAGGTTGGGGGTTTCGAAGGCAATGGTTTCGAAAGGGGTTTCGAAGCCAACCTTCAATTGTTTCACCCAGAGGTTTTATGCTTTCAAAAGGATGGTTTTGACACCATCAAGTTTCCCCAAATACTTTTATGAAGTAAAGAATGGTTTCGAAAGAGATGCTTTTGTGTATGTTCACTTTGAACCAAAAATGTTATTTTAAATATAAACCCATTGGCTTCGAAAGCTATTGGTTTCGAAGGGTAACCTTCAATGGTTTCGAAAGGGGTATTTTTGACTGCTTTCGAAGCTATGCTTCTATACTTATATGATAATATTTTAACACGGTCAAAAGGTTTCGAAAGAGATGTTTTAAAGTATTCGAAAGAAAGGAGCCTAATGTTTTAAGATAGAATTTAATGCTTTCGAAGGATGTTATCCAATGAAGTCGAAAGCACGGTTACGAAGGTGTTGAAAGGCTTTTTAAACCCTAACTCATATTTAATGGAAAAACCTATGGCTAAATTAAGGATTTTTGAAAAGATTCCAAGTATGTAAATTGGAAGAAGCTTTACCTTAAACCCACAGGAGTGGTATTATTTTAATTATCGTGTTTACTTCTTATAATATAAATATATTCACATTGTTTTGAATCCTATATTTTTTTGGGGAAGGGCAGAATAACCAATTAGGTTGACCCAGTAGTGAATATGTAACGACCCAGAATTTTGGACCGTTCGCATCCATTATAAGTGTATAGGTAGACACTCATGCCGGAGTTGAATTGCTCAAAATACCGCGTTGTTAATTTAAATTGGCAAAACTGAAAATATACAGTAAATAAATAATCACAGATCACAGACATAGAGTAATAAATGCAGTGGAAATAAAAGAGATAGTAGTTCATGAAGCTACTATATAAATGTATAAGATACATTAGAGTTTACAACAGAAGAGTAATACGATACATCAGAGTTAAACCAGATACATCACTGGAATCATCGAATACTGAAAGCAGAATAGATGGCTGGATCTTCAAGCAAAGCTCCAACTCCAAAGGTGAGTCTCGAACACTGGTACACTCAGTCTGACCCGAGCGTAAAGCAAAATACAAAACACTCGAGTCAGGATTAACATTCTTATATTAATAAATCCAACTCAAGTGAAATAGCAATTGAAATACAAGTAACTCAAAGGATGTTTGGAATAACCATCTTTTAAGGATCCGTTAAACTATCTACTAGGTAGTAATGTACGCTAAGTAGATAATGTCTATCAGTAATATGTAAAGATATCAAAATAGTGTTAAGTCATGGCCCATTCCACCCTTAACACATTTTTATTCCCAAAAGCATATACAAGACCGTAGTTTCCCCAAAACCGGAAGTCACCAGAGGGCAATCCATATACTAAAGGTACAAAACAAATTCGTAGTGGTCGCGTATAAATGGAATACAAGTATGACAAGGCACATGAGGCAATACCCAAGGTAGTGATACTACCGTTCGCCTGATCCGGACTGGTGAGAACGCAACGCCGCAGTGCCCGCAACACCGTGAAACAACACTCCCAAAATCAAGGGTGCACCAATCGACAACAAGTAATGAGTAGTTCGAAGAAGTGTGTCCACTTGAGGTAGCTAATCCTCCATTGGCCCGGCACGGCTCCTGTTTTAGTCATTTCCAATTTGACACAAGTGTCAAGGCTATCCATTATCGTTCTCTTTCTTCAGTCATCACGTACATCATTCCAACCACTTCATTCTGGATCATCACTCCGCGTATAGTTATTAAAGTGGTTTTCGGTTTAGATAGAGAGTATATCCATAACCGATTCCGGTCTCTTTAATAACCTTCGAAATTATTTCACCGATTGGTCGTTTATATATTTCAAAACCAAATCAATTATAATTTCAATTAGAATTTGTAAATCAACATTTCATTTGTCTTTCCAAACAATTTCCAAAATTTACGTTTCAAAACTTTCAAATTATCATTTCAAAATCTTATATTTCAATCTCTATTTAAAACCATTCAAATATTGATTCAAGTTCGCATATAAGTTTCATTTCGAAAATCATTTAAATTAATTTAATTCAACATTCAAATCAATTTAAATTCATTTATCGATTTCATTCAATATCGTTAAATTAATTTATCATTCAAAACAATTTCTATTAAACTTCTCATTCATTAAATCAATTACTTAAGTTCAACTCCATTATATCAAAACTTACAAATTTGAATTAAATTAAATTCATCAAATCAAATTCTTTAAATTTCAAGTCTTACATTAATTTCAAAAATCTCACATTTTCATTTCTTGTTAAAGAAATTCAATTTCACTTATTTACTTACTTAAATGATTTTCCAAACTTAATTAATAAAGAAACTCAATTTCAATTATTACGAAGTAAAATTCACTTATTCGAAATTCAATTTAATTTAATCATTAGATAATTCAATCTTATTTAATTATTAAATAATTCAAAACTTAATTATTAAATAATTTCAAAGTTTAATAATTTCAAACTTAATTATTAAATCATTTCAAACTTAATTCAATCATTTCTCAAATTAAACAATATTCTTTCATCAATTACATCTTTAATATTTTGTTTCAGATTATTAAATATTAACATTTTCCTTTCATTAAAAATTCAAATTTCAACTTCATTTCAAAACCATATTATTTATTCAAATAAAATCTTCATTTTATTTTTTAAAATCAAATTATTGACCAATCAGGTTTTATTTAATTCTCTATCCTAGGTCAAAGTTCAATTTTTTGGGTATTTATCATTTCAACCCGATTCCAATTCAATTCAAAAATCAAAGCATAGCAAAGGGAACTTGCAGTGTGATAACTGGGATGGTGTCAAAGTAAATAAACAAACAATAACAACAATCAATAACAATCCAATAATCAATTCAAATAATCCCGAAATAACCGTATTAATTCGCATTGTTATTTGTACGAATTAATATAATTATCTCTAGAATCTACACTATCTTTTCATGTAGATTAAAGATTATTACATTACGGTTTTCACTTGTCATCTATTACAATTTCATACATCATCAATTTAACAACATACATTCAGTGGTTCAAGATATAATTAAACAAATCCTACGTGTCAATAAATTTTGACAGTTAAATGGGTCATATTATACAAATGTCATTTAATCAAATTTAACATTTAACTATCCTATATCAATTTCAATTGCATACTATTTATCATTTTTACATTAACAATTTAACGTCCAATATAAACATAAACAATCAATCAATTATCAGCCAAACTGTATTATCATCGCATAAATAATTAACAGATAATGGTGTCAGATGTCACAGGTGAACTGATACAGGCGATAGCATATATAACAGTGTAATTAACTAACAGTAGCATATTTCAATTGTCGTTTCAATTGAAATCAGATTTAATAAATAAAAGAACATTAATCGTGAGTGATTGCTCACCTTTCGAGGATAATAGACAATGGAATGAGTTACGAATCCAAGCAAAGCAAAGTGGACGCGATTCGATGATCAAAGCTGATAGTTAGGAGTTGACGAAATAAAGTCAGAATAGGATCGATGAAGATAATTGGTACGGGTGACACATATATAATTATATATATATAGCATATATTAAAATAAGATAAATACATTATATTTGTTTACAAATAAATTTTAAACACATATTAACTAAATATATATATATTTCAAATAATTTTTTTTTACAAAAGTCTATCCCAGCATCATTTATACACACACACAGTATAAATCAGAACTTAGGCAAGATATAACTTACACACATATATATTTATCATACATAAATAAGATATAGATGTAAAATAGTACACTCACGATGTATAATAGTACACTCACGGACAATATATATATAAGCTAGTGACCTGTACACTTCCATATGGGTAACAAGACTATATTATTTGATCTGAATACAACAGATACCTATAGATAATAGTTATACTTTATATATGTATATTTCACCTAAACTAGCATCAGTTAAAATATTCTATATAAGTGACGAACCCAAATATATACCGGTATATGCCATGCGTAAACTTAAAATTTACTTGTATTCAACATATATATATATATATATATATATATAGTACGTAGTACAGAACAAAACAAAACACAAAATAACAAATTTGAAACCATACTTATATGTACAAAAGCACAGACTCAAGCTTCAAAAACACAACATATTTAAATATGCGAACGTATAATATATATATATATATATATGAGTTTACCAAAACATATACTGTTTATATATATAAAACGTTTTTTTTAAAATAAAAATAAAACTAAACCATACAGTAACATAACAAATATATAAACAACGTATCATACATAACAAAATATAATATACTTAAAAGAGACACCAAAACCTATTGATACATAACCAAATATAATATACTTAAAGAGACACCAAAACCTGCAAATCTACTTGTAACCAATACGTATTTATATTTTTAGAAAAGAAACTAAAAGTACATACAGTAAAATTTGAACACACAAAAGCAAACCAATTCTATACAAACTAATATAATAATATATATATGCAACAACCTTAATGATTTTCCATATAACAATAGTTTGTAAAACTTTCTAGAATCCAAACATATCGCCGACAAATTGACACAGCAGTAGTATATATAAACTTTTATAAAAAAAAACAAGAAAACAAGAACATATATATACCTGTTATGTAAAAAAAAGAAAGTAGATGCGGAAATAAGGTGCTGGGTGGATGGGCAAGCGCCGACTTCGGCTAGGGGTTGGACGTGGAGATCTGGAGATGCGGCGGGTTCGAGTAATGAAGAGAAATGCGGGTCAATGGTGGCAGTTTGGAAGGTGCAGGCCGCTGGAGCTGTTCGTGTTCGGAAGGGGGTATGGTTCTGGGTTGTACGTGCTTGGGAAGATGCGGAGCTTGGTGTACGGCCGATGTGACTTGAAGGCTGTGGAGTTCCGGTGGTGTGGCAATCGCATGTGGGCAAGGAGGTGGGTGGACGTGTTGCAACAGGAGATGGAGGTGGAGAATGACGCGTGAAAGGAGAGGGGTGACGTTGATATGATGAGGGCGACAGGCTTTGGGAGGGGAGGATTAGGCGGAGCAGGAGGAGGCGGAGATGTTGACCAGTGTAGGCTGGTGGGTCGAATCAGGGAAGGTGGGTGTTTGCTGATCGGCGAAGTGGAGGCATGGATAAAGGAAGGTGGAATGGATCGTGGTGGTGAAGAGAGAAGAAAATGAGGACGAAGGAAAGAAGAAAAATATATACAGTGGCTGTCGTTTGGAAGAGAAGAGAATAAAAATATGAAGGAGGTCTGAAGAGCCACTAATAAATGTTGAACCAATAAATGTTGAACCCGAGAATTTTTGTTCCAAATAGTGAACAGTCGGCTACAAAAAAAAAGGAAAAATGAAAGAGCAAAGGTCCACTGCTTTGATTCTGGAAAATTTACTAAATCAATTAATTTTGTTTGGCCACCAAGTTTCAAAGTTTGAAACGCAAAAGAAAACAAAATGTCACAGTTCCGCACCGATACGGTTAATCGGTTTACCGATTTTGTCGTGTTCCGAACTCCGAAATAAACGGATGAATATACGATGGAGATCAGCACGACGAGACGATCAAAACGGTATAAAGATATTGGTGGTACGATCGAATTATAAAAATTCGAATTTTTCTACTACGGAAAATGCAAGGAAAACATTGAAAAATAAGATCGACGGAGCCAAAGATGTCCGAATTTGGAAAAACAACAAACTAACATCTTGCTCAGAAGATGGTTTAGAATTTTTCTATGTAAAAATATTTAGGTTTCGAAAACATTTTATTTTCATTGCTTTTTAACTGATTAAATTGAAGTGAATTTACGCGCGAAATAAACTTTCGTATTTTCGGACGAAAATTTACCAGTTGCTATGTTTAACTAGACGTATTCCAAATATTAAATTTTTATTTCAAAATTTTTCGTTTAAAATTTCACAAAATTTCAACTAATTACGTTATTAAAACAGTTGAAATTTACGGGTCGTTACATTCTCCCCCACTCAAAACTTTTCGTCCCCGAAAAGGAACGAGGTAGGAGAATAGAAACAACCAGAAAGAAAACAGATTTTGAAATACAAAATAACAATTAATTTAAACCGTATAAATTCAAATTTAAATTGATTGATATTCAATAATTGATTTAATCCATTTGATTTCACTAAAATCAATCTCACTATTTCTAAATTTATTATCTTATTTTCCAATTATCCTAAATTTACAATTTCTAAAACCGTAAATTTGAATAATCTTTTATTATAATCATATTTTATTTTCAATAGATTTAATTCTTTAATTCCAAATTATTATTAATTTTATTTCACTTAATATATCTTATTACATATTTTTAAACCATATAAATTAATTTAAACCATATAAATTTCAATTTAAATTAATTTATATTCAATAATTGGTTTAAATTTAAGGTATTTCCATAAGTTGATCTAATTTCAATTTATTTATTTACCTTCAAAACAAATTTATTTTTCAATTATCTCATTGTTCTATTTATCTCTATTAACATTTATAATTAAAATTTTAAGTGTATAACATTTATTATAACCAATCAAATTTTATTTAAAAATTCAATTTATCTTATATATTATCCAATTACATATTCCTTCTGAATGACTTAGGTAAGTTGTATTAGGATGCAGTGAACAATATACAAATAAAATTTTCCTAATTCAATTATTCAAGTTTAAATATTTATTCCAAATTTTGGTTTTATTTATAATTAAAATCATCCTTAACAAAATTTAAGAATTAGATTTCCAATTAACTTTAAACAATTTAGAGATATACATAATATATTTATATCAAATCAAATTAAATTTTAAAATGAGATACCTATATATATGTAAATCAAAATATACTGAAGAAATTCGAATCAAATTTTTTTTTTCAAAACAAAACCGTAGCTAAGCTACAGAATGGTTTCTCCACTTCGAAACTCGAAAATGAATGTCGATGATGCGGCTGCCATCACCGAAATTATTTTCCAGCGACAAAAGAGAAGAGCACTGATTTCGACATTTTAAAATTCTTTGAAAACGATTTATATTCGAAAATATTTTAAATACTATACACTTTAAAACTTCAAATCAAAGTTTGAAATTACCGGAAATTAAATTCTCAATTTTTTTTATTTAAATTCCTTTCAAATCCCAAATCAATTTATAACCAAGTTTCATAAATTCATTTATTTATATTATGCAATAATCAATGGTTTACAAAACAATAAATGAAAATCAAATATTATTATTTCTGACAACAAATTTATTAACAACTTAGTTTCATAATATAATCATACAAAACTTTATTTTATTTACCAAATTTGAAAATGATATGGTGTCGGTTTGCTCTGCCTAAGTGTTTTGGAAATCCTATCGATAGCATTGATCAGACGATTCGATCGGAAACCCAAATCAACATCGACAACTCAAACAACACAATATATAAAACATTTTAAAATTAATTTACAAATACACTTCCTCACCTAACGATACAATAATGGATTTCAAAGCAAGGATAGAGATTCAAATTTTGATAGACTCAAATCAAAGAGAATTTCGATTCGAAGATAGGTTTGAAACAAAGACGAGATAATTAAATAACAAAATAAGGCGATGGATAAGTTTATATAAATCGCGGGCAACCTTAACCGGGTCGACCGTGACTCCAAAATAAGATCGGTTTAGAATTCCGAGGTAAATCGAAATTCGATCTCAAGAAATAGAATTCAGGTATAGCATGGAATAGATAGCATCGTAAACCGAGGATAAAGAAATCTCCAGTAAATCAATGCCAATTGTAAAGGAGTTTCACCACTTTACAAATCATTCGAAGTTTGGCGAGACCGCCAAGTTATTATAGAGATCATTCAAAGTGGAGTTATTGGATATTCCAGAATTCAGACGAATATGAATAGTGAGGGACAAGAATGAATTTCGGAACCGAGGGAACGTTCCAAAATTCAAGGAATCGAGTCAAAAGGAAGAGATTGAAACTCAAATGAGAGTGATTCTGTAAATACATTTACCCTATATGTTAAGTTTTGCCTAGAGCAACCAAAGCTCTGATACCAACTGTAACGACCCAGAATTTTGGACCATCCGCATCCATTATAAGTGTATAGGTAGACACTCATGCCGGAGTTGAATTGCTCAAAATACCGCGTTGTTAATTTAAATTGGCAAAACTGAAAATATACAGTAAATAAATAATCACAGATCACAGACACAGAGTAATAAATGCAGCGGAAATAAAAGAGATAGTAGTTCATGAAGCTACTATATAAATGTATAAGATACATCAGAGTTTACAACAGAAGAGTAATACGATACATCAGAGTTAAACCAGATACATCACTGGAATCATCGAATACTGAAAGCAGAATAGATTGTTGGATCTTCAAGCAAAGCTCCAACTCCAAAGGTGAGTCTCGAATACTGGTACACTTAGTCTGACCCGAGCGTAAAGCAAAATACAAAACACTCGAGTCAGGATTAACATTCTTATATTAATAAATCCAACTCAAGTGAAATAGCAATTGAAATACAAGTAACTCAAAGGATGTTTGGAATAACCATCCTTTAAGGATCCGTTAAACTATCTACTAGGTAGTAATGTACGCTAAGTAGATAATGTCTATCAGTAATATGTAAAGATATCAAAATAGTGTTAAGTCATGGCCCATTCCACCCTTAACACATTTTTATTCCCAAAAGCATATACAAGACCGTAGTTTCCCCAAAACCGGAAGTCACCAGAGGGCAATCCATATACTAAAGGTACAAATCAAATTCGTAGTGGTCGCGTATAAATGGAATACAAGTATGACAAGGCACATGAGGCAATACCCAAGGTAGTGATACTACCGTTCGCCTGATCCGGACTGGTGAGAACGCAACGCCGCAGCGCCCGCAACACCGTGAAACAACACTCCCAAAATCAAGGGTGCACCAATCGACAACAAGTAATAAGTAGTTCGAAGAAGTGTGTCCACTTGAGGTAGCTAATCCTCCATTGGCCCGGCACGGCTCCTGTTTTAGTCATTTCCAATTTGACACAAGTGTCAAGGCTATCCATTATCGTTCTCTTTCTTCAGTCATCACGTACATCATTCCAACCACTTCATTCTGGATCATCACTCCGCGTATAGTTATTAAAGTGGTTTTCGGTTTAGATAGAGAGTATATCCATAACCGATTCCGGTCTCTTTAATAACCTTCGAAATTATTTCACCGATTGGTCGTTTATATATTTCAAAACCAAATCAATTACAATTTCAATTAGAATTTGTAAATCAACATTTCATTTGTCTTTCCAAACAATTTCCAAAATTTACGTTTCAAAACTTTCAAATTATCATTTCAAAATCTTATAATTCAATTTCAATCTCTATTTAAAACCATTCAAATATTGATTCAAGTTCGCATATAAGTTTCATTTCGAAAATCATTTAAATTAATTTAATTCAACATTCAAATCAATTTAAATTCATTTATCGATTTCATTCAATATCGTTAAATTAATTTATCATTCAAAACAATTTCTATTAAACTTCTCATTCATTAAATCAATTACTTAAGTTCAACTCCACTATATCAAAACTTACAAATTTGAATTAAATTAAATTCATCAAATCAAATTCTTTAAATTTCAAGTCTTACATTAATTTCAAAAATCTCACATTTTCATTTCTTGTTAAAGAAATTCAATTTCACTTATTTACTTACTTAAATGATTTTCCAAACTTAATTAATAAAGAAACTCAATTTCAATTATTACGAAGTAAAATTCACTTATTCGAAATTCAATTTAATTTAATCATTAGATAATTCAATCTTATTTAATTATTAAATAATTCAAAACTTAATTATTAAATAATTTCAAAGTTTAATAATTTCAAACTTAATTATTAAATCATTTCAAACTTAATTCAATCATTTCTCAAATTAAACAATATTCTTTCATCAATTACATCGTTAATATTTTGTTTCAGATTATTAAATATTAACATTTTCCTTTCATTAAAAATTCAAATTTCAACTTCATTTCAAAACCATATTATTTATTCAAATAAAATCTTCATTTTATTTTTTTAAATCAAATTATTGACCAATCGGGTTTTATTTAATTCTCTATCCTAGGTCAAAGTTCAATTTTTTTTGGGTATTTATCATTTCAACCCGATTCCAATTCAATTCAAAAATCAAAGCATATCAAAGGGAACTTGCAGTGTGATAACTGGGATGGTGTCAAAGTAAATAAACAAACAATAACAACAATCAATAACAATCCAATAATCAATTCAAATAATCCCGAAATAACCGTATTAATTCGCATTGTTATTTGTACGAATTAATATAATTATCTCTAGAATCTACACTATCATTTCATGTAGATTAAAGATTATTACATTACGGTTTTCACTTGTCATCTATTACAATTTCATACATCATCAATTTAACAACATACATTCAGTGGTTCAAGATATAATTAAACAAATCCTACGTGTCAATAAATTTTGACAGTTAAATGGGTCATATTATACAAATGTCATTTAATCAAATTTAACATTTAACTATCCTATATCAATTTCAGTTGCATACTATTTATCATTTTAACATTAACAATTTAACGTCCAATATAAACATCAACAATCAATCAATTATCAGCCAAACTGTATTATCATCGCATAAATAATTAACAGATAATGGTGTCAGATGTCACAGGTGAACTGATACAGGCGATAGCATATATAACAGCGTAATTAACTAACAGCAGCATATTTCAATTGTCGTTTCAATTGAAATCAGATTTAATAAATAAAAGAACATTAATCGTGAGTGATTGCTCACCTTTCGAGGATAATAGACAATGGAATGAGTTACGGATCCAAGCAAAGCAAAGTGGACGCGATTCGATGATCAAAGCTGATAGTTAGGAGTTGACGAAATAAAGTCAGAATAGGATCGATGAAGATAATTGGTACGGGTGACACATATATAATTATATATATATATAGCATATATTAAAATAAGATAAATACATTATATTTGTTTACAAATAAATTTTAAACACATATTAACGAAATATATATATATTTCAAATAATTTTTTTTTTACAAAAGTCTATCCCAGCATCATTTATACACACACACAGTATAAATCAGAACTTAGGCAAGATATAACTTACACACATATATATTTATCATACATAAATAAGATATAGATGTAAAATAGTACACTCACGATGTATAATAGTACACTCACGGACAATATATATATAAGCTAGTGACCTGTACACTTCCATATGGGTAACAAGACTATATTATTTGACCTGAATACAACAGCTACCTATAGATAATAGTTATACTTTATATATGTATATTTCACCTAAACTAGCATCAGTTAAAATATTCTATATAAGTGACGAACCCAAATATATACCGGTATATGCCATGCGTAAACTTAAAATTTACTTGTATTCAACATATATATATAATACGTAGTACAGAACAAAACAAAACACAAAATAAAAAATTTGAAACCATACTTATATGTACAAAAGCACAGACTCAGGCTTAAAAAAAACATATTTAAATATGCGAACGTATAATATATATATATATATATATATGAGTTTACCAAAACATATACTGTTTATATATATAAAACGTTTTTTTAAATAAAAATAAAACTAAACCATACAGTAACATAACAAATATATAAACAACGTATCATACATAACAAAATATAATATACTTAAAAGAGACACCAAAACCTGTTGATACATAACCAAATATAATATACTTAAAGAGACACCAAAACCTGCAAATCTACTTGTAACCAATACGTATTTATATTTTTAGAAAAGAAACTAAAAGTACATACAGTAAAATTTGAACACACAAAAGCAAACCAATTCTATACAAACTAATATAATAATATATATGCAACAACCTTAATGATTTTCCATATAACAATAGTTTGTAAAACTTTCTAGAATCCAAACATATCACCGACAAATTGACACAGCAGTAGTATATATAAACTTTTATAAAAAAACAAGAAAACAAGAACATATATATATACCTGTTATGTAAAAAAAAGAAAGTAGATGCGGAAATAAGGTGCTGGATGGATGGGCAAGCGCCGACTTCGGCTAGGGGTTGGACGTGGAGATCTGGAGATGCGGCGGGTTCGAGTAATGAAGAGAAATGCGGGTCGATGGTGGCAGTTTGGAAGGTGCAGGCCGCTGGAGCTGTTCGTGTTCGGAAGGGGGTATGGTTCTGGGTTGTACGTGCTTGGGAAGATGCGGAGCTTGGTGTACGGCCGATGTGACTTGAAGGCTGTGGAGTTCCGGTGGTGTGGCAGTCGCATGTGGGCAAGGAGGTGGGTGGACGTGTTGCAACAGGAGATGGAGGTGGAGAATGACGCGTGAAAGGAGAGGGGTGACGTTGATATGATGAGGGCGACAGGCTTTGGGAGGGGAGGATTAGGCGGAGCAGAAGGAGGCGAAGATGTTGACCGGTGTAGGCTGGTGGGTCGAATCAGGGAAGGTGGGTGTTTGCTGATCGGCGAAGTGGAGACATGGATAAAGGAAGGTGGAATGGATCGTGGTGGTGAAGAGAGAAGAAAATGAGGACGAAGGAAAGAAGAAAAATATATACAGTGGCTGTCGTTTGGAAGAGAAGAAAAGAAAAATATGAAGGAGGTCTGAAGAGCCACTAATAAATGTTGAACCAATAAATGTTGAACCCCAGAATTTTTGTTCCAAATAGTGAACAGTCGGCTACAAAAAAAAAAGGAAAAATGAAAGAGCAAAGGTCCACTGCTTTGATTCTGGAAAATTTACTAAATCAATTAATTTTGTTTGGCCACCAAGTTTCAAAGTTTGAAACGCAAAAGAAAACAAAATGTCACAGTTCCGCACCGATACGGTTAATCGGTTTACCGATTTTGTCGTGTTCCAAACTCCGAAATAAACGGATGAATATACGGTGGAGATCAGCACGACGAGACGATCAAAACGGTATAAAGATATTGGTGGTACGATCGAATTATAAAAATTTGAATTTTTCTACTACGGAAAATGCAAGGAAAACACTGAAAAATAAGATCGACGGAGCCAAAGATGTCCGAATTTGGAAAAACGACAAACTAACATCTTGCTCAGAAGATGGTTTAGAATTTTTCTATCTAAAAATATTTAGGTTTCGGAAACATTTTATTTTCATTGCTTTTTAACTGATTAAATTGAAGTGAATTTACGCGCGAAATAAACTTTCGTATTTTCGGACGAAAATTTACCAGTTGCTATGTTTAACTAGACGTATTCCAAATATTAAATTTTTATTTCAAAATTTTTCGTTTAAAATTTCACAAAATTTCAACTAATTACGTTATTAAAACAGTTGAAATTTACGGGTCGTTACAGAATATAAATTAAGTGAACTCCTGGATGAATATATTTGCATCCAAGAGGTGAGGGAGACCAAAAATTTAGGATGCCTAACTTGGAAGTTGTCAGGGAGACAGGTTCGTAGTGATCCCATGAAAACTATAACTAGGAAGTTATTGGGGTTACCAATAGGTTCATAGTGATCCCATGAAAACTATGTTATAAAGAGTGGTTGGCGGGGGGCCAATTGGTTTATAGTGCACCCATGAAAACTATATTCAGATTAAGTTATTGACAGTTGTCACTAGGTTCCTAGAAAATCCATGAAAACTAGGATAAGAAGAAGTTATTGGAGTTACAGATAGGTTCAAGGGAACCCATGAATTAATTAAGTTAATCGGCAGGGGGCCAATAGGTTCATAGTGCACCCATGAAAAATTTGGATGGGACAAGGAGTCCATACAATATATAAAGGTTATTAGTAAGCCCATGAAAACTAATAGGTTAGTAGTGACCCTAGTAACTATAAAATATGACAGGGAGTCAATTGAATAGAGGATGGGGAATCCAGTATGTTTTAATATGTTTGCATATCATCATAATATTTTAAAAATGATTATGTTTTAACCATTGTGGACGCAGGAGCACATTATATGGTTTTATAAAAGGTTTTAGGATACTAGTGAGGGGAAACTCATTCCACTAAGCGGCGTGGTCTCACTAGATATCTAAATGATTTGAGATGGTAGATTATTATTCATACCAGGCTTTATGTTTGACTCGAAGTTTATGTTTTCCCCTTAAACTCTCGGGTACTCAATTGATTTTGAGTAATTTGAGGTTTAGCATTTCCAGGTTCTCTTCTTAGACGAATAAAGCTTCCAAAGGCATGCAGGAGGCAGTTAGTTATTTAGAGTTATCTTTTTTCACTGTGTATTTTGGATGTAAAGGCAAACTTATTAGCCTTATTGTATACTCTGTTCAACCAAAGAGGTATCTTCATATGTCGCTCTTGGCGTATGTGTAATAATTATATTTTTTTTAAATGTGGATAAGGTTTATGGGATTGTGTAATGGACATGAAATGTTTTGAATGGAATGTGGAAATGTGTTTTTAATTTGTTAAATTTTTTCCATATTCTTGCGATCTGTGTATCAATGTATCTAACACTGCCATATTTGGCCGCCGAGAATTAATAATTATGGATGACTGCAGCATCCGTAGCCGTTAGTTTTGGGCCTCCAAGTAAAGGGATGTTACAACGATTTGATATGTTTTCCAAATTTAGTAAAAATGTTTTATGCAAATTTGAAAGGAAAGTTTTATGAAGGGAATGAAGGTAAAGTTTGGAGTGGTGTCAAAGGCACTCAAATTATTTTAAATTGTGAAATTTTAGGTAACATTCTCAGATGCAAATCTAGTGGAATAGACCTTTCAACTTTTAAAATTGATATTCAAAATCATGAAGTTCTTTACAATACTTTTTAAAATGATGATGATTTGAGTTCAAAAACAATAATTTGCGTCCTAAAGCAAGAATTTTGAGTCTTCTTTTGCAACTTAGCAAATTATAATAACCCGACTAAAAACATTTTCAAAGCACTTTTTGCAATTTATGGTCATTACGACTTAAATTGATCGCATGTTATTTTGGATGAATTCATTCCTAAGAATATTTCTAGGCACGAGAACACACTCTTTCATGGTGTGTATCTCATTAGAATATTCACATAGTTTGGTGTTGACCTAAGAGGAGAGGAAACCATTCCTCGAAAACTTTTTGACAAGGCCACCAACTCTCTCATGCAAATTTCACCCATATTTGAACCTTATGAAGCACTTGCAAAAAAGAAGAAAGATTGGCTTTGGAAGAGGAGCGTGAAATAAGAGAAGAAGAGGAAGAGGAAGGAGAAGAAATGGAAGTAGAGGAGGATGAAGTAAAAGAAGAGGAGGAAGATACTTTTTCGAAAAGTATCGAAATGCCAACTCATCCATCCAACAAAGAACTTCTCAAAAATCAAGAGAAAATTATTAATAACCAAACGAAGCTTAAGAGATCCTTTTCTAAGAAATTCACTTCTTTTTCCGACAAAGTAGATAAGTACTTTGAAAGATCATTTGCAAGATTAGCGGAAAATCTTCATCTTCATCTACTTCTTCCTAGTTGTATTTCCTTTGAATTTCAATTTTTAGTTTGGATTATCTTAGTTCTAATCCATGTGTCGTTATGTTTATCTTTGAAATTCCATGTAATCATCTATGATTACCAATTAAATCATGTTTCTTGTTGTTATATATTGTTATTAGTCTCTAGAAATCCATAAAGGTAAAATAGTTTACGCTAATTAAAAAATATATAGCAAGATTGTTGTTTTTGCAAAAAATGGTACATACGTTGACATATGTATAACCTATATGTTGACATATAACGAGTAGAAACCAAAAATTTTAATTTTTAAAAATAAAATAAACTACCAACCACCTATTCATTTCAAACAAATTCTCACCCCTATATAAACCTATTCACTCCAGAAACATACCATTTCCACTCTCTTTCTTCTCCCTTTTCATTTATTAACTTATCTTCTCAAAAATGGCTTCTCCATACTAAAAATTATGTGAAAAGTTTGAACAAACCCTTCGATCATTCAAGAATATTCTTACTTTTATCCTTAGAAATCAAAGACACTTAGAATCAAGTCAAATGTAGATGATAAAAGAACAAGAAAAGCATTTTAACGGTATTCGATGGATGATTTCATCCCTTATCAAAGATGAACCAACCAACAATCTGGATTGTGCCATCAACAAAGACAATGAAGATTGGGATGCCATTAAAGCGAATCTAATTTTCGGTTCCGATGATTGGGTAGAAGTTCCTTGGGAAGTTTAAATAGATTGGTTAGTCTTAATATATATATATATATAAGATTCTATTTAAATTTTTATATTAATATATTACAATAAGAAGTATGGATTGGTGTGTATAGACTTATTTAGGATTACAAGTAATTTGGTTTAACTTTGGTATGGTTTATGCTTGTATTGGCTTGGATTGATTTGAATGTATTGGATTGAATTAACGAAATTGGTTTGTGTTATCGCTTCTTATTTAAATATCACTCTTATATATCATTCTATACCCTATAGTACCTTAGTTAGAGGGAGTTTTTGGTTATATTTTTGTTGATGACAAAGAGGGATAAATATATAAAATATCCAGACATAGATTAAGGAGGAGTTTTGTTACACAGGGAAGTTATATCATTTTATAACCATGGTTGTCAACATAAAAAAGAGGGAGATTGTTAGTAACTTAGGCATTAGGTTTGATGATAACAACCATATGACGTTATATAAATTATGGATACTGATGTTTTTACCAAGTTATACATGGTATATACTGTAGGATATTAGATAGGTGTCGATTTAGAAGACCGTACAGTATCAGGAGCAGATTCAAGAGGCTGATATAGAGTTTCAAGAGTTACAGATTGAAGAATCGTGAGTATTGAACATTCAAGATGTCAAAATAAGTTATAAAGTCATAAATTATTTTGTTAAAACCATATTAGCACTTCTTTGATCTCTCTTTCATTTTTCAAAAAGGTTTTAAAATCTATTTTCCAATTTTAATAATTTTCAAAATATTCTGGTTTTCAAAAATAATTTTTAAAAATCCCTGTTTTCGTAATGATTTTTCAAACATCTTTTCAAAATTTTCTTCAAACGATTCCTAACTTTTTAATTATTCATTTACAAGATTATTATATTTTGAGTAACTAAGTTTTTAGGTATTTTATATGTTAACGTACTTTTAAATCTATTATATTTTGATATAGTTTTAATTTTATAATTTCTAAATGTTTATGGTATTTAAAAGTATATTTGACATTTATTAAAACTATGATTTATATATAATTTTTCAAAAGAAATTTA
Organism: Allium fistulosum; assembly: GCA_030737815.1. Classification (NCBI taxonomy): domain Eukaryota; kingdom Viridiplantae; phylum Streptophyta; class Magnoliopsida; order Asparagales; family Amaryllidaceae; genus Allium; species Allium fistulosum. The sequence goes on from CM060901.1 coordinate 1,153,390,616, forward strand.
TATTTAAATCCTTTATATATTAAAATGTTTCAAAATAATTTTATAAAGTTTTCTTAAGCTTTATTATGATTAAAATGTGTATAAACTATGCTTAAATGATTTTGCAAAGTATCAAAATATTTTACTATACTTAATATTTTCAAACAATTTTTATTTAGTGATTTTCAAATTACGAAGGATATGTCGACATATAGGCCGAGAATTTCAAAATTCAAATTTGACTGGAAGCAAGGTTTTAAATCTCGCTCATCTCGGCCGAGATCTCGTTTTCGAGCCTGGGCGATTCGAAACTAGTTGTTTCGTTGTAATCTCGCCTGACGTATATCTTGGTCGATATTATGGTATCTCGCCCGACATCTCGGACGAGATTTGATTACGAGATATCGGCCGATTTTTAGAATTTTATTAAATTAACTCTTTAACTTCTACCTATATAGAAGCTTTTGTAGCTAAAATATAACTTTGACTTCCACTCTTTTAGAGGCTTTTGTATGTAAAGTATAACTTTAGATTCTACTTGTCTAGATGATTTTGTAATTAAAATTCTAAATTATAACTTGTGGCAAACTTGGTCTTGTTTTAACCAAGTATCTTGATCTTATACATGTGTCTTTTTTGCATGTGTATTGTTTGAATGTTTGTTCATTTGTTCATTTTTACATCTAGTCATTTTTCTCGTAAAAAAAGATGTAACTCGCTTTGTGATGGTTTGTTTCATGTATATTTTCACATATAATATTATATCGAACATTATTCACAAATTATCATCATTTATTTGCATTAATTTGAGTAAATTACTAATGATAAGCATGTGATAAATTCTAAGTAAATGTGTAAAGTTTTCATTTAGGTAGTGACTAATACTTATAAGTTTCGGTGTATGAAGACTAATTTTCGACATGACATATACTCCGAGATTACTCCGAAATAAATTTTAGGAACCGAGATGTAAATCCGTTATGGACGACCGAGATGGAATCATCTCGTCCGAGATCTCCCCCACTACGAGATCGAGTCTCTAAAATCTCCGAGATGAAACGTGACCAAAATCTGAGATTTAAAACCTTGACTGGAAGTATCTTTTCGTCGTATCTCTTCACGAATGGTCATGACTGTTGTTTCTCTATAAATACGGGGATTTCTCAATGAAATTTTTTAACCACTTTCTCATATTTTCTCTCCTTTTTCACTCTCTTGATTTTGAGAAGAAATTCTATTCAAAATCTTCTCAAGTTCAATAAGAATAAAATTCAAACTCTATTGGTATGATTCTCTACTATTTCCTCCCCGATCTCTCTCATCTCACTAACTCAAATCAAGATCAAAGTGCTATTCAAGGGGTTATAGGAAGTTTTGTATTCAAGGACAACAAATTGAGTCTGTAAACTCTATCAAATCATACTCTTATACTCTTGGGTGTGCTTGGTGTCCTTGAAATCTAAGTGGGTGTGTTGTGATGCGTCTAAATCAAGTGGGTGTGCTGGTGTGACGACCGCCCATGACCCCTGCACCGAATCTAGAAATAGTGCGCTGTAAAGTGTGCCAGGCGACCATGGACAATTGTCAGGGTAGAATAAAACAACAGAATCTATCGTATTACTCACAGCGCATGGACAAAATACAATAGAACATATGTATAGTGAAGCTTTACAGAACAAAATGACATCATATAAAACTCCATAATAGTTGAATACAAGCATCCAAATAGTCAATACATCAAGCCTCACTACATATCTCTCAGAGAATACAAAACAGCGGAATATCCAGTACATATAATAAGAAGATAATATGCAACCCTCCATCTCGTCTTCGATATCGGCATCGTGAGAAGAGAACAACACTTGTCACCTGCTACCTAGTCTGCCCATCCCAAAATGGACGAACAGCCCAAGGCAATAAGAATTAAAACATAAAGCCTTGAGTCAGACAACAGTCTTAGTGAGCAGTAAATTAACTAACAACATACCAAAAGAGCATAAAGGAAAAGGAATAGGAATACAACCCTCCCACTCCAACCTCATTCTACAGTGATAGCCCCCAGACACACACTAAGCAGAAGCAAACATAGAAGAGCATACAATTTAAAGTAAAGCTACTTTCACTCGAGTCAAGGGCGATGTTTTCCAAGTACCAAGGCCTAAATCAGATAAGCACCCAGAAAATACCGCTCTTGAGTCCAAATGACGATACAACCAAACATCCATGACTCTGGCTATCACTGTTATCACTGCTTCGATATCACCGTTAATTGAATGACCGGCACATTCTTTCAGCCGTCCGTCAAGGGCTAATGGAAACCCCGGTTCTAAACATAACTCCCGCACGTCGTCGCAACCCGTGCCTAGGACTATCGAATCTGCCCAGAGTACTCGACCATCAACAGTTAGTCGTTGGGACTATCGAATCTGCCCAAACGTACTCTTGCTTAGAGCATGCTAGAACCTTCAACAACGATGCTATCCAAACCTCCTAGTCATCCTCCTCGACGACTATTCTCATATCCATTCATTATCCTCAACTCGAATCATATCACCGAGTTATCAACATGCTTGGAATGATCCCGTCTGGATTAGACCAAGTCTTCATCACATGATGCCTCGCTTCATTACATCCTCGCAAAGCCTCATCTCAACATCACATCATCAACTCTATGCATAAGAGCTTCATCATCCCGCTACATATGCCACGAGCAGCTTTCCCCAATTCAAGAGCCTTTCCCTTAGCTTTTGAATCATCTTCGATCTAAATCTAATCATCAATCATCTAGTTCATAACAATCAATCAAATCAAACATCAATCCAAGCAATCAAGCATTCAAAAATGATCTAAGTAGACAATTATAACAATAATGGCATTTTCTTAATTAAAGAGTTGAAAGTCCAATAAGCATGAAAACATGGATTATATCTCTACAAACTTGATGAATGAACTTGCATAGGTTAACATATGATAAAATGGATGTAACATCATCATGAACAATGGATCTATATGGATCTACACTTTGGATGAAGAAAATGCATGGAAATCTCTATTTTAACACCAAAACGAGCCAACAATCCGATATACTCCTTTGGATCCGTGTGAGAGATAATCACCACTCACCAAATCACCTAAACAAACCCAAATCAACACGCTTCAGATCTGGACAGCGAGGGATCAAGCTTGACCTATCACGAATCCGCTTCAAACGAAGAAATCTCTCTTGAAAAGATGAAGATCTTCAATCTATGCTCTTGAATCTTCAATTTGATCTTCAACTTGGATGGATGAAAGCACTAGAATAGAGTGGAGAAAAGAAATGAAGAAGTGTAGAAGTCGAGCTCTCAAAATGGCAGCACTTCGTCGCTTCAAAATCCGGATCCCAAAAATGAAGAGAAGCTCTCCTATTTATAGCAGAAAATACCCTAAGTCGTAACTCGGCTATCTCCTAAGTCGTCTCCGACCTAAGCCTCTCCGACCTAAGCCTCTCCGACCTAAGCCTCTCCGACCTAACAGATATGCGCGCGCCTCAACTCCTACGACCTAACACTTCTGCGCATACGACCTAACTATTAAGTCGACCTACGACTTAACCACTAACTCCTAAGTCATCTACGACTTAACACATGCGCTTCCACTTGTATACGACTTACGACCTAACACAGATTGCGACCTAACGCTTAGACGAAACCCAGCGACCTAACAACTTAGCAACCCACGCGACCTAACAGTGCTACGACCTAACACTTAAGCGCTTACGCGACCTAACACTCAAGCCAAAACGCGACCTAAGACTTAGCCAACCCCTCCGACTTAACCCCCTTAGGTCATCCAACGACTTAACTATTAAGTCGTTAACTAACTTATTTCTTAGGTCGGTCAATCCCATTGGTCGCTCACTCTACTAAGTCGCTAACCTGCTACCCCAGCTCCCCTAGGTCGTTGCCGACCTAACTATGCTAACCCGGTAACCACTAGGTCGCTAACTCCACTAGGTCTGCCTACCCTTGAGTCGCCATATCCTTAAGTCGGTCGGTTCTTTAGGTCGTTAACTCGCCCTGCCGACCTAACACTTAACTAAATCCTAGGTTGCATAATTCTATAGGTCGCTCGAAACCTTAACTCGCCAGAACCTCTTAAGTCGGTCACGACTTATCACTAACTCGTCCAGAACTCATAAGTCGGCTACGACTTAGGACTCAACCAAAATTCTGAACGTCTTATCAACAATGCAACCAATTGTAATTATCTTACGATGTTTCGATCCGTAAAATACGGGTCGTTACATTCTCTCCCCCTTAGGAATTTCGCCCCCGAAATTCCAAGCAAACAAAGCAATCAAAGACTATTCTGTACGCCTACCATCCATAGCAATCAACAAACCATGCATCCAATTCTAGCTTAGCGTACAGAATTCTAACACTAGAACAAGTCACAATATCGTGAGATGACACGACACCTTAGGGCCATACCTTGAAGAGTTTAGGATGAGCTGCTTTCATCCTCTCTTCCACCTCCCACGTACAGTCGTTATCATCATCACTCCATTGTATCTTGAGCAACTTAACTACCTTCCTCCTAAGCTGTTTCGTGTCAGTTTCAACAACACGGAGTGGCTTACGAGGTCTTCTATCGACTGGAGCAACTTCGAAATCTTCATAGCTATCGACAGAAACCACTGTGTTCGAGTCGTGCACATACTTCCGTAGATACGATACATGAAAAACATTGTGCACACTCGACATCTTCTTCGGTAATTCTAATCTATAAGCGAGCTTTCCAATTCGCTCGGTAATCGGGAATGGTCCAACAAATCTCGGAGTCAATTTTCCTTTCTTCCCGAATCGAATAACATTCTTCAGTGGAGAAATCTTCACAAAAACCATATCTCCTACGTCAAATTCCAAATCCTTTCGACGCTTATCAGCATAACTCTTCTGACGGTCTTGGGCTGCCTTCATTCGTTGCCGAATGATCTCTATACAATCTGAAGTCTGCCGAATCATCTCTGGCCCAAGTATCAGCTTTTCTCCAGTTTCCAACCAACATGTCGGAGAGTTACACGGTCTTCCATACAATGCCTCATATGGTGCCATACCAATGCTTGACTGGTAACTGTTGTTGTATGCAAACTCCACCAAATGAAGGTGATCTTCCCATGATCCTCCGAAGTCCAAAACACATGCTCTAAGAAGATCTTCCAAAACTTGGTTGACTCTCTCGGTCTGACCATCTGTTTGAGGGTGATAAGCTGTACTCAAACACAACTCGGTTCCCAAAACTTCCTGGAAGCTCTTCCAAAATCCACTAGTGAACAATGGATCTCGATCGCTCACTATACTCTTCGGAATACCATGGAATCGAACTATCCACTTAACATACAACTCAGCCAACTTTGATGCAGTCCTAGTCGATCGAACAGGAATGAACCTTGCACTCTTGGTCAGACGATCTACAATGACCCAAATCCCTTCATTTCCCGTTCTGGTTCTAGGCAGTCCATCAATAAAGTCCATCGATATCTGCTCCCACTTCCATGTAGGAACTTTTAATGGCTGAAGCAATCCACTTGGCTTCTTCTGTTCAGCCTTTACCAACTGGCAGTTCATACACTTGGAAATAAAATTTCCAACATCCTTCTTCATACCTTCCCAATAGTAGGTTCTCCTTATATTCCGATACATCTTATTTCCACCTGGATGAATTGTCAACTTCGAGTGATGACTTTCCTTCAGAACTTCACTCCTCAATTCATCTATATCGGGAACAACTAGTCGTCCTTGCTTCCGAAGCTAACCCTCTCGATCGACCTCGAATCCTTTATCCTTTTCTGGATCCAATCCAGATTCCAAATCACGGATAATCCTGACAAGCTTATCGTCTCGCTTTTGGCTCTCGCCAATCCTTTCCACAAGAGAAGGTCTTATCGATAAGTTTGCCAACATCTCAGGTTCCAATTCACATTTAGGCCTGAAGTCAAATCCAGCTAAATACTCGAGATTCTTCCATTCAGAAAACATGGCTCCCAATCCTGCATGTCTTCGACTTAACGCATCTGCCACCGCGTTACCTTTTCCCAGAGTATAAGCTATACCAAAATCATATGATGCTAAAAACTCTAGCCAACGTTGCTGCCGAAGATTCAAATCCTTTTGGGAGAAAAGATACTTCAACGACTTGTGATCCGTAAACAACTCGAATCGAACTCCCAACAGATAATGCCTCCACATCTTCAGAGCAAATACAATCGCCGCTAATTCCAAATCATGAGTTGGGTAATTCCTTTCATGCGGCTTCAGTTGTCGACTGGCATACGCAACAACTTTATCCTTCTGCATCAGCACTGCTCCAAGTCCAGTACCACATGCGTCGGTGTAAACCACCATCTCATCATTCCCACTTGGAATAGTCAAAACAGGAGCACTCGTCAGTCTCTCTTTCAGGATTCCGAAAGCTTGCTCACGCTTAGCATCCCAACTGAACACTTGGTTCTTTTTCGTCAATCCTGTTAACGGTGCAGCTATCTTGGAGAAGTCTTTGATAAACCGTCGATAATATCCTGCTAATCCAAGAAAACTTCTCACATCTGATGCATTCTTAGGTCTAACCCAATCCTGGATTGCTGCCACCTTAGCGGGATCAACCGCTATTCCATTTCCAGAAATCACATGGCCTAAGAACCTCACTTCACTCTTCCAGAAATGACACTTCGAAAACTTAGCCTTCAGCTGATGTTTCCGTAAGATTTCCAAAACCATACGCAAGTGCGTCTTGTGCTCTTCTTCCGTTCTGGAATAAATCAGAATATCATCCACGAACACAAGTACGAACTTATTCAACTGATCTCTGAACACTCTATTCATAAGATCCACAAAATATGCTGGCGCGTTAGTCAATCCAAACGGCATTACCAGCCACTCAAAGAAACCGGATGGTGTCCTAAAAGTAGTCTTCGACACACTATCCTTAGCTACTCTCAACTGGTGAAATCCCGTTGCCAAATCCATCTGAGAAAACACCTTGGCTTCGTGAAGCTGATCAAACAAGTCATCTATTCTCGGCAATGGATACTTGTTCTTCTTAGTCACCTTATTCAGCTCACGATAATCCACACACAATCTCAACGACCCATCTGCCTTGGTTGCAAACACAACTGGTGCACCCCACTCGGACACACTACGCCGAATGAATCCTTTCTGTAAAAGGTCATCAACTTGCACCCTCAACTCTTGCTGTTCCCTAGGCGCCATCCGCCTAAGAGGCATCACAACAGGTCTGGCTCCTTCAACTAGATCTATACGAAACTCGATCTCTCTATGCGGCGGCAACCCTTTGACTTCGTCAAAGACATCCTTGAATCCATTAGCGATCGGCACTAAAGACAGTCCATCCCGTGGAACAACTAGCGAATACATGAAGCTCATGAAGACGCCTTCCTCATGCTTACATCGTATCACAACCTTTCGCCCCTCCACATTCTCGACTGTCACTTCCAACCTCTCGCAATCAACCTTAGCCGCATACTTCCTAAGCCAGTCCATACCCAAAATAATTCCGAACCCCGCAAAGTTCAGAACAAAACAATCACAAACAAAAGAGCAACCATGACTCGACACAATCAGACCACGGCATAACATACACAAACAAGACGAACCCCCAACTGGATTGGTCACAACCAATGGCCTATCAACAATATCCGGTTCCAAACCTAACCGGCCTACAAGTTCACTACAAACAAACGAATGCGACACTCCAGTATCAAACAGAACTCTAACTGGAACACCACATAGGAAAAGAGTACCTTGAACAACCACACTCTTTCCTTTCTCTTCAGCGGTAGGAGCTTTCGAAGACGACGGAACAGCTCCCAAAGCATAAGCTTGCACAATCTGCCTGTCCTTCCTCGGTTCTGGACAATTCTTCCTGATGTGCCCTGGCTTGTCACAGTTGTGACACTTTATTGGCACCTTCAGATTCTTACAATCCTTAGAGAAATGGCCCTTCTGCTGACAATTGTAGCAAGTCACCTCGCCTTTCGGCTTCTTCTGGCCATCCTTACCCTTCTGCTGCTGCAGCTTCCTCTTCTTGTTTCCACCCTGCTGGGGTTTAGACTCTTCTCTGGTCACAGCAACAACAGATCCTTCCTTAGGAAACAGACTCTCATGCCTAAGAGCTTTCTCCACAAGTTTCTCAAATGAATCGTCCAAATGATCCACCAACTGTCTCCCAAGATAACTATCCAAGCCGGTCACAAACTTCTCATTCTTCTGATAAGCAGATTCAATATATGACCGAGCATACTTGGACAAAGCTTCAAACTCAGAAACATACTCAAGAACTGATCTTCCACCTTGCTTGAGCTCCACAAACCTCTTGAACAGAACAGACTTCTGAGCTGTAGAAATGAACTTAGCTTCAAACCTAACTTGGAATTGCTCCCAAGTAATCTCTTCCTCCGGAGTATCGATGGTAATAGAGTTCCACCAATCAGAAGCTCTCCCTTGAAGCTGTCTCGATGCCAACTTCCTCTTAGTAGCATCCTCAATTCCCAAATCACCAAAGATCCTTCTACAAGTATCTATCCATCTCTGGACTTCGATAGTTGATTCTGTTCCCAAGAAAACCTTCCCTCCAAGAGCAGTATAGTCCTTGCATAGCTTAGCAAAATCCACTGGTTTCGGAGTCTGAACCTGAACTCCAACATCAACTGCCGCTCCCGGAACTGGTATCCTCCTCATGATCGAAGTCATCATAGCTTCGAACATGGCTGCATAATCAGCAGTCTCTTCAGTAGCACGGCCTTCCCTAGCAGTTGGTCTCCCTCTTCGACTCATTCTCAATATCTATAAAAAGGAATGATTAGAACATCTAGAGAAACAACTGCATAAAGGACTCAAACTCTACTAAGCTACTATATTATATATAGTAATCATCCATCAAAATACAATTACGTCTCTCATACGTAGTTACGACAGCGAGCGTTGGGTAAAATCGATTAACCAAGGCTTTGATACCAAATGTGACGACCGCCCATGACCCCTGCACCGAATCTAGAGATAGTGCACTGTAAAGTGTGCCAGGCGACCATGGACAATTGTCAGGGTAGAATAAAACAACAGAATCTATCGTATTACTCACAGCGCATGGACAAAATACAATAGAACATATGTATAGTGAAGCTTTACAGAACAAAATGACATCATATAAAACTCCATAATAGTTGAATACAAGCATCCAAATAGTCAATACATCAAGCCTCACTACATATCTCTCAGAGAATACAAAACAACGGAATATCCAGTACATATAATAAGAAGATAATATGCAACCCTCCATCTCGTCTTCGATATCGGCATCGTGAGAAGAGAACAGCACCTGTCACCTGCTACCTAGTCTGCCCGTCCCAAAATGGACGAACAGCCCAAGGCAATAAGAATTAAAACATAAAGCCTTGAGTCAGACAACAGTCTTAGTGAGCAGTAAATTAACTAACAACATACCAAAAGAGCATAAAGGAAAAGGAATAGGAATACAACCCTCCCACTCCAACCTCATTCTACAGTGATAGCTCCCAGACACACACTAAGCAGAAGCAAACATAGAAGAGCATACAATTTAAAGTAAAGCTACTATCACTCGAGTCAAGGGCGATGTTTTCCAAGTACCAAGGCCTAAATCAGATAAGCACCCAGAAAATACCGCTCTTGAGTCCGAATGACGATACAACCAAACATCCATGACTCTGGCTATCACTGTTATCACTGCTTCGATATCACCGTTAATTGAATGACCGGCACATTCTTTCAGCCGTCCGTCAAGGGCTAATGGAAACCCCGGTTCTAGACATAACTCCCGCACGTCGTCGCAACCCGTGCCTAGGACTATCGAATCTGCCCAGAGTACTCGACCATCAACAGTTAGTCGTTGGGACTATCGAATCTGCCCAAACGTACTCTTGTTTAGAGCATGCTAGAACCTTCAACAACGATGCTATCCAAACCTCCTAGTCATCCTCCTCGACGACTATTCTTATATCCATTCATTATCCTCAACTCGAATCATATCACCGAGTTATCAACATGCTTGGAATGATCCCGTCTGGATTAGACCAAGTCTTCATCACATGATGCCTCGCTTCATTACATCCTCGCAAAGCCTCATATCAACATCACATCATCAACTCTATGCATAAGAGCTTCATCATCCCGCTACATATGCCACGAGCAGCTTTCCCCAATTCAAGAACCTTTCCCTTAGCTTTTGAATCATCTTCGATCTAAATCTAATCATCAATCATCTAGTTCATAACAATCAATCAAATCAAACATCAATCCAAGCAATCAAGCATTCAAAAATGATCTAAGTAGACAATTATAACAATAATGGCATTTTCGTAATTAAAGAGTTGAAAGTCCAATAAGCATGAAAACATGGATTATATCTCTACAAACTTGATGAATGAACTTGCATAGGTTAACATATGATAAAATGGAAGTAACATCATCATGAACAATGGATCTATATGGATCTACACTTTGGATGAAGAAAATGCATGGAAATCTCTATTTTAACACCAAAACGAGCCAACAATCCGATATACTCCTTTGGATCCGTGTGAGAGATAATCACCACTCACCAAATCACCTAAACAAACCCAAATCAACACGCTTCAGATCTGGACAGCGAGGGATCAAGCTTGACCTATCACGAATCCGCTTCAAACGAAGAAATCTCTCTTGAAAAGATGAAGATCTTCAATCTATGCTCTTGAATCTTCAATTTGATCTTCAACTTGGATGGATGAAAGCACTAGATTAGAGTGGAGAAAAGAAATGAAGAAGTGTAGAAGTCGAGCTCTCAAAATGGCAGCACTTCGTCGCTTCAAAATCCGGATCCCAAAAATGAAGAGAAGCTCTCCTATATATAGCAGAAAATACCCTAAGTCGTAACTCGGCTATCTCCTAAGTCATCTCCGACCTAAGCCTCTCCGACCTAAGCCTCTCCGACCTAACAGATATGCACGCGCCTCAACTCCTACGACCTAACACTTCTGGGCATACGACCTAACTATTAAGTCGACCTACGACTTAACCACTAACTCCTAAGTCATCTACGACTTAACACATGCGCTTCCACTTGTATACGACTTACGACCTAACACAGATTGCGACCTAACGCTTAGACGAAACCCAGCGACCTAACAACTTAGCAACCCACGCGACCTAACAGTGTTACGACCTAACACTTAAGTGCTTACGCGACCTAACACTCAAGCCAAAACGCGACCTAAGACTTAGCCAACCCCTCCGACTTAACCCCCTTAGGTCATCCAACGACTTAACTATTAAGTCGTTAACTAACTTATTTCTTAGGTCGGTCAATCCCATAGGTCGCTCACTCTACTAAGTCGCTAACCTGCTACCCCATCTCCCCTAGGTCGTTGCCGACCTAACTATGCTAACCCGGTAACCACTAGGTCGCTAACTCCACTAGGTCTGCCTACCCTTAAGTCGCCATATCCTTAAGTCGGTCGGTTCTTTAGGTCGTTAACTCGCCCTGCCGACCTAACACTTAACTAAATCCTAGGTTGCATAATTCTATAGGTCGCTCGAAACCTTAACTCGCCAGAACCTCTTAAGTCGGTCACGACTTATCACTAACTCGTCCAGAACTCATAAGTCGGCTACGACTTAGGACTCAACCAAAATTCTGAACGTCTTATCAACAATGCAACCAATTGTAATTATCTTACGATGTTTCGATCCGTAAAATACGGGTCGTTACAGCTGGGTTCCCGTCCGAATCCAGTGCGTGTACCCAGAGCTCGGAAAATCTGAAGGGTGTGTCTCATAACCCTGAAATCAAGATTGTATTGACTTTGATATTTGAAAAGAAATCTGTACAATAAATTTTACAGGACTGGATGTAGGGTAACTCCGAACCAGTATAAAAATTCCTGGTGTGATTTCTCCAACGCTTTACTTTTACTGTATTTATATCTGTTTGTGTTTTCATCTGTGATTGTTAATCCTACATTGTACAATTATAATCTTAAAAGAATTTAAAAAAGATACACAAAAATCAGCAAACACTATTCACCCCCGTCTAGTGTTAAATTTGCCTTAGGATCCATCTTCTGCAAACTAACAATATTGTGTCAGAGAGAGTTAATTGACAGAGTAGATGATTAAAGCATAACATCATACTCGTTCACTAAGGGACCAACCCGATTGGTTTTTAGAAAACCGATTATAGAAATTGGAAAAAAATTCCATAATCGGCCTGTAAGGACCCAAAATTTTGGTCATAGAATTTTAAATATTTAGTTAATTTAAATCTTTAAGTATTTGGATTTTGGAATTTAATAACTTGAATTCCAATACAATGATCATTTAAATATTTGAATTGTAAATTAAATATTAATTAAATGGATTTACTAATCTTATTTAACTCCTTTTAATTAATAAATAATATTGATGAATTCAATTTGTATTTACAATAATAAATTGATCGGGTAAATATCGATAATTGGAATGAAAATATAAAACGATATTTAAAATGTGTGAAATCATCATTCCGAGGCACTGTCTCATATTTTGAGGAAACTAGTGTCATCGGGACCAGAACGATAAGACGATATACGCTAACGAGTTTCGTAGTGCTTGGACGTAGTGTGTGATCGTGCGAGCTCGAAACGTGTAACGATTAATTTTAGAGAATTAAAACAATATAATTTGATTTTAAAAAGCTAACTTCTATATACTTTGGAATTATGTCCCGAAAATAGTTCCATTGAGTTTGGAATAGGGGTAATTAGCTAGGCACGGTAGTGAGCACGCCTCGATTGGAGTTCGAAAATCTTAGGGCATGAATAGTGGTTGAGAGAAGGTATATATAGGACCTCATACCCTTCCATTTGCTCAAACCCTAGCCGGCATTATAAAACCTTCATCCAACGGCCCATATTTCTTAGGCCACCAGAGGCCATTTCAGGCGTGGGTCACAACATGGAAAAGTTACATGGGGGCCTAGGGTGCATCGGTAGTGCTGGATGGAATTGCGGTGGCTCGAGGTGGCAACAATCTCGAGTTGAACGTCGACGTGTTTCTGGATTCGTTCTGGCGATGCAGGCGGAGATGAGTGATGTGGTTGGTGGCGTTAGGATGGCAAGGTCAGGAGCTATGCTCGGTGATGGTGCGGCGGCTGGAGATGCGGTTAGGCGGCGGCGGCGAATCATTGAAGTCAACAATTGTAGTTTTCAAATTGCGATTTGTAAAGTAGGATGGATTATGGTTTGATGATGGTAATTATTGGCCTAATGAATTAATTTGTGAATTGATTATATTATGTAATTTGAAATCTTAGTAAACCAATTACTTGTCCATACGAGGTCGGATTCGAATGTGGAGAGTTGCATTGTACTCGTATCGTCATTATCTACGCAATGGAATTGGATTTGTGGAATTTGGAGCTTGTAAAGTTTTGTACTAATATCGAGTGCTCGTTCGGTTTTTGTTCAAAATGAAATGCTTTGGCGATAACTGGATTTTCGGTGAGTTAAACTCACATTTTTGGTTATTTAGTATATTATATAGTAGATAAAAGTTATTTATTGTCTACTTGGATGTTAGTTTATATTGTTGTTCGATTGATTGTTTGGAGTAGTTTCCTGTTTTAGAAATTCATATAACTATATATTGTTGTTTGTTACGTATAGTAACGGATGACATAAATAACCATTTTGCTGCAGAGGACAAGAAGAAGAAATCGGGGTGTTATTGTAGCGAACAGGCCGCTACGGAACACTTCGAAAAATAAACATACATATGTATGATTTAACGGGGACCTTTGTAGAGAGTCCCAAAGGGATTTCTCGCCATTATTTATTTATTTACTGTTATCTGCATCTCATATATATCCTTTTATTGCTTATATTAATGTTTAGTTAAAATATTTAAGGCAATCTATTTGAATTGTTTAAGCATCGTTATAGAGATTTTTTGCTATATCGTCACTTATTGAATATCATCTCCATAAACCCTTGTGTGTTAAACTTGAGCTTATATTTTCACAAAATAGATTTTTATAATTCATCAATCATTTTGATTAATGATATTTGAATTTAATCAATCATTTTAATTAAAGATCTTTGAATTTAATTAATGATATTTAAAATTAATTGATCATTCTAAATAATGGGATTTAAATTTAATTAATCATTTTAATTAATGATATTTGAGTTTAATTAACCATTTAATTAATGATGTCTTAAATTTAGTTAATCATTCTAATTAATAATGTTTAAAATTAAGTTAATCATTTCAATTAATGGTGTTTTAAAAGTTAATTAACTAATTTAATAAAAGTGTTTAAAGTAAATCAACTGATTTAATAAAAGTGTTTTAAAGCTACTTAATTGATTTAGTAAAAAAAATTTAAAGTTAATTAATTAATTTGACCAAAAGTTTTTAAAGATAATCGATTACTTTATTAAAAAGATATAAAGTTGTATACAAATTATCCTTTGGGACAAATTAACATTGCTTTAATTAATAAAGGTATTTAAATTGATTTATTATCTTTTAGGATAATAAGTGTTGCTTTAAATTTGTAAAGGCTAGTTTATAAATGGAAAAACCCTTTAAAAGAAATTGTTTAAAAAATAAAGCTAAGTATAAAGTGTTTTGGGTTTATAGTAAGCAATGTTTTAATGACATTTGTTTTTTGCCCTTGTTTTAATACACTTAGTTTTACAATTTGCTTTTTTTAAAGAATATTTGAAAGAAAGTTTTTTATGTATTTTACAAATATCTGAAAAGTGAAAATCAAGCCCAAGTGTAGATTAATGTTGTAATGGTTTGATTCATTTATTAGTGGTAAGCGCATGCGATTTAATTCCCATACATAAATCACTTTGTTATTTCTGATAGTTGATTTATTGATTATCGATTTCGATTCCTCTATATTATTTGTATTTTATCACTCTAAGACGATGTGTTTCTCTATTTGAGCTTTGTTATCCTTTGTTGAAAATGACTAAAACCAAAGAGCAGGTAAGGGGGCGCACCCTCCTAGTCATTGTTGTGCTTAGTCTTTGATGATTTATCGCTCATTTTGAGCATTGTCGTCCAACACCATGGAAAACTAAAACAAAAGAGTGAGTGGGAACATGTGGGTCGCACCCATTAGGGTATATTCACATTCATCTAGAGAAGTCGATGGCATGCATGCGTTGATGTGAGTATATTCGGATGCCTGTGGATTTACAAGGTCCAGCTTGGAAGTCCCCGAGAGTGTTGCGTCTTGCCGTAGACTCTCAATTAGATTTTATCTAAAGGTATACGTTAGGTGTAGGAGGGAGCACCCTTCTAGTTATGTTGGATGAATCCATTTTCCTTGTTTCTATCTTGAACCTTGGAATTGATCTTTTCATCTTTTGTATTTCGTCAATCCAAGATGATTTGTACTCATTCGAGTGTTGCTATCCTTTGCCAAAATGACTAAACCCAAAGAGTGGGTAAAGAGCGGCGCACCCTCTTAGTCATTTGTTGAAAAATTTCTCTTTCCTTATTTAATTCAAATCTTTGAATTGTTTCCTTAATTGCATGAAGAACTGCCTTGTGCTCTTCTCTATGTTCAATTATTTGTGACCATTCTTTCAAGTCTGGAATTTATTATTATTTATGTCCATTCATTCAGTATGAGAATTGTTCTTACTAATACCCACCATTTCTATTTGGATTGTTTCTATTGTCTATTTCCATTCTTTCTTGATTAGATTGTTGTTTTGATTTGTTTTCCATTTCTTCATTTATGGACGTTATTCTTATGGGGTAAAAACCTGTTCCGCATTAGTGGCATGGTCTCACAGAAACTTTTTATGTTTATCATATTACTTGAGTTTTCTTACGCTGGTTTTCCAGACCAACCCGAGTGTTATTTATTATAATGCTTGGGTCAGATCAAGTTTTTTCTAGTCGACTTTGGTGATATGGAGTTATTGAAGAAGAGTTGCTTGTTCATACATCGTAATGTTTTATTTCCGCTGTATTATATTGTATACCTATCAGCAATTGTAAGGTCAAAAATTTTTAACTATCTAGCTGATAAGGTTTGTTTTAATTCTGATGTACATTTTATTTTGGAGTAACGGTTTTTTACTGTCTTTGTTATATTATATATTTTTGATTCCATTGTGAGATTTTGATTTTCATGTTCTTTGTTCTTTTCTTTTATTTTTACCCTCACAATCTGCCTTTTCGGTGATTGGATGTTCGATGGTCGATAAGGTGGGTCATTACAATTTGGTATCAGTGTTAAAGGTTCAAAGAGAACCTTTGCTTTGGTAGGGTATGGCTCACTAGAGATAGCGTTAGTAACACCCTAGAGTGAGTAAATCATTAGAGATAGGGTAAGTGACAGCCTAGAATGAGTTTAAAAAGTATTATATATATACGAGAGCATATTTGTTATTATTATAAAAACGTGTCGTGTTAATTGGCCTGATGAGTTGTTTATCAATTATGGTCGAGACGTAGGACGCCATGGTATTGATAGGAATTTCTAAACACTTGAACAAGCCAAACGGATTTGATATTTATTTTTAAAATTTTGGTAAATGAATTATTTTACCTCCATTTTTATATATAAAGGAATAATTTTCATAATTATATAGGTATAGAGTGTGTTTGCTTGTTTGAATGCGATGATATTTATTACTATCACTATTGTTTAATCAGTCTTGCTTAATTCAATTAGGAGCATTGATTGCCAATTGCGGATTTCTGATAAATTGTGTTTAGCTTATTTATAAGAATTTATTGTTTGAATTAATAAATGAACCCTTTGTGAATTAAGTTTCACAATTTGACTGTACAGTGTTCGGAAAAATTGTTAAGTTAAAAGTAAACATATAAATCAAAAGATATTGAAAATAATCGAATGGGTGGGATAAGACATTTAGATAATGAACAATTGAGAAAATTTTATTATAATAAAGGAGAATTATTATAATATGAGATGATTTTATATAAAGGTAATTTTATATAAGTTTAATTTATAAAAATGTATTTTAAAAAGAGCTTTAAAATTTAAAATCCCAGAGTCGTTTGAAATAATTCCGAAAGGTTTTTGAAATTTTATAGTAGTACTACTTGGAAGTATTTCTAAATATAAATAATTTTGGAAGACAAATTATAAGTGGAATATATTTTCTTTTGGGTAACTCAAAGGAAATCGTCTTGATTAGTTTTGTGGTAATCTAAATAATCTTCTAAGTGACGATCAGAAGTTAGTTTAGGCGAACGTTGTGGTATACTTAGTAAATTATTCTCTTTGTCACTGTGAAAGTGACTAAGGATCATATAATATGGAATATTAACTAAGTCATCTACTAGTGCAGAATATAAATGTAAAAGTGAATAATAAAGTAAATAACACCAGAGATTTTTATATTGGTTCAAACTTTCTGTTCTACGTTTAGTCCCAAACTCCTTCTGAATTCAGCTATAAACCCTCACTTGACTTGGCAGAAAAGGTATTACATCGCCTGAGCAACCGAATAGGACTTCTACCGCCTAAGCAACAGAATAGGACTTCTACTGCCTGAGCAACCGAATAGGACTTCTAATACAAACAATAAAATTGCCTCTGATAGAGTATGCTCTTGAGTAGCACTGATAAGTCAATAACGTACACCCTTCATATAATCTTCTCCTTTGTGGTATATAGTGTGATTCGTGAAGATAGGAGGTCTATTTAATTACTAATGAGATTTGCTTGAATGAACATGTGATTAGAATGAAAGTATTGAATGCAAATAGCAAGATTATTTAGACAATAAGAATGAGAAATAGAATCAGAATTAAGTGATTAAAACCATTGATTTTATGGCTATATATAGTGATTTAGAATTGCAATCATTCATGAAAAGTAGCGATCAAAAGATACAAAAGCAACTCTTGAATCAAGAGTTGTTTCTATTCATTGAAGTGAAGTGTGTTTTCAAAATATAGCTGTTATGAAGATTCAGCCGTCTGAGTGAAATAATTCAGCCAGCTGAATCGATTGAAAATCAAATCAGAGAAACAATAGTGCAAAAATCATGAAATTCAGCCGGTTGAATTCTTAATTTCAGCCGTCTGAATGTTCAATATTTGTTGTGCACGTGCACAGTCATACAGTCGACTGAACTATATGCTTCAGCCGGCTGAATGACTTGTTTTTTGCCATATCAAAGATTTTTTTCAAAAAAACTTTTTGTAAATGAACTACGTTATGAAATCTTTAGCATATGAACAATTTTTTGAAAAACAAATTAGATTGTGTGTGTGCATGTACCACTTTGGAGAGATTTTAACATGTATTAACTACTAGACTTAGACCGTGGACTAAATGTATTATTGAAGCTTCTGTCTGGAATCTGGTCTGTAATCTGTTAGATTATTTCTCGAGTAACATAGTATCTTCTCCTGCACATATGGTTAGTTCATATAATATTTACTTATATAGTTGTCACAATCAAAATATCAAAATGCAAGGTTCTAACATTCTCCCCCTTTTTGATGATGACAACTATGTAAGTTTGTAAATATATAAAAGCAATTTACTCCCCCTGACTGAATACTCCTCCTATCAATCAAATTCTCCCCTTCTGTTATCGATAAAAAAGAAGAAATAATCGATATGACAAATATAGACATATAAGCACACAAATAAGCATATAGTTTAGGGCAAGCAAATAAACATGAACATCATAGATAGCAAGCATATAAGAGCATTCAAATATGACAAATAAAGGACAATCTTACTTGGAAACATTAAAATACAATAAGCACATAAGAAAATGTCTTAAAATAATACGCCAAGTTGTTCTTAAGTGAAATATAAAATAAATATGGAAATCCTCACTGTCTTGTACTTCTTCTTTGTCTTTCGAAGTTGACCAAGTGAATGGTGCCGGATTTTCAACAACACCGGTCGATGTAGAGCCGGAACAAGAGAGTTTTTCCCGAATCTTGTCTAAAAAGCCTTTGATTGAGTTTAGCTTTTTGTTCGTTTTAGACACATTCTTTTCTACATTAGCTAAATGTCATCCAAGCTTGCTTTGATTTTGAGATAATGTTACAAGAGCTTGTTTTGGAGGCACGTCAACATTAAGTTCTTGAATTTCGTCGTCTTCTTCTTCTTGTCGAGGAGGTCGAGAGGAGGAAGAAGCGATATTCATGTCTCTCGGTTGAGGGATTCCTTGTTCACGATTAGCGGCCCATTGTTGAAAGCTAATAATTTGTTGGTGTTCGGAGTGTTTAGGAAGACCCATTAGACTTAGAGTCTTCGAGTTAAGCTCTCTGATTGTCATGAAATCTGAATCGGGTAAAGAAACTCCGAAATTTTGTAAAATGCGCATGATATAAGCTCCATGGTGAAGCGTTTTGTAGCTTCTCTTATGATTAATAGTGAGAAATTCATCCAAAATAATTTTTCCCCAATTTACCCTTTGGGATGAGTAAATAGCATATAGGGCTTGAAAATCCCTCTTATAGACCTTTTCGTAGCTTTCGGTCCGGGGTTGTAATGATCGAATGAGCGCATGGTGGATGATTCGTGCCTTCAGATGTAAGGCACTAGATTTCAAAATTGTCAAATCATCGGACAAAAAAAGATGTGAAACGTCGTCACGATTATACATTTCCACCTCAACATCGTCTATATCCAACCCTTCGGATGGACATCTTAGTATGTGACCTAGTCGTTGAAGGTCCACACACCAAGGTCCATATGCAATCGTCCTTGTTTTGGGGATCTTGGTGGTTGAGATTCATATTTGCAAAGAAGAGTTTAATTAAGAGAGGATTGATCTTAACACTGTTAGAATCATACCCAATCAGTGGGTCTAAACCATTAGCTTCGGCTATTTCTCGAATGGCATAGCCATTGAAATCGGGGAACTTCATGAAAGCTCCTTTAAATAATTTTGAATTTCTCATTGTGTTGAATCGCTTTATCGCCGTTTCGTTGTGTAGCCAAGCGCGAATTTAGCTCTCAGATGGTCCAGTAGTTGATTCACGAGCTCTTTTGGATCTTGGTGCCATTTGATTGATGAAAGTTTGAAGAAAAAAATGTAGTTTTTGAGGAGGCTAGGGTTTGTATTTAGGTTTGATGTGCATGTAAATGTGCATATTTTTACTTCCATATTTAATATAATTAAATTAAATAAATGATCATTTTAGGTGTTTTGACATGTTTAAACCAAAATTCAAATTATTTTCAAATCGTCATATATTCATCTTCATATAGGGGCAAAATGGTCATTTTTGTGCATATATTAATTTGAGAAAAACTACTTGGACATTTTTATGATTTTTTGTAGGAATTTGGATTCAAATGAAAGTGGTTTCATGAAGATATATGCATGCACAAGAGTGAAGAGAAACAAATGAAGATTGAAATAATTCATTTCATGTATCATAGAGGACCCCACCTACCCGCCACCTTGATGTACAAATTAGGAGCTAATGCACATACTAATGGCCATTAGAGTTTCATGCACACTTAATGGATGATTATCTCATGCTAATTATAACTTGGTGGCCATACTACCTCAAGGGAAGTTTGGGTAGTTCCCAAAAAATGAATTAGGATTTTAAAACATGTATAAATACCTCATATGTTCATGTAACCCTCCTCTCTTCCTCTTAGCTCATTAGTTTAGGAAAAATAAAACAAAGCTCTCTTTCTTCTTATGGCTACTTAGCCATTTCTTTTATGTAATTCTTCTTTTATGCAATTTTAAATACATGCTCTTTTCTTCTCTTGTTTATTTCCTTCCATATTAGTAGTGTAGATTTATTTTTCATGCAAGTAGAATAGCTTTAATTTTCTTATAATTAGATCTCTATTTACTTTGCTCTCTTTTCCCTCTTCTTTTTGTTCATGTTGCAATATACATTTGTTTATATGATAACAAATATGAGAGGCTAAACCCCTTCAATTTAGGGGTAATGAAGCTCTTTGGTATGTCGATTCAACATTTTGATCATTTATGCTCTCTTTTTGTGCTTAATGGCAATGTATGAATGATTTAAAATTTGTTGTTTTAGCTTTGAATTTGATAGCCTATGTTGTTGACACCAAATAGGCTATGCTTAAACAATCACTAAACACAAATTACCTCTTCATCTACATATGATTATGGTAATGAAGTGAATGTTGAAATCAAAATTTGATGGTTTATATTTCTAATCAATAGTTAATAGGCCATGCTTAAAATAGATTTTATTTTCAACTTCATTGTCATTTTTCATGAGAGTTAATAGTGATTTAAAGATTGTGTTATAGTTTGATGGCTTATGTTGAGCTAATTAATAGCAAAAATAAGCCATACTTATGATAAACACATCAATTAAACTCACTAATGACCAAAAAAGAGATCATAATTTCTTATTTTGTTGAACTATGTGATCTAGAGAATGGAATTACCTCTAAATTGCCTTCAAACTCTCATATTTTTATCACTTTCTTTTTGTCATTTTCTACATTTTTTTAGCTTAACACACACTTCAAATTCTTGGTTTAATTTGATTGAATTGAAATTTAAAATCTAACAATTCCTAACGGATCGACCCGTACTCGCCACGTACTAGAATTGTACGCCTTGTGCTTGCGGTTATTTTTATTATAAATTCGATCGACGTTGTTCTAACCAATAGAATTTCCATCGTAGAACAAGGTTTCTTTTGGAATAATGAGTGTTTAGGTAAAGTGAGAATGAAGGAGTAGATGGGAGTTATGTAGGGTTTGAGTGAATAGGTGAGTTGGGAAATGTGTAGAGCTATTTAAAAAAATGAAAACTGGTGGGCCATTCGGCTGAATAGAGGAAGACAGTCGGCTTGTATGCAGGAATTTTGAACCCGCAAGTTTATAGTGTAAAAAGTCATAATTCAGTCGGTTGATATATGGTGGTCAGTCGGTTGATTGTTGAGTTAAAACTTGAAACTTTGAATATTCAGTCGGTTGGGTTGAGGGGTCAATCGGCAGATGTGCAGGAAAGTTCTTCCCGCAAAAATATAGTGCAATTTTGATATAATTTAGTCGGTTGGTGGGTGAGGGTCAGTTGGCTGAGTTCTGAAAAAAAATTTGAAAAACTTTAAATGTTCAGTCGGCTGAGAGCCTATTGACAGCCGGCTAAAACTGTTGTTTGGCTGAGGTCAGGCTTTCTTTTAGTTTATTCTTAAATTAGTCAATTTATAAACTATATATGTGTGTTTTTGAGCTTTATTCTCATGTTAAACATAAATATAATTATTATTTCAATAAACACATTACAGATTCATAATACAACATTAAATATATAAACATATTAAAAAAATTAATTTCCTGAAGTCTTCGAGTCATCTGAGCTTGGTTCAACTTTGGTGATTTCATGTAATGGATGTATAGGAGACCAAACATTACGTTGAGCACCTTGTTCTTAAGAATTCGGAGACAAGGGAGGATGTTGTGGAGATGGATGGTGAACACTTTGCTTTAGAGACGATCCATAGAATTTAAGAGTTAATTGTTTAAGTAAATTTAATCGTCTTCCATGGTGTTTTTGTTCATAGTACATTTCGCGTTGTAATCCTAAAGTCTCACGTTGATAGTGATGGATTCGTCAATCTTTTCTTTGGTAGATGGTGAACCGAAATCCAAGTTTTTCTTAGCTCGCTTCCCAGTGGGTGTATATCCAGTATGGTGATTTGGTGATGGAGTAATCTTTACTGGAATATATACCAGAGTGTATTTGTTTGAGGAATTCGTAGAAGGGGTGGTGAAGACGATCGATTAAAGGTTGGAGCTTTCTTGGGACGACATTATAAAGAGAATGTTTTTTGTATATATGAGTTTAAAAGAAATTTGATCATGTATATATACTGAGCTTATTATCTATTTTATTGTTTTAAGGCTAATATTCTTTAGAAATTTACCGCCAAGAGAAAATTAAAGGTTAATATATAAAAGAGATTATAACCGCATATAAAATAATGCAACTTCCTCCCATGAGTGCAGAGTTCAAGTGCCATCATCTCCAAAAAATTTCTATTAAATTTTTATTTATTTTATAATTAAAAAAAATTATACTTTAATATCGCATTATAAATCATGTAACGACATAATTCCTAGTTCACGTCTTAATTTAAGAAAAAAATTTTCATTTAAGGGTTTAGTAAATATATCTGCAATTTTATTTTCTAATGGTACAAAATCAAGTGAAATAATACCTTTTTCTATATTATCGCGAGGAAAATGATGTTGAATATCAATATGTTTAGTTCTCGAGTGATTTATAGGATTTTTCGATAAATTTATGGCACTTGTATTATCATAATAAATTGTTGATTTAAATAGGTTTACTCCAAAATCTTGTAGTGTTTGATGCATGTATATTACTTGAGCACATGCCAAAGCACCAGAAATATATTCTGCTTCACACGTTGAAAGTGAAACATAATTTTGTTTCTTACTAAACGAAGATACAAAAGATTGTCTAATGAAATGACAAGTACCACTTGTACTCTTTCGATCCGTCTGACATCCTCCAAAATCAGCATCACTATATGATACTAACTCAAAAGGACATTCTTTCACAAAAAAGAGACCGTAGTCTTTAGTCTTGCTTAAGTAGTGCAAAATTCGTTTCACTGCCCGCAAATGTGATTCTTTGGGATTTGCTTGAAATCGTGCACACAAGCATACACTTATATCTGGACGACTAGCAGTTAAATAAAGTAAGGATCCGATCATACTTCGATATAGTTTTGGTCAACACTTTTGCCATTTTCATCTGGATCGAGATGTACCGTAGTGCTCATAGGAGTGGGTTTAGCAGAAGTGTTTTCCACACCAAAACGATTTATAAGATTATTACAATATTTTTCTTGATTAATAAAAATTCCATTATTTAATTGTTTAATTTGTAAACCAAGAAAATATGAAAGTTCTCCCATATGAGACATTTCAAATTCTCTTGTCATTATATTTGAAAATTCTTGACATAATTTTTCATTTGTAGAACCAAAATTAATGTCATCTACATAAACTTGTATGATAAAATATCATTTTTATCTTGTTTTATAAATAAAGTTTGATCTGCTTTTCCAATTATAAAACCAGAATTTATAGGATAAATTTTAAGACGATCATACCAAGCACGAGGTGCTTGTTTTAAACCGTATAAAGCTTTCTTTACTTTATAAACATGGTCTGGAAAATTTTCATGTGAAAATAAAGGTGATTGTTCTAAATATACATTTTCTTTTATAAAACCGTTTCGAAAAGCAATTTTTACATCCATTTGATATAGTTTAAAGTTATGAAACATGCAAATGATAATAAAATTCATATTGCTTCTAGTCGAGCTACTGGAGCAAATGTTTCCTCTCAGTCTATCCCTTCTTCTTGATTGTAGCCTTAAGCGACTAATCTAGCCTTGTTTCGAATAATATTCCCTTGCTCATTGGCTTTATTTTTGTAAATCCACTTAGTATCGATGACTGTTTGATCACTAGGTCTAGGAACTAAGTCCCAAACTTCGTTTCGTTCAAATTGATTTAATTCTTCTTGCATAGCTATAATCCAGTAATCATCAGTTGAGGCTTTTTAGTATTTTTGGGTTCAATGTTCGATAGGAAAGCTACATGACCCATTTGATTTACTTGATTTCGAGTTCTTACGTTAGTATTTACTTCTCCAATGACGTTTTTAATTGGGTGATTTCTTAGAAGTCTTAGTGGAGTTCGAATTTTATTTTCATTTGGTAAATTGTTGTTTTCATTTTCAACTTTATTTTCAATCATCTTCTGTGATATTTGATTTAGGAATTATTTCTTCATCTTCATTTTTATTATTAAATTTAAATTTTTTATTAAATGACACATGAAGTGTTTCTTCGATTATTTTAGTTCTTTTATTATAAATTTTGTATGCCTTGCTTCGTTCCGAGTATCTAATGAATATTCCTTCATCAGAATTTGGATCGAATTTACCAAGTTGGTCTTTTGTATTTAATAGAAAACATTTTGAGCCAAAAACTTTAAAATATGATATATTAGGTTTCCTTCCATTAAAAAGTTCATATGGAGTATGTTTTGTTAATGGTCTAATAGAGATACGATTTAAAACATAACAAGCAGTTGCTACAGCTTCTGTCCAAAAATGTTTAGATAGGGTGCTTCCATTTAATAAAGTTCTAGCGCTTTCTTGAAGTGTTCTATTTTTCCTTTCTACAACTCCGTTTTGTTGTGGAGTTCTAGGAAATGAAAAATTGTGAATAATTCCTTTCTTATTATAATAATTTTCAAAAATAACATTATCAAATTCACCACCATGATCGCTTCCTGTGTTTTTAATTTTTATATTCTTAATATTTTGAGTTCTCTTAGCAAAGATTTCAAAATTTTCAAAAGTAACACTTTTGTTTTTCATAAATATTGTCCAGGCGTATCTTGAAAAATCATCTACAATTATGAAAGCATATCTATTATGATTTATAGATTGTACTTGAGTTGGTCCAAAAAGATCCAAATGTAATAACTCAAATGGTTGTAGCGTAGAAATTATTTTCTTGGATTTAAAAGAAGATTTGGTTAATTTTCCTAACTGACAAGCGTCATAAATACTATTTACTTTAAAATTCATTTTTGGTAATACTTTTACTAAATTATTCTTATATTTTTTGCTTATAGCTTTAAAGTTTATATGACAAAATATTTTGTGCCATAACCAAGGATCATTTTCTTTGGCTACTAGACACATATTTGTGTTATGATTTACTTTCATATTTAATATGTATATATTTCGTTCACTAGTTCCTTTAAAAATTAGATTTTTGTTTTGATCGATTATATTGCATTTATTTTCAGAAAAAGGTATATTAAAACCTTTATCGCATAGTTGACTTATACTATGCAAATTATGTTATAAATTGTTGACTAGTAAAACATTTGTAATAAGTGGTAAGTTAGATATACCGTCATTGCTCACATTGCCTTTGCCGATGATATAACCTATATCCAAATGTGACAGATCCTCCATCTGAGTAGATAATGTTAGTCAGCATATCTTTGTCTCCAGTCATATGTTTTGAGCAACCACTGTCAAGTATCCACTTTCCTCTTTTCTTAGTTGGTACGTGCAAAAAATATAGAGATGACGTTGGTACCTACCTTTTATTAAGGTCCTAAGAGTCAGATCTTAGAAGACCAAACCCATGAGGGTTTAGTATTTCCTTTATTAGTAAAATTTTCATTTTTATGAACTGAACTTATAAAAGAATTAATATACTTATTTCTGATTGAATTATTATTAGTTTTTGGTACCCTAATTTTTATAGTATTTGTGTTGCCGATAACCTACTTTTGAGTGAAAACCTTTGGTTTTGGTTTTACAAAATTCTTATGTAGATTGAATTTTTTTTAACACCCCTATTTTTTGATAACATTATTCAAAAGATTTAATCAGATAAATTAAATAGAATAATATAAGAATTAGAATGATAAGGAGATTGAGATTTGAATAAACGATAAGAAGGACGTGCTTAATAAATTAAATGGGCTTAAGAATGGTTTGTAAGCTAATTAAATTGCACAAGGGCATATTGGGAAATAGCTGCGCCCTATTACCGTAACCCTTATATATTCTCGTACCTTATACCATTCACGTTCATTTTCTCATTTTCACAAAACTTAAAAATGTAAGAAAAGAAGAGCTTAGAGCAGGCCATTGCTAGGAGAAGAAAAATTCAAGTAAAGCTTAGAATTAAAGCAAGAGGAATAAATCTTAATCTCAATCCAATCTCCTTATCCTAATCAAGGTGAATAATAATATATATCATCTCTATTTTTTGTTTATAATCAATTGTTATCGGATTTAAGATTAAATCCATTTTAATGATAATTTGGATGATGATATGCTTGGATTATAACATGTTAGATTTAAACAAGATTGTTTAAATATGGTTTTACACGGTTTTAAGGGTAAAACTGATTATAATTGATTCGAATGCCATGAGAAAATTTTATGTTATGTAAAACATGATTTTGGAGTTGGGTTTTAATTTTCATAATTTTCCAAGTTATGGAGAATTTATTATGAATTTTTGAAGGAAAATATGGTTAATTGGATTTAGAAATTTATTTCAGAAATTACATTGAGAATTTAGGTTTGAAATTTAGATATGTTAGATAACATATTAAAATTGAATTTTTGTAATTTTTGAGGATTTTTCCTAAGTGATTTACTATGAGAATTAAATTGTTTGAAAGGAGGACCTAAATGATTTAATTGTTTCGCTTAATGGAAGGGCTTATTTGTTAAATTAACCTTGATTTAGATCTAAAATCATGTGGTAGTTATTTTGGAAAATAATATGAAAAGTTAAGGCAACCAATCACAGGTTTACAAGTAGGTAGGTTAGTTAGAAAGTATTAGCTTTAATTGGCATTAATCAACTTTTAACTAGAAATGTGGGTTCCGCCTCTATTATAAGCATCTTTCGACCTTATGCTTCAGCCTTCAATTTAGTCGAAACCCCACAAAGCCGAAACCAATACACAAGGTATCAATATTGGTACGTAGTGAATTGGAGAAAGGCGGAAGGCATGGTGTCAAAACATAGCTTCCGATGGGAACGAAACCTTTGTTTTGCTTTTAAATGTTAGCGCCTACCTTTGTTTTACTAAAGCTTTCGACATAGTCGAACATATGTTATCGAAAGGGGTTTTAAATAGCTTTCGAAGAGGGTTGCCATCTTTCATTTTTAAGTATGATGCTTTCGAATGAGTCCCTTTGACTATAAGATAATGCTTTCAAAAATGATGGTTCCGACCTAGTTGAAACCCTGTTGTCGTTCTTTTTCTAATCGAGTGTATTGAAGTCATCGATGCTTTCGAAGGGTAGCTTTTGTTTTGAAGATGTACTAAGCCACTTCCTAAATGCTTCCGAAAGGGTTCAAGGGTTTCGAAGGCAATGGCTTCGAAAGAGGGTATCGATGCTAACCTTCAATGGTTTACTTAAATATTTTGAAGTTTTTAAAGGATGATGCCAACGCCATCAAACTTTCCCCAAACAATTTTATATGAAGATTTAGGGATTTGAAAGAGATATTTTTGTATATATTCACTTTGACCCAAAAGATGTTTTTAAAGAAAAACCCAATGGTTTCGAAAGAGTTAGTTTCATTGGTTTTGAAGCTATGTTTCTAAGGATTATTAAGTAATGCTTTAGAACTTTTGAAAGGTACATTTTGGTTTCGAAAGAGATGACTTAAAGAGCTTCGAAAGGTATATATATTTTGTGTTTTGAAAAGAAGTTGTCTATGCTTTCGAAGGAGTTTATCCAGGGGTTTCGAAAGTAACGTTTTAAGGTTTCGAAAGCCTTAGTTTTCAAAAAAAATAACCCAATCTCATTTTAAAGGAAAACCATAGCATAAATAAAGAGTTTTGAAATGATTTTTACTATGGATTTTTTGAAGAATTTTTCCTTGATTAATAGGTTATTGGGATTAACCAAGTTATTATGTTTTCTTCTTCATATATGTATATATATTCACATTGTAATGGACCCATAACTGCATTTTGGGGAAGGGCAGAATAACCAGCTAGGTTGACCCAGTAGTGAATATAAATTAATTTAACTCCTGAATGAATAGAATTGCATCCAGGAGGTCAGGAAGACCAGAATATAGGATGCTAAAATATTGATTAAAGAAGTTGTCAAGGAGACAGGTTCATAGTAAACCTATGAAAACTATGTACAAAAGTTGTCAGGGAGACATGTTTATAGTAAACCTACGAAAACTATGATTAGAAAGAGTTATTGGAAGACGCCAATAGGTTTGTAGTGAACCCATGAAAACTATATCGGATTAAGTTATTGACATATGTCAATAGGTACCCAGTCAAACCATGAAAACTAGGATAAGAGGGAAGTCATTGGAGTTACCAATAGGTTCAGGGAGAACCCATGAAACAATGATGTTATTGGCACGGGCCAATAGGTTCTTAGTGATCCCATGAAAACTTTGAAATATGACAGGGAGTCGATAAATTTGAATTGGTTAATAGTAAGCCTATGAAAACTATGAAACTGGACATGGAGTCCATAAACATTAAACAGGTTATTGGTCAGTCCATGAAAACTAATAGGTTAATAGTGACCCTAAAAACTATAAATGAGACAGTTACTCAGAATAAATGGGGATGAGAAATCCAGACTTGATTTACTTGTTTGCATATCATCATATTATGTCAAACTACTATGTTCTAACCATATGGATGCAGGAGCACAGTGTAAAGTTTTATTTAGGTTTTAGGATACTAGTGAGGGGAAAACATGTTCCACTAAGCGGCATGGTCTCACTAGATATCTAAATGTTTGAGATGGTAGATTATTATTCATACCAGCTTTATGTCTGACTTAAAGTTTATGTTTTGCCCTTAAGCTCTCGGGTTCTCAATTGATTTTGAGTAGTTTGAGAGTTGAGGTTTTCAGGTACCTCTTTAGACGAATAAGCTTCCGGAGACGGCAGGAGGCATGATAGCTATCTAGAGTTCTCTTTTATTTTGATTCCGCTGTGTTGTTGTTGTAAAGGAAAAGTTGCTCAATTGCCTAAATATACTCTGATCATCCAAGGGGACATCTTCATATGTCGCTCTTGGCATATGTTGTAATAAATATATTTTCTTTGAACGTGACATTCGTTTTGGGATTATGTAACGAATTTGAAATATTTTGAAATAGAATGAGAAAGTTGTTTGTTGATTTAAATTTTTTTCCATATCCACGTGTTTCTGTTATATCAATGTTTCTAAAATTACCGTATTTGGTCACCGATGTAACGACCCACAAATTTCAGTTGTTTTATTTATTTAATTAATTGAATTTTGTGAAATTTTAAACAGTAAAATTTGGAAATATAAATTTGATATTTGAAATGCGTCTAATTAAACATAGCAACTGGTAAATTTTCGTCCGAAAATATGAAAATTTATTTCGCGCGTAAATTTACTTCAATTTAATCAGTTAAAATTGATGATAATAAAATGTTTTCCAAACCTAAATATTTTACATAAAAAATTTCTAAATCATCTTCTGAGTAAGTAATCATCTTTCGTTTTTCAAAATTTGGACTTCTGTTGCTCCGTTTATCTTATTTCTGGCAAAATTGCAGCATTTTGGGTACCGATACCGACTTTTGATCGGATGATCGTAACACAGATATCTATGTACCGTTTTAATCATATTGTAATATCCCGGAAATTTTAACAATATCAATTTAATAATCTGTTAAATAATTAAATTGATATTGATGATCTTTGATAATAAGATTTGAATTTAATTTAATAATCTGATTAAATTAGTATTTAATTGATGATTTTATCTTTTAAAAGTTAATAAGTATAATGTATTATTTTTAATATGTATGGATTTTAAAGATTATGGAATTGTTATTTAATTGAATAAATAGTTATATATGTATATATATATAACTTAACTTTTTAAATTGAATCTTATGATTTAATTTAATTTGAACTTGAATTTAAGCTTTGAAATTCAAAAGGATAAATATTTAAATTGTTTTGGATTTTAGAATATTTGTATAAACTTTTATTTTAAAATATAATTTGTTTTTGTTTCTTTAAAAAGTAATATATATATAGATAAGTATTTTATAAATAAGAAAAGGCTTTTGATTTACTTTTAAAATAAATAGGATTATGAATAAATACTTAAAAGACAAGTGTCATTTATCTAATGCCTTGTTTTAACATGTGTAAATAAGTGGATTTATCTATGTGACAAGTGTCTTATTTATTTTCTTTTTTCTCTTATTTTTATAAAATTACAAATTTACTTACATATAAACATTTGTACTTCTTTACTTCATTTTTTCTATTAAACAAGATAAATTCAAAACTCCTTCCTCTAGTAAAAGTCTGGAAATAGATCAGTAATCTAAACTCCTCTCAAAACCACAATTTCAATTCATTTTCAAAACCTCTTCTCTAGTACAATCCTCTAATCTAAAATCTGAAATCAAATATTCAGTAACTACCTCAAACCAAATCAAAGGTCTGTAACCATTCCTAAATCCAAAAACAAAAGCCTGTAATCTTCTTGCAACTAGAGAAATCAAATCCCTGTAACTAAGTTGCAGATCTGAAATCATCTCAAGGCCTTCAAAACATCTTCATTTTTCAATCTGGGAACATTTTAAAGTCTACCTGCATTTTTCTCAAATCTGGAAACAACTCAGTTCAAAACTGTCTGCATTCATTCTTCTCATCTCTGGAAGCCAGCATGCATGTGGTTCAAAGCAGTTTAAGCTCAACAACTCAAGTTTTTAAATCAATGAGGCATGCAAGTTTTAAGTTCAAAAGCTTTTCAAAATAAAGTAGGATCGGTCATCTTTAAACAGGTGAGTAACATTCTATTTTTAAGGTTTAAGTTATGAAAGATGGTTGCATGTGAATATTTATAAGTGGTTCTACATATCTATGTATTGATGTATGATTATATATGTGAGTTTCTATGTATACATGGATGAATAGTTATGTGTGCATGTCTGTTATCTTTGAACTCTGTTCTGTTTGTTGCCCAGACTCAAGAATTCCTTTTAAAATCTCTTACCACTGGATCTAGTTTTTGTAATGACTTAATTTACAAACAAGAATGGTTTGATTTATCATATACTAATGTTAAAAAGTTTAATTTAAGTCAAACTTTTAGTCTGAGTGTCTCTGTAACCATAATAGCAGTACATGTTATATAAAAGTGAAAATTCAAACTTTGTAATTTATAAATTCAGGTTTATAAATTGAATAGGTAAGTTATAATATGATTTTTAACTTTAAAATCATAATTTTTAGTTTGTTAATAAAGGTGCAGTTTTGGTTTAAGCAAAATATGAGTTTTAGGTAATATCTGATGATCTCAGTGGTCTGGGAAGTTATGATCGTCATTGGTGATTGATTAATGATCGGTGATGGTAGAAATATTGTCTGGAAGGTGTTTAATTCATGGAGGAAGTAGCAGTAGTGGATTCTTTGCTAGAACCCTAGTTTTAGCGTGTCTTGGAAATTTGGTCACTGCGGTATATTTAGTCGATCGAGTGCAAAGGGGTTTTGAGGGTTGAAAGCTTGGTCGTAGGCGAGACTGTGGCCGGCGGTGGAGGATCTCTGATGGACGGAGTGACGTGGGGGAAGTGTTGACAGGTTTTGGTGATGGTCTGGACTTTTGTTCCAGGTTTTTGAAATTTGAACTCGATTTCGATTTTGCGTGATGTTCGAAGAGGTGATGGTCGTTTTCTGGTCTAGGAAGGATTGTCGACTTGTAGAGATACG
The DNA here is from genome assembly GCA_030737815.1 of Allium fistulosum. Taxonomy (NCBI): domain Eukaryota; kingdom Viridiplantae; phylum Streptophyta; class Magnoliopsida; order Asparagales; family Amaryllidaceae; genus Allium; species Allium fistulosum. Next base: position 1,153,422,973 of record CM060901.1, read on the forward strand.
CGAGGTTGGTCGGAGTTGCCGTAGGTGACCGTGCACGTGCACGAGATCGAAGATTGTATCTGGGTGAAGTCTGTTTCACAGGAGAAGACGAATGCAAGTTTTCTCGGGTTTGTTCGTGGGAGTCCCGGAAATTTTGATGTGCGACTCGAAGTTGTTGGAGCTGGAAGGTTGGACTCAAGTGACAGAGAAGGACTCGAGATTTTCGAGAGTTTTTGCGAGGGAGACTCGGGAATTTAGGGTTGCGACTCGAAGCAAAATAGGATTGGCTCGAGTACTTTGGTTGTTGACAGGTTATTAAACTGTCTGTTTCTAAAAACTTTAAACTGGATTTAAAATTGTAAAGGAAATTTTAAAACAAGAATTTAAATCAAGTTTAACTATATAGATTCAAGTTGGTTTTGAATCTTAAAGGTTTGAAATAAATAAGTTATAAATTTATATGGTTTAAATAGGTTTTAAATGATAATTAGATTTAATTAAATGTTTAAAAATAAAAAGGAATTTGGTTTAAACTCTTCTTAAATTTCTTTTATAATAGATAAGAATTTTTAATAAGTAAAAGTTTTTAAATTGGTTTTAAAAACTTAGTTAAAAATAAATTGGAATTCATTTTAAATACAGAATTTAAAATGAAATTTAAAAGTAGATTTGAAATGGATGTTTCAAATATAAATTGTAAATGATAACTTGTTTATCAAATAAAATAAAGTTTATCTTAAATTAATTAAAGACTTGTGTTTATTTAATTTATTAGGAGATTTAATAGATAATTAATTTAATTTGATTAATTAATCATTTGGATTAATTAAATAGGTAATTAAAGGTTTAAACTAATTTATTTATGATTAAGATTAATTAATTAGGGATGATTAATTTATAATTGAGGATTATAAATTAGAGTATTATTTAATGGTTAGAAATTAATTAATAAGTAATTAAATATTAATTAAGTTATGGTTAACACTTAATTAATTTAGTAATTAGGGATTAATAAATTGGTTATTAAGATTTATTAATTTAGGATTAATAATAATTAATCTAAGTTAATTACTTAAGGAAAGTAATTAAATAATTGTTAATGAAGTCATTAACTATGGATTATTAAATAATTAATTAATAGGATTAATTTTGATAATTAATTAGTTGAATTAATTTAAAGATAATCAATTATAGAATTTGTTTAAATGTAATTACTTATTGGAAGTAATTAAGAATTAATTACTTATTGTAATTAATTGAAGTTAATTTGATTTAGTTAAATTAATTAATTAAGTTTAATTAATTTAGAATAATCAAGAGATGATTTGATAATAATTACTTAATGTAATTGTTAAGGTAAGTTTATTTAGAGAAGTAAATAATAAGATAATTACTGGAAGTAATTAGTTGAATAAATGATTTTATTAATAGAAGTAATTTGAGTTAATTACTTTGAATAATTAATCAAGGGATTAATTAAGAAATTAATTAAGGAATAATTAATTTAGTTAATGAAAGTAATTAAGGGTAGTTAATTACTGATTGAAGATTAATCAAGGTGATTAATAAATGTTGTTTAATTAAAAATTAATTACTTAATGTAATTAATTTAATTGAGTAATTAATAATTAAGTTGAAATTAAGGATCATTAATTAATATAATTAATGATGTAATTAAGATTGATTAATTTAATAATAATTAATAATGAAGTGATTAATTAATGTAATTAATTATAGTGATTAATTTAATTAATTTTAGTTAATAAATTAATGATGTAATTAAAGGTTAATTACTATAAGTGGTTAAGAATAATTAAGTTAAGTAATTAATTGAAATAAAATTACTTGGATGTAATTAAAAGATAATAAATCAAGATGATTAATTGAAATGAATTATTAAAGGATAATTAATTGATTGTAATTAATTAATGGTTAAGTAAGAAGGATTTATAAAATGAAGTAATTAATTTAATTCAATTTAAATTAAGATGAGATAAATCATTACTTATGAATGGGTGTTAGTATTGGATACTTGACTTTGATTGATATCTCTGATGAGATATATGCTGTGTGATATGGATGTTAGTTGAATTGTATGGATTATCTGATGATGTTGATTATCTGTTGTGAATTATCTTTCTTTGTGTATAAAGATAATAAATTAAATTGTTTTAACCTTTAAAACAACTTGGCCTTAAAAGATACGCTTTGGATTTCGATGAGACCGGGATCGGGTTTCCGTATACCGGATTTCCAGGTCTGGAGACCCGAATACCACATCGATCCAAATTAACGATAGGTCGTGAATCAAGTGAAGATGAAGATTCAGAGTGCAAGGGTTATTGTCGTTAACTCTGAGGGTGATTCCAAAACGAGTGTAACGAGATAATGCCTTCGGTTTCGTTCGAACCCGGAACGAACTTATATGGATTGAATGCTTTCAGCACATCGTCAGGTGGACGATGAGCATTCTAAGATAGATGTGTTCTATTTAAAGGTAATCGTGACCTCAAGCCTCACAAACCGGGAATGGCTAAAACAGGGGAGGTGCAGCAAGGTTAGTGGGTAGCACCCAAGTAGGACAAGATTACCTCTATCTAGAAGTCCCTTCTTATTTCGGCTTAGTGTGTGCGGTTGCTGATCCCAACCGTGAGGTATCTTGTGCGGGAATTATCCAGTAAGGGATGTTCCGGCCTTGTGTTGCAGGGGATTGGGAGTGATCCTCGGTACGGTGATCTAGGCCACGTACTGTGACGGGCGGTACCCCGGTAGCCCTGCCATTGTATGGAATCCAAAATCCAATAAGTGCCAACGGACTTGATTGTATAACCCACTTTGTGGCTAGTATGCTGGAATTTAATAATGTAACAATTTCAGCTATTTCATATTTATTTGAAAACCCTAGACCCTATTATAATACAATCGAATTTCCTATCAAATGTTTTGGTTAGCGTAAGGTAAAAACTTACCCATGTTTATGTGTGGGAAGTCTTACGTGATACCTTTTCTTTCAAAAGGTTTTGAAGTTAAACAAGTTTAACCTGTTACTCACACCAGACCCATGTCTGACCCAAGTTGTTTATTTCTGTTTTATAAACTCTTGGGTACTCAAATTTTTACGAGTAGCCAAGGGATTCAGGTTAGCCTTGACGAATTGTGGAGGAGCAATGGAGCAGGAGGCTTCGGCGTTGTAGATAGATAGTAGTTTCCGCTGTGTTGATCTTGTTTAGATCTTTGTTTTGTATTGAGTTGTAATAACTAGACAGATGTTTATAACTGTCTAGTATATGATGTGTAATCTGTGTAACTCTGATAAGTGTTGTATATGATACTATGTAATATTTATGTGATATAATATATTTTGTTCGTTTCCGCTGTGAGTATTTGTGTTTGTTTCTTTTCTCTTCTTCTCTTTTCTACTTCTCACCCCTTTCTTTCTTATTAACGATGCGACTTTCTGTGGAGAGAAAGTCGTGGTCGTTACAGTGGTATCAGAGCATAGGTTGAGCGAATGCCTAAGCTTTTGGTTAAGTGAATATCAGAGCACTAGGTTGAGTGAATACCTAGGTTCAGAAGAATTGTTCATTAGAGATAGGATCTGTAGCAACCTATTTGAGTCTAAGAATATATATATACGAGAGCGTGTATTTGTTAGTTATATAAAATGGTTTTATATTGTGTTAATTGATCGGTTGAGTGGTATATGGATTCTGGTCAATACGAGTAGCTAACGTTATTGATAGGGATCTCTAAACACTTGAACCAAGCCAACGGACACAATATTGTTTTAAAGAGGTAGATGAAATAATTTTACCCAGAAATAATCTCTATATAAAAAAAAATATATCATTTTAAATATATATATTTATGTATTTCTACCTATTTATTGGGTTACCTGTTCGGGTTTTCCAATATAAGTTATAAAGGTAGATAAGGTGGTAGTGTGTGTAACACAATTACCAATAATTGGAGTCTGAGTGTTGAGGTTGGAAGTGTATCTGTCGAGACTGTAAACCCAATACCGTCTCGAGTAAGCTTTGCTGTGGTAAAGGATTTCATCGATCTCCGAAGGAAACTGTAATGGTTCGGAGTTTATCTCTGAAGTTTGGATGAGTAGAGTTGGATCTGTCGATGAGGCAGAAGCGAGTGATGGTACCTTGATACCTCAGGTAATAGTAGCTGTATGATGAGATACAGTGACGATGGATGTTCCCGAAGATGTTTTCTTTGGAACAAGATTAAGGAAGTGTGTATGCTTTGGTATTGTGGCTGAGTTCAGCATGGTGTTTCTGTTTGGTTTGGAGTTCGAGTTTCTCGAAGATCTTTGGAATAGGAAGTCCTTGGCATCAGTGTCAGCAGTGCAGCTCGGAGTATTCTGTGATGGCAGGAAGTTTTCTAGCTGAGCAGTTTTCTGGAAGTGAAGTTCAGAAGCAGCAGAGTGGATCCATTTCTTCGATAAATTGGATAAATAAGTGTAAGCTGTTCTGATTGGTAAAGAGAGAACAGTCTGTTTGGAAATAGGTTGGGTTGATCGCAAAAGTGACTTGCGATTGTCTGAGTGTTCTCTTGGGTTGTCAGAATTTTTCTGGATGTCTTCAGAGAAGTCAGGAGTTTGTCCGCATCTGAAGGGTGAGTTTTCTTATCGACTGGATTCCAGGAGTGATACCGGTGGTTCAGTCTAGTGGAAGGATGTTTCCTAGAGATGGAGTTGGCGAAGCAACTCAAGTTTTGCTGGAGTATCTAAGTTTTATTTATGGATCAGTGAACCTTATTTCTGGAATAAGTTGTCCAGTCTGTGCTTGTGTTCTACCTCAGATCAGAGTTGAGCAGCGAAAGCAGTTTGGAGTGTATCTCTGGATGGGAGAAGTAAGTTTGGAATCTACTGATGTTGTGAAGTAGAGTTATGTTTGGATCTCGTCTGTGTTCTGATTTGGATAAGTATTTGGACTTCTGAATTGAATTGTCAGTTTGGATAACTGGAATTCATTGTGTTTTACGTATCTCTGAGAGAGTACGTATTTGATCTATCTCTGGTTTTAGAATCTGCAGTTTTGGGAAGTTTGGTAGTTGAGTCAGACTCGTCTGTAGTCTGATATTCTATTTAGTTCTATAGATCTAGATGAGTAGGAGATCTATAGCTTAGTAGTTTAGATTGTTTGTAGAGCGAGTATTCCAGTATATATATATACTTGGGGAAACTCGAGGAATTTTATCTAGAATTTAGTCTAGATAGTTAGAATTGATTGATTGGATGATTTGGTTGCTATGATTGCTAGCATATGGATGATAGTATATGCTTGTGTTTTGAATTAAAATCTTTAATAAGATTATTAAATTACCTTTGTTTAAATTTCGGGGACGAAATTATTTTAAGGGGGGAGGAATGTAATATCCCGGAAATTTTAACAATATCAATTTAATAATCTGTTAAATAATTAAATTGATATTGATGATCTTTGATAATAAGATTTGAATTTAATTTAATAATCTGATTAAATTAGTATTTAATTGATGATTTTATCTTTTAAAAGTTAATAAGTATAATGTATTATTTTTAATATGTATGGATTTTAAAGATTATGGAATTGTTATTTAATTGAATAAATAGTTATATATGTATATATATATAACTTAACTTTTTAAATTGAATCTTATGATTTAATTTAATTTGAACTTGAATTTAAGCTTTGAAATTCAAAAGGATAAATATTTAAATTGTTTTGGATTTTAGAATATTTGTATAAACTTTTATTTTAAAATATAATTTGTTTTTGTTTCTTTAAAAAGTAATATATATATATATAAGTATTTTATAAATAAGAAAAGGCTTTTGATTTACTTTTAAAATAAATAGGATTATGAATAAATACTTAAAAGACAAGTGTCATTTATCTAATGCCTTGTTTTAACATGTGTAAATAAGTGGATTTATCTATGTGACAAGTGTCTTATTTATTTTCTTTTTTCTCTTATTTTTATAAAATTACAAATTTACTTACATATAAACATTTGTACTTCTTTACTTCATTTTTTCTATTAAACAAGATAAATTCAAAACTCCTTCCTCTAGTAAAAGTCTGGAAATAGATCAGTAATCTAAACTCCTCTCAAAACCACAATTTCAATTCATTTTCAAAACCTCTTCTCTAGTACAATCCTCTAATCTAAAATCTGAAATCAAATATTCAGTAACTACCTCAAACCAAATCAAAGGTCTGTAACCATTCCTAAATCCAAAAACAAAAGCCTGTAATCTTCTTGCAACTAGAGAAATCAAATCCCTGTAACTAAGTTGCAGATCTGAAATCATCTCAAGGCCTTCAAAACATCTTCATTTTTCAATCTGGGATCATTTTAAAGTCTACCTGCATTTTTCTCAAATCTGGAAACAACTCAGTTCAAAACTGTCTGCATTCATTCTTCTCATCTCTGGAAGCCAGCATGCATGTGGTTCAAAGCAGTTTTAAGCTCAACAACTCAGGTTTTTAAATCAATGAGGCATGCAAGTTTTAAGTTCAAAAGCTTTTCAAAATAAAGTAGGATCTGTCATCTTTAAACAGGTGAGTAACATTCTATTTTAAGGTTTAAGTTATGAAAGATGGTTGCATGTGAATATTTATAAGTGGTTCTACATATCTATGTATTGATGTATGATTATATATGTGAGTTTCTATGTATACATGGATGAATAGTTATGTGTGCATGTCTGTTATCTTTGAACTCTGTTCTGTTTGTTGCCCAGACTCAAGAATTCCTTTTAAAATCTCTTACCACTGGATCTAGTTTTTGTAATGACTTAATTTACAAACAAGAATGGTTTGATTTATCATATACTAATGTTAAAAAGTTTAATTTAAGTCAAACTTTTAGTCTGAGTGTCTCTGTAACCATAATAGCAGTACATGTTATATAAAAGTGAAAATTCAAACTTTGTAATTTATAAATTCAGGTTTATAAATTGAATAGGTAAGTTATAATATGATTTTTAACTTTAAAATCATAATTTTTAGTTTGTTAATAAAGGTGCAGTTTTGGTTTAAGCAAAATATGAGTTTTAGGTAATATCTGATGATCTCAGTGGTCTGGGAAGTTATGATCGTCATTGGTGATTGATTAATGATCGGTGATGGTAGAAATATTGTCTGGAAGGTGTTTAATTCATGGAGGAAGTAGCAGTAGTGGATTCTTTGCTAGAACCCTAGTTTTAGCGTGTCTTGGAAATTTGGTCACTGCGGTATATTTAGTCGATCGAGTGCAAAGGGGTTTTGAGGGTTGAAAGCTTGGTCGTAGGCGAGACTGTGGCCGGCGGTGGAGGATCTCTGATGGACGGAGTGACGTGGGGGAAGTGTTGACAGGTTTTGGTGATGGTCTGGACTTTTGTTCCAGGTTTTTGAAATTTGAACTCGATTTCGATTTTGCGTGATGTTCGAAGAGGTGATGGTCGTTTTCTGGTCTAGGAAGGATTGTCGACTTGTAGAGATACGCGAGGTTGGTCGGAGTTGCCGTAGGTGACCGTGCACGTGCACGAGATCGAAGATTGTATCTGGGTGAAGTCTGTTTCACAGGAGAAGACGAATGCAAGTTTTCTCGGGTTTGTTCGTGGGAGTCCCGGAAATTTTGATGTGCGACTCGAAGTTGTTGGAGCTGGAAGGTTGGACTCAAGTGACAGAGAAGGATTCGAGATTTTCGAGAGTTTTTGCGAGGGAGACTCGGGAATTTAGGGTTGCGGCTCGAAGCAAAATAGGATTGGCTCGAGTACTTTGGTTGTTGACAGGTTATTAAACTGTCTGTTTCTAAAAACTTTAAACTGGATTTAAAATTGTAAAGGAAATTTTAAAACAAGAATTTAAATCAAGTTTAACTATATAGATTCAAGTTGGTTTTGAATCTTAAAGGTTTGAAATAAATAAGTTATAAATTTATATGGTTTAAATAGGTTTTAAATGATAATTAGATTTAATTAAATGTTTAAAAATAAAAAGGAATTTGGTTTAAACTCTTCTTAAATTTCTTTTATAATAGATAAGAATTTTTAATAAGTAAAAGTTTTTAAATTGGTTTTAAAAACTTAGTTAAAAATAAATTGGAATTCATATTAAATACAGAATTTAAAATGAAATTTAAAAGTAGATTTGAAATGGATGTTTCAAATATAAATTGTAAATGATAACTTGTTTATCAAATAAAATAAAGTTTATCTTAAATTAATTAAAGACTTGTGTTTATTTAATTTATTAGGAGATTTAATAGATAATTAATTTAATTTGATTAATTAATCATTTGGATTAATTAAATAGGTAATTAAAGGTTTAAACTAATTTATTTATGATTAAGATTAATTAATTAGGGATGATTAATTTATAATTGAGGATTATAAATTAGAGTATTATTTAATGGTTAGAAATTAATTAATAAGTAATTAAATATTAATTAAGTTATGGTTAACACTTAATTAATTTAGTAATTAGGGATTAATAAATTGGTTATTAAGATTTATTAATTTAGGATTAATAATAATTAATCTAAGTTAATTACTTAAGGAAAGTAATTAAATAATTGTTAATGAAGTCATTAACTATGGATTATTAAATAATTAATTAATAGGATTAATTTTGATAATTAATTAGTTGAATTAATTTAAAGATAATCAATTATAGAATTTGTTTAAATGTAATTACTTATTGGAAGTAATTAAGAATTAATTACTTATTGTAATTAATTGAAGTTAATTTGATTTAGTTAAATTAATTAATTAAGTTTAATTAATTTAGAATAATCAAGAGATGATTTGATAATAATTACTTAATGTAATTGTTAAGGTAAGTTTATTTAGAGAAGTAAATAATAAGATAATTACTGGAAGTAATTAGTTGAATAAATGATTTTATTAATAGAAGTAATTTGAGTTAATTACTTTGAATAATTAATCAAGGGATTAATTAAGAAATTAATTAAGGAATAATTAATTTAGTTAATGAAAGTAATTAAGGGTAGTTAATTACTGATTGAAGATTAATCAAGGTGATTAATAAATGTTGTTTAATTAAAAATTAATTACTTAATGTAATTAATTTAATTGAGTAATTAATAATTAAGTTGAAATTAAGTATCATTAATTAATATAATTAATGATGTAATTAAGATTGATTAATTTAATAATAATTAATAATGAAGTGATTAATTAATGTAATTAATTAAGTATTAATGTAATTAATTATAGTGATTAATTTAATTAATTTTAGTTAATAAATTAATGATGTAATTAAAGGTTAATTACTATAAGTGGTTAAGAATAATTAAGTTAAGTAATTAATTGAAATAAAATTACTTGGATGTAATTAAAAGATAATAAATCAAGATGATTAATTGAAATGAATTATTAAAGGATAATTAATTGATTGTAATTAATTAATGGTTAAGTAAGAAGGATTTATAAAATGAAGTAATTAATTTAATTCAATTTAAATTAAGATGAGATAAATCATTACTTATGAATGGGTGTTAGTATTGGATACTTGACTTTGATTGATATCTCTGATGAGATATATGCTGTGTGATATGGATGTTAGTTGAATTGTATGGATTATCTGATATTGTTGATTATCTGTTGTGAATTATCTTTCTTTGTGTATAAAGATAATAAATTAAATTGTTTTAACCTTTAAAACAACTTGGCCTTAAAAGATACGCTTTGGATTTCGATGAGACCGGGATCGGGTTTCCGTATACCGGATTTCCAGGTCTGGAGACCCGAATACCACATCGATCCAAATTAACGATAGGTCGTGAATCAAGTGAAGATGAAGATTCAGAGTGCAAGGGTTATTGTCGTTAACTCTGAGGGTGATTCCAAAACGAGTGTAACGAGATAATGCCTTCGGTTTCGTTCGAACCCGGAACGAACTTATATGGATTGAATGCTTTCAGCACATCGTCAGGTGGACGATGAGCATTCTAAGATAGATGTGTTCTATTTAAAGGTAATCGTGACCTCAAGCCTCACAAACCGGGAATGGCTAAAACAGGGGAGGTGCAGCAAGGTTAGTGGGTAGCACCCAAGTAGGACAAGATTACCTCTGTCTAGAAGTCCCTTCTTATTTCGGCTTAGTGTGTGCGGTTGCTGATCCCAACCGTGAGGTATCTTGTGCGGGAATTATCCAGTAAGGGATGTTCCGGCCTTGTGTTGCAGGGGATTGGGAGTGATCCTCGGTACGGTGATCTAGGCCACGTACTGTGACGGGCGGTACCCCGGTAGCCCTGCCATTGTATGGAATCCAAAATCCAATAAGTGCCAACGGACTTGATTGTATAACCCACTTTGTGGCTAGTATGCTGGAATTTAATAATGTAACAATTTCAGCTATTTCATATTTATTTGAAAACCCTAGACCCTATTATAATACAATCGAATTTCCTATCAAATGTTTTGGTTAGCGTAAGGTAAAAACTTACCCATGTTTATGTGTGGGAAGTCTTACGTGATACCTTTTCTTTCAAAAGGTTTTGAAGTTAAACAAGTTTAACCTGTTACTCACACCAGACCCATGTCTGACCCAAGTTGTTTATTTCTGTTTTATAAACTCTTGGGTACTCAAATTTTTACGAGTAGCCAAGGGATTCAGGTTAGCCTTGACGAATTGTGGAGGAGCAATGGAGCAGGAGGCTTCGGCGTTGTAGATAGATAGTAGTTTCCGCTGTGTTGATCTTGTTTAGATCTTTGTTTTGTATTGAGTTGTAATAACTAGACAGATGTTTATAACTGTCTAGTATATGATGTGTAATCTGTGTAACTCTGATAAGTGTTGTATATGATACTATGTAATATTTATGTGATATAATATATTTTGTTCGTTTCCGCTGTGAGTATTTGTGTTTGTTTCTTTTCTCTTCTTCTCTTTTCTACTTCTCACCCCTTTCTTTCTTATTAATGATGCGACTTTCTGTGGAGAGAAAGTCGTGGTCGTTACAGTGGTATCAGAGCATAGGTTGAGCGAATGCCTAAGCTTTTGGTTAAGTGAATATCAGAGCACTAGGTTGAGTGAATACCTAGGTTCAGAAGAATTGTTCATTAGAGATAGGATCTGTAGCAACCTATTTGAGTCTAAGAATATATATATACGAGAGCGCGTATTTGTTAGTTATATAAAATGGTTTTATATTGTGTTAATTGATCGGTTGAGTGGTATATGGATTCTGGTCAATACGAGTAGCTAACGTTATTGATAGGGATCTCTAAACACTTGAACCAGGCCAACGGACACAATATTGTTTTAAAGAGATAGATGAAATAATTTTACCCAGAAATAATCTCTATATAAAAAAAATATATCATTTTAAATATATATATTTATGTATTTCTACCTATTTATTGGGTTACCTGTTCGGGTTTTCCAATATAAGTTATAAAGGTAGATAAGGTGGTAGTGTGTGTAACACAATTACCAATAATTGGAGTCTGAGTGTTGAGGTTGGAAGTGTATCTGTCGAGACTGTAAACCCAATACCGTCTCGAGTAAGCTTTGCTGTGGTAAAGGATTTCATCGATCTCCGAAGGAAACTGTAATGGTTCGGAGTTTATCTCTGAAGTTTGGATGAGTAGAGTTGGATCTGTCGATGAGGCAGAAGCGAGTGATGGTACCTTGATACCTCAGGTAATAGTAGCTGTATGATGAGATACAGTGACGATGGATGTTCCCGAAGATGTTTTCTTTGGAACAAGATTAAGGAAGTGTGTATGCTTTGGTATTGTGGCTGAGTTCAGCATGGTGTTTCTGTTTGGTTTGGAGTTCGAGTTTCTCGAAGATCTTTGGAATAGGAAGTCCTTGGCATCAGTGTCAGCAGTGCAGCTCGGAGTATTCTGTGATGGCAGGAAGTTTTCTAGCTGAGCAGTTTTCTGGAAGTGAAGTTCAGAAGCAGCAGAGTGGATCCATTTCTTCGATAAATTGGATAAATAAGTGTAAGCTGTTCTGATTGGTAAAGAGAGAACAGTCTGTTTGGAAATAGGTTGGGTTGATCGCAAAAGTGACTTGCGATTGTCTGAGTGTTCTCTTGGGTTGTCAGAATTTTTCTGGATGTCTTCAGAGAAGTCAGGAGTTTGTCCGCATCTGAAGGGTGAGTTTTCTTATCGACTGGATTCCAGGAGTGATACCGGTGGTTCAGTCTAGTGGAAGGATGTTTCCTAGAGATGGAGTTGGCGAAGCAACTCAAGTTTTGCTGGAGTATCTAAGTTTTATTTATGGATCAGTGAACCTTATTTCTGGAATAAGTTGTCCAGTCTGTGCTTGTGTTCTACCTCAGATCAGAGTTGAGCAGCGAAAGCAGTTTGGAGTGTATCTCTGGATGGGAGAAGTAAGTTTGGAATCTACTGATGTTGTGAAGTAGAGTTATGTTTGGATCTCGTCTGTGTTCTGATTTGGATAAGTATTTGGACTTCTGAATTGAATTGTCAGTTTGGATAACTGGAATTCATTGTGTTTTACGTATCTCTGAGAGAGTACGTATTTGATCTATCTCTGGTTTTAGAATCTGCAGTTTTGGGAAGTTTGGTAGTTGAGTCAGACTCGTCTGTAGTCTGATATTCTATTTAGTTCTATAGATCTAGATGAGTAGGAGATCTATAGCTTAGTAGTTTAGATTGTTTGTAGAGCGAGTATTCCGGTATATATATATACTTGGGGAAACTCGAGGAATTTTATCTAGAATTTAGTCTAGATAGTTAGAATTGATTGATTGGATGATTTGGTTGCTATGATTGCTAGCATATGGATGATAGTATATGCTTGTGTTTTGAATTAAAATCTTTAATAAGATTATTAAATTACCTTTGTTTAAATTTCGGGGACGAAATTATTTTAAGGGGGGAGGAATGTAATATCCCGGAAATTTTAACAATATCAATTTAATAATCTGTTAAATAATTAAATTGATATTGATGATCTTTGATAATAAGATTTGAATTTAATTTAATAATCTGATTAAATTAGTATTTAATTGATGATTTTATCTTTTAAAAGTTAATAAGTATAATGTATTATTTTTAATATGTATGGATTTTAAAGATTATGGAATTGTTATTTAATTGAATAAATAGTTATATATGTATATATATATAACTTAACTTTTTAAATTGAATCTTATGATTTAATTTAATTTGAACTTGAATTTAAGCTTTGAAATTCAAAAGGATAAATATTTAAATTGTTTTGGATTTTAGAATATTTGTATAAACTTTTATTTTAAAATATAATTTGTTTTTGTTTCTTTAAAAAGTAATATATATATATATAAGTATTTTATAAATAAGAAAAGGCTTTTGATTTACTTTTAAAATAAATAGGATTATGAATAAATACTTAAAAGACAAGTGTCATTTATCTAATGCCTTGTTTTAACATGTGTAAATAAGTGGATTTATCTATGTGACAAGTGTCTTATTTATTTTCTTTTTTCTCTTATTTTTATAAAATTACAAATTTACTTACATATAAACATTTGTACTTCTTTACTTCATTTTTTCTATTAAACAAGATAAATTCAAAACTCCTTCCTCTAGTAAAAGTCTGGAAATAGATCAGTAATCTAAACTCCTCTCAAAACCACAATTTCAATTCATTTTCAAAACCTCTTCTCTAGTACAATCCTCTAATCTAAAATCTGAAATCAAATATTCAGTAACTACCTCAAACCAAATCAAAGGTCTGTAACCATTCCTAAATCCAAAAACAAAAGCCTGTAATCTTCTTGCAACTAGAGAAATCAAATCCCTGTAACTAAGTTGCAGATCTGAAATCATCTCAAGGCCTTCAAAACATCTTCATTTTTCAATCTGGGATCATTTTAAAGTCTACCTGCATTTTTCTCAAATCTGGAAACAACTCAGTTCAAAACTGTCTGCATTCATTCTTCTCATCTCTGGAAGCCAGCATGCATGTGGTTCAAAGCAGTTTTAAGCTCAACAACTCAGGTTTTTAAATCAATGAGGCATGCAAGTTTTAAGTTCAAAAGCTTTTCAAAATAAAGTAGGATCTGTCATCTTTAAACAGGTGAGTAACATTCTATTTTAAGGTTTAAGTTATGAAAGATGGTTGCATGTGAATATTTATAAGTGGTTCTACATATCTATGTATTGATGTATGATTATATATGTGAGTTTCTATGTATACATGGATGAATAGTTATGTGTGCATGTCTGTTATCTTTGAACTCTGTTCTGTTTGTTGCCCAGACTCAAGAATTCCTTTTAAAATCTCTTACCACTGGATCTAGTTTTTGTAATGACTTAATTTACAAACAAGAATGGTTTGATTTATCATATACTAATGTTAAAAAGTTTAATTTAAGTCAAACTTTTAGTCTGAGTGTCTCTGTAACCATAATAGCAGTATAAGTGGTTAATTAATGTAATTAAGATTGATTAATTTAATAATAATTAATAATGAAGTGATTAATTAATGTAATTAATTAAGTATTAATGTAATTAATTATAGTGATTAATTTAATTAATTTTAGTTAATAAATTAATGATGTAATTAAAGGTTAATTACTATAAGTGGTTAAGAATAATTAAGTTAAGTAATTAATTGAAATAAAATTACTTAGATGTAATTAAAAGATAATAAATCAAGATGATTAATTGAAATGAATTATTAAAGGATAATTAATTGATTGTAATTAATTAATGGTTAAGTAAGAAGGATTTATAAAATGAAGTAATTAATTTAATTCAATTTAAATTAAGATGAGATAAATCATTACTTATGAATGGGTGTTAGTATTGGATACTTGACTTTGATTGATATCTCTGATGAGATATATGCTGTGTGATATGGATGTTAGTTGAATTGTATGGATTATCTGATAATGTTGATTATCTGTTGTGAATTATCTTTCTTTGTGTATAAAGATAATAAATTAAATTGTTTTAACCTTTAAAACAACTTGGCCTTAAAAGATACGCTTTGGATTTCGATGAGACCGGGATCGGGTTTCCGTATACCGGATTTCCAGGTCTGGAGACCCGAATACCACATCGATCCAAATTAACGATAGGTCGTGAATCAAGTGAAGATGAAGATTCAGAGTGCAAGGGTTATTGTCGTTAACTCTGAGGGTGATTCCAAAACGAGTGTAACGAGATAATGCCTTCGGTTTCGTTCGAACCCGGAACGAACTTATATGGATTGAATGCTTTCAGCACATCGTCAGGTGGACGATGAGCATTCTAAGATAGATGTGTTCTATTTAAAGGTAATCGTGACCTCAAGCCTCACAAACCGGGAATGGCTAAAACAGGGGAGGTGCAGCAAGGTTAGTGGGTAGCACCCAAGTAGGACAAGATTACCTCTGTCTAGAAGTCCCTTCTTATTTCGGCTTAGTGTGTGCGGTTGCTGATCCCAACCGTGAGGTATCTTGTGCGGGAATTATCCAGTAAGGGATGTTCCGGCCTTGTGTTGCAGGGGATTGGGAGTGATCCTCGGTATGGTGATCTAGGCCACGTACTGTGACGGGCGGTACCCCGGTAGCCCTGCCATTGTATGGAATCCAAAATCCAATAAGTGCCAACGGACTTGATTGTATAACCCACTTTGTGGCTAGTATGCTGGAATTTAATAATGTAACAATTTCAGCTATTTCATATTTATTTGAAAACCCTAGACCCTATTATAATACAATCGAATTTCCTATCAAATGTTTTGGTTAGCGTAAGGTAAAAACTTACCCATGTTTATGTGTGGGAAGTCTTACGTGATACCTTTTCTTTCAAAAGGTTTTGAAGTTAAACAAGTTTAACCTGTTACTCACACCAGACCCATGTCTGACCCAAGTTGTTTATTTCTGTTTTATAAACTCTTGGGTACTCAAATTTTTACGAGTAGCCAAGGGATTCAGGTTAGCCTTGACGAATTGTGGAGGAGCAATGGAGCAGGAGGCTTCGGCGTTGTAGATAGATAGTAGTTTCCGCTGTGTTGATATTGTTTAGATCTTTGTTTTGTATTGAGTTGTAATAACTAGACAGATGTTTATAACTGTCTAGTATATGATGTGTAATCTGTGTAACTCTGATAAGTGTTGTATATGATACTATGTAATATTTATGTGATATAATATATTTTGTTCGTTTCCGCTGTGAGTATTTGTGTTTGTTTCTTTTCTCTTCTTCTCTTTTCTACTTCTCACCCCTTTCTTTCTTATTAACGATGCGACTTTCTGTGGAGAGAAAGTCGTGGTCGTTACACATATAATCGTGTTGATCCCTACGGTATATGAAATTCTATGTTTTGAAGTCCGATACATTGTGAAACCCCTGCAAATGGTTAAATGTATCGGTATCACTTTTTCAACCTTTTCATTCTTTTTTGTTTTGTGCCTTCAAATTTCAAACTGATGGAATAGAATAGCCACTGGCATTCATTTTAACATTTTATTACTTTCTATAATTTAGCCGTCTGCCATTTCAAATTCCTAAACGTATAGAATTATTTACCCTTTTGCATTCATCCTTTTAACAGTTCAAATTTATATATGTTGCATATAAATATACAACTGTTCAGGCTTGACTAAATCTCTCCCACTATTCATCCTTCCTTTTTTCTCTCATTTCCAGATCTGTTTCTCTTCTTTTTTTGTTTGGCTCGAGAAAGAAATAAACATATCATCTACTTGCAACTTATTTTCATTCTCATCCATTTGCCTTAGACACCTCACCACTGCTCCTCCCTAATGGCCATATTCCATCGACCTACCTCTCCCACCCAGTTCGCCATCCCCATCACCAGCCCACCACCACGACGCGTCAGCCCACCACCACGACGCGCCAGCCCACCACCCAAACCTCCACCCTACCGAGCAATTGAACCCAAAACCACCGATCCACAACTCCTCCTCCCACCCGCCATCTGTATCAACCGCGACCATCCTCCTCTCCCCTGAACTGATCGAACAGCCATACATGATCTCAGCCCCACTCTGCCCCTACCCAGATCTGCGCCTCCACCCAGGCAACCCCACGCCTCCACCCAACCACGACCTTGCAGCCGAAGACCAGCTCGCCCTCAACCTTTCACCCAGCGCCTCATCCCTCTACCTCCGCCTTCACCCTCGCTAGTGGATCCATGGCGTAGCCATCCTTCCCAGCCACCTTGGCCATGGCCGAAAGCCACTCCTTCTTCCTATCGGCCAGTCATCTCTGCCTCAACACGCAAGCTTTCTTCTAGGCTTGCATCTTCTTCCTTTTGTTGCATGTAAGTTGTTACATATGGGTTCTCCTGTTTATGTATATATATTTATAGTAGTTTGTAATCTGTTTACATATATGAGGTATGAAGGTTATCTATATAACGTGTCTATTGGTATTATATAAGTTTATATAAGCTATGTTTTCAAGTAATGGTTGTGAAGTATGCGCATATAAATACTTTTTATAATAACTTTGAATCATTTTTGAGTATTTTGGATTTGGAGTATAAGATCTAAGTTAAAGACTATATCCATATAAGCCTAAATGAATTCATATCTGTTTGTTCTGACTGTTATAATATATATATTGAGATATATTAATCCATCTCTGTTTTATAACTAGTAATGATTTGGAAAGCATATATACTACGTTTTATATTTTTTTTTGTTTTTGTTTTTGTTGTTGTTGATAGTTTCAAGTATAGAAATGGTAAATAGCAACATACTTAGTTATACGTATAGTATATATATATATATATATAGTTTCTACTAATAGTTTGGATATATATATTATGTGAGTATACTGCATATGTATTTGTTTATATTTATCTGCACGAGTTGTTTCCATATGGAAATTTTAAGTTTTTAAAGCATAATAAGTTGTGGAAGTTACTTAAGTTATATAAACTATGTTAGTAGTATAAAGTTATACTCTGTTGGATATTTAAAGGATATACATACAGTTTATATAGATTAGGATATGAAAAGTTTATATAGTTTGCTGTTTTACGTTAAAAATATATATGCATCCCTTATATTATACTGTTAAGTTTGTATGTGAAGTTATAGTTAGTATTATATAATCTGGTTATAAAGGTTGTATTGTTTTATAAAGTGTTGTTTTTTGGGTTCTGTATGAAAGAATATATAGTTGTGGTATGTGTGTATAGGTGATATATGTATATTTTTATAAGCATTTATTTCAAAGAGTATAGTAGTTTATACGTGGACATTTAGTTTATATATATATTACTTTATAATAAAGTTGGATCTATGTACATTTTATTTTAAGAAACGTAAGTATTTTGCAATTAGATGTCTTTATCTCAAAACATAATGTATATATATGTTTGATTTTTATGTGTATTTTTAAAATTTAATATTGGATTTTGAAATACTTACATATATATTTAATTTAATATCTATTTGATTTTAGCATATGATTTATATATATATAAGTTCATTCTTACCATCTATCATCATCGATCCGGTCCTGATTGATTTCGTCAATTTCTATCTATCAGCTATGTCCGTCAAAATCCGCTTTCAGCTTACTTCACTTTGAGACTATTGTTTGGATTGTTCGATTTTCTAGATCGTGATCAAATTTGTAGCTGGTTGTGTTTCAAACTTCTCTAACCTCGAAAGGTGAGCAATCACTCACGATTAATGTTCTTATATTTATTAAATTTGATTTCAATTGAAATGTCAATTGAAATATGCTGCTGTTAGTTATTTACATTGTTATATATATGTCATTATCTGTATCTGTTCACCTGTGACATCTGACACCATTATCTGTTATTTATACTGATGTTATATGCCTGTTACTGTTGTTATATTATTATCATATCTGTTATCACTCTGCAAGTTCCCTGTTAGTATAGAATCACTATGGGTTGAAATGATACATACCCGAACGATCTGTAGAATAGGAGGAAATCGTTATGGGTTGAAATGATAAACCCAAGCGATTTTCGATTGAATTGAATTTGGGATTTCGGGTTGAAAAGATATATACCCGAATATGTTTTAAATTGCGGATTGAAATGATAAATATCCGTATCACTTGACCATAGGATAGAAAATTATATACAGGCACCGTTGGTCTATATATAAATGTTTTGAAAATGATTTCTTTGGTTTTGGAAAGATATATATGGTTTTGATAAATATTGATTTTAAAGATTCATTAAAGTTGATTTAATAAAGTTGATAAATAATATGTTTAAGTATTTATTTAACATCTATATTTTTGAAATATAGAATTTATAATGATTTGAAATTGATTGAAATTGTATTTATTTAAGAATTATACTTAAATAAGTTTGATTTGAAATGTATTGAATTTGAAATTTAAAGAAGTGATTTACAACTTGAAATTTGAAAAGGTGACTTAAATGGATATTTCAAACGTATAAATATTTAAATGAGATCTTTGTTTATTTAAATTGTAAATTGAAATTGTATTCAAATGTCTTGGAAATGTTAAGTTAATATTTCAAAACTAAATAATTGTAAAGTGAATCTGATATGTATATAAATTTATCGAATTTAGTTTTGAAATGTTGAATATTTAAAGCTTTGAAATATATTCAAATTGAAATGGCTTATTTTATGGTTTAGATACGTATTTGAAATTGATAATTTGAAATGGTTTATTTAGAAGTTGAATCGAGTTGAAACGGATGATTTGGGATTTGATTAAATTAAATTTTTGGAATTCGAGTTAATTTGAATCGATTTGTGAAATTTGAGGAAACTAATTTATTTTATAACGAAATTCTAATATCTAAACTGTTAAAAGGAAATGTTATGATTGCCAAAATACCGTGATTTCCAGACTATGATTTCGAAAGCATTATAACTTTGGAAAGTAATATGATTTTGAAAATGGATATATTTGAAGTGAAAATGATATCGTATTAAATTGGGTTTGAAATGATAATGATATTTTAGTTTGAAGTATAAACTATTTTGAAATGACCACGGTGTTATAATAACGATTGGTTGTTAAAGAGACCGGGATCAGATATGGACACACTCTCTATCGATACCGAAAACCACTTTGACAACTGTGTTCGCGGTGGAGATTCCAGAACGAAGTAGGATGGTGGCGACGTTCTTAAGGTATGTTACGTGGACCCAACTCCCGTGAGTTGGCATAAGGTGGCTAAAACAGGAGCGATCTCGGACCAGTGAGGTAGCACCTCTTCTCGGACGCATTTCTTCGATATTATACTCTTACTTGTGATTTGACTAGATGGCCATCCTCCGATTTGGGAATGTTGTTCGAGGTGGAACGGTAGTGGCTGCTATGCGTATCCATCAGTCCGTGTGCGTAATTGGTATATCTACCCTGGCATTGCCTAGTTGTGCCGTGTCACCTACCATACCGAGCTTTACTACGATTATGATTTTAAGATCCGACCGCGTTAAGGTTCTCCATCCCCTTAACGCTATTTTCCGATATGATTATACTTTACTTATTTAGACACTATTATAATAGCGAATATTACTACATAGTAAATAGTTTAACGGACCCTTAGAGGATGGTCATCCCAAACATCCTTTAAGTTACTTGTATTTCAGTTGATATTTCACTTGAGTTGGATTTATTGAATATAAGAATGTTAATCCTGACTCGAGTGTTTTGTGTTTTGCTTTACGCTCGGGTCAGACTGAGTGATACAGCATTTGGGACTCACCTTTGGAGTTGGAGCTTCTCTTGGAGATCCAGCTATCTATCGATCCTGCTTCCAGTTATTCCGTCGATCCAATGATGTATTCCGATCTGGTATTTGACTATTGTATTGAGACATCTATTGTATTCGAGACCTCTGTTGTATCTTGTTTAACTCTGTTATATATATAGCTTCATGAACTACTATCCTTTTGTTTCCGCTGCATTATTGTTATATTACTCTGTGTCTGTGATCTGTAATTATTTTATTTACTGTATATGATGAGTTTTGCCAAATTTTAAATTACAACGCAGTTTTTTGAGCAATTCAACTCCGGCATGAGTGTCTACCTATACACTTATAATGGATGCGAATGGTCCAAAATACTGGGTCGTTACAACCGAAGATTAATAACTATGGATGACTACAGCATCTATAGCCATTCATTTTGGGCCTCCAAGTGGGGGATGTTACAAGTTGGTATCAGTGCATAGGTTTATGAAACTTAAAAGAAATTTAAACCTAATTTTTTTTCAAAACATAATCCAATGAATCTGAAAATAAGATCGAGGTTTGGGTTAACACTATAGTAACGTACTTGTATTTGATATATAGATATATAAGTATGTACTCCCCTCTATCTTTGACCGTTCTTCTGTATCTTACTAAGACATATGCAGATTTACGAGAAAGAGGATATGGATGCAGGAAACAGAAGTGGAAATCTCGATGGAGGAAGCACCACAACTAATGGAAATGTTCGACCTAATACCAGGAGGAACCAAGGTCGACAGGCTAATGCTAACCAAAGTGCAAACGCCAATGTAGGTGCTGGAAATCCACCAGTGGATATGGGAGTGATGTATCATTTTTTCGTCAATATGATGTAAGCAGGAGCTGCAGCTGGTGTTGCTGGAAATGTTAGAGGAGCTAATCCTGTGGCTCCAGTTGGGAATAATTATGCTAAGTTGAGCAGGAATTACACCAGTCTTGGTGAGAAACCGTTTACGGGAATGGAGGATGTTATAGAAGTTGAGGATTAGTTGTTACATTGCGAGAGAATCTTTGCTGATTTGGGTTTGGATGATGCACAGAAGAGGAGGCTGCCCTCTAGGCAGTTGCAAGGGGCAGCACTTCATTGGTTGAATAGTGTTACTGCCAGGGTTCTGAAGGAGGGGTTGACTTGGGCAGATTTTAGAGGGAGATTTGAATAGAGATTTTTATCTGAAATTGCTAAGTCAACATTGCTGAGAAAGTTTATGGATTTGGTGCAGGGAGAGATGTCGGGAATTGAGTATGCTACTAAGTTTGATGAGCTGTCCCGATATGGACATTCTACTATAGACACTGACATCAGGAGAAATGAGAGGTTCATTCAGGGATTGAGACCTGAGCTTGCTAGGGCGACCTTGACACATATCCGTGATCCTTGTAATGTGATTGAGGAGATGGCAATTTTCCATGAAGAGATGCTTGCTATTTGTGCTAGAGAGAAGCTGGTTGAAACCCAGGGTTCTCAGGGAAAGAAGAGGAAGTTCTTTAAGAAGAAGGGAGCCCAGAAGGGAGAGGAAGCCAAGAAGGCAAAGGCTGATTTAGTTTGCTTCAAGTGTGATAAGAAGGGTCATTATGCTCATGAGTGCCGATCAAGCAAGGGAAAGAAGGCTGCAGATAAGAAGAATGTGAAGTGCTTCAACTGTGATCAAGTTGGGCATTATAAGAACCAGTGTCCAGAGCCAGTCAGGGCGGACAAGGGAAAGGTTTTTTCTATTGGACCATCATCTGTTAAGCCAACTACAGCTAAAAAAGGGAAGACTGTGATGGATGATACGTTTTTGATTCAGAGTATACCAGTTATGATATTATTTGATACCGGTGCATCACATTCATTTATATCCCAGTGTCTGGTTGATAGATTATGCTTAGAACCCACATACCTTGTTACTTCCTTAAGGGTTGCGAATCCAATAGGAGTGTATGAAACTCTGGGGATAAGATGTGACCAGTTAGAACTTGACTTGTTAGGTCATAAGTTTTCATGCAGTCTGTATGTTTTCGATTTCATAGATTTCAGAATCATTTTGGGTATGGATTGGTTGAGTAAGTATGAGGCTAGGATATTTTTCCAGGATGGGGAGATATCACTAAGACACCATAATAGTCAGAACCAAATCATATTCTTAGTGGAGAATTCTGACCGGAGTAGTTGTGCTTTGTTAAGTGCAATGGAAGTGGGAGATGAGTTGAGTTAAGTTAAGTTCGAGTAGCAAGAGATTTTGCAGATGTCTTTGAGCCGGTCACAAGACTACCACCGAACGAGCTGTTGAGTTTTAGATAGATCTTGTGCCAGGAGTTGAACCTGTAAGTATACCAAGCAGTTCGCCTTGGGAAGCAGCCACGATGTTCGTGAAGAAACCATATGGGTCGTTGAGGATGTGTATTGATTATCGTAAGTTGAACAAGAGAACGATCAAGAATAAGTATCCTTTGCCAAGAATAGATGATCTATTTGATCATTTGTGTGGAGCCAGAGTGTTTTCTCGGTTGGATTTGGCGACAGGTTTCCATCGGTTAAGAGTGGCAGAGGAAAATATTCTTTTGATAGCATTTCAGACTAGGTATGGTTCGTATGAGTGGTTAGTAATGCCATTCGGGTTAACGAATGCACCTGCTTTCTTCGTGGGTTTGATGAACTGATTTTTCCGAGAGTACTTGGATATGTTCATGTTAGTGTTTATAGATGACATTTTAGTGTACTCTAAGAATGAAAGGGAGCATGAAGATCATCTTAGAGTAGTGCTTGAAATGCTGAGGCAGCATGAGCTGAAGGCGAAGTTTTCCAAGTGCCATTTTTGAAAGAAAGAGGTTAAGTTTCTTGGTCACGTGGTTTCAGTGAAAGGGTTGTCAGTCAATCCAAAGAAGATCGAAGCTGTTAATAATTGGAAGAGACCAGAGACGGTGACTGAGATAAGGAGTTTTCTTGGACTTGCTGGCTATTACCGAAGATTCATCAAGGATTTCTCGCGGATAGCAGCACCTTTTACTAAGCTAACCAGAAAGGATGTGAAATATGTTTGGTCCGACAAATGTGAGGAAGCATTCCTTAAGTTAAAGCATTTGTTGACCGATGCACCTATGTTAGTAGTTACAGACGGAAACCAAAGGTCGGTGGTGCATACCGATGCATGTGGGACTGGATTAGGAGTCGTGTTGATGCAAATCGGTAAAGTTATTGCCGACGCTTCCCGATGGCTTAGACCGCATAAAGTGGAATATCCTACTCATGATTTGGAGTTAGCTGCGGTGATCTTCACATTGAAGATTTGGAGGCATTATCTCTTAAGGGAAAGATTTAGGCAATACACAGATCATAAGTCTTTAAGGTACCTATTCTCTCAGAAGGAGTTGAAAATGAGACAGCAGAGGTGGCTGGAGTTTTTGTCTGCTTATGATTTTGGCATGGAGTAGACTCCTAGGAAAGGAAATAAGGTAGCGGATGCTCTTAGCAGAAGACATCAGAATGTGGTGTTAGCTATGTTGACAGAATGGAAGGATTTGGAAGCTTTGACTACTTGTAGTGTGTAGTTAAGGTCGACTGCTAGTTTTAGTCAGAGTACCGCCATGTTGTTCTATTTAGAAGTTCGACCATTATTGATCGAAAGGATTGCTTCTAAGCAGAAAGAGGATCCAGTATTAGCTGAGAGGATTAGAAGGCTTGAGGTTAGAATTGAGATCGATGATCTGAAAGGTTTTAGTCTTGACCAGAGGGGATGGTTAAGAAAGAAGGGACGGTTGTGTGTTCCAAATGTTGAGGATTTGAGGAAAGAAGTTCTTGGAGAATGTCATCGATCCATGTTTATGATTCATCCTAGAGGGACCAAGATGTATCAAGATAAGATGAGGTGCTTCAATTGGGAAGGTATGAAGAGGGATGTTGGCTTGTGGGTTAAGGAGCATGCAAACTGTCAACAAGTGAAACCCAAACATTATAAGCTGGGTGGGTTGCTTCAACCTTTAGAGATTCCAGTTTGGAAATGGGATTCGATATCCATGGATTTTATAAATGGGTTGCCAAGGTTAAATAAGGGAAATGAAAGTATATGGGTTATAGTGGACAGGTTGACCAAGAGTGCCCATTTAATTCCAGTTAAGTCAACCAGGACGGCACCTGTTAGCGCCAAAATTGGTCACTAACACCCAAACGTAAATGAAAGCACCAACTAATAGTCATAGATAATAGATAGAGTGTATGTAGATTGTATAAATATGAAGAGCAATAAAAATTAAAAAGAAAGCAGAATAAATAGAGGATTTATAGTGGTTCGGCTGACTCTGGCCTACGTCCACTTCAAAAATTTCCTTTTTATTGATATGAGAATCAATTACAGTTACAATCCAGAGTTTTCAAAATAATAATAGCAGAGTAGCCTTAATGAATAAGAAGAAGGGAAAAAGAATGAAGCCCCCTTTTCTAAAGCCCCGCCTGTTGTATTTATAGGCAAAATTCGAGTTATTGGGCTTCCCGAGTGATCCGGGCCCATTAAGACCATAGTCGAGTCCATATAGCCGACCACTGCTTTCCTGAAGTATGTAAAATGCCGACCCACTCCAGACTCCAAATGCCGACCCACTCCAGACTCCAACATGCCAACCCACTCCGGACTCCAATATGCCGATCCACTCCAGACTCCAACCGACCTAGATTCCAACCGACTCAGCTTCCTACCCTACCGACCCAGCTTCCAGCCGACCCAACTTCCTACCGACCCAGCTTCTTGCCGACCCAGCTTCCTACCGACCCAGATTCCAACCGACCTAGATTCCTACCTACCCAGCTTCCAACCGACCCAGATTCCTACCGACCCAGCTTCCAACCGACCCAGCTTCCAGCCGACCCAGCTTCCAACCGACCCAGATTCCTACCGACCCCGCTTCCAACCGACCCGAATTCCTACCGACCCAGTTTCCAACCGACCCAATATCCAGTCGACCCAGCTTCCTACCGACCCAGCTTCCAGCCGACCCGGATTCTTACCACCCCAGCTTCTAGCCGACCTGAAGCATTACCCAGGATGACTCGGACAAACCATCAAGAAAACCCAAAGCAAGTCCAAATACGACTCGAAGCAAACTACAGGCAACTGCGACAACTCAACTTTTGTCAAAACTCGTATTTCGAGTATCGCGCGACTTTTGTCCATCGAATGTGCCAAATCCTGGCTTCATAATCATGATTACCATCCGTGATTGATCGTCTATCCATCCAATTGACTAAAAACCATCGTATTCCATTCTCGACAACCGAGCAACTGATTTAGTTAAATCCGGATGTCTACGGCCTTGCCAAAAGGCGGGTTAACATTTGCCCCCCAAAACATGCATTGCTTTGGAAGGTGTGTTTTGAATAGCCTCAGATCCGTTAATCGAATCCATGATCTCTCCGGATCATTAACAAAATCCATGACTGTTCTGAGTCAATATCCAATTCCTAATTCATTCTGTATCCATTACCCGAATTCACGATCTCTCCGGATCATTTTATCCAAGCCCGGGACCTCTCCGGGTCCTATAATCCATAGCTGGGACCTCGCCGGGTCCATATCCAAAGCCGGGACCTCGCCGGGTCCTATAATCCATATCCGGGACCTTACTAGGTTCATATCCCAAGTCGGGACCTCGCTGGGTCCTATAATCCATACATGGGACCTCACCGGGTTCATATCCAAAGTCGGGACCTCACCGGGTCCTATAATCCATATCCGAGACCTCACCGGGTCCATATCCAAAGTCGGGACCTCGCCGGGTCCATACCAAGATCTAGGACCTCTCTGGGTCCTGTAACTCAAATCCATGTTATTTTATCCTAATCCGGCCTCGACTCTCCGGTCATGGACTTAATCCGTGGGGTATCCTTTTCCGGCCTCGATCTCCAGTCGAGGACTTTATATTCTCCGACCTCGACTCTCCGGTCGAGGACTTTTATATTCTCTGGCCTCGACTCTCTGGTCGAGGACTTTTATATTCTCGAGTCCATTCTATGCTCGAGTCCATTCCATCACTCTCCGGCGAAGAGACTCATGATATGCGATTTCTGCCTCGCCTCTCCGATCGGGACCATAACCATGTGACCTGTACTATTTATTACATTAATCCAAATACAGTCAACATAGAGTTCCATTGATAAAATAAAAGTCCATACAATAAAGAAAATCATATGTCCGTAGTACCAAGAAAGAAACTAGAGTTCACAGAAAATAGAAAAAAAAACAAAATTTCATAAACCCGAGCATCACGGTATATCGTCATCTCAGAGCATGCCTAGAGACCGTCCTCGATCCCGTACATGTGTAAGTGACTTAGCCGCCTTACTTTGGGGTTTACTACTTATTCAAAGCCATAAATCCATTCAGCTGATAATAAGGCAACGATGCCTAGATCTAGTGCCAGCTTCGTCTGATGTGGGCACTGGCTGCTTCTGTTCCACTACCACAGCTCGATTCCTTATGTACTGTTGTAAATGACCATTCCTTATATGTTCCTCAATGATATCCTTCAAATGCCTGCAGTCATTTGTGTTATGCCCATCCAGCTCATGGAATAGGCAATGCTTTCCCGATGCCCGTTCGTGTTCGGAGGGTTCCCTCTTTGCTGGCCTTCGATATTGGAGGCGTCCTCGAGTATCTAAATAAATTCTTTCCAGAGTCTCATTCAAATCCATATAAGAAGAGAACTTTGATTCCCTCCGTTTCCTTTTCGATGTGTTTTCGCTATCCATTTTCCTATTGCCTCCGTCTTCCTTGTTTGAATCCTCCTTGGGTGGACCTCCAACTTTTACCGCATAAACCTCTACCTCTCTCCCTTCTCTTTCAGCCTTCGCATCTTCCTGTCTTAGAAATTTTTCCGCCTCATGGTAAAACTCCCCGAGATCCATTGGTGGATCCCGCTCTAATGATATCTTGAAATCTGAATTATCCGCAATCCCTGAGACTGCCGCCATCAAAACCATCGACGGATTAGGTCGACCCACTGAAGCCACTACCGCATTGAATCTGGTTAAGAAATCCTTAAGTGATTCTCCCTTCCATTGCTTCATCGATGTCAAAGTCATTACACTCCTAGGTCTCACGATGTGGACCCGAAATTGCCTCATAAACCTATCAATCATCTCCGTCCATGTGCCAATAGAGCCACTTTCCAGTTGTCTGAACCATAGTGCCGCTACATCCGTCAAATACAAAAGGAAGCACCGCGCCATGACTTCCTCCGATGCCCCCAGTACTTCCATGTGCCTCATATACCTTGTTAGGTGAACAGTGGGATCTGTTTTCCCATCATACATTTCCAGCGATGGTAGTTTGAAATTCGGCGGATTCCTAGCTTGCCTAATCATAGGAGTGAAGGGGCTCTTGTTCACATCCTCCAAATCTCTATTCACTAATCCTCCCCGCATAGCCCGTCTGATTACGTCCGATAACCTATCATTGTCATCAAGTAACGGCCTCTGTCCGTTGTCTCCAACCTGCCCCCCAAGTCCACGAGGGAATCCTGGAACCTGCCCCTCTGGATGAGCATCCACTTTCCTATTAACGCCAAATTGCTCAGCATCTCCAGGTATCCTTACTGGAATGGAGCCTACATGATTCGGAGGCATGCCCCCTAGTTTAGGGGGCGTTCCCAATGGTCCAACTCTATCCCGTACTCCGGTCGCTCCATGCCCTTGGTCCTGATTCTGGACTGCCTCCATTCCTGCAGCTTTAGCTTCGTGATCCTCATTTCCAGCATCACCTACTACTCCATTCCTTTGGTTTTGAACTCCAACTTGTCTAACCTATTGGAGTAGGTTCGGTATCATTTCCTCCTGCCTTTTCAGTATCCCTTCCTGCATAGCATCCATCATCATCTCCAGCTCGTCTCTAGTGATGAAAACTGAGTTCTGATTAGCTCCTGAGGAAGCCTCCTGACTTCCTTCATGCTGACTCCTTTCCGCTCTTTGTCTCCTTGTTGATTGCTTTGCCATAGCTTCCCAAGAATCTGAGTACCTAAGCCTTTAAATTCAAAGTCCAAGCTTTAGAATCCATGCGTGCTAGCTTTCTCAATGAAAGCACCAAAATGTTAGCGCCAAAATTGGTCACTAACGCCCAAACATAAATGAAAGCACCAACTAACAGTCACAGATAATAGATAGAGTGTATGTAGAGAGTATAAATATGAAGAGAAATAAAAATTAAAAAGAAAGCAAAAAAAAAACAGAGGATTTATAGTGGTTTGGCTGACTCTGGCCTACGTCCACTCCCAAAATTTCCTTTTTATTGATATGAGAATCAATTACAGTTACAATACGGAGTTTTCAAAACAATAATGATAGAGTAGCCTTAATGAGGAAGAAGAAGAGAAAAAGAATGAAGCCCCCTTTTCTAAAGCCCCGCCTGCTGTATTTATAGGCAAAATCCAAGTTACTGGGCTTCCTGAGTGATCCGGGCCCATTAAGACCATAGTCGAATACATATAGCCGACCACTGCTTTCCTGAAGTATGTAAAATGCCGATCCACTCCAAAGTCCAACATGCCGACCCACTCCAGACTCCAACATGCCGACCCACTCCAGACACCAACAAGCCGACCCACTACAGACTCCAACATGCCGACCCACTCCAGACTCCAAATGCCGACCCACTCCAGACTCCAAATGCCGACCCACTCCAGACTCCAACATTTCGACATGTCGACCCACTCCAGACTCCAACATGCCGACCCACTCTAGACTCCAACGTGCCGACCCACTCCAGACTCCAACGTGCCGACCCCCTCCAGACTCCAACGTGCCGACCCCCTCCAGACTCCAACGTGCCGACCCCCTCCAGACTCCAACGTGCCGACCCACTCCAGACTCCAACGTGCCGACCCACTCCAGACTCCAACGTGCCGATCCACTCCAGACTCCAACATGCCGACCCAGCTTCCTACCGACCGAGATTCCCACCGACGCAGCTTCCACCGACCCAGCTTCCAACCGACGCAGCTTCCTACCGACCCAGATTCCTACCGACCCGGCTTTACCGACCCAGCTTCATGCCGACCCAGCTTCCTACCGACCCAGCTTCTATCCGACCCAGCTTCCTATCGACCCAGATTCCTACCGACCCAGCTTCCAGCCAACCCGGATTCCTACCGACCTAGTTTCCAGCCGACCCAGCTTCCTACCGATCAGCTTCCAACCAACCCGGATTCTTACCGACCCAAATTCTAGCCGACCCGAAGCATTACCCTGGATGACTCGGAGAAACCATCAAGAAAACCCAAAGCAAGTCCAAATACGACTCGAAGCAAACTCCAGGCAACCCGCCACAACTCAACTTTTGTCAAAACTCGTATTTCGAGTATCTCACGACTTTTTTCCATCGAATATGCTGAATCCCAGCTTCATAATCAAGATTACCATCCATGATTGATCGTCTATCCATCCAATTGACTAAAACCCATCATATTCCAGTTGCGAAAACCGAGCAACCGATTTAGTTAAATCCACCTGTCTACGGCCTTGCTAAAAGGCGGGTTAACTGCACCTCTTTTAGCTAAGTTGTTCATGAAGAACATAGTTAGACTTCATGGAATTCCTAGTAGTATCGTCGGTAACAGGGATGCTTTGTTCACTGAATTCTAGAGTCTACAGGATGTATTAGGTACCAAGCTTAATAAGAGTACTGCATATCACCCTCAGACGGATGGGTAGATAGAGAGAGTCATTAAGGTACTCGAAGATTTGTTGAGAGTTTGCATATTAGCCTTTGGTGGATCCTGGGAAGATCACCTACATTTGGTTAAGTTTTCCTATAATACTAGTTATCAGACTAGTATAGGAATGGTACCTTTTGAAGCTTTGTATGGAAGGCCATGCAAATCACTAGCATGTTTGTTGGAGACCGAAGACTGATTATTCTTAGGTCCAGATTTGGTTCGGGAGGCGTCAGAGAAGATTGAGTTGATCCAAGAAAGGATGAAGGAAGCTCAGTCCAGACAGAAGAGTTACGTAGACAAGAGGCATACGGACCTAGAATTCCCAGTTGGAGATAAGGTTTTCATTAAAGTATCACTGATGAAGGGTATTGTATGGTTCGGGAGGTCAGGGAACCTGGCACCGAGATATTTTGGTCTATTCCAGAGTATAGAGAGGATTGGAAAGCTTGCATACAGAGTATAGTTGCCGAGCAGTATGGCAGGTGTCCATAATGTATTTCATGTGTCTTATCTTCGCAATTGTGTGCATGATCCAGAGACTACTATTCCTCCAACAGGGTTGGAAGATTTGATAGTAGAGTCTAATTTGACTTTTGTTAGACAACCAGTACGGGTTGTAGCGAGAGATGAGAAAAGATTGAGGAACAAGATAGTCAAGTTTGTGAAAGTTCAGTGGAGCGACAACGACAAGGACTGTACTTGGGATATAGAAGACAAGATTAGAGATACTTATCCAGATCTGCTATGAGGGTATGTCAATATTAGCTCCATATATATGGTTGTTAGTCAGGTAGGCTAGTATATTTGTTAGGAGTTTTTACAGACGATTGCTATGTTTAGTATTTAGTCCTTACTGAATTTCGAGGACGAAATTCTTTAAGGAGGGGAGCCTGCAACACCCTTAATTTTTGATAACATTATTCAGGAGATTTAATTAGAATAAATTAAATAGAATAATGTAGAGTGGTAAGGAGATTGGGGTTGATTAATAAATTTAGTGGCCGTGCTTATTTAAAAATGAATGAACTTATAAATGGTTAAGAAGAGCTTAGAGCCGACCATTGTTAGGAGAAGAAAAATTCAAGTAAAGCTTAGAATTAAAGCAAGGGGAATAAATCTTATTCTCAATCCAATCTCCTTATCTTAATCAAGGTGAATAATAATCTATATCATCTCTACTTTGTGTTTATAATCAATTGTTTTCGGATTTAAGATTAAATCCATTTTATAATTTGGATGATGATATGCTTGGATTATAACATGTTAGATTTAAACAAGATTGTTAAAATATGATTTTACACGGTTTTAATGGTAAAACCGATTATAATTGATTCGAATGCCATGAGAAAATTTTATGTTATGTAAAACATGATTATGGAGTAAGGTTTTAATTTTCATAATTTTCCAAGTTATGGAGAATTTATTATGGATTTTCAAAGGAAAATATGGTTAATTGGGTTTAGAAATTTATTTTAGAAATTACATTGAGAATTTGGGCCTGAAATTTAGATATGTTAGATAACATACTAAAAGTGAATTTCTGTAATTTTTGGAGATTTTCCTATGTAATTTACTGTGAAAATTAAATTATTTTGAAAGGAGGACCTAAATGATTTAATAGTTTTGCTTAATGGAAGGGCTTATTTGTTATATTAATCTTGATTTAGATCTGAAATCATGCGGCGGTTATTTTGGAAAATAATTTGAAAGGTTGAGGCAACCAATCATAGGTTTACAAGTAGGCAGGTTAGTTAGAAAGTATTTGCTTTAATTGGCATTAATCAGTTTTTACCTAGAAAAGTGGGTTCCGCTCTATTAGAAGCACCTTTCGACCTTATGCTTCCGCCTTCAATCAAGTCGAAACCCCACAAAGCCAAAACCAATACACAAGGTATCGATATTGGTACGTAGTGGATTGTAGAAAGGCGGAAGGCATGATGTCGAAACATAGCTTCCGATGGGAACGAAACATTTTCTTTGCTTTTGAATGTTATAATTTGCCTTTGTTTTACTAAAGCTTTTGATAGAGTCGAAACATATGCCATCGAAAGGGGTTTTCTAAATAGCTTTTGAAGAGGGTTGCCATCTTTCATTTTTAAGTATGATGCTTTCGAATGAGTGTTTTAACTATAAAACAATGCTTTCGAAAATGATATTTCCGACCTAGTCGAAACCCTGTTGTCGTTCTTTTGCCATTCGAGTGTATTGAAGTCATCAATGCTTTCGAAGGTTAGCTTTTGTATTTAAGATGTACTAAGCCACTTCCTAAATGCTTTCGAAAGTTTTCAAGGGTTTCGAAAGGGGGTATCGATGCTAACCTTCAATGTTTTACTTAAATATTTTGAAGCTTTCGAAAGGATGGTGCTGACGCCATCAAACTTTCCCCAAATAATTTTATATGAAGATTTAGGGTTTTGAAAGAGATACTTTCGTATATATTCACTTTGACCCAAAAAAAGTTTTTAAAGCAAAACCCAATGGTTTCGAAAGAGTAACTTTCATTGGTTTCGAAGCTATGTTTCTAAGGATTATTAGTAATGCTTTGGTACTATCGAAAGGTATATTTTGGTTTTGAAGGAGATGATTAAAGAGCTTCGAAAGGTATATATATTTTGTGTTTTGAAAAGAAGTTTTCTATGCTTTCGAAGGAGGTTACCCAAGGGTTTCGAAAGTAATTTTTATGGTTTCAAAAGCCTTAGTTTTCAAAACAAATAACCCAATTCCATTTTAAAGGAAAACCATGGCATAGATAAAGAGTTTTGAAATGATTTTTAGTATGGAGTTTTTGAAGAAGTTTTCCTTGATTAATAGGTTAAAGGGATTAACCAAGTTATTATATTTTCTTCTTCATATATGTATATATATTCACATTGTAATAGACACATAACTGCATTTTGGAAGGGCAGAATAACCAGCTAGGTTGACCCAGTAGTGAATATAAATTAAGTTAACTCCTAACTGAATAGAATTACATCCAAGAGGTCAGGAAGACCAGAATATAGGATGCTAAAAGATTGATTAAAGAAGTTGTCAGGAAGATACGTTTATAGTAAACCCATGAAAACTATGTATAATAGAAGCTGTCAGGAAGACATGTTCATAGTAAACCCATGAAAACTATGATTAGAAAGATTTATTGGCAAGGGCCAATAGGTTTGTAGTGAACCCATGAAAACTATATCTGGATTAAGTTATTAACATATGTCAATAGGTTTCTAGTCAACCCATGAAAACTAGGATAAGAGGGAAGTTATTGGAGTTACCAATAGGTTCAAGGAGAACCCATGAAACAATGATGTTATTGGCAGGGGCCAATAGGTTCTTAGTGATCCCATGAAAACTATGAAATAGGATAGGGAGTCCATAAATTTGAACAGGTTAATAGTAAGCCCATGAAAACTATGAAACTGGACAGGGATTCTATAAACATTAAATAGGTTATTAGTCAGCCTATGAAAATTAATAGGTTAATAGTGACCCTAGAAACTATAAATGAGACAGTTAGTCAGAATAAATGGGGATGAGAAATCCAGACTTGATTTACTTGTTTGCATATCATCATATTATGTTGAACTACTATGTTCTAACCATTGTGGATGCAGAAGCACAGTGTATGGTTTTATTTAGGTTTTAGGATACTAGTGAGGGGAAAACCCGTTTCGCTAAGCGGCATGGTCTCGCTAGATATCTAAATGTTTGAGATGGTAGATTATTATTCATACCAGGTTTTATGTCTGACCCAAAGTTTATGTTTTCTGCTTAAACTCTCGGGTGCTCAATTGATTTTGAGTAGTTTGAGAGTTGAGGTTTTCAGGTACCTCTTTAGACGAATAAGCTTCCAAAGACATGTAGGAGGCATGGTAGCTATCTAGAGTTCTCTTTTATTTTGATTTCGTTGTGTTGTTATTGTAAAGGCAAAGTTGCTCAATTGCCTATGTATACTCTGATCATCCAAGGGGACATCTTCATATGTCGCTTTTGGCGTATGTTGTAATAAATATATTTTCTCTGAACGTGACATTCGTATTGGGATGATGCAATGAATTTGAAATATTTTGAAATGGAATGAGAAAGTTTTTTGTTGATTTTAAATTTTTTTTCCATATCCATGAGTTTCTGTTATATCAATGTATCTAACATTACCGTATTTGGTCGCCGAAGATTAATAACTATGGATGACTGCAGCATCCATAGCCGTTAGTTTTGGGCCTCCAAGTGGGGGATGTTACATTTTAATATGATGAATTATTCCTCTTTGAACTAGATTTGGAGGAATTTGTAAATCCTAGCCCTTTCTTATTAAAAGTAGTTTGAGAGTTATTAATAATCTCAAAAAAAAATTCTCTACCTTTATTAAAGTTAGATACAATTTTAGTAATATTTCTAACTCAGTTTTGAGACTGGTATTGTTTAATTCAAGAATTTTGATATTTGATTTTAAATCATGGTTTTCTGAAGCTAATGTTATATTCTTTTCTTTTTGAACTTCAATTTCATTTTATAGAATGGTGAGTTGAGAAGATACAGTAGACAAAGATTCTTGTGTTTTAACAAGTTCTTCTTCTAGGATTTTCTTTTCATCTATGAGCATATCAACTTCTATTTCACTTCTGTTTTGGTTTTCTAAATCATCTTTATACTTTCTTTTAACTTCTATTAGTTTATCCAATAGCTCTGAATTTATATCTATTAACTCGTCAAAAGTTAGATTACTTACATCTTTAGTTGAAGCCATAAAGCAGACATTTGCTTGTTCAGAATCACTATCGGTGTCACTATTTGATGATGAAGACGATTCTGAATCATCCCATGTAACATAGAATGCTTGCTTCTTCTTATACTTGTCCTTTTTATTCTTGTATCTATCTTTCTTTCGATTAGGACAGTCCTTCTTTATGTGACCCTTCTTATGACATTCATAACACTCGAGATTTGAAGCTAATGGTTTATTTGTATTGCCTCTTCTGTTATTTCTGAATTTCAATTTTTTTTGAAATTCTTTGCTATAAATGCTATGTCATCTTCATCTAAGTCTGAATCTTGTTGTTCAGCTTGGAAAGCAATATTCTTTCTATCTTGAGCTTGATTTCTTTTTGCCTAAAAATTTACTTCATACGACATGAGATTTCCTATTAACTCTTCAGGTTTGATGTAGAAATATCATTAGCTTCTTCAATAACTAAGACTTTTCGTTTCCATTCATCCGTTAAGGAGTTTAGAATTTTTGAAACAATATCAAAATAAGTATATTTTTCTCCTAGTGCTAACAGCGAATGATATATGTCTTGGAATCTAGAATACACATCATTTATAGTTTCATCTGGTTTCATTCTGAAATTTTGGAACTGATTTTTAAGCATAGAAATCTTGCTTTGTTTAACTTTGTTTGTTCCTTCGTATGTAACTTTAAGAGTTCTCCAGATTTCATAAGCAGTATTACACATGCTAACTCTATTAAATTCATTCTTATCTAAAGCACAAAGTAACATATTCATGGCTTTTGCATTTGAAGTAGCAGCTATTTTTTATGTGTTTGACCATCGTGCATATGTTGTAGTAGGTATAGTGTATTCATTCTGAGTGATATTCCAAGTATCATATCCATTTGCTTGCATAAAAATACCCATGCGAGTTGACCAATAGTTGTAACTCAAACCGTTAAATAGTGGTGGTCGTGCAATGGATTGACCTTCAATAAAACTTGTGCTAATGTTATTTTCCATAAAATAACTATGATATGGTTATATGATGACAAATGCTCTGATACCAAGTGAAAGTGACTAAGGATCGTATAATATGGAATATTAACTAAGTTATCTACTAGTGCGGAATATAAATGTAAAAGTGAATAATAAAGTAAATAACACCTGAGATATTTATAATGGTTCGAACTTCCCGTTCTACGTCCAGTCCCAGACTCCTTCTGGAATTCAACTACAAACCCTTACTTGACCCGGAGGAACATGTATTACACCGCCTGAGCAACCGAACAGGAATTCTACCACCTAAGCAGCATAATAGGACTTCAACCGCCTGAGCAACCGAACATGACTTCTGATACAAACAATAAAATTGCTTTTGACTGAGTATGCTCTTGAGGAGCACTGATAAATCAAAAACATACACCCTTCCTATAATCTTCTCCTTTGTGGTATATACTGTGATTTGTGAAGATAGGAGGTTTATTTAATCATTAATGAGATTTTCTTGAATGAACAAGTGATTAGAATGAAAGTATTGAATGCAAATGGCAAGATTGTTTAGACAATAAGAATGAGAAATAGAATCAGAATTAAGTGATTAAAACAACTGATTTCATGGCTATATATAGTGATTTAGAGTTGCAATCATTCGTGAAAAGTAGCAATCAAAAGACAAGGAAGCAACTCTTAAATCAAGAGTTGTTTCTATTTGTTGAAGTGAAGTGTGTTTTCAAAAATATAGCTGTTATGAAGATTCTGCCGTCTGAGTGAAATAATTCAGCCAGCTGAATCGATTGAAAATCAAATCAGAGAAACAATAGTGCAAAAATCATGCAATTCAGCCGGTTGAATTCTTAATTTCAGCCGTCTGAATGTTCAATATTTGTTGTGCACATGCACAGTCATACAGTCGACTGAACTACATGCTTCAGCCGGCTGAATGACTTGTTTTTTGCCATATCAAAGATTTTTTTCAAAAAAACTTTTTGTAAATGAACTACGTTATGAAATCTTTAGCATATGAACAATTTTTTAAAAACAAATTAGATTATGTGTGTGCATGTACCACTTTGGATAGATTTTAACATGTATTAACTACTAGACTCGGACCGTGGACTAAAATTTATTACTGAAGCTTCTGTTTGGAATCTGGTCTGCAATCTGTTAGATTATTTCTCGAGTAACATAGTATATTCTCCTGCACATATGGTTAGTTCATATAATATTTACTTATATAGTTGTCGCAATCAAAATATCAAAATTCAAGGTTCTAACACATTGTGCGATCAAAATGAGTTCAAATCCGCACGAGGGTAAAAGGAGTTTTAATAAATAAATTGTTGAAGTTATTTCAGATAAAAATATTTGTGGGAAGTTTTCAAAAAGGAGATTTGAAATAAAAAACCGGATAATTAGTCTTAAGTTTCCTTAAAGAAACCGGTTTAAAATAAAAGTTATTTGAAATATTAATTTGATAAATGAAAATTTTAAAACTCTTGGATAGAAAAGAGATAATTTAACTCAAGTTTTAAATGGGTTAAATTGGATAGAAAGGTTTTGGTAAATTTATTTAATTTAAACCATAGTTTTTGTTAATCATATAAGTTGCGTAAATTATTTAGTGATATTGAGCCAATCCATAAACATTTTCCATAGAGCACTCTAAGGTAAAGTAGTCCAGGGGTTGACTCGGTTTTAAAAGCCCATGTTTTGTTTGGACTTCCAATTATATTTTGAGAAAAATAAAAGTAAATAACAAATAAAATAAAATTTTTGTTTTGTATGTACTCTTAGGATCTAGAAGAGTATTATACAAGTAAATAAAATAGAGTAAGCTTTTATTTGTTGTTTTATAAAGAATTGTCTTTGTAAAATATTTATAAACTCAGGTCAAAATTTATGAGGTAATTCATAAATAATGTTAGTATTGAATAAAATACTAAATGAAAAATATAAGTGATTTAGAAAAATTGGTATAACTAAGAAACCAATCGAACTTAGTACATAAGTTATACGTAGATCATTTTATTCGCATAGTTCTTGATCTAGAATTCGAATACATAGCGTCAGGATGTTCACATCAGTTTGAAAAATGATTTCTCACTTGATTCTTGTCAGGGAACACTTGATTCGGATTCTCGATATGATACTGAAATTATCTATCATAGTTTATGACTATGCAAGAAGAATGGAAGTTTCAAATCGACGAATCTAATTGAGTCCATCATAGAGAGGTCGAGTGAGCAATACTAATTTGGAAGTAGAAGTCTATGTATCCAAGCAAGTAATCAGATCAAATATAGCATACAGATGACTTATGTATATTATACGAACTTAAGTATAATTGTATACTTAGTATGTGACTTAAGAAAATTTGTGAACGTAAGCAAAATTCTAAATCCGATTGTTAGTCATTTGACACTTTAAAATAATGTTAAGTGTCAGATTTTCCCTATGGAATTTGATTGATTGATAGTCTTAGTTTATTCTTATATGGAATTTGATTTGATTTGATTTGATTGGTTGTGTGATGTATATAACATAGTTTATAAAGTTTGAATATATAAACATAGATTTTGAATTATTGTTTATTGGGACTTAAATCCCGGTAGTTTTGAAATCGTTTTAAAAGAATTTTTGAATGATCGTGAAAAGAAATAATAATAGTATGATTTGAAGTATTTGAGAAACGTCATTATTCCAACAAAAATTGGATCTTGTTCCAATAAATATTTGCAAAGTGTTTTACAAATATTTTTATTTATGACAATGAATGACTAAAGTCAAAGCGCGATTGAGTTTCTCCCATTTTGGGATTCGCCAGGTGTATTTATTCTATTGCTTTTAGGAGGTACTATAATACCACTGGAGGCTCCATTGTTTTTGTTTAGAGTTATACCATGCTCGGAAGGGGGGCGCACTCTCCTAGTCATGTTGGATCTAGTTTTGATACATTTCTTTTTGAGGGAATTTTAAAATATATTTTTGTATATAAAACTCAAGCATTTGGTTCTAAATTTATGGTTTGAAAATATTTGACACATAATATTGTTAAAGCTGCATTTTGCTGCATCTGGTTGATATGTTGTTTTTTGGTTGCATGTAACTTTATTTCATGCTAGAGTTGTATGTAGATTTATATCGTGCTAGTTTTTTTGCATGTAAGGTTGCCTCATTATTGTCAGTTGCATCTTATTACCTTGTTGCATAAGACTTACGATGTTTATGCTATTTGAATTTATGATAGAGATAGCTAGTATATTTCTCTTTTATTAGTATGACTCTTTTTGATTGTGTAAGTACAGGTAAGCAAGATATTCCTACTTGAATTCTTGTGCACCAGCATTAGCATCAAGATAATAAGTTACTGGAAAAATATGAATAAAAATGCAAAAAGGGTACGTAGTAGATTTAGAAACTTAAATTGGTTGATGATTTTATGCCCCAGATATGGGAGGCCACTTGGCTTTTATTTTCTTTTGATTAGTTTGGGGCCGGTAAAGGAAAACTGTAGTTTTTCCGATTGAGCCGCGCAACGGAGGTGCTGTCAAAATTTAACGTAATATTTAGGACTTAATTAAGTAATAAGTTTAATAACTCAATTTAATTAATAAGTTTTTAAACCTTAGGGGTCGGGTGACATTTTCTTCCATGGGAATTTCAGAGGACGAAATTGTTTTGAAGGGGGAGAATGTAACAACCTAAAATTTTGGTCATAGAATTTTAATTGTTTAATTAATTTAAATCTTTAAATAATTGGATTTTGGAATTTAATAACTTGAATTCCAATATAGTGATCATTTGAATATTTGAATTGTAAATTATGTATTAGTTAAATCGATTTAATAATCTTATTTAACTTCTTTTAATTAATAAATAATATTTATTAATTTAATTTGTATTTACAATAATAAATAAATCGGATAAATATCGATGATTGGATCAAAAATATAAAACGATATTTAAAATGTGTGAAATTATCATTCTGGGGCACTGTCTTGTATTTTGACGAAACTAGTGTCATTGGGACTGGAATGATAAGACAATATACGCCAACGAGTTTCATAGTATTTGGACGTACTGTATGATCATGCGAGCTCGAAACGTATAGCGTTTAATTTTAGATAACTAAAATAATATAATTTAATTTTAAAAAGCTAACTTCTGTAAATTTTGGAATTATATCCCAAAAATAGTTCCATTGAGTTCGGAATAGGGGTAATTAGCTAGGAATGCCAGTGAGCATGCCTCTATTGGAGTCCAAAAATTTTAGGGCATGAATAGTGTTAGAGAGAATGCCCATATATAGGACCCCATACCCTTTCATTTGCTCAAAACCTAGCCACCATTATAAAACCATCATCCAATGGCCCATATTGTTCCGGCACCAGAGGCCGTTTCAGAAGTGGGTCACAACATGGAAAAGTTGCATGGGGGACTAGGGATTGCATTGGCGGTAGTGGATAGGGTGGCAGTGGCTCGAGGCGGCAGCAATCTCGAGTTGAATGTCGATGTGGTTTTGGGTTCGTTCTAGCGACGCAGGCGGAGATGAGTGACGTGGTTGGTGGCGTTAGGACGGCAAGGTAGGAGGCTATGCTCGGTGACAGTGTGGTGGTTGGAGATGTAGTGAGGCGGCGGCGACAAATCATTGATGTCGGCAGCTATAGTTTTCGAATCGTGATTTGTAAAGGAGGATGGATTAGGGTTTGATGATGGTAAATAGTGGTATAATGAATTAATTTGTGAATTAATTATATTATGTAATTTGAAATCTTAGTAAACCAATTACTTGTTCATACGAGGTCGGATCCGAATGCGGCACGTTGCATTGTACTCATACCGTCATTATCTACAGGACGGAATTGGATTGGTGGAGTTTGGAGCTTGTAGAATTTTGTACCAAAATCGAACGCTCGTTTGGTTTCAGTTCAAAACAAAACGCTTTGGCGATAACTGAAATTTCAGTGATTTAAACTCACATTTTTTTTAATTAGCATATTATATAGTAGATAAAAATTATTTACTGCCTGGTTGGATGTTAGTTTATATTGTTGTTTGTTTTATTGTTTGGAGTGGATTCCCGTTTAGAAATTCATATAACTATATATTATTCTTTGTTCCCGCTGGCAGCGGATGGCATAAATAACCATTTTGTTGCAAGGGACAAAAAGAAGAAGCTGGGGGTGTTATTGTAGCGAACAGACCGCTATGGAACACTTCGAAAAATAAACATACATATGTATGATTTACAGGGGACCTTTGTAGAGAGACCCAAAGGGGTTTCTCGCCATTGTTTATTTACTGTTATCTGCATCTCATTTATATTCTTTTATTGCTTATATTTATATTTAGTTAAAATAATTATGACAGACTATTTGAATTGTTTAATTGTCATTACATCGATTTTTCACTATATCGTCACTTATTGAATATCATCTCCACAAACCCTTGTTTATTGAACTTGAGCTTATATTTTCACAAAATAGATTTTTATAATTCATCAATCATTTTGATTAATGATATTTGAATTTAATCAATCATTTTAATTAATGATGTTTGAATTTAATTAATGATATTTAAAATTAATTGATCATTTTAATTAATTTGATTTGAATTTAATTAATCATTTTAATTCATGATATTTGAGTTTAATTAATCACTTAATTAATGATGTCTTAAATTTAGTTAATCATTTTAATTAGTGATGTTTAAATTAAGTTAATCATTTCAATTAATGGTGTTTCAAAAGTTAATTAACTGATTTAATAAAAGTGTTTAAATTAAACCAACTAATTTAATAAAGGTTTTTTAAGTTTACTTAATTGATTTAATAAAAAAATTAATATTAATTAATTAATTTGACCAAAAGTGTTTAAGGATAATCTATTACTTTACTAAATATATTATAAAGTTGTATACAAATTACCGTTGGGACAAATTAACATTGTTTAAATTTATAAAGGTATTTAAATTGATTTATTATCCTTTGGGATAATAAATGTTGTTTTAAATTTATAAAGGCTGGTTTATAAATGGAAAAATCTTTTAATGGAAATTGTTTAAAAAATAAAGCTAAGTATAAAGTGTTTTGGGTTTATAGTAAGCAATGTTTTAATGACATTTTTTTTTGACCCTTGTTTTAATAAACTTAGTCTTATAATTTTCCTTTTTTAAAAAAAGAAATGAATATTTCAAAGAGAGTTTTTAATGTATTTTACAAATATCTGAAAAGTGAAAATCAAGCCCAACTGCAGACCAATGTTGTAAAAGTTTGATTCATTTATTAATGGTAAGTGCGTGTGATTAATTCCCATACACAATCACTTTGTTATTTTTGATAGTTGATTTATCGATTATTAATTTCGATTCCTCTATATTATATGTATTTCATCACTCTAAGACGATGTGTTGCTCTATTTGAGCTTTGTTATCCTTTGTTGAAAATGACTAAAACCAAAGAGCGGGTAATGGGGGCGCCCCCCTAGTCATTGTTATGCTTCGTCATTCTAAGACGATTTATCGCTCATTTTGGGCATTGTCATCCAACATCATGGAAAACTAAAACCAAAGAGCGAGTGGGAGCCAAGCCATATGGGTCACATCCATTAGGATATATTCACATTCATCTAGAGAACTCGATAGCGTGCATGCATTGATGTGAGTATATTCGGATGCCTGTGGATTTAACGGGATCTAGTTTAGAAATTCCCGAGAGTGTTGCGTGTTTGGCATAGACTCTCAAGTATATTTTATCTAGAGGTATACCTTCGCTGTAACGGGAGCACTCTCCTAGTTATGTCGGATAAATCCATTTTCCTTATTTCTATCTTGAACTTTAGAATTGATCTTTTTATCTTTTGTGTTACGTCAATCCAAGACGATTTATACTCATTCTATCCTTTGCTAGAAATGAATAAACCAAAGAGCAGGTAAAGGGGGGCGCACCCTCTTAGTCATTTGTTGAAAAATTTCCATTTCCTTGTTTAATTCAAAATTTTGAATTGTTTCCTTAATTGCACGGAGAACTGCGTTGTGCTCTTCACTATGTTCAATTATTTATGACCATTCTTTTAAGTCTGGAATTTGTTATTATTTATGCCCATTCATTCAAGATGGGATTTGTTCTTACTAGTATTCACCCTTTCTATTTGGATTGTTTCTGTTATTTATTTCCATTCTTTCTTGATTGGATTGTTGTTCTGATTTGTTTTCCATTTCTTTATTTATGGATGTTATTCTTGTGAGGTAAAAACCCGTTCCACGTTAGCGGCGTCGTCTCACTGAATTTTTTTATGTTCATCATATTACTTGAGTTTCCTCAATTGGTTTTCCATACTGACCCCGGTGTTATTTTATTATAATGCTCAGATCAGACCGAGCTTTTTCCAGGTTCGCTTTGGTGATATGGAGTTATTGGAGAAGAGCTGATTATTCATATATCGTAGTGTTTTATTTCTACTATATTATATTGTATACCTATCAGTAATTGTAAGGTTAGAATTTTAAAACTATCCAACTGATAAGGTTTGTTTTTAACTCTGATGTACTTTGTATTCTGGAGCGTCAGTTTTTACTTTCATTGTTATATTATATGTTGTCGATTCCGCTATGAGATTCTAATTTCCCTGTTTTTTGTTCTTTTCTTTTTATTTTTTACCTAACAATCTTCTTTTTGGTGATTGGATGTTCGACATTTGAATACATTGGATGTATTCGATGTTGACTTTCGATGGTCGAAAAGGTAGGTCGTTACACGGCCCCAAGTGCAAGTGGGAGATT
Source organism: Allium fistulosum (assembly GCA_030737815.1). Lineage (NCBI taxonomy): Eukaryota > Viridiplantae > Streptophyta > Magnoliopsida > Asparagales > Amaryllidaceae > Allium > Allium fistulosum. The sequence continues at coordinate 1,153,466,804 of CM060901.1, forward strand.
GATATAGTCAGGGGTATACCCTATGGGCAATTACGTAATTTGTTACATGTATATAACTAGTTGATCGATCTTGTTTGAAATAAAGGTGGTTTCTCTCTATTATATACTTGATATAACGTGTTATATTAATCAACCTAATGAAAAGTATAATTAATAAAAAACCCATAAATGTTATGTTTTTTATAGTAGTTAAAAAGTGTTATAACCGTGAGTAATTTATCATAATTAAAATAACCATACCATTTTAAATGATCCTAGTCAAGATGCATCAAGACTGGATGTCGATGTATCCATTGAGACTAGAGTACGTAATGCTCTCCAAATTTTAGGCGATGTATAACTCATGACTGCTGTGGGCTCAAAAGGTTATGTACTGATAGTTATTGGATGACTATGGAATGACTCACTCGATAGTTTTCTATTGGTTAATATAATTAAGGTCAAATAGAAATATTGACGTGACTAATTTATACAGTTCTCTCAACTTGAGAATAACATGGATCTTTAATATGAAAGCTCCGCTTTGATTATAGTCAAATCATGACATGACATCCATTGAGTGACTATAGTTGGGCCGAGAGGTAGTATTGGATGTGAAGCACTATTCAAGAGAGGATTTGTCTCCTCGGTTAAATGGAATTAGTATCATGGTCAACTCAAGTCAACTCAAAGTCAAAGTATTTGGCCAGAGCAGTTCAGTTAATAATAATTGTTATTATTGAACCAAGGACTTGAGTTTGGACTATATAGTTGAATATGGTCGACATTGGAATTTGACCATTACTAAATTGCATAAGTCCAAAGTGATATAGTTTTGATGAAGAGAATTGGTGTAAAATAAAAACCATAATTAGGTAATGCTTAACAAATTGAAATTGGATTTTACTACAACCAAGTAAGCAACAAATTTGTTCAAAATGTCGCACCACCTGCAAAGTGACGTGTGAACGTTAATATTCAAACAGTTTGATGTTAATCGCTGACCAAATTTACACCCGACAAATCACACAACCAAAACAATGAATTCTCCTTTGACCAAATGATTGAATTAGTTTATAATTGTTATAAAGTAATTAAATTAAATAATATTTATGAAATATTATTTATAAATTTGATTTTAATTTGATAGATGAATATAAAATGTATTTATAAAAGTTATAAATACATTAATCGATATATGATATCGATAAGCATTTTAAACAAGATTAAAAATGCAAAATATTCATTCGGACTCTAAATGGGATTATAGCCCAATATGGAGCTGATAGGATCAGATGAAACAAAGGGGTTAGAGGCAGTTAGTTGATGGGCTAAAGAGGAGTGGCAGAAATGGACGGAGATTGAGTAAAAGATATGATCCTAAACTCTCTCCTTTCCTTCCTCCATTTAAACATCTTTTCCTCCATTTGATATGTTTCTTTTTTGGATCCTCCATCCTTATTCCTTTGCTAGCCGAGCTACCGTCTCTCATCTCTTTAATATCCTAAGCTCAAATCGGATCAATTCAGTTGTTATCTGATAGCTGAAGGTCAATGGTTCAAGGACTAGCAATCTGCCGAATAGGAAAGGGGTTCAAAATGGAGAGTTCATCCTTTCAAGGTGTGCTTCAAGGCTTTGTTCTTAGGTATGATTTCCATTGAATTATAGTTTATAATCTTCTGAATAATATTTTACCATGTATATATTATTATTATATTGTTAGTTAGGTGATGATTTTGATATGTATTAATGCTGTCATAAATTAGTTTTGTTATATATACTTATATACTTATAAATTTAAAAAATCCTTTTTTATATATATCAGATCTGTACAGCTGTCGATTTTATATAAACTAATTATTATTTTACTAATTTATATATATATTATATTTATATATACATATATGGTTTATATTTAATTACAATATGATTCTATGGCTAAAATTGGTCATAAAATTTTATACATATAACTATACAACAATAGTAATTTTCGATAGCAAAATTAATTTTTATAATTATTTAATATTATTTAAATTAATAAACTAAATAAGTAAATAATATAAAATAAAATATGTTACGAAAGTTATTATTTAAATTTTATAAAATAAACTTATCATATAATAAGCTCTCGGCCAGAAAATAAAAATTAAAAATTCATTTTTGTTATTTTAAAAAATTATTATTATAATAGGCTAAAAATTAATAAAAATAAAACTTGATCGAAAAATGCGGAAATTTGTTTAAAACATCAAAATAACATATATGATTTACTGGAAAATTGAAATCTGAAAAATTTTTGAAAATAATTTTTTATTAATGTTTTATATAATTTCGAATGAATATTCAATTAAAAATATATTTTAAAACTAAATTAATAATTAATTTTTTTGTATTGTACACACAATTTGGAATTTATAAAAAAAATTGTTAACTAATATATATAACTATATTTATGTGTATGTATATATATTAATTTAAATAAAAAATATTTATTTTACCATTATATATATAGGAACATATATTATTCACAGTTTGATAAAAAAAATTATTTAGATATATTTATATATATAATTTTAATATTTAAATAAGTTAATTATATTTAAAAGGATATATTATAATAATATGCACATATATATATTAATATTTTATTTATAAATTATACACACACACATATGTATATTAAATATTTTACATTTATATAAAATTATTTAAATAAACTTAACATTTACATTTATATATATTTATTTATAATATTTTTATATAAGTAATAATTTATATACTTACATATATCTGGACAACATACATTATATATCGGATGAGCTAACATGTCCGTTGCGATATAAATCCCAACATCTATATAGGGGCGTATTATACCTTGCACGGGTTATCATGTTACACATGCACACACATACATATATGTGTGCATTTATATGTATACAATTAAATTAAATAATACTCAATGTAATTTATAAATTTGAATAAAATAAGAGATTTTATTTAAATAAAATTTAGAAATGTTCTAAATGATATAGAATTCATAGGCCTAATATCGATCCAATAAGAGATTTTTTTTTGAAATTCACTTATAACATTCGCTGCGGGCTGGCCCAGTTCCAGCAGTAAATACCATTCCTATTCCATTTACCTTGTTTACATAATATGTAGGTGATATTTCAGCTTCCTAAGCCTACAACTCCACAGATCTTGCATAGGCATAATAATTAAATAGACTTAACGATATAAATTTCAATGTTATAAATAATTCATACACTCACCTTTCGAGCTTTATAAATCTCCCAAATCTGAATCCATCCCAAATCTGACTCATTTTCCTTTCCAATCCAAAAGAATATGTATAACGAGGTGTGTGTGTGTATACTATTAGAAATATAGATCTGAGAAGAGATTCGGGGTTAAGGGAAATATAGATTTATAATTATGAAATTTACCATTTTCCACAGTATCAGTTTTCTCTTTCTCTTCTTTTTTATTTTCTGTCCTTCTCTAATTTATACATATATAAATATATATGATATAATGTTTTATAGTTAATAAAAAATAGTGGAGAATGAAAAATGGCAGAGCTTCGCTACTTTAATCAGAAAATATGAGAAGAGAAGTGAGGGGTTAGACCTGTATTTATAGGCGCTCGAATCAATCATATTCATTATATTTAAGATAATTAAATGCAAACCATTTGACCAAGGTTCATCCCTAACCGCCAACTTGAGGACCGATCACTCCTCTCTAAGCGGTCTAGCGCTAATAGTAGACTGGCCCAAGGAGGGGTTCAACGGGTGGGGTGCCATATTTATTATTATTTGTTTCCTATTTTTCATTTTTAATTATTTTCGTTCCAAAAACTTCAAACGCTAATTACTTCTTCATTTTAACTCCGATTGCAAAACTCCAAATATGAAAGTTGCTCAGAAGATCGCCATGAACACCATGATGCAAAGTTTGTGGCCAAGTTCCAACATTTCCTTAAATTCCATTTTTAAGCCTTATTAATTATTTATTTTACGGGGTGTTACATTCTTCTCCCCATAAAAGAATTTCATCTTCAAAATTCCTCAATGGTTGAATCATGTAACATAGCGCGCAACCATTCTAAATTATCCAACCAATTATTGTACAACTAATTTTGCAGCCAAATGTGTTCAAGTGCACGGTATATCGTAACATATCTAAGATGCATGCTGAATAATTCTAAATTGGCTCTTGTTATATGAATGCATTCTTTTTTAAACATTTTTAAAATATGATGCTAACAACCTACATATACTGCCAGTTCTATAAGTATGCAAGTTTTAGAAAATCAAAAATCTTTTTTCATATAATAATTTCCATACTTCTATGAGTAGGAGCATGGTTGAACTAATTTTGCATCCAATCCCTACCATCCAATACCTGACACACCAAATTTTTAACATCCAAAATTTTGATAATCTAATTTTCCTAAATCTATACTCCTATGATGGAAAAGGAATTTAGATAAAGAATTTTAAATTTCCACCTTTCTAATAGATACCAATTATGTTGTATCTTGGAACTTTATCCATTACCCCAAAATTTTATCCAATTTTTCCAAGTACAATGCGCATAAGGAGGTTTATTTTTGGATGTTAAAATAGAATTATCCTAAACGCAAGTTTTATTCACTATTAATAAGGTATGGAAATAGAAACTCCAAAGCTAAAACAGCTTTATCCCTTGTTATTCTCTATGTTTTGTACACTGTCACCCTTGTCGAATGGTAAAATTCATATTCACTAACACGTCCACCTTCTATTCGCTAAGCATTTGATCTTTTTAAGTTAGAAATCCTTTTATTTTCGAAAAAAAATTCCCTTTCCAGCCAAACTTGCAAAATAGTTTAAAAGGTTAAATTTTCAAAAGCATTCAAACATAATTTTTCAAAAGCGTTCCAACAAAAATTTTCAAATACATTTGAACACAACTTTCCAAAAGCATTTGAACGTAATTTTTCAAAATATTTGCCTCTCCATTCTTAAAACAAATTGAGCCACATCTTAATGTAATCGAGACTCGGTCAATGAGTTAATGTATATGATTGGCCCTAACATTGTGCAGTTAATCTTAGGTTTGTAGACTCTTTCCTTTTACCCTAATAAAACAAACAATCTATAAGAATATTTATAAATTTTAGCATTTAAGGCATAGGGATAGTGACCCATAATTTTTCAACAACCTTTCCCTATCCTCTATTTGCTAAAATTTATTTTTCCTAAAATCATAAAGTTTTTGGGATTAAAGCATTCTTTATTTCTAGTTGCTAATATAATTTCCTAATTCGTACCATAAACTAGTTGCTTGGAAGGCTATGTAACTTAGCAAACGTACTTAAAAGAGGCAATGAATCAAGATGCAAGAGGTTACGATGACTCGTGAAGCTTCCCTATTGGTCACTAGCGATCCATCTCCTTAGCTTATTTTTGGCTGACTTTGCTTAAGTTTATTGTCTTGTTCTTTTGCATGACTTGTTCAAGTTTCAAGTCATTTTGGCATAGTCTAGATGTTCTAACTTCTATTGAATTCTGTTAGGTTACTGTTAACATTTGCCCCCCATAGTATGCCTTTGTTGACAACAAGGCGTGCTCTGGAACTGGTCATCTTTGAATTCCTATTCCGAGAAATCCAGTCGATCGTGTTAGGCTTACCATGAAGTATAGTTTTTGACTTTTCAGTTTTTTGTTGGGTTTGGGATGTTAATCATCATTATTCATCGAAACTTATCGATTTTGGCTCTGTAATTTCTAAAGTGTTTACGAACGACAAGGGGGTTGAGTTTGAAAATTTTGAGCGAAAATTAATGTGAAATAATGGAGCGATAGTGATCCATAGGTGATGGATCGCTAGCGATCCAATCACTTTAATTTTTTCACTGACATATTTCCTATTTAATAATCTTTTTGAGCCAATCCTTCTTACTTGCTTTTTCCTCACCTTCTTTCCTTACAACCCGAACCAACCACGACCAAAACCATAACTAACTTCTACCACCACCACCGTTGATCTTCACCGCCAGAGCCTACTGCCATCGACCTCAGCTACATCCACCATTACCTCGAGCCAAATCCTATCACCAGAATCGCAGCTAGCTTGGATCACTGCTGACCTTGTAGACTGCTAACCCTAGCTTGGATCGCAACGAACCTGAAATCGAACCCGTTTGACTTTGATCCAAGGTTGGTGATGATGTGGTTATCGTATTGGTGGCGGTGGCCAGTGAATTTCGGGCGATTGATGAGAATGGTGAACAAGCGGGTTGATTGCGATTTATTGGAGGTAGATAGTGGATTCGTGTCTTGCACTTGACGCATTCCACTATCTTCATCCAATAAATCAAAATTGATTAGCGCATGGCCTCGATGGTTCCAACGAGGCAGTTTACTATGGACTTGATCATGCTGGATAGTCTTATTATCGCACGCTCGGTGTGTTTGAGAATTGAATGAGCTTTCCGTGTCGCTTTGGATAACAGATCTGTTATCGATCGCCGACTGATCATGGGTAAGTGTAGGGGGAATAACTTCAATGAATGATTTGAAAAGCATTTTCCTTTTTCTGCTATGAGTGAACTATCTACACCGGATAGAGCGTTCGTACTATTCAGGACACCGAGCCCATCTCACATAGGTAACACACTACACTTGCCCTAGTCAACACTTGGAATTTGATGAGTTGGCACAAGTCAATGTCTTTTCGGAATTCAAGCGTTAAACATAGAGGGATTTCTAGTTAAAAATACAATTACCTGACAATTTTGGATACAAGTTCTGTTATATAGAATGAAGCGTCCGTCCTCTCGACCTAAATCCAACGGAGCAAGCCCGGCACTTTCAGAAGCGAAATTGTCATTAGTTATGCCTTCGCAAATGATTCAAGCAGCGCCTACTTCTTCAGCACCACAAGCTCAATATGGTCAATTGGTTTCGATTGGTCCGGTCATCGATCGAACTCCCTCGAACTTTAGATTTTTATTTAACCCTCCAGAGAGAGCTTCTGCTATCATTTCTACTAAAGTTCTGCATAATATTTGTTTAAAGCATGGTATTGCAGACGATCATGTGTGCCTTCCACTGACAAATGAGTTTTCACACATGCCACCTTCAGGGTACACCACCTGCCATCGGTACATGTGCTTGAATGGTGCAGTGCCCCCATTTAACCATTTCTTAAGAGACACTCTTTTGACTTTGAGAATAGCCCCATTTCAGATTCATCGCAATGATTATGCAATTTTGAATTGTCTTCATGTTTTGTTTATGCGAACATTCAACCGTGCCCCAAGCTTCAACGAATTGAGATACTTCCTTTCATTCAAGAAGAAAGAGGAATGTCCATTTTTTGTGATTATTGAGGCTCAAAGAAATCGCAAAATCGTGTTGCAACTCCAAAGCAACTTATCCTAGTTCACGACCCAATATTTCTTCATTAGATGTCCTGAAGGGTTTAATCATCTTTGGACGACAGGGGGTAAGTTTTCTCTTCTCTCGTTGAGATTTGGTGTGGGGTTTTAATAGACTGAATGCTTCTTACAGTTATTCTGAGGCCAAATAAAGATCCAGCACTTGACTCTATCTTCCATACTCTGAAGGCCATAGATGCTAGAGAGAAATCGGTCAAACTTTTGCCGATGGACGAGAATTTGCATCGGTACGGATTATTACATCTCGGGAGGTCTATCGTCGCTATTGAGGTTCCATCCCCTACCCATTCCAAAATTAGAACATGCTCCACTTCTTCATCGCACGATACCGAAGAGAGCGGTCTACAAGGAGAAGAAGGTCCATTCGGTGGGTCAACTGAGGAAATTTGTGAAGAAAAAGGCATTACGACTGGAGCTAATAGTCTGAATAGGATGCCCTCAATCCCAAAGGAAGGGGAAGAGGAGTTCAAACAACGAGAAGGCAAGGCTGCGGTGATCGTAGAAAAAAGAAAGGTGAAATTAAGAGCGGAAGTGACAATGACCCCTCCTTTAGTGATGAGGAGTTTGATGCGCGTTCCAGTGAAGGAGATCTCGAATCATGTGATGAAACTCGGGGAATGAGTCCCATTTTCCCAAGTTCGCCTCCCCAAGAGGTTATTGCTAAAGATTCTCCCCCAGCAACTGATCGATTTCATGGTTCGCCACCTAAGGAAACCGATATCAACTTTGGGGACTTAAGCAACATTTATGTGGACATTGCAGAATTCATGGTAGATGATTTTGAGTCTGAGGGATTGTCTTCTCACTTCGGTTATGTCATTTCTAGAATTAGTCTGACTCCCACTGTAGTCGCTACCCAACCCGGTTTATGAAGTCCTTTTAGGGTGCCTACAACACGTTGCATACTTCACTAGTGTCACATACCCTCATGTATACATTATTTGAAATCATTTTCTACCGCTAAAGTTACTTCATTTTTTATATTAGGTATTATGGGAGGTTGCGGACTTTATGAAGATCTTGAACAATTTACAAATGCACAACTTGAGCCAAAATGGATTTCAAGCCTCTACTAGCCTCGAGAAATCGAGGAAGAATGGAGGGGGTGAAAAGATTGGGAAGCTGAAGATCGTCGTCGGGATAACAGGGACCGAGGCAGTGTTCATAGAGGTGGCTATGAGAAGAGGAAGACTCCCGATGATCGGGAAGAGCCATCCAAAAAGTCGAAAGTAGATCATGATCCTCATCCTTTCAAGCACCATATATCTGCCCCAGCTCCAGTTTCTATCGAAATTGAGGTTTCGACTTCTACTTTTCAGGTTGCTCCATCAACCCAGACTCTGTCAACTAATGTTGTGCCTGCTTCTGGTTTTTCACACCCTCATAGGAGGCCTGCTTATATTCTCCCATCTGGTCCACCTAAACTTAAAGCCGCGTTCCCTGGATGATTTCTGAAGGGAGTTAAATTCGACCGTGACCTGCGTCCTATTCGTAAGGATTCTTATACACCCCATCTCCAAGCGATTCAGAGCGACTTGGATCAAGCTGAAGGATGGGAGAAATTATGTAACCAGCTGGCGGATACAAACCGTAACAACTATTAAGAGATTCTTTCTTTTGATTTAGAGAAAGATGATTACGAAAGGATGCTGACGGAACATGACGTCAAAATTGATCGATTGACAAAAGGGAGAGATGCCACCATTCGAGATAGTAAGAGCAATGCTAGTTTGCTAAAGAAATTAAAGGAGGCTCACGCAAAATTGAAATCGTGCTCAGAGATGAAATCAAGAAAGCCCATGCTAATGAAGTCAAGCTGAAAAAGGAGCTTGAAATTCGAGATGAGATCATCGAAACTCAAATGAGAACCATTGCTGGTCATGATGAAACCGTCGAAGCTCATAAGAAAACAATTGCTGATTATGCGGGGATGGTGGAATCCTGAAATAAGATCATCTCTAACTAGGCTCAAGTGATTGCTTCGCTTTAATAAAAAGTTGTGCAACTCGACGTGGAAAAGACCAAAGTCGAAGTTGAGAAAGCCGCCATGACGACAGACTACATAGAGCTGCAAGATACGTTAGAAAAGAAGATGAGAAGATGGATAACACCATCTTGAACTTCTACGTCAACTTCCTGTTGAATCAGGGCAGTCTCTGTTATATGGGCCCCAAATTCCTACATACTCTTGCTCTGATTTAGGAAGAAGTCCTGGCCCGTTTTCGAGAAGACGGGGATGCGTACACTGAACAAGAGCTGGTAGATGCCTATCTAAATGAAGAATCAAAGAGGACTTTGGTAGAGGGCCGAGAGATTATTCGAGTTGAAAGGGAGAGAGAAGCCGCCGATGTTACCGCAGCTGCTAAAGCACTATCAAAGCCTTTTAGTTCTAGGCCTGGCAAATCATCCAAGCATCCACATGATCAGACAGAAATCATTCCGACTTTGACCAGTACTGCTTTGTTGTCCACCCCTTCAGCAGCTATCTCCGAAGCCTTGGGTGGTCCTACAACTTTGCCTAAGATTGTGGAACCATATAAAGAAGTAAATAGTAGGGAGTATGAGGTTGAGATTCACGGTCACATTTCTGATGCAGGTAACTTTCTTGTTTATCCCGAGTTTGAGGACTTCCATCCCACACCGCAAGAACGAGATGAACTAAATGCTTTCCTTTTGATCTTATAGGTCTGTCTTATGTGCCCGTCGAACTGCCAATTTCTCCAATCCCAGGGACTAGTGCTATTTCGACTGCTTCAACGCTTGTTTCTATAATTGCTTTGATCACAATGCCCGTGTCTAGCTCACAACCAGGGTCGGAATTTGAGAAGATCGTTGCATTGCATCACCTAGACGACCCATTCATATCTTTAGAGGGAGATTTAATAGCAGCTGACACTCGAGAGTAGACAGACCAAGCTAGCCAGCCAGGTAAAATTGAGTGGCGATTAAGAAGGAAAGGGTAGAGAAGAAAAAGTCTTCGAGGAGCTCCCACAATTCCCACAAGCATAAAACCAAGGGGCATCTTCCGAGTGAGCCAAAGAACAAGAAGGGGAAATGGGCACAGAGCCTATAATCGATATCTCTGGCAGCGATACGACTCCCGGTGGGGATGCTGAGGGAAAGAAGAAACTGCCGGCCAAAGGCGGGAAAGGAAGTGGTGGCAAGAAGCACTGACAGGCTTGAGTGATACTGAAGTAGATTTTGTAGCATTTGGATTTGTTCGACATGTATTTTGTACAAATGTAAAGTCTGCACTTATTACTTTTGTTGTTGTAGCATCTGTCTTCTCTTTTTCTTGGCTGATATTGTGTGGGTATGGCCCCCACATTTTTACTTTGTACCGAAAATTTTATGGGAAATGAAAAGATTAATGCTTCTACTGCTATCTCTTCTGTGTTCTTTCTTATTTATCATGTATTTAGCTTATTTTTATACCACTTATGTCTGTACATGACACGATTGCTTGTTCTGCAATTTCTATAATCCATATTGTCGTGTCGTGTTTTGTGGTATACAGTGTCTTTATTTCCATGATTTCACGCATTATGTATGCATATTTTCAGTTTTATAACTAAATCTGTTGTGATTGCCAAAATTCATTATTCGGCGTAACAGGACTATGGAGTAGTTTTCCTTTCAGCTAAGTATTGGTGTGTGCCCCCTACTTCATAGGGTTATTTACTCTGAACACTTGATAAATAACCGGTTGATCCGAGCGATTCGTCGGATGTCTATAGCCAAATTTACTTTGCGGTTCCTATCTTCGGGAACTAGTGACTCGAATGTCTCGACTGTAGAGATTTTGTTGGTCAACGATCAGAATTCTTTGCCGATTTCTAGTTTTGCAACATTGCTGGACTTACATCAATTCTTTTTTACAGTGGGAGTTGATCCTTGTCAGTCCTGCAATAGAAAAGTTTCCAGTTGTTGTTAGGATAATACCGATACATAGAAAATCTTAACAGTTTGCTAATGATGTCGGAGCAACAACAAGCAGCGCTTGCACGGCTTACGAAATGCGTGGCTTTTAAAACTGCACGGCTTACGAAATACGCGGCTTTTGAGAGTGCATGGCTTATGAAATGCATGGCTTTTGAGAGCGTGCAGCTTACGAAATGCACGACTTTTGAGAGTGTGTAGCTTACGAAATGTGCGGCTTTTTATTTTGAGTCGATTTACTTTCATCGACTTGGCGTGTAGGCGGAGCGTACTTGGGTATGGTTACACTTTCCCAAGCAACTAATGAATGATTTTGAGTTGGTTTACTTTGTCGACTCGGCGAGTAATTTATATGAACACGGTTTCATTGGTTCAAGAAACTAAAGAGATTTCGTTGATATAACGGAAAGATGAGTTAATTTTTCCCATTTACAATGCCCACAGTGTAGTCGGGCAGCTTATTTGCGAAAATAGGAAATACCTAGATAAAAGCTAAATAAAGTAATGCTGGAGCAAGTCGCTGTTTCAGGCATGGGGAATTTGAATTCTATCAACTGTGGTGAGCTTGAAAGTGCCATCTCCGAGCTTTTGCCCAATTGAGTAAGGCCATTCCCAGTTCGGTTCGAATTTTCTGTAGCCAGATAATTCCATTTCTGGACGAGATCTCCCACTTCGAAAGTACGGTTGCGGACCTTGGAGTTGAAGTACCGTGTTACCCTTTTTCGGTGAGACGTGATCCTTAGCTCGGCTCCCTTCCATTTCTCGTCAATCAGATCAAGTGACTCGAGCAGGATCTGCTCGTTCTCCTTTTGATTGAAGTGCCATTTCCGATGGAGGGAACTTCTGATTTGACCAAGATCATTGCTTCGGATTCATATGCTAGGGCTAATGGCGAGTGTCCAGTTGTTGACTTGTGCGCTATCCGTTAAGCCCATAGTGCAAGTGGGAGCTCATCAGCCTAGTTTCCTTTGACTTTCGTTAGCCATTTCTTGATGATGGACTTGATGATTTTGTTTACCACCTCTACTTGCCCATTTGCTTGAGGGTGTGCCACTATGGAGAAACTCTTTTCGATGTAGAAACTGTTGCAAAAGTCCTTGAATTCAGCGCTTTCAATTGAGTTCCGTTATGTATGATGATTTTCATTGGCACTCCAAACCTGCAAATAATATTTTTAGTGACAAAGTTAATTACTTTCTTAGTGGTGATAGTAGCTAGCGGTTCTGCTTCGGCCCATTTTGTGAAGTAATCAACAGTAACAATAGCATATTTAGCTCCTCCTTTTGCAATTGGGAGCACGCCGATTAGGTCAATTCCCCATACCGCGAGGCCATGGGCCAACCATCGGCATAAGTTTTGTAGATGGATTGTTCTATATTTAGGCGAACTTTTGGCATTGCACACATTGCCTGGCGTAGTCCACTGCATAACGGTTGATGGGTGGCCAGAAGTAACCGTATTAGAGGATCTTCTTTGCTATAGTCTGTCCTGCAATGTGGTTTCCACAATCGCCTTCATGGACTTCCCTAAGGATCCTTTTGGCTTCGGTGTTGGTTACAGATCTGAGTAGGGAAGTAGAGAATCGCCTCCTGTAAAGAATTCCATCCCGCAAGACAAACCCTGGTGCCTTTCGAAGTAGCTTCTTTCGCTTGTTCAGATCCTTGTGGAATGTACCTTTGTTCAAGTAATCTTTGATCGGCGTCATCAATGATTGCTCTTCCTCTATGGTTTCCATAATCCAATCGATATCTATATCATCTATGCTAGGTGATGTAAGCGTTTTGACTGGAGCCAGTCCCATTGACTGAGCATCTCCGGAACTGGCTAGTTTGGCTAGGTTATCTGCTTGCATATTATGTTCCCTCGTAATGTGATTTAAAGTGTAGTGCTCGATGTCCTACAGCAATTCCCGCGCTTTTGACTAGTAGAGGGCGAGGTTGCCCCTTGCTTGGTACTCCCCTTTTACTTGGAAGATGACAAGTTGAGAATCTTTGTAGATATGCACAGCTTTTATTCCTAATTCTTTAACGATTTTTAATCCTACCATCAAAGCCTCGTATTCTTCTTTATTGTTGGTGGCAGGAAATTCTAGTCTCAGAGCGTAGCAAATAGATCGTCCTTCGGGGGTTTCAAGTACTACCCTTACACCTGAACAGAATTCATTTGATGTACCATTAACAAACAACTTCCACTGTGGCACCATGTCCGAAGTGCTTTCTTCCTCACCGTCCTACTTGGTAAATTCGACGATGAAATCTGCCAGTGTCTGTCCATTGATAGCTCTTCAAGCGTGATGACTGATTTAATACCGGCTTAACTCGATATTCCATTTCACAAGTCGACCTGATGTCTCTGGACGATACAACACTTGTTTCAGAGGTTAATCCGTCAACACCTCGATGGGATGAGCCTGAAAGTACGGTCGTAATTCCTTGACGTGATCAATAGGAAATAGACTAGTTTTTCCAACTTCGGTTAATTCTTTTCAGCTCTAGTGAATCGATTACTGATGTAGTAGATGTGTTGTTAGACCCTAGCCTCTTTGCGTACCAATGCTGCACTCAGAGCATGGGTTGACACAGCGAGATAAACTAACAAATCTTTCCTATTTATCGGCTTGGATAAGACCGGTGGGGTTTCCATATAATGGATTAATTCTTCAAATGCCGTCTGGCAGGCTTCATTCCATTCGAAATTCTTCTATTCATTCTTCAATGCATTGAAGAATGGTATGCATTTGTCAGTCGCTCGGGAAATGAATCGGCTTTGTGCTGCAATCTATCAATTTATACTTTGCAATTCCCTTATGGTCGTGGGGGCTTTGACATTCCTTAAGGTGCTAATCTATTTCGGATTAACTTCAATGCCCCTTGCATTCATGTTGAAACCAAGTAATTTGCCAGAAGCAATGCTAAAAGAGCATTTCATCGGGTTAAGCTCCATTCCATATTTCCACAATATTTCAAACATCTCTATGAAACTGTCTAAGTGATTCCCTGATACGCGTGATTTGACAATCATTTCATCCACGTATACTTCCATCGTTTTCCCGATTTGACCTTTGAACATTGTGCTTACCAGTCGTTGGTAGGTTGTCCTTGCGTTCTTTAGTCTGAAGGGCATGACTCGATAACAATATAATCCAAGGTCGGTAATGAAACTAGTTTTCTCTTGATCGGGTTCATGCATCATGATTTGGTTGTATCCTGAGTAGGCATCCATAAATGATAGTAGCTCGTGGTCTGCCGTGGTATCAACAAGCTGATCGATCTTAGGCAATGGAAAGCTATGCTTTGGGCAGGCTTTGTTCAAATCTGAGTAATCAATGCAAGTTTGCCACTTCCTATTAGACTTCTTTACCAAAACTGGATTTTATACCCATATAGGATAGGTTGCATTGCGGATGAAGCAATTTTCCAATAGCTTATCCACTTCCTCTCTCAGTGCAGCAGACATTTCGGTCCTAGGGTGCGTCTCTTCTGCCTTATTGTAGTGTACTTTGGATCGATATTAAGTGCGTGACATGCTATCTTCAGTGATATTCCACACATATCGGAATGCGTCCAAGCGAACATGTCCAGATTGGCACGAAGAAACTTGACTAATTCTTCTTGCATCTTGGTTTCAAGATGTGATCCTATTTTTAGTACTCGTGTCAGGTCAACCATGTTTATAGGGACACACACCGTAATCTCGGCCAGTGCTGCCCGTTCCTCCTATGAACTCTTCTTTCTAGGGTCCATAGCCTTATCTAATCGGCTATGATCCCCAAGCCAAGGGCGGTTCGGTAGTTGCTATGCTGATGGTTCGCGAATGTGAAGAATTTTCTCCACACTCTTCCCCTTTTCTTTCTTTCTTGTTTTACGCAATTCAGCGATGTAGCATTCCATTGCGACACTTTGGTCTCACTTTACCATTTCGACTCCATTTTCCATAGGGAATTTCATAGTGAGACACCATTGTGCTAGGATAATTCGAAAATTAACGAGGGTCGGCCGTCCCAAGAATGCATTATAGGCCAACATCTCATCGATTATCACAAAGGTTTGGGTGAGAACCACTCTCTGTTCTCCTGCTCTGAGTTCAACAGGCATATCAATTGTGCCAACCGGTTGTAGTGGACGACTGGTGAATCCTTAGATTTTGGTTTGGCACGCAGAGACATCCTTCATGTTGTTGGGGTCAAAATTGGCCACCAACACCCAGTTATGTGAAAGCACCAACATCAAGTCACAGATCTCAGAGAGTAACTAATGTAGAGAATATAATATGAAGAACAAAAAAATTCAAAAAGAAATCAAGTAAAAAGAGAAAAGATTTATAATGGTTCGGCTAACTCTGGCCTACGTCCACTCCAGAATAATCCTTTTTATTATACAGTAGTTTGTTTATAGTTACAACTCGAAATCCAAGAACCAAATTGACAGATTATAGCCTAGGTTCAAAATAAAGAGTAGTAGAAAGAAGATCCCTTTTTTTACGACATGCCTGTTGTATTTATAAGGGAAGACGTGCATGGATCGGGCTGAAATTTCGACATAAGGTTCGGGAGACGCAGACATGGCCACCCAAAAATTTCCAAGCCCATTGGGGCCTACAATAGGGATTGGTACCGATCCCTATTTTGGTGTCCAAATGGGGTGCGATCCCTCTGGAGGGTTCTCCATGATGTTAGCTACTTGCCCTCCAAATTTTGTGCTATTTCGACTTACAATTTGTGAGATATCGCGTTTTCCATGAAGTGGTGTTGTTTAAATCCTGACTTCTACCGATCCCTATGGAGGGATAGGTACTGATCCCTCCAACTTTTTCCTAATGTCATGCGATCCCTATGGGAGCTTCTCCATGTTGTATTATTCTTAGCCTCTAAGTTTTATGCGAATTGGATTAGTAGAACTCGAGTTATTGACTGATCTTTGTTGCAATATGGTGTTAAGGCTAATTATAGCCGATCCCTATGGAGGGATAGGTACCGATCCCTCCAACTTGCTCCAAATGCTATGCGGTCTCTCTGGGGTATTTCATATATTCTAATTAGCTTGTCCTTCAAGTTTCATGTCAATTGGATGTGTAGATGTTGAGATATTGATCGATCCTTGTTATGAAGTTGATCTTAGTCGATCCCTATTGAGGGGCAGATGCCGATTCCTCCAACTTTTCTAAATGCCTTGCAATCCCTAGGGTAAACTCCCTAGGGTCCCCTCTTATTTTTTCTCAAAGTATCACTTCAATCCACCTTGTGGTTGTTGAGTTATGGAGCGATCATCATTGAGTTGTGCTTTTGAGCTGAATATGATCCGCCTTGTGCTATTGAAATTTGAAATTTGAAATTTGAAATGTAGCCTCATAAGGCCTTCCTTATCACTTCATACCAATTTCACCTTGATTAAGACAAAAATTAGGGATCCGATCTGAATCCGCTTGGCCATTGTTCATAGTCTCGTTTATAATCAATCTCCAAGCTTGGTAACCGTTTCTTCGGGCCTCCCACCTTGATGACCATAATGTCTGTTAGGTTAAATCCACCTGTGTACTACTTTGCCAAAAGGCGGGCTAACACATGTTAAGCTTCATTTGGTCGAACGTATGTCGAAACGGTATGTTTACAGATCCTTCGATATCAACCAACACCTGGCATACGACAGCGTGTCTGATTCCAATCATCACCACCATTGGACTGAAAGTTGGAGCTTCTATTCCTTCACTATCCCAGTTTTGGAACATGATGTCATCATTGAGAATCCTCTACTGTTTAGCGGGGGTCCCATCTTCGACTGCAAAGCAAGTTTCCTTTGCAGCATGTTTTAGTGAACTAACATATCTTTCCATCTCGCCCCCAACTTTTCTATGCCGGATGAGGACCTTCGGAAATGGTATTGACGACAGGTCTCTATTCAGCTCATTTGGATCCCTCTCTGCTATATCCAAATTGGTTTCCATAGGTGTTTGGAGACATGAGGTCTGGTTGGCTGATCGAACTTTCGGGGCTTCTTCACATACTATTGGAGCTTGTTTTCTCTAATCAGTTCTTCGATCATGTTCTTCAAACGGCGACAGTCTTTTGTGTTATGACTGTGGGTTTCATGGAAGCGACATAACTTCCCTGAATTCCTTTGTTTCTCAGACTCTTCTTTCGAAGGCGGTTTTGGATACTCTTCTGTTCCCTGAGCTGCCAGGTAAATATTCTCCGAGCTGTCGTTCAGCGGAGTGTATTCTCCGCGTTTCATACCTTTGAGTTTCTTTCCCCCTTTGTTGCCCTTGCCGATGTTCTGATTTTGGTTCTTCCTTTTGTGGTTCCGATCTTTTCCAGTAGTTACTTCATAGTTCTTTCCATTTTGATTGATCGCCACATTACTCTGTATTGATTCATTTGGTTGCATATTGGTATTTTTACCTTCTAACGTTTTTGCATCTTCCAATCTTAAGTACCGACTAGCCTTTTGATTGAACTCTTTCATGTTGGTCGGTTGCTTTATTTTAATCAATCTCCCAAAATATGTCTCTGGATGGATTGAGCGGAAGAAAGCCATGAAAATGATATCCTTGTTGGGATTGCTCACTTCGGTGACGGTTGTGTTAAAGTGGTTCATGAACAATTTTAGTGATTTGTTAGGTCCTTGGAAGTAACCGGATAGAGACATCACGTCCTTTGGCTGAGCTATGTGCAATCTAAATTGATCCAAGAACTTCCTAGTTAGCTTGTCAAAGGTTGAGATAGATCGCGGAGGGAGTTTAGTAAACCACATAGAGGCAACTCCTTAAATATAGATGGGGAACATCTACAACGAATTGTATCTGTTGCCCTTGCACCATTCATATTTCAAATGTACTTGTACAAGTGCTGTTGAAGGTCAGTAGTTCCATTGTAGGAGGGCATAGCTGGTGGCATGGTGAATTTCTTGGGGTACTCTACCCTTAGGATACTATTGGTGAAGGGAGTTTGGCTCGGAGAGGAACCCCAATCATCATCCTTTTTAACCATGCTTTCTTCCATAAAGCATCTGACCATATCCACAATGTATGCCTCACTTGTCTATTTATCAGCAGATCAGCTGTCAGTAGCTGCGCCAAGTGTTTGACTTTGCAAATGGTCTTGGTTGGCTGGCTGAAGCTTAGCCTCTCCAGTCATTGGGTGAGTCACTCCTGTAGAGGTCCGTTGGAAAGCAGTTGGTCTTGCGGGTGGAGTTTGATCATTTGAGTTCAATTCACCTTCCTTAAGTTTCTTACCTTACTCAGAGTCAATATCAGCTACTAGTATGTCCTCCAGTAGAGTTTTCACTCCTAAGTTCAGGTTTGCAGTAGGCACTTTTAAAGTGGGTAGAGTATTAGCATTTTCCACTATCATGATGCCTGGAGCTCCACCCATTACTTCCTTTTGCTTCTATTTCCATTTCTTCTACTTGAGCCAGAAATAGTAGAAAACTCTTGCTTCATAGCAGCCACGGCTTCGGGTGTCGTTCTAGGAGTAGTTAGTGATTGGAATGCTAAGAGAGTAGCTATCTTTTCCATAAGAGCCTTTTGACTATTTGCCATTTTTGGTTAATTTCATCGACCATCTGGTTCAATTCTCCCTAGTCACAACTTCATGATAAGTGGGGGATCATGGCACTTGATCTCCAGTGTTAGCTCCAAGTTGCCGGTTGGTGGGGTTGTTTACTTCAACTTGCTAAGGGCTTGCTTCTTCTCCCGCAATAGTAGTTCCTATGGATCTTTCGGAGTAGTTCTCTTCCTCCCTAGTGCCATTGATTTTCAACAACAAATCTTCCAAGTAGAATTTGATGATCTAACTTCTGGACCTATCCGATCTAAAGTAGAGAGCTAGATCTGAGCCTAGATTCAGGTTACCAAAATGTTAACCCAAAAAATGGATCAACACCCTGGATTGAGTGTGAAAGCACCAACACTGTTTATTAGAGCAAATAAAATAGAAAAGAAATATAAAAAGAGTAGAAATATTAAAGAGACGAGAGAATTTTATAGTGGTTCGACTGTTAACGAGCCTACGTCCACTTTATAATTTTTCTTATTAACTGACTCCAGTTACAAGTTGAAGTGGGTTACAATATGATAGAATATCCTAAGTTAGATCAAGCACAAGTACTTAAAGACGACTGGAGAACCACAGTCGCTCCTTGATGACTATTGTGTGGGAGAAGAAGAGTGAAGAATAATAGTGAAGAAAATGTGAGAAATGCGGATTATGGATCTTAAGGCTAGAATTAACACTAGAGGGTGGGTGAATAGTGTTTTAAGGAATTACTAATTCTTTTTGAGTTTATATTAATTTGAAAACAAATGTATGCAATATTCAGACACAGATATGATCACAGAATCAAACACAGATCCATATATAAAGTAAAAGCAATAAAGGAAAGAACACGCCAGATTTTATACTGGTTCGGAGTTACCCTACATCCAGTCCCGCAACACAAGTACGGATTTCCTTTCAAAATTAATTCTTACAATTACACCCTCGATTTCAAGGCCATGAGGTACACCGCTCCAGATTCACAATCCTCTGGGTAGAGATACTTGATTTTACGGGCAACAAGTTCACCCGATTGATTTTCCAGGCTACAATCACACCTTTTCTCGCTCGATTGAATACAAAGAAGTCTATAACTCTGAATAGCACTGGGATCTTGTTGACATAGTGATAGAGAATCAAACCAGAGATGATCTAGTTAGATTCAATGGTGATTTCAGCAGAGTAATGGTAAAAATGTATATACAGAAATGTGGAAGAATAAGAGGAGTGAAATCAGAGAAAATATGATTGTAAATTCATTTAAAACAGCCCCTATTTATAGTAGAACAACAACCATGTCCATTCGTGAAAGGATATAACGAATAGAAACTTCCTTTGAAATTCAAATTCTTGAAATAAACTGTCACCTAGTCGACAAGGGGTCCTTGGGGTTGTCGATAAGCCTAAGTTATTTTTGGTAATTTGTTTTTATTTGAAAATAACTTCTATCTTGTATTAAAACTATTTTAAACTTTATAAATATACTTAACTATAGTTAAAATACATAAATAAGTATAGAGAATAATATTTTGGTATATATAAAATTTTACTATAATTTTATATTTAAATCCAAGTATAAACATTAAAAGTTAAATATATTATAATTTAAAGATAGTTTAAAACCAAGGATAATTTGATATTGAAAATAAAGATTATTTTGAGGCTAAAAATATTTTAAAACCAGGATAGATGTTTTTTATTTTAAAAAGGAAGATTTTGAAATCATTTTGAAAACAAGATATAATTTTGTAAAACATTTGAATAAAAGTTAGTGGATACAAAACAATGTTCCACTAGATTTTTCGTAGGTTCCATCCTACTTAGGGTTCCATCCCTTTAACGGGCTCGAAGTGGATTCCATTCCATGAATAAAATGGATTTTAAGATGTCAGTGCTTTTCTAGGAGTTTTAACAAAATTCCTAACTAAATTACTTGTCTTGAAATCTTGAACTCTTGATAATCTTGATACTCATGAGTCTTGAATCTTGATATCTTCGATCTTGAGTTCATCAGTTCTTGAATCTCTATACTGTACAGTCTTCATTTTTTGGTACCTGTATATATATCCTGCATATACATATATATCTAAACAATAATGTTAGTATTTATATTTTATAATCTTATTCTAAGGTTGTTGTCATCAAAACCAACTTCTCAGGGACTAACAATCTCCCCCTTTTGATGATGACAACCTTTGTTTGTAAAATATTACTTCTATCCTAATGACTCCCCCTAAAACTAATAACTCCCCCTTAATCTAAGCTTAACTATCCTATTTTATACTTCTCCCCCTTTGTCATCAACAAAAACAAAGTTTAAATCTATATAACTCCCCCTTAATCTAATACTATATTACATGTGATTATAATGATAGTGTTACCATAAATAATCAACACTTAATTTTGAAACTAAAACTTAGCCCTTAATAACTAACTCTCCTAACTAAGAATCCATATATGATAATATTTATAATAATGATAATGTGAAAATTCAAATATGAGAACATAAATCATTTATTAATTATATAATGTTATATTTACATTTGCGTAGAAAACGTAAGTAAGATCATATACAAATAACGATAAGAAAGAGAGAAAAGAAACTAATGTGTATCCTTGACAATGGGCGATCTATGAACCGAGCAATTTGGGTAGTGGAAACAGAAATTTCCACGTTGTTCGACTAGATTTCCATCCTTGTCAAAGCACACTTCGCCAACGCAAACAACTTTGTCGTCATCTTCAACATGCTCTTCTTCCATGGGGGCTTCTTCTTCTTCTTCCTCGCTGTCCTCTTACACTTGAATACTTGAGGATTCTTCATCGATCAAGATGGGATTGGCATGATTGTCCATTAGAAACTTTTGCAAGTTTCTAAGGATTTTGCCTTGCCGTTCTTGTTCTTTGGCCATTCTGATTTGCACCACTTGAATTTCAATCATAAGTTGTAGTACATCCTTCAAGGAAACCTCCATTTTCATCACTCGTGCAAGCGTAGTTCGTTGAAATGGTACGGTAGAAGGAGAAGGGAACGAAAAGGTTGAATTTTTGTTTGATTTGGAGGAGGAGGCCATTGTTTTATTGTTTTCAGAAGTTAGAACAGAGAAAGAACAGAAAGAATGAACAAAATTTCGAAATAAGAAGAATATATAACCACCCATTTGAATTTTGGTGGGAAAATTTCAAAAGAAAAAAAAATCGTTATATGTCGACAGGGGTAAAGGAGGGTTGTCGACAAGGTACTTATATTTTTGCTATTTGATTTATTTTAATTTAATTTTAATTATACTTGTTATATATTTATATTCTATATTTCAGTTATTGAACAAATACCTAATTCTCTTCTTAATTTAGTAAATATAGATTCATTTAAGGGTTTTGTTAAGATATCAGCAATTTGATTCTCGGATTTGATATAACCGAGAGTAATTACTTCCTTACTTATATTATCTCTGAGAAAATGATGTCTGGTATCAATATGTTTAGTTCGAGCATGATGGGTAGGATTTTTGGATAAATTAATTGCACTAGTATTATCACAATAAATTGGTGATTTTGAGATATTTAAACCAAAATCTTTTAAAGTTTGTTGCATATATATTACTTAAGAACAAGCCAAAGCAGCAGAAATATACTCTGCTTCAGTTGTTGATAAAGAAACTGTGTTTTTCTTTTTACTAAACCAGGAAACCAGAGAATGCCCCAAAAAGTGACAAGTTCCACTTGTACCTTTTCGTTCTGATTTACAACCAGCATAGTCAGCATCACAGTAAGATATTAATTCAAAAGAATCATTTTTAGGATAAAATAAGCCATAATCAAAGGTGTGTTTAACATATCTTATGATACGTTTTACAGCTTTTAAGTGGGTCTCTTTAGGTTGGGATTGATATCTTGCATAGAGACAAACACTATGCATGATATCAGGTCTACTAGCAGTGATATAGAGTAGTGATCCAACATTCCTCTATATAATTTTTGATCTACATCTTTTGAGAGATCTTCTTTACTTAGGTACTCATTGGTTTCCATGGGAGTGGGTTTTCCACTTGCAGTAGTCAAACCAAATTTAATAACTAGGTCTTTAGCATATTTTTCTTGACTGATAAAGATACCATTATCTAATTTTTTTATTTGCAATCCTAGAAAGAAGTTTAATTCACCCATATGACTCATCTCAAACTCTTTTGTCATTATTTTAGAAAATTCTTTATTCATTTCAAAATTAGTTGATCCGAAAATGATATCATCTACGTAAACTTGTACTAGTTGAATATCGTTTTTATTTCTTTTAGTAAAAAGAGTATTATCTACTTTACCAATTTCAAAGTTTGATTGTAATAAGTAAGATCTTAGTCTATCATACCAGGCTCTAGGGGCTTGTTTTAGACCATATAGAGCTTTCTTAAGTTTGTAAACATGACTTGGTAATTTTTCATCTTCAAAAAGTGGTGGTTGTTCAACATATACTTCCTCTTTTACAAATCCATTTAAAAAGGCACTTTTAACATCCATTTGAAATAATTTGAAATTATTATGATTTGCGAAAGCAAGTAGAATCCTAATGGCTTCTAATCTTGCTACGGGAGCAAAGGTTTCATCACAATCTATTCCTTCTTCTTGACAATAACCTTGAGCGACTAACCGGGCTTTATTTCTAACGACCTCACCTTGTTCATTCATTTTATTTTTATAAACCTGTAATGACCCGTAAATTTTAAATAATTTTTATTTGTTTATTTAATATATTTAATTGAAATTTGTGAAATTTTAAACAATAAATTTTGAAATTTAAATTTGATATTTGAAATGCGTCTATTTTAACATAGCAACTAGTAAATTTTCATCAGATAATTTGGAAGTTTATTTTCTTGTGTAATTTTATTCCAATTTAAATCAGTTAATAACAGTTGAATTTAAAAGTGTTCCGAAACCTAAATATGTCAACATGAGAAAATTTATTTAGAACACTCTGAATCAGACTGCGTAATTCATTTCGCGAAATTCGGACGTTTCTAGCTCCGTTTGGATTTTTCCATACGGAATAGCAACGTATATCGGTACCGATTATCGACTTTTAATCGGATGATCGTACCACTAATATATGTAAACCATTTTGATCGTCTCGACGTGCTGATCTCCGTGGTATATTCAATTATGTGTTTTGAAGTCCGATACGCAGCGAAATCCGCGAAAACGATTAACCATATCGATATTCTATTTTAACTGTTTGGTTTGTCTGGGACCTTTTACCTGCCCACCTGTTGAATATTAACAGCCAATTGTTTTATAATTCCATAATGCACATTCGTGGTTTTTGTCATCCCTTTATGCTTTATATTTTTGGTCGAGTCCTTTTATTTTCTTTTCCGCCTTTTCATCTTCAAACCCGTGACTTTCCTCCACCCTCTTACTCTTCGTCACCGAGTTGCTGCCCCTTATTTTAATTTCCTCCTATCATTTTTCCAAACGAAACCCAAAGAGCTTCCTCCATACTTCCTCTCAGCTTCTTCCCCTTCCTCCAACTCTTCCACCGCCCTTCCTCATTCAAGAAATCACCACGTATGCAGTAGTCTCCACCCGAGTCTCGTATTCCTCCATCGGCCTATGGTTGCCCAATTTCCTGAACTGCCAGGCGAGCACCTCAGCAATTGCTTGCATCTCCACTTGTTGGTATAGGTAATATATGATATTTTATATATGAAAAATGGTTTGCTCAAGTTGTATAGCACGGTTATTTGATATTATATTTTTATATGTGTATACAATAGTGACGTGTTATTGTCGGTTATATATTGTACATATATAAATTGTTATATAGGTATATGTTTAAAAATTTTGGCATGTTATAAAGTTACGCGTATGTTAGTAGGCGCATATGCCTTTATATATATAGTTTTATATTCGGGTATATAGGTTTCTGCATTTTTTCACTATATGGGTTTACATTGTATGTATATATAGCCTGTGTTTATACTCAAGGTAAAGTTAGTCATATAGATTCTGTTTGTGTGCCATGTTTTGAAATATGGATATCTGTTGTTTTAAAATAGTTTACAGAGTATTTATATATATATTGGTACTTCAAAAAATTAAATTTCGTTTTAAAGTAACTAGATAGCGCATAAGAGTTTTATTTTCAAAAGTTGATATGTATGTGTAGTCAGACTTTTTGTCGCAGTTCATATATATATAAGTATAATCTAGTTTGGTATTGGGTTGCATTGTGTTTATACTATTTTGGGTTTAGTTTATAAATTATTTTATTTATAGTTTGTATATGTATTGCTCTGTTGATCTGTTAGTATAAAAATAAGGGTCGTGTTTTCATTGTTACCGTATATATATATTTGGTACTGTATTTTTATATATGTATATATTTGTTGATAGAGTTTTGAATAGGGATATATTATATGTTTATATATACTTATATCATTTAGTTGTTCAAACTGTATGTAGCTTTTACTGCATATTTACAAATATTTAGACTATAGTTTATCCAATTGCGTGTTTTATTTAAATGTGTATATATTATATTAAGTTATTAGTTGCAAAGATATTTGGATATATATGATCTACACCTATTTTGTTTGAGTACATTTGGTTTAATTTGTTTGTTTTTCTTATGATCTGCACATATATATTTTTGATCTACATAGAATAATTGCTTATTAACTATAAATTGTAAACTGTATGCATATATGGCTATTTAAATTTTGACGTGTATATATATAAATCATATGTTTTAATTTTAAAATATATGTATTGTATATGTGTTTGATTTTATATAGGAGTCCTATGTTGTAAGTTTAAAGTATTGATTTTTAATATAATATATACACCTTTGATTTGTCAATGTTTGGATTTTTGAAATAATGATTTTGAAATTTTATATATATATATATATATGGATTTTGATTTCAATATATATATGTTTAAATTTAAGATTGATTTAAAAGTGTATTTGTATTATAAAAATTGAATATTGGGTTTAAGGAAAATAATAATATAATATCATCCTGTTTAAATTATATCAAGCTAATTGATTCTGATTCGTTCCTCATCGATTCTTATCTATCAGCTTTGTCCGTCAAATCTGCTTTCAGCTTACTTCACTTTGAGATTGTTGTTTGGATTGTTCGATTTTCTAGATCGTGATCCAATTTCGTAGCTGGTTGTGTTTCAAACTTCTCTAGCCTCGGAAGGTGAGCAATCACTCACGATTAATGTTCTTATATCTATTAAATTTGATTTCAATTGAAACGACAATTGAAATATGTTGCAGTAGTTATTTGCATTGCTATATATATGTTATTATATGTATCTGTTCACCTGTGACATCTGACACAATTATCTGTTATTTATCACTGATGATATATGCATGTTAGTGTTGTTATATTTTTATCATATCTGTTATCACTCTGCAAGTTCCCTGTTAGTATAGAATTTACTATGGGTTGAAATGATACATACCCGAACGATCTGTAGAATAGGAGAAAATTGTTATGGGTTGAAATGATAAACCCAAGCGATTTTCATTGAATTGAATTTGGGATTACGGATTGAAAAGATATATACCCGTATATAATTTAAATTGCGGATTGAAATGATAAATATCCGTATCACTTGACCATAGGATAGAAAATTATATACAGACACCGTTGGTCTATATATAAATATTTGAAAATTATTTCTATGATTTTGAAAGGAAATATATGGTTTTAATAAACATTGATTTTAAAGATTTATTAAAGTTGATTTAATAAAGTTGATATATAAGTATTTATTTAATATCTATATTTTCAGATATAGAGTTTATAATGATTTGAAATTGATTTGAAATTATATTTTATTTAAGAATTTTACTTAAATAAGTTTGATTTGAAATTTATTAAATTTGAAATTTTAAAGCTATGATTTTATAACTTGAATTTGATTAGAAGTGACTTAAATGAATATTTCAAGTTTATATAAATTTAAATGGGACATTTTGTTTATTTAAGTTTGTAAATTGAAGCTGTATTTAGATATTATTGAAATGATTAAGTAAATATTTCAAACTAATAATAGTAAAGTGAATTTGATATATATATATATATATAATTATCGAATTTAGTTTTGAAATGTTGGATATTTAAAGCTTTGAAATATATTGAAATTGAAATGGTTTATTTTATGGTTCAGATATGTATTTGAAATCGATATAAATTGAAATGGTCTATTGAGAAACTAAATTGAGATGGAATTTGGGAATTGAGATTTAATTAAGTTAAATTTGGAATTGGAGTTGATATGAATTGATTTATGAAATTTGGGAAAGCTATTTTATTTTATAAAGTATTTTTAAATTATATTTAAAACTATTCTATATTTTACTTTATAAATTATTTTTAATATTAATATAAAACTTTTTTAACTTATAATTATTTTATATAAACTATTTTACTTTATAAACTATTTTATTATATATACTATTTTAATATCTAACTGTTTAAGTGGTGGAAGTTATGTTTTCAAAGTTATGAATCTCAAAGTATTATGGTTAAAAGTGTTATAATTTCAATTTTTTTGGTTTCGAAAGTATTATAACTTTGAAAGTACTATGATTTTGGAAGTGAATATTTTGGAGTGTAAATGATATCGTATTGATTTGGTTTTGAAATGAATGATATTTTGGTTTTGAAGTATAAACTATTTTGAAATGACCACGGTGTTATAACAACGTTTGGTTGTTAAAGAGACCGGGATCAGATATGGGCATACTCTCTGTCAATACCAAAAACCACTTTAACAACTGTGTACACGGTGGAGATTCCAGAATGAAGTAGGAGGGTGGCGATGATCTTAAAGGTATATACGTGGACCCAACTCCCGTGAGTTGGCATAAGGTGGCTAAAACAGGAGCGATCTCGGGCCAATGAGGTAGCACCTCTGATCGGACACATTTCTTCGATACCATTCTTTTACTTTGTGATTGATTTGGTGGCCACCCTTCGAATTTTGATTTGGGAGTGTGTTCCGAGGTGGGCGGTAGTGGCTGCTATGCGTTTCCACCAGTCTGTGTGCGTAATTGGTATATCTACCCTGGTATTGCCTTGTTGTGCCGTGTCACCTACCATATAGAGCTTTACTACGAGTTGTGATTTCTCCCGTAGCCTGTGGAGTATCGAGGGTAGCCCCCGTTTTGGGAGTATGCTAATACTGGATAGACTACTGGGACTATTACGTGTTAAGGTGGAAAATGTAAAGCCTTAATGCTATTTAAAAGTATGTTTATTTTATAATTAGACATTATTATAATAGCGAATATTACTACATAGTAGATAGTTTAACGTATCCTTAGAGGATGGTTATCCCAAACATCCTTTGAGTTACTTGTATTTCAGTTGATATTTCACTAGAGTTGGATTTATTGATATAAGAATGTTAATCCTGACTCGAGTGTTTTGTGTTTTGCTTTACGCTCGGGTCATACTGAGTGATACAGTATTTGAGACTCACCTTTGGAGTTGGAGCTTCTCTTGGAGATCCAGCTATCTATCCTGCTTTCAGTTGTTCAGTTGATTCCAGTGATGTATTCAGACCTTGTATTTGATTATTGTATTGAGACATCTATGTACTCGTGACTTCTGTTGTATCTTGTTTAACTCTGTTATATATATATAGTAGCTTCATGAACTACTATTCTTTTGTTTCAGCTGCATTATTACTCTGTGTCTGTGATCTGTGATTATTTATTTACTGTATATGCTGAGTTTTGCCAAATTTAAATTAACAATATGATATTTTGAGCAATTCAAATCCGACATGTATGGACGCGAATGGTTGAAAATTTCAGGTCGTTACATGTGGTATCAGAGCTCTGGTTTTAGGCAAATTTCAGCATATGTATTAAATTTAATTACGGAATCACTTTCTTTCGAGCTTGAATCTCTTCCTCTTTGATTCAGTTTTTCTTTGAATTTTGGAACGTTCCCTTCGGTTCCAAAGTCCATTCGTGTCTCCCCTATTCATGTTTTCTTGATTCTGAAGTATCCCATAACTCCACTTTGAATGATCTTTATAATAAATCGGCGGTCTCGCCAATCTATGAATGATTTGTAAAGCGGTGAAAGACCTTTACAATAAGCATTGATTCATCGAAGATTTCTGTATCCTCGGTTAGATGCTACTATCTTTTGTTTTACCCGAATTCTATCTCTTGTGATATGATGTAGATTTGATTCAGAATTCTGCATCGATCGTATTCTTGAAGTCACGGTTGACCCGGTTAAGGTTACTTGCGATTTATATAAATTATCCATCTTCCAATTTGAAATTCAATAATCTTATCTCCCTATCGAGTCTATCTTTTAGTTGAATTCTATTTGATTAGAGTTCCTCTACTTTGACTCCCATCTTTGCTTTGAAATCCATTCTTGAATTATCGAGTGAGAGAGTGTATTTGTAATTAATATTAAAATGTTTTATATATTGTGTTGTTTGAGTTGTTGATGTTGATTTGGATTTTCGATCGATTCGTCTGATCAATGCTATTGATAGGATTTCCAAAACACTTGAACAGAACAAACCGACACAATATTATTTTAAATTTGGTAAATGAAATTGATTTGTATGATTATATCATAAACATATAAGTAAGTTTTCTGGAATTTAATAAGGTAATTAAATTGGTTGTTTGAAATGATAATATTTGATTATCATTTATTGTTCTAAATGAATTTATAAACACAGTTTATAAATTGATTTGGAATTTGAAATGAATTTAATTCAGAAATTTGAGAATTTAGTTTTCGGTGATTTCAAACTTTGGTTTTAATATTTTAAGGTATATTATTGAAAGTATTTTTGAATAGAAATCGTTTCCAAAGAATTTTAAAGGTTTAAATCAGTACTCTCCTCTTTTGTCGCTGGAAAATAATTTCGGTGATAACTGCAGCATCATCGACATTCATTTTCGAGTTTCGAAGTGGAGAGACCATTCTGTAGCTTTGCTACGGTTTTGTGTTGGAAAAATATTTTGATTTGAATTTCTTAAGTATGACTTAATTTATATATATGGGTATATTATTTTAAATTCAATTTGATTTAATATATATAGTATATACATAATTATCTCTAAAGGGTTTGAAATTAAACGGAAATTTAATTCTTAAAATTATGTTAAAGGATGTTTTCAATTATAAATAAAACTAAATTTTGAATAAGTATTTAAATTTGAAATAATTGAATTGAAGAATTTTATTTGTATAATACCCAATTTCATTCTAATACAACTTACCTAAATTATTCAGAAGTTGAATATGTAATTGGATAATATACAATATAAAATGATTTTATAAATAAAATTTGAGTGGTTATAATAAATGCTGTACACTTAAATTTTAATTATAAAAATGTTAATAGAGATAGATATAATAATAAGTTAATTGAATAATAGATGAGACAAATAAATTTGTTTTGAAGGAATTAATAAATTGAAATTAGATTAACTTATGGAAATACCTTGAATTTAAAATCAATTATTGAATATAAATTAATTTAAATTAAAATTTATATGGTTTAAATTAATTTATATGGTTGAAATATATGTAATAAGATATATTGAGTGGAATAAACTTAATAATAATTTGGAATAAAAGAATTAAATTTGTTGAATAAAATATGAGTATAATAAATGATTATACAAATTGATGATTTAGAAATTGTTAATTGAGGATGACTAGATAATAAGATAATGAATTTAGAAATAGATAGATTGATTTAACTTAAGTGAACTCAAATGGATTAAACCAAATGTTGAATATTAATTAGTTTAATTTGAAATTTATATGGTTTTAATTTAATTGTTTTACTTGTATTTCAATCTAGTTTCTTTATGGTTGTTTCTATTCTCCTACGTCCTTCCTTTTCGGGGACGAAAAGTTTTGAGTGGGGGAGAGTGTAACGACCCGTAAATTTTAAATAATTTTATTTGTTTATTTAATATATTTAATTGAAGTTTGTGAAATTTTAAACAATAAAATTTTGAAATTTAAATTTGATATTTGAAATGCGTCTGTTTTAACATAGCAACTGGTAAATTTTCATCAGATAATTTGGAATTATTTTCTTGTGTAATTTTATTCCAATTTAATTCAGTTAATAACAGTTGAATTTAAAAGTGTTCCGAAACCTAAATATGTCAACATGATAAAATTTATTTAGAACACTCTGAATCAGACTGCGAAATTCGTTTCATGAAATTCGGACGTTTCTAGCTCCGTTTGGATTTTTCCGTACGGAATAGCAACGTATATCTGTACCGATTATCGACTTTTGATCGGATGATCGTACCACTAATATCTATATAACGTTTTGATCGTATCGACGTGCTGATCTCCGTGGTATATTCAATTATGTGTTTTGAAGTCCGATACGCAGCGGAATCCGCGAAAACGATTAACCATATCGATATTCTATTTTAACTGTTTGGTTTGTCTGGGACCTTTTACCTGCCCACCTGTTGAATATTAACAGCCAATTGTTTTATAATTCCATAATGCACATTCGTGGTTTTTGTCATTCCCTTTATGCTTTATATTTTTGGTCGAGTCCTTTTATTTTCTTTTCCGCCTTTTCATCTTCAAACCCGTGACTTTCCTCCACCCTCTTACCCTTCGTAACCGAGTTGCTGCCCCTTATTTTCATTTCCTCCTATCATTTTTCCAACCGAAACCCAAAGAGCTTCCTCCATACTTCCTCTCGGCTTCTTCCCCCTCCTCCAACTCTTCCACCGCCCTTCCTCATTCAAGAAATCACCACGTACGCAGCAGTCTCCACCCCGAGTCTCGTATTCCTTCATCGGTGTAACAACCCGCATATTTTACGATTTTATATTTAAATATTTTATTTATATATAGCGTCGTTAATCAGATTAAAGTCCGAAAGGCTACTTTTTGCAAACGGTCGAATTAGGACTCGGGACCACTTCCATTGAGTCCAAAATGGCGTTTGCGACTTTTTTGAGTATAAGCTTCGATATGTTTGGAGTGAGTTGAATTTTGCTATTTTCTGTTGGGCTTTTTGGGTTTGGGTTTCACCCAACTCATCATATATCCTAACTCAGCCCCTCTCTTCATCCATTCATTCTCACTTCATTTCCTAAACATTCAAGCTCAGCTGAAAATGGGGAGGGGAATGGGAAATTAAAATTCAAAACCCTAGTTTCCTTTGCAAATACAAATTCTTGCTCCAAATTCAATGAAAAACTTAGGTAAGCTCCATCTTCATCTTCTCCATCTCTTCTCCTCTTCAATTTCAGAAAATTCCTAAACCCTAACTTAGGAAATGTTTTCTTTTGAGCTTAGATTGAAGATCCTTGGGTTGAAATTGAAGAGTGATTGTGCTAGTCTTGCATTTGAGCTTCTTATCTTTGTTTTTGAGTTAAAAAGGTGAGTTTTGAACCCACATCTACTCCTCTTGATATCATTGATGTTAGGTATGAATTCCTAACACTTATTCATGTTCATTTGCTTTTGGTTTGAATTGATTTGGTGAACATTTCAATTTTTGGTGTTTTGAAGTCAAAAACTCTAAAAATCATAGCTTTGATGTTTGATCATGTTTTTGGAGGTGTATTGAAGAGCCAATAGGGCTGGGTTGTCGATTGGCATAAACCCCTAGCGCCATTGCTCGTCCGGTTGCAAATTGGAAGAGTTTGCTCTTCATTTGGATAGGCTGAAAAACAGCCCCAGTGCCAGTCAGTCGACTGGCTGTAGGAAATGATAGTTCCTAGGACTGTCTGCAGAAATAGGAAGACTCTATTTCCTGCAGTCAATCGACTGGCCTCTGCAGTCAGTCGACTGAATGCAGGAAATGAAACTTTCGGGTTTCTGGATCAGTCGACTGGCCTCTGCAGTCAGTTGACTGACCTGCTTATTTTTGCCTATTTTTGCCTATTTTGCTTGGTTTCAAATTTCAATCGATTCATGTCGATTCCAATTAGTTGTTATTGCATATTTGACTTTGATAATTCCTTTTTGATTTCATGCACGGGTTTTTATAAAATGATCTTTTTAAAGTGTATTAAAAGCTCGTTTCTCCAATTTATAATTTCTATTTAAAACACACACACAATTTCGCAATTCGAGCGAAGAGGGAGGAGAATTAAATGATTAAATAAAACGCGTGCTATGAACACGTGCGTTTATCTTTTCAGTTAATTCCTAATCTATTCGTTTGACCGTTTTGACCTCTGGGTCTGGTTTACCGATGAGATGAGGTGAACTTTGTACTGCTTTGAGTGTGAAATTGACTAACGGTTAGTAAACCGTTTAGTGCGAACGTGGGGTATGGGACTCACGTTAACATTTTCCGGGTTCCTTTCTGAGAGTTGTGACACATTCCGCCGGACAGTGGTGTCCAGTACCGCCACTACGGTTTGTTGCCTTCGGGCGTTGCCTTCGGGCGTATGGATCCTTGTTATATAGTACTGAGCTCGAGCATCTTTTGTTTCTTTAACAATTATATTTCCCTAGTGTATCGCCTTTCGGTGTAGGTTCGTTGAACCACACGATATATAGCGATTACCTTGTGGAAACTTGTGTACCTTTGTTGGTATTTGTTATTTGCCTTTTGGCTTGTTTTGGGATATGATATCCTTTGTTTATTATGATTGCCGATATGGCGGGTTTTGGAATATCTCCTAAGTGGGAGTAATATTCTACCAACCATCTTTATTACTATTGCATATTGCCGATGAGATGAGGCTTATTATTCGACATTATGTGATGTCGATTCCTCTTTGGAGGATTTATTTATTTGCTAAGTGACTACGTTTTCACTATGTAGTAATGTGGTTATTGTTGCACTTCTCTTTGGAGGAGTATTATATTATCATCTTATACCGCATTATTATTATCTAGCTTTATCTACTAATTTGTTTAGCTAGACTAACCCGTGTATTTTATACTCGGGTCAGACCGAGATGTTTCAGGTTAGGTACATTGGACTTAGCCTCTTTTGCTTCCGCATGGACTATTCCGCTAGCTCCTTTTTGTTATAGCTTTTTGTGTAGTCCTTTTGTCTGTAACTATGATATGTATTCTGTTGACTCGTCTGTATATTGTGGTTTGCTTTACCACTTGACATGTATCATTTAGTAAACTCGGTAATGTATCTGTATATGTGTAAATGTATGTGATGATCTACTGTTCTGTGATGTGTATTACATTTGAGTTGTTATATTTTATTCTGATAGATCCTTCAGCCACCTATGGCTTTGTATTAAGTATTTATTGGATATGTCGATCCATTTAAGTAAGAAGTAGCATTGTCGGCGTATTCAATAGATAATTAAGACAAGGCTATAGATGGTCGCTCCTAACCAGCTCTATTCTACGCATTAGCAAACGGTGTTACCTTGTAATACTCTTTGCTAATGTGGGTCTCGGAGTGGGGCGTTACAGCTTGGTATCAGAGCCAGGTTCAGAACAAAATATGATAAACATAGAACAGAGACACATATTACGGTACATTAAAGTGTTGTACGAATGTTACGAATCTTTAAATCATCGTGCCTTATTTCTTTCCTTTCCTTTGGGGTAGATAGAATTTTGGGGAATACGTCTAGATATGCATTTTATTCCGTAGTATTCTATATTTGAATTAATGATATCTACCTTGTGAATAATCGTTTTCTTATCTTATCTTTCAGCTAATGGCCGGAAGAGGCCGAGGACGACGCTCGGATGCTGGGCAATCTAGTGGCTCGCATCCGGACGATGTTTATATGTCGACCGATCAGTTTTTGGAGTTATTTAGGAGCACTCAGCCTCCGGCTCCTATTCGTGCATCTCCTCCACGCAAGTCTGCCTTTGCACGCCTGTTCACTGATTTCTCTCATCTTGGTGGAAAGCCATTCAAAGGCTCTGAGTCCGTTCTTGAGGTCCAAGCTTGGATTCACACATGCGAACGTATCTTTTCTCGTATGGATCTTTATGACCATGATCGAGTTCTTGTAACTTCTAGCTTATTGCAAGAGCGTGCCCTTGATTGGTACGAGCTTCTTATAGCCGAACTTGATGAGTCTGTTCTTTCTTGGACTCAGTTTCGGGAACGATTCGAACTTAAATTCGTTCCTGAATCTGAGAAAGTTTTATTAGCCCGTCGCTTCCTTGAGTTGAAGCAAGGAAAGTCCTCCGTTTCTGATTATGTTGCATCATTCGAGGCCTTATCTAAGTATGGTCTTGAATTCATTAGCACTTCTTATAAGAATAATATGAAGTTTGTCTCTAGTCTTAAGAAATATCTTAAGAAATCTTTAATGCTCCAGCTTAAGCTTTCTTTTGAGGAGTTCGTTGATTCGGCATTTCATCTCAAGGCCATCGAGAAGGAGTGCGATAGTGGTGATGATGTTGAGGTTCGCAAGAACCCCAATAAGAAGAAGTTTCCATTTCATAAGCAAGGATTTCTCCCTTCCAAGAAGAAAAAGCCTATTGAATCTGGTTCAAACTCTCAATCTGCTGGAACACCTTCCATTCGGAAGTGTTTCAATTTTGGTTCTCCTGATCATATGATTCGAGCTTGTCCTAAGCCTCTCTTCTGTCATTATTGCAAGAAGGAAGGTCACCGTGTTTCCACCTGACCTACTGCTCCTGCAAGTGCCAAGTCTGGCAAGCTTTATGTTGGTAAGGCTTCTGGAGGTCCTTCTCAGCCCAGAGCTATATCTTCATCTATTTTGGAAGGTTCTATTTTATTTCATGACCATAGTATTCGATTTCTTTTCGATACGGGTGCTTCGCATTCTTTCGTACATAAAAAGCTCGTCGATGATTTGTCTTTGGATGTTTCTTGTATGGTTACTTCGTTGAGGATCGTGAATCCTATTGGGGGATCCGCAACCCTTAACATGCTTTGTGATGATGTTGAGATTGTTTTATGTGGCTTTTCTTTTCGTGCGAATCTGCACGTTATTTCTTATTTGGATTTTGATATGATTTTGGGTATGGACTGGCTAGTGAGATACGATGCCAGGATTATTTGTTCTGAAAGAATTTTATATCTTCGACACCCAGATTCGTCTACTCAGCTACCACTTGTTCTTCGGAATGTGGATAATTCTGAAATGGCTTTATATTCTCTTGACTCACGAGATGATGATGATATATCTCGTATTCCTATTGTTTGTGACTTCTTTGATGTTTTTGAGCCGGTTTTGGGTTTGCCACCCAAGCGGGCGATCAAGTTCCGCATTGATCTCATTCCAGGCGCGCAGCCAGTTGGCCGTCCTCCCACGAGGATGTCTACAAAAGAAAATGAGGTACTCAAGAAGCAGCTTTTAGAGCTTGAGTCCAAGCAGTTGATTCAGTCCAGTTTTTCAACGTGGGGTACCGCGGTCGTCTTCGTGAAGAAGTCCGATGGAACTCTTAGGCTTTGCATCGACTATCGCAAGCTTAACGAGTTGACCATCAAGAATAGGTATCCTTTGCCGAGGATCGATGATATGTTCGATCTATTGAGTGGCGCTAAGGTCTTCTCTGAGCTCGACCTTGCCACTGGTTTTCATCAGCTCCAAGTCGCGGAAGATAGCATACCTCTTACAGCTTTCTGCACTCGATATGGTTCTTTCGAGTGGCTCGTTATGCCATTCGGTTTAACGAACGCTCCTGCTTTCTTTGTTGATCTTATGAATCGGGTATTCCGGGAATATCTCGATAAATTCGTCCTTGTGTTCATTGACGACATTCTTGTTTATTCTAAGTCTGAAGTCGAGCATGCTAATCACTTGAGAATTGTCTTGAGTACTCTTCATTACCATCAGCTTAAAGCCAAATTCTCCAAGTGCCATTTTTGGGAGAATAAGGTTAAGTTCTTAGGCCATGTTGTATCTTCCGACGGCATTTCGGTCGATCCCTCAAAGATCGAAGCTATCCAGAATTGGAAGAGGCCTGAGAATGTTCATGAGATTCGTAGTTTCCTTGGATTGGCGGGTTATTACCGTCGGTTCATTAAGGATTTTTCCCGTGTTGTGCTTCCTCTCACCAGCCTTACTCGGAAAGGCATTCGTTATATTTGGTCCGACAAGTGTGAAGCTTCCTTTCAGACATTGAAGGAACTTCTCACTAATGCTCCTATTCTTGTGGTTCCCGAGGGGAATCATGATCTTGTGTCTACACCGATGCTTGTGGTAGTGGTCTCGGTGTCGTGCTTATGTAGAAGGATCGGGTAGTTGCTTAGGCTTCTAGGCAACTGCGTCTGAATGAAGTTCGCTATGCCATTCATGATCTTGAGTTAGCCGCCATTGTCTTTGCCTTAAAGATTTGGCGACACTATTTATTAGGCGAGCGCTTCATTCTCTATACCGATCATAAATCCTTAAAGTATTTGTTCACTCAAAAGGAACTCAATATGAGGCAACAGCGTTGGCTCGAGTTTCTTGCCTCCTATGACTTTGATATCCTGTATACCCCTGGTAAGGGTAATCGTGTTACTGATGCGCTTAGTCGTAGACATTCGGCTGTTGTTTCTATGATGCTTGCCGAATGGGATATTCTTGAGACTCTATCTTTTTGTGATATTCGTGATCGAGCTCCATCCTCTGATTCTCCGTTAGTATTATTCAGTTTGGAAGCTCGACCCTCTTTGTTGGATTGTATTGCCGAAGCTCAGCGGCGTGATCCTGATCTTGTGCATCTTATTCAGCTTTGTGAGACTGAATCCCATGATGAGGCGTTGCGGGATTTCAGCATTGATTTTCATGGGTGTCTTCGCAAGAAGAACCGTCTTGTTGTGCCTTCTGATTCTGCACTTAGGCATGACATTCTTGATGACTGTCATCGGTCTAAGTATACTATTCATCCTAGCAGTAGTAAGATGTATGCAGATATGCATCGCCTTTATTATTGGGAAGGCATGAAGCGCGATGTGGCGAGTTATGTGAGTAATTGCATCACTTGTCAACGTATTAAAGCCGAATATCAGCGCCCTTCTGGTCTCCTTCAGCCTCTAGAGATTCCATTATGGAAATGGGATCAGATTTCGATGGATTTCATTGATGGCCTACCTCGTACGAGATCGGGCCATTCTAGCATTTGGGTTATTGTTGATCGCCTCACCAAGTCAGCTCATTTTGTTCCTATTAAATCTAATAGGACTGCTTCTCTTTTGGCTATGTTATTTTCAAGCAAATCGTGAGACTTCATGATGTTCCTAGTTCGATTGTGAGTGACCGTGATCCTTTATTCACCAGTCATTTCTGGCAGAGTCTTCAGCAAGCTTTGGGAACAAAGCTTAATTTCATCACATCTTATCATCCACAGTCCAATGGACAGACTGAACGGGTGAATCGTATCTTGGAATATCTTCTCCGTATTTGTATTCTTGATTTCGGAGGTAGTTGGGAGGATCATCTACCCCTTGTAGAGTTCTCCTACAACAATAGTTTTCAGTCCAGTATCGATATGGCTCCTTTCGAAGCCTTATATGGAAGGCCATGTCGATCACCTTCTTGTTGGTTGGAATCTGGGGAGAAGCTTATTCTTGGCCCAGATTTTGTTCATGATTCTTCTGAGAAGATTGTTCTTATTCAGCAGAGAATGAAAGAGGCACAGAGCCACCAGAAATCCTACGCGGATAACCGTAGGAAGCCTCTCGAGTTCTCGGTTGGTGATCTTGTCTTTATTCGTGTTTCTCCTTTGAAAGGGATTATGCGCTTCAGTGTGACAGGGAAATTGGCTCCTCGCTTTGTAGGACCATTTCCTATTACTGAACGTATTGGCCCTGTGGCTTATAGAGTTTCACTTCTAGCTCATCTATCCGGAGTTCACAACGTGTTTCACGTCTCTCAGCTTCGGAAGTGTCTTCGAGAATCAGATTCTGTTATCGACTCTCCTGATTTGCAAGGGCTTGAGATCTCACTAGATTTATCTATTGTACAGCAGCCTATTCGCGTACTTGCCATGGAGGTGAGACACCTTCGAAACAAGGACGTGCCGCTCATTAAAGTTCAATGGTCCGCTAATCCCAATGACTGTACTTGGGAAACCAGAGAGTTTATCGAGCGATCCTATCTGGGTTTTCTATCTTTGCTTAGCAATGGTGAGAATATCTCTTTATCTCAAGCTTATTTTCTTTCCTTTTTGGGTGTATGTATGTAGTTGTTACGAATTCTTCTCTAGGAATTGCGCGGATGCAATTTTGTTAAGGAGGGGAGATCTGTAACAACCCGCATATTTTACGATTTTATATTTAAATATTTTATTTAAATATAGCGTTGTTACTCGGATTAAAGTCCGAAAGGCTACTTTTTGCAAACGGTCGAATTAGGACTCGGGACCACTTCCATTGAGTCCAAAATGGCATTTGCGACTTTTTTTAGTATAAGCTTCGATATGTTTGGAGTGAGTTGAATTTTGCTATTTTCTGTTGGGCTTTTTGGGTTTGGGTTTCACCCAACTCATCATATATCCTAACTCAGCCCCTCTCTTCATCCATTCATTCTCACTTCATTTCCTAAACATTCAAGCTCAGCTGAAAATGGGGAGGGGAATGGGAAATTAAAATTCAAAACCCTAGTTTCCTTTGCAAATACAAATTCTTGCTCCAAATTCAATGAAAAGCTTAGGTAAGCTCCATCTTCATCTTCTCCATCTCTTCTCCTCTTTAATTTCAGAAAATTCCTAAACCCTAACTTAGGAAATGTTTTCTTTTGAGCTTAGATTGAAGCTCCTTGGGTTGAAATTGAAGAGTGATTGTGCTAGTCTTGCATTTGAGCTTCTTATCTTTGTTTTTGAGTTAAAAAGGTGAGTTTTGAACTCACATCTACTTCTCTTGATATCATTGATGTTAGGTATGAATTCCTAACAATTATTCATGTTCATTTGCTTTTGGTTTGAATTGATTTGGTGAACATTTCATTTTTTGGTGTTTTGAAGTCAAAAACTCTAAAAATCATAGCTTTGATGTTTGATCATGTTTTTGGAGGTGTATTGAAGAGCCAATAGGGCTGGGTTGTCGATTGGCATAAACCCCTAGCGCCATTGCTCGTCCGGATGCAAATTGGAAGATTTTGCTCTTCATTTGGATAGGCTGAAAAACAGCCCCAGTGCCAGTCAGTCGACTGGCCTCTGCAGCCAGTCGGCTGGCTGTAGGAAACGATAGTTCCTAGGACTGTCTGTAGAAACAGGAAGTCTCTGTTTCCTGCAGTCAGTCGACTGGCCTCTGCAATCAGTCGACTGACTGCGGGAAATGAAACTTTTGGGTTTTTGGATCAGTCGACTGGCCTCTGCAGTCAGTCGACTGACCTGCTTGTTTTTGCCTGTTTTTTCCTATTTTGCTTGGTTTCAAATTTCAATCGATTCGTGTCGATTCCAATTAGTTGTTATTGCATATTTGACTTTGATAATTCCTTTTTGATTTCGTGCACGGGTTTTTATAAAATGATCTTTTTAAAGTGTATTAAAAGCTCGTTTCTCCAATTTATAATTTCTATTTAAAACACACACACAATTTCGCACTTCGAGCGAAGAGGGAGGAGAATTAAATGATTAAATAAAACGCGTGCTATGAACACGTGCGTTTATCTTTTCAGTTAATTCCTAATCTATTTATTTGACCGTTTGGACCTCTGGGTCTGGTTTACCGATGAGATGAGGTGAACTTTGTACTGCTTTGGGTGTGAAATTGACTAACGGTTAGTAAACCGTTTAGTGCGAACGTGGGGTATGGGACTCACGTTAACATTTTCCGGGTTCCTTTATGAGAGTTGTGACACATTCCGCCGGACAGTGGTGTCCAGTACCGCCACTACGGTTTGTTGCCTTCGGGCGTTGCTTTTTGGCGTTGCCTTCGAGCGTATGGATCCTTGTTATACAGTACTGAGCTCGAGCATCTTTTGTTTCTTTAACAATTATATTTCCCTAGTGTATCGCCTTTCGGTGTAGGTTCGTTGAACCACACGATATATAGCGATTACCTTGTGGAAACTTGTGTACCTTTGTTGATATTTGTTATTTTCCTTTTGGCTTGTTTTAGGATATGATATCCTTTGTTTATTGTGATTGCCGATATGGCGGGTTTTGGAATATCTCCTAAGTGGGAGTAATATTCTACCAACTATCTTTATTACTATCGCATATTGCCGATGAGATGAGGCTTATTATTCGACATTATGTGATGTCGATTCCTCTTTGGAGGATTTATTTATTTGCTAAGTGACTACGTTTTCACTATGTAGTAATGTGGTTATTGTTGCACTTCTCTTTGGAGGAGTATTATATTATCATCTTATACCGCATTATTATTATCTAGCTTTATCTACTGATTTGTTTAGCTAGACTGGCCCGTGTATTTTATACTCGGGTTAGATCGAGATGTTTCAGGTTAGGTACATTGGACTTAGCCTCTTTTGCTTCCGCATGGACTATTCCGCTAGCTCCTTTTTGTTATAGCTTTTTGTGTAGTCCTTTTGTCCGTAACTCTGATATGTATTCTTTTGACTCGTTTGTATATTGTGGTTTGCTTTACCACTTGACATGTATCATTTTGTAAACTCGGTAATGTATCTATATATGTGTAAATGTATGTGATGATCTACTGTTCTGTGATGTGTATTACATTTGAGTTGTTATATTTTATTCTGATAGATCCTTCAGCCACCTATGGCTTTGTATTAAGTATTTATTGGATATGTCGATCCATTTAAGTAAGAAGTAGCATTGTTAGCGTATTCAATAGATAATTAAGACAAGGTTATAGATGGTCGCTCCTAACCAGCTCTATTCTCCGCATTAGCAGACGGTGTTACCTTGTAATACTCTTTGCTAATGTGGGTCTCGGAGTGGGGCGTTACAATCAGCCTATGGTTGCCCAATTTCCTGAGCTGCCAGGCGAGCACCTTAGTAATTGCTTGCATCTCCACTTGTTGGTATAGGTAATATATGATATGTTATATAAGAAAAATGGTTTGCTCAAGTTGTATAGCACGGTTATTTGATATTATATTTTTATATATGTATACAATAGTGACATGTTACTGTCGGTTATATATTGTACATATATAAATTGTTATATAGGTATATGTTTAAAAAATTTGGCATGTTATAAAGTTACGCGTATGTTAGTAGGCGCATATGCCTTTATATATATAGTTTTATATTCGGGTATATAGGTTTCTACATTTTTTCACTATATGGGTTTACATTGTATGTATATATAGCCTGTGTTTGTACTCAAGGTAAAGTTAGTCATATAGATTCTGTTTGTGTGCCATGTTTTGAAATATGGATATCTGTTGTTTTAAAATAGTTTACAGAGTATTTATATATATATTGGTACTTCGAAAAATTAAATTTCGTTTTAAAGTTTAAAACTAGATAGCGCATAAGAGTTTTATTTTCAAAAGTTGATATGTATGTGTAGTCAGACTTTTTGTCGCAGTTCATATATATATAAGTATAATCTTGTTTGTTATTGGGTTGCATTG
Source organism: Allium fistulosum (assembly GCA_030737815.1). Taxonomy (NCBI): domain Eukaryota; kingdom Viridiplantae; phylum Streptophyta; class Magnoliopsida; order Asparagales; family Amaryllidaceae; genus Allium; species Allium fistulosum. The sequence goes on from CM060901.1 coordinate 1,153,509,167, forward strand.
TGTTTATACTATTTTTGGTTTTAGTTTATATATTATTTTATTTATAGTTTGTATATGTATTGCTCTGTTGATCTGTTAGTATAAAAATAAGGGCCGTGTTTTCATTGTTGCCGTATATATATATTTGGTACCGTATTTTTATATACGTATATATTTGTTGTTAGAGTTTTGAATAGGGATATATTATATGTTTATATATACTTATATCATTTAGTTGTTCAAACTGTTTGTAGCTTTTATTGTATATTTACAAATATTTAGACTATAGTTTATCCAACTGCATGTTTTATTTAAATGTGTATATATCATATTAAGTTATTAGTTGCAAAGATATTTGGATATATATGATCTACACCTATTTTGTTTGAGTACATTTGGTTTAATTTGTTTGTTTGTCTTATGATCTGCATATATATATTTTTGATCTGCATAGAATAATTGCTTATTGACTATAAATTGTAAACTGTATGCATATATGGCTATTTAAATTTTGACATGTATATATATAAATCATATGTTTGAATTTCAAAATATATGTATTGTATATGTGTTTGATTTTATATAGGGGTCCTATGTTGTAAGTTTAAAGTATTGATTTTTAATATAATATATACACCTTTGATTTGTCAATGTTTGTATTTTTGAAATAATGATTTTGAAATTATATATATATATATATGTGTGTGTGTGTGTGTGTGTGTGTGTGTGTGTGTATGTATGGATTTTGATTTCAATATATATATGTTTAAATTTAAGATTGATTTAAAAGTGTATTTGTATTATAAAAATTGAATATTGAGTTTAAGGAAAATAATAATATAGTATCATCCTGTTTAAATTATATCAAGCTAATTGATTCTGATTCGTTCCTCATCGATTCTTATCTATCAGCTTTGTCCGTCAAATCTGCTTTCAGCTTACTTCACTTTGAGACTGTTGTTTGGATTGTTCGATTTTCTAGATCATGATCCAATTTCGTAGCTGGTTGTGCTTCAAACTTCTCTAGCCTCGGAAGGTAAGCAATCACTCACTATTAATGTTCTTATATCTATTAAATTTGATTTCAATTGAAACGACAATTGAAATATGTTGCAGTAGTTATTTGCAGTGCTATATATATGTTATTATCTATATCTGTTCACCTGTGACATCTGACACCATTATCTGTTATTTATCACTGATGATATATGCATGTTAGTGTTGTTATATTTTTATCATATCTGTTATCACTCTGCAAGTTCCCTGTTAGTATAGAATTCACTATGGGTTGAAATGATACATACCCGAACGATCTGTAGAATAGGAGAAAATTGTTATGGGTTGAAATGATAAACCCAAGCGATTTTCATTGAATTGAATTTGGGATTACGGGTTGAAAAGATATATACCCGTATATAATTTAAATTGCGGATTGAAATGATAAATATCCGTATCACTTGACCATAGGATAGAAAATTATATACAGACACCGTTGGTCTATATATAAATATTTGAAAATTATTTCTATGATTTTGAAAGGAAATATATGGTTTTAATAAACATTGATTTTAAAGATTTATTAAAGTTGATTTAATAAAGTTGATATATAAGTATTTATTTAATATCTATATTTTCAGATATGGAGTTTATAATGATTTGAAATTGATTTGAAATTATATTTTTTTAAGAATTTTACTTAAATAAGTTTGATTTGAAATTTATTAAATTTGAAATTTTAAAGCTATGATTTTATAACTTGAATTTGATTAGAAGTGACTTAAATGAATATTTCAAATTTATATAAATTTAAATGGGACATTTTGTTTATTTAAGTTTGTAAATTGAAGCTGTATTTAGATATTATTGAAATGATTAAGTAAATATTTCAAACTAATAATAGTAAACTGAATTTGATATATATATATATATAATTATTGAATTTAGTTTTGAAATGTTGGATATTTAAAGCTTTGAAATATATTGAAATTGAAATGGTTTATTTTATGGTTCAGATATGTATTTGAAATCGATATAAATTGAAATTGTCTATTGAGAAACTGAATTGAGATGGAATTTGAGAATTGAGATTTAATTAAGTTAAATTTGGAATTGGAGTTGATTTGAATTGATTTATGAAATTTGAGAAAGCTATTTTATTTTATAAAGTATTTTTAAATTATATTTAAAACTATTCTATATTTTACTTTATAAATTATTTGTAATATTAATATAAAACTTTTTTAACTTATAATTATTTTATATAAACTATTTTACTTTATTAACTATTTTATTATATATACTATTTTAGTATCTAAACTGTTTAAGTGGTGGAAGTTATGTTTTCAAAGTTATGAATCTCAAAGTATTATGGTTGAAAGTGTTATAATTTCAATTTTTTTGGTTTCGAAAGTATTATAACTTTGAAAGTACTATGATTTTGGAAGTGAATATTTTGAAGTTTAAATGATATCGTATTGATTTGGTTTTGAAATGAATGATATTTTGGTTTTGAAGTATAAACTATTTTGAAATGACCGCGGTGTTATAATAACGTTTGGTTGTTAAAGAGACCGGGATCGGATATGGGCATACTCTCTGTCGATACCGAAAACCACTTTAACAACTGTGTACGCGGTGGAGATTCCAGAATGAAGTAGGATGGTGGCGACGATCTTAAAGGTATATACGTGGACCCAACTCCTGTGAGTTGGCATAAGGTGGCTAAAACAGGAGCAATCTCGGGCCAATGAGGTAGCACCTCTGATCAGACACATTTCTTCGATACCATTCTTTTACTTTGTGATTGATTTGGTGGCCACCCTTCGATTTTTGATTTGGGAGTGTGTTCCGAGGTGGGCGGTAGTGGCTGCTATGCGTTTCCACCAGTCTGTGTGCGTAATTGGTATATCTACCCTGGCATTGCCTTGTTGTGCCGTGTCACCTACCATATCGAGCTTTACTACGAGTTGTGATTTCTCCCGTAGCCTGTGGAGTATCGAGGGTAGCCCCCGTTTTGGGAGTATGCTAATACTGGATAGACTACTGGGACTATTACGTGTTAAGGTGGAAAATGTAAAGCCTTAATGCTATTTAAAAGTATGTTTATTTTATAATTAGACATTATTATAATAGTGAATATTACTACATAGTAGATAGTTTAACGGATCCTTAGAGGATGGTTTTCCCAAACATCCTTTGAGTTACTTGTATTTCAGTTGATATTTCACTTGAGTTGGATTTATTGATATAAGAATGTTAATCCTGACTCGAGTGTTTTGTGTTTTGCTTTATGCTCGGGTCAGACTGAGTGATACAGTATTCGAGACTCACCTTTGGAGTTGGAGTTTCTCTTGGAGATCCAGCTATCTATCCTGCTTTCAGTTGTTCAGTTGATTCCAGTGATGTATTCAGACCTTGTATTTGATTATTGTATTGAGACATCTATGTACTCGTGACTTCTGTTGTATCTTGTTTAACTCTGTTATATATATATAGTAGCTTCATGAACTACTATTCTTTTGTTTCCGCTGCATTATTACTTTGTGTCTGTGATCTGTGATTATTTATTTACTGTATATGCTGAGTTTTGCCAAATTTAAATTGACAATCTGATATTTTGAGCAATTCAAATCCGACATGTATGGACGCGAATGGTTGAAAATTTCAGGTCGTTACAAAACCCATTTAGTTCCAATTATAGTTTTATTTTCAGGTCTAGGAACAAGTTCCCAAACATCATTTCTAGTGAATTGATTTAGTTCTTCTTGCATAGCCAAAATCCATGAATCATCAGTTGATGCTTCTTTTGGATTTTTGGGTTCAATAGTTGATATAAAGGCTACATTGCTCATTTTACTTAGTTGATTTCTAGTTGTAACAACAGATTGCATATCTCCTAGTATATTTTCTATAGGATGATCTTTTAAAAGTTTAATCTTTTTATTAGGATGATTAATTTCATTGTTAGTTTCAGTTGACTCCTGATTTTGAGTAATTAAATCCTCTTCATCATTAGTATCATCAAAAATTTTGAGATTTTCATCGAATGAAACATTCATTGTTTCTTCGATGGTGTTAGTTCTTAAATTAAACACTCTGTATGATTTAATTCTATTAGAATATCCGATAAAGATACCTTTGTCGGATTTAGGATCAAATTTATCTAAGTTATCTTTTGTATTTAAAATAAAACATTTACTTCCAAAAATTCTAAAATAAGATACCTTAGGTTTCTTTCCGTGAAGAAGTTCATAAGATGTCTTATCAGTTAAAGGTCTGCTTCTGCCCAAAAATGTTTTGGTAATTTACTATTTGAAAGCATAGTTCTCGCACACTCTTGAATCGTCCTATTTTTACGTTCTACTACTCCATTTTGTTGTGGAGTTCTTGGAAATGAAAAATTGTGAGTTATTCCCTTTTTATTGCAGAATTCCTCAAACTTTTCATTTTCAAATTCACCACCATGATCACTACGGATGGTTTTAATTTTTACAGAAAGTTGATTTTGAATTCTTTTTGTAAATTCTTAAAACTTTCAAAAGTATCACTTTTATGTTTCAAAAATATTGTCCATGTAAATCTAGAATAATCGTCTACAATTACAAAAACATATTTACTGTGATTTATTGACTGAATTTGAGATGGACCAAATAAATCAAGATGAAGTAATTCAAGAGGTTTTGAAGTTGAAATCATATCTTTTAATTTAAAGGAACTTTTTCTAAGTTTTCCTAATTGACATGCATCACATAAACTATCTACTTTAAAATTCATTTTAGGGAGACCTCTTACTAGATCATGTTTTGACAGTCTAGATAAGAGTTTGAAATTCAAATGCCCAAATCTCTTATGCCAAATCCAAGGGTCACTTGTATTTGCCAAAAGACACAAGTTATCATTTGAAACTTTCATACTAAGAATATAAATATTCTTTTTCCTAATTCCCTCAAATATTATCGTTGAATTATTATCTTCAGTGTGACACTTATCTTTTTCAAATTTAATTTTATATCCTTTATCGCAAAGTTGACTAATACTTAGCAGATTATGTTTCAGATTCTTAACTAGCAAAACATTAGTAATAATAGGAGTTTCGGAGTTACCGACATTGCCGATTCCAATCACATATCCTTTTGAGTTGTCTCCAAAGTTAACCAGTCCTCCGTCTTTGTATATTATATCATTCAGTGTATCCGGATTACCAGTCATGTGTCTAGAGCATCCACTATCGAGTATCCATTTATTCTTTTTGATCTGCACAATTTGTCCATTGTGGATTGATTCCTCAACACCCATAAAACATGTTTCCTGCACATCATACAATTTTGGTAGACAACTTGAATTTGAATATCGATTATATGCAGACTCATGAGACAGTGATGATCTGAATATTTCTAAACTAGTATTAACAAGTTTTTCAAACATAGCTATTTTAAAACCTTTTTTAAAATTCATATTATGAAACTTTGAAAACCTTGCTCTAATACCAAATGTGAGAAATGCAGATTACGGATCTTAAGGCTAGAATTAACACTAGAGGAGGGGTGAATAGTGTTTTAAGGAATTACTAATTCTTTTTGAGTTTATATTAATTTGAACACAAATGTATGCAATATTCAGACACAGATATGATCATAGAATCAAACACAGATGCAGATATAAAGTAAAAGCAATAAAGGAAAGAACACACCGGATTTTATACTGGTTCGGAGTTACCCTACATCCATTCCCGCAACACAAGTACGGATTTTCTTTCAAAATCAATTCTTACAATTACACCCTCAATTTCAAGGCCACCAGGTACACCGCTCCAGATTCACAATTCTTTGGGTAGAGATACTTGATTTTACGAGCAACAAGTTCACCCGATTGATTTTCCAGGCTACAATCACACCTTTTCTCGCTCGATTGAATACAAAGAAGTCTATAACTCTGAATAGCACTGGGATCTTGTTGAGATAGTGAGAGAGAATCAAACCAGAGATGATCTAGTTAGATTCAATGGTGATTTCGGCAGAGTAATGGTAAAAATGTATATAAAAAATGTGGAAGAAGAAGAGGAGTGAAATCAGAGAAAATATGATTATAAATTCGTTTAAAACAGCCCCTATTTATAGTAGAACAACAGCCATGTCCATTTGTGAAAGGATATGACGAATAGACACTTCCTTTGAAATTCAAACTTTTGAAATAAACTGTCACCTTGTCGACAATGGGTCCTTGGGGTTGTCGATAAGCCTAAGTTATTTTTGGTAATTTGTTTTTCTTTGAAAATAACTTCTATCTTGTATTAAAACTATTTTAAACTTTATAAATATACTTAACTATAGTTAAAATACATAAATAAGTATAGAGAATAATATTTTGGTATATATAAAATTTTACTATAATTTTATATTTAAATCTAAGTATAAATATTAAAAGTTAAATATATTATAATTAAAAGATAGTTTAAAACCAAGGATAATTTGATATTGAAAATAAAGATTATTTTGAGGATAAAAGTATTTTAAAACCAGGATAGATGTTTTTGATTTAAAAAGGAAGATTTTGAAATCATTTTGAAAACAAGATTTAATTTTGTAAAACATTTGAATAAAAGTTAGTGGATACAAAACAATGTTCCACTAGATTTTTCGTAGGTTCCATCCTACTTAGGGTTCCATCCCTTTAACGGGCTCGAAGTGGATTCCATTCCACGAATAAAATGGATTTTAAGATGTCAGTGCTTTTCTAGGAGTTTTAACAAAATTCCTAACTAAATTACTTATCTTGAAATCTTGAACTCTTGATAATCTTGATACTCATGAGTCTTGAATCTTGATATCTTCGATCTTGAGTTCATCAGTTCTTGAATCTCTATACTGTACAGTCTTAATTCTTTGGTACCTGTATATATATCATGCATATACATATATATCTAAACAATAATGTTAATATTTATATTTTATAAACTTATTCTAAGGTTGTTGTCATCAAAACCAACTTCTCAAGGACTAACAGAACAATCTCTGCAAAGTTCCATCAGCCAGTTCAAAGATCCTCTTTATGTTGCAGATAGGATTGTATTTATAGGGTTGGAGAGCTGTTGGCTACGGTCGCTTTACCAAAGGCTTATAATAGTTGCTGTGAAGGAGCCCAAAGAGTTTTAGGACGACCCGACCCGAGCCTAGAGATGTTTGGTTATATTTTCCGAATCTAATGGTTTCAAAATGTTATTGAAATTTAATATGATGTGCTAAGCATGATTTTAGAAATGGTTTTGAAGTTGGAAGATTTTCCCACATTAAAATTTTTAATTATGAATTTTCGAACGAATTTCTGAAGTAAACAAATAAAACGAAAATGGTTTAAAAATAGAAATATGTGAAAATGTGCTAAAGAAATTATTTACAATTTTCTAAATTTCATAAGTACTTGTCTGACCATAATTTACCATTTCCAAAAGCCAAATATAATGTCCAAAACCATATAATAGGGTAACCGGGACCTAGTTATGCATGTAAATTATATGACCAAGTAATAAGGGGTCTATGAAAGTGTCATCAAAATAATATAAAGGAAACTATCACTAACTAAAAGTGGAGACTGAACAAATTTGGATAGGATATGTGTAAAGGTGAGTGCTAGATGGGTTCAAATGTTAAGCTTTACTGCTTACAATAGGGCGGAAGTGACAAAAAAGATTATGGTTGCAGAAGGATTAAACTGGAACCAAAAGCCAAAATGAATTGATAAATGACTACGTAAATGTCTAAGTAATATTAACTGGATAAAGGAAAGGAAGAGAGCTGAAGGTGAGTATAGAAGGAGGGGGCTATAATTGGAGGCTAACGAGAGGGCAACATACATCTGGAGCTGTCAAAAACGAAAAGGGTATGCCGAAACCTTGCACAGTGTCAAGAGAGGTATCGAAATGAACCCATGAACTGACAAAGCTTCCCTAGACGAGACCAAGAGTAGTGTAGTCGAGACTTATTAACTCTCGAAGGAGAGTCAACAGTGAGATGAAGATTTTCGTGTAAACCGTGTAATGCCGTAGATGGCAACCAAAAGCCTATTTAAGACATTAAATGAATGAGATGGAATAACATCTATATGGAATCCAAAAGCCTATTCATTGCATTAAATGAAAGTGAGGCATAAGGCCTTTGTGGCAGCCCAATGTCCAAAAATTATATTAGTAACGAGCTTCAAAGCCTGTGTGGCAACCCAATATCCGAAAGAGACATTGATTTGGGAACAAGGTGTAAGGCATGTGTGGTAACCCGATGACCAAAAGGGCATTGCATTCAGTAAAGAGGTGTAAGGCATGTGTGGTAACCTAAGGTCTACATAAGACATTGATTCGGTAACGAGGCATAACGCCTATGTGGCAGCCTTATGTCCAAAAGGACATTGCATTCGATAACGAGGCGTAAGGCCTTAGTGGTAGCCCAATGTCCAAAAATTACATTGCTTTTGGTAACATGGTGTAAGGACAGTGTAGCAACCAAGTATTTGAAGATGACCACATTCTGAGTTGTTGGTGTAAGACTTATGTGGCAACCAAAGGACCGATGGTGGCATACGTTCAATAGAGGGTATAATGCCTTTGTAAATCCCTACATCTAAATTGAAAAAACTATTAATGAAAGGAGAAGGCATAAGGCCTTAGTGACAGCTAAAGAGGAAAGTAATATAAATTTGAGATGCAAGTAAGGCATAAGGCCTTAGTAATGGTCGAAAGTAGAGAAATAATACCTTAAGTAACGATAAAGGCATAAAGCCTTTGTGCTAGCCGAAAGTATAAATACTTTGGTATTCCTAAGAAATAGGATAACGCCTGAGTGGCAAGATGAAAGACTAGTTTTGAACCCTAGTCTTTACGTAGTAGTAAATGTAGGGAACACTTATATATAATATGGCTTATATTATTATTCACGTCGATGAATTATGGTTGTTGAATAATGAAGGGAAAACCCACTCTATACTATGGCGGCATGATCTCACTATATTTGTGCTTAGGGTAATATATTACCCATACCAAGCTTAATGTCCGACTCATGTTTTTATATTGCTTTCCCTATAAACTCATATGTACTAGATTAAGTAGGTTGAGTTTATGGACTTAGATAGAAAACTTGGGATGGATAAATAAAGCATACCAATGACGAAGCAAAAGGCTTGGTCACAAACAATAGTTGTTCAATTCCATGATTTGACTGTTCATTCTGGCATCTTCATATGTCATGCATGACACTCTATTTTTGTTCTATTGTATTTGACCCCTGCATGGGCATGGTTATGGGATGTATGGAAAATGTAAAGACTTTAAGAAAATTATATGTAATAAATTTATTTAGTCGATATGTTTACTTGGACTGTTATATGTATACAAACACACACACTGAACTCATTTTGTCGCCGAAAGATAATTCCAAGGTAACTACAATAGCATAGGGTTTCATCTTTAGGTTTCATAAAGGAGGATGTTACGGTTTGGTATTAGAACCAGGTTAGGGGACACTAAGTGAAACAAAGCTAGAAATAGTAAGAACTTAGTAGAAAACAAACACCTTGGGAAGGATATATGTAATGACCCATATTCTACGTATCGGAGGATCATAGAATATTAATATTATTTCAACTTAGGGTCGTACAATTCTATAACTTTGGAAAATTACTACTAAAGATATTCTCCATTCTTAGAATTTTTATCAAACGATTTTGACCACGAAAATCTTATATGGCCTATAACTTTTGGTAGTAGCCGAATTATGATCTAAAACTACTTCCATTAGATCGGGATGATGGTTTCTCTTTCTGTAGAATGACCATAATAGGAAAACGGACTACCGTTAGGAAGTTTTGGTTGTTTGAAGTTTAACTTGATTTTGAACAGCTTAATAGGTAATTAATGAGTTAATGGTTGGCCTAAAGCCCATTTTGTGATTAGCATCATGATGGGGCTGATGGTACTTCTCTCTATCATTACACACTTCCAAAAAACAGTGCAAAAACCACCATTAACACTTCTAACTTAAAAAATTACCTAAACCCTCCTTTAATTAGCCAAATCTTGTCATCAGAAGAAGATTAGCGTAATTAGCACTTGGAGAGATTTGCTATTGTAGACATCTTGGAGCTATTGTTCATCTAAGGATTCGTGCATCTTTGGATTTGCTTTGGATTTAGGTAAGATGTTAGGAGTTCTTACTTACTAAATAGTCATTATACACCTTAAATGATGTTTTAAAATAATTTTTGGATCCTAAATCATGTTTTAAACTTTAACCAATTACATATGTTAATTTCAAATGATTTGGAAAATATTTGTGAAATTCATGTTCTTATGGATCTCTCATGTTCTTATAGTTCACACCCTTAGATTTAGGCTTCAATTTGATGTGTATGGATGTATGCTTGTTAGGATATATTGTATATAATGATTGCTTGAATGTATGATGTTTGAATGGTTGAAAATGCCGATCGAATGGCGATTTAGTTCTAGGAATAAGTCTTGGATCAATGATGACCCATGAAGGTCAGATCGTCCAAATGTCTTATGATCCACAAGGTAGATCAAGGAGGACACCCTAAAGCTACGTTCAGTTTCAATTCGTTTAGAGTTTGTTTGCTCGAGTTATGGTCGATTGAAGATGGGTCGATGGAGATTCAAAGTCTTTGGATAGGTAGGATGTTGCTTTGAGTTTTAGGTGAGCTTGCTTTAAGTTATAAGGGTTTTGCTTCAGGTCACAAGTGAAGGCGTATGGGTCGCATGATGGAAGTGAGAAAATTTCAAGTGAGGTATCGGTTGCAAGTTGTGCTTTGAGTTTAAAGGGGAGTTGCTTCGGGGGTTGCTTCGAGCTATGAGTGTGTTTGTTGGGGGTATGGGTTGGTGACGCAAAGAGGAGAATTTTGCTAAGTGTTGGATCGGTGGCCATGGATCTATATGGATCCATGGGGAGGCTACATGGTTCGGTGGAGGGGTGAACCAGGGGTAGAGCATGGCTTGTTGTGTTAAAGTGTTAGATCGAAGATGGGATAGATCGGTGGTGATGGTTCGGTGTAACTCAGGTCGATGGTGATGGATTGGTATAGAGGAGTGAGTGCTTCGAGTATAGAGTTACTTCGAGTCACTAAGGCGCTTACTTCGAGTCATGGAGATAATTGCTTTGGCCTTCGTGTTTTCGCTTACTGTGGCTACACCTTCAGATTTTCGAGCTAATGCTCGGGTCGGTACTGAAGCATGGTGTTAGATGACGATTTTTAACAATAACGACATGTGATTTTCGAACAACATTGACGTGTAATTCGACTTTGTTTAGTTGTATTTCCCTACTCTAATGATTTTGAAATGTTATGGAAATTTAATTTAATGTTCTAAGTATGATTCTAGAAATGGGTTTTAAGTCGGAAGATTTTGCTACATTAAAATATTAAATTATGAATTATGAATTTTTGAAGGAATTTTTGAAGTAAACAAATAAAAGGAAAATGGTTTAAAAATAAAAATATGAGGAAATATGTGCTCAAGAAATTATTTACAATTTTCTGGAATTTCTCAAGTATTTTGCTGGCTGTAATTAACCATTTTCGAAAGCCAAATACAAGGGTCGAAACCATATAATAGGGTAACTAAGACCTATTCATGCATGCAAATTATACGACTAAGTAATAAGGGGAGAAGCTCCCATAAAAGTGTAGTAAAAATAATATAAAGGACAGTGTCACTAACTAGAAGTGGAGGTTGAATGACCTAAAGGTAACATCTGTTAAGGCGTGTGCTAAATGCATTCAGGTATTAGGCTTTATAGCCTGTAGTAGAGCTAAAGTGGAAAATGAGAGTATGGTTACAAAAGGATTAGACGGGAACCAAAAGCCAATATGAACTGATAAATGAATAAGTAAATGTCTAGGCAAAGGAAAGGAAGAGGGTCGAAGGTGAGTGCCGAAGGAGGTGGCTATAGTTGGAGGCCAACGAGAGAGCAACGTATGAGACCTTAAGTTGCCAAAAAATGTAAGTAGTATGTTGATACCTAGCATGGTGTCAAGACGAGGTGTCGGAATGAACCCATGAACAAACCAGACTTCCCTAGACGAGACTAAGGGGAGTGTATCCAAGAATTTTTGACTCTAGGAGGAGAGTCAATGTTGAGACGAAGGTTTTGGTGTAAAGCCACAGATGGCAACTAAAAGCCTATTTAAGACATTAAACGAATGAGATGGTATAAGGCCCATGTGGCATTCGAAAGTTTATTCACAACATTAAAAGAAAGCGAGGCGTAAGGCCTTAGTGGCAGCCTAAAGTCCAAAAATGACATTGCATTCGGTAACGTGGTGTAACACCTATGTAGCAACCCAATGTCTAAAAGAGACATTGCTTTCGGTAACAAAGTGAAAAGACAATGTGGCAACCCGATGTCTAAAATGACATTTAATTTGGTAAAGAGGTGTAAGGCATATGGTAACCTAGGGTCTAGATAAGATATTGACTCTGTAATGAGGCATAAGGCCTATGTAGCAGCCCAATGTCTGAAATGTCATTGCATTCACTAATGAGGCATAAGGCCTTAGTGACAACCCGATGTCCATAAATGACATTGCATTCGGTTGCATTGTGTAAGGCCTATGTGGAAACTAAGTGTCTAAAGGTGACCACAATATGAGGTGTTGGTGTAACACTTATGTGGCAACTAATGGACCAAAGGTGGCATACATTCGATAAAGGGTATAAGGCCTTTGTGGCATCACAATGTCTAAATTCAAAAAATATCCATAAATAAAAAGGGAAGGCATAAGTCCTTAGTGGCAATCGAAAATTAAGGTAAATATGACTTTGAGATGCAAGTAAGGCATAAGGCTCTAGCAATATCAAAAGTAAGGAAATTTTATCGTAAGTAAAGAAAAAGGCATAAGGAATTCTTGGTAGTTGAAAGTATAAATACTTTGATATTCCTAAGAAATAAGATAAGGCTTGAGTAGCAAGATGAAAGACTAATTTTGAGCCCTAGTCTTAATGTAGTAATAAGTGTATAGAATATTTATATATGGTATTACTTTTATTATATTCATGTTGATGAATTATGATTATTGAATATTGAGGGGAATACCTATTTCATACTTTGGCGGCGAGATCTTAGTATATGTTGTGTTTAGGGTTACTCATACCAGGCTTTGTGTCTTACCTATGTTTTTATTATTGTTTTCTTCCATAAACTAACTGGTACTCGATTGAGTAAGTTGAGTTTATGGACTTAAACAGGAAACTTGGGACGGATAAATAAAGCATATTGAAGATGAAGCAAGAGGCTTGTTTGCAAATAATAGTCATTTTATTCCACCATTTAAGTGTCGGTACTAGCATCCTCATATGTCGAGCATGACACTCTATTTATGTTTCATTGTATTTGACCCCTACATGGGCACGTTTTTGGGATGTATGTATAATGTAAAGACCCTAAGACAGTTATGTGTAGTAACTTTATTAAGTTGCTCCGTTTACTTAGACTATTGTATATATGTGTATGTGTGCCAAACTCATTTTTTCGTCGAAAGATAATTCCAAGGTGACTACAGCACTTTGGGTTTCCATCTTCGGGTTTTGGAATGGGGAACGTTACACTTATCCAAGGGCCTTGGTTGGTTGGCATGTACTTTACTATTAGTAGATCGCTAGATGAAAGAATTTCTACAATGGTCCACGATATCGTGGCTTTTGATAATTTTGAGGACCGTGGGCTCATTGATATTCCCATAAACAACCAAATATTCACTAGTTTGAATAAAAGAAACTCCATCTCACTTGCAAAAGTTGATGGACTCCTCTTTAATTCGAACTGAAAATACCTCCGCCCTCTATTTACTCAGCATAACTTCCCTACAATTCTCTCCGACCACTGCCCTAACCTTGTGGATGCCGGTTGCTCCCCTATTGAAAGCACTATTCGAGTTTGAAAGAATATGGACTCTGGCAGAGGGTTTCACTGAGCTGATGGAGATTTTATGGGGCTCTTTCAACCTCCAGAAAATGGCCACTGAAGTTTTGGTTGGTAGGTTAAGAAAGTTGAGATATGCACTTAAACATCGGGAAAGAAATCTGGGGTCTCTCAAAGGTGGAAAGCAAGAGATCCAAAATGATATCCTAAACCTCAACACTATTAAATAGCTTAGACCTCTACTAATTATTCTCTGTCAACTCAAAGCCGAGCTATATAGATTGTTCCTTTAAGAAGAAATTTCCTGGAAGTAAAGATCCAAGGCTCAACGGGTAAAGGAGGGAGATTTGAACACCGAATACTTCCACAGATTAGCACAGGAGGAGAGCTAATAAAATCCAATCATGCATCTCTCTCAACAAGCAAACCTTTACCAATTAGGGAGAATTTAATGGTATTTTCAATGGTTATTATTGCAATCTTTTCGGTTCTACTCCTCGGTACCATCTTATTATCTACTGGTCTAAACTGTACCCCAACCCCCTTAGCCTTGAGTATGATTTCTCTCTGAATGAAATTTAGGCAACCTTGAATAAAATGTCTGATGATCAAGCTCAGGGACTACATTGATTCTCTACTTTTTTCTAAAGAGATACTTATATTTTTTCAATTAGAATATCTTGGATAAATTTAATGAATTTCACTTTACACAAGCCAATGTAGTAGACCTAACTATGTCAATACCATTCTCCTCCCCAAGTGTGATGGAGTTGAGAAAGTCTCTGACTTTAGAACCATTAACCTGTTAAACAAAATCTTCAAACTAGCTACCGAGGTATTGGCAAAGTGGGTACATCCTTACAAGACCACCCTTAACACTTCAAAACATTTGCATTCACTAAGAACAAGTATGTTCCTGATCGTGTTTCCTTAGCCCATGAAATCATTACTCACTGTCATCATACTAACACTCCATATGCCTTCCTAAACTTGACTTCTCTAAAGCTTTCGACTCCATCGGCAGGGATTTTATCTTAAATACATTGAGGTATAGAGGCTTTAGTGCTAACTGGATCTCTTGGATTAAGGCCATCTTTCACACCTCCATGTCCTCAATAGTTGTTAATGGCTTTAACGGCAAACTCATCACATCAGATGAGTACTACATCAAGGTGACCTACTATCCCTCCTCCCCTTTAACATGGTTTTTGACATGTTAACCTCAATAATCAACCTAACTAGCTCCAACAATCTGGTTGAAGGCATTGGGACCTTTGTGGTTAAATGAGGAATCTCCTTTCCACAATATGTTGATGATATTATAGCTTTTAGCTCCCTCTTCCTAAATATATCACTACCCTTAAACTTCTCCTTTACCGATTCAAATTCGCTTTGAGCCCAATCATCAATTTTAAAAAATATTGGTGGGATCTGACCCTGTCTTTGGAAAAAAATTGCTTCTACCTTAAATTTAAACCTATACTTCTTCCCAATTACTTATCTGGCGATCACCATAAGACGGACCCCTATGCTCCATGACAATTGGCATAAGTTGATCAATAGGTTCTACTCCAAGCTAGCATCTTAGAAAGAGGGCTCTCTCTCTCCAAGGTTGGTAGATTGGTTCTCATTAACTATATCCTTTCCTTCATCCCCATTTATTAGATGTTCATTTCAAACTTCCTGAGTAATTCATCGCTAATATTGATAGCATCAGAAAGAACTTCCTTTAAGAAGGATGCATTAGTGTTGGACCTACTAGTTTTCTCATTGCTTGGGATAATGTTTGCAAATCAAAGGAGAAGAATGAACTAGGGGTTATTAACATCAAAAATTTCAATCAGTCCTAACTCTCCAAATGGGCTTAGGGAATGTTCATAGAGAAACATGCTGCTTGGAGACTATGGATAAACAAGAAATAAAACAATGGGACCTTCAACACTTATGATCTAGGATTTCTTCCCCATGGAAAAGTTTTTAGCTTCTAAAAGGGGTGGTGGCAAGTTCCACCAATCTTTGGTGTGGCATCTCAATCACTATTGGTTCAGGGTCCAGAACAGCATTTTGGCTTGATGGCTGAATGACTCCTACACATGTGACCTCTAACTTCCCATAACTCTTTTCCGTCGCCACAAATAAATATATCTTGGTTGTTGATGCTTTCTTTAATGGAGCTTGCTCCTTCACTTTCAACCAAATAATCATTGGACGCCTTCTTATCCAGCTCGGCCGACTCTTGCATATCATAAATGCGTTTTCCCTTTTCTCAACCACTAAAAACATCACTTGGAAGCTTGATCCAACATGTCTTTTCACAACTTGATCTGGGTACAACTTTTGTAATTTCTTTGGTGCAAACATCCTCTTTAGCATAGTTCGGATGATTAAAGCACAACCTAGAGTTGAATTCTTCATGTGGCTACTGATCAGATAAAGCCTAAGAAGAATGAACATCACCCACAACTCACTCTACTTCATGTGAAGCAACCAAAAGGACATTCAACCCCTCTTCTTCGGTTGGGACTTCACCACCATGGTCTGGACTCTTTGAGCTTCTAACATGTCACCATAACCTCTTACTTCAATGACTCATTCTTCAATTATCGATAGTATGACATGCATTATTCTTCCAACACTCAGGGTAACTCTTACACTTCCATATCCCGCTTGTCCTGACTTTCGGTTTGGTTACTTGGATTAAAAAATAATAATACATGTTTTAATTTTTTTACATAAAACTTATGCAAATATTTGCAGCTCGACCATTCACCTAGTTGATGTTTAGTAAGCATCGGATTTCGACAGGCTAAAGTTCTTACTTAAAGATAACAGGGATGAGGAGTCGATCGGGAGAAACAAATGATCGTGGAATGGGGTTAAGTGCCATATGTCTAGTCACCTTTTATTG
This sequence comes from Allium fistulosum, assembly GCA_030737815.1. NCBI lineage: Eukaryota > Viridiplantae > Streptophyta > Magnoliopsida > Asparagales > Amaryllidaceae > Allium > Allium fistulosum. Next base: position 1,153,525,973 of record CM060901.1, read on the forward strand.
TAGTTTGGCTATCGTGTTCTATGACTTTTTTTCCGAACTAGTATGTGTTTGTTGTGCTTATGTAATTATGTAATGGAAGTTGCTAGATTGTTAGTAGCTCTTCGAAGCTAGTATTTTGTTTTGCTACCGATCAGGCATGCTGGTCTCGTTAGAGGCTCTTTACTTCCTTTAGACCTTTTTAATATAAATTTGCAAATTGTGTAAGTGCTTCACCTACACATCCTATTCTATCAACAAAAAAGTAATATCATGAAATCTTGAAATTTTCATTTAAGTTTTCAATACTTGTATTATTTATAAAAACAAATCCATAAAAGAAGGAATTAGCATGAATTATTAATCATTATATAAAGAAGAATTGTGTGGGATGGTGAATTTAATTTGTGCTTGAATAATTCTTTTAGTGATTTTATCTATTTTCCCTACTTCTTCTCTTCTAGTGATTATACGTGAATTTATATTCCACGTTTTGAATGCGATTAACTTTCTTTGATTAGGTTATAAAATTTATATGTTAATAGTCATGCGGGCCATAATAGAAGTAGTTCATTTATTAATTTGGCAGGTCTTAGTTTTTGTATTTTGTTTTTAGTTCTCGTAGGATGCCTTTTCTTTAGGTTCATTGGAGCTAATTTTAGCTTAAGTAAAGAAAAACAAAAGGAAACTTTTTATTTTTTATTTTTTCTTTTATACAAATAAGGTTTGGCATATCTCGTGTGACCATGAGACACTTGATATTTATTGGGTGTGTTTTTCTTCTGATTGGTTTACCTGATTTTTTCTCAGCCTCGTATACTTTCTAAAAGAAAATAAAAGAAATTCCAATTGCTATTACTTTAAAAAAATGAACATAATTTTTGAAAACATTTAGTTCGAATAAACAATCTCTCTTGCCATAGCATATAAAAAAGCCTCATGTAGTCTTATGAACACAATACTTTCCGATTGAGTATTTACCCTTTCTTTCGTAGCCTTATCCTTGATATGATCAAGAGTCTGCTCGATGGACAATTATGTAATTTAATTAATATAACTTTTATAACGAATCTTATTTGAAATAGAGTAAGATTTTGGTTTTAGTTTATATTATATATTTTTTATAGGGGTTTTTAGGCTAAAGGAAAAAGTTGGAGAAAAATTTAATTTTAAGGACAAAAAGTTTGTTTTTTAGGCTAAATGACACCTTTTAGTGTAAATCACAAAATGATAGTAGTAACTATCATTTTCTGTGTACACTAAAAAAATGTCCTTCCTAAAAAACAAACTTGTTGTTCTTAAAAATAATTTTTTTTTAACTTCTTCTCCGTGCCTATTTTCCTGCTTTTTTTATATTAGTTAGGATATAATTGATGTTATTACGCAAATCATCTTATCATCTTATAGGGTTAACACTGCCTTATAGGAAGAAAAAAACTAGCTGAAATCTTGTAAATGGCGATCGCTTCCTATCTGTTTTCAACATTGAAAAATGTTCCTATCTCAAATTTTATCTTCTTCATCCATTCTTCTACAAGATCTTCAACCGATCACGTGCTTGCAAATTCAACATTTACTTGTCTCTACCCTAATCGTTATGTCGTTCAAAATTCAAGAACAGCAAAACCGATTTTCGATGAACATATTGGATCAATCAAAGAAAAGGGACTGTTTTCTGTTTTAGATGCGGTGGTTCTGATCATTTGGACAAGAATTGTAGAGACCCGATTTGATGTTTTAAATGTGGAGTTTTTGGTCATAAAAGATTGTTAGGAATTCAATTTTCCGTACCTTGTATTGATCATTAGAGGTATAATATATACAACCTAAAACAATTAGGGCCTAAAATACATTGGGCCAAAAATAGAATAACAGGCTAAAATACAATAAGGTTTAACACCCCCCCTCAAGTTGGAGCATGCAGATTACAAATGCCCAACTTGTCAAGTAAATACAAAAATTGTCGTTTGCCTAAAGCCTTTGTAAAAATATCCGCAAGTTGTTCATCAGTCTTGACATGTGAAGTATGAATAAGTCCCTCCTGAATAGCATCACGAACATAGTGACAATCTACCTCTATATGCTTTGTGCGTTCATGAAAAACCGGATTTTGAGCAATGTGCAAAGCAGATTGACTGTCACAATACAAGGTCATAGCACGAGGATGAGCAACCCCCAAACTAGAAAGCAAGGCTTTTAACCACTTCAATTCCGAAGTAATGGCGGCCATGGAACGATATTCCGCCTCCGCGGAAGAACGAGAAACTGTATGTTGTTTCTTAGTCTTCCAAGAAATCGGGGAAGAACCAAGAAACACCACCCAACCTGTAGTCGAACGTCTCGTTAAAGGACAACTAGCCCAATCGGAATCACACCAACCTGTCAATTGTAAATCACAATCAGAGCGCAAAAGAATGCCCTGTCCCGGACATCCCTTCAAGTAACGAACGACACGAAGTGCTGCATCCCAATGATGTTTCCTAGGTTGCTGCATGAACTGAGCTAAAATATGAATAGTGTAAGCAAGATCAGGCCGAGTAAAGGACAAGTAGATGAGACGACCCACAAGGCGCCTATACATTTCCAGATCATCAATAAGTGGACCATCGGATACCGCTAAGGTGTGATTTTGCTCAATTGGAAAACTAGCCGGACGAGCGCCAAGGAAACCTGCTTCAGCAATAATATCAAGAGCATATTTTCGCTGACATAAGAAAATACCTTCGGAACTCTGAGCAACCTCAATACCAAGAAAATACTTCAAGTGACCCAGATCTTTCATATGAAAACAGTTACTCAGATAAGCTTTGAAAGCAAAAATTTCATACGAATCATTCCCGGAAATAATCAGATCATCAACATACACCAAAATACTAAGATGGGTAGTACCTCGAGTCATAGTAAATAAAGAGTAATCCGAGTATGATTGAGAAAATCCGTACCGTTTCAGAGAGCTAGCCAACTTTGAGAACCAACACCGCGGTGCCTGACGTAAGCCATATAGAGATTTCTTCAAACGACACACCAAGCCAGGACTAGAACCATGAAAACCAGGAGGAGGCTTCATATACACCTCCTCATCCAGATCACCATGAAGAAAAGCATTATGTACGTCCATCTGATGCAATTCCCAATTTTTCGCAGCAGCCACGGCTAAGAAAGCACGAACCGTGACCATCTTTGCAACAGGTGCAAATGTTTCATTATAATCAATGCCTTCAACCTGATGATTGCCAAAAATAACAAGACGAGCTTTCAAGCGCTCAACAGAACCATCCGAGTGATGCTTGATTTTGTAAACCCATTTACACCCAAGAGCTCTCTTCCCGGGAGGTAATGGCTCAAGCACCCAAGTTTCATTATCTTCTAAAGCTGAAATTTCGTTTTGCATAGCTTCTCTCCAACCAGGGTCCGTCATTGCTTCCTTAAAATTTCGGGGCTCAACACCTGCAAGTACCGCTGCAAGAAATATACGGTGTTGCATAGAGAATTTTTCACAATTTACAAAATGTGCTATAGGGTAGGGTGTACCTGAGGAGCAAGAAGCAGATGAACTTGGGGAAGGACTCGTAGCTTGAACAGTATGTGCAACATAATCCCGATGCCAACCTGGTGGACGACGTTCCCTAGGAGCAAGAAGTGGAATAATTTCTGCATCAACCAAAGGTAAGGTGCCGGAAGAGCTGCTGCTAGCAGCAGCAACATCAGGTACAGTGCCGCTGCCAACAGCAGCAGTAGATGAAGCAGGGGCAGCAGCGAACGAAGCAGGGGCTGCAGTAGCCTCCGTAGGTGAGCTGCGGTCTTCAAGTGGCACCGCAAGGGGGCTGCGGACCCTGCTGCCTGTAGCAACCCCTTGCATATCAAAATCAGCAGTAACAGGAACCTGCTCCTCCTCCAAAACAAACTCCATATCATCAAAAAAATCATGGTCTACACCCACATTATTCCCAATAAAATCAGTCATTTCCCCACCAATTTCACAATTGTCATTTGAGCTCTCAACACTTTCAAAAGGAAATTCATTTTCGTGAAATTTAACATCACGAGACACAAAGATATCACCGGTTTCAAGATCATATAGCTTCCAACCTTTTTGCCCATTTGGATACCCCAAAAACACACACTTACAACTACGTGAAGCAAATTTGTCACCTTTAGAATGTTGATTATGAGCAAAGCAAAGACACCCAAAAACTCGTAAGTGATCAAAATGTGGTTGTTCACCAAATAAAATCTCATAAGGTGTCTTATTTTGCAACAAACGAGATGGAGTACGATTAATCAAATACACCGCACCAAGAACACACTCACCCCAAAAACCAATAGGTAAATGACCTTGAAACCTTAAGGCACGCGCCACATTTAAAATATGTTGATGCTTACGCTCAACACGACCATTTTGTTGAGGTGTCCCGACACACGATGTTTGAAAAATAATACCCTTTTCATCAAAATACGGAATCATGTGTTTAAATTCGGTACCATTATCACTTCGTACTAGTTTCACAATAGCTTCAAATTGACGCTCAATCATTGCAAAAAAAGAACGAAATACAGAATAAACATCAGATTTTGAATCTAACAAATACACCCAAACAGCTCTAGAATAATCATCAACCAATGTCAAAAAATAATGAGCACCACAAGTTGAAGGAGTTTTATAGGACCCCCATAAATCACAATGTATTAATTCAAAAACATGACTAGCTCTACTATCACTAGTTGGAAAACTATCTCGGGAATGTTTTGCCTTAGGACACACATCACAGGCTTTATTCAATAATTTTCTAGAACTACTACTACGAATAGCAGGAACTAACTTGACCACTCGATCCGACGGATGTCCAAGACGTCTATGCCAAAGCTCAAAATCAGAAATCCCGGGACCTTGAATTGCACATACTGTAGGAATACGCCGGAAATAGTAGAGTCCGTCCTTCCGTTCACCGGCTCCAATCAAGCTCCCCGATTGTTGGTCCTGTATAGCACATAAAGTATTAGTGAAACGAACAAAACATTGTGAATTATCAATCATTCTAGACACCGATATTAAATTGCATTGTAATTGTGGAACAAATAAAACATTATCCAAGATTAAATTGTCATCCAAAATAACACGACCCTCCTTCGAAGCGAAGGCTTGATCACCATTAGGAAGGCCTACGGGACATGGAGAGATAGAACAAACATCCACCAAGCAAGCCTCGTTGCCCGTGACGTGATGAGATGCCCACGTATCTATAATCCAAGAACACAAAGGCTCACCTTGCAAACGGTCCTGTTGACGATGATTCACCATATTAAGTAAAACCCGAATATCTTCGGACTTAAGATCAGCAATAGAGAGATTATGAGAGGCTGTCTCCGAAGGTGGAGGTACACCCGTACCCACTGCATTAGCACGAGCAGTAGAAGTGCCCTGTGGACGGCTGCCAGCAGTAGCAGCCATTGTGTTGGTGTTGCTGCTCTGTGTACGCCCAGTAGTAGCAGTGGACCCCGGGCGAGAGAAAGACGCTTCTTTGGCAGCAGCACCGTACTTGTCCAACCACCATTGTGGATGACCATGGAGCTCGAAGCAACTACTTTGTTCATGACCAAACTTGCGGCAGTGAAAACAGGTGAGTTTCGATTTATCACGACGAAAAGCAGGACCTTTGCCACGGTCAAGAGGACATGGCAAATACGTGGGCTTCCTTGACGTTGTCTTGGTCAGCCTTCCCACGAGCAATGCTACGAGATTCTTCTTCCTGGAGTAGTGCTTGATAAGCACGATTAAGATCAATAGGGGGCTGCTGTGATAGTAAGTTAGTACGCACAGCAGCGTATAGATCGTCATCAATACCAATTAAAAATTGATGTAATAATTCTTCTTCTTTGTCAATTTCATACTTCCTAGCAACATCGCAAGTACACAGCCCGCATTCACAAGTATGGGGTGGTTTGAGTCGCGTGAGGTCGTCAAACAAGCCAATCAATTTATTGTAGTAGTCCTCAACGGACATGCCTTTAGTTTGCTTACAAGCCGTAATCTTCGATCGTAATTGCTGTAGCCTAGGACCATTGGAGATGCAAAATCGTTTCTCCAAATAATCCCACAATCGTTTTGCCTCATCAAAAAAAGGAATTGATGCAGCAACCTTCGGGTCGATGGACCGTAAAATCCACGAGACAAGCATGGAATTGACGGTTTCCCAATCAAGCAATTTCTTCTTCTCTGTTGGTTTTGTGATAGTACCATTAATGAAGACGAACTTCCGACGAGATCGTAGAGACAAAGTAATAGCCCTAGACCACGCTAAATAATTATCACCCTTCAAGACTACGTGAGTAATCAAATTTCCGGGTTGATCACCGGCACCAAGGTAGTATGGAGAAGATGGATCGATTTTCCCTTCATCCCCCATTGAAACGATACAGTAGAGAGGAGAGAGAAAAAAAAATTTAATTTTTAGGGTTTGGCTCCGATACCATGTTAGGAATTCAATTTTCCGTACCTTGTATTGATCATTAGAGGTATAATATATACAACCTAAAACAATTAGGGCCTAAAATACATTGGGCCAAAAATAGAATAACAGGCTAAAATACAATAAGGTTTAACAAAGATATCGTTGTGCTTCCAATGATTCTCGTTTAGCTAAGCCTCCGCTGCCTAAACCTATGAGTAAAAAAGAACATTGGTTTTATTTTTATGCTAGAATTCTTGAATCTGAGGTGTATATCTTTAAATTGTTTCTTTGGACATATGAATAAGAGGAAGGAAGGAATCTATTTGTTTAGTAAATTACTGTGTCATTTTGAACGTTATACGGCATATATGTTTTTCTCAGATTCACTGAAAAATGTAAGTAATGTGATTGCTGAACTTGGAAGAATAGGGCAGAGAGATAATGCTATTGATCCTATTGATAAAGCTGTTAAGAATCTCAACAAAGTTTCTTCATCTGAAAATGTGATAATCGATCAAATTAACGGTCTGCGTATAATGGCATCATATAGAGAAGAGGTGTGTTCAAGATGCTTGTTTTAATGATACAATAGCTCTGATAGTCAACACAAGTTCTATTACAAGTGATGTGATAGACAAAAACTCTGTTTTTGATTTGGGAAATGAGGATATTCCTTGTGTTACTGGATTATCTTGCAAAGCTGATTTGCATTGTCAAAATAAGTTCGGTATATTAGGAGATACTGAAAAGGATAAAGAAGATCATATGGGTTTGTCGAAAAAGGTCTATTCTGGTGCAGTGAACAGTAACATGAATGTAGTGATTTAATGGTTGAATGCAGTGATATAGTGTTACCAAATTCTGATCTTCGGTTGCTTGATATGTATTTTATGTCAATGAAGGAGGAGTGTTCAATCAAAAATAATGTAGATGTTATGCTTTATGATCTTGAGGTTTTAAATAATAGTTACGGGGGGATGGCAGTACATTATGAGAACGAAGAGAAGATTGTCAAACATGGTATAATCGACACAGCAGTTCCTAGGCATGGCAAAATGCATGATTCCCTTGATTCTTCTGGTTTGATGCCAAAGCATGATAACGTGTTACATGAAGATGCTTCTTCACGTGTGTTAGATATGAGGTGTGAGATGGTACCAGTAAATGAGAAGTTTAAACTATGCACTGCTGATCTTCACATACTTGCAAATTTATCACCTGTTACTATGCTTGATAATAATAACGATGTACAGAACACAGTACATGGTGCTTGCAAATTAACTGCTAATCATGAGATGAAAAACACGGTGCATTGTGCTGAACAAGGGAAAGAAAATTAATTGTGCCTGTAGGGATCCATTACGTTGAACATGCTGAATTCACATGTATACATGAAGAGATACCTGTTGCTGAAATAGGTTTGGTGGACTCATCCATATCCGATGAGAATATTGTTAATGTAGTTGAATATGTGCATGATAAAGGGGTACAAGGTAATACACAGCTGTCGGTTATGGAGATAGGGCATGCTACTGTACTTGTTACTATGCTTGATAGTAATGATGATGTACATAAAGTGGTTGAATTATATAATCAAGTAGAGACTGTACCTGGTACAGTAATAGGGAGGGGAGTATCATGATGTTTGTATGAAGGTAACGAGTATGAGAGGTGAGGTAGTTTCTGTGCATGGTGATGGTTTGGAAATATGCGTTGCTGAGCATGGTAAGGATGTAAATGGACATATGCACGAGTCATGTGATACTTCTGATATGTGCATGAGTCACGTGCCTATACAGGATAGAGTGATAGTGAACAAAGAGATAAAGGGTGATAAAGGACAAAAAGATAAAAAGGACAATGTTATTCACCTATCTGTCACGTTGATCCATGAGCGCATATATTAAAATTAATATACGGTAGCAAGGAAACACAACGTAAAGATAAAGATAAGATAAGAAATCAGCTGTTGTCAATGTTTCTGACTTTGTGCAAATACATGGTAAGGATCGAGCCCTTTTACATCAGAAGGAGTGCACCTTCATAGAGCGACTACTAGAGCTTTCGATGGTTCTAGCTCAAATATGGATTTTTCATTAGGTAATACTTACAATCCATATGCTTTAAGCAATTTATCTATTAGTGAAATGTACCATGTGGTTAGGAAATCAAATTTTGTTTTTGACGATGTTCAATTAGATGTTGAATATATTAAGAGTAAACAAGTAAAGCGAGTTAGAACACTTGGATCATGAGATACATGGATGGAATGTTAGGAGACTACACAATTTACAAAAGTGTAGTAAAATCAGGTCAAAATTTAAAGATAATAATACGTACGTTGCACTATTACAAGAAACAAACATAGAGCATCTGGATTATCAATTTTACAAGAGCTTAGTGGCCTATATTTTAGTCAATGGGTTCATCTCCCAACTGGGATAGTTTGGGGGATTAATGGTGGGTTATAAAGAAAACTATGTTAAAATTTTACAATCTATTTTAAATCTCATTTGATGCATTTGATTTTTTTTGATCGTAGTGATGACTCATTTTAAATGTTACTAATGTTTATGAATCAAATTCTATATTAGATCGTAGGGTCGTTGGGAGTGAGTGTGGTGTTAGTTTAGATCGCTCGCTTCAGGTCCTTACATGATCAATGGGGATTTCAGTGCCACTAGATTTCTAGGAGAACGAACTTCTAAAGAAGGAGATTTTTCTGCTATGAAAGAATTTGATCAGTTCAATATTAATAGTAACTTCATCGAACCATAGTTAGACATAGAATGTTCACTTGGTCGAATAATAGGGACGATTCATCAATGGCTCTGTTAGATAGATTTTTTATCAGTGATGAAGTAGGAGATAAATATCACCTCTATAAGATGGTTAGACTCCCTAGTATTTACTCGGACCATTGTCCAATTATTTTAATCTTGTAATATCCAAAATAATAGTAATAAAATAATTAGATTTAAAAAAATGTGGTTGTTAAAAAATAATTTTACATAATTAATTACAAATAAATGGTTTTTTTGGGTAAGTATAATTGTAAATTTTCAGGAAATGTAACAAAAATATTTGTAAGTAAAATTAGAGATTTATGAAGTTTTCTTAAGAAATGGAATAAAGATGTTTTTGGTAATATTAGAATTAAAAAACATAAAATAATAAATGAGATTCTAAAGTTGGACAAAATAGAAGAATCTAGGATTTTAAATCTTTCAAAAAAATGCGCTTTCAAATTTAAAAGAAGAATTAAATAAAAATTCAACATAGCAAGAAGAGGTGTGGAAACAAAGATCTAGGGTTCAATGGATGGACGATTGAGATATGAATATCAGTTTTTTCATAAAGTAGCAAATGGTAGAAAACGTAGCAGCAACATTAACTATACTTTTATTAATAATGTTGAGATCTTTGAGCAAAAAGAATTATACGAAGTATTTACTAACTGTCATAAAGAAAATTTTAGAACTAAAATGAGCATAGAATTAGAGCTAAGTGGGCTAAATTATGTCCTAGTGACACTAGGATTGATATAGATGGACTGGATATTCCATTTACAAAATAGGAGTTTTGAGGGTCATAAAGGATATCTCCGGTGATAAATCACCCGACCTTGAAGGGCTTTCTATTTTATAATTTTTTTTGGTGTATTCTAAAATATGATAAAATTAATATGTTTAATGAATTTTATGATAGTTCATTTCAAGTAGGAAGGTTTAATTTTGCTAATGTAATCTTATTACATTAGAAATGAGAGCAAATTAGTTAAAAGATTTCAAGCATATTTCATTATTAATTTGTTCTTTCAAAATCGTTTCTAAGTCCTTAGTTAATAGGTTAAATACTAAAATGAATCAATTAATTGATATTACTCAAGCTGCATTTATCAAAGGTAGAAATATTATGGATGAGGTAGCAGTAGTGTAACAACCCATACCTCCATGAGCCTAAATTTTGACAAAAATCGAAACCCAAGTCCATCAAAGCACAGATCGTTGGATTTGGTACATACAAATAAGCATGAGCATTATCATATATTGATACAAATGTAAACTCACAGCGGAAACAATAATATGATAAGAATACTGACTATGTCTACTACCTTAGAATTAATGGTATTCCTTGAATAGTCGATTGTCACATCAGCATCGAGCATGTGAGAAAAAATGACTTCTCCAACAACAAAGCATGTCCAGCTCCAATGTAGTTCATCTAAATCAATCATGTGGGTTGTAATGAGGAGGGGTGTCTAAACAACGTTCCGGTGATTGGAAAATCTATACAGTGTCCATAACATAAATTTATAGCGATAGATTTCCATTTAATTGTTATATCCATTAAGGTTAGCAATTCTAATCCAATCTTGCATTGCACACACGATTACTTACTTACCCCTTCCCAAGGTATAAAATACTGATGAAGCCTTATCAACCATCCAATAGTTCTAAATCCATTTGCCACTTAATACTTCAAAATATGAAGTGGGCTTCTATAATCGCAAAATACTTTTAAAAGAGAAATAGGCAGACTTTGCCATTTAAGACCTCAATAAAGGTAGACCCCGTCATTTAAGACCTATTCTCAAGGTGGTTTTCTAACAATATTGTCAATGGTCGGCGGGTCCTAGCTACAAAGACCTTTAACCACTATTTAAGGCTTTCGACATTTAATGTCCAACCATTACCGCATCTATCGTCGATAAAATCGTAGCCATGTAATAGATAGTACCCGAACCACTTAATACCTTTAAAAGGACTAGGTGGATTTCTAACCATTTAATACTTATATTCTAAGCTTGTCCCCATCACTTAATACATATCCCCAAGCGGACTCCTCACTGGTACTATCATTATTACGGCCTTAGCAATGTGAGAAACTGTACCCAAGCAACTTAATACCTCATTAATAAGGGCTAGGCAGACCCCTGACCATTTAACACCTATTATAGACATGCCTATGTCATTGAATGCCTAACCCCAAGGCGGACTCCTCGTTGGTACTATCTAGCTGACATCGCTTGAAATCTCACTAGGTTACTTAGTGCTTCTTCCTAGGAGAGAGGCAAACCCTTAGATCAGTCACTTAATACCGCAAACCCAAAGTGAATCCTTCCCAAGATATCAACTATTACTCTTAATAATAAATATGGAATCTCATTAGGTTACTTCTTTCGATATGGAGGCGGGCCCTACAGCCACTTAATACCTCAACACTAAAGTAAACCCTTTTAGAGACATCCTTATTTATTTGAAATCTCACTAGCTTACTTAATACTTCCTTTTAAGAGAGTGGCGGACCCTACAGCCACTTAATACCTCAAACCAGAAGCGAACACCTATGGAGATATCCCTCACGCTCCGAATTCCAAACTTGGACCATTTAATACTTTCCAATTAAGAAAGTAGGTTCAATCTCTCACGTCATCATGAGTCCTTGGATTAGTAATATCTCACATCAGTAGTAAGTGCACTTGACTGCTGGTAGCCTCAAAGTGAAGGGCAGTCTTCCGTTGAGTGGCTCTACTGACCTCGCATCACTAACCTACTAAGTTCAATCAACCATCCTAAATCTTTACTTATATGATATTAGGTAGACATTGGACTTAGCTTACTAATTCCCTTTTCCTTTAAGGCAATAAGATTTACCCTAAATGCTTATCTACCCATAAATCCATTTTTAATGCTCATAAATGTCAATTTATCCATAAAATGCTAATGGACAATTCTTAAGACATTTATGTATGATTACTAATTTCAAATAAGTAACCTTTTTAACTATTCCATAATTATTAATTCAACTTCTTTATTTATCAGTCACATTAATCCATTTACCCTATCAAATTATTGCACCTCCCATATTTATTGCTATTTATTCCCCATTTATTGGAGTTACAACCTTTTAAATTCCTTTTCCATTAATTAATTATCCTAAACACGAATATTATATGCAAGCGTCATTATTAGCTATGTTTCATTATTATAAGCACGGTAAAATACGTACAAATATCTACTTTTATCAAATACATTCTAGTTATATATCTTCATTAGAATATTCATTTCCATGTTCAATTGTTCGAATCATATCCAAAAAGATTGCCCGTTACAATTTCCATAAATTAGCCCAAAACAAAAGATTTAACTTTAAAAGACTACATTGTTTGAAATTACAAAGAATAATCATTTCATTTTATTATTGAAATAGATGGTGTAAACTACAATGAATTCATACTTTACACATCTCTTTCTCTTTCTATTTGCATATATTCCTTGTTAGATCAAACGCTGTATTTTTCTAAAAGGGAAAGAAATCAAACTAATTTACAAATATTAAATGGATCTAAATTCCAACAATTCGAAACATATAAAAGTTTACATTCTAACAAGATTATGGTAAGAATCCAAATTCATAACATTATTATGCAACCTATTTCACATCTGGAATAAATTTCATTCAAATCAATATTCTAAATTCATACTTTTGGGACTGATATCCAGATTAGATTGTAAACAATTCTAAGTCAATTCATAAACAAGAATATGCAAGCGATATTTATTATATTCATATTATATTCAATTTGTTGCCTACAACTTATATACAATTATCCAGTTAGGCATAAAAATCACATAAACACCAATGGGATAATTTTTATATTATAACAATCTATAAAATTTCTCATTCACCTTTTAAAAGCGATCCAAATCTTCAGATCTGAAGTAGAACCTTTGATCCATTTTCAAATCCTTTATAATCCAAAAAATTATGTATAAAAAGGGTATATACGTACATTACAATTATAGATCTAAAACGAGATTTAGGATTGGGAGGGAAAATAGATATAATTATATAAATTACCTCAAATACGCGTATAGTTGATTCTCTTCTCTCCTCCTTTTTATTGGGTTTATATTCTTCTCTAATTCGTATGAATATAGATATAAATATCTTATTTTTAAAATTTAGAAAGAAAGTGGAGAATAAAAAATGGCAGAGCTTCGCTACCGCCTCCAGAAAAATATGAGAAGAGAAGGGAGGGCTAGGCCTGAATTTATAGACGCTAGAATCAACCAGAACTATTAGATCGAAATATATTAAATCTGGGGCGCTAGGCCTAGGCTAACCCTAGTCCCCTGAAGGCGACCAGTCGACTTCCCATGGAGCACTGGTCGACCGCTAGGAGTCGAGCGGTCCCAATGATAGGTTGGCCTATGGACCCTGATGATTAATTAATAAACGTTAATTTTTCTTATATATATATTTATTTATTTTCGTTCCAAATTTGTTTTTCATCCGCAATTTCTTCGTTTGGACTCCGATTGCAAAGCTCCAAATATAGATTTTTCTCAAAATTTTGTAACGAACACAATGGTGAAAGTTTCATGATCAAATTCCATCGTTTGCACAAATCATATTTTTGGAGCCTAATTAATTAACTAACTAATTAAATAACCAATGTCAAACTACGTGGTGTTACATTATTCCCTCCTTAAAAAGAATTTCGTCCCCGAAATTTCACCAATGACTAAGTCAAGGTTTTGGTTCCTAATTATCCTAAACTACACAACCAATGAGTGCACAACAAATTTTGCAACCATACGTGTACAAGTGCATAGTGTATTACTGTATCACTACACGAAAAATATGTATGCATAATTATTCTAAATCAGACCCTCCTATATGAATGCATTTCTTTTTAGAACGTTTTTGGAAGATGATGCAAACAACATATACATACATACATACACACACACACACACACACACACACATATATATATATATATAGAGTTAGGAGTATGCCCTAGGGGCAATTATGTAATTTGTTACATATATCTAACTCGTTGACCAATCTTGTTCGAAATAAAAGGTATTTTTTTCCTATTATATGATATAATGTGATTATATTAATTCATTAACTTAATTAAAAGTATATTTAATAGAAAAATCCGTAAATGATATATTTTGTGATAGTAGTTACAAAGTTTTGTAACCGTGAGTAATTTATCACAATGAAACAAATATACCATTTTAAATGTTCCTAGTCAAGATGCATCGAGACTAGATATCGATGTATCCATTGAGACTGGAGTACCTAACGCTCTCCAAATGTTGGGCAGTGTATTACTCATGAATGTTGGGGATACCTAGGGGTTACGTAGTAATAGTTATTGGATAACTAGTTATTGGATAACTATGGAACGACTCACTTGATAGTTTTCTGTTGGTTAATATAACTAAGGTCAAACTGAAAATATCGATGTGACTGATTTACGCAGTTCTCTCGGCTTGAGAAAACTGTGGATCTTTAATATGAAAGCTCCGGCCGCTTTGATTATAGCCAAATCATGGCATGGCATCCATCGAGTGACTATAGTTGGGTCGAGTGGAAGTATTGGAAGTGAAGCACTATTCAAGAGAGGATTCGTCTCCTTAGTTATATGCGGTTAGTACCACTGTCAACTCAAGCCAACTCAAAGTCTTTGGCCAGAGCATTTCAATTAATAATAATTGTTATTATTGAACCAAGGACTTTGTATTTGGACTATAAAGTTGAATGTGGATGAGGTTGGAATTTTGACCATTACCAAATTCCATAAGTCCAAAGTGATATAGTTTTGACGAAGAGAATTGGTGTAAACAAATGTCACAACCGGGTAACGCTTATTAAACTAAAATTGGATTTTACCGAAAATGAGTAAGCGATAAATTTGGCTATAATGTCACACCACCTGCTAAGTGACGTGTGAACGTTAACATTAGAATAGTTCGATGTTAATCGCTGACCAAATTCAAGAGTTACACAGCCGAAATGATGAATTCCCTTATGATCGAACGATTTAATTAGTTTATAATTGTTATAAATTAATTAAATTAATTAATATTTATGAAATATTAATTATAAAATTTGAATATGATTTGAGAAATAAATAATGTTATATATATATTTATAACAGTTACAAATATATCGATCGATATACAATATCGACAAGCGATTAAATTAGATTTAATTGCATAGTATTTTGGCTTGGGCTTAGGTGGGTTTAAGGCCCATCATTAAGGCTGCAAAATTTTGGTTTTGGGAAGGTCTAGGGGTGGCTAAAACATAGGGAATTGGCTTGGAGATAATGGGTTGAGATCAAGTGAGAATGGGTAAAAAGGAATAATGACGAACCGATTTTTGGCCGCCGTTACCTTCTACATTGCTGGTTAAAACATAGCTCTCAATCGACACTAAAATTTTCAAATATATTTCAAATTAAAATGATATTATTCGATAGTTAGAGGTCGGTGATTCCGGACTAGCAATCTCACGAATCAAGAACAGTAAAAGGAAGGGAAGTCATTGCTTCAACATGGATTCATGCATCATTAAATTGGTAATTTTAATTCATATTACAGTAATTAAATTATATTCTACGATCCTATAATGAGCAATTTCATATCAGTTTAAATATATTGCTACTATATGTTTAGTTAGGTGAGATTTTGTAAGTAGATGTAGTTGTCACAAATCAGTTTGGTTATGTGCATAATTTGTTTATTATACTATTTGATTTATGTATAGACAAATGTTGTTTACTATACAAAATCAATTTTTGTCATTAATATTTGTTTTATATATATTTATTAATAAATTCATATATATATATATATATTAGTGTATATTTCTCTCTCATAATAGCATATATGCATATATAAAATATATATATGATTTAAAAATTTTACCACACTTATTTATATATAATATGAATTTACAAATTCGAAAATTAATTATCATACATATATTCATATTTTTAAATTAATATTTATTGAATTTTGAATTGTTTATTATATATAAAATAATTATTACATTAAAAAATTCAATTTTATATTAAAAAAAAATATTATATCATTCCAAAAATGTATAGAAAAAATTTAAGATTTTTTCAATAAAGTTTATATTTTTAATAATTAATATTATTTCAGAAAAACTATTTATGATTTTTAAAAATAATAATTTAAATTGAAAAATTGTTCAAAATTTTTTGTAACCTTTCATTCATGATCCTTGAATTTCTGAAATTTTTAATAATATATCATTTTATATTAAATATTTTTTGCTGAAATCAATGTATTTGTTTTTAAAAATAATATTTCAACTTTGAAAAATCTCCAGATTTTTTCTAAGCTCTATTTTATGATCCTAGATTTTCAAAAATTGTAAAATTTGAATTTTCATCAATAGATTTTTTATGTTAATTATTTATGGATGAAAACATTATTTTATTCATAATATATACAAATTAAAATACTAAAATTATTATGTTTGCAAAACTAAGTTAATTTTGAATTATAAATAATTTTTAATAATTGTTCTCTCTCTTTCTATATATATTTATCTATATATAAATGTTTTATGTTTATATATTATATATAATATATTTATACATATATATATATATATGTGTGTGTGTGTGTGTGTGTGTGTGTGTGTGTATTTTGTAACACATATACATGCACATATTTGGACAACATACATGGCATACAAAATGAGTTAATATGTCTGTTGCGATGTAAATCCCAACATCTACATATGGGCATATTATACCTTTCATGGATTATTATGTTACACATGCACTCACACATATATGCATATAATACATTTATGTATAAACTAAATCAAATAAAATTAATTTCATATCTTAATATATTTGAATTTAAATAAAATAAATGATTTTATTTAAATGAAATTTAGAAATGTTCTAATTCAGTTAGACTTCATAGGTCCAATAAAGATCCAATAGGGAAAATTTTGAAATTCACCCAAAACTTCCGCTGTGGGCTGGTCCTAGTTGCAACGATATATATATATATATTTAGACACACACACACATATATATATACTGGCAGTTCTATATGTATTCATCTTTTTGAAAAATTTGTTCAATCAAAACCCCCATACTCATACTCCTACGAGTAAAAGTATGAAGCAACCAATTTTTGCATCCACTTCCTACCATCCAATAATCTAACGTATCGAAAAATCGCTTCCTAAAATTTACTCCTATACCGGAAAAGAATTTAGGTGGAGAATTTATCATTCTTACCAACCTAAAAATTTCTCATTCCCGTAGTACAGTGGAAATTTCCACCCTGCCCCGGATTTACTCCAAATTTTCCACACATAAAACGCATAAGAAGGCTTATATTCAAGCTCTAAAACGAAATTAAGTCTAGAAATAGACTCACGCGCATCGTCGACAAGGTATGGAAATAGAAATTCCAAGACTAAAATAGCTTTTCCCTTGTTACCACTTGCATTTATCGCATCATCGATCCTAATGCACCGCTAAATCCGCAAATTCTAACTCTATTTTTCTTCCCTGCGTCTAACATGTAGCCTTCAAAATCAAAGATTTCACAAAAATCTTTTTCGCTTTTCAAATTTGTACGTCATTTGGAAAATAAAATCCCAAAATATTTAGACACATATTTTTCCTTGAAATCAAACTTTTGGACAAAAACTCTAAAAACAATTTAAGAGTAAAAAATAGCTAAAACCTAAAAAACTTTTTTTTTGAAAGAGATCTTTTCAAATCAAGGGGAAAGTTATCAAAATATTTTCCTTCTCAAAAATTTTGATAAATCAAGCCATAATTTCAGGGTAGTCGAAAGCTGGTTAGGCGCTAAACGCATAAACCAAATTTCAAAATCTACAACTAACCTTTACCCAAAAACTTGACATCTTATTTAAAAATGTTATCAATCTATTATTCAAAAAATTTAGCTTTTAAGGAACATGAGCAACAACCCGCGATATCAAAACAACTTTATCATGTCCTTTGCTAAAATTTCCAACTATTCTAAACTTTCAGTCTTATATTGCATTTACTGTTAATCAAGTATCTTCATGGGATTCCCATATTTATAATACTTCTCTACTATGCATATATAGGAGCGGTTCACTTATCTAGCAACAATAATACAGTTAATAAATAAAAATCCATAATATTGTGCGTGCCTTTTACAAGAGACAACTAACAGTTTTACAACCCAAACAACCTAAAAGAAAAGAACAAATGCTGGAAATAAAAAGATGCAACAATCCTAAATAAAATACCACATATGAACTGTGAGAAGGTCTCGCTTCGCAGCTGGAGCACAAGCCATTGTCGTGACCGCGGAATGGTCACAGCATGGCGGCTATGCACCTAATCTCACGCCCCTGGCGCCGCTGTTCCTCCCTAACCTCTCAGAGCTCTGCCTGAACCTGACGGATAGCAACAAGCTCAGGACTCAAGTATCCCTTGGCGTCCTGCGCTACCCTGTGCTGTTGGTACTGCTTCTCTAGTGTTGGTACAGGTGGTGCGACAGACGGTAAGGGAATATTCATCCTCTTAATAGTGGTCCGCTCGATGGAGGGAGGGACCTCCTCACTACTGGCTCTTCGCTCAAATTTTCTTCGTAATGCATAAACACTCGAGTGAGCAAGTGCAAAATGGAAAGTGAGTCCTCGAGGTACCAACTCTTAATCGACCATATGAAGCATCAAAACACGAGCCTAATTGACGACTATGCTGCCAATTATAGCATAGGCGACTCTCTGCACTGAGTTATAGATCTGGTCGAGGCTTCCCGTCTTCAGAATGATGTTGTGCTAAATGTTGCACACTACGAGACGGACAACCGGTCGTAAATTGTCGGTCCTCCAATCATCGACATTTACAGAAAAGATTCGCTGTAGAATCTTAGTATCAATCATCTCTATGTCATCCAAATTTGCATTTACTGTAAATATCTCCAAAATCCCAACGAGGTCATCATCTGTCATCTCGATACGAGCTCCCTTCACCTCGGACTCAATATAGCTATTTCCATCATCAAAATTCTACACCATCTGTGCATCGAAAAGATGGACGTCGAACGGGTAATATTCCGGCTCATAAGTCTCGAAGCGGAGGATCGATGTAACTCCTACCGCGACGAAAAGCACTTCAAGGCCAAGAGCGGTGAAATATCTGAATTTTATTGGTCGCCTGTGGAGAAAATCAAGGTCCGCCATTCTGAGATAATTGGCGATCTTCCGCCCGCTCCAGTCAAGCCAAACGGCTTCTTGCGGAGTGAGGCCGAGATGGCGAGAGGAAGTTCCACCGGTGCATGGAAGTGCCATAAGTTGAGGGGCGGTTGAAAAAAGGGAGAAAAGGGTTTAGATCCGGAGTGCTGGTGGGGCGAGATCTAACGCGAAATAATTTTGACGTCGCTTAGTGGAGGAATGAAGGAGAGAGGCTTTGATTAGGTGGAGGAGGGGGAAGTGGAAATGGGGTTCGGTTGAAAATGGAGAGGAGGAAGAGAATTAGGGGGGTGCGACTGCTAATGGTTTGACACGACTTATAACCGCGTTCCAGGTTCAGTTTCTGCCTGAATCCGCCTTGCAGTCGACCGCTATTAGGTCAATCGGTCGACTGCTAGCCCAGATTTGGGCATGGCCTGAACCTAGACCCAATAGGGTCATTTTGAATTAATTAATATTCTAATGACCACTCCGCATACCATCTTCAGCTTAACTCATCCAAAAAACTTCTACCTTTCACATGACGGTATCCACCTTACCATGTAAACCTCTCCACTGCAAGATTGCAATAGCCTCAACAAAACTGTTGCGACCAACAACATTTCTAAAAACTCGAACGTACTCCAGCTGCTATAACCTTCCTACTTATATAGAAATATTTCTTCCAATAGCTAGTGGGTACAACAACACTTCAAACTACGTACCCTAATAAAATTGAATGTCATTCCCACTTTGTCTGTACCTTAGAGAGTATAAAAACCTCGATTTTTTTTATAACTGAAAAATCATTGAGCTAAATATATGCTCCTTTGTACTTTTTTCTAAATAATAGAAACTCTTTCATACAAAACTTCCTTTAAAAATTAAACTTATATTTGCCAAAATCAAAATCAAGCCTTTACTGATATATATTAGTATTTAAGGATCTCAAAAATTAATCTTTTATAAACTAAGATGACCAACTTAGTGGTATATGTGTTTCTTTGAAAATTAAAATTTTAAAACTTTTCCAAAACAATATTTCCAAAATAAATCATTGGGAAAAGAAATTATTTGGAAACCATTTTTCCAAAATCTAATACATTTCCAAAATATACTTTATAAAAATTCCCTCATAGGTTTTAGACTAAGGAATTGAAATTAATTCTCCAAATAAAAATCCGGCTGGCCATCAAAGAGGTGATCAATGAATGCACCATAGCAAAAATTGCTTTCGGACAATTGCGACATACAGACTCTAATTTCCCGCTCATCTGGAATAAATGTGTCTCTCCGACTGAAACTCATCATCAAAGTCCCAAATCACAAGGTAGCTAGAATCCCAACCATCAAGTCGAACTGCTCCAATCTTTAGGATTCTGCCATATGTCGTACTCATGCTCTACATTAATAGCGCTTTATGCATCGCTAGCTCTCTGTGGAGTACTTCAGAGTCGGTGTGAAAATCTTAACTTTAAGATATTTCTAACCCATTACTTTGTCCATTCCCTCGGAGTAGAACTACAACTACTTCTGTAGTTGGAACTCCCAAAATCTAGCGTAAAAATATAATATTACTAGATAGGAAAGTACGAATACATTCTCTCAATTTATCCGAATTCCTCTGATCTACCAAATGTAACAACTCGTACCTCCATGGGCCTAAATTTCAACAAAAATCGAAACCCAAGTCCATCAAAGCATAGATCGTTGGATTTGGTACCTGCAAATAAGCATGAGCATATCAGAGATTGATACAAATCTAAACTCTTAGCGGAAACAATAATAGGATAAGGATACTGACTATGACTACTACCATGGAATTAATGGTATTCCTTGAATAGCAGATTGTCACATCCTCATTGAGCATAAGAGAAAAAGAAGAGTTCTCCAACAACAAAGCACATCCAGCTCCAGTGATATGTTCCTTTAAATCTATCATGTGGGTTGTAATGAGGAGGGGGGTCAGAACAACGTTCTGGTGATTGGAAAATTTATAAATTGTCCATAACATAAATTTATACCGATAGGTTTCCATTTAATTGTTAAGTCCATTAAGGTTAGCAATTCTAATCTAATCTTGCATTGCACACACGATTACTTACTTACCCCTTCCCAAGGTACAAAATACTAATGAAACCTTATCAACCACCCAATACTTCCAAACCCATTTACCACTTAATACTTCTAAATATGAAGCGGGCTTCTATAATCATCGCAAAATACTTTGAAAAGAGAAATAGGCAGACTTTGCCATTT
Organism: Allium fistulosum; assembly: GCA_030737815.1. Taxonomy (NCBI): domain Eukaryota; kingdom Viridiplantae; phylum Streptophyta; class Magnoliopsida; order Asparagales; family Amaryllidaceae; genus Allium; species Allium fistulosum. Next base: position 1,153,547,695 of record CM060901.1, read on the forward strand.
AAGACCTTAATCAAGGTAGACCCCGTCATTTAAGACCTATTCCCAAGGTGGTTTTCTATCAATGTTGTCAATGGTCGGCGAGTTCTCGCTACAAAGACCTCTAACCACTATTTAATGCTTTCGACATATAATTTTCAACTATTACAGCATCGATCACCGATAAAACCATAGCCATGTAATAGACAGTATCCAAGCCACTTATTATCTTTAAAAGGACTAGGCAGTCTCTAACCATTTAATACCTATATTCTAGGCAGGTCCCCATCACTTAACACCTATCCCCAGACGGACTACTTACTGGTAATATCGTTATTACAGTCTTAGAAATATGAGAGACTGTACCCAAGCCACTTAAAACCTCATTAATAAGGACTAGGTACACCCCTGACCATTTAACACCTATTTATAGGTAGACCTTTGTCATTTAATACCTAACCCCAAGGCGGACTCCTCACTGGTACTATCTAGCTGACATCGCTTGAAATCTCACTAGGTTACTTAATATTTCTTTTTAGGAGAGAGGAGAACCCTTAGATCGGCCACTTAATACCTCAAACCCAAAGTGAACCCTTCCCGAGATATCCATTATCACTCTTAATTATAAATATGGAATCTCATTAGGTTTCTCCTTTCGGTAGGGAGGCGGGCCCTACAGCCACTTAATACCTCAACGCTGAAGTAAATCCTTTTAGAGACATCCTTATTTATTTGGAATCTCACAAGTTTACTTAATACTTCCTTTTAGAAGAGAGGCGGATCCTACAACCATTTAATACCTCAAACCAAAAGCAAACTCCTATGAAGATATCCCTCACCGCTCCTAATTACAAACTTTGGTCATATAATACTTTCTAATTAAGAAAGCAGGTCCAATCTCTCACGTCGTCACGGGTCATAGGATTAGTGATATCTCACATCAGTAGTAAGTGCACCCGACTATTGGTAGCCTCAAAGTGAAGGGTAGTCTTCCGTCGATTGACTCAACCGACCTCCCATCACTAACCTACTAAGTCCATTTAACCATCCTAAGTCTTCACTTATATTATCTTAGGTAGACATTGAACTTAGCTTACTAATTCCCTTTTCATTTAAGGCAATAATATTTACCCTAAATGCTTATCTACTCATAAAGCCCATTTTATTGCTCATAAATGTCGATTTGTCTATAAAATCCTAACAGACTATTACTAAGATATTTATGTATGATTACTAATTTCAAATTAGCAACATTTTTAACCATTTCATAATTATTAATTCAACTTCTTTGTTTATCGGTCTCATTAATCCATTTACCTTATCAAATTATTGTAGCTCCCACATTTATTGTCGTTTATTCTCCATTTATTGGAGTCACAACCTTCTAAATTCCTTTCTTATTAATTAATTATTGTAAATGCGAATATTACGTGTAAGGGTCGTTATTAGCTAAGTTTTATTATCATAAGCGTAGTAAATTACGTACAAATATCTACTTTTATCAAATATATTCTAGTTATATATCTTCATTAGAATACTCTTTTCTATGTTCAATTGTTGGAATCATATCTAAAAAGATTGTCCGCTATAATTTCCATAAGTTAGCCCAAAACAAAACATTTAATTTTAAAGATTACATTGTTTGAAATTACAAGGAATAATCATTTCTTTCTACTACTGAAATAGACAGTGTAAACTACAATGAATTCATATTTTACACAGCTCTTTCTTTTTCTATTTGCATCTATTCCTTGTCAGATCAAACACTGTATTTTTCTAAAAGGAAAAGAAATTAAACTAATTTACAAATATTAATTGGATCTAAATTCCAACAATTCGAAACATAGAAAAGTTTACATTCCAACAAGATTATGTAATAATCCAAATTCATAACATTATCTTACAACCTATTTCGGATCTGAAATAAATTTCATTCAAATCAATATTCTAAATTCATACTTTTGGGACGGACTGATTTCCAGATCAATTCGTAAACAAGACTATGTAGGCGATATTTATTATATTCGGATTATATTCAATTTGTTACCTACTACTCATATACAATTATCTAGTTAGCATGAAAATCAAATAAACACTAGTGGGATAATTTCCATATTATAACAATCTATAGAATTTCTCACTCACCTTTTAAAATCGATCCAAATATCCAAATCTGAAGTAGAACCTTTGATTCATCTCCAAATCCTTTATAATCCAAGAAATATGTATAAAAATGGTATATACATACGTTAGAATTACAGAGCTTTGAAGAGATTTGGGATTGGGAGAGAAAATATATACAATTTATATAAATTACCTCAACTACGTGTATAGTTGATTCTCTTCTCTTCTCCTTTTTATTGGATTTCTATTCTTCTCCTATTTGTATGAATATAAATAAAGATATCTTATTTTTATAATTTAAAAAGAAAGTGGAGAATAAGAAATGTAAAGCTTCGCTACTGCCTTTAGAAAAATATGAGAAGGCAAGGGAGGGCTAGGCCTTAATTTATAGGCGCTAGAATTAACCAGAACCGTAAGATCGAAATATATAAATCCAGGTCGTTGGGCCTAGGCTAACCCTAGCTTCTTGAAGGCGATTGGTCAAAAGCCCATGAGCACCAGCCGACCGCTAGGGGTTGGCCGGTCCCAATGACAAATCGGCCTGTGGGCCCGCGCGATTAATTAATAAACATTGATTTCTCTTATTTATTTATTTTCATTCCAAATTCATTTTTCGTTCGTAACTTCTTCGTTTGGACTCTGATCGCCAAACTCCAAACCTGAAAGTTGCTCAGAATTTCGTCACGAACGCAATGGCGCATGTTTCGTGATTAAATTCCATCATTTGCACAAATTGCATTTCTGGAGCCTAATTAATTAATTAACTAACTAACTAAATAACTAATGCCAAACTACTGGGTGTTACAAGTACTCCAAGAATTTATTAATTATTGTTGTAAAAATAGTATCACCTGTGCGCTTTTAAAACATGACTTTGCAAAAACTATTGATTCAAATAATTGATATTTTATTTAGGATTTATTATTGGCTAGGGGTTTTAGTGTTAGAAGGGTGGGTTGGATTTTGTTTTTGGTTAAAACTGGAAATTCAAGTATTATAATTAAAGGTATATTAGGAAATAAAATTCAATTGCGTGGACTTAGACAAGGTGATCCATTGTCACCTCTTTTGTTTAATTTAGTTAGGGATGTACTTGCTATGATTATCAAACTAGCCACTAGTAATGGCATTTTAAATAATGCTGAAAATGGAATTACGAGTTATGGTATTTCCATTCTCTAGTTTACGGATGGTACCATGCTCTTTACAACTCACTTACTAAGACATATTATAGCACTTAAGTTTATATTACATAGTTTTGAGTTGTTCTCTAGACTAAAGATTAATTTTGATAAGATTTCCGTGTTAGTATTGATAATATAAATAAGATAGAGAATCAAGTCGCTTGTATAGTTACTAAATTGTAAAGTTATGAAATTTCCTATAGAATATTTCTAATTTTTAATAAGGCCAACCAAACACAAACATGATGACTAGTTAATAATAATAGATAAAATCAGTGTGCTATTATTGGCATCCATTTTTTTCTTTCGAGCACCATTAAAATTTTATTAGACGTCAATATATATATATATATATATATATATATATATATATATATATATTTCATGTAATTCTGGCCATCATATTCTATTCTTTCATCCAGCCCTACACAGTTTCAGCTCTCCTCTCTTCTTTTCTCTACAATTCTGACGTCCTTCTCAAAAATTTCAAACCTTAAACCTAAAAAAACAAAATATCCATTTTTACCTAATAGATGATGGAAGATGAAGATGATGGATTGTGCAGTTTCTAACTGAGCCTGTAAGGATGGTTGCTAACCACAGTGAAAAAAAATTATAGCTACATCAAACCGTGTTAGACAAAAAAATCGAAAAAAAGCCAGGGTTGGACGATGGAAGTCGCGTAAGAAACCAGGATAGACGAGATTATCTAGGATTTCCAAAATATCAATACGCTAAAAACACTTCACTACACCAGAAAAGACTTTTGGTAGCGTTGAAAAAACGCTACCATAACTTATGGTAGCGTTTTAGAGAACGCTGCTATACGACATGCAACTAAAAGTCTAAAACTTTTTGTTGCGTTGTAGTAAACGCTACCAAAAGTCACTTTTAAATGCAACTATAGTTATTTTCGGTAGGATTTAAAAAATGCTACCAAAAGTCACTTTTAAATGCAGCTATAGGTTTTTCTGTAGGGTTAAAAAAACGCTACCATAAGTCTTCATTTTTTTGGTTGCATTTTTTGTTTATATGCTTTTTTTGATTTTCAGTAGCGTTTTTAAAATGCAACTGTATAATTTTTATATTAGTTTACATTTGTTTATGTAGCATTTCTGAAACGCTACTAAAAGTTATTGGTTGTTTGGTAGCATATTTTAAATGCTACTATTTACGGTTGATGGTTTATACCATTTCCAGCAATCGCTTATATACTATTCATATTAAAACGAACGATCAATCGTATAATTTTCATGTATTCAAACAAACAATTAAATCACATAATTAGCATATACAAACAATCAATCATATGATCATCATATTCAAATAATTGCAAAAACATGCTAATCTCACAATCAAATATAATATCCATAATCAATTCGATAGTAGTTTTTCAACAAAATAAGTCACATACTACACCCCGCAACTGCCACAAACCATCACAAAATTCCCACGACCAGAAACATCTCCTTCCCTTCAACCTCTAGCATATCCCACTACACCCCGCAACTGCCACAAACCACCCACCAATCCACCTTTCAACAACTCTGTCAAATTCACCAAACAACCACATATTCAACCACAAATATGACCAAATTATTGCCATTAATTTCCTTAAACATGCTGCATCCAGGAGAGGGGAGCATTAAGTACTGTTACAAGCGCAAATAATGTTTTTGGCAAGACTTTTTATACAGAAGAAGAAGCTGTGTGGTGTCAAATGATTCAGAGTGCACTATACATATCTACAAATATCAAATGTGTACAACCTGATTTGGTGATTACCATCAGTTGTCTAATTTTTTGCAATATTTATACCCTGATATGATCGAATACCATTAGTTGGCTTAACAATTGCAATATTTATAACCTGATAGTTGCCTTTTCTTTTTTGTCAAATCTGATTCTTTACCATTACAAGCAAGTTGGATTTTAATCTATCACGCATGAAACTTAACCAAGGAAACATTCACAGTATTATGTCCCAGATCTTAAGTATCAGCATCTTTTATCTACATGTATGAAACTATTTGTAGCTAAAACTACTTTATTAATTAGATTATCCATATTAATTGTTCTCTTTGTAAAGCCATCCTTCTATTATTTAGCATATTAGAGGACCTACTACCCAAAGAACCGAAAACACCAAAATCATTTGTTCAGGACATACCTTTAACCAAATCCATGCAACTTCTCGCCTTTCCCAACTCACTCTAACTCCATAGACTGCATCTTGATTACGAACCTTAATTGGAAACATCATAATAGAATGCCATTTGCTTTAAGTTCCTACTACTTACAGCAATCGACTCAATTGCCACTTGAGCTAATTCAGCCTGCCACTTTCCTTTCTCAACTCAATTGTAAACTCAATTGCCACTGGAGTGATGGCTGATGACTATTGTTGGCATGATTCCCATTGATCTGATAGGTAGGAATCTCATTGCGCTGCATGCCCAAAAGTCCAAATAACTGGGATGAAATATATGATTGTATATATTCTCTACAATCTAAAACATACAAAATTTCCGATTAAATTAATAGTCTGCATGTGGATATATGATTCTGTTTATTTTTTGTGTTTATATATGTCTTGGTTGTGCATATGCGTATGGACATTGATCTATATTGACAAAGCACCAGGTAGTAAAATAATATTCTAAGCTATCTTGGTTTTTCACAAGTCTGGGTACATACCCTTATTTGGGAATATATACAATTTCGCACAGACACACCATTGTTTAGCTTTCAACTTGCTGCCTCATGCCTTAAAATCATCACACTAACCATTTCTAGAAGGCAAAAATCAAGAACTAACATGCCTCAACCCTTAACTAAACGAAGTTTATGATACAAGCTCGTCTACAGCACTAACCAGCATAATGAATTCAGCGTAAAACAAACCTGAGCATGCAGATTAGATTCCCGATTAACACATACTGCAACTTCACAATAGAAAATTTCAGCATAAAGATTTGCCTCACTCTTCAACAGCAGTATGTTCATATACAAACTAAATCAAATTCGCAGGTGGTATTAAGTCTTTTTTATTAACTGCAGAAAGCAAGGGATGACATAAAGCTCAGAACGTTTTCTTTTAAGGTAAAAACAAATATTTCTGACAGCTAAGCTGGTTAATCATGCTTTCAGATCAGCAATAATGAGCTAGTTTGATGAAATTACATAGATAACAATTCATGATTTTAGAAATAATATGAATCCACTGCAGTTAAGTTTGTTCGTAGATCAGAAATGTACTTTAGTAAACTATTATCAAAATCATAATTGATAACATGTCATGTGATCACAAGGAAAACCAAGAACTCTATTGTACAGATCAGGAAATACCACAGGTGGTTGTACCATATTTGTAGAGAATAATGAAACAATGATCTCCAAAATAACAATGTGGTTGTTCATAACTGTAAAGTGTAAACATGAAAAACAGCTAGATACCGCTCAGCAACTTATACATCATTTACTAATCACATGGGAACCAAAAATATTACACTACTTCATGCATGTGGAGACTGCAATAGTAATTTAGTCCAGAAGATGGTATGGTGTCCTTTCGTTTAATGTAACAAAACAAAACTACACTTTGGTGTAATAGAGAGGAGAAACTAAAAGGTTTGCTTTCTTTTCCTTGTGAAACGCTTATATAATTCTTTTACAACATTAGGCACAGGAATGGATATAAAACACCATACTGAAAATAAAGCTAAGTCAGGCACCAATTCCTGTAGTGAAAAGAACGGTAGTCATAACTTTATAGGTGCTGTTGATCCTTATATGACATTTCCCCATCCAAGTGTATTCCTACTTCACGTTCAGTTTCTTAATATAAGGTTTTCTCTGTCATATACCCAGTATTCAACGATTTCATACAGTCTACTCTTTATTTTAGCTGAATGCATGAGCCCTTGTGATTTCATCATTTGCCTCGAATTGAGAATTCAACATTCCTCTAGAAAACCAGAGGACATTGTCTGAATTCGTATTTTAACAACACAACCTTTGCTCTTAATGGAAAAAGAAAAGAACAGAACCTTTGCGAGCAGGTTGGGAATTCATTACCTATTATTAATACAATCTTTTTGGTTATACGATTGCTGCCTCATGCTGCTTCAATTAGATTAAGAAATCAGAGCAAATCCGCATCAATCATGAAAAAGAAAAAAATGTACCAAAATATTAGAAGTACCTCGGGGTAAAGAAGACTCAGTTGAATTACCATTAAGACATACACAGATAGGTTGAACAGCATCTTGCCCACAAGTCCTTCCAGAGTTCATGCAATTTTGACACCCGGTCGAACTATTTGTCCACTTTACAGGAAAAAACCCTACTGCAAAGCCTCTAAATTGGAACCTTCCCATGAGCAAATTATTTGCAGTTTCTTGACCCAAAGGAACATTAATCTTAGAATTATACTTCCCATACAGACAGTTCAAAGTTCCATTATCCATCCTATAGTAGGAGTGTCCACTAACATTCAGACATGTGTAATCTACTATATTTGGTAAGAGTGATGACATCGTACTACAATTTGTGTTCAAAGATGGAAAGCTATTTAACTTTTTTCATGTTGAGCTTGGAAAGGTTATTTTCTTGCCTATGTCCACATTATGTGGCATGTTACTCTCCTGAAGGCAGATGCACATGCGAGATGGGTCCATATTCAATGGGGCTTACCTGCAATCATCCAATATAATATATCACTACCAAACTAAATGCAACATAAAAGGCAACTCTTCTAGTATTGATCTATACTACACATTGTATTAGTCATGCATACAGAAAAGGCAATTGAGATGGATAATAATTGCATTGCCTCCCCAATTCATGGGAGCAGCAGAATAAGCCCCACCTAAAGCAATAAATTAAAACATAAACACTAACCAATGTATAAATATATCCATCCCATATAAATAAGTCAAACCATAAACATCTATTTGAACTACTAGAATCAAATTAGGAACTTATGAGTATTTATTTATCCCATAGCTTTAATAGTAATAGTGCATCCATTCTTGATCTTACATATAGGAAACATAATTTGCAGCACATTGAAACACTTTTCTAGAAATTTGGAAGCAGATAATGCGATGGATAACACAACCAGGATGACAAAGGGATAATGAACTTACGGGTTGAATAAAATATTTAGAAAAAGTGAAATCATTAAGCAACTGTAAAGAATGCCATCCATCTCATAACAACAACCAAGGATATAGTTCTTTCCAATGACGGGTGAAATTAAAAAGTAGAGCTGTGCACAATCAAATAGATTGATAGCTTGAAAACTTAAATACCTAAAATTACCTAAAACACATGATAGTGCATGAAGATGGTTTCAACTTCCGACAACAAAAATCTAAGCAAACAAGCCTAGGCACAAATTAAAAAAGGTTAAGATTTAAGATTGAATCCTCTTTTGTTATACTACTCAACTACTTTGTGAAGAGTTCTGGGAGAAGTATTTATGATAGAAAGGAATATCATTTTTTTTCTTTAGCAGAATTGTGTTTGAGCAACACAAAGAGTTACCGAACATCAGTAGAAGTGTTTCTTCTACTTAGAACAGTGCATATATGTTAAGGACTGAAGTTAACAAATAGGCCAGAAGCCTTAATGGCTACTGACTAATTCACTTAAAATATAATTTAAACCTTAACAGCTGATTTTAAAACATAAACTATTCACTGAGGCAATTCATCGAAAAAGGCAATAGCTTACCTGATTGTTATCAGAATATCTACTCTTATTATTATACGATGATCACCACAAACCGAAGGTTTATTTATGTTAGTAACCCCAAACTTCGTAAATTTCAATACTTCACCAGGTTGTGTACCAGAAGGTATATGAAGATACCTATATCCTTCAGTGATCTCTACCTGGGAGGCATATGATTTTGAATATGGTTAGAAACGAACATAGTAGAACGAATAACTTTAGTTCAGAGTTCAATATCGAGAAGAGAAAAAATTGGATGAATATAAGTGAAAATGACTTTTTATTATACACTAACAAATCTAATGCTAAGTCGATTATTTGACTCTTCTAAATACTTGTTAGAGCAATGTTCATTCACCGGATCTAGCAGAAGAATCCATACATGTATTGAAACTAGAGCAGACTACCAGAACTAAAACTGTTAGCAAAATAGGTAGTGGAATATGAAAACATGATTTGTATAATTGCTATTGTTTATCATTTGAAAGTAGTAATTGGGACAGAGAAAACAATCGATTTATGGTTATTACTAGTGTTTTTCTAACCTATTTTTTGTTTGTTGTCTTGTATTGCAGCAAGTTCAAGTTGTCAAGGATTAGAACAGAAGAAAAAATTTGTTTAGATGTATTTAAGAGAGTTAAAAAAGGAATAGAAAGGGTCTATCGTCTATTACTTTGAGAAATAATAAATGAATAAACACAAGATTACCTTAGCCGTAGTTCTTAATATTGTCGCTATTTAATCAACCTTAATGTTAGAATATAGATTCAGACCATATCTATGTATTTTTTTTTCTCAACCACATGAATCAACAATAAACATCACCTGCCCTAACCCTATAATATAATGAACAGTAAACATAAGGTAAATCAATACAAGTAGCAGAGCACGACAATCAGCGAGTTAATTGAGATAAGTGAAGTTGAAAAAGTGCATACAAAGATCAATTAGCTAACTCTAACTTCTATGATTCTATTGTTGCAAGGAGTGAATTTGTGCACTGCATATTGCAGTTTTAATAAAAAAAACTTGCTAACATACATTACTCTACAAACAAATACATCTACAACTCACCAGCAAGGTTTTCTATGCATTGAACACACAAATAATATACAGGAACCTTAATTCAATCACACATATAAATAGGCAGATAGACACTAATAATCATTGAGACTCCATATCAGTTGACTCTCAATAAAAATAGAACAGTCAATTGTGTGCTTCGAATGTAATATCTAACCCAACAAGCAAGCATAATGCACACCATAAATGCAATATGTCAGTCATGCATTTCATCAAACACCAAACATTCGCATCAAATAACGTACGCATAACAAATCAAATGAGTATACTTTACCTGTAACATGAATCACCTAACATTTCATCAAACACCAAACATTCGCAATATATCAGTCATGTAATATAATGTATGATCTTAAATTTAAAATAAAAATAAAAATCAGAACATTTACCTGTAACATGGTGCTGATGGCTCCTAATAAACAGCGAAGAATCCTGAGTTATCAACGGGAAATCCTGAGGAGAAACAATGGGTGATACATACGGTTTTGTCGCCGACAGCTCACGTGGGGCGGATCGACGAGAGTTGATCGTGAATGTATTCACCGCTATGTGAGAGCAACGACGAGATAATGAATTCGTGAGTGGTGGAGAGGAAGATGATAAACCCTAGGTTTTCTTTTTAAGTAAAGAAATGGCACGATGAGAGGAAAAGAAGAGAAGAAGCGTTTATGTAACGCGTGGTTTTTCTTCTGAAATTATGGGCGGGTTAGGCGGCAGTGGCGGGAAGCAAAAGAAATTTAATGACATCAGCTATATTGGTTGCACTTTTGAAGTAAACGCTACCAATAGGTGCTGCTGAAACTAGATTTTCTTGTAGTGCTTATTCGACTGTAGTGACAAGATAGACTTCTAACTTACTGGCTGAGATGATCGACTGGTCCTCTCCATTTGATGGCGGTGGCAGTAGTTTGTCTACAAGATAGAATGGCGGGGGTGTGAAGAGGGAAAATATGTGCATTGTTTAAATTTTGGGTGTCCAGTGAATGGAATAAAATAATAAATGGTGTTAGGAAGTGGGGAAGTAAACATTTCAAGGTGGCATTTAGTTTAGGTGGCCAAAAGAAAAAAACTGGATGTTAATAGTAGCATACTAAAATTAACAAAAGATTCAATAAATGGAATGGTAGATTTAGGGTGGGATGATAGTTCTTATTAATTCTATTTTATCAGTATTATCCATATGCTGGATTTCATTTTATCGCTTTGTAGAATGGGTAATTGACAAAATAGATAAAATTAGAAGAGATTTTTTATGGAGTGGTGATAATCACAATAATAGTTCAAAATGTTTAGTTAATTAGGAAATAATATGTGAATCTAAAGAGAATGGAGGTTAGGTATTATAAATTTACATAATTTAAACACATCTTTATTAGGAAAATGTTTATTGAAAATTTGTTGATAACAATGAGAATTTAATTTGCAAAAAAATAATATCAAACCAATGGTATGGTGGTACATATAAACTACATCATATTTCTATTAATAATACAAATAATATTTCTCATTTTTGGAAGTCAATAATAGAAATTTATGATAGTTATGAACTAAGAGTTAACAGTATGGTACATTCGGGGAATAACACCTCATTCTAGCATGATTGTTGCGTATCGGTAATTCCCCTTGATTTAATAAACTTTATGAAATTTGTAACTTTCAAAATGTGTTTAATTCAGAAATATATAGATCAAATTTAAATTTTCTATGCTAATTTAGTTTTAATAGAACATTAGCTGGGAATACACTATCTAAGTTTGCTTTACTTTATGCTAAATTAGAATTATATAACACTGATAATGAAAATGACATTAAATATGGTGTTGGGATAATAATAAAATTTATACAGCGCACCTTCTTTATAAATTTATTAATTTTTTGACTATAAAATCAAATATATTTAGATATACCTGGAGAGGTAATAATCCACCCAAAGCTTAAGTAGATATGTGATTAATTGTATATGGGAAATTAAATACTATAGAGCTTTAAAAAAAGAAAAATATAGTTATTGATAATAAATGTTCTTTTTATATATGGGAAGGGAAAATATTTTGCATTTATATTTTGAGTGTCATTTTACTAATTATATTCTTATAAATTGTCTTAGTATTTTTTACTTTAATATAAATAATAACGATACTAGTTATGAATTATTTTGGAATAAGCCTTAGGTTTTTCATATTGGGTTTCATATATGAGTAATTGATACTATTTTTATTATAATATGTTAGTATATATGATTTGAAAGGAATCAGAGAGTCGACAATGCGTAGCCTCTTCGGTCACGACTACCGACATGTACCCCTATATGGTAACTGACTGCTGCCCTATGTGACACAAGGGGCAATCAACTACCTATCTCGTGATGTGCATCGAATATAATACAATAACGGTGCCGCGGATCGGGGGTGCAACCCCACAATCAGTGTAGCGACCCACTATTTTGGACCATTCAAATCGACAATAATCCACACATGTCTGACTTGAAAAATTCAAAATAATAGATTGTAATAAAATTTGGAGCAAATAAAATCAAACACAGAATCACAAACACAGAAAATCAGAATAACCCACAGCGGAAATAAATACCATAGTAGTTCATGAAGCTACTATATACAACTCTCAAAACATATATAAAATATCATAGTTTGAAAATGGATACAATAGAAGTCAGGATACATAAATCACTAATGCAGAAGCAATACCAAATAGTAAATAACTGGATTAGAAGATAAGAAATAACAGATGGACATATAAGCTCCAGCAAATCTCTAGCTGTAGAAGATAAATTCCAAAGCTGTGATTCTCAGGCTGACCCGAGCGTAAAGTAAAACACAAAACACTCGAGTCAGGACATATATACTTATACAATGTAAACCAACTAGAGTGAACTGTAATAGCAATGCATAATAACTTAGAGGATGCTTGGGATCGCCCATCCTTTAAGGATCCATAAAACCATCAATTAAGCAGTAGTGACAATATCACAGAAATGTCCATATCGAAGTAAAATTATCTCATTTACCCTATTTAAAACAATACTGTGCCGAATTGTTCTATTCGGGTGTTTAGAAACCCCTTCGATACAGTTTTGCAAGACTGTGCCGACGAAGGTTCATATACCACTCAATAAACCAACCATCACAATATAAAACAATTTTATATTCAATAACAAATACGCGCTCATATCTATTATTTCACTCAACTCATTCTAGAGTACTGCTGACTCTATCTCTAATGAGTAACACCCAACAGAGCAGGGTTGTCGCTTAACCATATGCTCTGATACCACTTTGTCACATACCGAAATTTTCGACTTTCGAAAATTTGACATCGATACTCACTTTATCGACTTCCGAGCAATCGAGTGCCGGAAACTCCAATAGTGAGGGTTTTAAGAAAAAGAAAAAAAGTAGAAGAAGGAGATAGAAGAAAAAGAGAAGAAAGAAAGAAGAACAACAGAAAACATCTGAACGACATCAGTAGAAACACAGAACAGAGACAATATCAGAATTTCACATATCGCAGCGGAACAATATATAATAGATAAATGAATAATCTTTAAAACAAAGAACTATATCATTTTATACATACATCAATCATCAGAGTCAATATACAACAATGGACAGTTATATAACTTGTCCTCATACAGAGTATACAGCGGAATAAATACTATCAGATACAAATACTACGTCTCGCCATCCAGCTTTATCTCCAAAGCTCCAGAATATCCAGAATATCCTGATAATCTAACTCTAGACTGCCCGTGTGGAAATTGGTGGGCACCCAGAGTTTAGAAGGGAAACAATAAACTCCGAGTCAGTCATGGTGACTGGTGTGAGATCGTAAAACAGTTTATTCTTTAAAATGGTCAACAGAAAAATTTTAAAGTAAATTCGCAATGCTTTTGGAAAATGAAACTACCATAAGACCTCCCACCACACACACAATGCAAACACAGACTTGGAGGAGATTTCTTCTTATGTTAGTCAAAGATGCTTACTACGCAAAATCAAATCATTTTTGATATTATTATTAGTGCATAGTGTAGAAAAACATTTCGAAAGTAGAATATAAATCTTAGCCAGCATAGGTACCATTATATTATGCCTGCTATAGCTGCCTCCTGAGGAGACAGGTTATACAATTGAAATCGTAAAGGCTCGTATTGTTTCTTTGGATTTCCAACAAATGGTCAGGCTAAGGAACTTCCTATCCACGATGGGTACGTCCCTGGAATAGACGACCCGAGAACCTAACCGGATCTCTACCAACACAAGGCCGGGTTACCTCTGCAAAAATAGGTAACTACTGACACGCGTATGCCATCCCCCGATCGTCACCGATCTTCCCGAGGATCCCCGATTCGCAACAAACCACATAGATAATAATAATGCAGTAACCACAGAGGTTAAGTATCTGGGCTCCATACCATGATACCACCTTTATCCAGAAGGAATGACATACACTAAGGGGCGCTACTCCCTAGAACCTTGCCGCATTCGTCCTGTTTCGACCATTTCCGGGGTGTGAGGCTCGACGAAGTCTCGTCCACAAAGCTACGCTTTCTCAAAAAGCCCTGCTTCGGGTCAAACAAAATGATCAACCTATGATCACAAAGATATAAGATCAAACAAATGATCATATCACAAATGATCAAACACCGATCATTTCACAGCAACACTCAGTATGCCACGTTACCAAATTGGGATATATCGCTGATAAATTTCAACTACATAACCTCTGAGCTCGTACGTCTCAGAGAAGGGTGTTAAGCTAAGAGAATAAATTCTCCGCCACCAACAGAAATGTATTTGAAAGAAATCAGCTTTATATTTCAAATTGTAACGTCAGACACACAATCCATACAAGTCTGTTCCAGGATCGAACAGAACCGAAGGCACTTCTCACGAAGCCCTTGCATTTCCGGATAATTTTCAATCACGTCAGGACTTCCCGTCACTAAGGGTGATAAAACCTCTAAATCGAAGATCAGTCGATGTAGAGTAACTCGACGGTAATCCTTCCGTTTTCAAAAATATCCGGTCTTCAACACCGGTCTTCGAATGCGATTCATAACGACGTATCACATATTCGGAATGGGTTATACGACCCCATGGTCCTTTCCCGGCTAACCCGAATAGTGGGCGCTTATTCAAAAATAAGTGTGGTATTCAAATTCATCCAATTCACAACAAATACCTATCTAAAGGTAATTTTTGATAGTCGGTTATTTAACTATCAATAAAGATGCTCAACATCATCAGATTCCAAATAATTTTCCAAATTATTTCATCTTCAAAAATATATTTACTAGATATAAAAATTTCCACACTTCCAAAAATAAATCAACATTTATTTTTAAACAACTTCCCATTTCTTTTTATAAATTCCATAGTGAATTTATATTTCAAAATATCTTCTGATATACGATTTTCAAATCGTTTTCAATATTAAATTTCAATTTATCTTTACAAAGATAAAATCTCAAAACGTTCATTTCATATTGGAAAAGCATTTCCATACTTATTTAAAAATAAGTATTTCACAAATCATTTATTTTCAACATTTGAAAATATTCGATATACTTAAATCAATATTAAGTATACATTTCATTCTTTAAGGAAATCATAAATTTTAACATCTATTTGAGTCAAAAACGAATGTTGCGTAAAACATCGTTACGACGACTCAAAATCACTAGTATAGGGATTCGAAATTAAAATAGATATATAAATCCCAATACTACCTAAAAATATTTCCTTTCGGAAATCATTTACTATAACAACAGTGTTATAGTCTACCATTTCCTTATTTTTCTCGAAAACGTCTATTTCAACAAGAACTGTTGAAATCTATGGTTTCAATTCATAATACATTTTAAAACATCTTTAAAATGTTTAACTTCATTTTTAATATCCCTTTTTCGAAAATAAGTCCATTTTCCTTAACAATATATTCACTGTCCCAAAATCGTGAATATAATTCACTTAACCCAATTTCAATCATTTCTACACATTTATTTCAAAGATAATTCGCTATCCAAAATCGCGAATGTATCTTCTTTAATAATCTCCTATATTTACTTTATCAAATTCAATCTATTTCGAATTTATAAAACACGTTTATAAATTCTATTTCTATTTCCTAACAACTTTGATTTATAAATCTTCTTTATTAACAATTTCGATAAATATCCCACTTAAAGGCAAAAATTCCAGTTTACACGTAAATTTCTTATCAGCCTTTATTCTACAATTTCATTTTTTTTTAACTTCATACTTTATAAATCTATAAACTTCAAACTTCACAATTCTATAAACTTCAAACTTCACAATTTATAATCCTATAAATTTTCTATCTTCCCAAGTTATAATTCTATAAGTTTCATATCTTTACAATTTAACACTTATAAAGAAACTCGTTTTAAAATTCCAATAATTTTAATTGATAAATATCAATTTTATACATCTTTTATATACCTCGTTTTCAATAATTCAAAAATTCAAATTTAAACTATCTTATAAATTACTTAACTATTCACTTCAAAAATCATCTTTTGGTTATATTCCACAAACATTATAATCTCCATAACGTTAAACTTATAACATTTATTTATTTAAAGTAAACCAATTCAAAGATTCAAATAAAACGTATACTTTCAAATAATCACTTTTAAAATCTCTTTTTAAAGTTAAAATCGTTATTTTTAAACTTCAAAATTTGAATCCGATGATGCAACGCATCAATTAGTCAATCACAACAGTCAATATCATATCTCAACATATGATAACAGAATACATCACAATATCTATAAATAAATAACTACTGGTGAGGAATCCAGTTGGATCCCTCCAACCTGTTTCCCTGCATCCAAAGACGTTAGCACAATACCAATTCCGCTCCAGTACGGAATTATCGCGGTATATAGGTTTTTATAAATCCGCTTACTAACGGCGCAATAGGGTCTCATCCGCTATACGAGGCGGGAAATCATCAATCCAATATATACATATGCCAATATGTATATATTGCTATATATATAGATATATCCTATCATATCTAATATCACAATCAACATAGCAATCAAACAGTCAATAATAACTGTAAAATCAAATTTCCTTCGAGTGAGAAAGATCTCACCTTAGATTTTAATTTTGCCATCCATTTCCATTCCAGTTTGTTTTCTTGATTTCTAAACCTCGTATAGACAATTTTATACAATCGATAAATATTCAGATAAAATCGAACTATTAAATTCCACTTGATAATTTAATTAACTTGTGATTTTATCTTGACTAACAAATTCTTTTTAACAATTTGATTTAACAAAATTTAAATTCAAAACTAATCTTCTTTAATAAATTTTATTTAACTAAAAAATTTTAAAACCAAATTTCCATAAATAAATCATTTCACTCAAAAATTTCCTTTTTTATAAAGAAAATAAATTCCTTTTTATCTCAAAACTTAATATATATATATCTATATAAATATCATCATTTATTTTCTGTTTATACACCTATTTAAACTTGCAGTAAAAATCAATACTACTGTATAATTTATAACCAAAATATATATATTTATATACACACACTATCTAATCATCTCTGTGTATATATATATATGTACCTATTTTTTTTCTAGATTTAACATATTAACATATTATAAAAATCAAATTTAAGGGCATATATTACTGCATACATAAAATAATTCATATAGGCTTAAAAATCTAACTTTTATATAAAATCCTTTATATTCCCAAAATCTTATTTCTGTATTTATATCTCCAGTTGCAACTATCTGAAGGGGCTATCTAATAAAACAATCTTTTTATATACGTATTTGAATTAAATTCAGATTTACTTGAACTTTCAAAACTGCTTAATAACAAAATTCCTTTCTGTAAAAATAAAATAAGATTTCGTTCACTGTTTAAAATTCCAAAACTTAATTTCTTTTATATACTTGACAATCCAAAGTATTTATTTATTTTTTTAAAATTGCTGCCTACTTAAATCTTATTTACAAATTAGATAAAAACATAATTAAATTACCTTTAATCGAAAATGAGACGACCACAGATCGTCGATCCCATCCCAGCACATCAATGTCGCGGCGCTACCCACTACCTCGCGACATCGCCGTCGCCTATGCCTGAGTCGCGAAATCCACCACCGCCCCGAGACGCCATCGCCTGAGTCGAGCCCCAATCATCGCGAACTCGAATCACCACACCGGCTTCCATCCAGTTGCCTCTCGCGAGCTCGACCAAACTGCCACGCCCAGTATGCTCGAGAACAACCTTGACTTCACCTCCAGGTCGCCGTTCGACCTGCTTCCACGCGAACGAACTCGCGAATCCCACCTGACACTCGAGACCCCACGCTCACGCAAGCCACCACGTTCGCCTGCATCACCTCTTCCAGTCGCAGTCGCGACCCCGACTTCGAGCTCTCGATTTGTTTGCGAAGAGAACTCGGTTGCCATCGATTTCGATTTCACTCGCTAGATCCCCCTTTGCGAACGCTGCAATCTTCCACGCGCGTTGCCAACGAGCAATCGCTCGACTTCCAATCAGAGGCTCGATTTTGAAGAAATGAATGAGGGAGAGGAAGACTTCGGTTGTTTTTTTTTATCTTCTTTCTGAACGAAAGACTTCGTTTAGTCTTTGCTTTTGAATCGAACGGAAAAGGGATATTTAAAATTGGAATGGGGTAGGGGTTACACGATTTTCTTTTGCGTGATTCCCTGCATGATTTTAGGCGAGAATTTAGGAACGAAAGTGGATGATATTGACCCAGTTAAATTTTAAAATCAAAATTTTAAATTTGAATTCGATTTAAGCTTAACGCGTTTGCTCTCCGTACGGTTACGTATTAGCTCCGAAAAATACGAAAATTGAATTCCGGTAATAATACAATATTACGGACCCAATGGAACTGGTTTCGTCGAATTCCGAGACTGTGCCTCGGACGGCTATTTTTAAATATCGATTCGAACGATTTAATTTCAAAACTGAATAAACAGTTTTCAAATTCAATTATGAAGCTTCGATTATCTTCAGTATTATTAATACGAATTTTAAAAGTTTTCGAAATATTTTTCTTCAGCTTAAAACTGACGATTCACATTTTTATTCAGCATTCAATCTATTAAATTTTATAATTTAATCGCCAATTTCAAAATTATATCGGGGATTCAAATCAAATCATCGTTCAAATATTTAAAATAAATTAAATATTCTCAATTTAATTCGTTCGAAATTCTGGGTCGTTACAGACTTCCCTCCTTAAAAGAATTTCGTCCTCGAAATTACAAGTTAGGGAAAAAGGTCCTTAACTCGTCTACTATTTTTCACAATCCAAATAGTTTTATCACTTTTCAAAACAAATCTTTCTACTAAAGATTCGCTATCATTCAACTAAATTTCTAACTTCAATTTTAAGTTCAAACAACATTGTTTAACTTCTAAATTCAAATTCGAGTTTAAATTCAAATTTTAAACTTTCAAAATTTCTCAAAAATTTTCTAACGCCCGAAATTTTCGAAAAATTTCGCCAGCGTCTCCTTTGCGCGGCTAATATGGCACGACTACAAAACGTCCCTACGGACTCTCAGATTTCAAAAAGAAAAAAGAAAAAGCCAAGCGGCTAGACAAGAAATCATCAAAACCTCATATTATAATTCAAATACGTACCTTTTGTCGAGCAATTCGGATTATCTGTGAAATCAAATTCAATTTCCTTTATACCTGTATATCTACTAGCCATAATATCTAGTTATAACATCCAACTATTTTGCAAATTTTATTACAAACTTCTAATATCAACTCCTTATACCATTTCTAGTTTACTATTGAAGTTATATCCATTATCATTCAATTTCACATTTCACATTCATTTTGAATTTAATTTACACTTTCAATCTAATTTAGATTCAGTTTACTTCTGAATATTGAATTTCATCAATTATCTGCCATTTACAACTGCACTATCTTAAATTAGTTCCAATTACTAATTCATTTGATCAATATTCAATTAGCTTCACTTACTAATTTGAGTTTAATACTTCACTTCATTTTTTTCACAAATCAAGTTCAATTCCCATTTTATTTACTTTCAAATTCAAAATGAATTTTAACTTTCAATTTCATTTTCTTGCACTTGCAATTTCAAATTTATTTATTCACACATTCATTCATTTCGATTTGAATCTCATTTTCAATCAAATTTCAAATATTTATAAGTCTTCAACTTACTTACATTCCGATTTATACAATCATTTATACTTTCACTTTACAATTTCGTCCCATTAGAATTCTATTTTCAATTATAAATTCATATTCACAATTTCATTCCATTATTGAATTTTAAATTTTCAATTACCTTCTTGAATTCTATTCCAGAGTCTTTTCAACCTTTTCAAAACCATTTTGAAAACAATTCAAATTATCCTTTTGAATTTTCAAACAAAACCCAAATTTCAAACAACTTTCCATTTAAAATAATTTGGCAGCAAATTTCTCTTTTGGAAACCCGAAAATGAACATCAGTAATGCTGCAGTCATTACCGAAGTTATTTTCCAGCGACCGAAAAGAGTTTAGAGCTTTCATCTCTTCAGAATATTTTTCAAAACCTTTGAAATTCATTTCCAAATCAAAAAGAAATTAAACTTTCCAAATCTCCAAAATTTTCAAACTCCTTTCAAAACATTTCCAAAAACTTCTCTGGAATTCCGTTTTAAATTATAAATCACATTTATAATTTATATTCTCAAATTTCATTTGTATATGAATTCATTTCTTAATTTTGGAGTTACGATTTGAATTTCTTATTCAATTTCAATGGTAATAGATTAATATTATCACTTCTAGCAACCATGCAACCATATACTATAGTAATTCGTAGAAAATCATTTCTTTTCTATACAAAAATAGTTTTGGGTAAAATTATCTCATTTACCCTATTTAAAACATTACTGTGCCGAATTGTTCTATTCGGGTGTTTAGAAACCCCTTCGATACAGTTTTGCAAGACTGTGCCGACGAAGGTTCATATACCACTCAATAAACCAACCATCACAATATAAAACAATTTTATATTCAATAACAAATACGCGCTCATATCTATTATTTCACTCAACTCATTCTAGAGTACTGCTGACTCTATCTCTAATGAGTAACACCCAACAGAGCAGGGTTGTCGCTTAACCATATGCTCTGATACCACTTTGTCACATACCGAAATTTTCGACTTTCGAAAATTTGACATCGATACTCACTTTATCGACTGCCGAGCAATCGAGTGCCGGAAACTCCAATAGTGAGGGTTTTAAGAAAAAGAAAAAAAGTAGAAGAAGGAGATAGAAGAAAAAGAGAAGAAAGAAAGAAGAACAACAGAAAACATCTGAACGACATCAGTAGAAACACAGAACAGAGACAATATCAGAATTTCACATATCGCAGCGGAACAATATATAATAGATAAATGAATAATCTTTAAAACAAAGAACTATATCATTTTATACATACATCAATCATCAGAGTCAATATACAACAATGGACAGTTATATAACTTGTCCTCATACAGAGTATACAGCGGAATAAATACTATCAGATACAAATACTACGTCTCGCCATCCAGCTTTATCTCCAAAGCTCCAGAATATCCAGAATATCCTGATAATCTAACTCTAGACTGCCCGTGTGGAAATTGGTGGGCACCCAGAGTTTAGAAGGGAAACAATAAACTCCGAGTCAGTCATGGTGACTGGTGTGAGATCGTAAAACAGTTTATTCTTTAAAATGGTCAACAGAAAAATTTTAAAGTAAATTCGCAATGCTTTTGGAAAATGAAACTACCATAAGACCTCCCACCACACACACAATGCAAACGCAGACTTGGAGGAGATTTCTTCTTATGTTAGTCAAAGATGCTTACTACGCAAAATCAAATCATTTTTGATATTATTATTAGTGCATAGTGTAGAAAAACATTTCGAAAGTAGAATATAAATCTTAGCCAGCATAGGTACCATTATATTATGCCTGCTATAGCTGCCTCCTGAGGAGACAGGTTATACAATTGAAATCGTAAAGGCTCGTATTGATTCTTTGGATTTCCAACAAATGGTCAGGCTAAGGAACTTCCTATCCACGATGGGTACGTCCCTGGAATAGACGACCCGAGAACCTAACCGGATCTCTACCAACACAAGGCCGGGTTACCTCTGCAAAAATAGGTAACTACTGACACGCGTATGCCATCCCCCGATCGTCACCGATCTTCCCGAGGATCCCCGATTCGCAACAAACCACATAGATAATAATAATGCAGTAACCACGGAGGTTAAGTATCTGGGCTCCATACCATGATACCACCTTTATCCAGAAGGAATGACATACACTAAGGGGCGCTACTCCCTAGAACCTTGCCGCATTCGTCCTGTTTCGACCATTTCCGGGGTGTGAGGCTCGACGAAGTCTCGTCCACAAAGCTACGCTTTCTCAAAAAGCCCTGCTTCGGGTCAAACAAAATGATCAACCTATGATCACAAAGATATAAGATCAAACAAATGATCATATCACAAATGATCAAACACCGATCATTTCACAGCAACACTCAGTATGCCACGTTACCAAATTGGGATATATCGCTGATAAATTTCAACTACATAACCTCTGAGCTCGTACGTCTCAGAGAAGGGTGTTAAGCTAAGAGAATAAATTCTCCGCCACCAACAGAAATGTATTTGAAAGAAATCAGCTTTATATTTCAAATTGTAACGTCAGACACACAATCCATACAAGTCTGTTCCGGGATCGAACAGAACCGAAGGCACTTCTCACGAAGCCCTTGCATTTCCGGATAATTTTCAATCACGTCAGGACTTCCCGTCACTAAGGGTGATAAAACCTCTAAATCGAAGATCAGTCGATGTAGAGTAACTCGACGGTAATCCTTCCGTTTTCAAAAATATCCGGTCTTCAACACCGGTCTTCGAATGCGATTCATAACGACGTATCACATATTCGGAATGGGTTATACGACCCCATGGTCCTTTCCCGGCTAACCCGAATAGTGGGCGCTTATTCAAAAATAAGTGTGGTATTCAAATTCATCCAATTCACAACAAATACCTATCTAAAGGTAATTTTTGATAGTCGGTTATTTAACTATCAATAAAGATGCTCAACATCATCAGATTCCAAATAATTTTCCAAATTATTTCATCTTCAAAAATATCTTTACTAGATATAAAAATTTCCACACTTCCAAAAATAAATCAACATTTATTTTTAAACAACTTCCCATTTCTTTTTATAAATTCCATAGTGAATTTATATTTCAAAATATCTTCTGATATACGATTTTCAAATCGTTTTCAATATTAAATTTCAATTTATCTTTACAAAGATAAAATCTCAAAACGTTCATTTCATATTGGAAAAGCATTTCCATACTTATTTAAAAATAAGTATTTCACAAATCATTTATTTTCAACATTTGAAAATATTCGATATACTTAAATCAATATTAAGTATACATTTCATTCTTTAAGGAAATCATAAATTTTAACATCTATTTGAGTCAAAAACGAATGTTGCGTAAAACATCGTTACGACGACTCAAAATCACTAGTATAGGGATTCGAAATTAAAATAGATATATAAATCCCAATACTACCTAAAAATATTTCCTTTCGGAAATCATTTACTATAACAACAGTGTTATAGTCTACCATTTCCTTATTTTTCTCGAAAACGTCTATTTCAACAAGAACTGTTGAAATCTATGGTTTCAATTCATAATACATTTTAAAACATCTTTAAAATGTTTAACTTCATTTTTAATATCCCTTTTTCGAAAATAAGTCCATTTTCCTTAACAATATATTCACTGTCCCAAAATCGTGAATATAATTCACTTAACCCAATTTCAATCATTTCTACACATTTATTTCAAAGATAATTCGCTATCCAAAATCGCGAATGTATCTTCTTTAATAATCTCCTATATTTACTTTATCAAATTCAATCTATTTCGAATTTATAAAACACGTTTATAAATTCTATTTCTATTTCCTAACAACTTTGATTTATAAATCTTCTTTATTAACAATTTCGATAAATATCCCACTTAAAGGCAAAAATTCCAGTTTACACGTAAATTTCTTATCAGCCTTTATTCTACAATTTCATTTTTTTTAACTTCATACTTTATAAATCTATAAACTTCAAACTTCACAATTCTATAAACTTCAAACTTCACAATTTATAATCCTATAAATTTTCTATCTTCCCAAGTTATAATTCTATAAGTTTCATATCTTTACAATTTAACACTTATAAAGAAACTCGTTTTAAAATTCCAATAATTTTAATTGATAAATATCAATTTTATACATCTTTTATATACCTCGTTTTCAATAATTCAAAAATTCAAATTTAAACTATCTTATAAATTACTTAACTATTCACTTCAAAAATCATCTTTTGGTTATATTCCACAAACATTATAATCTCCATAACGTTAAACTTATAACATTTATTTATTTAAAGTAAACCAATTCAAAGATTCAAATAAAACGTATACTTTCAAATAATCACTTTTAAAATCTCTTTTTAAAGTTAAAATCGTTATTTTTAAACTTCAAAATTTGAATCCGATGATGCAACGCATCAATTAGTCAATCACAACAGTCAATATCATATCTCAACATATGATAACAGAATACATCACAATATCTATAAATAAATAACTACTGGTGAGGAATCCAGTTGGATCCCTCCAACCTGTTTCCCTGCATCCAAAGACGTTAGCACAATACCAATTCCGCTCCAGTACGGAATTATCGCGGTATATAGGTTTTTATAAATCCGCTTACTAACGGCGCAATAGGGTCTCATCCGCTATACGAGGCGGGAAATCATCAATCCAATATATACATATGCCAATATGTATATATTGCTATATATATAGATATATCCTATCATATCTAATATCACAATCAACATAGCAATCAAACAGTCAATAATAACTGTAAAATCAAATTTCCTTCGAGTGAGAAAGATCTCACCTTAGATTTTAATTTTGCCATCCATTTCCATTCCAGTTTGTTTTCTTGATTTCTAAACCTCGTATAGACAATTTTATACAATCGATAAATATTCAGATAAAATCGAACTATTAAATTCCACTTGATAATTTAATTAACTTGTGATTTTATCTTGACTAACAAATTCTTTTTAACAATTTGATTTAACAAAATTTAAATTCAAAACTAATCTTCTTTAATAAATTTTATTTAACTAAAAAATTTTAAAACCAAATTTCCATAAATAAATCATTTCACTCAAAAATTTCCTTTTTTATAAAGAAAATAAATTCCTTTTTATCTCAAAACTTAATATATATATATCTATATAAATATCATCATTTATTTTCTGTTTATACACCTATTTAAACTTGCAGTAAAAATCAATACTACTGTATAATTTATAACCAAAATATATATATTTATATACACACACTATCTAATCATCTCTGTGTATATATATATATGTACCTATTTTTTTTCTAGATTTAACATATTAACATATTATAAAAATCAAATTTAAGGGCATATATTACTGCATACATAAAATAATTCATATAGGCTTAAAAATCTAACTTTTATATAAAATCCTTTATATTCCCAAAATCTTATTTCTGTATTTATATCTCCAGTTGCAACTATCTGAAGGGGCTATCTAATAAAACAATCTTTTTATATACGTATTTGAATTAAATTCAGATTTACTTGAACTTTCAAAACTGCTTAATAACAAAATTCCTTTCTGTAAAAATAAAATAAGATTTCGTTCACTGTTTAAAATTCCAAAACTTAATTTCTTTTATATACTTGACAATCCAAAGTATTTATTTATTTTTTTAAAATTGCTGCCTACTTAAATCTTATTTACAAATTAGATAAAAACATAATTAAATTACCTTTAATCGAAAATGAGACGACCACAGATCGTCGATCCCATCCCAACACATCAATGTCGCGGCGCTACCCACTACCTCGCGACATCGCCGTCGCCTATGCCTGAGTCGCGAAATCCACCACCGCCCCGAGACGCCATCGCCTGAGTCGAGCCCCAATCATCGCGAACTCGAATCACCACACCGGCTTCCATCCAGTTGCCTCTCGCGAGCTCGACCAAACTGCCACGCCCAGTATGCTCGAGAACAACCTTGACTTCACCTCCAGGTCGCCGTTCGACCTGCTTCCACGCGAACGAACTCGCGAATCCCACCTGACACTCGAGACCCCACGCTCACGCAAGCCACCACGTTCGCCTGCATCACCTCTTCCAGTCGCAGTCGCGACCCCGACTTCGAGCTCTCGATTTGTTTGCGAAGAGAACTCGGTTGCCATCGATTTCGATTTCACTCGCTAGATCCCCCTTTGCGAACGCTGCAATCTTCCACGCGCGTTGCCAACGAGCAATCGCTCGACTTCCAATCAGAGGCTCGATTTTGAAGAAATGAATGAGGGAGAGGAAGACTTCGGTTGTTTTTTTTTTATCTTCTTTCTGAACGAAAGACTTCGTTTAGTCTTTGCTTTTGAATCGAACGGAAAAGGGATATTTAAAATTGGAATGGGGTAGGGGTTACACGATTTTCTTTTGCGTGATTCCCTGCATGATTTTAGGCGAGAATTTAGGAACGAAAGTGGATGATATTGACCCAGTTAAATTTTAAAATCAAAATTTTAAATTTGAATTCGATTTAAGCTTAACGCGTTTGCTCTCCGTACGGTTACGTATTAGCTCCGAAAAATACGAAAATTGAGTTCCGGTAATAATACAATATTACGGACCCAATGGAACTGGTTTCGTCGAATTCCGAGACTGTGCCTCGGACGGCTATTTTTAAATATCGATTCGAACGATTTAATTTCAAAACTGAATAAACAGTTTTCAAATTCAATTATGAAGCTTCGATTATCTTCAGTATTATTAATACGAATTTTAAAAGTTTTCGAAATATTTTTCTTCAGCTTAAAACTGACGATTCACATTTTTATTCAGCATTCAATCTATTAAATTTTATAATTTAATCGCCAATTTCAAAATTATATCGGGGATTCAAATCAAATCATCGTTCAAATATTTAAAATAAATTAAATATTCTCAATTTAATTCGTTCGAAATTCTGGGTCGTTACAGTAAAGTAAAACACAAAACACTCGAGTCAGGACATATATACTTATACAATGTAAACCAACTAGAGTGAACTGTAATAGCAATGCATAATAACTTAGAGGATGCTTGGGATCGCCCATCCTTTAAGGATCCATAAAACCATCAATTAAGCAGTAGTGACAATATCACAGAAATGTCCATATCGAAGTAAACCATGCAACTAACAGTGTTAATGTGCATCAAACCATCACCAGGAAATCAAATGACATATAGAGATGTATACCCGTGGTTATAAAATTCCAAAATAATATTTTATACTTCAAAACAAAATATCATTTCAAATTCAAATCTTTATCAAATTAAAGGTAAAATCATTTCTAAACCATTTCAATATTTCAAAATATCATATCTTTCAAAAACTTCATTATCCAATCATCATTTGAATTCAAAGCCCATATTTAACTTTAAATACCTTTTAAATTCCAAGATATCATTCATTTATTCTCATTTCAAATCACCTTTTTAATATTTTATATTCCAATCAAATTAATTCATCTAAACCATCTAAAAGTGAAGTTATTATACTTTCAACTCAAGTATTCAATTTCCAAAGTTTAGGCCATTCTGAGTTCATTTACTTAGTTAAAACCATAAACATTGAAAATTTCAGCTTTTCATAACATTTAGAAAAAGCTGTTATAAGTTATACTTGAAAATATTTTTATTCAGAAAAGACAGCATTTAAAACTGTTGTAAAATCTCAATTTTAGTTGAAAATTAGTTCAATTCAGCAAAGACAGCATTTCCAGAAATTCTGTAATAGCTCAGGTTTCATAATAAAGGTTTTCATTAAATTCAGCAAAGACAATAGGCAACTACAACATTTACAGAACTGCTGTAATAGCCCTTTATTAAGTTTTTAGCCTTTTAGTTTACTTCAGCAACTACAGCATTTACAGAACTGCTGTAATAGCCTCTTATTTAAGTTTTAGTTCATTTCAAAAACGATAGCATTTCTGAAGTGCTATTAAAAGTATTTCTAGATTTTAGTGTATTTCCAGCAAACAATAAATCCCAATATAAACCATTAAACATTATGAAAACCATAATTTAACATTCAAAATGTTCATTTAAAATACTTTTAACTTGTGATTTTTATAATAAATTTTCTTATAAATAAAACCAATTTTCAAGAATTCACTTAATAAAATTTAAGTGTAAAATTTCTATTCTCTTCATTTTAACAATTAAACTTAACACTTAAATTTTTATTTCCATTTTTCCAATATAATTAAATTTCCATTTTTATTTATATAACTCAAATTTTCTTTTAAACCCAAAAATCCAAATTTCCAGACTTAAGTTATATTTCAATAACTAAAATTTAACTATTCATTTAATTACATTTTTAATTAGAAGAATCAAAATTTCTTTATTTAAACATTAAAAATCCAATTTAAATCAAATTTTCATAAATTTACACTCTTAAACATATTTAAAATATTCAAAATACTTTATAAAATAACCACGGGCCTGTATATAGTTTTCTAACCTAGGTCAAGTGATACAGATATATATCATTTCAATTCGTAGTTTACAAAGACAAATCCAGGTTCTATCATTTCAAACCCGCAATCCCAAGTAAAATAAAATAAATAAAAATCGTTCAGGCCTATCATTTCAGCCCATAACGATTTTTCCCTATTCTAAAGTCCGTTCGGATATGTATCATTTCAACCCATAGTGATCTAATCTACATGGAACTTGCAGTGTGATAAACATATATAAATGAACAGTTTAACAACATATATTAGTAACAGATGAGATGACAGGTAAATAAACAGGTTTAACATCATATAATTAATAATCACAAACAGGGATAACATAACATAACATAATAGTACTACACATTCAATTGTTGTCAATTCATATTTGCATAAGTATAAATGTCAGGTGAGATTTGCTCACCTTTTTATGCTAGAGTTAGCAAATCAAATGACACAAACGAATTCCAGAAAGCACGATGACACGACAATAGACTCAAGTGGGAAGAGAACCAAGCTATTAATCTTGTGAACAACCCATAAACAAGACAAAATATAAACATAAATATAATACAACATATATTGAGATGATCTTTGAAATAAAAAGCAAATGAACACAATTGCTTTGGCCATGCTTTCAACCATCAAGTGCTCGACCTAGGGGTTTAAAATGCTCGGGTTTGGACCTAATATAGCACAGCTACATGGACTAGAATGGCTTGGGTTTGGACCTAAACTAGCAAGGCAACATGAAGATGAAGAGTGGAGGATACAACATGAAGAAGACAAAAGGACAAGGCACTAAATGGAGTTTTGGTGCACCACAAGGCTCGGCCACATGCATTGTTTGGCTCGGCAATACATGTTTCAGATCTGGACAGAGGCTAAGTCGATGTGTGGTGGTCATATCATGGTGGTGGTGGAGAAATAGGGGGTGGCCAAGGTGATGTATGAAGGTGGTGAAGCAACTAGGCTTGGCTAGCATGCATTTTGGAAGGTTTTGTGCAACTTTTGAGGTGTTTGTCTTCATTTAAAGGTCATGGCCAGATCTGGTCAGAGGGGGTGGAGGTGGTAGGTGGTTGATGGTGAAGAGGAGGAGGTGGTGGAGGTGATGGCCGAGGCAACTAGAGTGGAGAGCATGCGAATATGTGAAGAATCATGGCCAAAACAAGGCAAAAGGGAGAAGAAAACGTAGAAAAAAAGAGGAGGCCATTACCATCTCTTTTTTGCCGTGAGAATGAAGATGGGAAAGAGTATTTTTCACATGAAAGTGAGTTGAGAAACTCACGGCTACACAATAGATAGTACGGCCAAAACATGAGGCAATTTAAAAGTCAAAGAAATGAAAAGTCTAGTAGATGAAAAGTCATATGTTTTAAAACTTTAGCCTCTTCAAATTTCCATTTCTATTAAATCAAATAAAACAAATAAAATTTCAGTAAATGCATTAGAAAAAGGAAGCAAAATAAAATAAACTGAAATAAATAAATAATTTTAAGAAAAATAGAAAAAGAAATAAAGAAATAGTTTATAAATTTGAAACAAGACTTAGAAATTACAAATAAAATACCATTAACTATGGAAAATTATTACTATACTTCTAAACCAATAAAGTCAAGTAAAATAAAAATAAATGCTGAAAAAATAAAGTGGAAATGAGAATAAAATAAGGTCTTAAGAAAATAGAAAATAAATAAAGAATTTCTTTAATTAATTGAAACTGGAAATTAGAAATTGTAAACAAAATACAACTAACACTAGAAAATGTTAATTACACTTTTAAAATGTTTTTAAAACCAAAATATATACATAACATGTTATTTTACCCATATAAATGTAAATTAGAACATTACATGACCAAATAAAATATTATTTATATAATTTAAAATAAACAATTTTGTTAAATACAGCAAATTACATTCAATAGTTAAAAAGGCACAACTTTCACAATATTAATCAGATTATAACGAAACGAAAAGCATTATTCTTAAAATTTTATTTACTTTCATAATAAAAGATAAAATTAAAAAATTCAAACTTTTAAATTTTTAAATTTAAAAGTCAAAGTTTGACCATATTGACCAAAATTCATATTTCTGGAAAATATTTTATTTATTTATGTTTGGAATTATAATTTACATCAAAATCAAATTTTATATTTAAAATAACAAAAATTATTCATTTTAATAAATAAAATAAAGTTTTTTTAAATCAGGAAATCAATTAAAATAATAAAAATATACAATTAAAATAATCACAAAATACAGGGTTGTTACACTCTCCCCCACTCAAATCTTTTCGTCCTCAAAAAGGAATGAGGTACGGAAAACGCAGAAAAGATAGAATGGAATAGGATTAAGACAAGATGACAAGAAGATTAAAATTATACCTGATAACTGTTGTTATAGGTAAGTTTAACAAGGTGGAGAATAGGAATAGCTAGAAGGGAAAATAGGACGAAAGACAAGGATGAGCCATTAATTTAAAACCATATAAATTTCAATTGGAATTATTTAATACTTAATAATTTGGTTAAATCCATTTTATTACATCCATAAAAGTCATTTAAATTCAACTTGCTAGTTAAGAAGTAAACAATATTTAAAACACTATAAAATCTTTTAGAAAGGAAATAACTGATCAAAATATCCTTTATATAATATTTTATCAAAATACTTTTATAACTCGATGTCTTAACAAGTTTATCCTCGTTCTTGCAGACTCTGGTAGTGCGTGGATCAGGCGCAAAGCTAGAATTCTCCAGGTACTTAGTAGACTTGTTTCAACACCCAGTGAAAATACTGGAAAACTTTTAAAAACAGATATGGAAAGTACAATCCAAACAAAACAACCAAAACCTTTGTCTAACCATGGATCGCAGATACACAAAGGTTACGCTTGGATCCCCTAGGAAACATCCGTATCCGTAAGCTTTCTCGGCCTTGCGAATTAAGCCATGATGACTAGTAGACCGCAGATACACAAAGGTTACGCCTGGATCCCCCAGGAAACATCCGTATCCGTAAGCTTTCTCAACCCTGCGGATTTCGCTACTAATACGACCAACATAGATCACAGGATACACAACGGTTA
The DNA here is from genome assembly GCA_030737815.1 of Allium fistulosum. Taxonomy (NCBI): domain Eukaryota; kingdom Viridiplantae; phylum Streptophyta; class Magnoliopsida; order Asparagales; family Amaryllidaceae; genus Allium; species Allium fistulosum. Next base: position 1,153,579,636 of record CM060901.1, read on the forward strand.
CGCCTGGATCTCCCAGGAAACATCCGTACCCCTAGGTCATCCAGCCAGGTGAATTACGCTATGCAGTCGCGCTCGTAAGACCATGGGTAATGCCATGGAATTCGATAGACACTCGAGTATCATATCCGGAAAACCAAAAATCAGAGAAATATCGATAGAATGAATCCACAATGTGGCCACAAAGCGGATATCAAGCAGAAGGCACTTTCCATATCTTTACTTCGAAAATATGTATCATATAGTACCTTTTCAAATCACTTTCAAATATCGTACTTATATAAAGTCCATTATATATAAGATTTTATTTTCAAATCAAATATTTTCCAAAATCAATAGTATATCAAATCACACTTATATAGACTTCAATTATATAAGATTTCACTTTTCAAATTGAGTACCTTTTCAAATCCATAGTTTTCGAATCAACATCATACTTATACAAACCAAATTTTTATATAAGTTCGATAACTCCTAAATCAAGTATTTAGTAACACCAGGTTCTCAAATTTCAATTTGTTTAAATATCAATACAATTTTCAAAATCATATACGCTTCACCAAAGTATTCTTCCAAATCAAATATCTTCAGTTTCAAAGTTTCCAAAATAATAGGTTTGGAGAATAATCCAAGTTTCTAAATCAATATAATTTAAGTCAACCAATTCATTTCCAAAATCAATGGTTTTCAAAATCATCTTATATTTACATAAGGTCCATCTTATATCAAAATCAAAATTTTAAAAATAAATTTCGCTGCATGAAGAGCCAAATGGGATTGAACATCTTTGCTTACTAAAAGATTTTTTTATTTAGAATAGTTTTGTATATAAAATAGTTTGTATGTAAAATAGAATAAAACAGTTTGTTTGAGAAGAATAAAAGAAAAATAGTTTTGAAAAATGGTTTTAAATTGATAGTAGTTTTTCATAAAAGAAAGAATTCCAATTAAATTACAAAGATATCCAACCCAACAACTTCCAATTTCAGCGGCAAGTATATCAATGATATTAGAATATAAGATGTACATATGTCATCATTTCGCAAAGTCACATTCGATCGCTCGCTCGATCACACAAGTTCGCTTTCGAACTAGTATTGTCCATTCGACTTCCCTAATGAGGATTTCGATATGGTTTCTCGACTAGAAACCATCAGTCTCCTTGCATAGCCATATACTATGATAGAGAATTCTAGAATCAAGCCCAAAATCCACATCAAATATTCGCCATCAAGAATCAAATGAAAAATCCTAACATGAAATGGTGTAATTCACCTCGAACTTGTGTACTCAAACTTGGATCAATTTAATTATGCGAATAAAACAACATACGTACAACTTATGTATCTATTCCAACTTGTTCAATATATAGTTTTATAAAGATGTTACCCAGTTAAAACATTTAAACTAAATTTTATTCAAAATATTTTGAAGACCAAATTCTTTTCAAAACATTTCAAATCTAAATTTCATATTAGAAAATTCAAAATAGCCTTATTCGTTTACTTATCAAAATAGTTTCAACTTATTTAAATCATTTTCCTACATACTTAAACATACATACCAAACTTATATACTTTATACTTTTCAAAATTACTTAGCTTTGAAAAGTTAACCTTGATTTGGAAGTGCTCGAACCTTCAAAATAGTCGAAGAAATCATATTTCAATCCAAGAGTTGGAAATCACCAATAAATCAGTAAATCAATTCCAAAAGAGAGAGTTATATCAATCAAATCCAAAACTCAAGGACTGAACACCGGCTCATTTCAAATTGTTCAAATATATATACATATATCTTTCGAATATCACATCACACTTCGGAATTTGAAATCAAAAATTGGTTTCACAAATCAATCGCATAGCAAAGCTACCGAAGTGGCCTCTCCCCCACTTAGAAACTCGAAAATCAATGACGATGATGCATGCATTCATCATCGAAATTATTTTCCAGCGACATAAATGGGTTCTGGACTTCTATTTTCTCAACTTCTTTTGAAATTTCTTCAAAATCATTTGAAACTCATTAAAATCATTTGAAACATTTCATAATCGGAAAATACTTCCAAATCATATTATTTTATTTCAAAATCTTAAACCAGTTCCAAAATGCCGAAGTTCAATCACTCAAATTCAGATTCAAAACCTTCAGTTATAAATTATTTTATATGAAACCATTTCTTATATAACTTTCAAAATTTCAAATCCTTTCGAACTTCAAATTTTCATTTTAAAAAGGTATATAATCCTTATCGAAAACATTTCATCTTTATATATAAAATATGGTCATCCTTATCAAAATAACAACTACAATGAATACAAAAATTTCAAAAGACAATCAACCACAAATTTTCCAATGGATGATTCAAGGATGGATTTCAAAACAAAACAGAGATTCAAATTTAGAGGAACTCTAATCAAATAGAATTCTGATTCAAAGATAAGCTCAAACGAAGATAAGATAATTAAATTACCAAATAGAAGATGGATAAGCCCATATAGATCGCGAGCGACCTTAACAGGGTCAACCGTGACTTCAGAAATATAATCGATGCGAAAATCTAAGGCAAATTGACCTTCGATCGCCAGCGATAGAATCTAAATATAGCAGAAGATAGAAAACATCGTAAACCGAGGATACAGAAATCTCCAGTGAATAAATGCCAATTATAACGGAGTTTCACCCTTTTACAAATCATTCAAAGATTAGCGGAATCGCCACCCTATCAAGGTCATTCAAAGTGGAGTTACGGAATGCTCCATAGATCAAAGGAATACAAATAGGGAAGACAGGAATAGATTTTAGAACAAGTGGGAGCATTCCAAAGTTCAAAGGAATCCTAATCGAAGAAATTACTAACAAGGTGGATACGAAAGGAATGAAGTTTAGAAAATTTTACTATCAACGCAAGAAAATTTTATATCAAAATAATCTTTGAAAATTCTTTAAAAATCATTTGAAAATCATTTTATACTTCGAAAATACGTCCTCTCACAAAGAAATGATTCTGAGATTGATTTCACTCATTCTAGGGTATTTCTACCCTATCTCTAATGAGTTTTCGCTCCGTAGGCTAAGGTTTGCCTAAAACCAAAGCTTTGATACTAACGACCCACTATTTTGGACCATTCAAATCGACAATAATCCACACATGTCTGACTTGAATAATTCAAAATAACAGATTGTAATAAAATTTGGAGCAAATAAAATCAAACACAGAATCACAGACATAGAAAATCAGAATAACTCGCAGCGGAAATAAATACCATAGTAGTTCATGAAGCTACTATATACAACTCTCAAAACATATATAAAATATCATAGTTTAAAAATGGATACAATAGAAGTCAGGATACATAAATCACTAATGCAGAAGCAATACCGAATAGTAAATAACTGGATTAGAAGATAAGAAATAACAGATGGACAGATAAGCTCCAGCAAATCTCTAGCTCCAGAAGATAAATTCCAAAGCTGTGATTCTCAGGCTGACCCGAGCATAAAGTAAAACACAAAACACTCGAGTCAGGACAAATATACTTATACAATGCAAACCAACTAGAGTGAACTGTAATAGCAATGCATAATAACTTAGAGGATGCTTGGGATCGCCCATCCTTTAAGGATCCATAAAACCATCAATTAAACAGTAGTGACAATATCACAGAAATGTCCATATCGAAGTAAACCTTGCAACTAACAGTGTTAATTTGCATCAAACCATCACCAGGAAATCAAATGACATACAGAGATGTATACCCATGGTTATAAAATTCCAAAATAATATTTTATACTTCAAAACAAAATATCATTTCAAATTCAAATCTTTATCAAATTAAAGGTTAAATCATTTCTAAACCATTTCAATATTTCAAAATATCATATCTTTCAAAAACTTCATTATCCAATCATCATTTGAATTCAAAGCCCATATTTAACTTTAAATACCTTTTAAATTCCAAGATATCATTCATTTATTCTCATTTCAAATCACCTTTTTAATAGTTTATATTCCAATCAAATTAATTCATCTAAACCATCTAAAAGTGAGGTTATTATACTTTCAACTCAAGTATTCAATTTCCAAAGTTTAGACCATTTTGAGTTCATTTACTTAGTTAAAAACCATAAACATTGAAAATTTCAGCTTTTCACAACATTTAGAAAAAGCTGTTATAAGTTATACTTGAAAACATTTTTATTCAGAAAAGACAGCATTTAAAACTGTTGTAAAATCTCAATTTTAGTTGAAAATTAGTTCAATTCAGCAAAGACAGCATTTCCAGAAATGCTGTAATAGCTCAGGTTTCATAATAAAGGTTTTCATTAAATTCAGCAAAGACAGCAGGCAACTATAGCATTTACAGAACTGCTGTAATAGCCTTTTATTAAGTTTTTAGCCTTTTAGTTTACTTCAGCAACTACAACATTTACAGAAATGCTGTAAGAGCCTCTTATTTAAGTTTTAGTTCATTTCAGAAACGATAGCATTTCTGAAGTGCTATTAAAAGTATTTCCAGATTTTAGTGTATTTCCAACAAACAATAAATCCCAATTTAAATCATTAAACATTATAAAAACCATAATTTAACATTCAAAATGTTCATTTAAAATAGTTTTAACTTATGATTTTTATAATAAATTTTCTAATAAATAAAACCAATTATCAAGAATTCACTTAATAAAATTTAAGTGTTGTTAACCCGCCTTTTGGCAAGGCCGTGACACCAAGGAATTGACTAGTAACCAATGACGGTTCGTCTTAGAGATCGGTTATACACATGCTCACTATGGATATCGACGAATTTTGTCCGAGTCTGGATCGAGCTAAAATTGATATGACATGACAAGCAAGGCTATGAGAGCCAGCATTCCAAATTTCAAGTCAATCCGAGTTCGTATGCTCAAGTTACGATCGATGCAAGTTGGATGGAATAGCCCCAATTTCGTATCCATCAGTAGGCTGTACTTCGTATCGATCAGAAGGCCTCTGTTCGAATCCATTAGCTTCGCATCGATCGGCTAGTCCCACTTCGTATCGATCAGCTTCACATCCATCAGGAAGCCTCTGTTCGACTCGATCTCATTCGAATCCATCAAGGAGAGCCTACTTCGAATCGATCGAGTTCGAATCCATCCGGGAAAGCTCTGTTCGACTCGATCGGTCAATGTACATTTCGTATCGATCGACTCCGCGTCCATCAGGAAGCAACAGTTTGACTTGGTCATCCAATGTCCACTTCGCATCCATCCGAAAACTCCTACTTCGTATCCATCGGCAACAAACGCTTTCATCTGTTTCGCATCGATCAAACTTAAAAGCTTTCTTCGTATCGATCAATCACCAATCGATACGAAATGCACGCTCCCATCGATGCGAAACAAAGCACAACAGTCGATACGAACCAAGGAGCTTTCATCGATACGAACTACGCAACCTTCATCGATGCGAATAAGCCAACATCCATCGATTCGAACTAGACTGTCTTCATCGATTCAAACTGAGTATGCTACAAATCGATGCGAAGGACGCGCGCCACATCAACCTGCTAGCGCTTGCCATCGATTCGAAATCATCGAGTCGAATTGATCGATACGAACGAAACAGCCTGCCGAATGTTACTATTTCGTATCGATCATATCTCCTAATCTACAAGTCCAAATGCTTTGAAATTTTCACAGAAGCTTACGCACATGCCAAAGAATGTCCACGCCATAGTTCGACTCCATTGGATGAAATCTTGATCGATACGAAATCTGTTCGTATCGATCACGGATTGGGCCGAAACTTCGCGGGCTTGGGCATGCGGACCTAGTCACGTGCCAGAGGGGGTCTCCCGAGATCTGAGCAAAATATCAGCCTCCTACACCTATAAATAGAGCTCCAGGGCATACAGAAAAGGGGCTACTTCTTCTTTGAATTCGCCTAGACTCTACTGGATCCAGATCTAAACTCCATTGCTGCTGCTACCAACGAATTTCACTGCTGTAAATCATTAATATCTGCTGTAACTCGCTGAAATCAATTGTAATCATCATAGAAACATCAATAAAGCAATCAACTTCATAGTGGACGTAGGCAACACGCCGAACCAATCTAAATTCTTATGTTTCCGTGTGTTCTTATTACTTTCAATATCTGTTTTTAGAGTTTTTGTTAGATAATCCTCTTTTTCCATTTAATTTCTTCACTTTATTTCTTCAAAAACTTCCGAAGAGTGTTGTGCCCAATTTTGGTACAAACACTTTAGTGCTTTCACTGAGAAAAAACCCAATTTTTCTCCTGCTCTTTGGATCTCCTATCAATACCGGATTGCATAAATCCAAGAAGAAGATCCAGATCTAGAACTTTGAGGTCCTTCCATTCTATTCAGATCTGCATCGGATCTAGGAAAGGGCTTTCATTAATTCACCATGGTAAGTACACGAACTACCTCTACACCTGCTGATCAAGAAGGACGGGACCGACAGAATCCCGTGCAATTGCCTCCATCCGGATATACCGACGATGATTCGTCAAATGATCCGTGAAAGTCAGGGTCTCACTAACGACGACTGGGGAATCTCCCGGAGTCATACCCCTTTCACCGATGAAATACTATATGCTGAACCACCTCGGCGCTTCAGGATGCCAACTTTGCCGGTTTATGAAGGAAGTTCTGATCCCAATCAACACATCCTGAAATATGAGTGGCTGATGAATGCTGCGAGAGCTGATGATGCAGTGAAATGCCATAGTTTCCCTATTTCCCTAGGGGGCATTGCTATCATGTGGTTTACTCGTTTGCCACCACGATCCATCTCCAATTTTTACCAAATGGCCACCAAGTTTGTTGAACAATTCCGCATGCACGTGGCAAGGCCAAAAGACGTTAACACTGTCTAGTGTTGCACAAGCTTCTGAAGAAACACTTAGACGTTACCTGGAGCGATTCCATGCTGCGTGTGCAGAAATAAGCAGTCCCAATGACAACTCTATCCTGATGGCATTGACTAAGGGGATTGATCCTGATTCCGAGTTCGGAAATTGGTTAGCTGGGAAGCCACCTGCGTCATTGGACCGTTTCTATTCCAAGGCAGCCCAATTCTTGAGAAGGGAGGATGTGAAACAGTCTAGGAAGCAGGATGATGCAGGGCCCAACATCGAAGGAATTCAGAGTAACATCGTCGTTAAACAATCCGAAGAGAGTTCTGGAAAAGTTCAGTTGAACGTGAAAAATAAACAGAATCAGCAGAGGGACAATGGAAATCAGGGCAAGAAGCGAGATCAGAATCGTGGTCCACGACGTAGAGCTCCCATGTACGATAATTATACTCCATTGAACACATCATTGGAAAATGTGTATTTGCAGATTTGTAACACCATGCAATATAAGAAACCTGCCCCGCAGCCGTCAACAGAAAGACAAGTTCAGACTAGGAAGTTTTGTAGATTCCATGAGAGTTATGGCCATAACACAAATGAATGTCGTCATTTACAAGATCTCATTGAGAAACTAATATGAGAACGGAAGTTGGATCAGTATGTGCGGGCGCCGCAGTCAAGTGGTGCGGGCCCATCGAATCAGAATCGTGCGCCAAATCCAGAAAGGCAGGAGGAACCCGCTCGTACTGGCGGGAGGTTGGTTATTAATACAATAAGTGGCAGTCCTCATCGAGCAGACTGAAGCTGGAAGGAAATGGAGTCGTATGCCAGCTCTATCAGGCATGCGGACTTCGAGTGTTATAGTAGTTTTGATGAAGGGGCTCCGACCAAGCAACAGAAGACGATGACAGATGACATCGTGTTTAGAAACAGAGACGCTGATAAAGTCGAAGCCCCCACCATTGATCCACTGGTCATCTCAGCTCAAGTAGGTCCTGCTTGGATAAAGAGGATCTTAGTTGACAGTGGAATCTCTGTGAATATTTTGTTTAAGCGAGCTTATGATCAGATGAGGATGGAAGCCACAGACTTGAAACCTTATCAATCCCGAATCCATGGTTTCAACGGAAGTGCTACTATACCCATTGGAATGGTGGAACTGCCAGTGGAGTTGGGAGTTGGAGAACGTCGGAGAGTATGGATGTTACAGTTCGTTGTTTTGGACATAGACTCCCCTTATAATGCTTTCCTGGGCCGACCGGCCCTCGCTGAATTCAGGGCAGCCATTGCCCCGTGGTGTTTGACTTTAAAGTTTCCCACTGATCATGGAGTGGGAATCAATCAGGGAGATCAGGCTGCTGGAAGAGCCTGTTATGTCGCAGAGCTGCGGGAGGCACAACAAAAGGAGAAAGGAAAGTGCGTAGAGGAATCTCTTTGCGTCCGGTTTGCTGATAATTGACAATTAACGCCCAGGCCTAGGCCCGGGCACCCCAACCAATTCCAAAGGGATCTTGACCTAAGAGAAACTGAAGACGAAGGAGAATCTAAAGAAAGTCAAGCATCCCCGGCCGAACTAACGATTGATGTCCCAATTGACGATGACGATGATTCAAAAATGATAAAGATTGGGTCTCAGCTAAGCCAGCAAACTCAAGAGGAATTGGTTGAATTTCTACGGGCGAATCTTGACGTATTCGCCTGGACGCATTCTGACATGTGTGGGATCTCGCCGGACATCGCGAGCCATACTCTGAATATTGACCCGCGGCATGTCTCGGTCAAACAGAAAAGGAATGGTATGGATCCAGAGAGATCTGCTACCCTTAAAGAAGAAGTAGAAAAGTTTAAAGAAAATGGGTTCATTCGGGGTGCGCTATATCCTGAATGGGTGTCAAATCCTGTGCTCGTCCGAAAGCCAAACGGAAAGTGGAGAACATGTGTTGACTATTCTGATCTGAATAAAGCTTGTCCCAAAGACAGTTTCCCGCTTCCCAGAATCGATTAGCTAGTAGAATCAACAGCTGGGCATGAGCTCTTATCCTTCATGGACGCGTATTCTGGCTACAATCAGATACCGATGCATTTACCTGATCAAGAACATACCAGCTTCGTAACCAATCTGGGACTCTATTGCTACAAAGTTATGCCATTCGAACTCAAGAATGCCGGGGCTACTTATCAACGATTGGTCAATCGGATGTTTGCCAATCAAATCGGGAAAACAATGGAAGTATATGTAGACGACATGCTTGTGAATTCATGATTTTCCACTGATCATATTAAAGACTTGGTAACTATGTTCAACATACTTCGAGAATACAGAATGAAGCTTAACCCACTGAAATGTCATTTTGGAGTTGCATCCGAAAAATTCCTTCGGTTTATCGTCAACGCTAGAGGAATCGAAGATAATCTTGAAAAGATTTGGGCAATCAAAAATCTTGAAACTCCGAAAACTATAAAGCAAGTCAAAAGTCTCAATGGGAAAGTAGCGGCATTGAGCAGGTTCATTTCAAAGTCCACCGACAAATGCATTCCCTTCTTCGATCTGATTCGAAAAGGAAAACGAAACTTTGAATGGACCACGGAGTGTGCAGGCGCTTTCTAAGCACTAATTCAGCATCTATCCACACCACCTATCCTGTCAAAGCCTATTGATCATGAGAAGTTGTATGTATACTTGGCGATATCAGAAAACGCTATCAGCGCTGCCTTAATTCGAGAAGAAGACAAGATACAGAAGCCAGTATACTACGTTAGCAAACGATTGACTGAAGCTGAAAGGAATTATCCGAAATTAGAGAAGTTGGCTTATTGCCTTGTTATTGCATCAAGAAAACTCCGACCGTATTTCCAGGCACATCCCATTATTGTTTACACCGACCAGCCGTTACGACAGGTCCTTTCGCGGCCTGAGACGTCTGGTAGGTTACTCAAGTGGAACATCGAACTGAGCCAGTTTGACATTACTTACACTCCAAGACGAGCCATTCAAGGTCAAGTCCTAGCCGATTTTATAGCTGAATTTACCGTTCCAGAGGACTTGCCCGAAACCAGTGAATCTCCCGAATATGTCTGGAAGCTCTATACCGACGGTGCATCAAACGACCGGTGTTCGGGCGCTGGTGTTGTACTTGAAACTCCCGAAGGCCGATCTATATGCTATGCTTTGAAGTTTGATTTTCATGCGACCAATAATGAAGCTGAATATGAAGCCCTCTTAGCTGGGCTAAAACTTGCCAGAGATTTGAAAATTATCGCTGCAGAAATTTACTGTGATTCACAGTTAGTTGTGTGTCAAGTACGGGGAGAGTATCAAGCGAGATATCGAAGGCTGGCTGCTTACTTAGCTCGAGTTCAGGAAGTACTGAATTAGTTTGATTATTACGCCATTTATTATATACCTCGAGAACGCAACCAAAAAGCCGATTCATTGGCAAAACTAGCCAGCACAGGTGAAGCTCAGCAAATGGGACTCGTTCCCGTAGAGACGTTATCTTCTCCAAGCATCGACTGGACAGAAATAGACTGGGTATGCGAAACCGTTCCTGAAAAGGATTCATGGATGACTCCACTCAGAAATTACATTGAGCACGAAACCCTGCCAGAACGCAGGAGTGAAAAGAGACAAGTCCTTCGGAAGGCCTCACGATTCACCATCCAGAATGGCATCATGTACAGAAGAGGGTACTCTGTTCCTTTACTCCGGTGTATCGCTCACGATGAAGTTAAACGAGTGTTGCACGATGTGCACGAGGGAGAACGTGGCGATCACACTGGGGGGCAAGCACTTGCCAAGAAAATACTTCGATACAGATATTACTGGCCTACCGTGAATCGCGACGCGTCGGATTATGCAAAGAAATGTGATAGGTGTCAGAAGAACGCTCGAATTCCTAGAGCCCCTCCTACCGAGATAACGCAAATGGTCAGTCCATGGCCGTTTGCAATGTGGGGCATCGACATCATTGGTACTCTACCTCTGGCAAAAGGTGGTGCGAAATACGCCATCGTCGCAGTTGATTACTTTACAAAGTGGACTAAAGCTGAAGCTCTTGCTACCATAACGACAAAGAAAGTAATCAACTTTGTAGTTCGCAACATCATCTATCGATTCGGTCTTCCACACACCATTATTACGGACAATGGAACCCAATTCGACAGTGCTGTATTTAAAGATTTTTGCGAACGATTTCACATCCAAAAGAAATTCTTTGCAGTTGCACACCCTCAGGCGAACGGACAGGTCGAAGCAGTTAATAAAGTTATAAAGTCCATTCTAAAAAAACGACTGGAAAAGGTCGGGGGCAAGTGGGTCGATGAACTTCCTATGGCTTTATGGGCCTACCGAACAATCCACAAGACCGCGACCGGTCACACTCCATTCTCTCTCTCTTATGGTTCAGAAGCTGTTATTCCAGTTGAGCTAGAAGTACCTTCTCATCGCGTGACATACTATGATCCAAAGACAAATGCTATATTGCTTGCTGAATCTCTCGATCTACTAGATGAGAAGCGTGAAGAGGCTAATTTGAGGGCAGCCGCACATCGAAGTCGAGTCGCCCGATTGTACAACGCCAAGGTCTGCCCGCGAACCTTTGAACTAGGCGATCTCGTCCTGAAAAGAATCTATCCAGTTCCTTCGCATATGAAGCCAACATGGAAAGGACCGTATATTATTGAACGAAGGCTCGGAGATGGCACATTCAAATTATCGACCGTTGACGGTCTTACTCTGCCAAGAGCCTGGAACAGCGAAAGTCTCCGATGCTACTACACATAACAGGCTATGTTATCTCGTTTAGTTTATTTTCCATTTTCGCAATTTTTTTCTGCATTTCGAAATTAGAATTTGTAATAAGGCAACTGACTTTTCCATATTTTCTTATTTCAGTAATAAAATGCAATCTCTTCGAGCCAGAGCTGTGATTTACTTGAAATGCTTCATATGACCATCACTATGCACGGAGAGCTAAGTTTCACCATACAGTGGGATTTATTCAAATAGGGAGTGAATGTGATGCAACCGGTCACTCACTAAGTGAAACCCGAGCTCGGGGACAATCCCTCACATCAAAGTCAAAAACGGATTGATACATGACAATCCCTCACTTAACTCCCGGTTCCTAGAGTGAGAACTAGACTATTAAAATACGTCTACGAAGAGGGTGGATCCGTCCGCCTAACGACTTCGTCCGTATCTGCACCAAGTTTGAGGAGGATAGACCCGTCCATCTAACGACCTCACTTATTAACTCAGGGTGGATGTGATCCGACCATCCATGATCCTGATACACCTTTCGTTCCCAGAGTGCGAGCGAAATCCAAAAAATATACAGCAGATGTGACTGACCGTCTGCTTACCAACTCCGAACTCCCAGAGTATGAGTCGGAGTATAAACATCAACTCCGGACTCCTAGAGTGCGGGTCGGAGTATAAACATCAACTCTGGATTCCCAGAGTGCGAAACGGAGTATAAACATCAACTCCGGATTCCCACAGTGTGAAACGGTGTATAAACATCAACTCCGGACTCCCAAAGTGCGAAACGGAGTATAAACATCAACTCCGGGTTTCCATAGTGCGAAACGGAGTATAAACATCAACTCCGGATTCCCAGATGTGCGAAACGGAGTATAAACATCGACTTCAAGTTCCCAGAGTGTGAATTGAAGTATAAATATCAACTATGAGCTCCCAGAGTGCGAGTCGGAGTACAAATGTCGATTCCAAGTCCCCAGAGCGCGGGCATATGACTTAAACCTAAGTCGGCGTGACCAACCGCCAATAAACAAATGAACATCCCCGGAGTGCGGATATGATCATCGACAATCGGACAAGCGTAGACAAGTGTGAATAAACCGCTCAATCTCCGCTTGTCCCAGACATCCATTCAGTGGCACTAGACTCAACATGTTATAAGTGAGAAGCAATCACTGACTGATGTTCTACAACTCATCCCCGAGACTGGGGGGCAGGACTTAAGTATTGACCATTGACTGAAGCGGTAAGACGTCAAAATTCAACTCGTTCCCTGGTCGTAAACCATGTCCACAGATTCCGGACCTGGCAAAAAAAACAATCAAACTTGACTCGGAACATGAAACTTCACCAGTGTACTTCAGACATTGAAACACTTAAGCAAATACACAAGAAGCTAAAAAAGAAGAGTTTCATTTCTACTATTTATGAAAGAGATTCGTATACAAGTTTGTTCCCAAAAAATTCCTACTAGCAGGGGCCGAACCCGCATCTATACACGACCGACAAAATGCAAGTCAAAATAAACCAAGGAAGCATGTCTAATCTTTCTTCTTCCTCGGCTTCCTTCTCGGTGTAGACCCGCTGGAGCCGCCATTATTTTTCCTCTTTGAGCCTTTGCCTTTCGGAGGTCGGTCTCCAGGCGGGGGCATGATCTCAACATCCTCCTCCGAGCTCGTATGAATAGGAATGCTTCTTGCGGGCGGAGTCGGAGGAACAGGATCAAGTGTAGAAGATGGAATGGGCACGCTGGTGATGAAAAATATACCACCCGGAGATATCATTCTGAGTGGAGCCGGACTGGGCGCCGCCATCCCGCCTCCAAAACTGCCACCATGAGTCGCTGCTGCCATTTCAACGTCGATTTGTGCAAACATCTCCTCTTCAGTAACTGCTCGAGCCTCGCTAGGGGCATCAGTAGTTAGCATTGAAGAACTTGTAGCAGGAGCGCCTCCACCCGTGATGAATGGCAAGTCAGCTAAAGGATCGCCATGACGGCGAAAGAGTTCTTCCATCAGCTGCTCATCAAACACAAGTGTGCTTCCCTGCGCATCGTCAAGTGGGGAAGTTGTAGTTACAGTGATCGCTTCGGTCATGATAGCCTCCTGCGTCTGATATGATTCTTGAATAGCAGGAGGCATGGCCGGTGCAGCATCGATCACTGGACAAAAATAAGAGAACTGTCAAAATTTAATTCAGATAAAGATTCCGACTCAAGGCAGATATGTGGAATGTTCAGAATACCTTCCTCAGTTTGACTTGTATGCGGCTGAACGACTTCAGCAACTTGCTCTGTAGCCGGAGACATCTGCGGCTGATCCGGATTGTAGGCAGAAACAGCTTGGGGATCAACCGCAGACGAGGATTCAGGCTGGGTTGACGCTGGAACTTCAAGACTCACCTCATTATGGTCAACCCCTGAACCCTCTCCTACTTCGAAGTGCTGGGCGCCGAGTCTTTCCTTTTCGTGCAGAATCATTGACTCGTGAAGAATTTTCCTTTCATCTTCATTCAGAATGCGATTCTCGAGTTCAAACTCATCCACAGACTCACCCAAATGCGCCTCCTTCTCTTCTTCAACCAATCGGCCCCAGGCGTTGTATAGATGCACCGGATAATCATCGAGCCAGGCTAGACCCCTGTGCCTCAGCACGTTAGAGTTGTAAACAACGAGAAGGTCTTCGATATCAGCCTCTAGCCTGGACTCGACTGATTTCACCTTCTCCTCGACCTCAGTCTCCACCTTGCGGACTTTAGCCACAGCCGCATCCCGTTCACCTCGGAGCAGAACAGCCTGCTCGCACGCCTCCTGAGCTGCGTTATTCGCATCATCCTTTTCCTTGGCCATGTCGGAGAATTTGGCCTTAAGCTCATTAAGTTCCTTGACCGCCGCATCCCGTTCGGCGGTGACTGTAGTATTCTGATGGCCCATCTCCTCTACCAAGGCAACATGTGTCTGCCTCAACCTCTCCATTGCCACGTTCGCTTCATCAGATTTTTTGGTGGCCTCGATTTCAGATTTCCGAGAAGACTCGGCCTCAGCAGTGAGCACTTGAATGATCCGGTCCCTTTGAGTGAGCTCGGATTCCATCTTCTCGATTGCTTTGGCTCGATCAAAAGCCACCTTGGAAGCCTTCTCTGCGGCCTTTACCCACTCCTTATACTGGGTGTAGATGTCATGAATGTAATCATGCATCGTGTTTTCCACTCCAGATGGGATTCTCTTTAAGTGAGGTGGAAAGACGTAGCCATCGAAGCATATGTTCAGAAAATCCTTCCTCATCTGAGCCAATTTAATGACCCCTTCTCCCGTGGGCTCAGTTGGGACCTGCTCTGCAATTATGGAGGCCGTGGTTTCGACTCTTTGGAGATGAGTCTCGGATCTAGAAGTATGAGAAGAAGGCCTGTGATGTGGAGGCTCTGGTGGATGTGGAACAAGAACAGGAGGTGGAGATGGAAGTCTGAGAGGAGGAGAGCGAGATCTAGATCGATGCCTGTATTCTTTGTCTTTGCCACGCCCATACCTATCTTGATTAGAGTACTCGCGATCGCGGTCTCTATTAGAGTCTCTCCGGCGGGAATCATAATAGGTAGAAGACTTTCGGGCCGAGCGAAGATTCCCAAGCATTGATCCTCTTCCGGACATCGTACCTGAAAACGAGAGACGAAGGAAAAGTTAGTGATTTCTTAGGTTAGACGATTTACAGTTATGAATCGTGTAGTGCAGTGAAGTGTATGTATGTGTAACCCCCCGACCAACCGGAAATGTCAGCCGCACTTGTAGCAAGTGACCCGCTCAGCTCAAGAGCTTTGTCAAGCTCCTCCATCCCGGTGTCGTGTTGAAACGACACATAATCTAGAATCGGAATATCAGCAAGCCCTTCAAAAGGATGCTCTACTTGCGGGGGAGGAGCCTCCGAAATTCTAATCCCCTGAACAGGCAAAGACATAACCACAGATTTCAATCTCATGGATTTAGAACGCTTGTAAGCAGCTGCCTTGCATTTTCTCCTTCCTCCTGAATCCTGGACATCGGAAGAAGGCCCAGCTTAGAGCTCGTTATTAGTAGGCGTTCTCTCCGGATCAACTTCTTCAGCTATTACGACTCCGAGCGCCTTGCGTTTTAGCCGCTTCTTCGAGTCCGCTTTAAGTGTCCCTTCCAGCCTTATGCTTTGCCTCCGTTCGATCAACCCGACGATTCTCAAGTTTCTGTCGGTCAGAACCAAGTCAATATGCCTCTCTTCGCCCGGAACCGCTTGGAGAATCCGGACTAACTCTCTGAAGTATCCACCATCAGGTCGTGAGATTGCGGCTGTGAAAAAAGAAAAGTATGTCAGTTTTGAGGTTGATTATTATTATCTCGATAATTCAAGAGAAAGATTGCAACGCTTACGTCTATCCAACCATCGCCTAGCAAATCCAGGGGGGCACCGAACGTAGAACCATTCAGTTTTAAAGTAACTCAACCTTCCCCATGACCTAGTTACTATTTGACAGTTCCTAACCGCTTCCAAGAAGGTTAAAGAAGGGCTGTCTCCACGACTCTTAATGTTAAATATATATCTAATCTCAATCGGCTTCGGTGGTCGAAAGAGAATCTCCATAAACAGAACGAAGGTTCTATTCAACAAAACGTATCCGTTGGGATGCAGCTAGGATGGAGCTATTCCAAGGAATGATAACATCTCCCTTATATATTGGTTGAAAGGAGGAAGTGTCCCCGCTGTGCAAGCATGACGTTTGAAAGCAGTAAACCCCTCCGGGGGATCATGTGGCCTATCATTTGTCCCAGGCAGTAACACGTCATCGAGAGACAAGTCGTGCCTTAAACAAATCCGTCCCAGCATATCTTCGAAGATGCCATACGGCACAGAATCTTGTGGACGACAAATAAATCGGGCGCTTGGAAGCTCGTCCGGAGCTGGATTTATAACTTCGGCTTCAATAACCGGTATCTCGATGGTTGAAGGAATTGAACTCGGGAGTTCCTGCTGCTGTGAACTTGAGGGTTCCATGACTAACTAGCTTATGAAAAATCATTGTTAAACAGACAATAATGCTCGTGTATCCCCAGTGTAAAGTGTGTAAGTGTGTTGTGTAGAGTAGTACTGTATATCACTTGAAAAATTCTACAGAATTGGAGAAAGCATGAAAACGATAAGACTTCAAAATTCAGTCGGAATGACCGTCATCGCTGACCGTCACAACCGTGCCATCCAGTTATTAGCGATCGATCCGAGTCAGAGTTTGTTAAAGTTTTGTTAAGTCACAATTCCATCAGCGAGCTTCGATAGGCAGTTAAATATGTAGGGTAATAGTTAAGTCCAGATATTCAAGAATGAAGCTCATCGAAAATCATGTTATCAGATTTTCAAGGTTTCGTATCCATCAAGATCCGGGTTCATATCAGTCGTCAGGAATTCGCTTCGAATCGATCGTCAGTGTCTGATTTCGAATCGATCAAGGCCAGAGGAACCACGGCTTCGTATCGATCACATTCGCACGATGCATTTCGTATCGATATGAAGGAATGCTTTTCGAATCGATCCGAAGCCAAGGACTTCGACTCAACCACATTCACTCGATACATTTCGTATTGATCGAAGGAGTATTCTTCGAATCGATCTGAAGCCAAGGACTTCGACTTGATCACTGGCCTAGTTTTCGCATCAAATTTTGGAGATAAAATTTCGCATCGATCGTAGAAGACGAGCCCACACAACAATCATTGCAGATCGACACGAAAAGAAGATCAAGACATCCTCCTCCGTACTCATTCTTCCCCGGATCGATTCGAACTCCATTTTTCTCCTCCTTCGACCTCGCACAAAATCTATTTCCTCGAGCAACTATCGGGCACGAGTTCGAATGGAATGGCATGAGAATATGGATCTCATCGTTTTAGGATTGATTTTGTTCAGTTGATTACCTTATGTTCGATAACTAGTTTAAGGGATTGAAGGATTTGAATCGATTCGAAGTCGAGCAGTTTTTCCTCTTCTAAGTCTTTGGAGCGATACGAAGACAAGGCAGAAGAATAGAAGGTAAAAAGTTAAAAGTGGCTAAGTCCACAGTATTTATATGGACTTGAAGGTGAATGGAATAAACGATTCGCCTCCCAATGGATTCGACTGGTTACAAAGCGTCACCACGGGATCGATTCGAACAAGCTGTTCGAATCCATGAACTCGAGTCTGTATCGATACGAAGTCTTCACCAAATCCATCGATGCGAAGCCCTTCTTCGTATCGACCACTTTCGACTCCATCTCCAGTACAGTTCGAATCTATCGATACGAAACCGCTGTTCATATCGATCAACTTCGACTCCATCTCCAGTACATCGATACGAGCGATCAGTTCGAACCCATCGATACGATTGTCTATTCGTATCCAATGACACTAGATCCATCGATTCGAAATACACAACAGGGGCTGTTCTGAAGGCATTGAACTCCATCGATACAAACGACCACTTCGTATCCATCGAACCCCACATCCATCAATTCGAAATGCTCATTTCGTATCCATCAATGCAATAAAAATCGATGCAAAGACAATATTTCAACCTTTCACATCGATTCAGGAGAGGATCGTTACGAAGGAACATTCAAAAACAACCATCTAGCGTTGTTACAGCGAATTTCACATCGGTTCAGGAGAGGATCGATACGGAATTCAATATAAGATAAACTGACAACGACTCGTGAACATCAACGAGAGTCAGATTAACATATATGCATATATGTCGGACTAATCTTCAATGTTCCAGATTTACAGGAATTGGAAACTCATTTGATAACGATTACAACAACAAATGGCTAATCACTAGCATACAGCAGTCAGTTGCAACAATACATGGTACATCAGTTGGCAGTCAACAGTTTACATTATCGAGAAAATCAATCAAAGATTACAGCTTTCATCGAAAAGACGATAACTATTCAGAATGAAGGTTGCAGCATTTCAAAGCACATCATTTTTCCACAAGAAGTACTTTGGGGGACAAATGTTAACCCGCCTTTTGGCAAGGCCGTGACACAAAGGAATTGACTAGTAACCAATGACGGTTCGTCTTAGAGATCGGTTATACACAGGCTCACTATGAATATCGACGAATTTTGTCCGAGTCCGGATCAAGCTAAAATTGATATGACATGACAAGCGAGGCTATGAGAGCCAGCATTCCAAATTTCAAGTCAATCTGAGTTCGTATGCTCAAGTTACGATCGATGCAAGTTGGATGGAATAGCCCCAATTTCGTATCCATCAGTAGGCCGTACTTCGTATCGATCAGAAGGCCTCTGTTCGAATCCATTAGCTTTGCGTCGATCGGCCAGTCCCACTTCGTATCGATCAGCTTCACATCCATCAGGAAGCCTCTGTTTGACTCGATCTCATTCGAATCCATCAGGGAGAGCCTACTTCGAATCGATCGAGTTCGAATCCATCCAGGAAAGCTCTGTTCGACTTGATCGGTCAATGTACATTTCGTATCGATCGACTCCGCGTCCATCAGGAAGCAACAGTTTGACTCGGTCATCCAATGTCCACTTCGCATCCATCCGAAAACTCCTACTTCGTATCCATCGGCAACAAACGCTTTCATCTGCTTCGCATAGATCAAACTTAAAAGCTTTCTTCGTATCGATCAATCACCAATCGATACGAAATGCACGCCTCCCATCGATGCGAAACAAAGCACAACAGTCGATACGAACCAAGGAGCTTTCATCGATACGAACTACGCAACCTTCATCGATGCGAATAAGCGAACGTCCATCGATTCAAACTAGACTGTCTTCATCGATTCAAACTGAGTATACTACAGATCGATGCGAAGGACGCGCGCCACGTCAACCTGCTAGCGCATGCCATCGATTCGAAATCATCGAGTCGAAATCATCGAGTCGAATTGATCAATACGAACGAAACAGCCTACCGAATGTCACCATTTCGTATCGATCATATCTCATAATCTACAAGTCCAAATGCTTTGAAATTGTCACAGGAGCTTACGCACGTGCCAAAGAATGTCCACGCCAAATTTTGACTCCATTGGATGAAATCTTGATCGATACGAAATCTGTTCGTATCGATCACGGATCGGGCCGAAACTTCGAGGGCTTGGGCATGTGGGCCTAGTCACGTGCCAGAGGGGGTCTCCCGAGATCTGAGCGAAATATCAGCCTCCTACACCTATAAATAGAGCCCAGGGCATACAGAAAAGGGGCTGCTTCTTCTTTGAATTCGCCAACGCCTAGACTCTGCCGGATCCAGATCTAAACTCCATTGCTGCTCTTACCAACGAATTTCACTGCTGTAAATCATTAATATCTGCTGTAACTCGCTAAAATCAATTTTAATCATCATAGAAACATCAATAAAGCAATCAACTTCATAATGGACGTAGGCAACACGCCGAACCACTCTAAATTCTTGTGTTTCTGTGTGTTCCTATTACTTTCAATATCTGTTTTTAGAGTTTTTGTTAGATGATCCTCTTTTTCCATTTAATTTCTTCACTTTATCTCTTCAAAAACTTCCGAAGAGTGTTGTGCCCAATTTTGGTACAAACAAGTGTAAAATTTCTATTCTCTTCATTTTAACAATTAAACTTAACACTTAAATTTTTATTTCCATTTTTCCAATATAATTAAATTTCCATTTTTATTTATATAACTCAAATTTTCTTTTAAACCCAAAAATCCAAATTTCCAGACTTAAGTTATATTTCAATAATTAAAATTTAACAATTCATTTAATTACATTTTTAACTTATAGAAGAATCAAAATTTCTTTATTTAAACATTAAAAATCCAATTTAAATCAAATTTTCATAAATTTACACTCTTAAACATATTTAAAATATTCAAAATACTTTATAAAATAACCACGGGCCTGTATATAGTTTTCTAACCTAGGTCAAGTGATACAGATATATATAATTTCAATCCGCAATTTACAAAGAAAAATCCGGGTTCTATTATTTCAAACCCGCAATCCCAAGTAAAATAAAATAAACAAAAATTGTTCAGGCCTATCATTTCAGCCCATAACGATTTTTCCCTATTCTAAAGTCCATTCGGGTATGTATCATTTCAACCCATAGTGATCTAATCTACAGGGAACTTGCAGTGTGATAAACAGATATAAATGAACAGTTTAACAACATATATTAGTAACAGATGAGATGACAGGTAAATAAACAGGTTTAACATCATATAATTAATAATCACAGACAGGGATAACATAACATAATAGTACTACACATTCAATTGTTGTCAATTCACATTTGCATAAGTATAAATGTCAGGTGAAATTTACTCACCTTTTTATGCTGGAGTTAGCAAATCAAATGACACAAACGAATTCCAGAAAGCACGATGACATGACAATAGACTCAAGTGGGAAGAGAACCAAGCTATTAATCTTGTGAACAACCCATAAACAAGAAAAAATATAAACATAAATATAATACAACATATATTGAGATGATCTTTGAAATAAAAAGCAAATGAACACAATTTCTTTGGCCATGCTTTCAACCATCAAGTGCTCGACCTAGGGATTTAAAATGCTCGGGTTTGGACCTAATATAGCACGGCTACATGGACTAGAATGGCTTGGGTTTGGACCTAAACTAGCAAGGCAACATGAGATGAAGAGTGGAGGCTACAACATGAAGAAGACAAAAGGACATGGCACTAAATGGAGTTTTGGTGCACCACAAGGCTCGGCCACATGCATTGTTTGGCTCGGCAATACATGTTTCAGATCTAGACAGAGGCTAAGTCGATGTGTGGTGGTCATATCATGGTGGAGGTGGAGCAATAGGGGGTGGCCAAGGTGATGTATGAAGGTGGTGAAGCAACTAGGCTAGGCTAGCATGCATTTTGGAAGGTTTTGTGCAACTTTTGAGGTGTTTGTCTTCATTTAAAGGTCATGGCCAGATCTGGTCAGAGGGGGTGGATGTGGTAGGTGGTTGATGGTGAAGAGGAGGAGGTGATGGCCGAGGCAACTAGAGTGGAGAGCATGCAAATATGTGAAGAAATCATGGCCAAAACAAGGCAAAAGGGAGAAGAAAAAGTAGAAAAAAAAGAAGAGGACATTACCATCTCTTTTTTGCCGTGAGAATGAAGATGGGAAAGAGTATTTTTCATGTGAAAGTGAGTTGAGAAACTCATGGCTACACAATAGATAGTACGGCCAAAACATGAGGCAACTGAAAAGTCAAAGAAATGAAAAGTCTAGTAGATGAAAAGTCATATGTTTTAAAACTTTAGCCTCTTCAAATTTCCATTTCTATTAAATCAAAAAAACAAATAAAATTTCAGTAAATGCATTAGAAAAAGAAAGAAAAATAAAATAGGCTGAAATAAATAAATAATTTTAAGAAAAATAGAAAAAGAAATAAAGAAATAGTTTATAAATTTGAAACAAGACTTAGAAAATTACAAATAAAATACCATTAACTATGGAAAATTATTACTATACTTCTAAACCAATAAAGTCAAGTAAAATAAAAATAAATGCTGAACAAATAAAGTGGAAATGAGAATAAAATAAGGTCTTAAGAAAATAGAAAATAAATAAAGAATTTCTTTAATTAATTGAAACTGGAAATTAGAAATTGTAAACAAAATACAACTGACACTGGAAAATGTCAATTACACTTTTAAAATGTTTTTAAAACCAAAATATATACATAACATGTTATTTTACCCATATAAATGTAAATTAGAAAATTACATGACCAAATAAAATATTATTTATATAATTATAAATAAACAATTTTGTTAAATACAGCAAATTACACTCAATAGTTAAAAAGACACAACTTTCACAATATTAATCAGATTTTAACGAAACGAAAAGCATTATTCTTAAAATTTTATTTACTTTCATAATAAAAGATAAAATTAAAAAATTCAAACTTTTAAATTTTTTAATTTAAAAGTCAAAGTTTGACCATATTGACCAAAATTCACATTTCTGGAAAATATTTTATTTATTTATGTTTGGAATTATAATTTACATCATAATCAAAATTTATATTTAAAATAACAAAAATTATTCATTTTAATAAATAAAATAAAGTTTTTAAAAAAAATAAGGAAATCAACTAAAATAATCAAAATATACAATTAAAATAATCACAAAATACATGGTTGTTACAATCAGGCCGCTAGGATGGATACTGGTCGATCTGGTTCACTCCTGAGCATAAAGGGAGTCGATCTGAGTAGACAAACATATAATGTACATAATCTATGTGGCTAATTAGTAGCCTCCATATGTGCTCACCGCAGTGAGTCACCCACTCACATCACATACCCCGTATGAGTGTCATCCACGAGCAACGAATAACTGAATAAATAACAAAATGGCGTCTCATCCATGTTCTACTAATCCATTTATTCAGTGCTCATACATCACACGTACACTCACCCATCTATATTCTATACAACGAGTCCAAAGAATAACCGAAAAAGTGTTACCGAAAATCCCTTATCAGATGGTATCACTAAACTGTTTATTCAGATTTCTCGTCACACAGAATAAATATTAATAAATTAAACATAAAGGATGTCATCACCATATCATATAAAAATCATCCACCAAATCGATATCAACATTGAATCACTCATATCGCATTATTCCATAGACACAAAAATATAATCAAAAAACCAACATAAGAATGGATTATTAAAATAAACAAATCATTATATAATAATATATTATTCGCAACATATAATTTTATTAAATTCACTTTATTAATTAATTTAAATTTAAATTATAATTTCAAAAGGTTTAAACCCAAGAATATTCATGTTAACTATATTCAACAAGAACGAATGGGTTATAATATTAGAACAATTTTGAAATAGCAAAATAGTTAATATACCAAGGCCAAATGCATGGACATTAGACAGCAACCAAGGTCAAGTATCTAAACAAGATTTGCATATAAATATTACACAAAAGTAAAGTAAAAACATGAGGATAATAACACACGCATCCCAAAATAACAAACTCAATCCATATAAACACAGAGCAGACACATTCACTTACCTGCAAACCAACACACAACTGTTACACACACTCCTACATATATACTTATACACACGCAACGCACACTCTATATTTACAGCCAAACTCACACTTAATTGAACACAACAACTTCCCTACACATCACACATATAGATGCATATATGTACACACTCACTGTTGCAAGCACTTACTTTCCCAAGCTAACACACGCATATACACACGAGCACACAATCACTCACACACATACATATACTTCTTCACCATGCACACACACTGGAACCCGCTTGCTCACCAGTCTTATATACCTAAAACAATCCCACGCACACACCGAAGAGACCAGCTCCAATGAGATGTAAAATGCAAACGTATATATGTATATTTAATTATATATTACTAATACTTGTAAGCATATAGGATGTACAGGCAACCCAAGAATGAAAACTACAGTAAAACTCAACTTCATCCATACATATAAACTGATATCCAAAAGATTTTATGCTCTAAGAATATTTATTATTATCAGTATATACATAGTTAAACTAATATAACGTAAAAACAATTTTTAGGTAACAAATGTGTTGGCTAACAATGACGGAATCCGAGAAAATACAAGCGTATCAAACGTTTTACTGCCAATTACCAAACAAAATCATGTGTATGCGCACACACATATATATTTATATACATATACACACATATATATTTATATACATATACATATATATATATATATATATATATATATATATATATATATACATATATATAATCATAAGATTAGATATAGATTGTGTGAGTGACCACTCACAATACAGCGCACACGCACCATAATACAATGTTTAAAACACACATGCACAACTAAATATACATGACATGCCTACATAAACCGATACACACACACGCAAGCAAGCCACCAAACTAGAGGGGGGTACTGGAAAATTTTTATTTTTGGAATTTTTAGATTTTTTCTGGAATTTTTCTAAGTATATGAAAATGTCTTTTATGTTATTTATAAAGGATATTCCAAAAACATATCCTGCAAACTAGAGGGGGGTAATGGAAAATTTTTATTTGGGGAATTTTCAGATTTTTTTCTGAAATTTTTCTAAGTATATGAAAATGTCTCTTATGTTATTTATAAAGGATATTCCAAAAACATATCCTGCTATAAATTTTATAGTGTAGTCAAATATTTTAATTAGAATTTCTATTATTTGTTGTTGGAGATGTTTTTTTATTCATTTTTGATTACCTTACTGGCAACTTGTAGATCTTTAGTCCAAGGGTGCAGTAAGTTGATTATTGAACTACGAATTAGGAACCTTGTTTTTTGTGTCTGTTCAGAGTCTTCTAATTTTTGGTTCAACATCTTGCAATCTCCCACTTTAATAATACTCATTATGTAAATTTATTTCATCATCATATGTTTCAAATCTGTTTAAGTAATTATCATCTTCTTCTTGTATTTGTTTTCTTAGTATTTTGTAGTGTTCATCACACAATAAGTTTATCATTCTACATGTGAGTTGTATTTCTGTTTTACTTTCTACTAGATAAAAAGTATTTTCTAAAAAATTTATTATTTTGTTTTTATCTAATTGTGGATCATCTGTTAATTCTAAAAACTTCTTTGGATAATTTTCATTAAAGATCTTTGCTATATTATACTGTTGGTTTTCGTTTAGTTTGGTTTGCTTTAGTATAATTAAAAGTTTTATCATGAATTTTTGTTCTAAGTAATTCTGTAATGATTCTATGTTTTCAATTTTTGGAAATTTGCTCATTTTTGGTTCTCCCAATCATTATCTTCTATTATTTTATATCCTGTTTTATTTTTTGTATTTATATATTTTTGCCATTCTTTGTAAAATTCTCTTGCAAATCTGGGTGTTAGAACAACATTTCCAGGTTCTCTAAATATATTGAAATTGTTGAATATTTTTACAAAGTTTGTTTCATGATCAAAAACATTGATTAGTTCTGTGGTATATTTTTGTTTGAAAATATTTACTATTTCATGTTTTTGGTTTTCTGTATGCTGTTATTGTTTTTCATAATACTTATTATGTTTAGCATAAATTTGTCCTCTAAATATTTCTGCATGTTTTCCATAAATGGATTTCTTTTTCTTAGTGAAGGTTTTTATGCGAAAGTTCAGACATAAATCAAAGATACTTAGTGAATTTATCATAGGTAATTTATTCTTTTATTATCTTCTTCCTCATCTCTTACTCTTGCAGTATTAGGTTTTAAAATTATGAAATAATCTTAATTATGGACCTTTCCTCACCTTGTCACTCTGGATTTACTTTTTTCCTAACGGCCTCATGCCTTGGCGGTACTTTTTCAATCTTTAACGAGCTTACGTCTTTTGGAGCAATCCATAACATAAGTTTATTTCAGTGAACTTAAAACATAGATACAACATCATTAAGCTAGCATCATACTAAGAAGATAAGAAAAGGATTACATACCTAGATCTCTTCACTTTTCTCTTGATTTACGTCTGAAGTTGTTTAGCTATGCATCGCTTTGTTGGAGAAGTAACAAGAAAGAAGATCAGCCATAAAAAGAAAACTCAAGCTTTTATTTGATACAATGGGTTTTGATATACAATGGTTTTTCGATGATTACAATCATAAAGACTTGCCAAATATATAGGCAAGAATTACACACAATATTACGGACAGTTGTCCATTACAAACTTACAGCTGAAGGCAAAAGGCCTTCCACTCAAAATAATAGTACAGGCATTCAGAGAGAATATTACATCTGTAAAGCATAATCTGTCACTTAGAGAGGTCACATCTTGTCTAAAGTTGTGTTTAGTGGAGAGATAGTGGAATTTGTAGTGGGTGTCCTTTTGTCTTTAAGCATTGGTTTCCGTATTCTTTTTTGTAGTGGCTTCTTTGTCATCTAATAATATTCCTTTTGGTGGGGTCTCTTTTATCATTGAGACAGCTCTTCAGCTTTATCTTCGTCTTCACACTTGTAACGTCCTTTTTCAATTTTCAGCAGCATTTGTTTCTTGAAGTTATTGACCATATTCATTTTGGGATGGTAAATGTCAAATGGCCTTAGTTTGTAACCAAAATCTTTAAACTCATTTGAAATATAAATCTTCATAATTGTTGATTCAGCATAAAGTTTGAATTTGTCATCATCATTCTGTGTCCAAAACATGTTGTGTCCTAGCACATATGCTCTATAATTTCCATATGTTATTTGGTTGATTTCTTGATTTATTGGTTTACTGTCTTGTTTTTCTTCAGTCCAATCTTGGTATTCTGGGTCAAATTTCTGTGCTTTGATTTTGATTATATGTCTTGCTGGGTCTATGAGGTTGGTTCCCAAATGTGGAGGTGTAGATGATATTTCCAAGCATAATTCTGTCCCTAAAATTTCTGTAAAGTAATTTGTTACTGAAGAGAGGGGTTCCGGAAGTTCTGTCATTGTCCACTCTCCAATATACATTTTTTGTATGAATCCATAAGTAAGAAGAGCAATTGGATCTAAAATTATGTCTTCATGGACAATATATCGGTATTGTGGAAGGTTTATTTGTAGAAGAGGTGTTGAGGTTATAATGTTGCACTTCCAATCTACTATATGATCTTTGCAATCTTCAAACTTCTTTGTGCAGTGGATTATCTTGTTCCTGATAATCTTCCAATTTATTTTTAATCCTCTGATGTCTACTCCTGAGCTTTTTACAAAAAAATCATATATTTTTTTGTAATTTGACAAATTTGTGTTTTTTGAGGGAAGCATGTATTTGATTTCTTTGTCAAAAGAGTCGACAAAACACACAGTGTTTTGGTTTGTAATGGTCGGTTGGGTTACCTCTGTTTGTGGTATATGGCCAAATTGAACCATTTTCCCTTTATTTTCTTCTACGGCTTTCTGTTTGTATGAGACCATGTTCTGTTTGTATGAGACCATGGGTTTAAGGCTAAGCTCATTTTGTGATGGTTCATCTTTAATGAATTTTCCTGTAGTTATGTCCAGGATTTGTTTAACACTTTCGGAAATAACATAGTTATTCCCAAACTGCCTTTCCATAGCTATTTTAGCTGTTTCCCAGTCTGTGTAACCTTTTTATTTTGGGATTCCATATCTTGGATCTTTTTCTATTTCTTCGATTTTTGGAACCAGTTCTTCCCAAGTTGAATATATTCCAGCATTTAGTCCATTGAACAAGCAGTAATGAGTATACTTCTATTTTGTTTTATTCTGGAATTCATTTACTAGGGTATACAAGATACTAAGCTTTCGTTTGTTATCTTTAGGATCTATAGTTAGATTCCAAATGTTATCTAATAAAGTCCGTTGATCTTCTATGAGCTGAGCTGTTGTTTTAAACTTGTTTTGTCTGTATATCTTGAGGAATTTTTTGCTATCTTGGTTGGATGATGTCGTGTCTGTATTTTCTTCTCTATACATACAATTATATTCTGTTAATTCTTGGTCTAGAAATAATCTAGAAAGTTTGTCTGGTAGGAAATTTGTTTTTCCTTTTATATGTTCCCAATTTATTTTTGTACCACAATTGAATATTGCACTTTTAAAATTTAACCATCTGTTATTTAAAATTCCTTTTTCTTTTTTATTTTCTTAATATTTCACTATAGCCTCGCAATCTATTCTGATTGTTATTTCTTTATGAGAAATGATGAATAATTTAAACGCCTCAAGGACATAAATTATTGCAAGTATTTCATAATCTAAGGATGTTAAAAATCCTTTTTCTTTGTAAATTCCTGAAGCATATCTGCAAATTCTTTCCGCAGATTTTGTTTCATATTTACTTGGTTTGTTTAATAAAATTCCTCCCCATCCATGGGATGGTCCATCTGTCTCTATTATTAGATAATCTGTACTAAGAGGTAAGGCAAGGTTTTAAGTTTTTTGCTAAATCTTTTATTATTTGGATTTGTTTGGTATCTTCTATATTAAATTCTCTTTTCCCTTTAGGGCTTGCTTTGTTATAAAGTGGTCCAGTATAATTTGATAGACTTTTTATTTATGGTCTAGCATAATTTACAAGTCCTAGAAAGGCTTGCAATTGTTTTAAATCTTCAATTTTGTATGGAAATTCTAATATTTTTCTTGTTATATGGGGTTGTAGTTCAATCTGTCCTTTACCTATTTTTGTTCCCAAAAATTCTATAGTATTTTTGAAAAGTTCTATTTTCTTTTTGGATATAATTAGTCCATGGGCTTCTATTAATTTTAATACACTATATAAATGTGATATATGTTCTTGTTTTGTTTTAGAAAAAACAAGTATATCGTCTATGTATACACAAGTGTAATTGTTGCAATTTTGGAAAATGTTATCCATTTTCCTTTGGAATATTTGTGGTGCGTGTTTTAATCCAAATGGCATTACTAGCCATTTGTAATGTCCCTCACTATATGTAAATGCAGCCCAAGGTATAGATTCAGGATGCATTTTGACTTGCCAAAATCCTTATTTTAAGTCAAATTTAGAAAACCATCGTTTTCCTTGTATTCTATTTATTAATACATCTTTGTTTGGTATACAATATCCATCTTCATGGGTATTGTCATTTAATCTAGTATAATTCATAACCATTCCAGACTGTCCTCTTTTCCTTTCTGATTCTTTTTGTACTATAAAGGCAGCTGTTCTATGTCTAGAATCTAAAATCTATTTTTCTTATAACATTTAAATCTGTTAATATTTTTATATGCATTTTGAATTCTTTTGCAATCCAATTGTCATATTTTGGAGATCCTATCTTTATTGTTATATCAGGATTTATTATATCGAATTTGCATTATATTGGGTTTCTATCCCAATGTTTTAATGGTTTTTCTCCAATAATTTCTATTTTTTTCTAATCTTGAAATGATATGGTCTATATCATCTGTAGTAATTAATAGCTTACTTATTTCTCTTGGGTTTATAATTTGCATGTCTCTTATAAATCCTTTTCTTTTATATTCATGATTTGTAATTAATTCGTTTTTCTATAATCATACTGCTATTTGTATTATTGTTTTTAAGTGTCGATTCACTTTCTTTATTTTTTATTTTGCATTGTCCAGGGATTGGGCAATTAAAATTTTTTTTTTGTCTTTACTAGTCCCACCACTCTTCTCAAGCACAAATTCTAATAAGATAGGGGTCAAAGTAGTCTTTTTTGAGATTTGTTTGTAATCCTTTTCTTATCTTCTTAGTATGATGCTAGCTTGATGATGTTGTATCTATGTTTTAAGTTCACTGAAATAAACTTAAGTTACAGATTGCTCCAAAAGACGTAAGCTCGTTAAAGATTGAAAAAGTACCGCCAAGGCATGAGGCCATTAGGGAAAAAGTAAATCCAGAGTGACAAGGTGAGGAAAGGTCCATAATTAAGATTATTTCATAATTTTAAAACCTAATACTGCAAGAGTAAGAGATGAGAAGAAGATAATAAAAGAATAAATTACCTATGATAAATTCACTAAGTATCTTTGATTTATGTCTGAACTTTCGCATAAAAACCTTCACTAAGAAAAAGAAATCCATTTATGGAAAACATGCAGAAATATTTAGAGGACAAATTTATGCTAAACATAATAAGTATTATGAAAAACAATAACAGCATACAGAAAACCAAAAACATGAAATAGTAAATATTTTCAAACAAAAATATACCACAGAACTAATCAATGTTTTTGATCATGAAACAAACTTTGTAAAGATATTATATATATATATATATATATTCGTATACATAGATCCAGACACACATATACCAATTTACAATCTAATGCATACACATATACCCAGTTTTGTACCCAAAAATAATACACATGCACACATGAAAAACAACAGCACCTTCACTGCCTAATTAAACATAGCAATGCAAACCCACAAAACGCTTAAAAATGCTCATATATATATATATATACACAAATACACATATACTCTTCCAATCAAACACACTTTGTTCACTGAAGATTCTATGCAGGGATGATGCACATGAATATAGGTTATTTAAGTATACGATATAAGCATATAAATTATTTGATTAGCATAGCTTTTGTGAGAGAATTCTAATCTAAAACTTGCGTTATCTTCTTCTCCTGCTTTATTCTTAAGCACCCACGCAAAATCCCCACCAAATAATCTAAACTTGAATTTCTTTTCACCGTAATTGCAAAATGATGAAGACATTCCCATATTTATATTACATAATTTATATAATTTATGAGATTGATTGTTGAATTTTTAGTAGAAGAATATTCATGAGAAGTAAGCAGCAGAAGATAGTAAATTAAACAAGAGATGAACGAATAAAATCTTGACAAAGAAGATTCTGGAAATAGGTTTGGGTTTAAGGTTTATGGACTTAGGCTTGAGAATATTGGGTTTGGATTAAAAAATTTATTTTCATTTTTCTTTTACTTATACAGCTAAATTGTATTTAATACAAATAATTACAAATTTTTATTTACAATACATTTCATCTCCAAACTATTATTTTGTTTCACATTTCATCACCCTTTAAAAAAAATATTTTCCACATTTTAAATTTTAAATATTACAATTTCACAATTTAAACCATTTATTAAATAATTTCAAAACCAATTTATCGGACTAAATCTCCAAATTCCAAATTAATTAACTAAATTATAAATATTAACTTAAATTAATTATTACTTAAAAATCTGGGTTGTTATAGACTTCTCCCTTAATAAAATTGCGTCCTCGCAATTTCCCTTCGGGAAAATATATAACAATCCAAATTTTCCAAATATTTAACAAAAGTAAAAATTTACTTTTTAAATTTTCAAAATTACTTTATTTAAACAATCCACTTTTTAACGTTAAATAATAATAAATTATTTTCAAAAATTTATTTTATTTGATTCAAACATAATTTGAATTAAAATTTCTCTTTTAATAGTCTTTAAATTATTGTGACAAAATTTCAAAATTCTATCGCAAAATTTCCACTAAAACATATTTTTCTATTTAACAAAGTATTTTCCAATGTATTTCTTAATTTCAAAG
Organism: Allium fistulosum; assembly: GCA_030737815.1. Taxonomy (NCBI): domain Eukaryota; kingdom Viridiplantae; phylum Streptophyta; class Magnoliopsida; order Asparagales; family Amaryllidaceae; genus Allium; species Allium fistulosum. Next base: position 1,153,611,342 of record CM060901.1, read on the forward strand.
CATTCTATTATAACCAAAATTATGTTTATATACTATTTTATTAACTCCTTCTATAAACTCCATATATATGTAATATTTTTCCATAAATTATCTATATCTTTCCAAGATATTGTGCCCAAATGCCTCGTACTAGTGTTTAGGAATCCCTATCGATAAAGTTGATCAGACGTATCGACCAGAATTCTTAAACCACTATACAGTCAAATTAACACAATTTCACTTCTAAAAGATTTCTAATTAAAACATTTTCTTGATTTCCTATTTTAAATATTCAACTCTATTTCAAAAATACTTTAATCTTCAATAATTTATGTATATCTTTCTAAATCATCGTGTCTAAATATCTCGCTCGCCGTTTAAGAATTTCTATAGAATACGTGTGCACCCGCATCGATCAAAATTCTTAACACACTCAATGGACAAGTTAACACAATTTTACTTCCAAAATGTTTACAAGTATTGCTTCTACAAATTATCAAAAAATACATGTTTCAAAATAATTTCCAAATCTTCATTTAATACTTTACTTTTAGTGTATATATGTACACACACACTTTCCAAATAGTTTCTAATTAAAACAATCACTTTACCACTAAAGTCATTTAATAATAGTAACCAATATTTATATACAATAAACCTTTGCTTTCACCAATTACTCATTAATTTTGAAAACATTTTCAAACAGTCTTTAAAACTCACATGTCTATATGTATATTACTTAACAAACCATTTCAAAAGGCAACTCAAAATAATAAACAACATTACATATATTTATTTATAATAAGAATATCCTAATAACTAAATTCATTTCATAGCTTTGATAATTATACAGAAATCCCAAAATAAAATTCAATTCCACTATTTCAAATTATCAAATAAACACAAAAGACTAAATAAGGTACGCAGTGGAAACTAATAATCTCGCTGCGCATTCTGATTAAACAAACCAAAACTCAATCTTATAATATCTTAACCCATTCAAAATTATAAATGCAAATATTATTGGTTGGACTAACTCCTTTCGTCCTTGTTACTCCAACCATTCCGTACTTCATACTATAAAGAAAATAAATTATATTTTTTAGTAGTTTTCCAAATATTTTGCTATGACCAAATTTGGGTAATTAGGGGTTTTCTGATTTGGGAGACTCGCCCGGTATATTTACTCTAGTGTTATTTTAGGAGGAACCAGAATACCACTGGATGCTCCATATTGTTTTATTCTACAGTTATACCATGCTTCGGTTGGGAGAGCCTTTTACTTGTCATAATTAATTTTCGGTTTTGATTTGTTCATCTTAAAAGTAATTTGAAAAATATATTTTGAATATAAAACCCGGACATTTAGTTCTAAATTTTGGAAGTATTTTGGAAAATACTGGATGCATATCATTTATTATAGAATATTCTCTTTATTTTGTTGCATATATTTGTTACATTACTTTTGGTTGCATCATGTTATCTGATTGCATATGGTTGTTATAGTGTTTATATTACATATGTTTATGATAGGAAAAATATAATTAATCAAGTTTACTGAAAACCAAGAAAGTAAATCGATTTTCTTAGGTTGGTAATTACTTCTTCCACCCCATAATAATTTCGGGGATGAAATTTTTTTAAGGGGGGAGAGTGTAACGACCCTTAAATTAATCGCTTTGAATTTGAATATTTAAATCATTTTAAATATTTAAATAATGGATTTCAATAACCAAATAAACAACTTTTAACTAATAATTAATGATGTTAAAAATCACTTTCAAAATATGTTTACTAAAATATTTAGTTCGATAAAAAATTGAAAATGTGATCGGGAATTCATTTTCTGAATTTTCGATTTCTCGTCGGCTAAAAGTAACCAGAAATGTCATAACACCTTTTATACACTAATACACTTCACCTTACTTTGATAGATTCTCTTTGAGTCCTTGTTCCTTAGTAATAGCTTCTCATGAGAACTTCATCTTAATAAACTCCTTTTGGCTTCTTTTGGAAGCTTATTTTCAATGGCTTCTTTTGGAAGCTTTGTATGCTTATATAACTAGCTTTTCCTAACTTTGATTTCACTTTTCCATTTCCTTTTCATGTTCAAAACTTCCTAAGATTTTAACCACGATTCCATGGCTTCTCAAATACTTTCCAAGTTACAAAAATCTATATATTTCTACTTAAAATCTCTTCCTAAGCTTTCTAAAACACTTACACACTCATCTCTTCCCTTCATTTTCAAAGTTCAAGCCCTTTACCCATCAAGGTCGTACCATATACTTCTTAAGGCCAAACCTTTATGGTGATTTAAAGCACTTAAAGACTTCATTTTCGAAGATTATACAAAGATCTAGTCATATTTGCAAAGATAGTGCAATTCCAATTAAGTTAGCAAGCATTTTTGTTGAGTAAAGCTTCCTCTTTTATGCAAAGTTTTAAACTTTTATTGTTGATAATAATTGTGGTTGAATTGTTGCTTGGGAATTAACGTGCTTGAGTTTTTATATACTTGTTATATATGATTTCATAATACGATAATGAATTGTTTAGCGTTGATGATGTTTGGCTCGGAAATTATTTAAACACCCCTTAGTAATTCGGCCATAACTTTTGCAAAATTAATTGGAATTTAGATTTCTTTAATGATCTGGAAAGCTAACTCAAAGGACTACAACTTTTACGTTTATGATATTTTAAGTTTTAAATATCTTAGTTACTGAAATTGAGGTGCAAGTTCGGATAAGTTAGTGAGCATTTAGTAAGTTCGATGAAATATTGGTAGTTAAAGTTAATTATTTATAAGTAAATGCTCTCTGTATATTGGTAGTTAAAGTTAATTATTTATAAGTAAATGCTCTCTATATGTTATTTAATAGTTGATTACCTTGTATATAAGTTCATACCTTGCTATGTGATGTTGGTTGTGTTGTAATGACATAAGTTTGTTTGCCGAACTGCCCGTATAGCGATAGTCGTTATATCGACACTTTTGGAAAATCACTTCTTATCGAAACCGTTTGATTTCATCTTCATGCTTGCAATTGTTTTACAAGTTAAGCAAGATTCTAATTGATGATGTTTTTAAAAATAATTAATTATTTTAATAATGATTATTTAATTTAGTTAATTATTTAATTAATAAGGATTAAGGTTAACTAATTAACTTATTAATGATGTGTTTTAAATTTAACTAATTACTTAATTAATGATGTTTTAAATTTAATTAATCATTTTATTTAATGATGTTTGAGGCTAATTAATCTTTTGATAATGATGGATTATAGTTAATTAATCAATTAACTAATGATATTTTTAAAATTAATTAATATTTTTAATTAATGACTTTAAAAGGAAATCAACTTGTTTTAACTTTAATTAATCTTTCCTTAATAATGATTTAAATTGATTAATCATTTTAAATAATGATATTTATTAATTTAATTTAATTAATTATATTTAAATTTATCAATTAATTGAATTAAGGATGTTTTAAGTTATTAAATCCTTTTTAAATGATGTTTCAAAGTTAGCAAACTCTTTTAACAAAGTGTTTTAATGCTAATACTTGTAATGTGAGGCCAAGCATGGATTTGGTTTTTAAAGAAAAAGTTTGATTCGTTTATGGAAATGAATTAATTTCCGTAAAGCGATTCACTTATATGGAAACGATTTATTTGAATAATTAGCACTAAAGATCAAAGAAGTAGACTTGTCACTATTTCAAAAGTTAAGAATAATTGTGAGACACGACTTTGAGGTAACACTACCTTGACTTGTCTGGTATTATTGTTAACCAAGAAATAGTACAAGTTTGAATTCGATGAGTAGTGGTAAGTATACAAGACTTAAAATCCATATACGATCGTTTTATATCCTCGATAGTTGGTTTCTCAACTATCGGTTACTTCAACTTCTTTATTATCATCACTCTAAGACGATGTGTTGCTCATTTGAGCTTTGTTATCCTTTGTCGGAAATGACTAAACTCAAATAGTGAGTGGGGGCCAAGCTATGTGGGGTTGCTCCCATTAGGGTATTTTCACATCCACTCTAGATTTTATTTAGTTGTGCACATTGAGATGTGAAATACTCGGATATTCGATAACAGTTGGCAGGGTTCAGCTTGGAGGTTTTCAAGAGCCATTGGAGTTCTCAATTATATATTCTAGATGTATACTTTTGATAAGGGGGGTGCACCCTCCTAGTCATTGTTGGAAAAAATTTCTTTCCTTATTTGATTCGAACCTTCGAATTGTTTTTTTAATTACAACAGGAAGAGTCAACCACTCTTCGCGGTGTTCAATTATTAGTTTTGTCCATTCTATCAAGTTTGGACTGTTATCTTGTTTTATCCATTCTGTCCAGTTTGGATTTTGTTCAAACTATTTCCATTCTTTCAAATCTTTATATTTATACTATTTTTGCCCATCATCTATGTTTGGATTTGTTTCCTATTTTTCTTTCCGTTCTTATGTTTGGTTGTTGTTTATGTGGGAGAAAACCCGATCCGCGTTAGCAGTGTGGTCCCACATATTATTGTTAAATACACTTTCTTTTATTTCAGAGTTTTACTCATACCAGGCATTTTGTCTGACCCGATTGTTTATTTTCCCTAAACTCTTGGGCACTCAATTATGTTTGAGTAGTCCGAAAATAGCAGGTTTTTCTTTGGAGTTCTTTGAAGACAACGGACGAGCAGGAGGCTCCTTAGTTATCTAGTTACTTATTTCCACTGTATGATTATGTATGTGTATTTTGTATCTTAAAAATGAAAAGTCAGAATGTATAGCTGCAAATCTATTAGATGTAGTACTTTTGTTTACTCTAATAGCTCCATGTAGGAATAACCTTTTGTACTATATCATATTGTATTTTATGTAACCATTCCGTTGTGAGGTTTATCTATTCTATCTTGTTTTATTCACTACAACAAAAATATCTTTTCGCAACTGCCAAAAACAGTTGTAATAGGTCTATTACAATGGGCGGCCACCGGTCTTAATATCCGGAGTTGTAATAGAGCTGGAGATTTTTACAACTATCGTTGACGGTTGCATGAGCAGTTGTAAAAAACATTTTTACAACTACTTTTGACAGTTGTGGTAAAGTCTATCGTAACTGCATTGACAGTTGTAATAGGTCCCTTTTGCAACTGCTAATAACAGTTGCAATAATACCTTTTGCAACTACTTTTGGCAATTGTAATAGATTCATTTACAACTGTTATTGATAGTTGTAGTAAATCTTTTTACAACTGCTACCAACAGTTGCAATTCATCTTCCGACAACTGCTATTAACCATAAATTTCACAATATAATTAAAACCGATATTTCACTAATAATAACTACAATCGTTAACATTACTTGAAACAACACGAACCATTCACATTTAATAAAAGCTAAAATAATTCAATTTTACACCATTTTTGAGTTCATGATTCTATTACAAAACATAACCAAATCCATAACATACGTCAATATAAATACAGATACGTACTAATCAAAAGAGATCAATTCCCCATGCTAAGCAACAATCCTCCCAACCGCTTGTCCAATAGTACAGACGTATGAAGTAGGCCTATATGCATTAGCTTAAGAATCCAGTTGAGTGCAATCTAGTTGAGTGCTTAAGAATCCAGTTGAGTCCAATAGTACAGACGTATGATGCAATATGAATTAGCATATGAGTGCAATCTAGTTGAGTGCTTTCAAGCATAAGATCCTGCAATGTATACTCAGATGGTAACCAAATTATAATCAAGAGCTAATTATAACAGCAGTATTCATATAATTAAGCCGAAAGGATGTCAAAGAGGCAACTTGAATTGAACAAGAATATTAGTATACGTACTAATCAACAAAAACATGTACGCCTATTTGTCTAAATGTAAATCCTTTCAAAGCTTTTCCAAAATCTAAAAAAAACAGGAACAAAAATTCACCTGGCCAACATAGAGAGTGGAGACTAAATATACTACATAGCATCATAAGTTGCCAACCCTGCCATCATGAAACAACTAGGTCAATTGATACAAGGAGAAAACTTAAATGGCTGTATTATTTAATTCCCAATTATGCCAAGCAAATATTAAAGTTATCACCATTTCAATATTCGAATGGCTGTCTTATTTATAATTATAAAAAATATGCCATTAAATGGAGCACTAACATACAAAATCTCCTGACTTCATTCATTTGATTATCCAAGCATGCCAAAATAAACAACAACTACAGATATGAACAATTTTATAGTCATTCTTTATTTTATGTTTATTATTATTACACACATATATTTATAATACCACATAAGTAAATATCACATTTTGTATGTACTATATAAATATAAATATATTATATATGTTCAATTATAAATTAGTGAAGCTTACATGCACATGTGGATGTACACAAATACCAAAAAAGTTGATAATAAAAAAATCCTAGTAAGATATAATACATTACCAAGATTTGGAATAGTGAAATAATAGAATTGCACACTAAAAACAAAGGTTACGCACAAATATACTTTAAAACTGAACATGAGCAGAGAAAAGAAAGATGAGCAAGTACAGATATAAGGACTCAGCTAACTAAAGACAAGACCAGGGTGGTCAAGTGCAGAACCAGGTGAGAAAATTGCCTGACATACGAGTCAGAAAACTGAAGGTGAGAAAAAATGTAAAATGATCTGCTTATTTTAGTAAGAAATAATGAATACACAAAATTGAGGAAATGAAATGTAGAAAGAAAAGATAAAAACAGAGTCCAAAACCTAGAGATTGTTTCTTTCTTTACAAATTAGATAGTATGAAATTTTCTATAAACATGCATTCTCTATTACAACAAATAAACAACTTATTTTTATGAATAAACCGATACCTTTCGTCAAATCAGATTGTTTCTTTCTTTACTCCTAAATCGATACCATTTGTCAAAATGCTTTTTATGAATATTCATGCATTCTCTATTACAACAAATAAACAACATATTTTTTCTCTTACAACTACAGATTTGTTGGTTTAAATAAGGACTAGTTCTACCAAATCACATAGTGAGCTGTAATGATTCAGTGGACATTATCAACTTCCAAGTCAACTGTATTGCAAGTAAACTATAATGAAAATCCTAGATTATACAACATATATATTCGTTGTTGCAATGTAACACACTGCCTTCAAAAGCGCACTGCCTCTAAAGGCGGTGCAAATTGCAGCACTGCCTTGGAATGGCAGTGCACACACTGCCTTTAAAAAGTAGTGCAAAATACATTTGCACTGCCTTCAAAGGCAGTGCACACATGCACTGTCTGTAACACGCAGTGCCGCATGATGCTGCTGCACGTGCACAGAAATGTCTGTAACACGCAGTACCGCATGATGCTGTTGTACTTGCACACATCCTACTAGTTTCAAACAACTCATCTCATAAGCCATTGTTATAGTTTAGGTAAGTAGTCAATGTATTATTTTATTTGAGTAATTTATATACAAAGTTCAAGATGATTACCTCTTCTTGATGTTGCTCATTCTTACCCATGGATGCAACAAATTCAAGCTTCTTTTACAAAGTGATCAACCTGGTAAAAAAAATCCATTAATTTTGAATCTTACCAACGGATTACAACCTCCACTACCATCTCCTTCACGATCACCTATCAACGGAATTTCAATTTGAATTTGTAATCAACACCACCAATAAAACTTTTTGAAATAAGTGTTTTGGCCATCAAAGTTTTTGCGCTTATAGCAAATATTCATCCATTAATTTTTTCATTAACTAAAAAATGAATATATTTAGCTATTAGACGAACGTACGTGCGATTTATACTAATAATAATAATAATAAGGAATGACTGTGAAAGTTGATTCTTACATAAATGTTATTCGGAGTAAACTGGAAACTTAGTATAAAAAAAAATATAATAACAGTTAAAGTTGATTTTTACATCTTCTCTAACACAAACTAATAATCACGCCTAAGTAGGATTAATTTACCATGCGCGTTTCTATCAAGATAACAAATAAATGGGGCATCAACATGTTTAATCCAAAGAACAGCTAATATGATAGGCAAGCGTCCGATCTTGGCTTAAGCCCTTGACTGAAGAAGATGTTTCATTATCACCACTAATTTTGGCTGCATACTGATACGGTCGACGAACAGGCGGCAAAAGCAATGCCAGAGACTTCTCCATTGCCAGCAGACGTTAGCATTTACTGTACAAAACATAGTTTTGAATGTTTCACTTATTCTCAACTACGTACTGATTTCCATATTAAACAAGTGGCTCTGGGATGAACATCAGTGTCAAAATGCTTTTTGTTACTAACTATAAACAAATACTAATGAACAAAAGACCTTATAAAGGAAGCACAACTTTGATACGACTATAACGATATCCAAATTCAATACAACGGATCTTGCCAACCAATGTCAAATTTTGATGCATTTCAGCTAATTTCATGCGTATGTAATACGCATGTTAAAAGTTGAGTCATGTTGTATCATGGTCTTTTTTCCCCTTTTAAACAATTTTGTTAAACTGTTGTTATACCTATTCTTTTATAGGCTTATTTGGATGAAGTATAGTGACCCTTACCTGCAAACAGTTGAGAATAGCGTTTGATAGTTGTAGACCCAATGCTGCATAGAACATTAGAATAAATATATTCAGAACATGATGAAAATAAGATCTAATGAAGGCGCTTACGAATAATTGAAGTTTGGTATCGCTGAAAGCAAATCAGACTTTACCATAAGAAGAGAAAGTACTATCTCGGGATTCACACTCATAAAATATTGCAATGCATTGTTAGCATATTCCTGTGAAAGATATCAAATAGAAATAACCGGCTTTGCAAATGAACCAAGAAAATATCAGATACAAGGGAGTAAAGACAAGACAATACCGTGACGTGCTTAAATACATGATAAGTTGACGAACCTCTTGCATGAATGTATTTGCCACCCTAGTGGTTAATAAGGGAAAAACAGATCCAACATGTCACCAATGTCTACACAGTTCTAAAGACGATCTAGTTCTTTGTTCTAGATGCCGATGCAAGTGGTACTGTACTACAGGGTCACACAGCTTTATTTCTTCACTCTTTGTTTAATTCATGGAGGCAACAAATCAATATATTGCTAAAGAAATAAATTATATGATAGACCTTTCTTTCATTTCATATGATGTGCAACAAAAACATAAGCAATTTTGTAATCCTACACACATATATAAAAAATAGATGACAGCTTATAAACTGTAATTTGTTAACAAATTCCCCAACAAGACTCTCACCATAAGTTGGCCATGAGCTAAAACCGATGGCCCATCCATTCATTACTTTTTTAAGACGACCATGACATTTAGAAACTATAACTAATTTAAAAGCTCTAATATATATAATATATAAAAGGGATTATGTTCCACTGCTTGGAGGACAAAGTTTCATAGAGTTGTATAATCGTATCTTTCTGCTTTTTATTTGAATAGAATCAGATGGGCATTCCATCATTTTTAATTGCTAAGTTCAACTGGGATTTTCAACATCGTACAACATTCCTTTGAAGCTGTTTACATAGTGTTCCATTTACACAATACCAAATAATAACAATATTTTGGTAAATAAAAATGATAAAAATAATGAAAATAAATGAATAATCTTTTTTATTACAACCAACACAAACAAAATGATTTCAATTCAATTTTACTACAAATAACTCCAATTATCAATCAAACACTAACAACAATGAGCAAATAAAATCAAGCATCAGTATTGACGTTGTTTAATTTTCGATCTATACACATAAATGAATGAGTATAACAAATCTACTGCTAAATTGATTCGAAAGGTGAAGAGAAACTCAAACCTCGATTCGGAAGATTCGTCAATGCAGAAAACAACACTGGTGTATGGTTTGGAAATTCGTCGAAAGGCTCTCGGCAGGGTTTAGCTTCGATGATGGCAAGGCGGAGAGAACAACGTGGGATGGAATTGCGGTTTTAGGTTTAGAAATTTTGACGATGATGTTTATTTTTAGGAGTTTAAGAAAAGAGCGGCTATTGAGAATTGTGGTTTTAGGTTTAGAAATTTTGACGATGATGTTTATTTTTAGGAGTTTAAGAAAAGAGCGGCTATTGAAATGTTGGGAGGGAAATGAAATTTTCACGAAGCGGCTGTTGGAGAAGCGTGAAAAGAGTGCTTGGAAATAGATATTACAACTGTAAAAAATGAAGCGGTTGTCAGATGTGTATATTACAACTAGCATACGAACAAAGTTGTTAGAGGTAACCTTATTACAACCGTTAAAAATAAATAGTTATTATAAAATACCTATTACAACTGTCAGCTTATGCTAGTTGTAAATCAATAGTTGTAATATGGTTGTTTTGTTGTAGTGATTCTTTATTTTACCCAAGACAACTTGCCTTTCGGACGCTTGGGCAATGGCACATGAATATCAAGGATGTACTAAGTGTCATTCCTAGGGGTTAGAAAGGTGGGTCGTCACAGTTATGTATGACAATGAACCCAATGCTATATTATATATAGGTATTAGTTGGACTTTAAAATGTTGTAATTTAGAATTTAACATTCATTTCATTACTACAAATGTATGTTCAATATCATAATATAATGTTCTTTGTTTACTCTTTTATCTCATTTCCAGTTTATACTTAGTATGTTTATCTTCTTATTATGACATATATATATATGTGTGTGTGTGTGTGTGTGTGTGTGTGTATATGTATATGTATACAAAGTATATTTATATACGTATATATGTATCGATCTAGTTATTTGGTTGAGTGTTTGTTTTCAGTTTTAAACGTATCAACGTGGAGATGCATTTTCCAGATTTTACTATCGTGGTTGGATAGTGGATATTAGAGCACATTTAGGGTTTAGCCTAGCTTTTTATTGTTTTCTACTTTATTGTCATTTTATTTACATCATGGACTTTAGGTATTAGGATTGGGGAGTTTTGGTTTACTGTAATGTATAGGGGTTTTTGTTATCTGTCAAGTTTGTTAGCAACATCATTTTTAAGTGTAGAATAAATACATAGGTGATCTCCTCCTCGAATAGAGGATCACTCATTTTTCTTAAAAAAGTAATAATGCTATTACACATTAAATATATATAAGTAGAAAATCCTTAGAACATGTATTTGTTCGATTATAATTACAAATGTTCTCATAATCGTGGATATTGAATCTTATAAAATAAATACTTGTCCTTAAATGTTCCTAATCAAGATATGTCAAGGGTAGGATATTGATATATCCATCTAAACTAGTGTATGTAAAACTCTTCATATGATGGACGGTGAATAACTCATAAACGTTAGGGTAGCAAGGGGTTACATACATGTAGTTATTTCAAATAATTACAAAATGACTCATGGAAAGTCTTCTATAGGTTAAAACTCAAATAGAATATCTCATGTGCCGATGTGTAGTAGGCTTTTGACTTGAGAATATTATACTTTGATTATAGTCAATCACACTACAACACTGGTCCTGTAAAGGCCATAGTTGGCTATAAGTTAAAGCACTTGAAGTGAAATACTACTCAAATGAGGACTTGTCTCTTTCAAATAAAAAGTTAGTATCACTGTAATTTGTATTCAATGTAAAGCCAAAGCATTTGACCAAATAAAATCGGTTAATCAATAATTATTATTGAATTAGACCATGGCTTTGACGTTGGACTTCGTAATTAAGGATAGATATTATTAGAGTTTTTAACATTGAACAAGCTCTAGATATCTAAGTGATATAGTGGTGACAATGAGAAAACATGCATAATATATTGTTGCTTAATAATGTCGCTTTAAAAGATAGGATATTGGATTTCACCTAGATAATCTATCTGCAACTGAACTCTTATCCACTGTTGTGCTTCAACAAAGTCCGTGCACACTTTAATAATTGAATTGTTTAAATATTACCGACGGTCATGTTCACACATGAGAGTCATAAAACTATAACTCTCACTGGTTAATCGAAAATAATTTAACGAAATAATTTATAAAAGTTATAAAGTATTATGGAGAAAATAATATAACATTTATATTAATTTATTTATTACTTTATTAATAATACTATAGGTTTGGAAACTTAATTAACAGAATATATAATTAGTTTATGCTAATGTGAATCTGTACTACGCACCTAGTCGGTTCAATTATATAAAGTGAAAAAAAATTAGGCTCAATGTTACTATTATGCATAATTTCACTTACGTATAAATTGATTATAATAACAATTATGTCATAACGTTCATCAGCTGTGGAAGATGTGCAAGTAATGGTAGAGTATTGTCATGTGTTACGTTGAATATCTTAATAGGTAATGTATTACTATTAGCGAATGAAAATATCTTCGTTTGCATATCACTGTTAGCATTTATGTATGTATCAACATTTTTGTTTACAGACTTATATACATACATGTACACATATATATTTATGAGGGATGTGCATCACAGTTTTCTTACATCTTCGACTTTTGTCCATATCGATGAAACGATGCATAAAAATTAAGCAATTTTAAAATAGACCAACTTAAATAAATCAAAGTATGTCAAAGTTATAGTTCCCCTAAGTGGTTTTTGACATAATTATGCATAATATGTCACATAAATTCATTAACTGATAGTGTATAAAGTACACTTAATTTAAAGGAAACACAGAAATGTGCATTACATAATTTATGTTTGCTTTTTAGGATGTACTGAAACAAAACCATATCACTCTTAATTCGCAAACTGATAATTTACCATGAGGTAGACAAAACATCTATTAATATGGATGCTTAGGCATTCATTGTTAATTCCGAATCCTAACTATAAATCAAAATCCAATCTCAAAGAAGTTGCGAGAAAGTAATGTTCAATCAAAATTATAAATACATCTTATCATGGCAATTTAAACTCCAATTTTGATCATCTTAATATATATTTTTCCACTATTAAAATCTTCTTCGTTTTCCTTTGCAAACCAGCAGGTGCAATGTACCAAAACCTAGTAAAGAATACAGATATAAAGATTTAGCAAGATTCCTTAAAATAAAACTAATCAAAATAGTCAAGGGGTTGATCATTTTGAACCTTACCTAACGGAGTATTCAAGTGGTACGATCAGTAAGTTTGGTGAGGCATGAGATAAATATTTTTCATGTAGAATAATACATTAAAGCAAATATCCATATCATCATAAACTTCTATGTTCAGTAAATCTTTAAATTTTGAGTAGTTACAATCAGTGTTTTAAAGACCTGACCCAACCTCGGTTTGACCACAGTTAACCTTTGATCTTGCAGCACTACGGCTTTGAAAATGAAATAACCTTGCGTGTGCATGAACCCGCAGTTTAAATTTAAAACCTTGAAAAAACCTCTAAACCGACCTTCTTTAACCCACGGTTCTTCGAATTTGAGGAAAAACTATCGCTTTATTCTTCATTTTTTTGTATAATTAATTAAACAAATTATTTCATAATCTTAGCCACTAAATTATTGAATTATCATATCAATTTTGGACGACATAATACATTATAGTGCACATCTTACGAATTATCATTGAACAGAACCTTTTTCATCTTCATAAATAAGGAAATTTACAATTTTACGCCAATTTTTTTTTATAGTTATGAAATGTTTAAAAATAATTGTTTTAAATTTCAATATATTAATTATAATTTATTAAATTTTAACATTAACTGTAATAATTTACATTTAAATCAAAAAATTAAAAATTAACGATCAACGCGGTTCTCACGGTCTAATCGGTTGAACTACTCGAACATTTGACCTTGCACCAACATGGTTTGATTCACGGTTCGGCCTTCGGAACTATGGTTACAATAGATAATACCACCTAAACAAATCTGTTTTAAGTCAGATAACCAAACAATGGTCACATATCCTAAAATTCATAAAGCCAAACATATCAAACAAAAAATCAATCTTACTTCAAAAAGCCTATCATGTACTTCACCTACCGCAGTCGATTGCACATGCAATCCATGTTCCATGGACTCCACTGTAGCAGCACCAACGGTCTCATTCAACCCCGGAAGTTCTCTTTGTTGGAAATAAACTTAATTTTGCAATCTAGTTTTTTCATATAAGAATTATCTAGATTCTAGAATATATGGAATAATATGTTTGAAATTGTATGAGAGAATATTTATGAGATATTTATGGACTAGTATATTTGAAATTGTAAAAGAGAATATTTAGGATATATTTATGGAGAACCGTTAGATTAAGATAATCTCCACTATTTATTTGTGATGTGAACTCTTATAAATAGAGGTGGATTCACTCGTTTTGGATGTAAGAAAAAAATATGAACTTTTGTAATAAAGTATAGTAATAAAGTTCTCCTCCTTATTAAAAAAGATGTTTTTTTTCTTCTTCAATCTCTTATCTATCTTCTTCTACAATCAAATCTATTTGCTATTGAAGAAAACTTCCAATAAAGTGGTATCGGAGCTTGAAGATCCTCTTAAAAGATGGCAGATAGTGGCGTCCCCTTACAAGTCCCAATGCTCACTAAGATCAATTATGACAATTGGAGTTTAAGGATGATGGCTCTTCTTAGAGCACACGATGTATGGGTGATAGTCGAGAAAGGCTACACTGAACAAGAGAATGAAGATAGTCTAACTAAAACTCAAAGGAATAGTTTGGGAGACTCAAGGACGAGAGACAAGAAGGCTCTATGTCTAATCTATCAAGCATTGGATAACAATACTTTTGAGAAAGTTTCGGGATCAATGTCAGCCAAAGAAGCATGGGAAAAGCTTTTCGAACATCCTACAAAGGAGTGGATCAAGTCAAAAAGGTACATTTTCAAACTTTAAGAGGAGAGTTTAAAACTTTTTATATGAAAGAAGGTGAACTTGTATCTGATTACTTCTCAAGGGTTTTAACGGTTGCTAATAACCTAAAAAGAAATGGTGAAAAGTTAAATGATGTAAGAATTATGGAGAAGATTCTTAGATCATTAGATCCAAAGTTCGAACATATTGTCACCATCATCGAAGAGACAAAAAAACTTGGAGGCCATGGCAATAGAGGAACTTCTCGGTTAATTGCAAGCTTATGCAGAAAAGAAAAGGAAGAAGGAAGAGATTATGGAGCAAGTACTCAAAACACGAATTGATTCAAAAAAGGAAGAAATCAATCGAAGCTAACAAAGATGAGGTTGTGGTCAATAAAGAGGAAGAGGTCATGGATATGGATACAGACGAGGTTGGAGACCCAATAACAACAACAACAACCAAAGAGGAGAAAGATCAACAAGAGGTCGTGGAAGAGGAAATTCAAAGTCAAGGCATGATAAGTCACGCGTCTAATGCTACAGTTGTGAAAGTTTTTGACATTATGCTTCTGAATGTAGAGCTCCAAACAACAATAAAATTGAAGAGAAGGCCAATTACATTGAAGAAAGAATTCAAGAAGATGGTACTTTACTACTAGCTTACAAGGAAAATGAAAGAGGTGAGGATAATCAATGGTACATAGATAGTGGTGCAAGCAACCATATGTGCGGTAGAAGAAGCATGTTTGTGGAACTTGATGAATCGATGAAGGGAAACGTGGCATTTGGAGATGAATCCAAAGTAAAGGTGAAAGGTAAAGGAAATGTTCTCATTCGATTGAAGAATAGAGATCACCAATTCATTCCCAATGTTTACTATGTGCCAAACATGAAGAGCAACATCTTGAGCCTTGGGAAACTCTTAGAGAAAGGTTATTATATTCGATTAAAAGATAAAAACCTTTCTATAAGAGACGGTGCAAGTAACTTCATTGCTAAGATGCCGATGACAAAAAATAGAATGTTCGTTCTCAACATTCAAAATGATGTTGCACAGTGCCTTAAGATGTACTAAAAGGTTCTTCTTGGCTTTGGCATCTTCGATTTAGGCATCTCAGTTTCAGAGGATTAGAGTTGCTCTCCATGAAGAATATGGTAAACGGATTGCCTTGCATCACCCATCCCAATCAAGTGTGCGAAGGATGTCTACTTGGAAGCAATTTAAAACGAGCTTTCCAAAGGAGTCATACTCAAGAGCTAAAAAACCATTGGAACCCATACATACGGATGTGTGTGGTCCGATCAAGCCAAGTTCACTTGGTAAGGGTAACTATTTCCTTCTTTTCATTGATGTTTTTTCAAGAAAAACATGGGTGTATTTTTTAAAGGAAAAATCATAGGTGTTTGAGAACTTCAAGAAGTTTAAGGCCCATGTTGAAAAGGAAAGTGGCCTTGCGATTGAAGCCATGAGATCTGACCGTGGAGGAGAGTTCACATCAAAGAAATTCTAGAAGTATTGTGAAGATAATGGAACCCGACAACAACTGACGGTGCCTAGATCCCCAGTAAAATGGAGTAGTAGAAAGGAAGAATAGGACAATCCTTGAGATGGCAAGAATCATACTCAAAAGTAAGACGCTGCCAAAGGAGTTTTGGGCGGAAGCAGTTGCATGTGCGGTTTATCTATCAAACCAATCTCCAACAAAAAGTGTATGGGGAAAAACACCACAAGAAGCATGGAGTGGAAGGAAGCCCGACATTTCCCATTTAAGAGTGTTTGGAAGCATAGCTCACGTACACGTACCGGATGAGAAGCGAAGCAAGTTAGATGACAAAAGTGAGAAGTACATCTTTATTGGTTACCACACCAACACCAAAGGATACAAGCTCTACAATCCTGATAAGGGGAAGATAATCATTAGTCGAGATGTTGTGTTCGATGAAGAAGGAGAATGGGATTGGAGTTTACATAATGAAGACTACAACTTCTTTCCACATTTTACAGAAGATGACTTGCAACAATCAAGGATGGAACTATCAAGAGAGGAGCGTACTTCTCCACCAACTTCGCCAGCGATGAGTTATCGAGAAGACGAAAGCTCAAGTGAAAAAGTTTCACGCTTTAGAAGCCTTCAAGAAATATATGAGTTAACCGAACACCAAGACAATCTTACTCTTTTTTTTTGTCTATTTGCGAATTGTGTGCCCATGAACTTTCAAAAAGCTTGGCAAAGAAGGGTTGGATAATTGCTATGGATGAAGAGATAAAGTCTATATATAAAAATGACACAGGGAGTTAGCTTCACTTCTAAAAGGTCACAAGGCAATCGGTGTGAAGTGGGTATACAAAATAAAGAAGAACGCTAAAGGACAAGTTGAAAGATACAAGGCAAGATTGGTGGAAAAAGGCTACAGTCAAAGAGCCGGCATTGACTATGATGAGGTATTCGCTCCAGTCGCTTGACTAGAAACTGTTAGACTAATTATTTCATTGGCAGCTCAAAACAATCGGAAGATACATCAA
This sequence comes from Allium fistulosum, assembly GCA_030737815.1. NCBI lineage: Eukaryota > Viridiplantae > Streptophyta > Magnoliopsida > Asparagales > Amaryllidaceae > Allium > Allium fistulosum. Next base: position 1,153,628,685 of record CM060901.1, read on the forward strand.
ATGGATGTGAAATCTACATTCCTAAATGGAGTTTTTGAAGAAGAAGTTTATATCGAGCAGCCACAAGGCTACAAAATCAAGGGAGAAGAAGATAAGGTCTTGAAGCTAAAGAAGGCACTTTATGGGTTGAAACAAGCCCCAAGAGCTTGGAATGCTCGAATTGATAAGTATTTCCAAGAGAGAAACTTAATCAAGTGTCCGTATGAGCATGCACTCTATATCAAAATCCAAAACGGTGATACATTGATTGTATGCTTGTATGTGGATGACTTGATCTTCACTGGTAGCAATCCAAGTATATTTAATGAGTTTAAGAAAGAGATGACAAAGGAGTTCGAGATAACCGATATTGGGCTTATGTCTTACTATCTTGGCATTGAAGTAAAACAAGAATACAAGGCATTCTAATCACTCAAGAATGCTATGCTAAGGAAGTACTGAAGAAGTTAAAGACAGATGACTCTAACCTGGTCTGCATGCCAATGGAATGTGGAATCAAGTTGTCAAAGCATGGAGAAGGAGAAAAAGTGGACCTACCACTCTTTAAGAGCTTGGTTGGAAGCTTGCGATGCTTAACGTGCACAAGACTTGACATCCTATATGTAGTAGGAGTTGTCAGTCGATATATGGAGAACCCATCAGCAACTCATTTGAAGGCAGCAAAGAGGATTCTTTGTTATGTCAAAGGGACAACAAACTTTGGCTTGTACTACTCTATTTCTGATAATTACAAGCTTGTTGGATATAGCGATAGTGATTGGAGTGGAGATATGGATGATCGAAAAAGCACAAGTGGCTTCGTGTTCTACATGGGAGACATGGCCTTCACATGGATGTCGAAAAAGCAGTCGATTATCGCTCTTTCCACATGCGAAGCGGAGTATGTAGCTGCTACTTCATGTGTTTTCCATGCAATTTGGTTATGAAACCTGTTAAAAGAGTTGAATTTGCCACAAGAGGAGCTGACCAAGATTTTCATGGAAAATAAGTCGGCAATTGCTTTGGCCAAGAACCCAGTCTTCCATGATCGAAGCAAGCATATTGATACACGCTACCACTACATTAGAGAGTGTGTCGCCAAAAAGGATGTACAATTAGAGTACGCGAAGACACATGATCAAGTAGCAGATATCTTCACCAAGCCTCTCAAGCACAAAGATTTTGTTAAGTTGAGGGTTCTGCTTGGAGTAGCAAAATCAAGTTTAAGGGGGGGTGTTGGAAATAAACTTAATTTTGCAATCTAGATTTTTCATATAAGAATTATCTAGAATATAGAATATATGGAATAATTATGGACTAGTATATTTGAAATTGTAAGAGAGAATATTTAGGAGATATTTATAGCGAACCGTTAGATTGAGATAATATCCACCGTTTATTTGTAATGTGAACTCCTACAATTAGAGGTGGATTCACTAGTTTTGGATGTAAGAAAAAATATGAACTTTTGTAATAAAGTTTAGTAATATAGTTCTCCTCCTTATTAAAAAAATTGGTTCTTTCTTCTCCAACCTCTTATCTATCTTCTTCTACAACCAAATCTATTTGCTATTAAAGAAAACTTCCAACACTCTTCACCTGCATTTTAGTTCTCTCATATTGCCTGCATGAGTTACTCCTCGGCTCACTTCAGCATTTCAATCCACTTCACTTGCACATAAACTCAAATAAGTTGCACTTCAGATTTCTAGCAGCTGCCATGCACAATCTGCAGTGCCATTAAACTGTCTCATTCAAACCACGCAACCATCATTACAGTTCAACTGCCTCTTTCAAGTTATCCTGGAGCTCACATTCACAAAGTTTAGCTCAGCTTTCATGTTTTATCTTCTCTTCAAGCCATGCAGTCAGCACTGTCAACCGCCTTTACAAAGCTATCCCCAAGTTCATGCTCACCACTAAGCACGTACATTGTCTCAAAGTGCATGCTTAGAAGGTTAAGTTCATCATATACACTATCCTTAAGTTCAACCGCCTGTTAATGACCACCAAGATTAGCTCAACATTCATGTACGTGCATGGGTCTTGTTGAAAGTCGTTAATCAATACAATTTTTTGTTCTTTAATTGTTTGAAGAACTCTGTATTAATGGATTGTATATTGTCCTTTAAAATTGTATATTGCTTCCATGTTCCCTTCCAAATCTTTTTATTGCTAAGCTATGATATACAATCTTTGAGGAAGCAATATTTAATACCATGCTTATGATTCATTATTTTTAAACATAATGTTGTTGAATTTATAATAGTCGAAAACATTTAAATACTTGAAAACATATGCATAGTGAAAAAATACATCAAGTCTATGGACTTTATTCATTTTTTATTAGTGGAGAGATGTACAAAGTATGAAGCAACTTTAAAGTAGGCTAACTTAAATAAGTTATGTCAATCTTATACTTCAAATAAAACTGTGTAATGTATACTGAACATAAAGGAAAAACAAAAATAAGAACATGTAATTTGAATGACAAAGGTGTATATGCAAAAATAATTAAAAACAGTTAAAATAAAAGGTACATTAAACCAAATAAGAGAAAGGCACAAAGATGGTGTAAAAAAACTATTTAAGCCTAAGAAGGAATAAAAATTTAAGATAGAAACTAATACATATTAATAACAAAGTCATTGGTTAGAACAAAAAACATAAAACATAGATAGACATGCATTTCATAGTTTATATTAGTTTTTTTGGATAAATTCATATGCAATCATCTTGAGGCACAATATGCAGATTAATAATTTGTCATGGCCACGACACATATATCAGTCAATATGGATAACCATGCATGTGTAGTTTATTCAGATTCCAAGATGGAGGAAAAAAGATATAAATGGCGCACTTAATTAAAAATATAGATAAAGAACCTTATCATACCAGTATATTTGAAACTTTTGCTTCAATTTTGATAGTAATAATATATGATTTAAACTTTGAAAATTATCGTTTATTCCCTTACAAACCAGTAGCTGCAATGTCCTTACAGTTGCAATGCCTCTTACCTAGCAAAGAAGATGGATTTAAATGAATTAGCAGGATTCCTTCGATGAAATATAAATAAATAGTTGAGCCTCTATTTTTGCTTATTAGATCAATTCTAAGTGATTGAATTATATAGCAAGGGATCGAACCAAGAATTTCACCACAGAACATTTTTGAAATTGAGCAGATATTGCTGTCTCTAAGCATGCCCAAAGATTAATACTTTAAATTAAGAGGATTTCTACTTTGATTTCTTTCAAAATGTTTCATTTTGATTTTTGCATGTGATTGAACTATGGATCACACATGCTATGATTATATAGACATTGACATGTATATTACTGCACATACATTGATATTTTTATATCTGATACCATTGACATTGATGGAAAAGAACATGCATAAAAATAGAATAAATATCATACTTCTTGATAGATTGTGTGCATGGATAGTTCATGTCGATTCTCTCGTGCTTTTATCAGTTATTTGGTTTGTTATACATTGACATTGTCGTAGTTCATGCCTTTTTTCCATATGGAATGTCCCTTTTGTCACAGTTGTAACTGAAACCAGTTCCTATTAATTGATACAAAGGTATAAGAATGTAAGATTTGAAGTCTGAATTATTGAGGTTATGGAAATACTAAACTTTGGAACAGCATAATATAAAGATAATGCAATTTAATGTTTTCTAGGAGGAGACGATCACCATTTGATTCCATGTACTATATATGACTATAAATGTATGATCCAACACCAAGATTTAGTATTGTGTACATAAATTATTGACTAAAGTTTACCTTTTGTCCTCAACAATGTTCCTTAGTTGTCAAAGGCTAATAAGTTTGGTATCCAATTATAAAACTCTATGTATGGAAAATGTCAATAACAAAAATATCATATATGACTAAAAAATTATATATTTTTTCAGTTATATATTAGGTATATTGTCATAAATTGATCTTTATATATGCTATTGTAAATAAAAAGATTTATGTTACGTAAGCATATTGCTCTGCATGTTAAGACATTATCATATATAAAGAATAATTTATGACAATATATTACTACTCGCTCTTCTAAAAAATATGATAACATATTGCTGCTCACTCTTCTCAAAATTATTTTAAGATATTATCAACTATTCTCCAATTATCCAATTATCAAACATTTTTTCTATGGTGCTACTATATACACCTACTAATACACTCTCTAATGTCACTTAAAGAGATACTAAAAGAAAAATAAAAATCAATTCAAACACACATCGTACGAAAAAAATTAAATTTCTATAAAATTTTCAAAGAATCTCACTTCAATTTCATTTTTCAACTTGAGCAATTGCCTCTTTGTAGGTCGTCCTTGCGATATTTTAATTTTGTATTACTTGGAAAGAGATTTCAATTGAAATTGTATAACATTCTTGTATATGAAGGATGGTAAATTATCAAATTAAATACAATTTTTTTATCCAATTTCAAATTTGCACATACTTGGAAAATGCTACAATAGATATGGTACAATATATAAGGTATTTATCAATCTCGAAAATTGTTCTACTCGGTATGCTAGTAAAATGCTATGATAGATATAGTTAAATCTTTTATTATACTTGACATATTTAAAGTTACTCATGTAGTTTCCCCCAAAACCAGAATAAGTAAACATATAAGAAATTATGAAATATTTAAGGAAGAGAATGCACTCATTTATCATTTTATATTTCATATGGCATACGACCAAAGATAATGGTAATGTAAAAGATTGAGCATCAACCAAGGAAAAATTGAAATCATTTTAAGTGGTTGTATGATCAATGCAAGTTTTGGTCTACAAGGTTATATGTACTTGAAGACCAACGAAATCCCAAAAAAAAAGAAAAAGAAAAAGAAAATCCTAGGATCTTACATGATCAACTGTAATGAAGGAAAATCTTAGTTTAATATCTATATGGATATTGACATGTATATTACTGCAGACATATTGATATTTTCTATATGTAATACCATTGACATTGATGGAAAAAACACATGCATAAAGTGTAATAAAATACCATTTTAATAGAAAGTACCATTGACAAGCACCTTTGTCCAAGTGGTTAAGTGATTCGGCTTTGGTGCGAGAGGTCATAAGTTCGAAACTTGCATAGCATGATTCGAACGTTTATTGACATGTGATTTGTTGTCCTAGTGACATGTTGTATATAAAGTACCATTTCAAAAAAAACAGAAAGTACCATTTTAATAGATTGTTTGCATGGATAATTTATGTGGATTCTCTCATGTTCTTATTGGTTATTTAGTTTATTCTCCATCAAATAATCTTTATATGCCTTTTATTGGACTCCACGATCAGTAAGTCCATATCAACAACAAAGCCTTATAATTAAAATGTCGGTTATATAGTTATATAGGACCAATCAAGTAATTAAGACATATAATAGATTGTTATATATTGAAAGATTACCAGTTTAAATAACTCATACTAGCATTAAGGTTTTCAAAATGAGATACAAATCATAAATAGTAAAATTCAAATTTTAAATCGAAACAGGTTTTAAATCGTAAATGGTAGATTCAAAAAATCCATACTATACAGTTTGAAATTGATTTTGATGTCTGAACTTCTACAGCTCAACCTAAAACTTTATTTTATCTCTTGTTCCAATTTTATTATACTTGAAATTATTTTAACTTTGATTGTAGATCCAAATAATTATATTGAATATATTAAGTTAGACCGAATGTTTGTTTCTAAATTATGGTATTACCTGAATTTGAATCGGAATATAAATCAAATCATAAAGGGGGATATTCGATTTGAAACGGGATTCAAATCATAGGATTTTAAGATTTTTGACAACGATGCTAAGTATATAAGTTCAAATAATTAAATCTAACTTCATTTGTTAATTGCTTCCTTACTTAACCCACTTTGCTAAAGTGGGAACATATTTTCTTACATATTACTCTCTATGATATAGAAAACATTCTTTGTGCAACCTAGCTTTACATTTAGAAATGCTTGAGAAACATCATAATTTTATCAGTTGTTTGACTGAACATGTCTTATTTTTGTTTCTTCAATAATGAAATGTTACTTCATATTCCATTATTTTATTAAAAATAAAATAAATTAAGTAGAATGTAATTGACACAGCTTTCTTCATGTGGAATGTCTCTTTTCCCATAATTGTAACTGAAACCAGCTCTTATTGGTTGAACCAAAAATATAAGAATGTAAGATTTGAATTCTGAATTTTGAGTTCATGGAAACAATAAACTTTGTAACAAACAATATACAAAGATAATGCAATTTAATGTTTTCTTGGAGGAGACAATCACTAAATATTTGATTTCATGCACTATTTACGACTGTAAATGTATGATGCAGTACCAAGATTTAGTATTCATGTACATGTTTAACCTTTCGCTTCTATATTTTTTTACTATAATTTACCCTTTTTCCCCTCAATAACATTCCTTTTAAATGGTTGCTAAAGGCTAATAAGCTTGGTATCCAATTATAAAACTCTACATATGGGAAAGGCCAATACCAAAAATATCACATATGACTAAAATAATCATGTTTTAGTCATATTTTTGGTAAATTATCATAAATTGCTCTTTATATATGATATTGCCTTAGTGAATACAGATTTTTATATTACACAAGCATATCACTTTACATGTTAAGATATTAACATATATAAAAAACAATTTATGATGATATACCTAATTAGAATATGAGAAGGGTCATGTAATTAGAATATAATTTTAGGATAACCTGACAAAAATGGAGTTACTTTCACTATAACTTTATTTCTTTAAATTCTCAGCTTCAACTCTTCTCCAACATCTCCTTCTATCGAACTCCTTTTCTACTATTGTTGCTCACTCTTCTCTATTAGTGAATTGTTGTACGCCGTCGAGTTTTGTGACGATTGAATGTATTGTGTGGTCGTGCGAGCTCAAAACAGGTGGAAATTAATTACAGGAAATTAATATAATATAATTGGATTTGAAAATATAACTTCTGTATATGATCGAAGTAGGTCCCAAAAATTGTTCCATTGAGTTCAAAATAGGAGTATTTAACATAGAACACCAGCAGCACGCCTCGATTGGAGTTCGAGAATTTCGGGTATGTAAAACTGGATATTTTAGTGAATAAAATAATATATACCTACTTTTTGCCCATACCTTCACCCATATAGGCCATACCCACCCACGTGCAAAGCCCATACCGCCACTTCTTCTTCTCTTTTATATACTCCATTTCCAGTGAATAAAGGAAGGTTCCATTTTAAAAAAAATGAAAATCAAATCAAATACTAAGCTAAAAATCGTAGAACAAGCTTTAAAAATCTCGATTTGATGAGGGCTTCAATTCGATATGCTTATGATTGTGTACGTTTGAGAATTTGGGATGGTCGACGTGTGCTAGCCAAATCTAGGGTTTGAAGATTTTTGAAATATGGACATTGGTTTTGGAATCGAGGTGTGGATTAGTGTTTGTAGGAATAAGGCACACCCCGGGATGGTTTTTGGTGGTGTGTAGTTCATGGAGGAGGAGTGCGACATCATAAGGTGGCGAAAGTTGCTGCTATAGTCAAAAGTGGTGGGGAGTGTGCAGACGTGTAATATTGGGGTTGGCGGTGGAACATTTGCGAAGAGAGGTTGGATGCAATCGACGGATTTTGATTTCCTCAAGAATTGGAGAAGGAATCGAGGGGAAATAGTTCACTGTGATGGGGTTGTGATGCATAGGGAGGCATGTATATGCACGTTTAAGGCTTTAGGAAGAAAGGTTGGGAGAGGGATTGGTTTTTTTAATAGGGTAATTAATTTTAATAAGTGTAATTAGTAAATTAATATATTATTAAATTGGTCAACCTTATAATTGTGATAACTAATTCGTTTTAGGTTGGAATTGAATGCGGTCAACCATGTTAGGATCGTATTGACAAAATCTACAATATGAAATTAGGTTGTTTAAGATTTGATCTTGCAGAATTCTAAGCTAAATTCGAACGTTGTTCGAATTCAGTCAAAACTAAAACGCTTTGGCGATTGATGGAATTTCGATGAGTTAAACTCACCTTTTTGGTTAACCAGTAATGTTATATAGCTGATAAAAATTATTGATTAGAGGTTTGGATAATTTACTGTTTTATCAGTTGGTTTGGATTTATTCCCGCCCCTGGAGCGGATGACCTTTTTATATACCCACCTCGTAGCGGATGACCCATATTATATGATTATATACTATTTATGATGCAGGGGAACATGTTGGAGGGATTGAACATGATTCCTCATCATTGTTGATTTTAATTTCAATAATATTCTGGTCATATGAATTATTGGATATTAAACCTGATTTTTGGTTCTATTAATTATGACATTGTTATATGTTCAACTTAAACCCTGTAGTGATAGAAAATCGATATCGATATTGGTTAAATGTTGGGTAGGTATTGGCCTCAAATTAGTATTTTAAAATACTATAAATTGCCATTTGGGTTGAAATTGGTTTTTGAAATTGGAAATGATTTTAAATCTAAAATTGGGTTTTTGAAAATATTTTGTATTAAAGGATTTAACTTCTATTTTACTCCAACCATTTTATCTATCTTTTCTAAGTTATTTATTTATATTCAATATTGTTTTAAAAATTATTATTTTATATTTAATGTTGTTGTAAAGTTATTTATCAATATGTTAATACTTTGAAAAGTTAATTATTTAAATAGTTGATATGGTTTGAAATTAATAATAATGATTTATTAATAATGTTTTGGAAATTAATTATTATTTTTTGTAATAATATTGAAGATTTATTTATAATTATTCTATTAATAATGTTTTGAAATTATTAATTATTATTTTAAGATGTTTTAAAGTTAATAATTATTATTTAATTATAATGTTTAATATTAATAATTATTATGATATAATAGAGTTCTGAAGTAAATGATTAGAATTTATTTATAAATGTTTTCGAGATTTATAAATAGAGTTTTATAAATAGATTTGGGTTTTATAAGAGGAATTTTATAACATGGTTTGGAAACTTAAAGGAAGATTAGTTAAAGGGTAAACAGAGTTTTATAAATGGTTTTAGATATTTATAAAAGAATTTTATAAAAGAGTTTATAGATTTATAAAAGGAGTTTTATAAATGATTTTATGGATTTGTAAAGGGTTTATAAATGATTTTAGGAATGTATAAGAGGGAGTTTTATAAATGATTTTAGAGATTAATGAAATGGGTTATAAATGGGTTTTAGAGATTTATAAAGGAGTTAATACATTATTTTAGAATTGTATAAAAAGGAAAATCTTTCTCAGTTTTGTGAATATACTTATACCGTTAAGTTAAGTATATAGATATTTTCCAAGTATTGAAAATATAAGGGTTTGTGAATGAATCTTTGTAAAAGTATTTTGATACAAGTATTTACAAGATGATTTTAATTAATGAAAAGATTGATTAAAGAGGTTAGCGGTTGCTTACATGCTTAACCAATGTTGGTTTTCTATTGGAAATAAATCCCTGATTTGATTATTTGCTTACTCGATAGTTAAATAACCGACTATTGAATTTGGACCCAAAACGTAACTCTGGAAATATCTAGAAAAAACACGTAAGTTATATGGCACAATCATCTCCGATGATGCTGTACTATGCGAATAAATCTCGTTTCGTTCTCCTAGGACAAATGATAAGGAAATCCATCCACTAACGGTTAGGAGGTGATCTCCACTCTTATCTTTGATTGCTTATTTCCTAAAGAACGGGGTTGAGTTTACCAGAAACTATCGAATGTTTTTTCGAAGAGACTGGGATCAGATATGTTATCTAAAATCCACTTTGATCTTGCTCAAGCGTTTCGAAGTGAAGACATCTTGAAGATGATGGAATTTAAAGACGGAGCTTACTAAAGTGCAAAGGCTGCTTGCTATTGATCCCGAGGGTGATTCCAAAATGGATGTAGTAGAAGTAGTGCCTTTGGTTTGTTCATGTCCCAAACAACTTCAATGGATGAATGCTGGCATTGCATTACTACCCGAAGGGCAGTGTTAGCAATTCAAGTGGGAAGTGCTACATAAAAGTTAAAACGTAGCCTCAAGCCTCATCAACCGGGAAATGACAAAAATCGGGCATGCAGCATGGTCATGTGGGTCGCTCCTATCAGGGTATGGTCATCCCAAATCTAGATCGATTACTATCTACTCATGTATGCTTTGGGCCCCAAAGTGGGGTGATCATATCCGGTACTAGTAGCCAAGTGGTAGGCCAGTCCTGTGTTGCAGAGGTACAAGATGTTCTTGTCAGACCCAGGTGCATTTTATCTAGAGATGTACCATCGGAAGGTAGTCCCTTATCTTGTTAGAGTATGGAATCCATTCTTCAATATGAGATTTACGGATTTAGTTGTGCCCAACTATGCTGAAACGTGAGATGCAAGCATTTTAGCTATATTCATATCTTACTTTGACCTCTGGACATTATTATAATATCATTGGGTTTTCTATAGAAAATGTTTTGGTTATCGTAAGGTAAAAACCATCCATGTTTTATGTCCGGGTGTGGTCTTGCGAGATACCTTTATTTGAATGGTTTTTAATAAACATTAAATTCCATCTGGTTGTGTTTTTCTCACGCTAGTTTACCAGACTGATCCAGGCATTCTTCCCTTTCAATGCTCGGGCCAGACCGAGCATGTTTATAGATTACTTAGGATGCATTGGAGCCCAGGAGACGAGCTGGAGGCCCAAGATGTATCAACGTATTTCTTTGTGTTCCGCTGCGTTGTCTGTTGGTTGTATTTATCAGCAATTGTAAGAACAGGCTGTTATAACTGTCCTGGCTAAAATAGGTTAGTGTACTTTGATTGATGTGTGTATATTATAGTTTTCCTTTGTATAAAGATTTGTTGTATATTATAGATTATTCGTTCCACTATGTGATCCCGTGTTGTTTAGTTTTCTTCTTTCTTCCTTCTTTTCCCTTAACAATCGGGTTTTCTAGCATTCGATTGCTCGACACACAATACAATGAACGTATTAGTGTCAATTTTCGAGGGTCGAAAGGCTAGTTTGTTACACTTGCTTTAATTACCGGTTATGAGGCCGTGAGGCTACGTTTTACCTTTTAGCAAATCTCACTTGGAATGCTAACACTGCCCTCTAGGGAACAATGCAATACCAGCATTCGTTCATACAAGTTTGTTCTGGGACTGAACAAAATCGAAGGCCCTACTTCTATTACATCCTTGTTGGACCCTCGGGATTAGTAGCAAGTGGACCTTGCACTTCAAAGAGTGCCATTTGTAATTCCATCATCTTCAGGATTTGGTTACGTAAGGTAAAAACCAGTTCGTGTTTATGTGCGACGAGTTCTTATGAGATACCTTTATTTTTGAAAGGTTTTATAACATTAAAATCCATATGATGTGTGTTTCTTACGCTGGTTTACCAAACGGATCTAGACGTTATTTTCTTATAATGCTGGGGTCAACCCGAACATATTTTCCATATTAGTTTGGATGCTTTAGAGCTTCAAGAGACAAGCTGAATTCCTGCCAAACGTACTCGTGTATGTTTTACTTTCCACTGCATTAGTTGTTAATATTTATCGTCATTTGTGAGTATAAGTTGTTATATCTGTCCAGGCTGATGATAGTTTGGTGTACTCTGATTGGTGTATGTGTATTATAGTTTTCTTTGTAAAGATCTACTGTATATTACTCGTTACGATGTGAGATTTTGTTCTGTCTTTTCTTTCTTTTCCCCCAACAATCTATCTTTTCGGCACTTGGATGCTCGGCACTTTAATACCGTGGATGTATTAGTGTCGACTTTTGAGGTTCGAAAAGGTGGGTCATTACAGTTCTGATTGGAATTTCGGGAAAATGCTACAAAAGAAATAGTTAAATCTTTTCCGTACCTAACATACATTTAAAGCTACTCATGTAGTCTCCCCCAAAAACCTGAAAAAACAAATAAGAAATTTTGAAATATTCAATGAAGGGAATGAATTCAACTATCATGTTATATTTCATATTTCATAAGGTCAACAATAATGGTAAAAGATAGAGCATGCAACTGAACGAAATTTGAAATTTCTTTAAAATTGTTATATAGCCAATGCATATTTTAGTCTGCAGGGTTCCATTTCATCTTCCTGAAGACCAACACAATCCTCTAAAAACAAAATAAGAGGATCTGACGTAATCAACTCTAATAAAAAAAGATCGACGTTATATTTGCAAATTTTCAATTTTTACCTTATAAACCACTTATTGGTGGAAATAGGTTCAAGAGTGTATATAGTAAGGATCGAAAATAGTTCAACTGGCATGTATGCTTACAGTCTTAATGTGCTTCACCAATTTTCATGGTTGTTAAGTCATTACCTTCCTTTCCTAAAGTTCTTGTAACATAAAACTTCAAACTCTAAGGTATAATATTTTTCTTCACAAATCTCTTGAAACTAAATAGCTTCATGAGATATGTATATAACAATAATTCAATAATGATTTCTCTTACAAAAAGATATGTTGTATTACCTTGAACAAATGAATATTGGATAACACAATATTATAGGTCATGATCAATATTGCTGAACAATTTGCTCAAAAATAAAAAATATGTGTATATGCTTTGCATGGATTAAGTCGCACATATATTTAAACGATAAATAATATCTCAATTATCACAAAAACTTTACTTATTGTTTTATTTTATCAAACTAATTGTATTTCCATGCATGGTAAATGCTATTGATTTAGCAATATGGACTAAACATAGTTGGTTATAAGGTAAAATAGGAATGTGAAAATGTCAATTTTTTTTAAATTGCATCATTAAAGTAGCAAACACCCAAAATTTACTCTTTTCATTATTTTTTATATCCAAATCCAGCAACTGAATGATCTCATCACACAAAAATCACATATGAAAAAATCAATTAAAAGGAGCATGATCATCAAATAGGTTTTTATTATACATAGGACAATATTTTTAACTCAATCAAACATTTCATTCTAAATAGCAAGACAACTGGGCACCATCTCACAAGAAAAAATTCATTTCAAAAATCCATGATTCAAAAATAATTGCCAGAAATGGAAACCAAATGGAGCACACTGAAAAATGATAGAGAGATTACCTACATGCAAAGACCTTTCGATGCCTTGGGGACAAATCAATGGGCGTTCGGGAAAGAGTGGTTGCAATGACCCGGAATTTTTTATCATTTGCTTTTGAATATTTAATAATTGGTTTTATAAGTTTAATAAATGGAGTTCAAAATATAGGGCTTGTTTAAATTATTTGAATTGTGAATTTGATATCGGAATAGTGATTTAAAAATCTAGATTTTTAATTGAATATTTAGTTGAATGGATTAAATGGTCTTATTTAACTCCTTTTAATTTATATACAATAACGGTGAATCCATTTTGTAGATTTATTTATAATAATAAATAGTTGGAATAAATAATAAGAGAATTTATTGTTAATATAATGACTCAATTTTTATTGACGCATTTTAATTTAATTTATTTGATTTTTCCATCATTTTTAATTTGGAAAATATTCAAATTATTTTTTGACGATTTCTCGACAAAACGATAGTGTTTTTGTGATTTTATAAAATTGAATAACCAATGTATATTATTTTTGTTTTGGGGTCGCGTCACTATTTTGAGCGTGACTGTATTTTTGTTTTATCATTCGAAGTTCATACGCGAATAAAAATCTATGCAGCAAGATGTTGGAAATTTGGTTATAAATTAAAATTAAACACTTACTCAAATCAAACATTACACGTTTCCTCCTCATTCTTTTATCGATACATCTGCTTCATTAAACAAAGAAAACCATAGATCTGATTTCTTATAAAATCAAAAATAGTTCGAATAAACTATAAAAAAATGAAAAGCTTTGATCTTTAGGTTTAAATTGGGGAGATCTACCTTTGGCATGAGAAGTAGAGGGTTCGGCCGAAGTTTTGGTGATCAACAATGAGTGGCATGAGGAGAGTTTGAAGTAGGTTGGGTTTTCGTTGAGCTATGGTGGTTGTTTGCCGAAGTGAGGTTAGATTTGGATTCGGAGTGTCGAATAGCACCTAGGGTTGAAGTTTGGGAGGTCGCGGCACTTTGGTGGTGGTTGCGTCCATTGTATGGACGGGGCTGTAGGGTAGATGTCGCGGTTTCAAGCGGGGTTGTGGGTGTGATGTGGTTGTAGCCATAAGGTAGCTCGTGCGTGGTGGAGATGAATGGAGGAAATGGTTTGGCGAATAGTTGAGAGATGGAGGAGCTTTGGGTGGTGGAAGTGATCGGCCAAGGGGAGGAGGGTTACTGGTTTGGAGGGATGATGTTTTGGGAAGATGGGAATAGTATTACAATAGGTTAATTGATTTAAAAATAATGTAATTAGTACTTAATTTATAATTTAAAAATAGATAACTTATATATTGTATAACATTTCGGTACAAGGTCCAAATCAAACGCGGTCAATTGCTTGCACTCGTAGGATCATTATCTATGCTTTGGAATTGGATTCGATAGATTTGGAGCAAAATGGAATTTGGGCTAAAATCAAACGTCGTTCGATTTTAGTTCAAAACGGAATGCTTCGATGTCAACTGGAATTTCAATGAGTTAAACTCACCTCTTTGGATAAATCGGTATATTATATAACGGATAAAAATTTACTATTTGTGTTTGGTTGAAATTATTGCCTGATTGGTTAAAATATCCGCTTTGAAAAGAAATTAGTATCTAAAATTGAATTGCAGGAAAATTTATAGAGAAATCTGGATCAAAATTGTGATTATTAATTTCCACTTATATTCCGGTTGTTTTATTCTAGCTATATTTATGTTAAATAGATTGTTAAATGCTGAAATTTGACTGTGTGGCCATATTAGAGGTGAAACTGACACTTGTGAAAAGTTAAACCTTTTTAGTAAAAAAGAAAGTAATAGCATTAGTTAAGTGCTATAGTAGCTATTGGTCTCGATATGGTATTTTGGAAATACTATTAAGAGACATTTGATTTTGAAAATGGATTTCGATTTGAAAATGATTCAAAATTGATCTTGAGGTTTTTATGATATCTTATTTTAAAAATGAGTTTTCGAACGTTTCTATTTTAGTTGCTGAATCTTGATTTTTTAGCACGACTAGTTATGACATTATGATCTTAGGGTTTTTGTGATATTCAAAATCAATAGCAACAATGGTAAAGTGCTTTGGTGGCTATTAGCCTCAATTTAGTATTTTGAAAATACTCTTAATTACCGTTTGGCTTGAAATTGGATTTTAATCCATGAAAGATTTTAAAATCTAACCTTTGGGTTTTCTGAAATATTTTTATTTAAGCGGATTTTGAACTCCTCTATTTTACCCCAAACTTTTTAATTTATCTTTTCTAAATCATTTAGAAATGTTTTAAAGTTATTTATTTAAAAATTACTTAAAGTTGTTTAACTACTGATTAATATTGTTTTAAAAATTTGTTTATTCAAATTTAATATCGTTTTAAAGTTAATTATCAATATTTTATATTTTGAATAGTTATTAAATGATTAGTATTGTTTGAAGATAATAATTATTATTTATTAATAATGTTTTGGAATTAATTATTATTATTTATTGATAATGTTTTGGAATTAATAATCATTATTTATTAATGTCGTTTTGAAAGTTAATTTATTTATTTGATTAATCATATTTATAAACGAGTAATTGGTTTATAAAAGGAATTTCATTTGATAAAAGAGTTTACAAATGAAATGGAATTTTGGATTTATAAAAGATTTTATAAAGGATTTTTAAAAAGGATTTTTTAAAGGAATTTTAGAAGGGATAGTTTATAATAGTATTTTATAAGTGGAAGATAGTTTTATAAATAGTGTTTATAAATAAAGAATGGTTTTTATAAATAATATCTATAAAGAAAAATCAATATCATTTTGATAAATTGGAATGATTAATTCCATTTGTGAATTCATTGTAATATATGGAATGGTCGTGTTATGGGGAGTATATGAGATTTACAATTGTATTTAGAGGTTTGTTTTATATTTGGAGTTGGGTTTATATTTGGAGTTTTGTTATAAAAAGGAGGATTGTAAAAGGAATTTTATAAATGAATTTGGAGTTTTATAAAAGAGTTGAAAATAAGTTGGAAATTTATAAAATGAGTTTTATAAATGATATTTTATAAAAGAAGTTTATAGAAAGGGATTTTATAAAGGAGTTATTTATAATAGAGATTTGATTTTCCAAAATGACCTTCTTAATTTTGGTGGTATGCAACATTCTTTTTCCATACTTAACACCGAAGGAATAATGTTTTGGGTTATTGTTATCTCTGTTTTTGAATAACATTTGTTTTGACCCAACTAAGTGGCGGTTTTTGAAAGTGAAATCTTTTATAAGCGTTTCATGAATGTACTTATACTAATGAGATAAGTATATTAATATTTTCAAAGTATTGAAAAGTTAGAGAAGGGTTTGTGAAAATATACCTTTGTAAAAGTATTTTAATGCGAGAATACAAAGTAGTTTTATATACTAAAATGATTAACTAAAGAGGCTTAGAGTTGCTTTGTGCTTAACTAGCTTTATTCTTTTTATGGAATTAAATCTTTGGTTGAATTGTTGTTTATTTGATAGTTAAATAACTGACTATAAAATATTGGCCAGTTTTTAAACTATCGTTGTCAGTTCGGGAAGACCGGGACCGGATATAATATCCGAAAACCACTTCGAATCGACATAAGCGTTCGAATTGTAACATCATGATGATGGTTTCGAAGACGAAGTTCTTTAATGTACAAGTGCTACTTGCTGCTAATTCTTGAGGGTGATTCTAAAATGGATGCGGTAGAAGTAGTGCCCTTAGTTTCGTTCAGACCAAGAATGAACTTGTATGGATAAATGCTGGCATTACATTTCTGCCTAGAAGGCAGTGTTAGCATTCCAAGTGGGAATTTCTAGGAGGAAAAAGTTAATCGTTACCTTACAAGCCTCACCATCGGTAAATGACTAAAGCAGGAATATGCGGCAGGACTATGTGGGTTGCTCCTATTATGGTATAACCATCACCTAATCTAGAGCGAAATCTATGATTTTATGTATGCGTAGGGCCCAGTATGGTTGTTTGATCGCAACCAAGGGGTAATCATATTCGGCGCTATCCAGCAAGGGGTAGGGCCGGTCTTGAGTAGCAGAGGTGCAACGTGAGCCTTTAGTACATTTTATCTAGAGGTGTACTGATTCGAAAGGAAGACCCTTATCTTTTCATAGTAGGAATCCATTTTCCAGTACGGGCCTTCGGACTTGTTTGTATATCTATTATGTTGGAATTTAATTAATGTAACGATTTCGGTTATGATTCAATATTTATTTTAAACCCTAGACATTATAATAATATCAGAAGATTTTCTATGAAATGATTTGGTTATCGTAAGGTAAAAACTGTAACGACCCGTACTTTTAACTATTTTAAATTATTAAATTTAATGTGATTATTGGATAAAAATGGGAGTAGTTGTTTTATTATTTGAATTCATTTAAAATTAAATTTTATAAGTTAAACAACTTATATTGAAATATAATGATTTGTTGGATAATTAAATTATTTAAAATTTAATATTGGAAATTGTTTAAATAATTAAATTTTGAATTTAATATGAATGAAAATGATAGCGGAAGTTGATTTAAATTTTATTGGAATATAATGAGGGTTGTTAACATATAAAATTGGATTTAAAGTGAATAATTATAAATTGGAAATTTTATGTTTTATTTAACGTGTAAAAATAGCCATTTTGGCCACTGTCTCGGATCTTGACAAAACCAGTTTCATCGGATCCATAATAGTGAATTATTGTAGGATTTCAAGTTTCGTAGCGATCGAACTTGACGTTTGGTCGTGCGAGCTTGAAACGTGTAGAAATCAATTAATGGAATTTAAATTAATATAATTTGATTTTAAAAGCTAACTTCTATATACTTTTGAATTAGGGTTTGAAACTAGTTTCATTGAGTTTAAAAATATTGCAAACCTATATTTTGATATATTGGATGACCCATTTTCGTTTCGGAACTAAACGGGCGTTTCGGGTCGTTGTTATCGTTTCGACCCAAATTGATCTGTCCATCCATTCTTATCCATCTCTGTCTATATAAATAATTTTTTCTCTAACCCTAGCGATCTTTTATTCTACTTCCTGTATGTACAAAATTCTACCTCATCTATCCCTTCTCAAATGGCTGTCAAACGTATCAAACCCCTTAATTCCCAATTCCAAATTCAACTCCAAAATTCTAACTTCACAAACTCTATCGAATTATATACTGCATGAAAGCTCTCGACGAATGTAATCTAGATCTAAGATTCGTTTTTTGATTTGGGGTGTGATGTGACCGGAAATCGTTGAAGAAGTTTCGGCCGTTCGTATTAGGGCTTGGGATTTAACGGTGGATCTTCATAAATACGACGATCGAAAGTTGTTGCAGCGTAGAGGACGACGAGTGGAGCAGATCCATGTGGTTGGAATGTCGAGATGGCATCGAGGTTCGCTAGAATTCATGCTCAAAGCTGGACGGTGGCGGAGCCTCCAGGCATGATCAGAGTTGGTCACGCAACCACCGTTTGGGTGGCCTGAGGTAGGGAGCTTTGCGGCGGTCAGATCTGGTCGAGGGCGAGTAGAGCGGCGTGCGGTGGTAGGGTTTCGAGGCAGCTGTTAGGGCTTGAGGCTGTTGCGTGATCGAGCGCATGACGATGTTTAGGGAAGGTAATTTTAATTACCATTTTGCCCTTTTTCTTATTTTAATTTAAATTTTAAAATCCATACTTCTAACTGACTTAACTATTACATACGAACTCGAATTTGGACACGATTTCTTCTGTATCGAAATTTCGGACATCATGGAACTACTTTGGCTGCATTTGGAGACTGTTGGATTTTTAGGCTTTTATTGGATTTTAAATTGACTGTAAATTAAGAGGTGGGTGATTTAACCCACTCACGAAATACAAAACCATCTTTTGTTAGTTGAATTAAATTTATGAATTGATAAGAATTTTATTGATTGCTGTTTGGTAATTTAAATTGTCATTTAAATTTAATTTGAATTAAATTGCCATTTAAATTAATATTGAAATTAAATTGATAGTTAAATACCTGATATTGATAACTAGTTAATTGTTGTGATTTATTGACTGATTTGGATGTTGGTTGTGATGGATGTTTATTTGTTGACATTTTGGATGATTGGATGTTATGTTTATTATGTATGTTGTTATCACACTGCAAGTTCCCTTAGTTTGTTGTTAAGAAAATCATTATGGGTTGAAATGATACATACCCGAATGATCTTATATATTAGGGAAAATCGTTATGGGTTGAAATGATACATACCCGAGCGATTTTATTGATTTGTAAATTATTGATTCGGGATACAGGTTGAAATGATATATACCCGGGAAATTTAACTATTTTGGGTTGAAATTATACATACCCAATCACTTGACCATAGAGTAGAAAATTATATACAGACACCGTTGGTCGGTTTTAAATTTTTTTAATTTAATTTAATGATTTTATTTAAAAATTTGTATTTGGAAAATAATTTGTTTTATATGTTTTAAGCTTCAAATTATAAGTTAATATATGGTTTTAAATGTAAATTTAAGATTTTAACTTATAATTTTATTTAGTTTTAAATATATATTTTAAATAGTTAAAATTTAATTTAACAAAATATTTAATATAGTTTTAATATATATATTTTAAATTTAATTTAATATAATAAATATAGTTTTGATTTAAGATAATAAATATATACTTTTATAATAACTTTAATAGATAAAAGATATCTGTAAAAGATTTTAGAATTTTGTAAAAGGTTTTAAAGGATTTTATAAAAGACTTTATAAAGGATTTTATAATGGTTTATAAAGGAGTTATAAAGGTTTTAAGGGATTTTATAAAGGGCTTTATAAAAGAACTTGTGTAAAGGGGATTTGGAAGCGTTTTAAAGGAATTTTGCATAGAAGTTTAAGGAAAGGGGAAGAGTTGTAAACTGTTTTGGAATTTATAAATAGCTTTATAAATGGTTTTAAAGCATATAAATAGTTTATAAATGGTTTAAAAGAGATTTATAAATTATTTTCGAAATTGATTGAAAGAAATCTTCATCGGTATTTATGAATATATTTATTCTTTTGGAATAAGTATATGAATATCTTGATATAAAGGTACAAACTGTTTCTGGATTTATTATTAAAAATGTTTTATAAAATGACCACGGTGTGAAATAAGCGTTTGGTTGTTAAAGAGACCGGGGTTGGATATTGGCATACTCTCTGCCAATTCCGAAACCACTTTAACAACTGTGTACGTGGTGGAGAATCCAGAACGAAGTAGGATCGTTTGGCGAACGCTACTGTTATGAGATAAGAACGCAGCCCTGACCTTCGGGTCAGCTTGACATGACTAAAATAGGAGCCATAACCAAGCCAAGTGAGGTCGCTCCTCCGATCGGACACGCTTCTTCGATACCATATTTGTTACTTTAGGATTGATTGGTGGCCACCCTTGATTTGATTACGGGAGTGTTGTTTCGAGGTTGGCGGTAGCTGCGGCTATGCGTTACCACTAGCCTGGTTCTGTAAAACGGTAGAATCCTACCTTGGGCATTGCCTCGCGTGCCTTGTCATATGCCTTATCGAGCCCACTACGATTTTGTTTTGTGTCATACCTATGGAGTGCTCACTTATAGCCCACCAGTTTACGGTGGAGTTTACAGTACTGTATAGACTACGATGCCTATAAAAATGCGTTAAGGGGGATATGAGTACTGTCTTAATGCTATTTTAATACTTTACTTTACTGATAGACATTACATATATAGCGTATTCTACTACATATAGATAGTTTAACGGATCCTTAGGAGTTGGAAAATCCCAAAACATCTCTTAAGTTATTGTACACACGTTATACACTGGATAGGAGATGTAAAATCCTGTAAACATCTCTAAAGCCATTACACTCATATTTACTTGTTGTTGATTTAACTTACATAAGATCTTTTAATTCTTATTTGAGTGTTTTGTGTTTTCATTGCGCTCGGGTCAGCCTGAGCATTTCAGTATTGAAGACTTTATTTCTGGAGGACGAAGACGGAGTTTGATATATTATATATTATTAGTAATTTTCAGCTGCATCATTATTGGTATGTCATTATTTGTACTCTGATTGTTGTAAAATTATGTAATCAAATGTATATTATAAAACAGCTTCATGAACTGTTTATTTTATTATTATATTTTATCATTCCGCTGCGAGATTCTGTGTTTTGTTTTTCTTCTTTTCTCTTATTTTCTTATTTACTCCATTGACAATTCTCCCTTTTGAATAGTTTGAGTTGACATGTGTGGTTTATTGTCGATTTAAACCGTCCAAAAAGGTGGCCCTTCACAGTTGGTATCAGAGCTTTGGTATAGCGATAGCCTTAGCTTTGTGGGGTTTGAATCATTAGAGATAGGGTTGTAATACCCTAGAATGAGTTTGTTTAAATGAGAGCGCGTACTTGTTAGTGTTATAAAATGTTTTATATTGTGTTTACTTATCCGTTGAGTTGTTTATGAATTTTGGTCGGTGCGTGGGACGCCATGTTATCGATAGGGGTTTCTAAACACCTAAATGAGGCAAGTCGACATAATATTGTTTTTAAAATCAGGTAAATGAAATATTTTTACCTAAATTATATTTTATATATACAAAATGATTATTTTCAATGGATGTTAGTTGTTAGGAGATGATAATATTTAATTATCATCGATTATTGGCTAAATTAAATTTAAAAAATGAATACTTTGTGAACTCCATTTCACGAAGTGTTTGATAATTAAATTGAATTGAAATCAATTAGAATAAGAATTGGTTAAAATGAAAAAGAAGCAAATTAATGAAATATTTTCATAATAAGGTAATGAAATTATATAAGTGTATTTATAATATGGCTTATAAATAGAAAGGATTTAAAAGTCAAGAAATTTTGAATTTAAAACCTGTTGCTTTCAAAATTGTCTTCAAAGCCTCCAAAATTAATGAGTATATTATTTGAAAGTGTTTTGACGAGAAATATATTTTGAAAAGATTTTTGAAAGAAATAAAAGCATTGAACTCGCTTGGGTCGCTGGAAAATAATTCTAGGGATGACTACAACATCGCCAGTATTCATTTTCGAGTTTCTGAGTGAGAATTGCTACCAAATGGAATTTATTTTCGATTAAAACAATTTTTGATTATGAGAAAATATTCTATGTATGATTTTGATGAATATATGAAAATAGTTTTGAACTTATAATTGAAAATAGTATAGATAAAAATAAGTTATAACTTATAGAATTGAACAGGAAAGTAAAAATTTAAATTTTAAAACTGTTGAATATTTGGTTTAGCAAACAAAGGAAAATTTGAATTTGAGGTATGAAATAAAATAATTAACATAAGAATGTTAGATAAATAGAGTTAGTCAAATGAAGTAAATAATATGAAGTCTAACTCAAGAAAGCTTAAATAAAAGTGAATTGTATTTGAAATGAATTAAATAAAATAATGAAATGAATTTTAAGTGAATATAAAACTTATAGATTTGAGAAATATTAAGGTAAAACAAATTCAATTTTGTTCAATGTGAATGATAAGAAAAAAAAATTAAAATAGGGTTAAATAAACTAAGTAATGGATTAAATGAAATAAATTTAACTTAGTAAAGATTAAATGAATTGGACTGGATTCGAATGGAACTAGATAAATTAATAAAGTGAATTAATTCCACTTAAGTTATAAAATGAATTAATAGTACGAATACGAACTTGAATTATAAAATAAAATGCAATTTGAATTGTGAAAGAAATTGAATGAAAAAAAAAAGAGTGTATGTAAAATTAATATGAGTAATTGAATTTAATTTGAATTGGATGTAAATAAATTAAATGCAAATAGAATGTGTTTCGATAAATATGAACGGTGACTAATTGAATATGAAATAAGTTAATGGAATAAATTATAAATTGAAGTTAACTTAAGAGAAGTTGAATGAATTGATTGTGAAAAAAAGGAAATTATTAATATGAATTTGAGTTATAAAATAAAGTTTGCTTAAGTAAATTTAATAATAAACTAATGCAGTGAACCACTTTATAAAATAAAATTTATTGAAGTAAAAATTTATTAATATGAACTTAAATTTATAGAATGAACCAATGAAGTGAATCGAAGGATTAATATGAACTTAAGTTATGAAAAATAAATATGAAGTGCATTTTATAAAATGGTTGCAATAGACTTAAATGGTTTATAAATGAGATTGGTATCGAAGAAAATATATTAAGTGTAATGAGCTAAAATTTAACTTAAAATAAGATTGAATGTGAATAATTATATAAAATGGTTCATAAATGAATTTATATCAAATATGTTAAACAAAAAGTGAAACAACTGGAATTTTACAAATTGAATTAAATAAATAAAATGTGAATGGAATAGATGTGAATAAATTTGAAGTAAACCGATTAAATGTTAATAAAAATTGAGTGTAATAAGAATGAAGTATATAAATTTAATATTGACATTGGAAATGTAAATTTTGATAATTTGGATTAATTAGATGAATATTAATAATTGTTGAATGGTTTCTTTTGTTACAAATCATTGTTATTATTGTTTTGATTGCATATGATTGTTGTATGCTGTGTATTTGTGCTCGTGTTTATGATTTGGATTCAAAATTCATGCTATGTGGTTCTATTTCACTCACATATGTTTTATATCTTATTATAAGTGACTAATATTCTAAATTGAGTTGAGATAGGTACATACGAAGATCATTTGGATGTATACTCGGATTATATTTTGCTTTTGCTTGCTTAGTACGAGCGAACTCGCTCGTAAGAATAATAATAAGGTACCTATCTCGGATTACATACCACGCTTTTATATTTTTCCCTTCGAGATGCCTCATCATTGAGATGAGATGTATATTTGATATGTTTGGTATATATTTGTGTTATATATTCTATTGTAAAAATTTTCCGATCGAGCCACGTAAAGGAGACTTTGCCGAAATTTTCCATAAATCCGGATGTTAGAAATTTTTTGAGGTTTTGAAAATTTTATAACTTGTTTTTATATATAAGTTATATTTTCCTTAAAACCGATATCGGAGAGGCGTGGCGAGAGTGTAGTAAAGGTTTTGTAAATATAATTTTAAATGTTTCATAAGTTGATTATTTTGAATAAAATATATCAAGTGTGAAATTCTCTTCTTAACCCTTTTCGAGGATGAAAAGTTTTGAGTGGGGGAGAGTGTAACGACCCATACTTTTAACTATTTTAAATTATTAAATTTAATGTGATTATTGGATAAAAATGGGAGTAGTTGTTTTATTATTTGAATTCGTTTAAAATTAAATTTTATAAGTTAAACAACTTATATTGAAATATAATGATTTGTTGGATAATTAAATTATTTAAAATTTAATATTGAAAACTGTTTAAATAATTAAATTTTGAATTTAATATGAATGAAAATGATATCGGAAGTTGATTTAAATTTTATTGGAATATGAATGAAGTTTGTTAACATTTAAAATTGGATTTAAAGTGAATAATTATAAATTGGAAATTTTATATTTTATTTAATGTCTAAAAATAACCATTTTGGCCACTGTCTTGGATCTCGATGACACCAGTTTCATCGGATCCGTAATAGCAAATTATTGTAGGATTTCAAATTTCGTAGCGATCAGACTTTTCGTTTGGCCGTGCGAGCTTGAAACGCGTAGAAATCAATTAATAAAATTTAAATTAATATAATTTGATTTTAAAATCTAACTTCTATATATTTTTGAATTAGGGTTTGCAACTAGTTTCATTGAGTTTAAAAATATTGAAAACCTATATTTCGATATATTGGATGACCCATTTTCATTTCGGGAACAAAACGGGCTTTGCGGGTCGTTGTTATTATTTCAATCCAAATCGATCTGTCTATCCATTCTTATCCATCTCTGTCTATATAAACAGATTTTTCTCTAACCCTAGTGGTCTTTTATTCTACTTCTTGTACGTACAAAATTCTATCTCATCTATCCCTTCTCAAATGGCTGTCAGACGTATCAAAACCCTAAATTCCCAATTCCAAATTCAACTCCAAAATTCTAACTTCACAAACTCTATCGAATTATATACTGCATGAAAGCTCTCGATGAATGTAATCTAGATCTAAGATTCGTTTTTTGATTTGGGGTGCGCTGTGACCAGAAATCGTTGAAGAAGTTTCGGCCGTTCGTATTAGGGCTTGGGATTTAACGGTGGATCTTCATTGATACGACGATCAGAAGTTGTTGCAGCGTAGAGGACGGCGAGTGGAGCAGATCCATGTGGTTGGAATGTCGAGACGGCATCAAGGTTTGCCAGAATTCACGCCCAAATCTGGATGGCGGCGGAGCCTCCAGGCATGTACCGGAGTTGGTCGTGCAACCACCATGTGGGCGGCCTGAGGTGGGGAGCTTGGCGCGGCGGTCAGATCCGGTCGAGGGCGAGTAGAGCGGCGTGCGGTGGTAGGGTTTCGAGGCGGCTGTTAGGGCTTGAGGCTGTTGCGTGATCGAGTGTGTGACGATGTTTGGGGAGGTAATTTTAATTACCATTTTTCCCTTTTGCTTATTTTAATTTAAATTTTAAAATCCAAACTTCTAACTGACATAACTTTTACATATGAACTCGGATTTGGACGCGGTTTCTTCCAACACGTTCACATCGAAATTTCGAAATGGAACTAGTATGGCTGCATTTGGAGAGTGTTGGATTTTTGGGCTTTTATTGGATTTTAAATCGACTGTAAATCAAAAGGTGAGTGATTTAACCCACTCACGAAATACTAAACCTTCTTATGTTAGTTGAATTAAATTTATGAATTGATAAGAATTTTATTGATTGTTGTTTGGTAATTTAAATTGTCATTTAAATTTAATTTGAATTAAATTGCCATTTAAATTAATATTGAAAATTAAATTGGTAGGTAAATACCTGATATTGATAAGCAGTTAATTGTAGTGATTTATTGACTGATTTGGATGTTGGTTGTGATGGATGTTTATTTGTTGACGTTTTGGATGACTAGATGTTATGTTTATTATATATGTTGTTATCACACTACAAGTTCCCTTAGTTTGTTGTTAAGAAAATCACTATGGGTTGAAATGATACATACCCGATGATCTTATAGATTAGAGAAAATCGTTATGGGTTGAAATGATACATACCCGAGCGATTTTATTGATTTGGAAATTATTGATTTGGGATACGGGTTGAAATGATATATACCCGGGAAATTTAACTATTTTGGGTTGAAATGATACATACCCAATCACTTGACCATAGGGTAGAAAATTATATATGAACACCATTGGTCGGTTTTAAATTATTTTCTAAATGGTAAAGTATGTTTGATATATAAATTTGATTTTTTTTAATTTAATTTAATGATTTTATTTAAAAATTTATATTTGGAAAATAATTTATTTTATATGTTTTAAGCTTCAAATTATAAGTTAATATATGGTTTTAAATGTAAATTTAAGATTTTAACATGTAATTTTATTTAGTTTTAAATATATATTTTAAATAGTTAAAATTTAATTTAATAAAATATTTAATATAGTTTTAATATATATATTTTAAATTTAATTTAATATAATAAATATAGTTTTGATTTAAGATAATAAATATAGACTTTTATAATAACTTTAATAGATAAAAGATTTTTGAATTTTGTAAAAGGTTTTAAAGGATTTTATAAAAGATTTTATAAAGGATTTTATAATGGTTTATAAAGGAGTTATAAAGGTTTTAAAGGATTTTACAAAGGGCTTTATTAAAGAACTTGTGTAAAAGGGATTTGGAAGCGTTTTAAAGGAATTTTGCATAGAAGTTTATGAAAAGGGGAAGAGTTGTAAACTGTTTTGGAATTTATAAATAGCTTTATAAATGGTTTTAAAGCATATAAATACTTTATAAATAATTTAAGGGAGATTTATAAATTATTTTCAAAATTGATTGAAAGAAATCTTCATCGTTATTTATGAATATATAGTTATACTTTTGGAATAAGTAAATGGATATCTTGATATGAAGGTATAAACTATTTCTGGATTTATTATTAAAAATGTTTTATAAAATGACCACGGTGTGAAATAAGCGTTTGGTTGTTAAAGAGACCGGGGTCGGATATTGTTATACTCTCTGCCAATTCCAAAACCACTTTAACAACTATGCACGTGGTGGAGAATCCACAACGAAGTAGGATGGTTTGGCAAACGCTACTGTTATGAGATAAGAATGCAGCCTTGACCTTCGGGTCGGCTTGATATGACTAAAATAGGAGCCATAACCAGGTCAAGTGAGGTCGCTCCTCCGATCGGACACGCTTCTTCGATACCATATATGTTACTTTGTGATTGATTGGTGGCCACCCTCGATTTGATTATGGGAGTGTTGTTTCGAGGTGGGCGGTAGTTGTGGCTATGCGTTACCAACAGCCTGGTTCCGCAAAATGGTAGAATCCTACCCTGGGAATTGCCTCGCGTGCCT
This sequence comes from Allium fistulosum, assembly GCA_030737815.1. Taxonomy (NCBI): domain Eukaryota; kingdom Viridiplantae; phylum Streptophyta; class Magnoliopsida; order Asparagales; family Amaryllidaceae; genus Allium; species Allium fistulosum. The sequence continues at coordinate 1,153,656,354 of CM060901.1, forward strand.
TGTCATATGCCTTATCGAGCCCACTACGATTTTGTTTTGTGTCGTACCTATGGAGTGCTCACTGATAGCCCACCAGTTTACGGTGGAGTTTACAGTACTGTATATACTACGATGCCTATAAAAATGTGTTAAGGGGGATATGGGTAACGCCTTAATGCTATTTTAATACTTTACTTTATTGATAGACATTACATATATAGCGTATTCTACTACATATAGATAGTTTAACGGATCCTTAGGAGATGGAAAATCCCGAAACATCTCTTAAGTTATTGCACGCACGTTATACACTGGATATGAGATGTAAAATCCCGTAAGCATATCTGAAGCCATTACACTCATATTTACTTGTTGTTGATTTAACATACATAAGATCTTTTAGTTCTGACTCGAGTGTTTTGTCTTTTCATTACGCTTGGGTCAGCCTAAGCATTTTAGTGTTGAAGACTTTATTTTTGGAGGATGAAGATGGAGTTTGATATATTATATTATTAGTAATTTTCCACTGCATCATTATTGGTATGTCATTGTTTGTACTCTGATTGTTGTAAAAATTATGTAATCAAATGTATATTATAAAACAACTTCATGAACTGTTTATTTGATTATTATATTTTGTTAGTCCGTTGCAAGATTCTGTGTTTTTTTTCTTTTCTCTTATTTTCTTATTTATTCCATTGACAATCCTCCCATTTGAATGGTTTGAGTTGACATGTGTGGTTTATTGTCGATTTGAACCGTCCAAAAAGGTGAGTCATAACAAAAACACATATGTGTTTATGTGCGGCGTGGTCTTACGAGATACCTTTATTTTGAAAAGGTTTTATAACATTAAAATTAATATGAGGTGTGTTTCTCACGCTGATTTACCAGACTGATCCGGGCGTTTTTGTTTATAATACTCAGGTCAGATCGTGCATATTACAGATTAGTTTGGATGCCTGGGTGCTTCAGGAGATGAGCTAGGTGGCTTTAAGACGTATTTACATACCTTTATTTTCGATTCATTTATTGGTTGTATTTATCAGTAGTTGTGAGGACAGGTTGTTATAACTGTCCAGGCTGACGAATTGTATAGTGTACTCTGATTTAGTGGTATATATATTATAGTATTTCTTTGGTAAAGATCTATTGTATATTATATGTTACTCGTCACGATGTGAGATTCTATTCTGTCTTTTCTTTCTTTTTTCCAATAATCTGTCTTTCCGGCACTTGGATGCTCGACACATGAATACCGTGGCTGTATTATTCTCAACTTTTGAGGATTGAAAGGCGGGTCATTACATGGTATTTGTGCATAGGTTGAGAGAACACCTAGGCTTTGGTGGGGTAAACTCATTTGAGATAGGGTAAGTGAGACCCTATGATGAGTTTGAGAGTGTGTGTTTGTGTGTGTGTGTGTGTGCATGAGTGCATATTTGTTAGTGCTATAAATTGTTTTACATTGTGTTGATTTATCGGTTGAGTGGTTTATGAATTCTGATCGATACAGAAGGAAATAACTATATCGACAGGGATTTCCAGACTCTTGAACAAGACATATCGACATAGTATTATTTTTAAATGGGTAAATGAAATAATTCTACCTAGATTATATTTTATATATAAAATAATATTTTTCAGAAAATTTATATAGAAATTTATGATGTGTTTGTTTGTTAGGAAATGACAATATTTAGTTATTATCATTTATGGTTGATTAGTCATGCTCGTCCAGTTTAGGAGCATTGACTATTGTTTGTTGATTGATCGTTTATGCTCAGATAGTTTATGGGCATTTATTGTTTTGATTGAATTAAATACGAACACCTTGTGAATTTAGTTTCACAGTTTGACTATTAGACGTTCGGTGACAAGGTTGGATTAAAATTTAATTTTAAATAAAGTTGTTTATTAAAAACAAGCAAAGATAAACACTTGGGAAATGTTTTTATTTAAAAAGGTGAAATCGTATAAGTACAATTTGCAAATATGGTTTATAAATAAAAAGGGATTTAAACTGAGAATTTGAGAACTTAAATTCCTATGTTTTGGAGATTGTTTTTCAAAATCTTGGAGAAAATTATAATGATACTATTTTAAAGTATTTTTTAAATAGAAATATTTTAAAATGGACTTCAAAGGAAGTACAAAACACCGAACTCACTTATGTCGCTGAAAAATAATTCTGGTGATGACAGCAGCATCGTCGGCGTTTATTTTCGAGTTTCTAAGTAAGGAATTGCTACATAGTTGATTTGCTTTAGAATTGTTTTGGTAAATATACTTTGATTTAATATCAAAGGTTATGATTTGAATATACAAGACAAAGATATGTATATTATATTATTATTATTATTTCAAAATGATTTGAAATAAAAACATGGGTTAGTTTTTGAATTTTCAATTAAATGAAAATATGAGCTCATGTATCCTATCCATTAGGATAGTTTGGTTTGTGCATCTCATTTTGAGATGTTGTTTGGTAATTATCATTTATTAAAAATGAAATGGAATTTTTGTTGATTTTGGATAGTCGAAAACTTCCGAGCTGGTATAAATTAGAGTTAAGTGTTTTGGTGAAATTATAAGATAATAAGCTTTGGTAACTTATAAATTTGAGAAATAGTAAGTTAAATCAAATTTTAAATTTGTTGGACATTCGGGTTAAGTAAAGAAAAGCTAAAATTTTGTATATATACTCTTTTGGATATATGAGAGTATTATATTAATGTGGATTTGAGTAAGAAATGAAATTTAACTTAGGTAAAAGTTGTATGAAATGGTTAGTAAGTAACTTAGTATTAAATGAAATACTATTAGGGAAATTAATTGCAATTTAAAGTAAATGTGAATAAAAAGAAATTGGTATAACTAAGAAAAATAAATGGAATAAATATGTAAATTGTATGTAGGCCATTTTATACGCATAACTCTTTTGATCCAGACTTTGAGTACACGATTTCGAGTTGATTTACACTGATCTGAGTTAGGATTTTTCAATCGATTCTTGACGGTGAACACTTGATATGGACTTTTGATTTGATTCCAAAGTTTTCTATCATAGTTTATGGCTATGTAAGGAGAACAAAGGTTTCTAATCAAGGAACCGGATCGGAGTCCGCACTAGGAAAGTCGAGTGAGCGATACAAATTCAAAAGTGAAATTTGTATGATTGAGCGCGCAATCAGATTTGATATTATGTACGGATGGTATATGTACATCATACGGGCTTTAATAAATTGTATATTGTTGATATTAGAATTTTCAAGTTACATGGTAGGATATTATATGTAAGTAAGATGCAGGTTCATGGAATTAAGGTAGTTTGACGCTTTTGGTTTCATGAGGAGAGTTTGATTGCTCGACTAATAGGTACATGTTTATATTTTGTTTTGGTTAATGGTCTTATGCCCCAGATATGGGAGGCCACTTGGTTTTGTTTTCTTTTATTTGTTTGGGTCGTAGTGGCGATATATAGTTTTTCCAAACGAGTCGCACAAAGGAGATGCTGCTGAAATTTTCCGTAACTTTAAAGACTTAGGAAATTTATTAATCTATTTCAAATAATTTGTTTTGAAAAGTTTAAGGGTTTGAAGGCATTTTTTGCTTTGGGAATTTTGGGGATAAAATACTTTTATGGGCGGAGAATGCAATTACCCGGAATTTTTGTAGTTTGCTTTTGAATATTTAATTAATTTAAATATTTAATAATTGGTTGTATAAGTTTAATAACTGGAGTATACAAGGCTTATTTAAATTATTTGGATGGTGAATTTGATATTGGCATAGTGATTTAAAAATCTGGACCTTTAATTGATATTTAATTGAATGGATTAAATGGCCTTATTTAACTCTTTTTAGTTTATTGAATCCATTTTGTAAATTTATTAGCAATAATCAATGGTTGGAATAAATAATAAAAGAATTTATTTTTAATATAACGACTCGATTTGTATTGATATATTTTTAGTTTAAATTATTTGATTTTTCCATAATTTTTAATTTGAAAAATATTCAAATTATTGTTTGATGATTTTTCGACAAAACGACGTTATTTTTGTAATTTTACAGAATTGAATAACCAGTGTATATTATTTTTGTTTTGGGGTCGCATCGTTGTTCCAGGCGCGACCGTATTTTTATTTTGTCGTTCGAAGTTCATACGCGAATAAAAATCTATGCGGTGAGATGCTAGAAACTTGGTTATCAACTAAAACTAAACGCTTACCCAAATCAAACATTACACGTTTCCTCCTCATTCTTTTACTAATACATTCATTTCACCAAACAAAGAAAACCATAGATCCGTTTTCTTATAAAATAAAAAACAATTCGAATAAATTACTGAAAAAATGAAAAGCTTTGATCTTTGGGTCTAAATTGGGGAGATCTACCTTTGGCATGAGAAGTAGGGGGTTCGGATGAAGTTTTGAGCGACAATGAGTGGCATGAGGAGAGTGTGAACTAGGGTTGGGTTTTTGGCGAGCTATGGTAGTCATTTGGCCGAAGTGAGGTTAGATTTGGATTCGGAGTGTCAAATAACACCTAGGGTTGAAGTTTGGGAGGTCACGGCGCCTTAGTGGTGGTTGCATCCATTATACAGACAGGGCTGTATAGTGGATGTCGCGGTTTCAAGGGTGGTTACAGGTGTGATGTGGTTGTATTCATCAGGCAGCTCATACGTGATGGAGATGAATAGAAGAAACGGTTTGGTGAATAGCTGGGAGACGGAGGAGCTATTGGTGGTGGAAGTGATCGACCATGGGGAGGAGGGTTACTGTTTTTGGTGGGGGATTAGTATTATAGTAGGGTAATTAATTGAAAAGAATGTAATTAGTATTTAATTTATAATTTAAAAATCGATAACTTATATATTATATAACTTTTCCGTACGAGGTCCAAATCAAACGTGGTCAGTTGCGTTGCACTCGTAGGATCATTATATATGCTTTGGAATTAGATTCGATATGTTTGGAGTAAAATTGAATTTGGCCTAAAATCGGACGTCGTTCGAATTTAGTTCAAAACGGAATGCTTTGGCATCAACTGGAATTTTGGTAAGTCAAACTCACCTCTTTGGATAAATCCAAATATTATATAATAGATAAAATTTTACTCTTTGTATTTGGTTGAAATTATTGGCTGATTGGTTAAAGTATTCGCTTTGAAAAGCAATTAGCATCTAAAATTAAAATACAGGAAAATTTGTAGAGAAATTTGGATTTCTCGAAATTGTGATTATTAATTTCCAGTTATATTCCTGTTGTTTTAATCCAGTTATATTCATGTTAAATAGATTGCTAAATGCTGAAATTTGACTGTATGGCCATATTGGAGGTGACACTGACACTTGTGAAAAGTTAAAACTTTTTTAGTGAAAAAGAAAGTAATAGCATTTGTTAAGTGTTATAGTAACTACTGGCCTCGATATGTTACTTTGAAAATACTGTTGAGTGATATTTGATTTTGGAAATGGTTTCTGATTTGGAAAATGATTCAAAATTGATCTTGGGGTTTCCATGATATCTTATTTTAAAAATGATTTTTGGAACTTTTCTATTTTAATTGCTGAATCTTGATTGGTTAGCACTATTAGTTATGACATTGTTATATGTTCAAAACTTAACCCCTGTAGTGATAAAAATCAATAACAATATTGGTTAAGTGCTTTGGTGGCTATTGGCCTTAATTTATCATTTTGAAAATACTATAAATTACCGTTTGGCTTGAAATTGGATTTTAATTTGGAGAAAGATGTTAAAATCTAATATTTGGGTTTTTTGGAATATTTTTATTTAAGCGAATTTTGAACTCCTCTATTTTACCCCAACCTTTTTATTTATTTTTTCTAAAATTTTTAGAAATGTTTTAAAGTTGGTTAATTATTATTTAAAAATGATTTCAAGTGGTTTAACTACTGTTTAATAATGTTTTAAAAAATTGTTTATTCATATTTAATATTGTTTTAAAGTTATTTATCAATATTTTATTTTGTGAAAAATTATTTATTAAATAATTAATACTGTTTGAAGATAATAATAATTATTTATTAAAAATGTTTTGGAATTAATAATTATTATTCATTGATAATGTTTTGGAATTAATAATCATTATTTATTAATAATGTTTTGAAAGTTAATTAATTTATCTGATTAATTGTATTTATAAATAAATAATTGATTTACAAAAGGAATTTCATTTATAAAAAGAGTTAGAAATGAAATGGAGTTTTGGATTTATAAAGATTTTATAAAGGCTTTATAATGGATTTTTACAAAGGATTTTTTAAAAGGAGTTTTAGAAGGGATATATTTATAAATAGTATTTTATAAGGGGAATATAGTTTTATAAATAGTGTTCACTACAAGAAAATCAGTTATTAGTAGCAAAATATAGCAGCGTTTAATACCTAATTGCAACCATTGACTTAAAAGATTAAAAAAGTACAAGAAATCAACGCTACTAATCTAATCCCGCCTTAGAAACGGTGAATCTTTTTCCTTCCCGCTTTCCTTTCTTAATTATTTCGATTCCCTACCCAAAACCGTAAAATAAACTTCTCCTGAGTCTAAAACCAAAAAATTTCTCCGATTCATAAAAAGCATACCTCCTTTATCTTTAACTTAGAACCTCATCCATCACCACTAGTATCTTGCCAACCGAATGCCTCTACAACATCGCTTCATTTCTCAGCCTTCCATGCCAAGCTGGTGAGCTTTCAATAGATTCATTGATTTATCAAATTCGTTCAAATTCGAATGAGATTTGAATTCATAATCTTGATTTGATGCTTCCTGATTTTTTTTTACTTGTTATAAGGTTCGACCCAACTTTTCCTGCAATAAGTTTGGAATTTAAATTAAGTTCAATTACTTATTCAAAGATTGGTTAGGGTTAATCTTCATTTCAATATTTTTGTACATGGATGAGAATATTAATTTCTAATTAATGGCTTTTTTACTGATGTTTTCATGAATTTTTAGCTATAAAGCTTTCACTGAGTATGAAGGAATTGAAGTTGCTTGGAATCAAGTGAAGCTTCATGATTTTCTTCAATGCCCAGACGACATAGAAAGATTACATTTGAGAGATCCATTTGTTGGAAACTTTGAAACACAAAATATTATGAAGGTTTATTTGCCATGGGTGGATATTTCAAAGAGGAACATCAATTTTGTCACTGATATGTTTACTTTTGGAATCATAGACAATAAGTTTATATGAATTTTCAATTTTAGTTTTGGGGTTTTGGAAAATAAATGTTTTTGAGTAGCACAGGTATCTACCAAACTGCCTTCGTTCCCATTTTGACCCCAGTATATAGCTATTCCTACTGCGTTTGTTTTGTTAATGAGTGAAAAGACTAACGCTACTGTTAATACAATGCAGGCTGGTACCTTTGCTTCCATTTTCAACTGTTTGTGACTTTGTATAGAATGCGAAGTGATAGGTGTGGATATATAGATTTTATAGTGCTGTTTTTTATTACTTGATTAAGTATTGAACATAAGATTATGGGATGCATCACTATATACTTAATTGTCGTTTGTTTTTAATCTTTGTTTGGTACGATCATTTAATTTTTCATGTATTCCATGGTTTAAAATAAGCAGAAATGAGCAGGGTCGCTGTTAACAATATTATTTTCAAATGAAATGAACTTAAGGTAACAGTTTACTATAATGAAACAATAACAACCATGCTGCATATGGTGGTTTTATACAGTTTTCTAAGTTTTGATATGTACTATTGAATAGAGGATGTGGATACAAATGGGATACAGATCCAAATTTCTCTGCGGAAGTTGTGGCGTAAAGATTCTGCAGACAAGTTTGGAAATATGGTGTACTAGTTACCATCCATCTCTTGTGTTCATATTCACTGAGTTATTATTCCTAGCGAGAGGTGTACAAGCTATGGCAATATATCATTACTCTGTCATCTATACTCTACCGACAATAATAGTTGGAATATTGGACAAAGATATAAGTCGAAAAACACTGCTAAAGTACCCTTAGTTATACGGATCTAGAGCATCTACAGAAATTGTTTTCAGTGGCAAAACTAAACCTGGTTTTATTTCTTCAGATGTCAATATTGAATAGGTTTGTTTCACTATTTCTTATTTTTATTTTTATTTGAATTATATTACCATGTCCTCTAAACCCCACTTAGTCAAAGTCACACCAGTCATACAGTGGTAGATTTAGCTCTTATGTCTTTATCCAATTTTTGGAACATGCACATAGTTATCTTACCACTAGTAAAATGTAAACCAAAGAACATTCACTAAAGCAGCTGTTCTAAAAGTATATTAGTTTATTTACGATGGATCCCTCCCTTTTAATTCAATTTGGAAACCAATACATGTTAATTTTTATGAAGAGAATAATATACAGCAAAGAATCTTCAGATATATGTATTTAATGTCAACATTTTGTGCGGTACATGCTACATAGCAAGATGATTGCATTATATCATACTATTCTAACTGAAGTATTACAACTTAATCTAGATGCAAATCATAGTTTGGATTTGCTGGAGAAGAAAACATGCTATGCATGGCGAACATGAAGGTCTAGAGTTGCAGACTAGTACATTTACCCTGAGACAGATTAAAGCTGCCACCAACAGTTTTGATATTGCAAACAAAATAGGCGAAGGCAGATTCATCCTGTTTACAAGGTAACGATTATAATCTTGTATTGATACGATTTGTACACTTCATCCTTTAATTCACGTTCTTAATTTTAATTTTAATGCACTATTTGGTATGTTCCTGTCCTCCTTTTATTTTGTTAACTAACATAGCAGTTGCTATATAGTCATAAGTGCTTGCATCTTGTTAAGTAACCCATACAAAGTCAAACACGAGCTTTATTGTGAAAGATTGTTCATTTATCAACTATTATTTCTGAAACGGGTGACTTTATACACACAGATGCTATTATCTAGCGGTAAAGACTTATATTTTTATACCTTGGTCAGAAAAAAAATCATAATGAGAGAACACACCAGATTGTTGTCACCAATTTTAATTACTATTGTATTATTTGCTATAATTTGCTTAGTCACTCATGAAATATGATCTCCCATCTCTGTCTACTATTGCTACATGGAGTATGTATGGTTTGGGTTACTTCTAAAGTTATCGTTAGTGGTTATTTCATTTATAGATGAGAGGTACGTTGAGAAAACCTTGATTTAGTTTGATTTTGAGTTCATGTGTATATGAAATCAAAATTTTGTCAATTGTGCTTTGTACATTTGAAACACGAGTTAGTAGTTGATATTGATATGCTATTTCTCCTTTTTAGATTCCTTGCATATGGAGTGGAAAAGACCTAGTATTGAGTAAAAAAAAATCTTTGAAGGTTAGTGAAAAAATAATTTTGTTCCTAGAAATGCACATTTATAATCATGTGATAACATATGATGCAAAGTCAAAGTTATATTCAGTATTAATAAGTATAGATAAGTAGTTCATATAAAATTAGTGGGTGAAAATTATAATATCCTTCGTTAATCAAGTGATAATATATGATGAAGGCAGGTGCAAATGGGAAAGCACAGAGGAGAGATGTAGTAAAAATTTGGTTAGTGTGCTCTCTAGTAGTTCCTGCCATTTAGCGGCGAGAGTTCAGAGATCAGTATTTTCTTTGTGGTTTATTACATTGTTCTTTTCGATGGCCATCTTGATTTCCGCTATATTTGATTATGGTGTACAGTTGGTTTCCGATTTTGAAAATTTGGAAAATGGTTCACCTGTATCTTTGTTTTTGGATTCTTATGCCAACGAATAAGATATTTAAATGGTTTCAGGCCATTGGCAATAGTTTGAATGCAAGTATTGAAGATGATGGGTGAGTGGTCTCCAGAATAGGAATATATGGCATTGGTTGGCTCTCAAGATGTTGGAAAGTTATATCAATCCAATCACGGTTTGCCAGTTTGTTATGGTAGATCACACCGTCCAATTATTTGTTCGTGTGATATTATGGCTTGAAGAATTTTCCTCTGAACCACTGACTTTGTAAAAGAAGCTCACATGATTTAGTTTAATTAATAATGTTGGAACCCAATAATTCATCACATTTATTTTATTACCTAGTAAATGAGTTTCTGCTTGCTGACCATGTAATTCAAATAATTTGTTAATTGCCGATTCACTGACATAATGATAGCCAACAAGTTGTTAACCAGCAGCCCACTTTAGATTCATTACTAAACATGCATTTCTTCTTGAGTTTGTTGAAACAGGTTAGATGAACAAAAGGTTAACAAAGCGAATTTCCTTTTTCTTATTTTCTTAACTTGTGGCTAATAAAGATATCAAATTAGTATATGACATAGTAACTTAATATAAAAACTCATGTTGTCATCGTTTCCCAGTTTAGCTACTGTCGTAATTTTGCATACTAGTATTATGAGTCCCATGACAATGAAATATACCAGTTTTGTCTTTTGCAGGTGAAAGGGACTTATGTGGGTTTGTATCCTTCAAGTTTTTGTGTAAGGCACCACATTCAAAGATATTTGATGGAAAATAAAGTAGACCAGTCCATTGTTCAACACATTGATTTCGATGCTCCAATGCGGGAAGCAGCTGAACTACTTCCTAATGACAAAGTAACTTCTTGATTTAAATTGTTGAATCTAATTTTTTTCTGTTAGTAAAGTTTCTTGTCGCTTTCTAAAAATGAGTTCATTTTATAGTTTAGATGCCATTCTTACACATACTAAAATTCAGTCTTCGTGTACATACCATGTTTATCCTGTAGGAACCCATCTCCATCTCCAGGTAAACTGCATGTTAGATGCATTCTTTCAGCTTCATAATTACGTGCATGTAGTCATGCACTCCACAAATATTTACTCTAAATTTATTGTTCAGCAGCTTTGGTATATGTTGTAAACCATCTGGGATGATATGTCTTGTCAACACTACCAAATGATGCTCTCCCGTGCTAATTAAAAGATAACGCAACAAATAAATTTTTACTTGCCTTGAATTCAACATTACCAAAAGAACTGCACGGTCATGGAATTATTGCAGCATAAGATGCCATGAAACTAAAGCAGGTGCAAAATAGGAAAGACCAAAATGAAGCAGCTCACGTTTCAAGGATTCAAAGACAACAGTAAATGCTTATCAAAAGGGAGACATGGCCGATCATTGAAACTGAATGTGGCTAGTCAGAAGACTTGACCGAAGTTTGAGTTGCACTGCACACATCCGGAGATCTGATGTGAAGCTGGCACTGAGCTGGCTGAAACTATTTGCAGGGATCCGATCTGAGGATAGGAGGTCGACTTTCTTTGATGTGTGATGGCTGATATGTTATATAGTTTGCTGAAACTAAGTTAGTTGAAGTGCAGTAACAGTGTGCTTGTTGGAGGTATACCACTAGCTAAGGGCGGATGCTGAGGTTAAGAACAGTGTGACTAGAGAATGTGGATATATGTTGAGGCACCAGCCATCTTGAAATGAGCAGTTAACAAAGTATGGTGCAAACATAAATGCTATTACGGATGCAAGCCGAGGTGAGAAAAAGCGAAGCTCAGTTGCGATGACTCCAATCCAGAAGAGGTGGTTGTTGTGGGGTCCAATCCGTGTTAGCTGGAGAATAATCACGAGTGGGAGGGGGTATTGCAAAGTTTTTGTACAAATGGACTTATCTCTTTTAATACTTTGTTCTTTTGTACATGTACATTTTTGCAGAACTATTTTCTAATATATATATATTGGTATATATATGCAGACCTTTCCATATGGAAATCTCATCGGTGCGCTTGCAAATCGTACCAAGACTGAAGCATATTGATTTGATTCAAGAATACCAAGGTCATATTTTTTTATCAAAATACAAAGTATTACATTATTACAGACATTATGTTGGTTTAGATAGGCAATTGAATTATTACTCTATCAATTTAAATAGCATTTTCACTCTATATTTTGGAGTTGATTGTCTCATATCAAAAGATCAATAGAAAACGACAAGGGTAAAGAAAATTGTACATTTCAATTAGTGGATGGATGCATCATCGATGGATTACGGACGTTCCAGATACTTTTTCATATTTTATAAGATTTAACTTGACCATAGTACTGAATACACAATCTACCCATAGTACTGAATACACAATCTGCACATAGAATGAAATCTAGTCAAACTTCTAACCCAGTTTTGATCTGAATATCTGTGTAAATTGAAAATTGTGTATTCGTTAGGGAACTATATAGGATGCATATAAAAATAGAACAATTTTTGTTAATATGTGTTAATATAGAATATCGAGTTATAGATTACATGATTTTCATATATACATATATATACATATATATATATACATATATATACATATATATATATACATATATATACATATATATATATTGTTGATTGTTAAACTCGTTTGCAGGTAATTAGCTATTTCGAAGCGAAGACTGTCGACAACAAAGAACTATTGGTAATTAAGCAACGAACATGAATTTAATTGTTATATATGTTGTCGTATTTTGTTAGTACCATTTGTGGAAACTTGTCTGTGAATGCTTGTAGTATTTGACTTATTTTGTTGAAAAACTATTATCGAATTGATTATGGATATTATATTTGATTGTGAGATTAGCATGTTTTTGCAATTATTTGAATATGATGATCTTATGATTGATTGTTTGTATATGCTAATTATGTGATTTAATTGTTTGTTTGAATATATGAAAATTATGCGATTGATCGTTCGTTTTAATATGAATAGTATATAAGTGATTGCTGGAAATGATATAAACCATCAACTGTAAATAGTAGCATTTAAAAGTGACTTTTGGTAGCGTTTTTTAAATCCTACAGAAAATACCTATAGTTGCATTTAAAAGTGACTTTTGGTAGCGTTTTTTAAATCCTACAGAAAATACCTATAGTTGCATTTAAAAGTGACTTTTGGTAGCGTTTTTTAAATCCTACAGAAAATACCTATAGTTGCATTTAAAAGTGACTTTTGGTAGCGTTTACTACAACGCAACAAAAAGTTTTAGACTTTTAGTTGCATGTCGTATAGCAGCGTTCTCTAAAACGCTACCATAAGTTATGGTAGCGTTTTTTCAACGCTACCAAAAGTCTTTTCTGGTGTAGTGGTTTATAAATAAAGAATGGTTTTTATAAATAATATCTTATAAAAGGGAAATCAATATCAATTTGATAAATTAGAATGATTAATTCCATTTGTGAATTCATTATAATATATGGAATGGTCGTGTTATGGGAAGTATATGAGATTTATAGTTTTATTTAGAGGTTTTTTTATATATTTGGAGTTGGGTTTATATTTGGAGTTTTGTTATAAAAAGGAGTTTTGTAAAAGGCATTTTATAAATGAATTTGGAGTTTTATAAAAGTATTGGAAATAAGTTGGAAATTTATAAAATGAGTTTTATAAATGATATTTTATAAAAGAAGTTTATAAAAAAGGATTTTATAAAGGAGTAATTTATAATAGAGATTTGATTTCCCAAAATGACTTTCTTAATTTTGGTGGTATGGAACATTCTTTTTCCAGACTTAACACCAAAGGAATTACGTTTTGGGTTATTGTTATCTCTGTTTTTTAAATAACATTGGTTTTGACCCAGCTAAGTGGGGGTTTTTTGGAAGTGAAATCTTTCATAAGCGTTTAATGAATATACTTATACCGATGATATAAGTATATGAATATTTTCAAAGAATTGAAAAGTTAGAGAAGGGTTTGTGAAAATATATCTTTGTAAAAGTATTTTAATACGAGAATTTACAAAGTAGTTTTGATTAATGAAATGATTAATTAATGAGGCTTAGAGTTGCTTTGTGCTTAACCAGTGTTATGTTCCTCATGGAATTAAATCTCTTATTGAATTATGTTTATTTGATAGTTAAATAACCGATTATCAAATATTGCCATTCTTTAAACTATCGTTGTCGGTTCGGGAAGACTGGGATCGGATATATTATCCGAAAACCACTTCGAACCAACATAAGCATTCAAATTGGAACACCTTGATGATGGTTTCGAAGATGGAGTTCTTTATTGTACAAGGGCTACTTGCTACTAATCCTAAGGGTGATTCCAAAATGGATGCAGTAGAAGTAATGCCCTCGGTTTCGTTCAGACCCAGAACGAACTTGTATGAATGAATCCTGGCATTGCATTTCTGCCCGGAGGGCAGTGTTTGCATTCCAAGTGGGAATTGCTAGGAAGAAAAAGGTAATCGTTATCTCACAGGCCTCACACCCGATAAATGACTAAAGTAGGGACATGCGGCAGGGCTATGTGGTTCGCTCCCATTAGGGTATGATCATCGTCTAATCTAGAGCGATACTATGATTTTATGTATGCTTCGGGCCCCGTAAAGTTGTTTGATCGCAACCAAGGGGTGATCATATTCGATGCTATCCAGTAAGGGGTAAGGCCGATCTTGAGTAGCATAGGTGCAACGTGTTGTAGCCTCCAGTACAGTTTATCCAGAGGTGTACTGATTCGAAAGGTAGACCCTTACCTTTTCCTAGTTGGAATCAATTTTCCAATACGAGTCTTGAGACTTGATTGTATATTTATTATGCTGGAATTTAATTAATGTAACAATTTTGGCTATGATCCAATATTTATTTTAAAATAATAATTAGCTAACGGGATAAAATAATAATTAGCTAACGATGAAGCCACCTGCTCCAGCTCCTTCAAAATGCTTCCGTAAGAAACCTGGATCACTTGGCTACTCATACAAATTTGAGTACCCAAGACTTTTAGGGAAGGAAAATAAAAATCTGGGTCAAACATGGGTTTGGTGTGATTAAACGTAAACAACTTAATTTTCACTTCTATAAAACGATTTGAAATCAAAGGTATCTCATAAGACCACGCCGCATATAAAAACGGATGGGTTTTTACCTTACGATAACCAAAACACTTTATATAGAAATCAAGTGGTATTATGATAATGTCTAGGGTTTTCAAGTAAAATAGAACATAGCTGAAATGCTTGCATCTCACATTTCAATATATTTGGGTACAACTAAATTCGTACGATACTTATTGGAGAATGGATTCCATACATGACCAAGTAAGGAATTACCTTTCGAAGGTGCACCGCTAGATAAAATACACATGGGATCTGACAAGAACATTTTATACCCCTGCTACACAAAACCGGCCTACCACTTGACTAGTAGTATCGAATACATCACCACCACGGTTAGGATCAGTAACCGTACCGAAGCATACAAAAATGGGTCAAATATTGATTCTAGATATGGTGATGACATACCCTGATGGGCACGACCCGCATAGCCCTGCTGCTTGTTTTGGTCATTTCTGGTTGGTGAGACCTGAGGCTACGTTTACCTTTACTAAAGTACTGCCACTTATAATGCTACATCGCCTTCCATATGTTGACAAAATGTTAGCATTCATCCATACAAGTCGTTCAGGAGATGAACAGACCGAAGGCACTATTTCCACTACACCCGTTTTGGGATCACCCTTAGGGTTAGTAGCAAATAGCCCTTGCACTTCAAAGTCTTTATCTTGGACCTTGCCTTTACTATTTCCAATTCAAACGCTTACGTTGGTCCGAAGTGGTTTTCAGGTAACAACTAATATCGGACCTCGGTCTCTCCAAATCGACGTTTGATAATTTAAAAGGTCAAGTTGTTTATAGTGGAACATTCCACTATCAGGGTGTAAAGATTTACATGTGAACATACGTTCCATTTGCTTAGATTGTCATGACCCGCTTATCGAAATTAACCTCCTTGCACGTTCCCAAAGTGCGGTATTTTTGATAGGTACAAGTCGACTTACTTTCAATAAAACACGTCAACGTTTCACTACAACTACTTTAATTCATTTGGCTACTTAATAACGTGGACAAGAGATCCTTTGGTTAAAAACAATTTACTTCAACAAGAAAGTTAGTTAAAATAAATAACCGATATATTTTTAAAAGAACTTTAAAATAAATAGATTTTACTTAAATCATAAGTTTAATATATAATTAAACTTTAATAAATATTAATAAAATCAAAAATCATAATTTAAAACTTAATTAATTTAAAATTATTCATGATTAAACTTTAATTTAAATAACCTTCATTTAAGAAATTAAACCCTAATTAAGTGGATAAATAACCCTTAATTAAATCATAATTATTAAATAACTAACTCTAATTAAATCATTAATTAAAATAATTAAACTTGATTAAATAAAAATTAATTTTCTTTTATCTTAATTAATCATTATTTAAAACTTACTTAATTAAAAATATTTAACTTAGTTAATAATTTCTTAAACTCTAATTACTCAACCTAATTACTTAATTAATTAAATAATAGTTACCCTAATTAATAAATTAAGTAAATAAATTATTAAATAATCAAAACATAGACTTTTTGACTTACTTAATTTAGTTTCAAATAAGTTTTCAAAAATAATCCAAAAGAAAACACTTTGAAACTTGAAATCGTGAAATTTTCCGAACTGCATCCATAGCGACTATCGCTATAAACGCAGTTCGCTAGAATTGATTTCTAAGTGAAAACTTCACTTTAACACTAGCTATAACATATTTGAAAACACAAATAGAAAAGTTTTGAAAACTTAAAAACAAAGGTGAAACTTGGAAAACATTTCCAAAATCCAAAACTGAAAAAAAAAAGCTTTTCGTTTTCAAATCGGATCCCAAGTCTTTTGCGACTTTTCAAGGTGCTGACTTCACAACATATACATCGCATACACTTGGTTTTGTTTCATAAACGCACTACCATCATATCATAACCAACCAATCACCTATCTATATCCAAACCTATTATTCAACCACCAAATCACAAATCCAAGCTCAAACACAATCATATAATCATATGCTATCAAAACAACATGATAATTCAACACAACAACCAATGTACTTTCATAACATATAGTTCATCAAAATCAAGTTAATTTCTTTTTCAAAAACAAAAGTTTAACTCATCAAAACTTTTTAAATTCAAGACGAACTTTTGCCAATACTTGAAAACACTTTAGAAACTTTGCAAAAATTGAACTTTTGGTTGCTCGAACACCTAGATGGCTTGGCCAAGGGGACTTTGGGCTCGGCCTAGTGATGTTTGGGCTTGGTCAAGGGAAGTTTGGGCTCGGCCCTTATGTTCTCTTGGCAATTGTGGCTCGCAACTTGGAAGAGGAGGTGTTGTAGAAGATGTAGAAGTGATTTTATGAACTAAAGAGGAGATTTTAGCCAAGAGAAGTGATTTTTTTTTCTATTCTTAAAAGTTATGAAGAGGAAGCCATAAATGTTTTGCCTAAGCTCTTAGGAATTTTAAAGTGGAGAAGGAGATTGTAAAATGAGAAAAATGAAAGTTAGGGGGTATATATATGCTTAAGAAATTATTTAAAAATTATATAAGTGCTTATATTTTAATTATATATGTATGCATGCACTATCCCCTCCCCTCCTCATTTCCGTCCACTTTAAGTATCTCCCCTTCCTCCTTGCACTATTCAAGCCATGCACTTGTACCATGTGTTGAAAAAGAGAGTTTTTTTTGTGTGTGTGTGTACTTTTAAAAAATAAATCTCCTTTTTACCTTATATGTTTATATGTTTAAGTGGGCTAATATGTATATATGTACATGTACACACCATGTTAAAATGGTTTATATTGTGTGCATATTTGTGTACAATAGTGTTATGGTATTTTGAATAACATTTAACCAATGAAAAATTGATATTTCAAAAAATAATTTTAGGTCACATTTTCTATTTCCCTACGAACTATATATATTGGTAAACAAATTTTGAAAACGATTTTATCATCATTGGTTATTATTTAAAATAATTTTATTTGTTAATAAAAATCCATTTATTAATTATTTAAAGTATAATTAAATATTCATTTAAATAGTGATTAAATTCTGGGTCGTTATACTCTCCTCCCTAAAAGAATTTCGTCCTGAAATTAGCAAACAAGGAGATAATTCAAATTACACAAAAAGCTATATATTCATATCATAAAACACTACAAAGACATACACTATGCATCCATAGCAAACAAATATACATTATACATACAACCTACGACTAACTATCTTAACATTAACTCGGGATATGCTTCTTTCATACGATCCACCGTCTCCCAAGTGCAGTCTCTTGGATCCTCACTCCACTGGATCTTGACTAGTCGCACCACCTTGTTACGCAACCTCTTTTCATCCTGATCCAAAACATAAACTAGATGTCTAACCACTGCAGGTTTGGTTCTATTTCCAATTCCTCTTGAACCTATGGCTCCACAATCAAAGAAGGGTCATGAACATATTTCCTCAAATGAAACACGTGGAACACATTATGAACACCTACCAATCTCTCTGGCAACTCAATCTTATAAGTAAGCAATCCGATCCTCTCAAGAATACGAAAAGGTCCAACATACCTTGGAGCTAACTTCGCAGCTTTCCCAAATCTAACAGATCCTCTTATTGGTGAAATCTTTATGAACACCAAGTCTCCAACAACAAATTCCAAATCCCTTCGCCTTCTATCAGCATAACTCTTTTGGCGATCTTGGGCCTCTTCATTCTTTCCTTAATCAATGCAACTTTTTCAGTAGCTTCTCGGATTATGTCTGGTCCAAGTACTAATCTATCTCCCATCTCAACCCAACATGCTGGTGACTTGTACCGCTTTCCATAGAGGGCTTCATAAGGTGCCATTTCGATGCTTGCTTGGAAGCTATTGTTATAGGAGAACTCAACTAAATGCAAATGATCCTCCCAGGATCCACTAAAATCCAGAACACACGCTCTCAAGAGATCCTCTAGATCTGATTCACCTGCTCCATCTGTTCGTTTGTTTGGGGGTGATATGCTGTGCTTAAGCTCAACTTTGTTCCTATAGTTGTTTGCAATGCTTTCCAAAATTGACTAGTAAATATGGGGTCTCGATCACTTACTATACTCATAGGAACTCCATGCAACCTAACTATTTCTCTCATAAAAATTTCAGCTAAAGAAGCAGCTATCCTTATTGGTTTTACCGGGATAAATGCGCGCTCTTCGTTAGCCGATCCACGATAACCCATACTCCTTCATTTCGTTTTCTGGTTTTGGGTAAACCATCAATAAAATCAATTGATATCATTTCTCATTTCCAATTGGGTATTTCTAAAGGTTGTAATAATCCGGCTGTCTTCTAATGATCACCTTTGATTTGTTGATAGCACGAACACCTGCTAACATATATTGAAATGTCCTTCTTCATTCCTGGCCACCAAAATACTCTTTTCATGTTCTTATACATCTTATGAACTCCTGGATGAATACTTAACCTAGATTTGTGGCATTCAGACAAAACTTCCTGCCCCAGCCCATCCACATCTGAAACACACAATCGTCCATTCATCCTTAAAGTACACCGACTATCTATCTCAAAATCCGAACACTACCTCCTCAACACCTTAAATTAACCCTTCCAGTATCTCATCCTTCCACCGGTTTCTCATAATCCTTTCTTGAAGTGTCGGGGTAACCTCCAAGAGAGTCAAAACAGCATTCCTGCTTAAGGCATCCGCCACCACATTAGCCTTTCCTGGCGAATAAAGAATATCCAAGTCATAAGCTGCCAGAAACTCCAATCATCTCTATTGCCTTAGGTTTAGATCCTTCTGAGTAAAAAGATACTTTAGGGATTTATGATCCGTGAAGAGCTTGAATTTTTCACCTAATTAAAGAAAGAAAAATTACTCCTAAAATCTCTAAAGATTAGAAAGAAACTAAGAGGAATAGAAGGATCCTTACCTAGCAAGTAGTGTCTCCACATTTTCAATGCAAAGACAACAGTTAGCAACTCCAGGTCATGTGTAGCATAATTCTTCTCATGAGGTTTCAACTGCGTGCTTGCATACGAAATCATTCTACCATGCTGCATTAAACAACACCTAGTCTGACTCCACAAGCATCTGTATAAACCGTGAATCCACTATTTCCATCTGGAACAGCCAAAACTGCTGCACTGGTCAATCTCTTCTTTAATTCCAGAAATGCCTCTTCACACCTTGGAGTCCATACAAACTTCTCCACCTTCTTAGTCAGCTTAGTCGAATGGGAGGAAATCTTGGAATAATCTTGAATAAACCTCCTATAGTATCCAGCCAAACCTAAGAAACTGCGAACCTCGGTAAGAGTCCACGGTTGCTTCCATTCCTGAACAGCTTCCACCTTCTCTAGGTCCACTGAAATACCTTCTCCCGTCATAATATGTCCTAAGAATCTTACCTCCGATTTTCAGAAATGGCACTTAGAAAATTTCGCCTTCAGGACATGTCTCCTCAATGTCTCCAACACAACTTCCAAACGATGTTTATGCTCCTCCTTAGATTTGGAGTAGATAAGAATGTATTCGATGAAAACTAACACAAACTTGTTAAGAACATCTCGAAAAACACGGTGAGATCTAGAAAATATGTCGGTGCATTGGTTAGCCTGAAAGGCATAACTAACCATTCAAAGAAACATTCAGTGCCTCTAAAAGCAGTTAAGGGTATACTATCTTCAACAACCCTCAACTAATGGAATCCAGTAGCTAGATCCATCTAAGGAAATACCGTAGCTCCATGAAGTTGGTCAAAAAGATCATCGATGTGGGGTAAGGGGTACTTGTTCCTAATGGTCAACTTATTCAATTCCCTATAGTCCATGCATAACCTTAAAGATCCATCAGACTTAGCCACAAACACCACAGCAGACCCACAACTCGAACAATTGGGTATAATTAATCCTCTCCTTAACAGGTCCTGGGTTTGACTTACCAACTCCTCTCTCTCCCTTGGAGCCATCCTTCTCTTAGGTTGAACTACAGGCCTTGCACCAGGGACCAAATCAATGCAAAACTCTATCTCTCGGTGCGAGGTAAACTTTTAACCTCTTCGAATACATCGGAAAAATTCTTAACAACTTCAATAGACCCTAAACTCTCCTGGGCTGCTTCCAGGGCATACAAGAAACTACATATATGAATATCGGGTTCCTTACATGATACCTTAGCTTTCCTTGCTATATCTGTCACTAAAGATACAGTTCTCTTATTACATTTTAAGACAGCCTCATATTTTGATAACCAATCCATACCAAGAATAATGTCAAATCCTTTAAAGTCTAAAACGTATGGGTTGCATGAAAAGTGACGAGAAAGGTAGGAAATTGGCACATTCTTACAAATCGTACTCAAATGGGTTACCCCACCTATGGGGTTAGACACACACATAGGGTTTTCAATAATACTAGGAATAAGATGAAATTTACCTACTGATTCATAAGAGATAAAACTATGAGAGGAACTGGTATCAAATAATGCTTGAACAAAAATATCATTAATCAGTAAGGTACTTTTAAGGACGCCTTTTCCCTTCACATCTGTTGAAGTAGACAGTTCATTCTTAATGGCTTACACCTTGGGGTGCTGCACCTTCTTCATAAGTGGGAAGTCCTGTACCATATGCCCAGGCTGATGGAAGTTAAAACAAAGTGTCTTTTGGAACATCGGGGAGATAGGTCCACTTTGTTGTTGTTGTTGCTACTGAATTCCAGAATTCTTGCAAAACTTTGTGATGTGGTCGTTCTATCGACACTTGTGGCAAAAAAAATCCTTAAAACGACTCCCATTAGTCCCACTGCCAGGCTTTCCCTTTCCTTGATTCTTCCAATTAGGATTAAACTTTCTCTTGTAAGAACCGTTTCCACCGGTATTTCCACTAGGTGTTACTGGAGTAGGCTTCTTCTTTTCCAAGGCCTCGTACCTCGGAGCCATAACAACTAAATCCACAAAAGAACCTTTAATGTGAGCAGTCATTTTCTCATGGTACTCTTCTCTCATACCCTAAACAAACATCTCATTTTTCTTTAATGGGGTGTTGATCAATTTCAGTCCAAAACAAGATAACTCGTTGAACTTCGTCTCATGCTCTGCTATAGATAGATCCCCTTACTTTAAATCCATGAAGTTCCAGTACATCCTCTTCCTTCTTGCTATTGGCAAGAATTGGTCCTCAAAAACTTTGAATCAGGCCCAAGAAAACTGTTCCTTGGGAATATTTGCAGTTAGGGAGTCCCACCAAGCTGCTGCTCCCTCTTGCTGTTGTCATGCTGCTAAGAACCTTTTCTGT
Source organism: Allium fistulosum (assembly GCA_030737815.1). Lineage (NCBI taxonomy): Eukaryota > Viridiplantae > Streptophyta > Magnoliopsida > Asparagales > Amaryllidaceae > Allium > Allium fistulosum. Next base: position 1,153,678,529 of record CM060901.1, read on the forward strand.
TCATTAGATAAACTATGACCTTTAAAAATCTTTTTGCAAGATCGCAACTAGAGGCTTGCACTTCCATGATAGACTCAATTCCTTTAAACGGTTTTCCTCCTATATTGGTGTAATCCTTGCATAAGGTTGCGAAATTCACTCTTGGATGCTCTGGCGCTACCTCTTCGGTAATCCAAACTCCTCCAAGATTTAGGGTTTGACCATTTGTAATTGTAGTGTTACCTGTTCCCATACCTCGTCTACCTCTATTACTCATGTTTTACTATCTGGACATAGTAAGATAATCTAAGAATACTTGGACGAGATAAATCTTGGAAGAAGGGTAATAATCAAACCTATCAAGCTGATATATCTATCAAATATATATATATATATTTGTGTGTGTGTGAATAAAAATTACAAATACGCACTCTCGAAGTTGGCCTCAACCCAAAGCCTAAGTGGTCGCTTGACCTAGGCTCTGATACCAAAATGTAACGACTGCCTTTCTTTGCACCGAAAGACGAGCCATTAAGGGTAGAGAAAAGGAAATATAATAAGAAACTACACAATCAGAGAATCTCACCACGAATCAAAACAACATATAATAGATAACATAGGATATTACATTGTTATTTCCATAATAATAATAATAATAATAATAATACATCAAATTCAATACATTACAACCTTCAACTGGACATTTATAGCTACCTGTCCATACAAAATACCTAGATCGTACATAACACATAATACAAAATAATAATTAGCCAATGGTGAAGCCACCTGCTCCAACTCCTTCAAAATGCTTCCGTAAGAAACCTGAATTACTTGGCTACTCATACAACTTTGAGTACCCAAGAGTTTTAGGAAAAGAAAATAAAACTCTGGGTCTGACATGGGTCTGGTGAGAGTAAACTCAAACAACTTAATTTTTACTTTTATAAAACAATTTGAAAATCAAACGTATCTCGTAAGACCACACCACACATAAATACGGATGGGTTCTTACTTTACGATAACCAAAACACTTTATATAGAAATCAAGTGGTATTATGATAATGTCTAGGGTTTTTAAGTAAAATAGAACATAGCTGAAATGCTTGCATCTCACATTTTAACATATTTGGGTATAACTAAATCCATACGGTACTTATTAGAGAATGGATTCCATACATGACTAGGTAAGGAACTACCTTCCAAAGGTGCACATCTAGATAAAATACACCTAGGGTCTGACAAGAACATCTTGTACCCCTGCTACACAGAACTGGCCTACCACTTGACTAGTACTACGGAATACATCACCACCACATTTGGGATCAGCAAACGTACCGGAGCATACAAAAATGGGTCAAATATCGCTTCTAGATATGGTGATGACATACCTTGATGGGCGCGACCTATATAGCCCTGCTGCAAACCCTGTTTTGGTCATTTCCGGTTGATGAGGACTGAGGCTACGTTTACCTTTACTAATGCCACTTAGAATGTTACATTGCCTTCCATATGTTGACATAATGCTAGCATTCATCCATACAGGTCGTTCAGGATATGAATGAACCGAAGGCACTATTTCCACTACACCCATTTTGGAATCACCCTCAGGGTTAGTAGCAAATAGCCCTTGCGCTTCAAAGCCTTTATCTTGGACCTTGCCTTTACTATTTCCAATTAGAATGCTTACGTTGGTCCGAAATGGTTTTCGGATACCAACTAATATCTGATCCCGGTCTCTCCAAACCAACGTTCAATAATTTAAAATGTAACGACCCGGAATTTTCAACCCCGAAAATTCGACATTAATACGTTTAGTATAGAAATGCCGAGAAATCGAACGCCGGAAATTCCAGATTGTTAGGGTTAATAAAAGAGGTAGAAGAAGAAACAGAAAACAACAGCACAGAATCTCACAATCGCAGCGGATCAAAATATAATATCAAATAACAGCATTTACACAAAGAAAGCTGTAAATGTCAATTTACAACAATATATCAGAGTACAATCATTCACATATAAACTGGACAGTTGTAACAACTTGTCCCGGACTACTATCGATACAATCTCAAATACACAGTGGAATATACTCCATATGTCTCTGCCATTCAGCTCGTCTCCTGAACTCCAGAACGTTCTAACTTGGAAATCTATAATACTCGGTCTGACTCGAGCATTACAATAAAGTAACACCCGGGTCAGGATGGAAACCAGCGTGAGTAAACCCATATAACTAGAAATACTAAGTTATAAAACATATTTGAAATCCCGGGGTAACTCGTACCTCACTACGAGTTCTTAACTTGTTATAGTCAATCACTTATTACAAAACAATATTTAAGAACTGTTATTCGGTTAAATGGCCATATTACTTAATTTATTCCATTCCAGCCTATTTCATATCACAACACATCACAAAGTATTAGACTAGAGATGTTCATCAATCCAAGCATTCGATTTAACTTAATCATCCATAAGCAAGTTTAATTAGTTACACAATTCCTAATTAATTTAATTTAATCACCAAATAAATTAAATACTTTAATTTCTTTTAAATCCTGCTTACTAAACATTAATTAATTACAACTCATTTATTATTAATTAATCATACTTTAATGATTAACATTAATTAATTATCCTTTAATTACTAATTAATTAACCCTTAATTACTAATTAATTAATCCTTAATTACTAATTACCCAAACCCTTAATTAATTTTAAGATAAACCATTTATCTTTATTATTTTCTTAATTATCATTTAATCTCATTTAATAAACTTTTAAAAACAAATTCATCATTAACCTTAAGTTTAATTAATAATTATAACATTTGCCCTTCTTTAAATTAACTACTTAATTACACTATTTAATTTAATTTAAAATAAACTTAAGAATTAATTACAAATAAAAGACATTTAATAAAATACCTTAAACTAAATTAATTTGAAACAATATATTTTGCAGCTTTTAACTAATCCCAAAACTTAGTTAAAGCATTAATTATTTAAAGGATTAGTTAAGAAAATGTTTTAGCTTGATTCATTTAACATTTTTAAACAGCTAATACAAATTACCCGAGCCAAACCCAGTAGCAACCCGAGCCCAGACCCGAGAAAATCATCCTTCTCTTTTTTTTTAAACTTTGTTATGGTTTAAATTTTAAAACCGATGTAACATGCAAACCACTCGCGAACGACTCGAAGCCAAACTTGGGCCATATCCACAGTTTCCCAAGCTCTTCCCCGAGGCTACCTCTTCTCCTCCAATCCCACTGACACCAGAACCTCGTGCACGTGCACCGATGAACGAAACAACTCTGACCATCGATGCTACCTCCAGCACGTCGACGACCACCTCCACCTTCGATTTCGACCACCTGCTCTTAATCACATCCACGAAATCAAAGTCGAGCATCTCATACCCTACTGGAACAAAACCAAACCACCCAAAATCACCTCGACCCGACGCCTCTGACCACCAGACCCTTCGAAACTTCGTCCATAGCTTTGCCTACCAACCACGCACCTATTCCCTCACCTTTGATCAACTCCGGTGCTTCGATGACGATGCAGTAGCCTCTCAAACCCTAACGACCAACACAGGCAACTAAACCCTAAATCGATGTCGTGTCGCCGCTACGGTGGTCAGAAAATCCACTGACCATTTTTCCCGAGATTGTCAACCTCCCCGCTACCTCCAGCAGTGATCCCGACCATCCAGCTCACTCCGATTACCAGAAAATGCCCAAAACACAAACTCCGTTCAACCTGAGATTCCTCACTCGAAACAACATTAAAAATATGGATTTTACCTTTAAAATTCATGAATTTCGAAGACGATTTAGATCACATAGGTGAATCAAAGAATCATGATATTCAAATTTGAGATGTTTTAGAGTTTCACTGTATTTTCCCATTTCCCAAAAAATATTCAAACTAATTATACTTACAATATTTTTAAATCTTAGATATCGTTAATTCATACAAGATTCCTTTATATATATTAACTTAAAAGTGAATGAAGGAAGAGATTTAAATTTTTGAACTTGTTTTTAGTCTGTAAATTCAAAACAGAGACTTATATATATACACAGACATGCACACTCAAACAAATTCATATTTACATACATGCAAGCATAATATACATTCATGCAAACATCCATCACATCATCATTTCAAATATCCATCACATGCAACAAGTTAAAACAGGTTTAAGATTTGTTTACTCACCTGTTGTTTGCACAGAGAAATAGCCTTGAGATTTGGAAAAATGGAATTGCATTTGATCATTGAAACTACTGTTTGATTTTGATCTGTAGCTTGATGTTTGATTTGAATCCAATTTATGCTGAGTTGATCCTAAATCTACTATGTTGCTTTAGCTCAGTAGAAATTTGAAAGGAGTTTTGATTTTTCTTTTTAGTTTTAGTTTTAGAGAAGTGAGAAAATAAAGAGGAAGAAAAATATGATCTGTATACAGCCTATTCCTTTTTCTTATTATCTATATTTAGTTTAAAAGAAAAGAATTATTGCCACTTGTAATTTGCATGTTACACCTAGCTCACAAATGTCTTAAACATATATTATATACTTTCTTATATTTTATTAATTTATGTTTTTATGTTAAATACTTTTATATATACAACTTATATTTATTTCATGTATATTTTAAAGAAAATATATTAACCTTTTATTAAATCCTATTTTAAACTTAAACTATTATATTTTAAATTAATATATATTATCTTGTGTTTTAAACATATAGAATTTAACTTTAAATAGCTTTTAGAAATTATTATATTGATTCAAATCAATGCTCCCAAATCACAATATATATATATATATATACATATATATATATACATACATATATATATATATATTATAATTAGAAATATCTTAGCTTATATTTTGATATATATATATATATATGTATATGTATCCACACTTTTACAACTTCCATATATTCTACCTCGCATGGCATATATATATAATAATTAATGGATAATTAATCAGTAATTAAAGATTAATTAATTTGTAAAAATATTTAAAGAATGATTAATTAATTCAAATGGTTTGTAATTAATTAATGATTGATTAAGCAGGGTTAGGTGATTAATTCTTAAGTGATTAATTTAATTTGAGTTAATTAAATTAATTATAATATAAATTAATAAGTCTTGCTTGTGGATGATTGATTTTATAGAATGTCTGGAATGATTGATATTTATAGTATGATAATCTGTGATGTTCTGTGATGTGAAATACTTGAATATAGCAGTGATAAATATGTGTTATTTATCTGTGTTGAATGCTGTGTGAATTCAATGTTATGAATTGTTTAAATTGTTTAAACCTTAAACAACTTGGCCTTTAAGAAACGTTTGGATTTCGATGAGACCGGGATCGGATATCAAATTTGATTATCTGAAAACCACATCGATCCAAGTTAAACGATAGGTCGTTACAGTTGGTAATATATATATATATATACCCACTATATACTTGTATATGTATACATTTATAAATCTCAACATTATAAAGTTTGCATATATCTATTTATTTTATTTTTTTAATTTACTAAAAGATTTATCATTTCCAGATATTTATCAGAATTTTATTTGTTCAACTTATAAATCAGTACTTTTAATCCAGTTAATTACCAATTAACATATGTTTAAAAATCCAGGTTATCACATTCCTCCCCCCTTTAAATCTTTTCGTCCTCGAAAAGGAATGAAGCAAGAATTTTATTACAATGCTTATTATCAGTTAAATTACTCTTTGAACATTTTTAACTCTTAACTCTTTTTATTCAATTTTTTTTAAAAACACTTTTAAAATCTATATAATATTGCCAAAATAGTTTTTATAAAAATACTTTTTATAACTTGATGTCTCAACAAGTCCATCCTCGTTCTCACAGAAATTCGGTCATACGTTGATCAGGCGTAGGACTGAAAATCTATAAGTACTTGGTAAACCCGTTTTCAACACCCAGTGAAAATACTTGGAAAATATTTTGGTGAAAATATAGAAAACAAATTATTTTTTTGAAATATAGAGAACATTTTTGGTGAGAATGCTCTGGAAATCATCACCCCCTCCTCCATGGTCGTAGTTAGCCCGTTGGTTATGTTGCCATCCCGGCAAAATCCATAGAAAACTGTAGGCACTCCGCGCCCCTCGATTACACCATGGAACCCGCCACAGATCGCAGCTACACACGGGTTTTACATCGCCATCACGGCAAAAACCCATGTAACTGTAGGCATCAGTGCCCTTGAATTTTGCTGCAAAATGAAACTTCTCCACACAGACCACATAGATCGCAGACTACATCAGTCGACTCCCAATGTAGCCTGTAGGCACTCACTGCCACACGACTTTCGCTATGTCTTCATAGATCGCAGTCTACCAATGTTACGTCACCCTCCTGGTGAAATCAAACGTAGACCGTAGGCACTCACTGCCCTCGACTTCCGCTATGGTGCGCAGTAGATCGCAGTGACATCAAGTTACACCGTCGTCACAGCATAACCCTAATGTCTCTATAGGCATCAGCGCCCTCGACTTTCGCTACCCAACCACAATCCTCAGGAACTTCAGTTTGTCCAGACTTCCTCCCAGGATCAATTTAGAACCCCCCTTAGGGCTCAAGGCAGAACCACCCCGTGGATCTCCTAAGAAGTTCATTTCATGGGAGTGCCTTTTTCCCCAGAGCCAATCTCAAAACATTTTATACTATACACATATAGTATCTTTCAAATCATACTCTTTATGATTCACATATAAATCTCCTTTACACAAAATCGATATCTCAAAATCGATAGTTGTAACGACCCAGAATTTCGAATAAATTAAATTGGGAATATTTAATTAATTTTAAATATTTGAACGACGATTTAATTTGTATTCCGGATATAATTTTGGAATCAGCGATTTAATTATAAAATTTAATCGATTGAAGTTGAATAAAAATTTGAATATTCAATTTAAAGCTGATTAAAAATATTTCGAACGCTTGTAAAATATATATTGATAACTCTGAAAATAACAGCAGCTTCAGAATTGAAATTTAAACTGTTTCGTTCAGTTTCGAAATTTATCGTTCGAATCGAATTTAAAAATAGCCGTCCGAGGCACAGTCTCGGAATTCGACGAAACCAGTTCCATTGGGTCCGTAATATTGAATTATTGTCGGATTTCCAATTTCGTAATTTTCGGAGTTAATACGTGATCGTACGGTGAGCAAACGCATTTAAAATTAAATTCAATTTAAATTTTAAAATTTAAATTTATGCCGACATCAAGTTAAGGCAGCATATTATCTTCCCCAAATCGCGCCTAAAATCACGTTGAGGAATCGTGCAGCACATGCCTTGATCAATATTAAATCCTCCCTCGTTTATTTCTCCTTTTCAAATCATTTCTACATCTCGGCTTCAAAAGAAAAAAATGCTGAGCCTCTTAAATTCAAAACCGTTTAGTCTCGTTCCTCTTCAAAATTTAGTCGCGAGCCTTCAGCCTTTCACTTTGGGTTCGAACGACCTTCCTCCCTCTTCTATAAATCCTACCCTAAATCGCTGGCGGCAATTCGCGTGGGCATCGAATCAAAGGTGAGCGGCGACTCGCGATTGGGAGGCGGCGACGCGGGCTAGGGCATTTCGAGCCTGAGTGGTTCGACCTCGAGCTCGACATTGATGGGTGGTCTCGAGTGTATTTGGGGCAGCAGCGATGGCAATCGATGGAGGAAGTCAAGCGCGTACGTGGGCACGTGCGTGTGAGCGGTGGGAGTGTCGCGACGTCAGATTGGTTGAAGCGGTGGTGGCTTGGGGCTGAGGCTTTGAGGGTTATCGACTTCGATTGGGTTTCGAGCTTGTTTTTGGGCGACGAGATGGTCACGATTCAGCGTTGGCAAATGGATGGTTCACGAGGCGATGATGCTCGGCATTGTCAGATTTGAGCTCGACTGAGTTCAGAAGAGATAGCGAGGTATTGCAGTCTTGGTTTTAATATAAATTCATATATATGTTAAAAAGGGGATTTACAGTAATGGGAATGTTTATATAAAAAAAAGGGGTTTAGTTAGATATAATTATTTAAAAGAAGTTTAGTTTTAAGTTTTAAATTGTTTAATTAACTCTTAATTTATTTTTAAGTCACTAAGAATAATTTATTAAAAGGAGAATAACAAATGGAAATATTAAACATACACACGCACACATTCTTATTTTAAGAGTTAAGCAGGAAATAGTATATATGTATATAGAATTTTGGAAATGGAAATATTAAGTGCTGTAAAGTTAAACAAAGTTGTAAATGTATACAGTTTACGATTAAGAAAATTTGTTTAAAACTAAATTTTTAGTTGAATTAAAATGTTAGTTTCAAGTGGAAAATATTTTATCGGTTTAAGAATTTAATCAGATAAGATAAAAACTTTTGGTTAAGTAAATAGATTAAACGATAATTTAATTGTTGGATTTAATTCGAGTATTAATAGAATTGTATAAATTATTTATACAAGGTTAAAGTCGAGAAAACGAAAGAAGAATTGGAAACGGATTGCAAGATAAATGCTAAGGTGAGATTTTTCTCACTCGAATAAAATGTGGAATGTTTACAGTTATTGTTTGATTGCTATGATTGCTGTTTGTATTAGATATGATAGGATATATCTATATATATAGCAGTATATACATATTGGCATATGTATATATTGGATTGATGATTTCCCGCCTCGTATAGCGGATGAGACCCTATTGCGCCGTTAGTAAGCGGATTTATAAAAACCTATATACCGCGATAATTCCGTACTGGAGCGGAATTGGTATTGTGCTAACGTCTTTGGATGCAGGGAAACAGGTTGGAGGGATCCAACTGGACCCCTCACATTGATTGAATTTATTTCTTCTGTGATGTGATAATCTGTAAATGATTATTGATGTTATTGACTTGATGTCTGGAAATTGTTGAAAGCTAAAATTTAGCTGAATGGATGTTTAATATCATTGGATTCCAGAAATAAACGAAATTGAATTTTTGGTAATTCAAGCAGAAAATTTTAAGTGAATTGATTTTTAGAAATTGAATAAAATTTGAAGAAAAGAATTTAAAGGTATAAAAGTTGATTTTTATAGTATTATCGAATTAATTCCAGAATAAAGGGAAAATGCTAAATAAATGGATTTCATAAAACAGTGATTTTAAATTGAAGAAATTAATTTAAATTTGGATTTTTAAAAAGATTGAAAGAAACGATTGAAACTTATTTTCTTAAAAAGGAATTTATTTAAAAGAAGATAAGTTGGAAATTCAGTTTGGAATTTAATTGGTAAATTGAAATAAGTTGTGAGATCAATGTAAAATGATTTCAATTTGAAGAATCCATTTCAAAACAGAATATTGAATAATTTGAGAAAAATAAGGAATTTATTTTAGTAAGTGATAATTAAAATTTGAAATCAATCTGTAATTGATTTAATATTTAGAAATGAATTTTTGAGAAATCAATATGGAAATTTTATTCAAACGTTGAAAAAAAAATAAAAAAAAAATCAATATTGAAATTGATTTGGCATTGAAGCTTTTATAAATAGAATTAAAATTTATAAAAGTTGTTTATAAACCCAGAGTCACTTATTTTGATAAGTTAAATATAGTAGTTGATAAAAGAAGGTATATAAGTCGAAGTTGTTATTAAAAAGAGAAATAGAATTTATAAACGTGCTTATAAATTCGGAATAGATTGAATGTGATAAATTTATTATAGAAGATTATTTAAGGAAATTTTATTCACGATTTTGGACAGCGAATATATGGTTAAGTAAATGGATTCATTTTTGAAGAAGAAATATTTTAAAAAATGAAGTTAAACATTTTAAAGGTGTTTTAAAATGTGTTATGAATCGAAAGCATAGATTTCAACATTTATTGTTGAAATAGACGTTTTCGAGAAATTTAAGGAAATGGTGGACTATAACACTGTTGTTATAGTAAATGATTTCCGAAAGGAAATGTTTTGATGTAGTATTGGGATTTATATATCTATCTTAAAATCCGAATCCCTATACTAGTGATTTCGAGTCGTCGTAACGATGTTTTACGCAGCATTCGTTTTGACTCAAATAAATGAGATTTAAGAATGATTTCCTTAAAGAATGAGATATATACTTAATTTTGATTTTTAGTATATCGAATATTTTCTAAGTGTTGAAAATAAATGATTTATGAAATACTTATTATTAAATAAGTATGGAAATGCTTTTCCAAAATGAAATAAAATATTTTTTTGAGAATTTATCTTCTTAAAAGATAAATTGAAAGTGAATATCGAAATCGATTTGGAAATCGTATATCAGTAGATATTTTTGAAATATAAATTCACTATGGAATTTATAAAAGAAAAGGGAAACTGTTTGGAAAAATAAACGTTGATTTATTTTTGAAGTGTGGAAATTTTATATCTAGTAAAGATATTTTTGAAGATAAATAATTTGGAAAATTATTTGGAATCTGATGATGTTGCGCATCTTTACTGATAGTTAAATAACCGACTATCAATAATTACCCTGAATGGATGTTTTGTTGTGAATTGGATGAATTTGAATGCCACACTTATTTTTAAATAAGCGCTCACTATTCGGGTTAGCCGGGAAAGGACCATGGGGTCGTATAACCCATTCCGAATATGTGATACGTCGTTATGAATTGCATTTGAAGACCGGTGTTGAAGACCGGATATTTTTGAAAACGGAAGGATTACCGTCGAGTTACTCTACATCGACTGATCTTCGATTTAGAGGTTTTATCACCCTTAGTGACGGGAAGTCCTGACGTGATTAGAAATTTATCCGGAAATGCAAGGGCTTCGTGAGAAGTGCCTTCGGTTCTGTTCGATCCCGGAACAGACTTGTATGGATGTGTGTCTGACGTTACACTTTGAGATATAAAAGCTGATTTCTTTCAAATACATTTCTGTTGGTGGCGGAGAATTTATTCTCTTAGCTTAACACCCTTCTCTGAGACGTACGAGCTCAGAGGTTATGTAGTTGAAATTTATCAGCGATATATCCCAATTTGGTAACGTGACATACTGAGTGTTGCTGTGAAATGATCAGTGTTTGATCATTTGTGATATGATCATTTGTTTGATCTTATATCTTTGTGATCATAGGTTGATCATTTTGTTTGACCTGAAGCAGGGCTTTTTGAGAAAGCGTAGCTTTGTGGACGAGACTTCGTCGAGCCTCACACCCCGGAAATGGTCGAAACAGGACGAATGCAGCAAGGTTCTAGGGAGTAGCGCCCCTTAGTGTATGTCATTCCTTCTGGATAAAGGTGGTATCATGGTATGGAGCCCAGATACTTAACCTCTGTGGTTACTGCATTATTATTATCTATGTGGTTTGTTGCGAATCGGGGATCCTCGGGAAGATCGGTGACGATCGGGGGGATGGCATACGCGTGTCAGTAGTTACCTATTTTTGCAGAGGTAACCCGGCCTTGTGTTGGCAGAGATCCGGTTAGGTTCTCGGGTCGTCTATTCCAGGGACGTACCCATCGTGGATAGGAAGTTCCTTAGCCTGACCATTTGTTGGAAATCCAAAGAAACAATACGTGACTTGTACGGTTTTAGTTGTAGAACCTGCCATCTAATATGGCAGCTATAGCAAGCATACTATAATGGTACCTATGCTGGCTAAGATTTATATTCTACTTTCGAAATGTTTTCTACACTATGCACTAATAATAATATCAAAAAGAATTGGATTTTTTCGTAGTAAGCATCTTTGACTATCATAAGAAGAAATCTCCTCCAAGTCTGCGTTTGCATTGTGTGTGTGGCGGGAGGTCTTATGGTAGTTTCATTTTCCAAAAGCATTGCGAATTGACTTTAAAATTATCCTGTTGTTTATTTTAAAGAATAACTGTTTTACGATCTCACACCAGTCACCATGACTGACTCGGAGTTTATTGTTTCCCTTCTAAACTCTGGGTGCCCACCAATTTCCACACGGGCAGTCTAGAGTTAGATTATCAGGATATTCTGGATATTCTGGAGCTTGGAGATAAGCTGGATGACGAGACGTAGTATTTGTATCTGATAGTATTTATTCCGCTGTGTATTCTGTATGAGGACAAGTTTATGAAACTGTCCATTGTTGTATATTGATTCTGATTGATGTATGTATAAACTGATATAGTTCTTTGTTTTAAAAGACTAGTGTTTATCTATTATATATTGTTCCGCTGCGATGTGTAAAATTCTGATATTGTTTTCAGTTCTGATGTGTTTTCTGTTGTTCTTCTTCTTTCTTTCTTCTCTTTTTCTTCTATCTTCTTCTTCTACCTTTTTCTTCTTTCTAAAACCCTCACTATTGGAGTTTCCGGCACTCGATTTCTCGGCAGTCGATAAAGTGAGTATCGATGTCGAATTTTCGAAAGTCGAAAAATTCCGGGATGTGACAAAGTGGTATCAGAGCATATGGTTAAGCGACAACCCTGCTCTGTTGGGTGTTACTCATTAGAGATAGAGTCAGCAGTACTCTAGGATGAGTTGAGTGTAATAATAGATACGAGCGCGTATTTGTTAGTGATTATATAAAAAAAAATATTTTATATTGTGTTTGCTTATCCGTTGAGATGTTTGTGAATTTTGGTCGGTATGTGGGACGCCATATTATCGATAGAGATTTCTGAACACTTAAACGAGGCAAGACGACACAATATTGTTTTAAAATAGGGCGAATGAAATAATTTTGCCCAAAACTATTTTTGTATAGAAACGAATTGATTTTCTATGAATTACTATAGTATATGGTTGCATGGTTGCTAGAAATGATAACATTAAACTATTATCATTGAAACTAAATGAGAAATTGGAATTATAAACTCCAAAGTTAAGAAATAAAATTTATATACGAATGAAATTTGTGAATTATAAATGTAATTTGTAATTTAAAATGGAATTCCAGAGAAGTTTTTGGAAAGGTTTTGAAAAGAATTTGAAAATTTTGGGGATTTGGAAATTTAAATTTCTTTTTGATTTGAAAATGGATTTCGAAGGTTTTGAAAAGTATTTTTGAAGAGATGAAAAGCTCTAAACTCTTTTCGGTCGCTGGAAAATAACTTCGATGATGACCGCGGCATCGTTGGTGTTCATTTTCGGGTTTCCAAAAGAGAAATTGCTGCCAAATTGTTTCAATTGAAAGTTGTTTGGAAAATTTGGATTTTGTTTTAGAAAATTCAAAGGATGATTTGAATTGTTTTCAAAAATGGTTTTGAAAAGGTTGAAAAGACTCTGGAATTGAGTATTGAATTATGAAAATAAAATTGAGAAGGAATGAATCAATTTGTGATTGCAAGTACATGAATGTAAATTGAATTCAAATTGAAATCCAGTTTAATATAAGTGATTGAAACTGAATGTGAAGATAAATTTGAATAAATGAAGGTGAAATTGAATGTTGAGATTCATTTTGAAGTTGTAAGCAATAGAATTGAATAATTATAAATGTGAATTGAAAGAGAAATAAAATTCATATGCAATTTGAAATCCAGTGTAAATGTAAGTAGATTTAACCGAAGTGGTAAATTGAAAATAAATATAATGTGTATATGGAATATTTATATTGAACCTAAGAAATGAAGAGCGAAATTCTTAAGTAAAATTTAAATATTGAAATTATTCTAAGTTGATGATTGAATGAAGATAAAACTGGAATTAGAACTGGATGTTGAAAACGAATGTGAATAAATGAATTAGAGTTGAAATGAATTAGTAACTGAAACTAATTTAAAAGAGTGCAGTTGTGAATTAAAGAAAGCTGATAAAATTCAATATTCAGAATAGAAGATAAAATTGAATTCAAATGAAATTGAAATGAAAAATTGAACGAAATTGAATATGTAACTTCAATGGTGAAGTAAAGATGATATAAGCAGTTTATATTGAAAATTTTGTAATAGAATGTGCAAAATGGTTTGAATGCTGTAACTAGATATTATGGCTAGTAGATATACAGGTATAAAGGGATTGGAAAATTTATTTCACAGATAAATTTGAATTGCTCGAAAAAGGTACGTATTTGAGTTTTAATATGAGTTTTTGATGATTTCTCTCTAGCCGCTTGGCTTTTTCTTTTTCTTTTTGAAATCTGAGAGTCCGTAGGGACGTTTTGTAGTCGTACCGTATTAGCCGCGCAAAGGAGACGCTGGCGAAATTTTTCGAAAATTCCGAGTGTTAGAAAATTTTTGGGAAATTTTGAAAGTTTAAATTTGAATTTAAACTTAAATTTGAGTTTTGAAGTAAAACAATTTGGTTTGAAAATTATGAAAGTGTTAGGAAAGTTAGTAGAAATGATAACGAATCTCTAGTAGAGAGATTTGTTTTGAAAATTTGTTAAAACTATTAGATGTTGGAAAATAGTAGACAAATTAAGGACCATTTTCCCTAACTTGTAATTTCGAGGACGAAATTCTTTTAAGGAGGGAAGTCTGTAACGACCCAGAATTTCGAATAAATTAAATTGGGAATATTTAATTAATTTTAAATATTTGAACGACGATTTAATTTGTATTCCGGATATAATTTTGGAATCAGCGATTTAATTATAAAATTTAATCGATTGAAGTTGAATAAAAATTTGAATATTCAATTTAAAGCTGATTAAAAATATTTCGAACGCTTGTAAAATATATATTGATAACTCTGAAAATAACAGCAGCTTCAGAATTGAAATTTAAACTGTTTCGTTCAGTTTCGAAATTTATCGTTCGAATCGAATTTAAAAATAGCCGTCCGAGGCACAGTCTCGGAATTCGACGAAACCAGTTCCATTGGGTCCGTAATATTGAATTATTGTCGGATTTCCAATTTCGTAATTTTCGGAGTTAATACGTGATCGTACGGTGAGCAAACGCATTTAAAATTAAATTCAATTTAAATTTTAAAATTTAAATTTATGCCGACATCAAGTTAAGGCAGCATATTATCTTCCCCAAATCGCGCCTAAAATCACGTTGAGGAATCGTGCAGCACATGCCTTGATCAATATTAAATCCTCCCTCGTTTATTTCTCCTTTTCAAATCATTTCTACATCTCGGCTTCAAAAGAAAAAAATGCTGAGCCTCTTAAATTCAAAACCGTTTAGTCTCGTTCCTCTTCAAAATTTAGTCGCGAGCCTTCAGCCTTTCACTTTGGGTTCGAACGACCTTCCTCCCTCTTCTATAAATCCTACCCTAAATCGCTGGCGGCAATTCGCGTGGGCATCGAATCAAAGGTGAGCGGCGACTCGCGATTGGGAGGCGGCGACGCGGGCTAGGGCATTTCGAGCCTGAGTGGTTCGACCTCGAGCTCGACATTGATGGGTGGTCTCGAGTGTATTTGGGGCAGCAGCGATGGCAATCGATGGAGGAAGTCAAGCGCGTACGTGGGCACGTGCGTGTGAGCAGTGGGAGTGTCGCGACGTCAGATTGGTTGAAGCGGTGGTGGCTTGGGGCTGAGGCTTTGAGGGTTATCGACTTCGATTGGGTTTCGAGCTTGTTTTTGGGCGACGAGATGGTCACGATTCAGCGTTGGCAAATGGATGGTTCACGAGGCGATGATGCTCGGCATTGTCAGATTTGAGCTCGACTGAGTTCAGAAGAGATAGCGAGGTATTGCAGTCTTGGTTTTAATATAAATTCATATATATGTTAAAAAGGGGATTTACAGTAATGGGAATGTTTATATAAAAAAAAGGGGTTTAGTTAGATATAATTATTTAAAAGAAGTTTAGTTTTAAGTTTTAAATTGTTTAATTAACTCTTAATTTATTTTTAAGTCACTAAGAATAATTTATTAAAAGGAGAATAACAAATGGAAATATTAAACATACACACGCACACATTCTTATTTTAAGAGTTAAGCAGGAAATAGTATATATGTATATAGAATTTTGGAAATGGAAATATTAAGTGCTGTAAAGTTAAACAAAGTTGTAAATGTATACAGTTTACGATTAAGAAAATTTGTTTAAAACTAAATTTTTAGTTGAATTAAAATGTTAGTTTCAAGTGGAAAATATTTTATCGGTTTAAGAATTTAATCAGATAAGATAAAAACTTTTGGTTAAGTAAATAGATTAAACGATAATTTAATTGTTGGATTTAATTCGAGTATTAATAGAATTGTATAAATTATTTATACAAGGTTAAAGTCGAGAAAACGAAAGAAGAATTGGAAACGGATTGCAAGATAAATGCTAAGGTGAGATTTTTCTCACTCGAATAAAATGTGGAATGTTTACAGTTATTGTTTGATTGCTATGATTGCTGTTTGTATTAGATATGATAGGATATATCTATATATATAGCAGTATATACATATTGGCATATGTATATATTGGATTGATGATTTCCCGCCTCGTATAGCGGATGAGACCCTATTGCGCCGTTAGTAAGCGGATTTATAAAAACCTATATACCGCGATAATTCCGTACTGGAGCGGAATTGGTATTGTGCTAACGTCTTTGGATGCAGGGAAACAGGTTGGAGGGATCCAACTGGACCCCTCACATTGATTGAATTTATTTCTTCTGTGATGTGATAATCTGTAAATGATTATTGATGTTATTGACTTGATGTCTGGAAATTGTTGAAAGCTAAAATTTAGCTGAATGGATGTTTAATATCATTGGATTCCAGAAATAAACGAAATTGAATTTTTGGTAATTCAAGCAGAAAATTTTAAGTGAATTGATTTTTAGAAATTGAATAAAATTTGAAGAAAAGAATTTAAAGGTATAAAAGTTGATTTTTATAGTATTATCGAATTAATTCCAGAATAAAGGGAAAATGCTAAATAAATGGATTTCATAAAACAGTGATTTT
The DNA here is from genome assembly GCA_030737815.1 of Allium fistulosum. NCBI lineage: Eukaryota > Viridiplantae > Streptophyta > Magnoliopsida > Asparagales > Amaryllidaceae > Allium > Allium fistulosum. The sequence goes on from CM060901.1 coordinate 1,153,695,384, forward strand.
AAATTGAAGAAATTAATTTAAATTTGGATTTTTAAAAAGATTGAAAGAAACGATTGAAACTTATTTTCTTAAAAAGGAATTTATTTAAAAGAAGATAAGTTGGAAATTCAGTTTGGAATTTAATTGGTAAATTGAAATAAGTTGTGAGATCAATGTAAAATGATTTCAATTTGAAGAATCCATTTCAAAACAGAATATTGAATAATTTGAGAAAAATAAGGAATTTATTTTAGTAAGTGATAATTAAAATTTGAAATCAATCTGTAATTGATTTAATATTTAGAAATGAATTTTTGAGAAATCAATATGGAAATTTTATTCAAACGTTGAAAATAAAATAAAAAAAAATCAATATTGAAATTGATTTGGCATTGAAGCTTTTATAAATAGAATTAAAATTTATAAAAGTTGTTTATAAACCCAGAGTCACTTATTTTGATAAGTTAAATATAGTAGTTGATAAAAGAAGGTATATAAGTCGAAGTTGTTATTAAAAAGAGAAATAGAATTTATAAACGTGCTTATAAATTCGGAATAGATTGAATGTGATAAATTTATTATAGAAGATTATTTAAGGAAATTTTATTCACGATTTTGGACAGCGAATATATGGTTAAGTAAATGGATTCATTTTTGAAGAAGAAATATTTTAAAAAATGAAGTTAAACATTTTAAAGGTGTTTTAAAATGTGTTATGAATCGAAAGCATAGATTTCAACATTTATTGTTGAAATAGACGTTTTCGAGAAATTTAAGGAAATGGTGGACTATAACACTGTTGTTATAGTAAATGATTTCCGAAAGGAAATGTTTTGATGTAGTATTGGGATTTATATATCTATCTTAAAATCCGAATCCCTATACTAGTGATTTCGAGTCGTCGTAACGATGTTTTACGCAGCATTCGTTTTGACTCAAATAAATGAGATTTAAGAATGATTTCCTTAAAGAATGAGATATATACTTAATTTTGATTTTTAGTATATCGAATATTTTCTAAGTGTTGAAAATAAATGATTTATGAAATACTTATTATTAAATAAGTATGGAAATGCTTTTCCAAAATGAAATAAAATATTTTTTTGAGAATTTATCTTCTTAAAAGATAAATTGAAAGTGAATATCGAAATCGATTTGGAAATCGTATATCAGTAGATATTTTTGAAATATAAATTCACTATGGAATTTATAAAAGAAAAGGGAAACTGTTTGGAAAAATAAACGTTGATTTATTTTTGAAGTGTGGAAATTTTATATCTAGTAAAGATATTTTTGAAGATAAATAATTTGGAAAATTATTTGGAATCTGATGATGTTGCGCATCTTTACTGATAGTTAAATAACCGACTATCAATAATTACCCTGAATGGATGTTTTGTTGTGAATTGGATGAATTTGAATGCCACACTTATTTTTAAATAAGCGCTCACTATTCGGGTTAGCCGGGAAAGGACCATGGGGTCGTATAACCCATTCCGAATATGTGATACGTCGTTATGAATTGCATTTGAAGACCGGTGTTGAAGACCGGATATTTTTGAAAACGGAAGGATTACCGTCGAGTTACTCTACATCGACTGATCTTCGATTTAGAGGTTTTATCACCCTTAGTGACGGGAAGTCCTGACGTGATTAGAAATTTATCCGGAAATGCAAGGGCTTCGTGAGAAGTGCCTTCGGTTCTGTTCGATCCCGGAACAGACTTGTATGGATGTGTGTCTGACGTTACACTTTGAGATATAAAAGCTGATTTCTTTCAAATACATTTCTGTTGGTGGCGGAGAATTTATTCTCTTAGCTTAACACCCTTCTCTGAGACGTACGAGCTCAGAGGTTATGTAGTTGAAATTTATCAGCGATATATCCCAATTTGGTAACGTGACATACTGAGTGTTGCTGTGAAATGATCAGTGTTTGATCATTTGTGATATGATCATTTGTTTGATCTTATATCTTTGTGATCATAGGTTGATCATTTTGTTTGACCTGAAGCAGGGCTTTTTGAGAAAGCGTAGCTTTGTGGACGAGACTTCGTCGAGCCTCACACCCCGGAAATGGTCGAAACAGGACGAATGCAGCAAGGTTCTAGGGAGTAGCGCCCCTTAGTGTATGTCATTCCTTCTGGATAAAGGTGGTATCATGGTATGGAGCCCAGATACTTAACCTCTGTGGTTACTGCATTATTATTATCTATGTGGTTTGTTGCGAATCGGGGATCCTCGGGAAGATCGGTGACGATCGGGGGGATGGCATACGCGTGTCAGTAGTTACCTATTTTTGCAGAGGTAACCCGGCCTTGTGTTGGCAGAGATCCGGTTAGGTTCTCGGGTCGTCTATTCCAGGGACGTACCCATCGTGGATAGGAAGTTCCTTAGCCTGACCATTTGTTGGAAATCCAAAGAAACAATACGTGACTTGTACGGTTTTAGTTGTAGAACCTGCCATCTAATATGGCAGCTATAGCAAGCATACTATAATGGTACCTATGCTGGCTAAGATTTATATTCTACTTTCGAAATGTTTTCTACACTATGCACTAATAATAATATCAAAAAGAATTGGATTTTTTCGTAGTAAGCATCTTTGACTATCATAAGAAGAAATCTCCTCCAAGTCTGCGTTTGCATTGTGTGTGTGGCGGGAGGTCTTATGGTAGTTTCATTTTCCAAAAGCATTGCGAATTGACTTTAAAATTATCCTGTTGTTTATTTTAAAGAATAACTGTTTTACGATCTCACACCAGTCACCATGACTGACTCGGAGTTTATTGTTTCCCTTCTAAACTCTGGGTGCCCACCAATTTCCACACGGGCAGTCTAGAGTTAGATTATCAGGATATTCTGGATATTCTGGAGCTTGGAGATAAGCTGGATGACGAGACGTAGTATTTGTATCTGATAGTATTTATTCCGCTGTGTATTCTGTATGAGGACAAGTTTATGAAACTGTCCATTGTTGTATATTGATTCTGATTGATGTATGTATAAACTGATATAGTTCTTTGTTTTAAAAGACTAGTGTTTATCTATTATATATTGTTCCGCTGCGATGTGTAAGATTCTGATATTGTTTTCAGTTCTGATGTGTTTTCTGTTGTTCTTCTTCTTTCTTTCTTCTCTTTTTCTTCTATCTTCTTCTTCTACCTTTTTCTTCTTTCTAAAACCCTCACTATTGGAGTTTCCGGCACTCGATTTCTCGGCAGTCGATAAAGTGAGTATCGATGTCGAATTTTCGAAAGTCGAAAAATTCCGGGATGTGACAATAGTTCTCTAACTTGGCTTTCCAAATTCCCAAAATTGATTTTTCCCAAAAATCAAAAGCCCTTCAAAATCAGTGAGTTCCAAAAACCTTTTTCCCAAAATCATTCTCATAAAATCCTTTATATATATATAGATATATATATAAGTTTATCCCTTTATTTAAAACAAAATACTTTGGATAACACCTTACTTATATAAATCCCTTTTATACTTCAAATACTTTCAAAGATCGCATTTTCAGGTTATAAATTTAACAAGGGAAGTTTATCATATATAACAAAGATATATATAACTTTACTTATGCCAATTAAATATTCAAATTAGATTTCTTTTATAAAATTAGTTTCAATTATAGAGATATCCAACTTCCATTTTTATTTGTCATATATTTTTCAAAATATACTTTTCCATTACAAAAATTATTTTTACACTTCTTTATAAAATTTTCAATATCTCTTTCACTCAAACACGTACGATGTACATATATCATCCGTACGCAATATCAAATTCGATCGCTCACTCGATCACACAATTTCACTTCCGAACTAGTATCGTCCCCCCAACTTCCTAGTGTGGACTCAGATCTGGTTTCTTAATCAGAAACCGTCATTCTCCTTGCATAGCCATAACTATGATAGAGAATTTCCAGATTCAATCAAAAATCCATATCCATAACTAGGAAAAATAGATTTAAAACAGTTTATATTAAAACAATTTATTTGGAAATAGTTTCAGAGTCAAACTGGTTCAATTTCCCAATCTCCACTTCCAATCAAATTCCATCCCATTAAATTTATTCAATTCCAATTCAATTTGAATTAACTTCAATTCCTTTTCCAAATTCAAATCAATTTCCATTTGAATTTAAACTTATTCTACTTCAATTTCACTTCCAATTAATTCAATTCCAATCTGAACTTTAAAACCATCTCGAATTATATAAATTCGAGTTCAATTTTCAAAATGTTGATTTAATCACTTAAATCGAATTAACCTTTACATTTAATTTAACAATTTAATTCTGAGTCCAAATTTCTAATATTCATTTAAATTACTTTTACTTAACTTATTTCAAGGTTCAAGTAAGAGTTCAAATCATTTTAAACAATTTAATCTTCGGAATCCAATTTATTACCCAACTTTAACTTCTAACTTTGAAACCAATTCTTAACTATTTCAGTTTGCAAGTTAATCTATTTAAACCTTAAGTTCAAAACGATTTCATTTCCATAATTTCAATTTTTATTTCTAAAAATCAAAATCATTTAAATAGCTTCAAATAAAGTTTTATTTCCATTTGATTTCAGTAATGGATATATATTATCTCAATCCACTTCTTAATTCATTTAAAACAATCCAATTCACAGTTTCATAGATTATAAATAACAATAGGATGATATCAGGTTAAGTCAAAGTAAATAAACATTCAAATTATTTAAAACATCCATCAATAGCATCAATTCCCAATTTCTAGAACTCAAACCCGTTTTGAGATCACCCATAACTCTCTTTCAATTCAACCCATTTAACTTACCTCAGTTAAATCAAATTCACTTTATCCAGTCAACCTTACTAAATTTGAATTCTCCATTTCAAATTTTAAACTTCTTATCAATATCCTTTCCCACTTATAAGTTCAAAAACTTATTTCTCTTTGGGTTTTACATCACATTTCAGGGAAAATTCAGAACTCAACAATTAGTGTTTACTTTCAATTAACTTTGATCTTATGTATATCCCTCATATATATACATATTTATTTCCTTTGCACACCAAGTCTTACTTTAAATTTTAAACCATTCTTGTTTTTAATTCAAACAAATTCCTTTAAAAATTTTAAAACAACTCTTGTTTTAAATTAAGATTTCTATATTTAAAAATATTATTTATTATATATATATATATATTAACATTTTGTAACACTTCTACAAATTTCAGAATTTTATTTTCTGGTTTGAATCCATTTCTAGCTTATCTTATTTATATAGTTCATATTATCCAATTCCTATTTGGATATATTTATATATATTACCACTTAATTTCTTATGATCTTATTCAATTTCAATAACCAACAACCAATTAATACATAATAATTAGAAAAATTATTGCTTTATATATATCAAAATGTAAGCTTATATAAAAATCATTTTTAAAAATCATTTTAAAATCTTTATATAAGAAAATAACAAGTACGCTCTTATATATAATACACTCAACTCATTCTAGGGTACTACTAACCCTATCCTTAATGAGTAAACCCACCAGAGCCAAAGTTCTCGCTAACCTTCTGCTTTGAAACCAACTGTAACGACCCGGAATTTTCGACCCCGAAAATTCGACATTAATACGTTCACTGTAGAAATATCGAGAAATCGAACGCCGGAAATTCTAGATTGTTAGGGTTAAGAAAAGAGGTAGAAGAAGAAACAGAAAACAACAACACAGAATCTCACAATCGCAGCGGATCAAAATATAATATCAAATAACAGCATTTACACAAAGAAAGCTGTAAATGTCAATTTACAATAATATATCAGAGTACAATCATTCCCATATAAACTGGACAGTTGTAACAACTTGTCCCGGACTACTATCAATACAATCTCAAATACACAGCGGAATATACTCCATATGTCTCTGCCATCCAGCTCGTCTCCTAAACTCCAGAACATCCTAACCTGGAAATCTGTAATACTCGGTCTGACCCGAGCATTACAATAAAGTAACACCCGGGTCAGGCTGGAAACCATTGTGAGTAAACCCATATAACTAGAAATACTAAGTTATAAAACATATTTGAAATCCCGGGGTAACTCGTACCTCACTACGAGTTCTTAACTTGTTATAGTCAATCACTTATTACAAAACAATATTTAAGAACTGTTATTCGGTTAAATGGCCATATTACTTAATTTATTCCATTCCAGCCTATTTCATATCACAACACATCACAAATTATCAGACTAGAGATGTTCATCAATCCAAGCATTCGATATAACTTAATCATCCATAAGCAAGATTAATTAGTTACATAATTCCTAATTAATTTAATTTAATCACCAAATAAATTAAATTAAATACTTTAATTTCTTTCAAATCTTGCTTACTAAACATTAATTAATTACAACTCATTTATTATTAATTAATCATCCTTTAATTATTCACATTAATTAATTATCCTTTAATTACTAATTAATTAACCCTTAATTACTAATTAATTAATCCTTAATTACTAATTACCCAAAACCTTAATTAATTTTAAGATAAACCATTTATCTTTATTATTTTCTTAATTATCATTTAATCTCATTTAATAAACTTTTAAAAATAAATTCATCATTAACCTTAAGTTTAATTAATAATTATAACATTTGCCCTTCTTTAAATTAACTACTTAATTACACTATTTAATTTAATTAAAATAAACTTAAGAATTAATTACAAATAAAAGACATTTAATAAAATACCTTAAACTAAATTAATTTGAAACAAAATATTTTCAGCTTTTAACTAATCCCAAAACTTAGTTAAAACATTAATTATTTAAAGGATTAGTTAAGAAAATGTTTTAGCTTGATTCATTTAACATTTTTAAACAGCTAATACAAATTACCCGAGCCAAACCCAGTAGCAACCCGAGCCCAGACCCGAGAAAATCATCCTTCTCTTTTTTTTTAAACTTTGTTATGGTTTAAATTTTAAAACCGATGTAACATGCAAACCACTCGCGAACGACTCGAAGCCAAACCCGGGCCATCACCACATTTTCCTGAGCTCTTCCCCGAGGCTACCTCTTCTCCTCCAATCCCACTGACACCAGAACCTCGTGCACGTGCACCGGTGAATGAAACAACTCCGACCATTCATGCTACCTCCAGCACGTCGATGACCACCTCCACCTTTGATTCCGACCACCTGCTCTTCATCACATCCACGAAATCGAAGTCGAGCATCTCGTACCCCACTGGAACAAACCGAACCACCCAAAATCACCTCGACCCGACGCCTCCGACCACCAGACCCTTTGAAACTTCGTCCATAGCTTTGCCGACCAACCACGCACCTATTCCCCCACCTCCGATCATCTCCGGTGCTTCGATGACGATGCAGTAGCCTCTCAAACCCAAACGACCAACACAGGCAACTAAACCCTAAATCAATGCCATGTCATCGCCACGGTGGTCAGAAAATCCACTGACCATTTTTCCCGAGATCGTCAACCTCCCCGCTACCTCCAGCAGTGATCCCGACCACCCAGCTCACTCCGATCACCAGAAAATGCCCAAAACACAAACTCCGTTCAACTCGAGATTCCTCACTCGATACAACATTAAAAATATGGATTTTACCTTTAAAATTCATGAATTTCGAAGACGATTTAGATCACATAGGTGAATCAAAGAATCATGATATTCAAATTTGAGATGTTTTAGAGTTTCACCGTATTTTCCCATTTTCCAGAAAATATTCAAACTAATTATACTTACAATATTTTTAAATCTTAGATCTCATTAATTCAAACAAGCTTCCTTTATATATATATTAACTTAAAAGTGAATGAAGGAAGAGGTTTAAATTTTTTGAACTTGTTTTTAGTCTGTAAATTCAAAAAAAAGACTTATATATATATATATATATATGCACACAGACATGCACACTCAAACAAATTCATATTTGCATACATGCAAGCATAATATACATTCATGCAAACATCCATCATATCATCATTTCAAATATCCATCACATGCAACAAGTTAAAACAGGTTTAAGCTTTGTTTACTCACCTGTTGTTTGCACAGAGAAGTAGCCTTGAGATTTGGAAAACTGGAATTGCATTTGATCATTGAAACTGCTGTTTGATTTTAATCTGTAGCTTGATGTTTGATTTGAATCCATTTTATGTTGAGTTGATCCTGAATCTACTATGTTGCTTTAGCTCAGTAGAAATTTGAAAGGAGTTTTGATTTTTCTTTTTAGTTTTAGTTTTAGAGAAGTGAGAAAACAAAGAGGAAGAAAAATATGATTTGTATACAGCCTATTCCTCTTTCTTATTATCTATATTTAGTTTAAAAGAAAAGAATTATTGCCACTTGTAATTTGCATGTTACACCTAGCTCACAAATGTCTTAAACATATATTACATACTTTCTTATATTTTATTAATTTATGTTTTTATGTTAAATACTTTTATATATACAACTTATATTTATTTCATGTATATTTTAAAGAAAATATATTAACCTTTTATTAAATCCTATTTTAAACTTAAACTATTATATTTTAAATTAATATATATTATCTTGTGTTTTAAACATATAGAATTTAACTTTAAATAGCTTTTAAAAGTTATTATATTGAATTCAAATCAATGCTCCCAAATCACAATATATATATATATACACATATATATATATATTATAATTAGAATTATCTTAGCTTATATTTTGATATATATATATATATGTATCCACACTTTTACAACTTCCATATATTCTACTTCTCATGGCATATATATACATATATATATACCCACTATATACTTGTATATTTATACACTTATAAATCTCAACATTATAAAGTTTGCATATATCTATTTATTTATTTTTTTAATTTACTAAAAGATTTATCATTTCCAGATATTTATCACAATTTTATTCAACTTACAAATCAGTACTTTTAATCCACTTAATTACCAATTAACAGATGTCTAAAAATCCGGGTTATCACATAAAAGGTCAAGTTGTTTATAGTGGACCATTCCACTATCGGGTGTAAAGATTTACATATGAACAAACGTTCCATATGCTTAGATTATCATGACCTGCTTATCGAAATTAACCCCCTTGTATTCATTGCATTCTCGAAGTGCAATATTTGTGATAAGTACAAGTCGACTTACTTTTAATAAAACGCGTCAATGTTTTATTACAACTACTTTAATTCATTTGGCTACCTAATAGCATGGATAAGAGATCCTTTGGTTAAAAATAATTTACTTAAACAAGAAAGTTTGTTAAAACAAATAACCGATAGAGTTTTAAAAGAACTTTAAAATAAATATACTTTAATTAAATCATAAGTTTAATATTTAATTAAACTTTATAAATCTTTATTAAATCAAAAAACATACTTTAAACGTTAATTAATTTAAAATTATTCATAATTAAACTTTCGGGCTAGAATTGATTCTAGGTGAAAACTTCACTTAACTTTAGCTATAATATATTTGAAAACACAAATGGAAAAGTTTTGGAAACTTAAAAACAAAGGTGAAACTTGGAAAACATTTCCAAAATTCAAAACTAGAAAAAAAGCTTTTCATTTTCAAATTGGATCCCAAGTCTTTTGCGACTTTTCAAGGTGCTGACTTCACAACATATACATCGCATACACTTGGTTTTGTTTCATAAACACACTACCATCATATCATAACCAACCAATCACCTATCTATATCCAAACCGATTATTCAACCACCAAATCACAAATCCAAGCTCAAACACAATCATATAATCATATGCTATCAAAACAACATGATAATTCAACACAACAACCACTACATTTTCATAACATATATTTCATCAAAATCAACTTAATTTCTTTTCCAAAAACAAAAGTTGAACTCATCGAATCTTTTTAAATTCAAGACGAACTTTTGCCAAAACTTGAAAGCACTTTAGAAACTTTGCAAAAATTGAACTTTTGGTTGCTCGAACACCTAGATGGCTCGGCCAAGGGGACTTTGGAATCGGCCTAGTAATGTTAGGGCTAGGACAAGGGAAGTTTGGGCTCGACCCTTATTTTTTTTGGGAATTGTGGCTTGCCACTTGGAAGAGGAGGTGTTGTAGAAGATGTAGAAGTGATTTTATGAACTAAAGCGGGATTTTAGCCAACAGAAGTAATTTTTTCCTATTTTTAAAAGTTACAAAGAGGAAGCCATGGAAGTTTTGCCTAAGCTCTTAGGAATTTTAAAGTGGAGAAAGAGATTGTAAAATGAGAAATGAAAGTAAGGGGGTATATATAGGCTTAAGAAATTATTTAAAAATTATATAAGTGCTTATATTTTAATATATATGTATGCATGCACCGTCCCCCTCCCCCCTTCATTTCCGTCTACTTCAAGCACCGCACCCCATCCCCCCTCGCTCTTCTTGCACTATTCAATCCATGCACTTGTACCATGTGTTGAAAAAGAGAGTTTTATATGTATGTGTGTGTGTGTATACACGTACACTTTTAATAAATAAATCTCCTTTTTACCATATATGTTTATATGTTTAAGTGGGCTAATATGTACATGCATATGAACATGTGTACACCATGTTAAAATGTTTTATATTGTGTGCATGTGTTTACAATAGTGTTATGGTATTTCGAATAACTTTCGAAAAATAATTTTCGGTCACATTTTCTATTTCTCTAAGAACTATATATATTGATAAACAAATTTTGAAAATGATTATATCATAATTAGTTATTATTTGAAATAGTTTTATTTGTTAATAAAAATCCATTTATTAATTATTTAAAATATAATTAAATATTCATTTCAATAGCGATTAAATTCTGGGTCGTTACACAGTGGTGGCATCCTAAAGTTGGCAGTGCGATTTCGGGTTCAAGAATTTTATTAGGAAGACCCTAAACTAGCGAAAATCGCTCTATAAGTATAATTTATATTTTTTAATTAAAAACCCCTCATACACACACATATTTTTTATTCGCAAATATTTCTAAAACTTGTAACATATATAGCTTTCGCATACAAACTTCATTTTACATGCGACTTGCATCATTTGGTTTGTATTTAACTTCTGAACATTTTTATATTATTTAACTGTATATGTCATGTGCTTGTATATGACATTGAAAATTTATCAATAATATATTTATAATTTAACACATGTAATAAAATAATTATGAATTAGGACATTATTTATTATTTGAAAATTTCGTATTAGACCAAAACAAATTATAAATTATATATATATATATGTGTGTGTGTGTGTGTGTGTGTGTTTATATATCTAATGTATTAACATTTTATTCAAATAAATATTATCCAAAATTAATAAAATTGTTTTGTTAAATAATATTGGAATAAATGTTATTCAAATAAATACATAAATTTATTTTAAATACATCACTTTAAGTAAACCTTAATTCAAATTAATAATGAAATTATCTTAGTAAACAACACATTTGAATAAATCTATTCATATCGTAATAATATGTCTTAAAGCTCAAATCAAATCAAACAACGAGCATTAAATATGATTTAATTTAAACAAAAATATTCATAATAACATATTAAAAGATCTAATGCATAATGAATAAGAAGGAATTTTTGAAATTTTCCCCTTTTACCAAAGCCTGCTGCATCTAATCCAACAATCCTCCCCTACGAGTAACCACTTTGAAATCCATTCAAGCATATAAATACACTTCCAAATTTTGACAAATTTGAAAATGATGTCCCTTAAATCTTTGTGAACAATTTTATGCAACTGTAAAATATGTGGTGATGAAATAAAACTTAGGTTAGTCCAAACCGTACTTGTCGACTATGCAGAAAAATGGTTGTATAAATTGCTTTCATATTTATTTAAAACATGGGATGATTCTGTAAAAATTCTTAATGAAATTTTACACCTCGGAGAAACAACAAAAACTCAAAATGAAATTATCAATTTTCATCAATTTAGGAGTGGATCTTTTAAAAAATATTTTGAAAGATTTAAGGAACTTTAGAAAAATATCCACATTATAATTTTTAAACATGGAAGCTTTGCCAAATTTTATATGTTGGAATTGAAATATCTCCCTAATGCTCAAATCAATGTCTCAAGCAAACTTTTTTCACAACACCATGATGTCGCTTTGCAATTTTCTAAAAATGTAGCTAAAAATCAACCTAGTGGGGAAGATCTAACGAGAAATCATTCTACTCAAGTTCTTGCACACATTCGGTAGGATCATCATTGGTGTTAAAAGCGAAAATTGATGCAATAATAAACATATTTTATAATGTTTTTGCATCTATTCAATCGGATGAAGTTTTTTAATCTTTGTGTTATAAATGTAATAATCCAAAATCACATCGCCAATCAATGTGCTCGCTCATTAGAACAAATCAATGATTTTAACAAAGTTAGGAATGATCTATTCTCTCCAACATACAATTCAGTTGGAGAGGTCATCCTTACTTAACCTAGATTAGAAACACTTCATATGCAAATGCAATTTGACCTTCTATTCAAGCATTTTTGAACAATAGTTTAAATACTCCTTTTCAACCAAATAAATTTTATCCAAACTTTGCACCATCTTCTCAAAAACAAACACCAATATCATTCATTCCTAAAGACGTCAAACACGTGACATCAAATGTTTGGAAACTTTGGCTAAAGCAACCACTCAAACTTTGAATCGAATATATTGTGTTAACATCTTACATGCAAAACACGATTCAATCAATCATAAAGCTTAAAATTCAAATGAGTTAATTAGCCACCACTATGAATGAATAAGAAAGAGGTACATTTTCAAGTAAACCTATCACAAACCTTAGGTAAAAACACAAACCCAAATCAAGCTCATGTCGTTCAATATATCCACATCAATCAAATGAATGCTATCACTACATCACGATCTAATAAGTAAATTGACAACTAAGTTGTTAAGCCAAATGACTTACCGAAACTTCCACTCGACTCTTCAAAAAGTACAAATGATTCTGATCAAAACATTGAGTCAAACATCAACTCGTGCTTTGAGTCTAATTCTTTTCCAACTAAACTAGACAGACCTACTAAGTTTTGAGTTCCATTTCCACATCGACTTCGACCTAAGAAACATTCTAAATAAATGGAAAAGGATTTAGAAATTTTCAAACAAGTCGAAGTGAGCATTCCTCTCTAAGATATCATCCAACATGTCCCAACTTTTTGCTAAGTTTCTAAAGAGCTTGTGTACTCAAAAGAGACACACTAAAGTGTCAAAAAAAAATCTTTTAGCACTCGGTCTGAGTGAGGTCTTGTCTTGATCCATTCTAGTGAAATAGAAAGATCAGGCTACCAAACAATCTGGTGTACGATAGGAGATAAGAAGATCCATAAATGTATGTTAGACCTAGGTGATAGGTGAGAACATGCTCCCATAATCATCTTACCAACAACTAGCTTTAAGGGATCTTAAATTGACAAAGGTCACCCTTTAATTGGTCGATTGGTCTATAAATACTTGACCGGTTGTAAAATGGTTTGTCATATCAACTTGCATGCATTTTAAAACATCTGACTGATCGTCTTCTTTCATATTTTCACCATCAAACACTTTTTTGTTTTTCGTTTGAAATGACAAGTGCATTCTCAGTTTTATTATGATCATCATTCTCCATCTAACAAAAAATTAAAGAAAACATAAGGGAAAAATGGCATAAACATTATTTGATAAAACATTACAATTCAATAACTTACACTGAGATTTTCAATTACAACAACATCAAACTTTGTATCCTCCAATTTATGTTAACCACAAGATCATTAACCTAAAATAAGAATAAGTAAAAAAATCCCTAAACAAGAAATCTAAGACTAATGTGTTAAATAAAATAGACTTTAAGAAATAAAAAGTAAACTAACCTCTTTGTGTTCATCCAAATTAGGATCATCCAATAAATCTTTACTTGGCTTTACCTATTAGACAAAAAGAGAGAGCTTATTTGGCTTTAGGGTTTGAAATTTTTGTTTTTTAATGATTTTTTAAGATAGTGAAAGTGAGTTTTTTTTAGGAGGGCGAAGAGGCTTCGGTTGTTTATGGCTGAATGAGAAATATGTTTTGGTAGTCATAATCATATGAAAATTATTGGTATGTGATAAAATTTCAATGGTAGCCAGAAACATTTTCTTGCGTACCAATAATAGCACATTTACTTTATAGAAGTAGATTATCTCTCTTTCTTTTATTTTAAGCATGTAGATTAACTCTTTCTCTTTCATTTTATGCAAATAGAATAACTCTAAAAAAATTTGTTCTTTCCTTTTTATTTTTTATCAAATCAAAAGGCATTGAAATAATATCTAAGAAAAGTAGCTAAATTCCTTCAATTTAGGGATAATGAAGCTCTCATAATTCATACAAAACCAACACTATGATTTCATATGTGATCTCTTTTATTTTGTGCTTTATGTTGATTTATATATGTAAAGAATATTGATGTTTATGTATGATATTTGATAACCTATGTAATTTGATATTTTAATATTGTAAATAGGCTATGATCAAATCAATAATAAACTCGAGTTTCATTTTAATCTAAATTATATGATTTTGGTTATCATGTTGGAAGTAGAGTTCGAACTTATATTTTTGTTACTTTGTCTTTCATTGTAGATAAATTAACCTTAAATGGATTATTTCCAATGTCATAATTATTTTCATAAGGTTTAATAAGTGGGTTGGTTTATATATTGAAATTTGATGGTTTATTTAAGTTAATTAAATAATCCATATTCCATGCTCATGATAGATACATGAATTAATTCAACTTATTCCTAAAGTGAGATCATAAATTTGTTATGTGTATATTTGATGGACATGATAGTGGATCCATTCCTAAATTTCCTTTTTAGTATCAATCTTCTAGTTTATATGTAGCGACCCTACTTTTTGACCCTTGAATGTCGACACTAAATATATCCACGGTATTCGTGTGCCAAACACACAAGTTCCGAAAAGACAGAAAGTTAGGGTAAAATAAAACAAAAAGAAAAGAACAAGAAGGAAAGAACACAACATTAGAATCTCATAGCGGAACGATAATATCTAATATCAACAGAACAGTATAAGGGTTACTCTAAATATAGGAATTTCAGAGTTACAAAACCTAAGTACAATCATCAACCTAGACAGTTAAAACTACATGTCCTCACGACGCTGATATATGTACATAGCTAATACGGAACAACAGAAATGGAAATAGATATATAATGGAAGCCTCCAGCTCGTCTTCTGAACTCTGAAGCGTCTAAAGAAAAACATGATACTCAGCCTACTCGAAATAGTACGCGAGGAATTTAGGGAAAACAAAGACCAAGTGTCAGACATAAGTCTGGTGTGAGAAAATTCGAGATACATGACATGTAACAGTAACTATTGAGTCGTACGGATTTCCATAACAGTTTCCCCTCAAAAGAAACCAACCATTTATTAAGTTTAATATAGTGATATGATAGATAATGTCTAGGGTGTAGGATATCATAATATCAAATAACTGTGATGCTTACATCGGTCATACCATAACATGTTATGTTACATTCAAAACCGTTAAGGTACGTTCGCTTAATGGATTTTCCACAGAGACGCCTCTTGTAAACTGAAGTGGATTTCCATGCACGAGGATCAGAAAACACCTTTCGTGTGTCGTATATCTCTAGATAAGATATACCATAAGGTAAACACAAGCGGCCCATGCCTGAACATAAACATGAACCATGTGGAACCATGTGGAACCAAGTACCACCAACTCCTGTCGGCTAACAGTCGATAAGCCTACTCTATCTTAGCAATTTCCGATGTCGAGGTTACGTTCGACATCTTTCACACGAATCTTCATCACTAGAACGGAACACGAACCCCAGATTGGATCCCCACATCTCAAACAGATGTCAAACCATACAAAGATTTCCATATCTCAATAGATCTCGTAATCAGACATGGATTCCCACATCCTGAATAAATCACAAACAACTACATGTGCTCAAGCATCTTAGACAGATCTCGAGTCTCCACATAGATTCCCTTCTTCAACCGCTTCCCAAACATAGAGCTCGTATACTAGTTTTGAAATGGCATTTGGTAAGTAGAACACTTACTGATCCCGGACTCTTCAAAACTAATCGACGAATTTCTGGTAAACTTAATTTTGGTTCTTTCAGAACGTGAAAGCTAGAGACGTTTTGTACCAATACTCCTCCCCGGGGGTTCTTATTGGTATGAAATCGTGAAGCCTTTCGATTACTTCCTAAGTTAATATTAGGTCAAGTTCGATAAATTCGTACGCTTAACTCGTTTCCGACATTTCAAGTTAATTGTTCCTCACCCAAGAGTGAAGCCAGTTAAATTTGGGCACTGGTTTCTCCAAGCCTTGCCTAGACAATTCAGCCTTGAATCTCACAAATAGATAAGTCTACCTCATCGGCTTTTACTATTTAGTATGGCATTAATGATTTCCATAAACAATAAGAAATCAACACGACTACACGTTTTCGACTTTTTTCACTTACCTATTCCTCCGTTAAGAGGGATGCCCGATAGGTTAGAGCTCTATTTCTCCGTCCCTACTCGACATCAATCTTAACACTCACAAATAGATAAGATTACTTCGTTGGATTATTAGTGTTAAGCATAGTTAATTACTTTTCCAATAAGTAATTTAAAAAATCAACCATTTGGCCATTTAGCAATTCTAACCCTTTTCTAAACCTTTTGTTTATGCTTTTAAAATATTAAACTAGGTTTTAAAACATTTAAACAAACATTACTTAAAAATAATCATTTTGAAATTTACTTAAAAACATAGAAAACCGTATTTTTCACAAAACACTCTTTTTATATAAATTCATGACAAATTCATAAAAATTCAAATAAATCTCAAACTACTTTTAAAATACTCTAATATGAGTTAAGCTATTCTTTTAAAAAGAGTGAAACAAATCGCTCAAACTTAAAATCCTTTTTGAAACATTTAAAGTCTAAAAATCAAGGTTAAACGTGGCAGTTTTGCACTAGTGATGTTTTGGTCATTTTCGAAATGTTACTTAACTCTTTACTATTCAAGCTTTTAATAGCAATAAACATACATATATAAAAATATAAATATGGTGAGAAATCTTTATGGATCTCCCTACAAAGTTCCATAACAATTACCAAAAACAAGGCAATTCCGAACTGCATCTATAGCGACTATTGCTATAAGTGCACTTCTAAATCCGAATTATATTCCAACCTATGTTCAACTACAACCTATGTGCTTTGTACCAAGGTCTAGTCATATGTTATGCAAGTCCATTCAAGTCCATATATGGATCTTATATGCCACTTGTTTTCAAAACAAGAATCAAAATCAATGTTTTCAACATATGTCCAAGTCAATTCAAACAACTTTAACACAACAAAATATAATCATATGTGAGTTATATTATCAATCCATGTGGCGAGTTAGCTCAACTTAAACCCAACAAGAACCAAGCCTAAGCACTTAAGTTCAAACCCAAGCTAGCAACACCTTTCCTCCCCTTCCTTTCCTTGCTTTGCCTTGCTTCTATGCCTCCTAACCCACTTTAATGCTCACAGCCTAAGGGTATTGTGCGATTTTGGATTTGCTTATTCAACTTCTAACTAGATAGAAGGTTTTTTTTATGTGGTGGTAAGGTCTCACTCCAAATTTTAGGTGATTTGGAATTGATTTGCAAATGATTTGCCTTAGGAATTTAAGATGAAGAAGAAGATGATGACATTGAAATTTTCTCTTATGCTTTGAAATATTTGTGATATATTTCCTAAGGATGCACCTATCCTTTATAGGATTATGAATG
Organism: Allium fistulosum; assembly: GCA_030737815.1. Classification (NCBI taxonomy): domain Eukaryota; kingdom Viridiplantae; phylum Streptophyta; class Magnoliopsida; order Asparagales; family Amaryllidaceae; genus Allium; species Allium fistulosum. The sequence goes on from CM060901.1 coordinate 1,153,713,239, forward strand.
ATGATTGAAAAAGACCAAAAACCCCTCAAAAGTCTACTAGCATTAATTACACACATCACTTCTCCTTTATCATATGCTTAACACTTAAGCATTTCCATATTTGCTCATTTCCTAACATCTTCCTTTAGCTCATGCATGACATCATCCATAAAGTTTATTTCCATGAGTGGAAAAAAAATTCATTAAATTGATTTTATAAGCAAATAAGTATATGTAAAAAGAATCTGAACAACTTCTGATTGTTAAAAAGCTGTTTATCGATAAAAAGATTTTCGGTCACATTATCAATATTTTTTCAAAGAATATAATTTTGTAAACAATTTTCAAAAACAAGTTTATTATCATTTTCAATTAATTAAATGATGTTAAACAAGGTTATAAAACCATATTTATAACACTTAACTATTATTCAAAATGTAGTGATATTCGAAGACGAAGTTTTCAAATTTCTGGGTCGCTACATTATATTTTTTAGCCTTTTTTTCTTTAGCTCTTTTACTTTTCGAGTACTTTTATTTTGTTTATTTTTTGCTAATCTTTTCAGACTAATTTAATTGGGTAAATTAATATAAAATGTTTGTCCTATGGTTTGACATGTACTTGAATATGCACTGTATGTACTACTATTGTGTGTCACACACTTGTGGTAATTATTAGATATCGTGCTTTCTACTCAATAGAAAAACATCAAATAATCGTTGGTACTAGAGGAGATTGTGATGGCACAAGTTTGTAGTCAAAGATGGTTATGGGTGATTTATAGGATCACAACCTTATTATAGAAGGAGATACGGTTTCACATTTTGATCATGTAAATTCAATATTTGCACATTAGACCCTGAACTTCTAATGCCTGTAACTTTGGCATGCGATCTCTGATTCACACGTAGTTTGTTACATTGATATCACGGAGAGATGGCGGGCAATTTTTCATATGATTTGCTAATTTCTAAGAATGTGTTAAAATGTGCCTTAGTGGATTTCAAAAGTCATAAGCGTTCTATATTATAATTTAAATAGATATTTCTTGACATATTTACACCCATTGATATATGATTATGTCTCCTAGATGATTGTTTGGATATTGGGATGCTTTATTACAGTGTTAGATTGGATCTGGTTATTTATTTATTTATTTTAGGTGTTTGGTTATTCATTGGATTGTGACAATTGTAGCATGGTTGTGTTTAAAAATCAAATGTACAATGCATATTTTGTGATAATTATTATTTGTAGCTTTTAGACAAGTAATAATTAGTAGATAATTGATTCAATTCATGCATGATATTATCACAAAAGGAAAAATATGGGATTTTTAAATTGAGAGGGATATTCACTAGATGATTTTTAAAAGAAAACTAAAGAATAAATTTTAGTAAGATTGTTGTTTATGAATTCCCAAGAAAATTCGTAAATAATAGTAAATAGGATTTTATGTAAATTAGTAATATTATAATTATTTATAAGGTAAAGTTAATTTCAAATGAATAACAATAATATGGTTTTAGAAATATTGACAATTATTAAATTTTAAGTGAATAATGGTAACAAATCTTCTAAAGAGATTTATAGTACATTATTGTTAATTTTTGATGTAAACAAAAAGTAATAGTAAAATAATCATAATAAAATTAAAGTACTATTATATTAAGATAAATGGTAAAGAGATGTTTTAAAAATATTTTTGTAGCGACCCGCCATTCCGTACCCTTTGAGCTGACATTAAATCATACTTGTCCAACACAAACTGTATGAAAAGACAAATAACTAAGAGAAAGAAGGGGATAGAAGAAAATAGAAACAACAACATAGAATCTCACAATCGCAGTGGAACAATATATAATAGATAAATACAGATCTTTATACAAAAAGAAACTATAACTGTAATATACATACAATCATCAGAGTACAACAATCAACAAATCAATCTGGACAATTATAATAACTTGTCCTCACAAATGCTGAATATAAAGCGTACACACAAAGTGGAATATAATCAAGTACGTGGATTACGCCTGAGTCTCCTCCAGCACGTCTCCAGTGCTCCATAGCATTCTAGCCCGAATCTGTAATACTCGGTCTGACCTGAGCATTATAATAAAATAACACCCGACTCAGTCTGGAAAAACCAACGTGAGAAAACACACTCAATTTGAATTATTACTGTTACCAAAATCCTTTGGAAACAAGGTATATCATAAGACCACGCCACACATAAATACGATGGGTTTTTACCTTACGATAACCAAAATATTTTATATCAAAATCATCTGATATTATAATAGTGTCTATAGAAAATAAATATAAAAGAGTTGAAATGCTTGCATCTCACGTTTCAGCATAGTTGGGCACATCTAAAACCGTACAGGCTCGTAGTGGATATTGGATTCCATAAAATAACGGGGCTACTGGGGTACCGCCCACCACAGTACACCTCTAGAAAAATGTACCGAGGACCTCGCCTGGATCCCCTACCAACACAAGACCGGCCTACCCCTGACCTGGATAGTACCGAATATGATCACCACTAATGGGCCCCAAAACGCAACAAATGATAGATGGTGATGATGACAAATGTCCACTCTAGATGAGTGATGATCATACCCTAATGGGAGCAACCCACATAGCCTTGCTGCAACTCCCATGTTTTAGTCATTCCCGGTTGATGAGGCTTGAGGCTACGATTACCTTTCAAGAACATTTACACTTAGAATGCTCATTGCCCTCAAATGACGATGTTCTGATAGCATTCATCCATACAAGTTGTTCTGGGTCTGAACAAACCGAATCTTCAAGACCACCGTCTTCATTATCTTCGATATATCACAATTCGTAACGCACAAATCAGATCGAAGTGGTTTTCGGATAATTAAATCCGATCCCGGTCTCTTCGAAACGATTAACCAATTTGGCCATATTTGATAGCCGATTATTTAACTATCAAATTACACACATAACAGTCACTAGGCCCATTTTATAAATCTTTCAAAATATCTTCACAAAGATATATATTCAAAGCTCTTCCCGTATTCCAATATTAGAAAACCATTTCAAAACTTATATCCATAACATGATATTTTTCAAACCATACCTTATTTCAACCCTTAGTGAAATATTTCCACATACCCATTCCATAGTCAACGTTTCCAAACATTTTTTTTCCAATACTTAGGAAAATATTTATGAATATATTTTTCCAAAATCACTTACTTCTCAACACTTAGGAAATATTCATAAACTTATATCGATTTTATGGTTATATTCCCAAAAAAGGAAATTTCCCTTATTACCAACTTATAAAATCATTTACAACCTCTTTTGTAAATTCTCAACTCATTATAACTCGTTCTATAAATCTATGGAATTTTTAATAAATCCCTTTTACAATTTCCAAAATCGATTTTTCTTATTTAAAATCTCATCCAACAATTTATAACTTCTTTATGAATTCCGATTCATTTTTCGAAGTTCACGTATCGAACACTTGGGAAATTTTCTTTAGTTCCCAGAATTCATTTTATGATTCCACTTATAAACCATTTCCATTAAATAACTTGGTTTACAAATCTCGAGAGTATTTATAAACACATTTCAATCATTTTCAAAACACTGTATATATATATATATATATATATATATGATAAGTAATTTTTAAAGTATAATAATTTATTTTCAAAACACATTTAGATAATTATTTAAAATATCAAACACTTTTAAATAATTAACGATAAATCGTTTCCAATTCATTTTTAAATAATACTAATCGATTTTACAAATATTATAAAAATTATAATTTATTTCAATTGATATAATATTTGGAAAAAACAACTTCCGAAATATTTTAATACTAAAACAGTTTTAAACTACATAGTTTAATAAATAACAATTCCTTTTTAAAACAACTTAACTTCTCGATAAAAATATTTTTAAAATTCCAATATAACCGATTTTATATTTATAAATCTCTCTCGATTTATCACAAATCGATTTACATTTCCTATTTCACAACTATTTCCAAATTCCAAATAGATTCCACTATTTCTTCCTAAACCGATTCTATATCTCATTATAAATTCGCACTGTTAATTAATATTCCCAATTTATCAAATGATAATCACTTCACTTTATTTATAAACATCGTTTATAAATTTTATAAACTCATTTCCAGTTTATAACAGATTTATATTGCTAAATCCATTTATAAATCGATTTCTATTTAAAATTCCATTTGGAAATCTATTCCTTATCAAGTTCCAATTATAATCCAAATTCATTCAAAATCTCGATTATGACTTCTTTTTCCTATTTTTAAGAAATCTCATTTAAAATCCATTGTTTAAAAATTATCAATTTAACATTCTCTATTTGAAACCATTTTACGAAATAGCTAAATAAATATCCAAAATTAAATTATTTATTTATTTTATCCAACCCAATATAAATAATTCCAAAATTCAATATAAATATTTTCATTTTCCAAATCGCTTTTGAATTCAATTTTTAAAATCAAAAATATTGTTTATGGTATTTATAATACCAAAATTAGGGCCAGTGCTACTATAGCATCCAAACAATCAAATCACACATCAATCCATAACAGATTATTCAATTTCATTATATATCACTATATATGAACAACAATCAATATATTTTAAGGAATCCAGTTGGATCCCTCTAACCTCTTTTCCTGCATCCACAGATGTTATATAACATAAAATACCAATCCTGCTTCGAGGCGGGATATCGTGGTAATACAGGGTCCTCTGCTCCAATCGGCGGGAAATATATCCAACTATTAATATATATACTAATATATATATAATATAACATTCAACTGATAATAATATATCAATTCAACCAATCAACCAATAATTACTTTTAATTATTATAAATTAAATCCAATAAATCCAAATGAGTGAGATTTACTCACCTTGATTTTTAATTTGCTAAGCGTTCCAATTTAATTCTTTTGCACAGATTCCGCAGCTCCGAACCCCACACGACTGATTTCGTTCGATTTAACCTCGTGTAAGCAAATTTCAAATTATATAAATTAACGATTACAATTTTAATTATAATTAATCAACTAATTACTTAATTTAAACTAATTACCAAATAACGAATATAATTAACCTATTAGTTAATTTAATAAAAATAATAAGCAAACTAATTACCTCATCACTAGACTTCACCGCGCACCTACCCAAACACGACACTGTCCTAGCCAATCGCCAAAGCTAGTGCAGTCATCTCTTTCATCGCCAAGCACTGTCAGAAATCATGTTCTTGTACAAGCCTCAGCCATCCACTTCTGTCATCATCATTTCCCACGCAAATGCCACCAACATCCCAAAATCTTGTACTAAAAATCTCACCCATCACAACCCTAAGCTTTACCAGCCCTCGCCTTTCCATTATAGTCGCACTGCCATCCATTTGTCGTCCAGCAACCACCTTCATCAGCCCAATCGCCTGCAATTCCACCTCCATCACCGGATGCACTAGCTCCGGTCGTGCTCCATCTCACCATTCCTCGCGAACACGAGAAACCCTAGATCGCTGCGAGCACGAACGAGACCTCACCCATCGTACGCTCTCGCATCCTCTCTAAGTCGCGGCCATCTTCTCCAATCGCTCGCCAAACTCCTACCGCGCCTTCGTTTTTGTGTTTTTTTTTATCTCGATTTCTATAACGACCCGGATTTTTAGCCATCTGTTATTAGAATAATTAACTAATTTTAAATATTGAAATATTAATTTTTATAAGTCGAAGAACTTAATTTTTTTGATATTGAGAATACCTGAATCTATGAATTTTGAAAGCTATAATAAATTTTCAAGCGCTAACTTCTGAATATGAAATATATATATATATATATATATATAAGCTTCACCATTTTAAACTTATGATAAATACATATGTATAAATATATATAACTTCATCATGACAAAACATGAAATCAAGCACACAATAAATTTAATCAAGCATACTATAAAGCAAATCAGCCATGAAAAATCAAATTAAGCCCATAAAAAATCAAATCAGCTATAAAAAAATAAAATAAAAATGATGAAGCCTAAACCTAAACATGAATAGCAGTCACCCTAGTGTGTACTCAGCCTCTTTCTTGGTTGCACTGTACCCTCCCAATCTCTTGTATATATATGGCCATACTTGTTCACGTATAATAAAAAAATAAAAATAAAAGATCCAATTGTTCAAAGAGCTTGAAGAAGGAGATTTAACAGCAGTTGTTCATCCATCTTAAAACAGTGAGTAGAACACCCTTATTTTTGTTAACTGGTTATCATATATATATATATATATATGTATGTATGTATGTATGTATGTATGTATGTATGTATATAATTGTGCTTATGATCTATGTCAAGTGTATATGTGATTGTTATGCAAATAGGTGAATGTACCTTTGTGCTCGAACATGGTCAGTCCATCAAACCAAAGTATTTCTTCTCAAAAACCTCACTGTTTATTTTATTTTTGATAAAATGGTTAAACTTTCCACTTTAAAAATCAATATCTTAACATCCAATTGGTTTTAAAACATGATTCCAAAATAAAATTTGTTTGTTTTTGGGTTTGGAACATTTTAAAATTGATTTTGTTTAATTTCATCAAGCAGAGGCCGAGAAAAACCTATATAACCATGAGTAGGTCGGTTATGGATGACAATAAAATATCATAATTTAATGAATGGATTATATGGTTGTAATCGTAGTTGAAAAATATGATTTTTAAGAGTTGTTTGAAGATTTTTAATGTTGTGTGGAAGGACAAATTTGGAGATGATCGGTTTTGGATGAAACGTCAAATTCCGGTGATCTAGTTGATTTCGTGACTTGTCGTTTGGCGTAGAGGAGCGTTGGACTATGGGGCATCAGGGAAAAATAGTGTGGTGGTTTGTATTCACATGTGTGGGAAAGGCGAGGTAGATTTAGGGTTTTATGGTGGTATGTTTGTGGTCTCGGGTTCGAGAATAATGGCGAAGAGAAGAGGGAAGGAGGAGCGTGCGCATGGGGGGAAATGATAGCGGAGATGATGGTGGAGCTAGAGGCGAATTCTGGTGGTGGATGATAGAATGTGGTGATGTTGCGAGGAAGATAGATGGGCACGGCTTCGTACAGCTTTTGGGTTAGGAGTCGAATTTCGAACTGAGAGTTCGATCGTGTTTTCAGGTGGTCGATCGTGTTGAGATGGTCGTGGGCGACTCGCATGGATGGTCGGCGGCAAGATACGATGGCGGGAGGCAGTGTGTATGTGCACACATTCGTGCATAGACTCGTGCACGTTCTTTGTGTTCGAATGAAAAAGAGTGAAGGGGAAAAACTGGGAAGAAGAAGGCAGGAGTTATTGGGCTGGGTTTTGAATTTATATTGGGCAGTGTGATATTTAAAAGTGAATTAAATTTATTATATTATTTAAAAATCTATAGAAGAAAAACAATATTTCTCTTTCATTTAAAATCCAATCGACGCGCAGATTTTTGCGTCGAGATCCTATCGCAGAATATATTCATCTGAACCTATATCGTATATATTTCTACATGTAAAGATTTTATGATTTATAACAATTGGAAGTAACAAATAAGCAATTTCTTATTTAATTTATTATATGTTAATTAATTAATTAAATTTTAAATGGACTGATTAATTGTAATTGATTAAGAATAAATCAATTATTAAATTTCTTTGATTGACAAGTAATCTGGATTAAAAATATAACTTGACTCGGTTAATTGAAACCATTCCAATTCTAATTTGTAAATTGATTTAATATTCATTATAAATCATTGATTGTAGTTAATGATCTATGCTTTGATTCTTTTATTTAGATATTGATTTCAATTATCCCTTGTCTGTGCCATTAAGTAGCCAAATAATACTGTTGAGTTAAATTGAATTGAATGTGGTTAATTGGACATTTGTTTAGCGGAAATAAATCACTGTTCCGCTAATTAAATTAATTGGACCCTGTTAGCAGAATAAATCACCGTTCTGCTATTATTAATTGGATAAGTTAATTTGGACAATTATTTAGCAGAAATAAATTTCGTTCTGCTATTACATTAGTGTGGACACTTAATTACATTCCAATTGGTTAGTATTGGATAAGTGATGTATTAATAATTGCTTGTTAATTATGGATTTAATTTACATATATGATGTTATGAAAAACCTGGATTATAACTTAGCTATTTATTGGAATTAATGGTGACTTGATTAAGTACCATTGGAGTTATTATGCCTCTTTCCAAATTTGGAAGTTGATTTTTGAACCAAAGTTGTTTTAAGGATGATTATTATTTATTAATGACATTTTAAAGACAGTTAATAATTATTCGATAATGATTTAAAGTTAATTATTTTATGATTCTTAAAAGTTATTTAAAAGTATTTAATTATTGTTTTCAAAGTTATTTAAATTATTTAAAATGTTTAAAAGTATATTTTAATTATTAATTAAAGTTATATTATAATGATTTGATTTAAAGTTAATTATTATTTAAGAATTAATCAGTATTAAAATATTATTATTTCAAGGATAATTTGTTTAAATATTAATATCATTTATAAATAATATATTATATAGTAAACTGTTATAAAAGGGTATTTTCCTAAATTGAACTTGGAATTTATTATAGAAACTTTATAAGCATTATTTTGAGGCAATTATTAGGATAAAAGATTTCGGGAAGTAATGGTATATTTTCATAGTGTAATTCGAGGGGCAGAGACTGCTTACAGTTTGTTATGTTTTCGCTGGGATAGCGACGTAACCATTGTGCAAACTGTGAACTCTAGTTGATTTCATGGCTGAATCGAGAGGCAGAGATTGCCTAAGTTAAGTTTGGTTTTTATGGGATAGAGACGCAACCATCGAGTTGCGATCCATGGTCGATACCAAATGGTACTTTCCAAATATACTTATATATATATATATATATTTAAAAGTTTTCAAGTATTTTTGAAAGGAATGGTTTATGAATATTTATTCCGTTGAGGTAAGTATATGTCTATTTTTGATAAAGAGATTTAATTTATCGACATTAAATTAAATAAGGCTTAGAGATTTCAGTAGGAAATGTAATCTTTGGTTGAATGTTTGTTTATTTGATAGTTAAATAACCGACTATCAAAACTTGGCCAAAATATGTAATCCTCCTTAATTTTGGTGGTACAGAATTATTCCCTACTTAACACTGAAGGATTTTAACTCTGGAAATATCTAGGAGATATGCAAGAATTATATGGTATGGTTACCATCGGGTTGCTATACTGTACGTATAAACTTATGGATCTTCTAGGACAAATGATAAAAGGATCCGTCCACTTAAACGGTTAGGGGGTGATCCCCAACCTTATGTATTGTCTGATTACTTCCTAAAGAACCAGTATTGAGCATTCCAGAAAGACGACGAATGGTTTTTGGAGCACCCAAGACATGGAGAGTGTACTCGTAAGAGATGACTCGGAACCCACGACCTACTCCGAAACCATATACAGTTAAATGGAGCAGATGCGTTATATTTTGAGATGTTGAAATCCATATGTGGTTTCGTGACTTGTTGGAGTATGTGAATTTGTGTGAGATTCCAAGATCTATTGAGATGTGGAATTCAAATGTGATTCCATGACCTGTTAAGGTGTGGGAGTCCATATAGGATTCCACAATTTATTTTGGAGACGGTACGTGAGCTGGAAGTCGCATGTGGCCTCATCAGTGGAAATGACTAAAACCAGAGATAGGATGCATAGCCCAAGGGCCTAGCTAACCTATGAGGGTGTAGTCGTCTCTCTTTCTAGCAAGTCCCTATCGTTTATTTTATGCATGCTGGGAGTGATTCACTCGGCCTAGGTGGCCAGTTATGTATTTCCTATGTACCTCAGCTAGACAGGTACTGACCCTCAAAAGGATAACTCTGATCCTTGTGCAGGAGGACCATTCTCAAAGTACTGAGGGCACCTACATGGAAATCTAACACAATTAGCGAACGAGCCTTATCAGATTTGATTCTATGATTAGTTTCTTTGTGATGTACACAGCACATGCATCGCAGCTACTTGTTATTATTACTTTGGCAATTATACACTATTATAATATCAGATGATTTTCTATAAAGAAGTTTTGATTATCGTAAGGTAAAAACCCGTCCGTGTTTATTTGCGGTAAGGTCTTACGAGGTACCTTTGTTTTGAAAAGGTTATTAAACTTTAAGAATCAGGTTGATTGTGTTTCTTACGCTGGTTTAACCAGACTGACCAGGGCATGGTTTTTCCTAAATGCTCGGGTCAGACCAAGCATATTTTCCAGGTTTAGATGGATATTTGGAGCTTCAGGAGAGGAGCTGGATGTCAGAGATGTATTCACGTAGATGATTATATTTTTGTTGCTTACATTGTTGTATATATTCAGCAATTGTAAGGACAGGCTGTTATAACTGTCCGAGCTGAAATAGGTTAGTGTACTCTGGTTGATGTCTGTATATATATATATATATATATATATATATATAAATTACGATTTTGTTTTTGTGTAAGATTTGTTATATAATATAGATTATTCGTTCCGCTGTGAAATTCTGTGTTGCTTAGTTTCTTCTTGTCTTCTTTCTTCTTTCTTTTCTCTAACTATCCGCCTTTCCATTCAATTTAGGTTAGACATGTGGGGTTTATTGTCAGCTTAAACTATATGGAAAAGTAGGTCGTTACAACGTGGTATCAGAGCCGAAGGTTAAGTGAGAACCTTGGCTTTGGTGGGGTAGAACTCATTATAGATAGTGTTAGTGATGCCCTAGAATGAGTAAATCATTAGAGATAGGGTAAGTGACACCCTAGAATGAGTTTGAGAGTGTGTATATATATATATAAGAGAGTGTGTATTTGTTAGTGATATAAAAATGTTTTGTATTGTGTTGATTGATCGGTTGAGTGGCACAAGAATTCTAGTCAATGTGTTTGGCCAACGTTATCGATAGGGATTTCCTAAACACTCGAACATGACCAACTGACACAATATTATTTTAAAATGGGTAAATGAAATAATTTTACCTGGAAATATATTATATATATATAAGAATAATTTTTCATAGTTATTCTGGTTGTGCTTGGTTGTTAGGAAGGATAGTATTCCATCATTATCATCTAGGATTTGATCAGTCATGCTCGACCATTTCTGAGCATTGACTATTATCCATAAATCTATCTTGAATCTTCTTTTTTTGAAATCTGGATTGGGTAGACAAAAAATTTGAAAACACTGAAATGAATTCCTTGTGAACTAAGTTTCACAATTTGAATATAAGGTGCTCGTTAATAATGTGGAGTTGAAAATGGGATTTCTAGAGGTTGTTTATTTAAAAGAAAATTTGGGATATTTTGAAATAATATTTGGAAATGACTAAATATTAATGTTGGTTGTATTTGGTTGGGGTTTTATAAAAGAAGCTTATTAAAAAAAGAAAACTTAAATATTTTTGAAGTAAATACCTGGTAAATGATGTATATAAGGAAGCTAAAATATTTTTGAAATAAATATTTGAGGATTTCCTTTAAAAGGAGATATTTTAAAAATTCATTTATTAAAATGCCTTATAAATGAAAGAAATTTGAGAGTTTAAATCCCGGTGATTTTGGAAAAATGGTTTTCAAGGTTTAAAGGGTTAAATAATAGTATTAAAAATATTTTCGAGTAATATTATATAGATATTAAAAAGTGTTTTAAAAATGATCAAAAAAAATATTTATGTGATTTTAAGCATTTTCATAAATTCATTTCGTTCCTTTTCGAGGATGAAAAGTTCTAAAGGGGGGAGGAATGTGACGACCCAGATTTTTAACGGTTGTTAATTGGTAATTAATTGAATTAAATCATTGGAATATTACTTTAGATAAGTAGAACAAATAAAATTCTGATAATTAAAATATCTTAATATATATATATATATTGAATTAAAAACTATATTAGAGATTTTGGCTATATTTGGTTTACCGTTTTTAGTTTTGAGTTTTCGTCCATACAAAAATACGAACGACGCATGTATATTATGAAAAATGACCATTTTAGAAAACGAATTTAACACACAAAATAGAAAACAACTTTTTTTCATTTTTCGTGTTTTGAGAAAAAACGGAAGCATGAGCAACAATTCATCCTTCCGTCGTTCCTCCATCCACTTCGTGGTCCCCTCCAATCTTCCGTTCATCCCTTCCGACCTCCCTTCATTCTTCACATATTTTGTAATTAATGTTTAAAACTCAAAACATAAAATACAAAATAAACCAAACGACCCCTTCATTTTTAATATCTCTAGATAAGATAAATCCCATAGATTAGATTAAAGATAAACGTTCAAATATATTTATATATATATAGATACAAACTCCACCATTTAAAATTAGGATAAAACATCCAAAGGAATGTATAAAAATTACACAAACCTTATGATATTTTATAACGTATATAAGTATATAAAGGTGCATGTATGTATATATGCCCATATGAAATAAAATATAGGAAAGTTGTAAAAGTATGGATAAGTATGTAAACATGGAAGGAGACACTTGCATTTCATGCTATCAATTCTAGCACAAAAACAAGGTCATTTCGAAATGTTTATAAATCATTTCATTTTCCATAAAATCTTGTCTGGTCAAAGAAGGGAAAAAATCTCTGACCAAAGGAACAAATTTGTACCAGCAAATACATATCCTGTAAAATCTTTTCTATATATATATCTCCTCTTGTTCCATTTTCGTTCACCAAGAGTTAGCATATCAGAAAATAAGAAAGCATTTCATCTTACAATTGAAGCTGAATTAACAACTCAAATTTACAACTCAACTAAGCAAAACAAGAGGATCAAAGAAGATCAAGCTAACAGTTTTTTTAAAAAAAAGGAGGAAGTTGCTCTGTTCAAACTTTTCTCAAGTGAGTAAACATTTAATTAAAAAGCTTAAATAGATTTGTTGCTTGTGAAATTTCTGTGATGATGATTGCTCTGCATGTGTATATAATAAGTAAAAGCTGTGTGTATATGAATGTATATGGACTGTGCATGTATAGTATGATTGTTCTTCTCTATTTTTAAACTACAGAGATTTCAAAATTTCGAATCTCCTTATCTGATCATTGTTAGGTTTTGAGTCTCAAACATAATATGTTTGTTTAAGTATAAATTAAAGTTTAAAATTTTATTCAAGCAAAATAGATTTGAAAATATGCTTGCATCTCGAAAATACAGTAGAAATCTTAATTATAGGATAAAATCAAATGTGGAATTTTATTGATTCAAGTTTATATCTTGAATCATCTCTGGAAGATAAGATATTTAAAACAAAAATCAAAATTTTTAGAATTGCAATGAATGTGCAATTTGGGAATATCTGGAAAATGGTATTAGAGGGATTTTGGGTGATCGGCGGCACTGGGAATGTCGGGGTTCCTGCTGGAGCTAGCTGGATGATCAGGGATGTTGGGAAAAATGGAGGGAGTGGCAACTGCACATCGTGGTGGCGGCGGTAGGTCGAACTAGGTTTTAAACCTAGTTTTTTGTTGGGGTTAGTTTTGTGATCACTGCATCGTCTCCAGGTGATCGAGTGGCACGAGGCTTGGGGGAAGGCAGCGTGGACGGTCGGGGAACGTGTGGCCGGAGTTGCAGCGATTCCGGTGATCAGAGACGTGGGTTCGAGAAGTTTTTGGCCATGGTGTTTGGTTCCAGTTTCAACTGGACTATTCGATTTCGATCGAAGGCTTGTGCTGGTGATTGGGTGGTCGGAATTGAAGGATTGAAGGATGGTGTAACAACCCGTGATTGCGGTTACCAAATAATAAATTAAAATTGGGATTTTAATTTAATTGGAGCTATTAATGATTTTTTTTATGTGACTAATTTGTTCAAAAGTTAGTTATTTTGAATAAATTAATATTTTGGGCCTAAGTGTAAAATGGAGAATTTAATGGAAATTAATTAGGGTAAATGGAAATTTATAATATTGCAAAATTTTATGTGTAAAATAGTGCAATATTTGAATTGGGAGTTTAATTTACAATTAAATTGCAAAACGGTGATTTTGGGCAATTTTGACTAAAATGTGTTTTGGAATAATTAGGGGTTAAATTGTAAGTTGGCAAATATTGTGATGTAAAATTTTATAACTATAGCTAAATTATTTTGGTAACATATTTTAAAATTTTATGGGTAAATAATGTGTAGTTTGTATTTAGAGAAATTAGCTAACTTGAGATATAGAACATATTCCAAGTCCTAATGGGTATTAGGCCCACTAACCCACTTCCATTAGCCTATAAACCATCTTCTACCCATTTGTTTCAGCCAACATCTCAAACTCCTAACCCTCATTCATTCCAACCCTAATCAAATTCCTAAAACCCTAAACCTAAAAATGGCCTCCATACTTAGAAAAGCTCCATCCTCTCTTATATTGGCTTAAGCTAGTTAAAGTAAGGGAAGGTAATGCAAAAACCCTCTTGTAATCCATTTCTAACTCTATTTAATTTCTGGAAATCATGTTGTAACTCTTGGTTTTATGTGTTTTGGTATTTTTCTAGCTCCTTGATCATCATCTCTTAGCTTTGGTTAGTGCCATATAGGTGTTTGTTCTTTTGCTTGAGAGGAATACTAGGTAAACCCTCTCCTAATCTATGTATAAGCATCTCTTAATTTCTGAAATTATTTTGTAATCCTCTTTTTTTGTGCATTTAGATTGTGAAACTCTTTGATCTTCTTTTCATTGCTTGGGAAAGAGGTAATATATGCTAGCTGAAATTATAATTAGTTTATTGCTGTTAGTAAATTAGGCATATCTCATTCATCTTAAATCAGAATTAAGATTTTCTTAAAGTTCTGGAAAGCTTATTCTGTACCCTATAACTTTTATGTTTTGTGCTTTGCCTAATTTTGAGGTTTGAATGGTCGAAATCATGCTTGTTTGTCGCTGACCTGACAACAATCTACAGGGTTGATAAAATAAAAACCTGAAATTGATTTGGCCATAAGTTACTCGTTTCTTATCCAAATCTAATAATTTTGGATGTTCTGGAAAGATTAGATTTAGAGCTAAAACTTTTATGTTTTGAGTTTCATGAAATTTCGAAGCTAATTTGGTCAAAACTGTGCATTCTTACCACTGTCCCGAGAGCACAACGACAGTGATATAAAATTTAGATCTGAGAATTGTTTTAGTCATAGAATTTTCATCTCTAGTCGGAATTTGACGATCTTGGTCATTCCGGAAAGCTTAGAAACTAAGCTACAACTTTCATTTTATTCATTTTTCCAGAATTTGAAGTTTACTATGTCAAAATTGTGGTTTTTCATCTCTGGTCAGTTAGTGCATAGCTATAGGCCTTGGTCTCTTTTCTCCCGTTGTTTTCAGCGTAGAACCCCGACTTTGCGACGCCATCCCGGGCTCGTCCTTTGTCGGATTTCATCGTTTTTGGTCTCATTAAAAATATGAGATCGAGATCTTTAACCATGCAAAGTTTGGTTTAGATCTGGGTGCATTAGATACTTCGTTTCTATTGCCGAAGTAGCACCCAGAAACTGTTTTACAATAGTGATCATTTTCAGTTATCGTCGGACCAACTTTGGAACATTGTCGTTTCTTCCTTTCAAGTCGAAACCGAACGATTATTGTTGCATATCAAAGTAGGAGTACTTTTCTACGCTCCTGCAAATTTTCATCAAGATCTGAGTTCATGTGACCCTTCGACCATGTCGTCGAAGTGGGACCTTTACACTGTTTTGACACAGTAAAGTTTTATGATTTTTGTCCGACTTTGAGACGATGCCGTTTCTTCGTTTCAAGTAGGAATTTCCCGATTATTTTTGCAGTTTGGAGCAGGGATGTTGAACTATATGCCTACCAATTTTCATGCCATTCGGATTCAGTTTGCTGGTCCGAATAATTTTCCGAACTTGGGTTCGCGTCATTTTTGGACTATTTTCCAACACTTGGAATATTTTCAGTGATTTTCTGGTTTTATAGATTTATTTGAGATTTGTCTCTAGATTTCGTACACGGGTTTTATGAATTATTTTCAAAGGATTTTTCACTCCTAAATGGCTTTCGAAATTATTATATAATATTATTTTTAATTATTAAATTAATTACTCCATAATTGGAGAGTTTTCAAAAGCCGTTTTAAAGTGATTTCAAAATCAATTATAAATCCGTTTCGCACCATTATTTTCTATAATAAAAATCTCACACTCACTTTTTAGCACGTCGAGCGAAGTGGAAAAGTGCTTAAACGGTTAGGAAATCTCCGGCCTATGCAACCGTGTGTATTTTCTTTCCGGTTAATCCCCGACCTATTCGATTGATCGTTTTGACCTTTGGGTCTAGTTTACCGATGATATGAGGTGGACTTTTTATTGTTTGGAGTGTGAGCTTGCTATTGGTTAGTAAACCATTTAGTGCGAACGTGGGGTATGGGACTCATTGTTAACACTTTACGAGTTTCTCTCCAAGAAGTTAGTGACACATTAGCCTTTGGGCGGCCAGTACTGGACCTCTGGGTCACCACGCCTCTGGGCAACCGTCTCTGGACACCTGCTCTATGGAGCAGTTTATTTTTCGGCATGCGCCTCTGGGCCTTTATCCTTCTGGGAAGGATCTTGCCGTCTCGCGCGTTCCGCATCTGTGCGAGTGATCGATCACAACTCTACAGTACTTGGCAACAACGACTCTGGTCGGTGCACGTGCAATATTGGTATTATTTGATGATTTTTATATCCATTCGAGTACCGCCATTCGGTGTTGGTTCTATGGAACCATACGATGTAAGTGCGATTGCCTTGTGGATTCACAGTGTCCCTGGACACTGCTTTTCAGTGTTGGATTTCATTGACTTTTCAGTATATCCCCATTGCTCTTTGGAGCATCGATCTTTGCTTGGGCATTGATTACAGACTCTGGTCACTCTTGGGATTATTGCCTATGGGCATCTTTTTATAGCTTTGGCTACGCCGATGATATGAGGCGATTTTATTTATTCAACACTTTGGTGTTGATTTCTCTTTGGAGATTTTTATTGTTTATTGATGATTAGGGATCGTCATTATATTCATGTGGTTCACAATATACTTCTCTTTGGATAAGTACTGTTTTATTTATGTACCGCATTATTATATATCTCAGTTATTACTGATTGTTTAGCTAGCCTGACCCGAGTGTTTTCGCTCGGGTCAGACCGAGTTGTTTCAGGTTAGGTCTCTGGACTTAGCTTATGTGCTTCCGCTTGGACATTATCTGTTATGCTGATAGATAGCGCTTTTATTTGTCCACTATTCCGCTACTCTTTTATTATTCAGACTTTGATATGTACATATTTTTGACTCACATGTGTGAGCAGTGGCTTTGTACCCACTTATAGTATTTGGATCTGTATTGACGATGTATTGTTCTGGGATTTTATATCTGTTATGTGATTCTGTTCTGTGATGTTTTATCATTTATTATTATGCTTTGTCCTGATAGATCTTTAGCCATTTGTAATTTCGTTATAAGTATTTACCGAATATGTCGAACCACTTGAAAAAAAATATAGATATCATCCTATCGACGTATTCAGTAGATAATTATAGCTTGATTACAAATGGTCGCTTCCACTATACTCTATTCTCCACTTTAACAGACAGTATTACTCCCGTAATACTCTTTGTTATAGTGGGTCTCGAAGTGGGGCGTTATAGCTTGGTATCAAAGCCTGGTTTCAGGAATAAGCATAATAAACACAGAACAGATACACTTAGTACAATACATTTTAAATTAGATCCGAATTAAATCAAATCCCTTCCTTATGTTTATTGATAGATAAGTTAGGAATATGTATAGGAATCCGTTATATTCCGTAGTATTCCTTAATTAATTATCTATCATTGAATCATGTCTAACTCTAATTCCTGTTACGACATGTTGTGCGGTGCGAAGGTCTTCTCTCAGCTTGACCTTGCCATCGGATTCCATCAGCTACGAGTCATGGAAGACATCATTCCTCTTTCAGCATTTCGCACTCGTTATGGTTCTTTTGAGTGGTTGGTCATGCCGTTCGGCTTGACGAACGCTCCGGCTTTCTTCGTCGATCTTATGAATCGAGTATTCCGGGAATACATCGATAGATTCGTTCTGGTTTTCGTCGACGATATTCATATTTACTCTAGATCCGAGGCAGAGCATGCTCATCATTTGCGGATCGTCTTGGATACTCTTTGTCAACATCAGCTTAAGGCCAAACTCTCCAAGTGCCATTTTTGGGAGAGCAAGGTCAAGTTCTTGTGCCATATTGTATCATCTGAGGGTATTTCTGTCGATCCTGCCAAGATCGAAGCTATTCAGAATTGGAAGCAGCCCGAGAACGTTCATGATATTCGCAGCTTCCTTGGTCTGGCGGGTTATTACCGTCGGTTTATCAAGGATTTCTCTCGAGTTGCACTTCCCCTTACGACGCTGACTCGTAAGGGTGTTCGGTTTATTTGGTCTGATAAGTGTGAAGCTTCCTTTCAGCGACTGAAGGAACTTCTCACTCATGCTCCTATTCTTGTGGTTCCTGAGAGTAACCAGGATCTTGTTGTTTACACCGACGCTTGTGGTAGCGGCCTCGGTGCTGCTCTTATGCAGAGGGATCGGGTGGTTGCGTATGCTTCTAGGCAGCTACGTCCGAATGAGATTCGCTATCCTACTCATGATCTTGAGTAAGCAGCTATCGTCTTTGCTTTGAAGACGTGGCGTCATTATCTATTGGGCGAACGTTTCATTCTCTACACCGATCACAAGTCACTGAAGTATTTATTCAGTCAGAAGGATCTCAATATGAGGCAGCAGCGATGGCTTGAGTTTCTCGCCTCATATGACTTAGACATTCAGTATACCCCTGGAAAGGGTAATTGTGTGGCTGATGCACTCAGTCGCAAACACTCGGCAGTAGTTTCTATGATGATAGCCGAGTGGGATATTCTTGAGACTCTTTCTATGTGTGATATTCGAAATCGAGCTCCGTCTTCTGATCCTCAGATCGTGTTATTCAGCTTGGAAGCTCGACCTATTCTATTGGATCGTATTGCCCATGCTCAGCGGCAGGATCCAGACTTGTTGCGATTTATTCATCTCCTTGAGTCGTGATCCAATGATGAGACATTGTTGGATTATTCTATTGATTCTCATCGGTGTCTTCACAGGAAGAACTGTATTTTGGTACCATCTGATTTATCACTTAGGCATGACATTCTGGACGAGTGTCATCACACTAAGTACACCATCCATCCCGGGTCGAGTAAGATGTATGCCGACATATGTCGCCTATTTTATTGAGAGGGCATGAAGAGTGATGTTGCAAGTTATGTAAGTCGTTGCATGACTTGTCAACAGATCAAAGCTGAGCATCAACGCCCATCTGGTCTTCTTCAGCCGCTAGAGATTCCATTGTGGAAATGGGATCAGATATCCATGGATTTTATTGACGGTCTGCCTCGATCGAGGTCAGGCCATACTTCTATTTGGGTCATAGTCGATCGCTTGACCAAATCAGCACATTTCATTCCTATTAAGTCCACTCGGACTGCTCCTTAGCTTGCCAAGCTATATGTGAAGGAAGTCGTTCGACTTCATGGCATTCCTAGCTCTATCGTTTGTGATCGAGACACTATCTTTACTAGTCACTTCTGGAAGTGCCTACAGTCAGCTTTGGGCTCAAAGCTGAATCTCTCGACTGCTTATCATCCTCAGACCGACGGTCAGACGGAGAGGGTGAATCGTGTTTTAGAGGATCTTTTGCGCTGTTGTATTCTGGATTTCGGAGGTAGTTGGGAGGATCACTTACCGCTTGTAGAGTTCTCTTACAACAACAGTTTTCAGTCTAGTATTGGCATGGCTCCTTTCGAGGCTCTTTACGGAAGGCCATGTCGCTCTCCTGCTTGTTGGTTAGAGTCTGGCGAGAAGCTTATTCTAGGTCCAGATTCAGTTCGGGAATCTTCTGAGAAGATTATTCTTATTCGTCAGAGAATGAAAGAGGCGCAGAGCCGTCAGAAATCCTACACGGACAACCGTAGAAAGCCTCTTGAGTTCTCCATTGGTGATCATGTCTTTATTCGGATATCTCCTATAAAAGGGGTTGTGCGTTTCAGCTCTACAGGGAAGTTGGCTCCTCGCTATGTTGGACCATTTCCTATTACGGAACGCATCGGCCCCGTGGCTTATCGTGTGGCTCTACCTGCTCACTTCTCTGGAATACACGACGTGTTCCATGTTTCCCAGCTTCGCATGTGTGTCCGCGATCCTGATTCTATCATTGAGCCGCATGCTGTGCCTGATTTAGAGATCTTACCTGATTTATCTTTGGAGCAGCAACCTCTTCGTATGCTTGATTCGGAGGTTAGACGCCTTCGCAACAAAGAGGTTCCACTCGTGAAGATTCAATGGTCATCTAATCCTAAGGACTGGACTTGGGAGACCAGAGAGTTTATCGAGCGTACTTATCCCGGTTTTCTATCTTCATCTGTTGTTGGTGAGTATTTTTACTTCACCTTCGTTTGATTTATTTTGAGGATTAGATGTTATAGATAACTTCCATGATAGGGAATTGCGGGGACGCAATTTTCTTAAGGGGGGAGTCTGTAACAACCCGTGATTGCGGTTACCAAATAATAAATTAAAATTGGGATTTTAATTTAATTGGAGCTATTAATGATTTTTTTTTATGTGACTAATTTGGTCAAAAGTTAGTTATTTTGAATAAATTAATATTTTGGGCCTAAGTGTAAAATGGAGAATTTAATGGAAATTAATTAGGGTAAATGGAAATTTATAATATTGTAAAATTTTATATGTGTAAAATAGTGCAATATTTGAATTGGGAGTTTAATTTACAATTAAATTGCAAAACGGTGATTTTGGGCAATTTTGACTAATATGTGTTTTGGAATAATTAGGGGTTGAATTGTAAGTTGGCAAATATTGTGATGTAAAATTTTATAATTATAGCTAAATTATTTTGGTAACATATTTTAAAATTTTATGGGTAAATAATGTGTAGTTTGTATTTAGAGAAATTAGCTAACTTGAGATATAGAACATATTCCAAGTCCTAATGGGTATTAGGCCCACTAACCCACTTCCATTAGCCTATAAACCATCTTCTACCCATTTGTTTCAGCCAACATCTCAAACTCCTAACCCTCATTCATTCCAACCCTAATCAAATTCCTAAAACCCTAAACCTAATAATGGCCTCCATACTTAGAAAAGCTCCATCCTCTCTTATATTGGCTTAAGCTAGTTAAAGTAAGGGAAGGTAATGCAAAATCCCTCTTGTAATCCATTTCTAACTCTCTTTAATTTCTGGAAATCATGTTGTAACTCTTGGTTTTATGTGTTTTGGTATTTTTCTAGCTCCTTGATCATCATCTCTTAGCTTTGGTTAGTGTCATATAGGTGTTTGTTCTTTTGCTTGAGAGGAATACTAGGTAAACCCTCTCCTAATCTATGTATAATCATCTCTTAATTTCTGAAATTATTTTGTAATCCTCTTTTTTTATGCATTTAGAGTGTGAAACTCTTTGATCATCTTTTCATTGCTTGGGAAAGAGGTAATATATGCTAGCTGAAATTATAATTAGTTTATTGCTGTTAGTAAATTTGGCATATCTCATTCATCTTAAATCAGAATTAAGATTTTCTTAAAGTTCTAGAAAGCTTATTCTGTACCCTATAACTTTTATGTTTTGTGCTTTGCCTAATTTTGAGGTTTGAATGGTCGAAATCATGCTTGTTTGTCGCTGACCTGACAACAAACTACAGGGTTGATAAAATAAAAACCTGAAATTGATTTGGCCATAAGTTACTCGTTTCTTATCCAAATCTAATAATTTTGGATGTTCTGGAAAGCTTAGATTTAGGGCTAAAACTTTCATGTTTTGAGTTTCATGAAATTTCGAAGCTAATTTGGTCAAAACTGTGCATTCTTACCACTGTCCCGAGAGCACAACGACAGTGATATAAAATTTAAATCTGAGAATTGTTTTAGTCATAGAATTTTCATCTCTGGTCGGAATTTGACGATCTTGGTCATTCTGGAAAGCTTAGAAACTAAGCTACAACTTTCATTTTATTCATTTTGCCAGAATTTGAAGTTTACTATGTCAAAATTGTGGTTTTTCATCTCTGACCAGTTAGTGCATAGCTATAGGCCTTAGTCTCTTTTCTCCCGTTGTTTTCAGCGTAGAACCCCGACTTTGCGACGCCATCCCGGGCTCGTCCTTTGTCGGATTTCATCGTTTTTGGTCTCGTTAAAAAGATGAGATCGAGATCTTTAACCATGCAAAGTTTGGTTTAGATCTGGGTGCATTAGATACTTCGTTTCTATTGCCGAAGTAGCACCCAGAAACTGTTTTACAATAGTGATCATTTTCAGTTATCGTCGGACCAACTTTGGAACATTGTCGTTTCTTCCTTTCAAGTCGAAACCGAACGATTCTTGTTGCATATCAAAGTAGGAGTACTTTTCTACGCTCCTGCAAATTTTCATCAAGATCTGAGTTCATGTGTTCGACCATGTCGTCGAAGTGGGACCTTTACACTGTTTTGACACAGTAAAGTTTTATGATTTTTGTCCGACTTTGAGACGATGCCGTTTCTTCGTTTCAAGTCGGAATTTCCCGATTATTTTTGCAGTTTGGAGCAGGGATGTTGGACTATATGCCTACCAATTTTCATGCCATTCGGATTCAGTTTGCTGGTCCGAATAATTTTCCGAACTTGGGTTCGCGTCATTTTTGGACTATTTTCCAACACTTAGAATATTTTCAGTGATTTTCTGGTTTTATAGATTTCTTTGAGATTTGTCTCTAGATTTCGTACACGGATTTTATGAATTATTTTCAAAGGATTTTTCACTCCTAAATGGCTTTCGAAATTATTATATAATATTATTTTTAATTATTAAATTAATTACTCCATAATAGGAGAGTTTTCAAAAGCCGTTTTAAAGTGATTTCAAAATCAATTATAAATCTGTTTCGCACCATTATTTTCTATAATAAAAATCTCACACTCACTTTTTAGCACGTCGAGCGAAGTGGAAAGGTGCTTAAACGGTTAGGAAATCTCCGGCCTATGGAACCGTGTGTATTTTCTTTCCGATTAATCCCCGACCTATTCGATTGATCGTTTTGACCTTTGGGTCTAGTTTACCGATGATACGAGGTGGACTTTTTATTGTTTGGAGTGTGAGCTTGCTATTGGTTAGTAAACCATTTAGTGCGAACGTGGGGTATGGGACTCATTGTTAACACTTTACGGGTTCCTCTCCAAGAAGTTGGTGACACATTAGCCTTTGGGCGGCCAGTACTGGACCTCTGGGTCACCACGCCTCTGAGCAACCGTCTCTGGACACTTGCTCTATGGAGTAGTTTATTTTTTGGCATGCGCCTTTGGGCCTTTATCCTTCTGGGAAGGATCTTGCCGTCTTGCGCGTTCCGCATCTGTGCGAGTGATCGATCACAACTCTACAGAACTTGGCAACAACGACTCTGGTCGGTGCACGTGCAATATTGGTATTATTTGATGATTTTTATATCCATTCGAGTACCGCCATTCGGTGTTGGTTCTATGGAACCATACGATGTAAGTGTGATTGCCTTGTGGATTCACAGTGTCCCTGGACACTGCTTTTCATTGTTGGATTTCATTGACTTTTCAGGATATCCCCATTACTCTTTGGAGCATCGATCTTTGCTTGGGCATTGATTACAGACTCTGGTCACTCTTGGGATTATTGCCTATGGGCATCTTTTTATAGCTTTGGCTACGCCGATGATATGAGGCGATTTTATTTATTCAACACTTTGGTGTTGATTTCTCTTTGGAGATTTTTATTGTTTATTGATGATTAGGGATCGTCATTATATTCATGTGGTTCATAATATACTTCTCTTTGGATAAGTACTGTTTTATTTATGTACCGCATTATTATATATCTCAGTTATTACTGATTGTTTAGCTAGCCTGACCCGAGTGTTTTCGCTCGGGTCAGACCGAGTTGTTTCAGGTTAGGTCTCTGGACTTAGCTTCTGTGCTTCCGCTTGGACATTATCTGTTATGCTGATAGATAGCGCTTTTATTTGTCCACTATTCCGCTACTCTGTTATTATTCAGACTTTGATATGTACATATTTTTGACTCACATGTGTGAGCAGTGGCTTTGTACCCACTTATAGTATTTGGATCTGTATTGACGATGTATTGTTCTGGGATTTTATATCTGTTATGTGATTCTGTTCTGTGATGTTTTATCATTTATTATTATGCTTTGTCCTGATAGATCTTTATCCATTTTTAATTTCGTTATAAGTATTTACCGAATATGTCGAACCACTTGAAAAAATATATAGATATCATCCTTTCGACGTATTCAGTAGATAGTTATAGCTTGATTACAAATGGTCGCTTCCACTATACTCTATTCTCCGCTTTAACAGACAGTATTACTCCCGTAATACTCTTTGTTATAGTGGGTCTCGGAGTGGGGCGTTACAGATGGTCGATGTGTCGGAGGTTTCATCGAAGGCCGAAGGTGGCTCTGGCAATGGTGCATGTGCACGGTGTCGCGTGTGGTGTTTATTGTTTGGTTTGGGTGTTGACTCGAAGGGTGACTCGGGATTTTGGAAGGAAGACTCGAGGAGGGACTCGGGTTTGTGTTCGAGTGATTTGCGTGTGTTTGGTTCCAGGTTTTAAGCTTAAAAATTTATCTAAGTTTTTTGTAAAAAAAGAGAAAGGGGAAGTTTCTTGGAGGTGTCTCGGGATGGGTTCCGGGTTGAACCCGAAGTGAGGGTGTTAACAGTTTTAAAATGTAGATAAAAGTAAGTTTTTAAACTTTAAGTAAATTAAGTTAAAATTTATTCTTTGTATAAAAATGTTCTTAAATATTGGTTTAAGAAGATGTATGATATATTCTACTTAAATTAATTAAGTAGATTCTTAAGTTTATTTTAAACTTAATTTAAATATATGATAAAGAAATTAATTAAAGGATAAAATATTGTAAATTTATTGTTAATGATAATTAAGTAAATAATGAAGGTAAATGGGTTATCTTAAGTTAATTAAGGTTTTGATGATTTAAGATTAAATAATTAATGAAGTAATTAAAAAGAAATTAATTAATTAATGATGGATTAATTAATTAATAATTGAGAATTATTAATTAATTGGTGATTAGAGATTAATTAATGTAAGTAATTGGAGATTAATTACTTAAATGATAATGTAAGTAATTAGAGGGAAATTACTTAATGGAAGTAATTAGGGATTAATTACTTAGTGTAATTAATTAAAGGATTGATTAATTAAGGAAATTAATTAAAGGGTTAGTTAATCAATGAATGCGATTGATTAAAGGATAAGTAATCAATGTAAGTGATTATAGAATAATTAATTAGAGTAATTAATTAGTTTGTAATTAATTAATGTTAAGTAAGCAGGATTAAAAGTGATTGAAGTAATTAATTTAATTTATTTAAATTAATTAGAAATGGTGTGACTAATTAATCTTGCTTATGGATGATTGAATGATATTGAATGCCTTGGATTATCTGATATCTCTGATATGTGATTTGTGATGCTATGTGAGATAATATGTTTGGGTTGAACTGTGATAATATGCATTATCTTTCTGTAATGGAATCGCTATGTGAATATGTTACTCTGAATATGAATTGAATTGTTTTCACTTAAACAACTTGGATTAATAATAACATTAGATTCGATGAGACCGGGGTCGGGTATCAGTAAATACCTAAACCACTTTGATTAGTAATCTACAATAATTCTTTATAGATTTGTTATGCAAAATAGATAGACTGGAATGAAATGATTTAAATGATTGGACCATTTAAACTAAGTAAAGGTACTTAGGGATCAATTTGTGAAATAAGTGTTGAGCATAACAAGTAATGAACTCGTAGTGAAGTACGAGTTACCCGGGTTTCCTTTTATGTTGAATTTAGTATCTCATGTTAGATGGGTTTACTCACGCTGGTTTCCAGCCTGACCCGGGTGTTACTTTGATGTAATGCTCGGGTCAGACCGAGTATTACAGATTTTCAGGTTAGGACGTTCTGGAGCTCAGGAGGCGAGCTAGATGGCAGGAACGTATGGAGTGTATCCGCTGTGATATATTGTTGTATATCTGGGATAAGTGATTTTAACTGTCCAGTTTGTCTGTGATTGGCTGTAACTCTGATATATTGATGTAAATTAACTGATACAGTTTTCCTTTATATAACTGCTATTATTTGATATTATATTTTGATCCGTTGCGAATGTGAGATTCTGTGACTTGTTTCCTGTTTCTTCTTCTACCTCTTTTCTTCTTTTCCTAACTATCTGGAATTTTCGGGATCGAAAATTTCGGGTCGTTACATTTGGTATCAAAGCGAAGGTTAAATGAAAACCTTGGCTCTGGTGGGTTTACTCATCAGGGATAGGGTTAGTATTACCCTAGGATGAGAGTAGTATATATATATATATATATATGAGAGCGTACTTATTATATTCTTATATAAAGGTTTTAAAAATGGTTTTAAAACTGGATGATTTTATAAAAGCTTATATCATATTTACAAAGTAATAATTGGTTATTAAATAAGAAATTAAGTAACATAAATATACATATCCAAATAAGGATTGGATAAAATGAACTATACAAATAAGATGAATTAGAATTGGTTTCAAACCAGAAAATAAATGGTTATTGAGTTTAAATAGGATGATTGTTTTCCAATAAACACATAAATGTTTTAAGGAAGTAACCATTAGATGTGAATAACTCGTAAATTAGAAGGAATGTAAGTGGAGAAATTTGAATTCTGAGTCTAGAAACATTTGAAATCATTTTTAAAAGTGTTAAAAGAAATAATAAATAAGTATTATTTGAATAAAAGGGGCTTGTTGTAAATAAGGGTTGTTTGAAAATTTATTTTGAATTAAAAACCAAAGGTGATTTAAAATTTAAGGATAACTTAGTGTGTAATGGAAATAATATGTATATATGAGGAATATTCATAATATCAAAGATGGTTTGAAATAAACTCTAAATATTGAGTTTTAAATTTGGAATGAGATGTGATACCCAAGGTGATAAGTTTTTGAACTTATAAGATTATTAATGAGAAGTTTAAAATTTGAAATGGGAATTCAAATTGGGTAAGGATGGCTGGATTAAGTAAATTGAATTTAACTTTGGGAAAGTTAAATAAGTTAACAAGCAACATGAATTAGAAATTTCAAGATGAAATTGAGATTTAACTTGGGGAGTTAAATGGTTAATTTGAATTGGGAGTTTGTGTGATATCAAAATGGGTTTGAGATCTGGAAATTGGAAATGGGTGGATGTTTTAAAATAAATTGGATGATATCATCCTATTGTTATTAATAATCTTTAAATTGTGAATTGGATTTGTTTAAATGGATGAGGAATGAAGTATGGTAATATATCCATTATTGTGATAAAAGGGAAATTAAACTTTAATTTGAAATTAAGGATATGGAATTACTTTGAACTGAAAATTTGAATAATTGAATTTGTAAATTAAAATTGTTTTGAACTCTTATTTGAACTTTGAAATAAGTTAAGTAAAGATAATTTAAAATGGAATTTTGAGAATTGGACTCAAAATTAAATTGTTTAAAGATTTGGATTATTGATTTAAAAATAAAGGTTGATTTGATTTAAGGGGTTAAATCAACATTTGAAAATTTAACTCGAATTTATATAATTCGAGATGGTTTAAGGTTGAGGTTTAGATTTCATTAGTTCAAATTGAATTTAGTTTGAATTAATTAGAATTGAAGATGGATAAGCATAAAATTCAAATGGAAAATTTGAATTGGATTAATTTGAAATAAAATTGAAGATTTAATGAGTTCAAATTCAAATGGGAATTGGGATTAATTCATATAGAAATTGAAATGATTTGAAATTGAAGTGGATTCAATTTGAAATTAGTCTAAATTAATTTGAATAATTTGAAATTGTAATTAAAGTGAATATGTTTAAAATCAAATGGAATTTGATCTGAATTTGGAAAGAAATTGAAGTTAATTCAACTTGAATTGGGGATAAATCAAGTTCGAGGGAAATTGAAGTTATTCAAATTAGAAGTGAGTCAATTTAAATGGAAGTGGAAATTTAAATTGAATTGATGGGGAATTTAACAGTTTGACTCTGGACTATTTTCAAAATAAATTGTTTTAATATAAATCTATTTTTCCAAACTATTTACTATACAACTTTTCTTTTTAAACCTAAAACTATCTTAAACTTGTTTTACAATTACTTTTGGAACTATTTAACAATTTTACAACCGATTTATAAACTAATTACTGTTTTTCAATTGTTTTATAAATAATTACTATTTTTCAACTATTTACAATTACTTAACTATTTTACAGCTATTTTACAGTTAATAATTATTTTTCAATTACTTATTTATTTTAAAAAATTTCAAGCTATTTTCTAAATTTAAGCTGATTAGAGTACAAACTGTTTATGATTAAATACCAAATTGAGATAAGAATTAAAATGGTAATCAAGGGAGGATTGAAGCAAAGGTGAATAAGTGGATAGAGATTAAAAGGAATGTGAATAGAAAAGGAGAAATTGATTTAGCTAATAATCAATGAAGATAAATATGTAGGATGTACGTATATTATTCTATTCGCATAGTGAATTGATCCAGATTCGTGCATAGAATTCCGAGATAGGTATATCGATCCGAGTTGGAATTTTTCGCTCGATTTTCGACGGCGAACCTGGATATGATTTTTGATTGGTTCTGGATATTCTCTATCATAGTTGTGACTATGCAAGGAGAATAACGGTTTCTGATCAAGAAACCAAACCTGAGTCCGCACTAGGGGGTCGGGTGGACGATACTAGTTCGTAAGTGGAATTGTGTGATCGAATGAGCGATCAAATTGGTATGGCGTACGGATGATATGTATACATCGTACGGGTTTGTATGAGATTGATATTGAAATTGGAGATAAGAACTGTAATATGGTTTTTGAAATAGAAAGTATATGTTGTGAAATATGTGATGAAATAAAGTGGGAATTGAATATTCCTATGATTAAAATTTACTTTATAGAAGAAAGAAATATGGTAAATGACTTTATAAAAGAGTAATCAAAATTTGAATTTTTGATTTGGAATAAACAAAGTTATATATCTTTGTTATATATGGTAAACTTCCCTTATTGAATCTATTGCCTGAAGAAAAGGGTTTTGAATGTATTTGAAGTATAAAAGTGAATTTATACAAGTATTAAGTGATTCAAAAATTTCCCAAGGTTATTATATATATATATACGTATATATAAAGGATTTTGTGAAAATGATTTTGGAAAAAGGTTTTGGAAACCTATGGATTTCTAAAAAAGGCTTTTGATTTTTGAGAAAAAAAAAACCAATTTTGAAAAGTTGGAAAGCCTAGTTTGAAAGGCATCAATTTTGGGATAATCGATTTTGAGAAAGGAGATTTATATGAAATTCATACTAGGTGTATGATTTGGAAAATACTGTATGTGTATAGTATAAAGTGTTTTGAAAGTGGCTCTGGGGAAAAAGGCGCTCCCTTGAATGAACTTCTCAGGAGTGCTACAGGGTGGTACTGCCTTGGGCCCTAAGGGGGGTTCTAAAGTTGATCCTGTGAGGAGTCCGGACAAACTAGTTCCTGAGAATTGTTGGGTAGCGAAAGTCGAGGGCGCTGATGCCTACAAGGGCATTTGGGTTATGCTTTGACGACAGTGTAACTCGATGTCGCTGCGATCTACTGTGTGGACCATAGCGAAAATCGTGTGGAGGATGAGTGCCAACAGTCTACACTTGATTTTGCTGGAACGGCAACGTAACATCGGTAGGCTGCGATCTATGGTCGAGTGGAGGAGTTTTATTCTTTTGGCAGCGAAATTCGAGGGCGCTGATGCCTACAGTTATATGGGTTTTTTGTGTGATAGCAACGTAAAGCCCGAGTATAACTGCGATCTGTAGCGGGTTCCATGGTGTAATCGAGGGGCGCGGAGGCCTACAGTTATCTATGGATTTTCCCAGGACGATAACGTAACCATCGGGTTAACTGCGACCGTGGATGGGGGTGATGATTTCCAGAGCATTCTCACCAAAGATATTTTCTCTATTTTCGAAACTGTTTTCTATATTTTCACCAAAATATTTTCCAAGTATTTTCACTGGGTGTTGAAAAACGGGTTTACAAAGTACATATAGATTTTCAGTCCTACGCCTGATCAACGTATGACCGAATTTCTGTGAGAACAATGATGGATTTGTCGAAACATCGAGTTATAAAAGTATTTTTATAAAAACTATTTTAGTAATATTATATAGATATTAAAAAGTGTTTTTAAAATGATCAAAAAAAATTATGTGATTTTAAGCATTTTCATAAATTCGTTTCGTTCCTTTTCGAGGACGAAAAGTTCTAAAGGGGGGAGGAATGTGACGACCCAGATTTTTAACGGTTGTTAATTGGTAATTAATTGAATTAAATCATTGGAATGTTACTTTAGGTAAGTCGAACAAATAAAATTCTGATAATTAAAATATCTTAATATATATATTGAATTATAAACTATATTAGAGATTTCATTTTTAATATCTCTGGATAAGATAAATCCCATAGATTAGATTAAAGATAAACGTTCAAATATATTTATATATATATAGATACAAACTCCACCATTTAAAATTAGGATAAAACATCCAAAGGAATATATATAAATTACACAAACCTTATGATATTTGATAAGGTATATAAGTATATAAAGGTGCATGTATGTACATATGCCCATATGAAATAAAATATAGGAAAGTTGTAAAAGTATGGATAAGTATGTAAACATGGAAGGAGACACTTGCATTTAATGCTATCAATTCTAGCACAAAAACAAGGTCATTTCGAAATGTTTATAAATCATTTCATTTTCCACAAAATCTTATCTGGTCAAAGAAGAGAAAAAATCTCTGACCAAAGAAACAAATTTGTACCAGCAAATACATATCCTGTAAAACCTTTTCTATATATTTATCTCCTCTTGTTCCATTTTCGTTCACCAAGAGTTAGCATATCTGTAATGACCCTGAAATCGGCCTTCGAAAATCAGCACCCGTACTTCACATTGTACTCAAAATGCCGCAGATTCAAACGCCGAATCTGGTTCACCGAAGCTTATAACACCATTAAGTATAACAACACAGCGGAATAAAAATAGATGATATCATATACAACTCAAATGAATACAATATCTAGTATGATATACAACAATGATATCAATACGATACAACAATATCAGAGATAAATAATGATACGGCGGAAATAACAACAGTGATAACTCCAAATGATCTCTAAAAGAGGATGAATCCAATAACTCCAATATCAAGCTCGAATCACCATCACGATGCACAAAGATAAGCAAGTGTAGTCCATGAACTCCAAACACTAAACTAGCTCCAGATAATCTACTAAACCTGAATATATGAGAAACCCAACTCTAGACTGCCCGTGTGGAAAATTGTGGGCACCTAGAGTTTAGGAAGGGAACAATAAACTCCGGGTCAGTCATGGGACTGGTATGAGCAAACAAAAGCAGTTTATCTTTAAACAACAACCAAAAGAATTTTAAACATTGAAACCCACAATGCTTTTGGAAAATGAAACTACCATAAGACCTCCCACCACACACACAATGCAATCGTAGACTTGGAGGAGATTTCTTCTTATGATAGTCAAATATGCTTACTACGCAAAAGAAACTCTTTTGATATTATTACTAGTGCATAGTGTGAAAACCCTTTCGAAAATATAATATAAACCTTAGCCAGCATACAACCAGTATTGTATGCCTACTATAGCTACCATCTAAACAGTGGTGACCACCATAAGTAAATGGCAGATTCTACAACTAAAACCGTACAGGGTTCGTATTGTTTCTTTGGATTTCCAACAAATGGTCAGGCAAAGGAACTTCCTTACACCGAAATGAAACGCCTCTGGAAAGACTCCCCGAGAGTCAACCTGCTCTCTGCAAACACAATGCCGACGCTACCTCACGATGTACAGCTGTAACTAGGTAGCTAACACACGAGCTATGCCATCCCCCGGTCGTTACCGACCTTTATCTGAGGATCCTCAAAGCAACAACCACAAAGTATAATAAATTTGCAGCATCAACATAGGTAAAATATCTGGGCTCCATACCATGATATCGCCTTTTATCCAGAAGGAAATGACATACCCTAGGGGCGCTACCCCTAAAAACCTTTGCCGCAACATTCTTGTTTCGACCATTACCGGGTTGTGAGGCTCAACGAAGTCTCGTCCACAAAGCCACGCTTTTTCACAAAGCCACGCTTTGATCAACAGCACTTCGTATGCCACATTACCAAATTGGGAATGTATCACCAGTAACCATCAACTACATAACCTCTGAGCTCGTACGTCTCAGAGAAGGGTGTTAAGCTAAGAGAATAAATTCTCCGCCACCAATAGTAATGTATTTGATAGAAACCAGCTTTACATCTCAAAGTGTAACGTCAGACACACATCCATACAAGTCCGTTCCGGGATCGAACGGAACCGAAGGCACTTTCAGAGAAGCCCTTGCAATCCGGGTATTCACAATCCCGATCGGATTTCCTATCACTTAGGAAATCTCTATACCGGCGCGACTCAATGCAGAGACAATCGATAGGTCATCCTATCGTTCTCGCAAATACCCGGTCTTCACCACCGGTCTTCAAATGCCATCCATATATGACGTATCACTATTTGGAATGGGTTAAATGACACAAAGGTCCTCTCCCGGCTAAACCGAATAACGAGCACAATTAAAAATCATATGGATACTGGGGTCTCAGTTAAATCATAGCTTAAAGCCCAAAACTTTTAATTCGAATGGTTAAAACAAATTACCATTTCCAATCTTTTAAACAAAAAGATTCATTTCAAAAACCTTCACTGGTTTAAACAATTTCCACAGTTTTAATCTTTTAAACAAAAAAAAAAGATTCAATTCACAAAGTTCACCCCGTTCACAAAGATCCATTTATGGATTTCAAAACAATTTCCATTTAAATTGAATTTACTCGTTAAATCTTTAAGTCAAGATTTAGCTTATAGCTTTCAAAACTGGTTTCCAAAGATTCATTCGTAGCTTTTCAAAACAATTCTATTTCAAGTTAAATTAACTCATCCGGTCTTTGAATCAAAGACTCATTTCATAGTTTTCAAAACATTTCAATTCCATTTCAAACTTGAAACCTTTCAACACAATTTGGAAATTCTTTCTTAAAATGAAAGCTATTATTATTTGAAACCAAGTAGTTTTTGTTTACGGAAAAAATCCAGTTATATTTACACGAGTTAAAACCCTTGAGTTAAATTCAAATTCCCAAATTCAATACCTTTAAAATGGTTTAACCCATATATAACTTGTACAACATCTTTAATCCCTAGTTTCAAATCATAGAATTCAATTTCAAACTTGAATTCAAATTTAAATCAAATTATTTAAATTTCAAGATATCCAAAATATCTTTAAAACTCCTTTCAAAAGCTTTTCATATTAAACCCCAATTTCCAATTTCAAAATCAATTGAAATTAAAATTTCAATTTCAAAAATATTCAATTTAAATCAACTGTGACTTAACCGATTTCCACGTGAAATCCATATTTGTGTGTGTAAAAGTGTAGTCCAGGGATTTCACACAGTAGTGCAACAACATTCAATCATCACAGATCAAAATACAGAAATAAAATTGATAAGTGGTATTTACTATAACTCTTATCGTTCCTTCACAGATCATAGATATATATATCACAGATAATCAATTACATTCATCCCAGATAAATAAATTACATATCACAACACAAATTAGGATATATCACAAAGCACCACATATCAGGGATATCAAACAATTTACCCATTCAATAAAATCCAAACATCCGTAGGTAGGATCAATTTAATTATCTGATTGATTTAAATCAGATTAATTTCTATGAATAAATTACTAATCCTGGTTAATTAATCATTAATTGCAAACCATTTGAATTAATTATCCTTTAATTAATTAATTAACCTTTAATCATTAATTAATTATCCTTTAATCAATTATTAATTAACTTTTAATAATAAATTAATTACCCTTAATTCATTCCTTAATCATTAATTAATAAATCTCAACTATTAATTAATTAACCTTTAATCATTAAATAAATTATCCTTAATTACTTAAATCAAATAATTGATCTTTGAAACACTTAAGGTTTTAATCAAATCAAAAGATAATTCCTTTATCTTAAATTGTTTCCTTAAATTTTAAAGATTATTTTTAAATATATTTTAAAACACTTATCAACTTAATAAATTTTAAAATAATTTATATTTAAAACCTTCCATTGATACAAAAACAAACACGAAATGTATAAGAGAATTTGTTTACGAAATTTATTAAAACTAAATTTAACTTAATAAACTTGATTAAATTTTTAGTTTAAAAACTGCTTTGCACAAAATTCTCAAACCCGGGCCAATCCCCTAGTTACCCCCAGTCAAACTTCGGGTTATTTTCCCTCTTCATTACTTCGAGCAAAACCATCTTTTACCTCGAGTACAAACCCGAGGAAACCATCATCTTCCCCAAACACCATAGCCACCCAGATACATAAACCCACGCGTGCACGTGCACGGCCGGAAAACTCGATGCCGATCAACTCTCCGGCTCTCACCAACCCACAATCGATCTCCACAACCACCACGACGATGCAGCACAACGAAAATCGATGGCGAACCCAAAATCGCTATCCCGATCGAAACAGGCAAATGCATACGATCGGAAAATCAACTACCGGCGACGAACCACGCCACCCGAAACCAAATTGCTGCAACCCTAGACGCGCCTCGAACCACCAAAGCCATCCTCCCCTATGCGATCTAGTCCGGTGCATCAACGACGTCGGAAACACCTCGACAACAACGACAAACAAAAACCACCATTAAACCCTAAATTGACTTCGCGCGACCACTACGGCAAGTTAGAATTTCTCTGATCATTTTTCTGATGATCCACAACACCCTATCTTCCTCCAGTATCGATCACGACAACTATTACGACGTCGATAGCCGGAATTTGCCAAAAAATTGAAACCCGTTCAACTTAAAAATTCACCACAACTACCAAATTAAAAATCACAATATTATTTTTAAAATTCAACATTTTGGAATTCGAATTTTATTATATAATCAAAGTATGGTAATTCAATACTCAACTTTTTGACTTGAGTTGATTTTCTCTGACATTTCTTATATCCAGTAATTCTGTATGTTGATAATACTTAATAATATTTTTAAAATTTCGATTATGATCATTCAAACACATTTTATTCGAACATCAAAGCCTAAAGGGGATTAGGAGATTAGATTTAGAATTTTTTTATAAAAAAAACAGGTTTTAGAACCTGTTATGGTTGAACAGAAGCATGGTTTTGCCTGATCCCAGGCATGTATACAGATATTACCACACATACATATGCATAAAAATCAACATGCACACCCTAATCCATATCATACTTCAAAGATCTCCACATGCTAATCAGATATAACAAGCTTTAAGAATTAATATGAGTGGTTTGGAAAAAAAATGTTACTCACCTTTTAAACAGAAGACAGAGCAACATAAATATACACACAGAGCAACACTTATAAATATGTACTAACCACTATATATCCATGCATAGATAAATGATACTTAAGTGTTTAAAATAATTTGTTCACTCACTTGTAATTTGATGAACATGAGACAGAGAAAAGATTTTAAACTTCTTTGAACATATTTTGGTCTATTGTGATTAACAAAGATATACATATGTACACTCAGGCATGCAAATCAGAAATTCCATCTATATAACATTAACTCATCGTGTTTAAGTTATTGTTATCATCAATTGAGGCATACATCAACTATACAGATGATTTAACGTAAAAGGATTAAAGTTTACTCGCCTCAGAAAAATGCAGAGAGATTTAAAACTGGATTGCTAAAACTGAAAACTTTGTGCATTGTTGAAGGAAATACTTTGAACATAAATGCTTTGAGACTTTGATTGATGCAAGATGAAGATTTTGATCTCTGGTTTGTAGTTGATTGAATTATTGTTGTTCAAGTTGTAGTTTGTTTAAGCTTTGCAATGGTATTCATTTTAGAGGTTGCTCAGTTTGAAGGAACGAAAAGAAATGAAGGTGGTTGATATATAAAAAGAAGTGTACAGGTATTATTATTGTTTGTTTGTACAATGCACATCAGAGATATATTTTCTTGGTGGCTGATAGAATATGTTGTGATGGCTTCATTAATTGCCATGTACAAATGAATATTTTTTCTTCATTTCGGTGGCTGAAAATCTTGCTTTGGTGGCCGAAGATACATGGCATTAATTGCCTTGTACAAATATATGTTTATTTATCTATATGCTAGTATCTTCTACTACAAGCTAATGTATACATATTTTTTTTTGTTCACTTTTTCAACTTATTACATCTTTTCTTGCCGCGTTTCACTCTTGAATGTATATTAGTGGTTCCTTTTGTAAGCTAATTCATGTATATTATATTTTCTTTTACAATACTTTCATATATATGTTTATATTATTTGTTTCATATTTGTCTACATTTATTCATATTTAAATGTATTTTATTTTCTTTAAATCTTATTATTTTGTAATATAAATAAATTTCTATTTTATTATGTTGTTAGAATTTAGCAAATGTTCTACTTTCTATTTTTTATTAAAATTTATCTTATATTAATTTCTATTTCTAGTTTAAATATTAATTATTATTATTTTACTTCATATTTATTGTCTTATATTTATTTTATAAATTCAAACCATTATTAACCATCAATTCTAATATTTATTATTATCATTTATTATTAAACCATTTATTTCTAACCCATTTATTTAAGATTTAAATTCAAATCAAATATATACATATATATTCAATTTTACTCATATATGCCTGTATACATATATATTCACATATATACATATATACACAATATTTAAATTTTAAAATGATTTAATATAAAATTTATTTGGATAGGGAAACTCGCTTAAATTTACAATTAATTTTACAATTTTATTCAAAAAATGAAATTAATTATCGATTTAAAATTAATTAAAATTCGGGGTCGTTACAGACTTCCCCCCTTAAAAGAATTTCGTCCTCGAAATTTGCCAGGGAGACACAAGGATAGATGAAGAATATTTCATCAAATCAAACTGAATATCTACTCTGCATTTGGCTTACCAAATCAGAATATCAATAATAGATACGAGAACGAATCTATTTAACACTTCACAAGATACTCGGGTTATCCAGATCTACGAAATATGCAGGGGCATCGGTTAGTTCAAAGGAATAACTAACCATTCGTAGAATATATCCAGACCCAAAGAATAGATAGATATATGGATACAATATTCAAAACTTTTAAATTTAGAAACTAAAGTATACCTATCAACCATAGCAACCAATACATCCAAACAAACAATTCTGACCGACTTATTTGGAGTTTATGTCCCATATTAATATATCGAATCTCCTTCCTGGATCTACCAGGAATTATCAAAGAATTGAGAAGAGATGCTGAACAAAAGAGATTTGTTAGAGAAAAGATTGTTTCCTTGTTGTTATAGAGTATTGACCATTTATAGTCGTATTTCCATGTCCCTTATCTCATCCTCTTCTTGCACTCATAATTACTATCAGTGGATAGCAAGAGAATTTACTGAGGCATTCGAACGGATATCTTAGAGATTACTCACTCTAGGGTATACTTCACCCTATCTCTAATGAGCTACTTAATGTGTTATACTCCTGAGCTAAAGTTCAACCTTCAGCTCTGATACCAAATGTAATGACCCTGAAATCGGCCTTCGAAAATCGGCACCCGTACTTCACATTGTACTCAAAATGCCGCAGATTCAAACGCCGAATCTGGTTCACCGGAGCTTATAACACCATTAAGTATAACAACACAGCGGAATAAAAATAGATGATATCATATACAACTCAAATGAATACAATATCCAGTATGATATACAACAATGATATCAATACGATACAACAATATCAGAGATAAATAATGATACAGCGGAAATAACAACAGTGATAACTCCAAATGATCTCTAAAAGAGGATGAATCCAATAACTCCAATATCAAGCTCGAACCACCATCACGATGCACAAAGATAAGCAAGTGCAGTCCATGAACTCCAAACACTGAACTAGCTCCAGATAATCTACTAAACCTGAATATCTGAGAAACCCAACTCTAGACTGCCCGTGTGGAAAATTGTGGGCACCCAGAGTTTAGGAAGGGAACAATAAACTCCGGGTCAGTCATCGGACTGGTATGAGCAAACAAAAGCAGTTTATCTTTAAACAACAACCAAAAGAATTTTAAACATTGAAACCCGCAATGCTTTTGGAAAATGAAACTACCATAAGACCTCCCACCACACACACAATGCAATCGCAGACTTGGAGGAGATTTCTTCTTATGATAGTCAAATATGCTTACTACGCAAAAGAAACTCTTTTGATATTATTACTAGTGCATAGTGTGAAAACCCTTTCGAAAATATAATATAAATCTTAGCCAGCATACAACCAGTATTGTATGCCTACTATAGCTACCATCTAAACAGTGGTGACCACCATAAGTAAATGGCAGATTCTACAACTAAAACCGTACAGGGTTCGTATTGTTTCTTTGGATTTCCAACAAATGGTCAGGCAAAGGAACTTCCTTACACCGAAATGAAACGCCTCTGGAAAGACGCCCCGAGAGTCAACCTGCTCTCTGCAAACACAAGGCCGACGCTACCTCACGCTGTACAGCTGTAACTAGGTAGCTAACACACGAGCTATGCCATCCCCCGGTCGTTACCGACCTTTATCTAAGGATCCTCAAAGCAACAACCACAAAGTATAATAAATTTGCAGCATCAACATAGGTAAAATATCTGGGCTCCATACCATGATATCACCTTTTATCAAGAAGGAAATGACAT
Source organism: Allium fistulosum (assembly GCA_030737815.1). Lineage (NCBI taxonomy): Eukaryota > Viridiplantae > Streptophyta > Magnoliopsida > Asparagales > Amaryllidaceae > Allium > Allium fistulosum. The sequence continues at coordinate 1,153,752,428 of CM060901.1, forward strand.
ACCCTAGGGGCGCTACCCCTAAAAACCTTTGCCGCAACATTCCTGTTTCGACCATTACCGGGTTGTGAGGCTCGACGAAGTCTCGTCCACAAAGCCACGCTTTTTCACAAAGCCACGCTTTTTCACAAAGCCACGCTTTTTCACAAAGCCACGCATTTTCACAAAGCCACGCTTTTTCACAAAGCCACGCATATCAGAAAATAAGAAAGTATTTCATCTTACAACTGAAGCTGAATTAACAACTCAAATTTACAACTCAACTAAGCAAAACAAGAGGATCAAAGAAGATCAAGCTAACAGTTTTTTTTAAAAAAGAGGAGGAAGTTGCTCTGTTCAAACTTTTCTCAAGTAAGTAAACATTTAATTAAAAAGCTTAAATAGATTTGTTGCTTGTGAAATTTCTGTGATGATGATTGCTCTGCATGTGTATATAATAAGTAATAGCTGTGTGTATATGAATGTATATGGATTGTGCATGTATAGTATGATTGTTCTTCTTTGTTTTTAAACTACAGAGATTTCAAAATTTCAATTCTCCTTATCTGATCATTGTTAGGTTTTGAGTCTCAAACATAATATGTTTGTTTAAGTATAAATTAAAGTTTAAAATTTTATTCAAGCAAAATGGATTTGAAAATATGCTTGCATCTGGAAAATACAGTAGAAATCTTAATAATATGATAAATCAAATGTGGAATTTTATTGATTCAAGTTTATATCTTGAATCATCTTTGAAAGATAAGATTTTTAAAACAAAAATCAAAATTTTTAGAATTGAAATGAATGTGCAATTTGGGAATATCTAGAAAATGGTTTTAGAGGGATTTCGAGTGATCGGCGGCACTGGGAATGTCAGGGTTCCTGCTGGAGCTAGCTGGATGATCAGGGATGTTGGGAAAAATGGAGGGAGTGGCGACTGTTCACCGTGGCGGCGGCGGTAGGTCGAACTAGGTTTTAAACCTAGTTTTTTGTTGGGGTCAGTTTTGTGATCACTGCATTGTCTCCACGTGATCGAGTGGCACGAGGCTTGGGGGAAGGCAGCGTGGATGGTCGGGGAACGTGTGGCCGGAGTTGCAGCGATTCCGGTGATCAGAGACGTGGGTTCGAGAAGTTTTTGGCCATGGTGTTTGGTTCCAGTTTCAACTGGACTGTTCGATTTCGATCGAAGGCTTGTGCTGGTGATTGGGTGGTCGGAATTGAAGGATTGAAGGATGGTCGATGTGTCGGAGGTTTCATCGAAGGCCGAAGGTGGCTCTGGCGATGGTGCATGTCCACGGTGTCGCATGTGGTGTTTGTTGTTTGGTTTGGGTGTTGACTCGAAGGGTGACTCGGGATTTTGGAAGGAAGACTCGAGGAGGGACTCGGGTTTGTGTTCGAGTGATTTGCATGTGTTTGGTTCCAGGTTTTAAAATTAAAAATTTATCTAAGTTTTATGTAAAAAAAGAGAAAGGGGAAGTTTCTTGGAGGTGTCTCGGGATGGGTTCCGGGTTGAACCCGAAGTGAGGGTGTTAACAGTTTTAAAATGTAGATAAAAGTAAGTTTTTAAACTTTAAGTAAATCAAGTTAAAATTTATTCTTTGTATAAAAATGTTCTTAAATATTGGTTTAAGAAGATGTATGATATATTCTACTTAAATTAATTAAGTAGATTCTTAAGTTTATTTTAAACTTAATTTAAATATATGATAAAGAAATTAATTAAAGGATAAAATATTGTAAATTTATTGTTAATGATAATTAAGTAAGTAATGAAGGTAAATGGGTTATCTTAAGTTAATTAAGGTTTTGATGATTTAAGATTAAATAATTAATGAAGTAATTAAAAAGAAATTAATTAATTAAGAATTAATTAATTAATAATTGAGAATTATTAATTAATTGGTGATTAGAGATTAATTAATGTAAGTAATTGGAGATTAATTACTTAAATGATAATGTAAGTAATTAGAGGGAAATTACTTAATGGAAGTAATTAGGGATTAATTACTTAATGTAATTAATTAAAGATTGATTAATTAAGGAAATTAATTAAAGGGTTAGTTAATCAATGAATGCGATTGATTAAAGGATAATTAATCAATGTAAGTGATTATAGAATAATTAATTAGAGTAATTAATTAAGGATCAATGTAATAAATTATTGTTAATTAATTTATGAGAGTAATTAAAGGTTAATTAATGTGAATGGTGGAAGATTAATTAATTTGTGTAATTAATTAAAGGCTAATTACTTAATGTAATTAAAGATGATAATTAAAGGATGATTAACTTATTGGTTTGTAATTAATTAATGTTAAGTAAGCAGGATTAAAAGTGATTGAAGTAATTAATTTAATTTATTTAAATTAATTAGAAATGGTGTGACTAATTAATTTTGCTTATGGATGATTGAATGATATTGAATGCCTTGGATTATCTGATATCTCTGATATGTGATTTGTGATGCTATGTGAGATAATATGTTTGGGTTTAACTGTGATAATATGCATTATCTTTCTGTAATGGAATCGCTATGTGAATATGTTACTCTGAATATGAATTGAATTGTTTTCACTTAAACAACTTGGATTAATAATAACATTAGATTCGAAGAGACCGGGGTCGGGTATCAGTAAATACCGAAACCACTTCGATTAGTAATCTACAATAATTCTTTATAGATTTGTTATGCAAAATAGATAGACTGGAATGAAATGATTTAAATGATTGGACCATTTAAACTAAGTAAAGGTACTTAGGGATCAATTTGTGAAATAAGTGTTGAGCATAACAAGTAATGAACTCGTAGTGAAGTACGAGTTACCCGGGTTTCCTTTTATGTTGAATTTAGTATCTCATGTTAGATGGGTTTACTCACGCTGGTTTCCAGCCTGACCCGGGTGTTACTTTGATGTAATGCTCGGGTGACCGAGTATTACAGATTTTCAGGTTAGGACGTTCTGGAGCTCAGTAGGCGAGTTGGATGGCAGGAACGTATGGAGTGTATCCGCTGTGATATATTGTTGTATATCTGGGATAAGTGATTTTAACTGTCCAGTTTGTCTGTGATTGGCTGTAACTCTGATATATTGATGTAAATTAACTGATACAGTTTTCCTTTATATAACTGTTATTATTTGATATTATATTTTGATCCGCTGCGAATGTGAGATTCTATGACGTGTTTCCTGTTTCTTCTTCTACCTCTTTTCTTCTTTTCCTAACTATCTGGAATTTTCGGGATCGAAAATTTTGGGTCGTTACAAAGAGAAGAGGGAAGGAGAAGCGTGCACATGGAGGGGGAAATGATAGTGGAGATGATGGCAGAGCTTGAGGCGAATTCTGGTGGTGGATGATCAAATGTGGTGAAGTGGCGAGGCAGATAGATGGGCATGACTTCTACAGTTTTTTGGTTAGGAGTCGAATTTCGAACTGAGAGTTCGATCGTGTTTCTAGGTGGTCGATCGTATTGAGATGGTCATGGACGACTCGCATGGATGGTCGGCGGCAAGATACGATGGCGGGAGGCAGTGTGTACGTGCACACATTCGTGCACAGACTCGTGCACGTTCTTTGTGTTCGAATAAAAAAGAGTGAAGGGGAAAAACTGGGAAGATGAAGGCAGGAGTTATTGGGCAGGGTTTTGAATTTATATTGGGCTGAGTGATATTTAAATGTGAATTAAATTTATTATTTTATTTAAAAATCTATAGAAGAAAAACAATATTTCTCTTTCATTTAAAATCCAATCGACGCGCAGATTTTTGCGTCGAGATCCTATCGTAGAATATTTTCATCTGAACCTATATCGTATAGATTTCTGCAATGTAAAGATTTTATGATTTATAACAATTGGAAGTAACAAATAAGCAATTTCTTATTTAATTAATTATATGTTAATTAATGAATTAAATTTTAAATGGACTGTTTAATTTTAATTGATTAAGAATAAATAAATTATTAAAGATAAAAATTGTTATAAATTTTAAATGGACTGTTTAATTTTATCAATCATTCGATTTAACCTCATATAAGCAAATTTCGAATTATATAAATTAATGATTACAATTTTAATTATAATTAATCAACTAATTACTTAATATAAACTAATTACCAAATAACGAATTTAATTAACCTATTACTTAACTTAATAAAAATACTTAGCAACCTAATTACCTCATCAACAGACTTCACCGAGCGCCTACCCAAACACTGTCACTGTCCTAGCCAATCGCCAAAGCCACTACAGTCATCCCTTTCATCGCCAAGCACAGTCAAAAATCATGTTCTTATGCAAGCCTCAGCCATCCACTTCTGTCATCATCATTTCCCACGCGAATGCCACCAACATCCCAAAATCGTGTACTAAAAATCTCACACATCACAACCCTAAGCTTCACCAGCCATCGCTTTTCCATCATAGTCGCACTGCGATCCACCTGTCGTCCAACAACCACCTTCATCAGCCCAATCGCCTTCAATTCCACCTCCATCGCCGGACGCACTAGCTCCGGTCATGCTCCATCTCACCATTCCTCGTGAACACGAGAAACCCTATATCGTAGTCAAGCATGAACGCGACCTCACCCATCGCGTGCCGCTCTCATGTCCCCTCCAAGTCGTGGCCATCTTCTCCAAGCGCTCGCCAATCTCCGATCGCGCCTTCGTTTTAGTGTTCTTTTTTATCTCGATTGCATTTATTTCTTAGAAGAAGGAAGAGCGCGATTTTTAAACCAAAAGGGGAAGAGGTCGGCGCGATCAGGTGTGTAGGCGGCTGTAGGGTGGCTCTGATCTGTTTTGATTTGATTTATATATTTTAATATTAAAAATATCTCGTTTAAGGCACCCTAAAATCCTGAATCCTTATCGATGCGTGGCGCCTGACATTCCTAATGTTATACTCCTATTCCAAACCCAATAGAACTAGTCTCGGGGCCTAATTCGATCGTATGTAGAAGATAGCTTTTTGAACTCAATTATAATATTAAATTTCTAATATTAATTTCAACGTGTTTCTATCCCGTACGACCAAATGGTAACTCTAAACGCTACAAAATTTAAAATTCGATAATAATGCACTATTATGGATCCAATGGAACTAGTTTCGTCGAATTCCGAGACTGTGCCTCAGATCACTATTTTAACACGTCGATTAAATCGAGGATTTCAAAAATTGACAAAATCACTTGAAATTCCAGTTTTAAAAACTTATTAAATCAATTCTAATTTAAATAGAATTTATATTGATATTAGAAATCGTTTCGATTCATATCCAACTCAAATTTCCATTATTCACCATTCTCGTATTATGATAAATCATTATTTTTCAAATTTAAATTCATTCTATAATTTCAACCAAAATCTTCATATTCAAAAATCAATTTATATCCCAAATCCAATAGTTAAAACCATTTAAATATTCAAAATTAGATGTATTTGAGCAATTTAAAAGTGTATTATATTTTTGAAGTTGTTGAGTTGGATTATTCTTATTTGGTTCGAAAAAGAAAAATTGGTTGAAAAGAGTTTTATGGAAATTTGTTATTTTGCAAAAATTAATATGTTGTGTAAAGAATCAAATGATAATTAATATTACTTTGACAAAAATAGTAATATGATGTTTTAAGATAGTTAAAGTAAAATGAGATTATTACCTATGGAATAATAAGCATAAAAAGACCTTCTAATATTTGAGGTAAAGTATTATTATTTTAGAGTCAGGGAATAATATTAAAATAATTTATATTACTAAAAGTAAGTGGATAATATTTTGAATAGATAATTGTAGAAATATTTTCACATTAGGAGTGAGTTTTTATTATTTATTGTTGTATGTTTGTTTATGTGCATCATTTTTTACCATTTATTAACATGATCTGTCCGATTATTTACTATTTGAAAGGTGTATATTTACAATGTGAGGGTAATTACTGTTTCTTGATGGGTAATTGTTATTTGTGGATAATTACCAGTTGTTTGTTTATATAGTTGTTAGCATTTATCATTTTTTTTCATGTATAGTTGTTGGTGTTAACTAAAACTAATATGTTGTTTGATGTGTGGCTACTATATTATTATTGCACATGTATTGTTGTTTGTGGGTGCATTAGGCGGTAGGGTAAAAGGGGAAATTTTCAAAATTTTCCCTTTTAGTTCAGGACTAGATCTTTTATAGTATTATCATGAATGATACAATTTACATTAAATCCTATTTAATATTGATTTGATAAAAAGAAGTTTTGTTTTGAATTTTAATTAATTATCTAAATTGTTTTAAGTCTAAAATACAAAATATAAGGATAATCCTTGTTCAAAATAATATTTAATATGACAATTTTATTTTAACTTAGTTTATACAACATACATTCAAATATAGCGTTAAATACAACCACTTATTTCACATATAAATATTTTGGTTAATTCAAATTCAAATATGAATGGATCAAATAATATCCTAATGTAATAATTTTAAGACATTTATGTAATGTACGAACAAACCTCAATTGAATAAGTAATATCTTAATGTATTGATTTCAGATTAATAGTGTTAGTACATAAATATTTAATAAGCATCAAAATATTTAATGTTTAATTAACGATGTCAAATAAAATTTTATAACATACTTTTAATAACTAGGATTTTGATACGAAATCAAAATTGCAGTTGTGCTGAAAGCAAAGCTCGTATGCGAAAGTTATTAGAGTTATAATTTTTGGGATCATTTATGCAAATAATGATATATTAAGATATATACAAAATTTTCCATAACTGCATATTTCTTCCTCATCGTTGATCTGGTCAATTTTGAAAGCGAAATTCATCGACATTTGACCATAATAGGGAACATTGCTACCTTCGTTAACTTTAGCACATCACGATGTCTCTATCCATGTCCGACTCGCCTTCTACGCACGTTGCCACTAGCTAAGGTTTCAGGTCGAAAATCTAAATCCTAAATTGTTGTCGATTTCAAGTTATTTGGCCATTGCCATTGCCATCACATAATCCTCGTCTCATGCTGAGAAGATCGATGTCACCAACAATGCCTTCGATGATGCTTCATCAATAGTTAACTCAAATATCATCTAACTTTTATCAAGCTTTTCTAGTGATTTGGTTGTCATACTGTCTAGCTATTGCTTGTAGTTCAATCATCCTTTTGAGATAAACATTTTGATACCTTGTTTACCTGACAAAGTTGATGTTTAGCCATATTCACCACTATAAGGTTACCTGCTGGATCATTTCATCATTTATACATCGAATCATTAGTGTCGCCTTTGGTAGAACTTTTACTCTAATTCCATCAATGGTGTGCAAGGCCATTAATGAAAGTCAAATATATGGTGGTAAATCTATATCTCTAAATGGGGGCACTTTGGGTCTACTTATATTATTAAATGCTTCAAAAATATCTCCTTAATATACTTCCATAGGCTAGATTTTATTTATTAATACGGTCCATCGATCCAATTAAATAATAAACCTTTTAACTATTATCAATATTGCTAGTCTTATGATTATTAACCAATATTGGTAATATTGACTAACATACAATATTTACCAGTTAATAAATATTATTTTCAATTTTATAATTAATTAAATATATATAACAATCACACGTATTAAATACCACCTTAGTACCCAGTTTCATAAAAATATATTTTATCACTTAATCTTTAAGACCTCCAATAATATTAATAAAATAATAATTAAATAAATATAAAAAATATATTAGTTTTCCATAATAATTTAGAACATTTATGAATCATTTTATTTGATTAAGTTTAGATGCATGTTGAATGTTATAGTTATGAGACTCCCAAGTGTGAATTTAGCCCTCGGTAATATTTAAACCATTAAATTTGAAAGCTAATAAGAACTTTGCTGAAGCATAATAGTGGACATTGTGGGAAAATGGGTTGTTTATAACACAATGCGTAATGGATCTTAAGGATATTTATACGTTAGAGGGGGTGAAGTGTGTATTTCAACCATTTAAAACTTACTTATTAATTTAAAACTTTATCTAAACTTAAATTGCAAACAGAAACAAATAATTACAGAATAAGTAAGTAGTAAAGTAAATAACATCAGGAAATTTTATACTGGTTCGGATATCTAATCCTACATCCAGTCCTGCACTACACCATATAGAATTTCACTATCACCGCTTGGTTTCCATGGGTGACGAGAACACCTTCACAATCTTGATTTCATAGGCTACAAGATGCACCCTCTTGATTTACTAGGCTATAAGATCACCCTCTTGATTTCATAGGCTATAAGAACACCTTCTTCTCTGTATAATCAAAAGTAGAATGTGGCAAGTGGTTGTATCTTCAATACAAATCCTTGCAAATTTATTATAATGATCCTACAAGCCTCTAATAGTAATATATCTTTGAAATTTTTGAGGAATAGGATGAAATCAGGGAGAGAATGATATGAATTTAAGTACAAATTCATTGATCTTGTGTGGTTTGCAAATCCTAGAAGAATTGGAGTGAAAGAGTATGGATTTGAAAAGAGAGTGGAAGAATATATAATGGATCTTTCTCATAAAAGTAAGGAAATGAAAGAGTAAGAGAAAATGAGAATGTTATATGTTAAATTTCATTTTCCAAAGCCATTATATAATGGTTGAAGAGACATGTCCATTGGTGAATGGATGGAGGGAAAATCCCTTCATTTGAGTTTAAAAAAAATAGAAAAAGGTCGATATGTCGATATACTTGGGAGGATATGTCAACACACATGTGGGATTTTCATATTTCAAAGTTCTACATATTTGTGGATATTTTGTGATTCGATTGAGGTCAATGGTTGATGATCTTCAAATATAATTGCCATGGGGTCTTTAACAAAGATTCTAAGATTCAAAAAACTGCTCATTCACTTCAAATATCTTTGTCGGTACAACATTTGCATTTCATTCTTCTTCATTCAGTTTTGTTCTTCCATTTTCTCTGATTAATCTTCATATATATAATTCATTTGCTTCCACTGAGTTCTTGTTTATCTCTGTAAATTATCACCATAATATATTTGAAAGTACTGCACAACTCAGAGATATTTTAGGAGTAATATTTATATGGCTGTTCATCAAAATCAATGCTTAGGGTATTAATAATCTCCCCATTTTTTATGATGACAACTATATAAATATTTAAGAGATAAAATATGATATTATATTTCATATTTGACTCCCCCTAACTCTATGAACTTCCCCTATCAATTTGCCTAGTATATTTATACATTTTCTCCCCTTTGTCATCAACAAAAATGGATGAAAAAGAATCACTTAAGCACAACTAGACAATATATATAGAGTTTTAGTGTGTGTGTGTGTGTGTGTATAAAGGTATATAAATAGAACTCATGAGGGGAATCAAAAAAAATATAAACCATGAAATAAATTTATTAAATATTTAAAATAAGAGGAGTTTTAAAATTACAGATGTTGTCGATGGCAATAACATGTCCTTTTGAATTATATCTAAAGTTTACAATTCCACCATTTTGTATATAATATCGCTTGGTATCTATGGATTTCTTGTCATATGCTTTGACATCGGCTGTTTGGTGTTCATTTCTCTTTCTTTATATTTGTTGATGTGGCGACTGCCCTATACCACTGGCACCCAATATACATGTTTATTGCGTTATAGCAGTGCCCGGCCGATGCAGGACGACCTTCAAGGATTGTAAAGTAAATGAAACAATACTGAACATGTTGTATATATCACAGTGCATCGAATAAAACATAATCATAAACATTTTAAATATAAACAGGCGGGACAGTAAATAACTGAACGAATCGCATAATCAGAGTGCATAGATCCATACGGTATACAACATAGGAAATAGAGTTAGTTATACACTAAATAATAACTCATAAATAAATGTCTTTAAGTAATAAGGGCACTAGCAAGCTCCATAGTGCTATGTAGCAGAATTGAAAATGAGTAAATATAATAATACGAGAGAATAGCCTCCTTATCGCCACCTGTCCAGCTCCCGTGCTCACCGGACCTGATATTCCTAATCTACTCATTTAAGAGTACCCGGAGTAATAGGAAGCAAAGCATAGAACCCCAGGTCAGACAACAATCTGGTGTGAGTGGTAGTAAATCACTATATACTAATATACCACTTAAATAGAATGAATGGTATGACGGATCATACCTAACCTATCCCTGCATCCATAGAGTTACCACATATATAGGATATACGCTACTCTACATCATAGTCATTATAGGTGTACTACACATCAAAGTACTAATGGGTGTCCAAATGTATACATCAGCATCAGGTGACATCCTTAGAGTCATAAGCAATCAAACAAACATAGCATCCCTCATCCATTCTCACATTCACTCACTCAGTGCATTGGATATAAAATCCCTCATCGACCCATCATGGTCAAGACTATACTATCTGTCACGATAGCCCGCATCCTGGTTCCTAGGTACTGAAATCCATGCCACGTAGTCAAGCTGGAAATAAACTAACCATCACATTAGTCCGAGGTAAACAAACATTATATCTAGAATAAGGAGCCATCACGCTCCAGGAACCATAACATTCCTAGTATACCCCCACCTCACGAGTACCCTATGAACCCTCAAGTGTCTACAATCCCTTTGCATACGTCATTTACAGCAGAGCACCTCCTGGAACTGATCTCATGACTCCCATCATGAAGTCACCGCAGTAGGGAGGATTCTCTACAGTCATCATCAATCGTAGAATGCCATCATATGTCCAGTAGCCATCATTCAACAATTCCCTCAACATGACTCATAGTCCTCAACTCTGGACCTCAAAGTATAGCCATCCATCATCAAAGCCATCTATTTCCATCACAGAATCATCATTGTCGCATCGTCATCGGGAATTTCCACCGAACCTAGGGTTCGGTACCGATCCCTATACTTAGCCATATTTGGCTAAGTATTTGGCTTGTCTCGAGTTTGATTTATCACATACCCAAGGCTCGTGCCAAACACCATCAGGTCAAGAAGCATACGTATGGAAACACAAAGCAAGCACTTGAAGGCTCGAAGTCCACTTCCTTATGCCAACCACCATCGATCCATGCTCACCCCAATCCTATACTTCACACAGACACACACACTGGATCATGCTTCCCCGTGCCTCTACATTGATCGCATGTCAAATAGGTCAATGCCCATGGGGGTACTGACCCCAAAGTTAGCCAAAAAATCCACTTCCTTGGCTCCTCTTCCTTCACTCCATTTCCTTTGCTCCAAGCTACCGTTCGCGACCTAGGCCCGTGCTCCAAACTACTCCACCGATTGGTGCCTCGGGATCGGTATCGATCCCTGCCTTAGTATCTTCCTTCATCCTTATTCGCGAACGATCCATCAATGTAAGCGATCCATCCCTTAAGCTTTTTCCTTCCCAAGTGAGCCATCCTTATTGTTCACCACTCTAAGCACACATCAAGGCAACCCAATGCTGATCCATAGCCTTCAAAATCACTATCGATCCATCTTCAAACTGCCACAACTTGAGCATACAAACTCCAATGACTTCACACTTGAGATGTAGCCTTATGGGGCCTTCCTAGTTACCTTATATCGATCGCCCGTCATTTTAACCAAGTCTCATGGATCATTACTGATCCCTAATATATCCTTAAAACTAAATCGCCATTCGATCAGCGTTTTCAACCATTCAAGCATCACAAAATCAAGCAATCATCATGAATAACACATACTAACAAGCACACAATCAAACATATCAATGTGAATTATAAGTCTAAGGGCGGTACCCATAAGAACATATAGTATCCATAAGAACACGAATTTACAAAACTTATCCAAATTACTTGAAATTTACGTATGTTGTTAAAAAGGGTTTAAAACGTGTTTTAGAGTTTGAAAATCATTTAAAAACATCATTAAACATCTAATAAAGGCTAATTAGTAAGTAGAGGCTTAAAACCACTCACTAAAGTCCTAAGCAATCCAATCCAAACTTAAAGATGCACGAATTCAAGAGTGAAAAGCAACTCCACGATGATCTCTAGTGGCAAATCTCCAATCCAAGGTGCTAATCTCGTAATCTCCTTCTAATGATGTGTTTAGGCTAATTAAAGTAAGGAGTAGGGTGACTTTTTAGGTACGAAATTATTAATGGAGGGTTTCTCTCTATTTTTGGGAAGTGTGAAATGAGGGAAAAGAATCCCATCAGCCCTAACCCTATGCTAATCCCGAAATGGGCTTTGGACTTGTCCATTAACTTACTAATTACTTATTAAGCGGTCTAAAATTGAGTAGAACTTCAAACAGCCATATCTTCCTAATGGTAAGTCTGTTTTCCTATTATGACCACTCTACGGAAAGGGAAACCATCATCCTAATTTAATGAAAGTGGTGTTAGACCTCAGTTCGGCTCATATCAAAAGTTATAGGTCATACAAGACTCTTAGGGTCAAAATGGTCACATAAAAATTCGACAAAAATCATAGGTGAGGAAAATGTTCCAAGAGTCATTTTACAAAATTTTAAAATCATATGACCTCATATGAAAATAATATTAATATTTTACGATCCTTCAATACATCAAACACAGATCGTTACAATTGCATCGTTCGGTACCAGAAAAATATAAAATATGCGCACTGATACCCTATTTTATTTTGGAGCCCATGGGGTTAAATTTTAGAAAGCCAAACCCATGAAGAGTTTGAATACCCTTTCAAAATATAATCATCAAATAAATGAAATTTATTAACAAAATTATCAATGTAATTTTCTTTCTCTTTATTATCTAACCTTCTAGGAACCCATAAAATAATGAGCTTATTTGAGGGTTTTATCTTTAATTTTCTAGGTTTGGGTTTGAACTTGGTACCCTTAACAAATTTGGTACTTTGAGTACTATTTTTCTTTGATTTGGACTTAGGGGTGTATCCAAGTCCATGTTTATTGTTAGTTGGTTTAAATGCAGGTATTAAATTTTCTAGATTATGCTTCCCTTTATTAAATTTATCAACATTAGTTTTAATTTTATCAATATCCTTACTACAGTTAAGAATAACATTGTTTAGAAATGTTATTTCATCATTTAGATCAGTGATTTATGACTTCATAGAAAAATTCTAATTTTGAGGATTCATTTTCACTTTTTAGTTTTTCAAAACTTTCAAGTTTTAAATCTTTTTCATCATTATGTCCATTAAGTCTTTCAATTTCATATTCTAGACATTGTTTTTCTTCGGTTAATATTTCATTAAACATTTTTAGTCTATCTATCTCTGCTAAACTAATCTTGTACTCTTTTCTAAGCATTTTACATCCTTTATACATATCATTTAAAACATTCATAATTTCTTCGTTAAAATTCCATACCTGGTCATCATTTGCCATGAAGCAGATGTTGGTGTTTTCAGTTTTTGAATCACTATCACATGATGATGTATCTGAATTATCCTATGTTGCATTGAAAGCCTGTTTCCTCTTCTTATTGAAAGTGTTTGAAGAGTACTTTGATTTCTTTAGGTCTGGACAATCTCTTTTCAAATAACCAGTTTTATCACATTCAAAACACTTAACAACATTTCCATTTCTGGAATTATCTGTATAGTAGTTAGTTTTTCGAAGTTATTTCATTTCCCTATATTTGAAGAATTTCTTGAAATTCCTAGTCATGAAGTCAATTTCCTCATCATCATCATCTGATTCATGATTATCGTTTGTAACATTGAGTGCCAGTGATTTCTTCTCATTTGCTTGATTCTCTTTTCTAACCTGCAAATTTACTTCATAGGAAATTAGAGTACCAATTAATTCTTCTATTTTCATAATACTAATATCATTGGCCTCTTCAATTGTCAAAGTTTTGTGATCCCATTCTGTAACGACCTGATATTTTGGACCATTCGCATCCATTATAAGTGTATAGGTAGACACTTATGCCGGAATTGAATTGCTCAAAATACCGCGTTGTTAATTTAAATTTGGCAAAACTGAACATATATACAGTAAATAAATAATCACAGATCACAGACACAGAGTAATAAATGCAGCGGAAATAAAAGAGATAGTAGTTCATGAAGCTACTATATAAATGTATAAGTTACATCAGAGTTAGAACAGATACAACGGAAGAGTAATACGATACATCATATACAAATCAGAATACATCACTGGAATCATCGAATACTGAAAGCAGAATAGATGGCTGGATCTTCAAGCAAGCTCCAACTTCAAAGGTGAGTCTCGAATACTGGTACACTCAGTCTGACCCGAGCGTAAAGCAAAACACAAAACACTCGAGTCAGGATTAACATTCTTATATTAATAAATCCAACTCAAGTGAAATAGCAATTGAAATACAAGTAACTCAAAGGATGTTGGAATAACCATCCTTTAAGGATCCGTTAAACTATCTACTATGTAGTAGTGTACGATAAGTAGATAATGCCTATCAGTAATATAAAATATCAAAATAGTGTTAAGTCATGGCCCATTCCACCCTTAACACATTTTTATTCCCAAGAGCATATACAAGACCGTAGTTTCCCCAAAACCGGAAGTCACTAGAGGTCAATCCATATACTAAAGGTACAAAACAAATCGTAGTGGTCGCGTATAGGGATACAAGTATGACAAGGCACATGAGGCAATACCCAAGGTAGTGAAACTACCGTTTGCCTGATCCGGACTGGTGAGAACGCATCGCCGCAGCGACCGCAACACCGCGAAACAACACTCCCAAAATCAAGGGTGCACCAATCGACAACAAGTAATGAGTAGTTCGAAGAAGTGTGTTCGCTTGAGGTAGCTGACCTCCATTTGGCCCGGCACGGCTCCTGTTTTAGTCATTTCCAATTTGACACAAGTGTCAAGGCTATCCATTATCGTTCTCTTTCTTCAGTCATCACGTACATCATTCCAACCACTTCATTCTGGATCACACTCCGCGTGTAGTTATTAAAGTGGTTTTCGGTTTAGACAGTGAGTATGTCCCTAACCGATTCCGGTCTCTTTAATAACTTTCGAAATTATTACACCGATTGGTCGTTTATATATTTCAAAAACCAAATCAATTACAATTTCAATTAGAATTTGTAAACCAACATTTCATTTCCTTTCTAAATCAATTTCCAAAATTTACGTTTCAAAACTTCCAAATTACCATTTCAAAATCTTATCATACAATTTCAATTTCTATTTAAAACAATTCAAATATTGATTCAAGTTCGTATATAAGTTTCATTCTGAAATCATTTAAATCAATTTAATTCAACATTCAAATCAATTTAAATTCATTTGTCGATTTCATTCAATATTCATTAAGTAAATTCTCCATCCAAAACAATTTCTATTAAATTTCCAATTCATTAAATCCATTATTCAAATTCAACTTCATTATATCAAAACTTACAAATTGAATTAAATTAAATTCATCAAATCAAATTCTTTAAATTTCAAGTCTTACATTTATTTCAATAAATCACATTTTATTTCTTGTTAAAGAAATTCAATTTCACTTATTTATTTACTTAGTTTCAATTTCAAAGCTCAATTAAATAAGAACTAAATTTCACTAATTAAAAGTTCAATTTTAATTATCAAAGGATTCAATTTAATTTAATTATTAAATAATTCAATCTCATTAAATTATTAAATAATTTCAAAACTTAATTCAATCATTTCTCAAATTAAACAACATTCTTCCATCAATTTCATTGTTAATATTTTGTTTCAGATTATTAAATATTAACATTTTCCTTTCGTTAAAATTCAATTTTCAACTTCATTTCAAAACCATATTATTTATTCAAATAAAATCTTCATTTTATTTTTAAATCAAATTATTGACCAATCGGGTTTTATTAAATTCTCTATCCTAGGTCAAAGTTTAATTTGGGTATTTATCATTTCAACCCGATTCCAATTCAATTCAAAATCAAAGCATAGCAAAGGGAACTTGCAGTGTGATAACTGGAATGGTGTCAAAGTAAATAAACAAGCAATAACAACAATCAATAACAATCCAATAATCAATTCAAATAATCTCGAAATAATCGTATTAATTCACATTGTTATTTGTGTAAATTAATATAATCATTTCTAGAATCTACACTATCATTTCATGTAGATTAAAGATTATTACATTACGGTTTTCACTTGTCATTCAATTTCAATTTTTACACTACAACAATTAATCCAATATACGTTCAATGGTTCAAAGTGTAATTATCACTATTTTACATGTCAATTAATTTAACAAATCAAAGGGGTCATATTCAACTAATCAGATTCAACACATATGTCAATTCAAATTTTTAATTATCCTACGTCAAATTTACTTGCATAATATTTATCACTTTAAACATGATAATTTTAACGTCCATTTGTAAACATCAAACAATCAGTCATTTAACAATCAAACTGGATTATCATTGCATATATAACAGATATTGGTGTCAGATGTCACAGGTGAACTGATACAGGTAATAATAGTGTAAATATCTAACAGCAGCATATTTCAATTGTCGTTTCAATTGAAATCAAATTTAATAAATAAAAGAACGTTAATCGTGAGTGAGTGCTCACCTTTCGAGGCTAGAGAAATAGACGATGAAATTGAGTTACGAATCCAAGCACGAATTCCAAAGAAAATTAAGCTAGATGTACCCGAATTTGACGGACAAGCTGATAAATAGGGATTGACGAAATCAAGTCAGAACCGGATCGATAATGATAAATGGTATAAGTGAATTCATATAACTATATAACTATATATATATATAGATATATATATAAAATAAAAAAAATCATATTCAAAATCCAAACATATATAAATTAAATATATATGTATTTATATATTCCAAAATCATTGTTCTTAGACACGAGTATTAATGATCAAAGACATACTTTTAAATCATATTACCACATAACAATATGTACAAATTGACAACATAACACTCTAGAAACATAAACTGTAGCCCAGGTAATATAGTTTATACTATATATGTAACTACATACATATTAATAAATTAAACACATGTTAATAAAACAGCAACTGGAACTGACATAATTTCCAAAAGAAGTTAGAAAAACATAGACGTATACTAACCCTTTAAACAAACAAATATATAAACTAACCATATATAATCTACTATGTAGTACTAGTTTCACTATATTATAAAAAAACAAAGACCGGACACTACTTTCAAAAATGAACAAATATATATTTCTGTAACCGACTATACTATGGTAAACGTATACAACCTATACACCTTGAAAAATCAATATTGATATCTAGACATATAAACCCTTCAAAAGTCGAAACACATAAATCAATACTAGACTAGGTTCTAATATATATTTAAACTAGTATAAAATTAGTATACCACCGTACTTATATCTTACCTACAGGTCATTTTAAACAACAAGAAATTTACAACTTACATATAAAATATTTGACTGTCCCATAATACAAGGCTCTGAATAATATATATTCAACACAACATGAGAACATTACTTTACTTATTTTAGAAACCCAAAGTAGATCACATAACAGTCTATGTACACATATATTATAGACAACTTTATACATACAAACGCTCATTTCTTTTTTTCTTTCTTGTTCAAACTTTTATATGGTAAACATTAGAACTTTGCAATGTACATAACTAACCTTGTATAAATAATCTGTGGCATGGCATATATAAATAATCTATTATAAACTAACATTCATTACTTTAACAGCCGTGTGAAAAACTAATACCCTATACATATACTAACTTTATCAACATCATATAAACTCACGCAAGATCACGGGTCGAACAGAGAGAAGGCCGGAGGAAAGGAACACGTGGAGGCTAAAGGAGCTGCCAGATCGCGGGTGGTGAGGCGCGGCCAGCATGGGGCGGAGGGTGGTCTTGGTCATTGGTGGTTGAGCGGAAGGCTTTAAGTGAATGGCTATGCGGTGTTGGTAGAAACAAATGGGAAAGCAAGGGTGAACTGGGCTCGGCTGAATGAAGTCAGAGGGGAGAGGGGAAGGTACGGTGGTTGCTTGCTAATTGAAAAGGAGGGATGCTGTCATTTTGTTTTAGAATGGCCGAACAAAGAAAACAAATAAAGGGAACAGGTGAGTTTGGCATGAAGAAGAGAATGGGACAGCAACGTTTCAAAGCATGGATAAAAGCAATTGAACAGAAAAGTTGGAATTGGCAATTAAAATTGGAACCCGTGTATAATTGAATATAGAAATAGGAAAAGTCACAGTTACATTTCACGAAATATTAAAGGTTGATGCCTATTGGTTTTGAACGGTGGAAAATAAATGGTCACAAAGAAACAAAAAGACGGACCGTTGCGGTTAACAGTCTTACGGTTTCGACGCGTACCGGATTTCCGAAATACACCAATGAATATACCGTAGAGATCAGCACGATGAGACGATCAAAACGGTATACGGATATCAGTGGTATGATTTGAATTATAAAAATTCGAATTTCTAATAGCGGAAAATGCAAGAAAAACACTGAAAAATAAGATCGACGGAACCAAAGATGTCTGAATTTGGAAAAACGACAAACTGACATCTTGCTCAGAAGATGATTTAGAATTTTTCTATGTAAAAATATTTAGGTTTCGGAAACATTTTATTTTCATCGCTTTTTAACTGATTAAAGTAAATTTACGCGCGAAATAAACTTTCATATTTTCGGACGAAAATTTACCAGTTGCTATGTTTAACTAGACGCATTCCAAATATCAAATTTATATTTCAAAATTTTGTCGTTTAAAATTTCGCAAAATTTCAACTAATTACGTTATTAAAACAGTTGAAATTTACGGGTCGTTACACTCTCCCCCACTCAAAACTTTTCGTCCCCGAAAAGGAACGAGGTAGGAGAATAGAAACAACCAGAAAGAAAAACAGATTTGAAATACAAAATAACAATTAATTTAAACCCTATAAATTCAAATTTAAATTAATTGATATTCAATAATTGATTTAATCCATTTGATTTCTCTAAAATCAATCTCAACTTATTCCTAAATTCATTATCTTATTATCCAATTATCTTCAATTTACAATTTCTAAAACCATAAATTTGAATAGTCTCTATTATAATCATATTTTTTTCAGCAATTTAAATTCTTCTTTATTCCAAATTATTGTTAAATTTATTCTACTTAATATATCTAATCACATATATTTAACCCATATAAATTAATTTAAACCATAAAAGTTTCGATTTAAATTAATTTATATTTACTAATTGCTTTTAAATTCAAGGTATTTTCATAAGTCGATCAAATTTCAATTTATTAATTCTTTCAAAACAAATTTATTTCATTATTAACTGAGTTTTACTTATTATCCTATCTAACGCTATTAACATCTTTATAATCAAAATTTAGTGTATAACATTTATTATAAACACTCAAATTTTATTTATAAATTCAATTTATATTATATATTATCCAATTACATATTCAACTTCTGAATAATTTAGGTAAGTTGTATTAGAATGTAGTTGAACAATATACAAATAAAATTTTGCCAATTCAATTATTCAAGTTTAAATATTTATTTCAAATTTTGGTTTTATTTATAATTAAAATCATCCTTTAACAAAATTTAAGAATTAGATTTCCGATTAACCTTAAACAATTTAGAGATATATATAATATATTTATATCAAATCAAATTAAATTTTAAAATAAGATACCTATATATATATATAAAAACCAAATTATGCTGAAGAAATTCAAATCAAAATATATTTTTTTCAAAACAAAACCGTAGCAAAGCTACAGAATAGTATCTCCACTTCGAAACTCGAAAATGAATGTCGATGATGCGGCCATCATCACCGAAATTATTTTCCAGCGACAAAGAGAAGAACACTGATTTCAAATATTTTTTTTTGAAAACGGTTTCTATTCGAAAATACGTTCAATAACATACATTTTAAAATTTAAAAACCAAAGCTTGAAATTTTAGGAAATTAAATTCTCAAATTCTAAATTTTAAATTCATTTAAATTTCAAATCAGTTTATAACCCATGTTTAAAAATTCATTTATAGAACAATAAGTGATAATCAATTATTATCATTTCAACAACCAATTAAATTAACTTATTAATTTCAGAAAAATTTTCTTATATATATTGATAATATATTCATACAAATTTATTCCATTTACCAAATTTGAAAACGATATTGTGTCAGTTTGCTCTACTCAAGTGTTTTGGAAATCCTATCGATAGCGTTGATCAGATGAATCGATCGGAAACCCAAATCAACATCAACACTCAAACAACACAATATATTTTAAAACAATTTAAAAATTAATTTACAAATACACTTCCTCGCTCGACTATATAAGAATAGATTTCAAAGCAAAGATAGAGATTCAAATTTGATGGACTCAAATCAAAGAGAATTTTGATTCGAAAATAAGTTTGAAACAGAAGATAAGATAATTCGATTACCACAATCGGGAGATGGAGGAGTTTATTTAATTCACGGGCAACTTTAACTGGGTCGTCCGTAACTTCAAGAATAAGATCGATGCTGAATTCCGAGGTAAATCAACACTCGATCTCAAGAGATGGAATTCAGGTATAGCATGGAATAGATAGCATGGTAAACCAAGGATACAGAAATCTCCGGTAAATCGATGCCTATTATAAAGGAGTTTGCTCCTTTACGAATCATTCTAAGATTGGCGAGACCGCCGATCTATTATAGATAACTTTCAGAATGGAGTAATGGGGTGCTCCATGATCGAAAGAAGACGAATAGTGAAGGACACGAATGAATTTCGGAACCGAGGGAACGTTCCCAAATTCAAAGGAATCGAGTCAAAAGTAAGAGATTGAAACTCGAATGAGAGTGATTCTGTAAATACATTTACCCTATATGTTAAGTTTTTCCTAGAGCTACCAAAGCTCTGATACCAACTGTAACGACCCGATATTTTGGACCATTCGCATCCATTATAAGTGTATAGGTAGACACTCATGCCGGAATTGAATTGCTCAAAATACCGCATTGTTAATTTAAATTTGGCAAAACTGAACATATACAGTAAATAAATGATCACAGATCACAGACACAGAGTAATAAATGCAGCGGAAATAAAAGAGATAGTAGTTCATGAAGCTACTATATAAATGTATAAGTTACATCAGAGTTAGAACAGATACAACGGAAGAGCAATACGATACATCATATACAAATCAGAATACATCACTGGAATCATCGAATACTGAAAGCAGAATAGATGGCTGGATCTTCAAGCAAGCTCCAACTTCAAAGGTGAGTCTCGAATACTGGTACACTCAGTCTGACCCGAGCGTAAAGCAAAACACAAAACACTCGAGTCAGGATTAACATTCTTATATTAATAAATCCAACTCAAGTGAAATAGCAATTGAAATACAAGTAACTCAAAGGATGTTGGAATAACCATCCTTTAAGGATCCGTTAAACTATCTACTATGTAGTAGTGTACGATAAGTAGATAATGCCTATCAGTAATATAAAATATCAAAATAGTGTTAAGTCATGGCCCATTCCACCCTTAACACATTTTTATTCCCAAGAGCATATACAAGACCGTAGTTTCCCCAAACCCGGAAGTCACCAGAGGGCAATCCATATACTAAAGGTACAAAACAAATCGTAGTGGTCGCGTATAGGGATACAAGTATGACAAGGCACATGAGGCAATACCCAAGGTAGTGAAACTACCGTTTGCCTGATCCGGACTGGTGAGAACGCATCGCCGCAGCGACCACAACACCGCGAAACAACACTCCCAAAATCAAGGGTGCACCAATCGACAACAAGTAATGAGTAGTTCGAAGAAGTGTGTTCGCTTGAAGTAGCTGACCTCCATTTGGCCCGGCACGACTCCTGTTTTAGTCATTTCCAATTTGACACAAGTGTCAAGGCTATCCATTATCGTTCTCTTTCTTCAGTCATCACGTACATCATTCCAACCACTTCATTCTGGATCACACTCCGCGTGTAGTTATTAAAGTGGTTTTCGGTTTAGACAGTGAGTATGTCCCTAACCGATTCCGGTCTCTTTAATAACTTTCGAAATTATTACACCGATTGGTCGTTTATATATTTCAAAAACCAAATCAATTACAATTTCAATTAGAATTTGTAAACCAACATTTCATTTCCCTTTCTAAATCAATTTCCAAAATTTACGTTTCAAAACTTCCAAATTACCATTTCAAAATCGTATCATACAATTTCAATTTCTTTTTAAAACAATTCAAATATTGATTCAAGTTCGTATATACGTTTCATTCTGAAATCATTTAAATCAATTTAATTCAACATTCAAATCAATTTAAATTCATTTGTTGATTTCATTCAATATTCATTAAGTAAATTCTCCATTTAAAACAATTTCTATTAAATTTCCAATTCATTAAATCCATTATTCAAATTCAACTTCATTATATCAAAACTTACAAATTGAATTAAATTAAATTCATCAAATCAAATTCTTTAAATTTCAAGTCTTACATTTATTTCAATAAATCACATTTTATTTCTTGTTAAAGAAATTCAATTTCACTTATTTATTTACTTAGTTTCAATTTCAAAGCTCAATTAAATAAGAACTAAATTTCACTAATTAAAAGTTCAATTTTAATTATCAAAGGATTCAATTTAATTTAATTATTAAATAATTCAATCTCATTAAATTATTAAATAATTTCAAAACTTAATTCAATCATTTCTCAAATTAAACAACATTCTTCCATCAATTTCATTGTTAATATTTTGTTTCAGATTATTAAATATTAACATTTTCCTTTCGTTAAAATTCAATTTTCAACTTCATTTCAAAACCATATTATTTATTCAAATAAAATCTTCATTTTATTTTTAAATCAAATTATTGACCAATCGGGTTTTATTAAATTCTCTATCCTAGGTCAAAGTTTAATTTGGGTATTTATCATTTCAACCCGATTCCAATTCAATTCAAAATCAAAGCATAGCAAAGGGAACTTGCAGTGTGATAACTGGAATGGTGTCAAAGTAAATAAACAAGCAATAACAACAATCAATAACAATCCAATAATCAATTCAAATAATCTCGAAATAATCGTATTAATTCACATTGTTATTTGTGTAAATTAATATAATCATTTCTAGAATCTACACTATCATTTCATGTAGATTAAAGATTATTACATTACGGTTTTCACTTGTCATTCAATTTCAATTTTTACACTACAACAATTAATCCAATATACGTTCAATGGTTCAAAGTGTAATTATCACTATTTTACATGTCAATTAATTTAACAAATCAAAGGGGTCATATTCAACTAATCAGATTCAACACATATGTCAATTCAAATTTTTAATTATCCTACGTCAAATTTACTTGCATAATATTTATCACTTTATACATGATAATTTTAACGTCCATTTGTAAACATCAAACAATCAGTCATTTAACAATCAAACTGGATTATCATTGCATATATAACAGATATTGGTGTCAGATGTCACAGGTGAACTGATACAGGTAATAATAGTGTAAATATCTAACAGCAGCATATTTCAATTGTCGTTTCAATTGAAATCAAATTTAATAAATAAAAGAACGTTAATCGTGAGTGAGTGCTCACCTTTCGAGGCTAGAGAAATTGACGATGAAATTGAGTTACGAATCCAAGCACGAATTCCAAAGCAAATTAAGCTAGATGTACCCGAATTTGACGGACAAGCTGATAAATAGGGATTGACGAAATCAAGTCAGAACCGGATCGATAATGATAAATGGTATAAGTGAATTCATATAACTATACAACTATATATATATAAAATAAAAAAAATCATATTCAAAATCCAAACATATATAAATTAAATATATATGTATTTATATATTCCAAAATCATTGTTCTTAGACACGAGTATTAATGATCAAAGACATATACTTTTAAATCATATTACCACATAACATTATGTACAAATTGACAACATAACACTCTAGAAACATAAACTGTAGCCCAGGTAATATAGTTTATACTATATATGTAACTACATACATATTAATAAATTAAACACATGTTAATAAAACAGCAACTGGAACTGACATAATTTCCAAAAGAAGTTAGAAAAACATAGACGTATACTAACCCTTTAAACAAACAAATATATAAACTAACCATATATAATCTACTATGTAGTACTAGTTTCACTATATTGTAAAAAAACAAAGACCAGACACTGCTTTCAAAAATGAACAAATATATATTTCTGTAACCGACTATACTATGGTAAACGTATACAACCTATACACCTTGAAAAATCAATATTGATATCTAGACATATAAACCCTTCAAAAGTCGAAACACATAAATCAATACTAGACTAGGTTCTAATATATATTTAAACTAGTATAAAATTAGTATACCACCGTACTTATATCTTACCTACAGGTCATTTTAAACAACAAGAAATTTACAACTTACATATAAAATATTTGACTGTCCCATAATACAAGGCTCTGAATAATATATATTCAACACAACATGAGAACATTACTTTACTTATTTTAGAAACCCAAAGTAGATCACATAACAGTCTATGTACACATATATTATAGACAACTTTATACATACAAACGCTCATTTCTTTTTTCTTTCTTGTTCAAACTTTTATATGGTAAACATTAGAACTTTGCAATGTACATAACTAACCTTGTATAAATAATCTGTGGCACGACATATATAAATAATCTATTATAAACTAACATTCATTACTTTAACAGCCGTATGAAAAACTAATACCCTATACATATACTAACTTTATCAACATCATATAAACTCACGCAAGATCACGGGTCGAACAGAGAGAAGGCCGGAGGAAAGGAACACGTGGAGGCTAAAGGAGCTGCCAGATCGCGGGTGGTGAGGCGCGGCCAACATGGGGCGGAGGGTGGTCTTGGTCATTGGTGGTTGAGCGGAAGGCTTTAAGTGAATGGCTATGCGGAGTTGGTAGAAACAAATGGGAAAGCAAGGGTGAACTGGGCTCGGCTGAATGAAGTCCGAGGGGAGAGGGGAAGGTACGGTGGTTGCTTGCTAATTGAAAAGGAGGGATGCTGTCATTTTTTTTAGAATGGCCGAACAAAGAAAACAAATAAAGTGAACAGGTGAGTTTGGCATGAAGAAGAGAATGGGACAGCAACGTTTCAAAGCATGGATAAAAGCAATTGAACAGAAAAGTTGGAATTGGCAATTAAAATTGGAACCCGTGTATAATTGAATATAGAAATAGGAAAAGTCACAGTTACATTTCACGAAATATTAAAGGTTGATGCCTATTGGTTTTGAACGGTGGAAAATAAATGGTCACAAAGAAACAAAAAGACGGACCGTTACGGTTAACAGTCTTACGGTTTCGACGCGTACCGGATTTCCGAAATACACCAATGAATATACCGTAGAGATCAGCATGACGAGACGATCAAAACGGTATACGGATATCAGTGGTATGATTTGAATTATAAAAATTCGAATTTTCTAATAGCGGAAAATGCAAGAAAAACACTGAAAAATAAGATCGACGGAGCCAAAGATGTCCGAATTTGGAAAAACGACAAACTGACATCTTGCTTAGAAGATGTTTTAGAATTTTTCTATGTAAAAATATTTAGGTTTCGGAAACATTTTATTTTCATCGCTTTTTAACCGATTAAAGTAAATTTACGCGCGAAATAAACTTTCATATTTTCGGACGAAAATTTACCAGTTGCTATGTTTAACTAGACGCATTCCAAATATCAAATTTATATTTCAAAATTTTGTCGTTTAAAATTTCACAAAATTTCAACTAATTACGTTATTAAAACAGTTGAAATTTACGGGTCGTTACACATTCACTAGAAAGTGAATTTAAGATCTTTCTGACTTGGTCCTCTTTAGTAACTTCTTTTCTAATGATATTAATGCATGTAATATATTTTTAAATCTATAATACAGATCAGAAATGGATTCATTTTGTTTCGTTCTAAGCAATTGAAATTGATTAGTTAACATGGATATTTTTGCTTGTTTAACTTTGCTAGTGCCTTCGTGTATGACTTATAGTGTTCTCCAAATTTCATATGCACTTTTACTAATAGACACTTTGTTAAACCGAATTTTATTCAAGGCATAGAATAAAATATTCATAGCTTTTTAATAGTTGAGTGCTTGTGTCTTTTGATCGCTGGTCCATTGTGCATAATTCATTCGGGGCTTAGTATACTTTGTTTGGGTAATATTCCAAATATCTAAACTATTAGACTGCAAATAAATTTTCATCATATAAGCCTAACAAGCATAATTACTACCATTAAATAGTAGGGGTCTAATAGTAGATTGTCCTTCTACAGAAGTGTTAAAGAAAGTGTTACTAGTGTTATTAGCCATTTATACTTTTCAAAAATCAAGTTATGAAGTTTTGAAAACTAGTCGCTCTGATACCAAACATGGGAAAATGGGTTGTCTATAATATAATGCGTAATGGACCTTAAAGCTATTTATGCACTAGAGGGGTGAAGAGTGTATTTCAACTATTTAAAACTTATGAATTTAAAACTCTATCTACTCAAATTGCAAATAGAAACAAATAATCATAGAATAAAGTAAGATGCAATAAAGTAAATAACACTTGGAATTTTTATACCGGTTCAGATATCCAATCCTACATCCAGTCCTACACTGTACCATACATAATTTAACTATCACCACTTGCTTTCCATGGGTGGCAAGAACGTCTTTACAATCTTGATTTCACGGGCTACAAGGAGCATCATTTTGATTTACCAAGCTAAAAGATCACCCTCTTGATTTCATAGGCTACAAGAACACTTTCTTCTCTTTACAATCAACAGTAGAGTATGACAAGTAGTTGTATCTTCAATACAGATTCTTGCAGATTTAGTACAATGGTCCTATAGACCTCCAATAACGATATATCTTTGAACTTTTTAAGAAATAGGATGAATTTGGAGAGAGAATGATATGAATTTAAGTAAAAATTCTCTAATCTTGTGTGGTTTGCAAATCCTTGAAGAATTGGAGTGAATGAGTATGAATTTGTAAGGGGGGGGGGAGAATATGTAATGGATCTTTCTCATAAAAGTATAGAAATGAAAGAGTAAGAGAAAATGAGTATGTTATGTGTTAAATTTCATTTTCTATAGCCATTATATAGTGGTTGAAGAGACATGTCCATTGGTGAAGGGATGGAGGGAAAATCCATTCATTTGAATTTTATAAAACAGAAAAATGGTCGATATATCGATACACTTGGAGGGGATATGTCGACATACATGTGAGATTTTCATATTTCAAAGTTCTTTATATTTGTTGATATTTTGTGATTCGATTGAGGTTAATAGTTAATGACCTTCGAGTATAATTGCCATGGGATCTTTAACAAAGATTCTAAGATTCAAACAACTGCTCATCATTTCAAATATCTCTATCGTTATAACAGTGTTTCATTCTTCTTCAATCAATTTTGTTCTTCCATTTGCTCTGATTAATCTTCATATATATAATTCATTTGCTTCCATCGAGTTCTTGTTTATTTCTGTAAAATGTCTCCATAATATATCTGAAAGTAATGCACACCTTAGAGATACGTTAGTGGTAATATTTATATAGTTGTTCATCAAATCAATACTTAAGGTATTAACATACATTAGTTTAATTGCTTATAGATCGTCTTGATAAAGTTATACTTTTAATTATTAAGCCACCCTTTAGCAACGATATAATGTGCACCTTTTCTCTTCTTCGTCACTGTATTACTTAGATGTCTAGAGCCTGGTCAATTGTAACGATCCCGAATTTTTACTAAAGTTTAAATTGATAATTAATTTAAATTTTGGATAAAAATTGTGAAATTAATTGATAAATTGATGCGAGTTTCCCCGAATTCAAATAAATTCTGTATAAATCATTTAAATTTAAAATATTGTATATATATGTGAATGTATATATATATATATATTTGGGCATATATGAGTAAATTTGAAATTATATATATATTTGATTTGAATTTAAATCGTAAATAAATGGTTTAAAAATAAAAATACAAATTATATAAGATAAACTATAAAAGTATAAAAGCAACCCATTAGCTAAAATTTAACAACAGATTAAAATATAGAAATTATTTATATTACAAATTAATAAGACTAAAGAAAAAAAATATAAATATATAAGATATAAAAATATAAAGTAAATACATTGGATAAAATCTAATAACATAAACTAAAATAGAAATTGTTTATAATATGAAGTAATATTACAAAGACTAAAGTAAAATATAAAAAATATAGTTTTTATACAATATAAAGTAAATATATTAGAATAAATTTAAACATCATGTTAAAATTAGAATTCATTTATATCACAAAGCATAAGACAAATAAAAATACATACAAGTGTGTAAACAAAATCAAATTGGATGTGAATAAAAAAATGAAACAAGTAATTGTATGTGTGCTAGCTTGCAAAAGAAAGGGAATAAAAATACATTCAAGTATATATTGTATATGAAACACTTGAAAAAGGAAAACAAAATATATACATGTATTGGCTTGCAAAAGAAGGAACAAATTAAATATATATTTGTACAAAGTTAATTAATGCTTGGCTACCACAATAATCTATCAGCCACCAAACCCAAACATCAGTAGTCAAACAAGGAAAAATCTCTGACCAAACCAAATATCACTTGTACAAAATATATTACCCTGTCTACTTCATTTTTTATATACATCAACCTTTCTTCATTTCAGTTTTGTTCCATTCCAGCTGAGAAAACAAAAGTAACATCATCTTGAACATAAACAAAAACTTCAATTTAAAACAACAAAACAAATCAAGGAAAACCAGAGATTAAGAAGACATGATTTCAGCTAGCAAAATTCCAGCCTGGTTCAACATATCAAACTCTGTTCTTTCTGAAATCAATGTGAGTAAACATCACTTTTAAATCCTAATCTGTTTTATAACCTGATGTAAGTGATAAATCCTTATAGTTATGTTATGAAATGTTGGCATGAAAGTATGAATATGCTTGCAAGTATATCAGTTTATAGTTGATGTATATATATTTGTATACATATCTGTGTTTGGATATAGGAGCCTCTGTTCTTGTTTTACAAATACAAAACCTAATCAAAATTCAAATTCTTTTCCCCTAATCCCTTATAGGCTATGTTGTATAAAGGAATTATGTTTGAATTAACTAAATCTTAATTTTAAAAATATTTTTAAGAATAATTAGAAGGTAAGTTTTACTGGAAGGAAGAAGAACAGTAAAATCATTTTTTTTTGTTCAAATTTTGATTGATTAAAATTTGGGTTTTGATTCCTTGATCCTGTTCGTTTACATAAACCGTGAATTTTAAGATCAAAATCAAGATTTCTAGCATGGTAGGTCATGGGAAATTTCGAGTTGATCGGAAATTGTAAATTGGTCAAATTCTGATGATCGGAGTAATGATAAATCTCGCGATCGAAGCTGGAGCATGCTTGGTGGTGGGGGAACTTCGGAAAAATATTGATTGAATTTATAAAGTGCAGTGGCGGCGCCACGGTGTTGAACTAGGGTTCAACTAGCGGTTTTTGTTGACTAAGTTCGTGTGGTTTCTGCTTCGTCGCCAAGGAACTTGAGACGATCGGTCCAGGGGGAGACGTAGCGTCGGTCAGTGGAGCAGCATTGGATGAAGCTGCGTGGTCATCGGTGGATGGTGGTGATCAGGCGAGGTGTTTTTCGATGATAGTAGTTTGGTACCAGTGGTTTCAAGTTATTCGATTTTGATACTCCGGCTATCTTGTCAACCTGGGTGGTCGGGCTGGGTGGCGATGTCGTCGAGGATTAGTTAAGGGATCGGCGATGGTCGGAAGTTGTTCAGGCGACTGTGCACGTGCACATGGATCTGTGGTTTCAGTTTTGGTTTGGGTTCATGGGGCATCGAAGAAGGAAGATGATGCTTGGGTTTGGGCTCGAAGACTTTTGTTGCTTGTCTCGAAGCAGTGGGATGGAGCGAGTGTCATGGGTTGAGCTCGGGAATCATGAGTGTTTGGCTCAGGTTGTTTATTTTGTTATTGGGTTTTTTTTTAAATGTGAAGTAAATCTAGATACCAGATTTTAAAATATGAAGCATGAATAAGATTTTAAACCAGTTTTTTTAGTCTATTAAAATTAATAAGTTTTCAAAAGTAAATAAAGGGTCAACCTGTTAAATTAATTTATTGAGGGTTAATTAATTAATAAAATTAATCAAGGTTTAATTTATTAATGTAATTAACTTAAGTTATGTGAGTATTTAAGAGATAATTATAAGGGTAATTAATTAAAGAGAAATTAGTTAATGGGAAGTAATTAAAGGACAATTACTTAGTGGAAGTAATTAAGGGTTAATTACTTTGTGTAATTAATCAAAGGATTAATATAATTAATTAAGGAGTTCATTAATTAAGGTAAGTAATTGCAGGATGGTGATTATTGTTTATGGTTAAAGTTGATTAATGGAAGTGATTAATTAAAAGTTTAATTAATTAATGTAATTAATTAAGGTTCAATGTAATTAATTATAGTTAATTAATTAATGGAAGTAATTAATTAAGGGTTAATTAATTAATGTAATTTATTAAGAATAATTAATTAAGGTGTTTGATAAATTAATTTATATCAAATGATTTGTAATTAATTTATCAGAATTGGATAATTAATTCATAAGTAATAAATTTAATTGGAAATAAATTGAATTAATTAGAATTAAACAATTAATTAATCCTGCTTATAAATGATTATTGAATGCTTGACCTTACTTATGAATGATTGTATTGTATGAGATGCCTTGGATTGATTGTCCTATCTGATCTGTGATATTTTGTTCTGTGGATTGAGCTGTGTATAATTTATTCATTTATTTGTGATACATTTGTATATATATCTGTGAATCTGTGAATGAACGATAAGCGTTACAGTTTATACCGCTTATCAACTGTATTGCTGTATTTGAATCTGTGATGATTGAATGATGTCACACTATTGTGTGAAACCCCTGGACCACACTTTTACACACACAAATATGGATTTCACGAGGAAATCGGTTAAGTCACAGATGATTTAAATTTAATGTTTTTGAAATTGAAATTTTAATTTCAATTGATTTTGGAAATGGATTTGGGTTAAATGTTAAAGCTTTGGAAAGGAGTTTTTAAGATAAAAGTTATTTTGAATAACTTGGTAAAGTTTCTAATTTAAAAATAATTTGGAATTGAATTCCAGGTTTGGAAATTATGGTTAAAGATGCTATAAATGTGTTTATATGAATTTAAACCATTTTGAAAGTATGGTTTTGAGAATTTGAATTTAACCCAAGGACTTTAACTTGTATAAATGAGATCAGATTGTCCGAAATGAAGAATATTTGTTTTCAAATGATAAAAGCTTTCATATAAGGAATGAATTTACATTTTGTGTCAAAGGAATTTCAAGTTTGAAATGAAAATGGTTTTCCGAGTTATGAATAAATCTTTGTGAAAGATTGTTGAACTTTGTTTTGAAATTGGAAAGGTGTACCTTTTGTATAAAAGGTCGAAATGGAATTGTTTTGAAAGCTATCAATTAAATCTTTAATTTAAAGATTGGACGAGTTAATCCAAATGGAAATGGAAATTGATTTGAAAATCTATGAATAGATCTTTGTGAAACTGGGTGAACATTGTGAGATGAATCTTTTTGTGTA
The DNA here is from genome assembly GCA_030737815.1 of Allium fistulosum. Classification (NCBI taxonomy): domain Eukaryota; kingdom Viridiplantae; phylum Streptophyta; class Magnoliopsida; order Asparagales; family Amaryllidaceae; genus Allium; species Allium fistulosum. The sequence continues at coordinate 1,153,784,218 of CM060901.1, forward strand.
GAAGATTAAAATGGTAATTTGTTTAAACCATTTGAAAGAAAAGTTTTGGGTAATAAGTTGTGACTTAACTGAAATCCCAATATCCATATGTTTTAAAATATTGCGCTCACTATTCGGTTTAGCCGGGAGAGGACTTTGTGTTATATAACCCATTCCGAATAGTGATACGATGTAAATGGATAGCATTTGAAGACCGGTGTTGAAGACCGGGTATTTGTAAGAACGATAAAATAACCTATCGATTGTCTCTGCACTGAGTTGCTCCGGTATAGAGATTCCCTAAGTGATGGGAAGTCCGGTCGGGATTGTGAATACCCGGATTGCAAGGGCTTCTTTGGAAGTGCCTTCGGTTCTGTTCGAACCCGGAACAGACTTGTATGGTTGTATGTTTGACATTACACTTTGAGATATAAAGCTGATTTCTTTCAAATACATTTCTGTTTGGTGGTGGAGATTTATTCTCTTAGCTTAACACCCTTCTCTGAGACGTACGAGCTCAAAGGTTATGTAGTTGAAGGTTATTAGTGATATACTCCCAATTTGGTAGTGTGGCATGCTAAGTGTTGCTGTGTGTTGCTGATCATTTGTTGATCAAAGCATGGCTTTCGTGTAAAGCGTAGCTTTGTGTACGAGACCTCATCGGACCTCACAACCCGGAAATGGTCGAAACAGGAAAGATGCGGCAAGGTTATGAGGGTCGCACCCTTTAGGGTATGTCATTTCCTTCTGGAAAAAGGTGATATTATGGTATGGAGCCCAGATATTTACCTGTGTGGTTGCTCCAATCTCATTTACTGTGTGATTGTTGCTTTGTGATCGAGGCGCCTCGGATAAAGGTCGCAAACGACCGGGGGGTGGCATATTCGTGTAGTAAGTACCTAGTAAGAGGTAACCCGGCCTTGTGTTGGCAACGAGCAGTTGTCTCTTGGGACGTCCCTTCAGAGGCATTTCCATGTGGCAGTAGGAAGTTCCTTAGCCTGACCATTTGTTGGAAATCCAAAGAAACAATACGAGCCCTTTACGATTGCAGTTGTATAACCTGTCTCCTCAGGCGGCAGCTATAACAGGCATAATATAATGGTACCTATGCTGGCTAAGATTAATATTATATTTTCGAAAGGATTTTCACACTATGCACTAGTAATAATATCAAAAGGGTTTTCTCGTATTAAGCATATTTGACTATCATAAGAAGAAATCTCCTCCAAGTTTGCGATTGCATTGTGTGTGTGGTGGGAGGTCTTATGGTAGTTTCATTTTCCAAAAAGCATTGCGGATTTCAATGTTCAAAATTCTTTTGTGTTTGTTTAAAGATAAACTGTTTTTATTTACCCATACCAGTCTCATGACTAACTCGGAGTTTATTGTTCCCTTCCTAAACTCTGGGTGCCCACAATTTTCCACACGGGCAGTCTAGAGTTGGGGTTTTCAGATAGTCAGGTTCAGTAGAGTATCTGGAACTAGTTCAGTGTTGGAGTTCATTCAGGACCGACCTTGCTTATCTTTGTGCATCGTGATGATGGTTCGAGCTTGATGTTGGAGTTATTGGACTCATTCTCTTTTTCAGATCATTTGGAGTTATCAGTTCTGTTGTTTCCGCTGTAACATTATTATTTGTCTCTGATATTGTTGTATCATATTGATATCATTGATGTATATCATTCTGGATATTGTATTCATTGGAGTTGTATATGATATCATTCATTTCTTTCTTCCGCTGTGTTGTTATACTTACTGTGTTATAAGCTCCGGCGAGCCAGATTCGGTGTTTGAATCTACGGCATTCGAGTACAAGTGAAGTACGGGTGCCATTTTCGAAGGCCGAGTCAGGATCGTTACATCAATGGTCCAAACTCTAATAATATTAATATTTAATTATGAAGTCCAACATAAAGTCCATGGTTTAACCTGATAATAATTATTGATTAACCGATTTGCTTTGGTCAAAGACTTACCACCAATTACGATGATACTAACCTTCTATTCAAAGGAGACGAATCCTCTCTTGAATAGTAGTTAACTTCAAGTGGTTCAACTTATACTCAACTACGTCTTAACATGATTGTTGTTGTCCCGTGATTAATCATAGTCAAAGTATAATTTTCAAACTTAGGATTCACATTATTCTCAAGTCAAAAAGGCTATTGCACATCATTACATGAGATCTTCTGTTTGAATTTAATTAACCTATATAAAACTCTCAATTAGTCATTTTATAATTATCCCAAACAATCACAAATGCGTAACCCCTTAGTGACCCAAACAGTCATGAGCGATTCATCATCCATCATATAAAGAGAACTGCATATACTAGCCTTAAGGGATATATTGATATTCCATTTTTGAATAGGAACATCTAATGATAGATATTTATTTGGTATAATTCAATACTCATGGTTACAAATACATTAATAAGTGCAATAGATTAAATACTTCCTAAGGATTTTCTACTTGTATATGCATAATGTATTGATTTTTTGCTTGCATATGCATAATGTATTTAAAACATTAATTATATCACAATATTACTAATATGTAATATAAAGTAGAACCAGAAACCTACTTAATTTCGAACAAGATTCATTGTAAGAGTTAAGGTATATAATCAAATTGCATAATTGCCCCTAGAGCACACACTTAACCCTGTCAGTTTGGTGTTTAGCTAGTATTATTGGTAGTATACAAATATTATTCTAGGAGTGTACATAACATTCATGGGATTTATGCACTCATTTTTATATTGAGTACTAATGTCAGCTCAATACTTTGGATTGACATCTAGTATAGGTATAAACTGGATGATGCTTATTTATGTGCATGTGTGATGAAACATTATTTCATATTTTTGTGTCATCTGTTGTAGGTAGTATGATAGATATGTGTATATTATTATGCTTTTGCCATGGTTGTTAATAATAAATACTATTACTATAGTTTATCACCGTGCTAGACCGTTAGCCTTTGGGCCGAGGTGCATAGATGTCAGGATGTAGCTTAATCAGTTGTCTCACCACTTCTATGAGTTATTATGGTTGTGTTATATGAATTAGATAATATTTAATATAATGAAAATATAGTCAAACCAAAAGCATATTGTTATGTTGAATTTTGAGGTATATATTTGTTAAGGTTTGATGTTGAAATGCATATTCCACTGTGAGATAAATTGTATGTATCAAAATAGTTGTTTTTAATTATTTACCCGATGATTCATTGTTTTATCATTTAGATTAACACAGAAGTCTTAGTTGACGAGGTTTAACGTTAAATGAAGAATTGAGAATAATGGGACATCATAGAAGTCAATCGGTTCAATTCAATAACAATTATCAATTAATCATATCGCTTTGGCCATTGACTTAAAGACTCATGTCAACTTCCAATCATGGTGCCACTAACCTTCCATATCTAACTTGACAAATCCTCTCTAGAGCAGTGTTTCACTTCTTGTGTTTTATCGTATGTTCAATTTTGGACATAACATGATCATTTGTTGTGTGATTGTTTGTAATTAAAGTATGGCCTTTGCACATAACATCCAAAATAGAGAATCACTACACATTTTCATGTAAGATATATTGTGCAAAATTTTAATTAATTTGCACTAACTCCAAAACTGCAGTGGAATACTAAAGTGCAGAAGCAGTCAAAAGAAGGATCTAGCTTGTGGATTAATTATCAACCACCAATTCAATGGAAAATAATCACCAAACAAAGAAGAACAGAAGAGTAGAAAACACAAAGATTTAACGTGGTTCAGCAAAATTGCCTACGTCCACGGACCCAACAACTATTCTTTATTTTACTGAAGAAAGAGAGTACAAGAGAGAGATTACAAAATTATATGTAGAAAAGTGGAGAGACTAACATATAATTACAAATTGAATAATCAATTTCTCCAAAGACTTGTTTGCGCTCAAAATCCCTAATTTGATTTGATTAAAGAAATTAGGGTTTACTGAAGAAGAGGATAATGGTGGATACTCTCTCACACACTAATATGAAGATAACTTAATTCATTTAAATAGACTTGATGAAGGAGTTACTTGGAGATTAAGAAAATTAATTGTCCAATTACCTTGAAATCTTTCCAAATATCCATGATTTGATTTCTATGCAAATGGATAATGGTGATCTTAGTTTCTATAATTTTCCTTGCTTAAATCAATCTCCATCAGCAATCTTTTCTTTCTTCATATAAAAAATTCTTTGACTAATTAATTGATTAGCTAATTAATTAATTTTCTTTCTCCAAAAGCAATTACACATAACTTTCCTCTTTTCCTTTCCATATATAACCTAATTGAATAATAAGATCAATTAGCTAAATTATTTTCTTCTTTGGAAAATATTTGAATCGTCCAAATTTAACACTCCACCTTGATTCAAATATAACAATCTCTCTTCATCACCACATCTCAATAAATTGTTGGGTCGTGCGCCACATGGCGCAAAGTTCAATATGAACTTGTTTGGGCATTGTTGCCCAAACGTAGCTTCCAAGTCTTTCCCAAGCATAAGAAAGATAGTATGCACGGTAACAAACAAAATGCATATGAGCAAATACCAAAATTCTTCAATATATCGGATGTAGGAGATGAACATGTAGATACTAAACTTCGAGAGACCAATGGAGATTTAACAGTACGCTTTACCTTCTCCATTCCAAAATGAGTGAGGACATACTCAACCTTGCCTACTCCAATCTCCTCCACGAGAATTTTCTAGACTTTCCTAAGTCAACACCAATAGACTCACCAACAAGCTCCGCAACATTCAAAGCATAAGATGAAGAATCATCGCTACAAATATGCTTACAAATAGGGCCAACTGAACCAAAAGGCCTTTCCTGCAACTGAGCTCCACCTTGAGTCTGAACCTCTATAATCTTCCCATCAAACATGGTATCATTGGAAATACCAATATCTCTTCGAATATGGAAACAATCTGATGACTCCAAATGTGTTTTGCAATTTTCTGTCCTTCCAATGTCATCACTTAATAGAGGGTCCACCTTCAACAAAGACCTCTCATAAAATATCGTATGCCTGCTAGTCACAATTTTCCTAGTTGTTTTACACCACAACCTATACCTCTTCGCTCCTTCTCTATAGCCTAACAAAATGTGCTTGCTTTCTCTAGGCTTCAACTTATCATGTCTCTCATCTTCTAAATAAGCTGAACAACCAAAAACTTTAAGGAATGAATAATCAACATGTTGTCTTTTCCATATCTCTCATGTGAACTTCATATCTATGGTAATAGAAGGTGTATGGTTGATGAGAAACACTGCCATAGATATCGCTTCTACCTAAAATCCCTCTTATAGACCAGTAGTCGTTCTCAAGCTCATAGCTCTCTCCCATAATATCCGACGCATGCTCTCACCACTCCATAATAATGCGACTCAATAGGAATAGTAAAACATGATTGTTTGCACAAAAAATGGACAAACACCTCAAAGTTGTATGATTTAGTAGATCTTATGTTATTCTTAGTGATTTGGGTGATTTATGCAAATATATGAAAAGCAGGGGCTAAACTGTAAAAAGACACGCAGATTTATAGTGGTTCAGCCAGAATGTGCCTACGTCCACTTTATATGTTATTTCTCTTCTCTTGTTTTGATTACAAGTACAAAGCTTTGATACAAGTAAAAGAAAGTTGTTTGAAAGTTCTCTCCGTGCTTGAGCTCTCAAACTTGTCCCCCATTGTTGTACCCCTGCCTCTCTATTTATAGAGTGAGGTTGGGGGCAGGGGTCTTGGATGTATACAGCTGCTGGTGGGCCTGGGCTGAAGTGATCTGGCCTGGCAGTCTGGTTCGGTATTCTCTTGGTTCGGTGAAGTATGGAGTTGGTCTGGTTGGGCTTCATCCGGTGAAGTGTGGAGTGGTGAGGTTGGACCGGTGGCAGTTGCCGGATGAAGGTCTACCGAATGGACACGAGGGAGGGCTGCCGAATGGGTTATGCCGAATGGACTCGGGGGAGAGCTGCCGAATGAATCACGTCTCTGGGTCTCGAGGTCTTCTGGGTAAGAATTCACCCAACATTTGCCCCCCAAAGTAGGGCATATGTCTAACATATGTCGTGCTTTGTCTTCCTTCGTTCGGTCTTGGTTGCGCCGAGCCAGTTGGTCCGGTCGATGTGCTTCGCTTATAAATAAGGGCGCCACTCTACTATTGTTTCTTCACTTTTCGAGATAGCCGAACCACTTGACTCCCATTTTTTCCGAACTAGACCCTTATCATTGCCGAATCAGGTGAGATTTTATTCTGCCGAATGAGATCTTATTCTCGTATTACCGGACGAGAACGGGAGACACCGAATGAACCCATACTTGAACCACCGAATGGACCTTGAGAGTTCGAGAATTTCCATTGTCTTTACCGAATGACGATGGGAGTTTGAGCACTTTGAACTTTCTTTGCTTACACTCGAGACACCGAATGAACCCATACTTGAACCACCGAATGAAAATGATACTGAATATGTTTTTACCGAATGAAGTCATATACTTGTTTATATCCTCTGTTCTAAATGTGTTTTTCCGGTATTGTAGATAATGTCTCGCAAAGTAGAAACTCGATCAGACAAGAAGCGATCCGTGGGTGAAGGAGAGTCATCGGCTGTGCCCCCAGCTCAATCAGGATCGGAGCGTCATGGGCCCGCCCCGAGGTCATTAGTGGATGGATATGGTCCCCAGGAGTTGCTGGATTCCCCGCCTGACTGTTTTCCTAGCCTTCTCAAAGAGGAGCAACTCGATGTTATATCTCGTTCTTTTGGGATTGATAGAGCCCTCATGCTGCTGCCGGGTCCAGGAGTCATGCCATACAGTCCTCCCGAAGGATACTTCGCTTATAGCAGGTACCATTGCATGTGTGGTGCTATCCCGCCTCTCAATGCTTGGATAGTTAGCTTCCTCACGTACCTGAAGGTGGCCCCATTTCAGCTTCAGCCTAACTCTTACGCCATACTGGTGAGCCTTTTCGTTATTTTTCGGAGGAAGTATGGTCGCGCTCCCTCCAACCGGGAGATCCGGTACTTGTACAACTTAAGGGGCTACAAGAAGGGGTCCCCATATATTAACTTGGAATCTGCTGTGACCTTCAAGCCGGTCCTGGACCTTTACTCCAAATTCAGCATGTTCAAGAAAGAATGGTTCTTTGTTAGGGACGACTCCGTCTCTATCCGGCGCTTTACCTCTGGATGTAAGTTGATGCTTTTACTTATAATTTCTATCCTGATTGTGATGCTTCTTCTCATACTTTCTCATTTTTGCTAGCGACAGGTGGCTTTCCTGTTGTGGAAACTGACCGCCTGGTTCAGACGGCGGCGGAGATAGAAGGCATTCTTGGGAAATACAGATCATCTGCTTACTTGATTAGAAATGCGATCCTTCTAGAATACAACTTGATCCTTCCGCAGCAGTCTGTAGTTAAGTTGAGGGAAACGGCGGAAGAGAGGGCGGCTGCTCAGGCCAAGGGAGGCGTTGCGGCAGAGGGTGGAAAGAGAAAACCATTCACGAAACCTCCAGCCGTTGGAGGTAAGAAACTTAAGAGGTCAGACGGTCCTTCTCCCAGCAATTGTCCACTTACTCAGGGGGAGATAGACGCGGAGGAGGAAAGAGGTGAGGCGGAGGGCGGGAGTGACGTTGAGCGTCTTGGTGACGAGGGTGGCGATGGACAGGGTGGTGATGGTTCCAGGGCTTTGTCTTCTGGGCAAGTAGGCGAGATGCAAGAGTGGACGGACGATGCTCTCCGTCAGGCTTTTGAGGAGTTGGGTGATGATCCGGCTTTGGTAGAGAAGACCGGGGAGGCGGACAAAACCGGGACTGGTGCAAGTGAGTCTTCTCCGACTATTCCGGCCAAGGTGGCTTTGACAACTCAAGGTGAACTCTTGACCCCTGCACGCTTCACTAATGATAGGGACTTAGGAATATTTTATGACCCGCTCCCGTCCTGGAATGAAATCCGGGACTTATTGCAGTATCCCACTCCTCCCCAGGGTTTGTACAACCACAGCTGTGTTTCTTTTCCTTTTCTAATCTTGCAATTTACCGCGTTCCTTGAATCATATTGTAATGTAAGATTATGACACTTGTTCTTTATATCAGGAGCAGGCAAGACGCCCAAAGCTTCAGACCTTCGACACAGGCTCGAGCAATATAAACTTTCCAAAATTTCTGCTAAGCCGAAGCCCTCAGCCCAACGCTCCGGGGATGTAGTCGGGTACCGTCCTCTTCTTGGGGTCATCGAAGAGGGTATTCAGCAGAGGAAGAGGAGTCATCCTTTATCCGAAACTTCGCTCGGTTCTCAGCCTCCGGCTCAGCCTATTCATGATATTACTGAGGAGGGCAGCGAGTTTGTATCTTCTCCACACCCATCCGGAAACCCTTCTGTTGTTCATATCGACCGTCCCGATCTGGCCCGTAATCCATTTGCCGGTCATCCTGATCTGGATCCGGGTTCTCAGGATATTAATTTTGACGAAGTTACTGGTGAACACCTTCTCCCCCGTAACCCCATGGTACGAGTACTTGACGAAGCCAAGTCCTTAGACCTCGATCTACTCACCACTCGTATAGTCACTATGGGAGACGAGGCCAAGGCCAACATTGATCGGGTGGCGGAGGAGGCCAAGAAGCTGATGGGGCATCACGCTCGGCTGGTTAAGGCCGGAGAGGAGATAGGGAGCGCCAATATCCGACTTCGATTGGTGGTCTCGGATCAGGCCAAGCAGCTTGCGGATCAGGCTATCCAGATTTCTCAGCATGAGGCTGCCGCTGGGCGATTAAGGAGAACCATGGAAGAGGCTAGTCGGGCCGAATTGCGGAAAATGGAAGCTGCTTGCAAAGAGCGGATTGATATGGCTATTACCACGGTGGATGAGGTTCGGAGAGCGGATCTCGAGCAGGTGGAGGAATTGTCCGAGAAGCTTGAGGCTGCCGAGCTTGCTCAAGCTAAGTTGAGGGAAGAGATGGCGGTGATGCGGAGGTCCCTTCAAGCTGATTGCTCGAGATACAGACTGGAGAGAGATGCTGCCGTGGAAAGGTTGTCGGCCTCCGATGCCCGGATGAGGGAGTTTGAGGAGAACGAAGGAATGATGGATGACATGCTCCAGGACATGTATTTCCGGACTTGGAAGCAGGGTAACCTCTCTTGGATGGATGATTATCCCAGAGTCATGGCCAAGATATATCTTCGGGCTTTGGAGGAGGCTAAGGCTGATGCAGATAAAGAGGGTGGAACGGTCTTCAGTATGGATGTGGTCACGGCCCAGTTCACCAAGGAGGAGAAAGTGGCGGTAAAGGAGGGTATGCGGCTGCTTGCTGCTGAAGAGGCGGGTGTGCAGGTAGAAGATGACGACCAGGATGGTCAAGAAGCTAGTACTGGTAAGTCTTCCTTTCTAGTCTTTCTGTTAACTTGGTTACTCATCACTAATGAACCCTTTTTATGACCGGACAGGCGGGCAAAAGAACAAGGACAAGACTTCGACGCAACCAGCTCCATGACTGAACCTGAAAAATTCTTTTTGTAGGCTTGGCATTGTTGTATCTGTTAGTCTTAAGACAGTAGGGTAACTTCCAAGTTGTAATTCTTGCTACTTGTAATAACATTATTCTTGACGTGTAATTTTTTAGCTCAAGTTGATTTTGTCATTTCTTGAATATTTGTTGCTATTTCGACATATCGTATGAGAAATGTAGCTATGTGTATTCTTGTAATTAAATTGTGTTTGATGTCAGATTCTGGTTTTAAATCATAATCTCATGACTTGCAATGTTAGCGTGTGGTGTGGAAAAATCAAATTATAGTCATGCATTTGTACATAAAGGAAGAAAATACCGCCTTTCATGTTCTGTTTGTAAATGGCAGTTTCGAATATCTTATATGACCAAGCATGGAGAGCAGTTGACTGCCCCGCCATCTGATTGTGAATCTCTGCATCCATTGGCGGGTACCTCTTACCCTGCATCCTGTACTTTATGGTTTGTTATAGAGGATAGGAGGAAAGTTTTTTAAGTAAAATTGAAATATGTGAAATAGTAAAACTTCCAGTCACGGAAGGCCTTCGATGTGCTTAAGTTCGTGGCAAACGGGTTTTGTAGTCACTTTCCCTAGCTGTGGGTCTTGGAGACATTTGTCACCCATCTTACGCCTCCGCGGGGAGTTAATTCTTTTTTACCACAGCCGCACTTAAGACACACCGGAGCCGAGATCGCGCACAGTAACTACCCGGGCCATTATGGCCCGTACTCATGGGTATTATTCGACTTACTGTGGCCGGCTAGCGTGGGTGCCGATCGCCAACTGTGAACTGCCCCTGGCTGGCCACACCTTATGTTGGGGCTTATAATCGGTTCACAGTTGCCGGCGAGCCTAACGCCGTAATGAGCTGCCTCGGCTATAGTCGGCCTTCTCGGTGGCTTATAATCGGCTCATTACAGTTGGCTTTAAGGGCCGTCGCGAGCAATGAGTTAACCCGCAGCAGAGGGATGCTGGAGCAAAAGTGTCTCATTGGCGAGGGCATAGATTCGCATAGTACCTGTTGGGGCTTGTCCACGTGGAGTTGCATTGTGGAGTGCTTTGAATAGAAATGCTATATGCTCAGGATTTTGTTCAACAGAAAAGGATAAAGTTAACAAGCAGCCAAGATACAAAGGAACAAGCTAAAAAGAGACAAGGCTTTTTTAAAGTGGTTCGGCACGAAAAAATGCCTACGTCCACTGATTCTCTTCGTTAATTCACTTCATATGGGCAATACAAGTTAAGAAAAGTATCGACGGAGGTGTTGGATGTTCCATGCCCTCTGGAACACCTCCCCGTCCACTGTTGACAAAATATAGGCTCCGTTGTGGAGATCTTTATGAATTACATATGGTCCATCCCAGATTGGGTCTAGTGCTCCGGGGCGAGGGAAGATTCGCTTGAGGACAAGATCCCCTTCTCGTAAGGCACGATGCTTGACTTTGGAGTTGTATTGTGCTGCCACCTTTTGCTTGTGGGCTGCTGTTTTTAGGACTGCATCATTCCTTCTCTCCTCGACTAGATCCAAAGACATGTTGAGGAGCTCTTCGTTTTCTTCTGGGTTATAGTGGATCCTACGGTGGGAAGGCACAATGGTTTCAACTGGGAGCATAGCCTCCGATCCGTATGCCAAAGAGAAAGGAGTGTGCCCTGTTGATGTTCTGAAAGATGTGCGGTAGGCCCATAGTGCCGTAGGGAGTTCATCCACCCAAGCGCCCTTTGACTTTTCGAGCTTCTTTTTGATCAGAGTTTTCAGAATTTTGTTGACTGCTTCGACTTGTCCGTTTGCTTGGGGATATGCTACGGATGAGAAGCTTTTGCGAATTCCGTGTTCTTGGCACCAGTTGGCGAATTCCTCGCTGTCAAACTGAAGTCCATTGTCTGATATGATTTTTAGTGGGACTCCGTACCTGCACAGAACATTTTTGATTAAGAAGTTGATAACTTTCGCTGAAGATACTTTATTTAGAGGTTCTGCTTCCACCCATTTGGTGAAATAGTCGACTGCTACTATAGCATATTTGGCGCCGCCTCGACCCATTGGCAGTTCACCGATTAAGTCAATTCCCCATACTGCAAAGGGCCAAGGGCTGGTCATCTGGGTAATCTCGGTTGTTGGTAGCCGAGGGACCTTAGCAAACTTTTGGCATCTGTCACACTTCTTGACGAAATCTAAGGCGTCCTTGCCTAAGGTGGGCCAGAAATATCCGTATCGGAGTATCTTTTTTGCTAATGTTTGCCCTCCGGTGTGATCTCCGCAGCTTCCTTGATGAATGTTGGATAAGATTTCCTTGGCTTCCCTTCCGGCGACACACCTTAATAATGGGTTAGAGAACCCACGCCGATAGAGGATGTCTCCTTGTATTGTGTAGCGGGACGCTTTCCTCAAGATTTTCTTGACTTCGTTACGCCCGTCGGGTAGTGTGCCATTTTGTAGGTAGTCTCGGATGGGAGTTATCCAAGTTGCTTCTTCGGTTGCAGCTATCAGATTCACTTGTTCAAAACTCGGGATCATTTGCTTTGAGACAGTTACTGCCCCGAAGATGGCGACGTCTCTCATACTTGCTTGCTTTGCCAATTCGTCGGCCTCTTGGTTCTCTTCCCGAGGGATGTGTTTGACTAAGTAGTGGTCCAATCGGCTGAGAAGTAACTTGGTCTTCTTTAGATATGCTATGAGTCGTTCTTCTCGAGCTTGGAATTCCCCTAGTATTTGATTAACAATAAGCTGAGAATCGCTGTGAAGACACAAAGAATTGGCTCCGATCTCGATAGCAATTTCTAATCCGGCTATTACTGCTTCGTATTCTGCATCGTTGTTGGTGGCAGTGAACTCCAACCTTATAGCATAGTGCAGTTTATTTCCCCTGGGAGTGATGATTACCACACCTGCCCCCGAGCCTTGTTCGTTAGATGCACCGTCCACAAAGAGATTCCACTTGATATCTTCTGTTATTTCCAGTTGCTCCTTATCCTCGTTGGTAGTGAATTCTGCAATGAAATCAGCCATGGCTTGTCCCTTGATGGCGGTGCGAGGGTGATAGGTGATATCATATTGACTCAGCTCAATACACCATTTAAGTAGTCGCCCGGAAGTGTCGGGACGATGGAGTACCTGCCTCAGTGGTTGATTGGTTAGAACCTTGATGGAATGGGATTGGAAGTAATGACGTAGCTTTCGTGAAGTGATTAGTAAACAGTATGCTAACTTTTCGAGCTTAGGATATCTGACTTCTGCCCCAGTAAACCTTTTACTGACGAAGTAAACTGGTCGTTGCGTACGGTTATCTTCTCTTACCAAGGCAGCGCTTAGAGCGTGAGATGACACAGCAAGGTATAGGTATAATTCTTCGCCTTCGCTTGGGGTCGAGAGTACTGGTGGTTTCTGGAGGTGTTCGATTAGGTTAAGGAAAGCGGTCAAGCATTCGTCCGTCCATTCGAACTTTCCTTTATCTTTCTTTAGAGCTTCGAAAAAGGGGACGCACTTGTCCGTTGCTTTGGAGATGAATCGGCTTAGGGCAGCCACTTTTCCATTTAGGCTTTGCATTTCCTTTCGGGTGGAAGGTATCTTGATGTCTCTTAATGCTCGGACTTGTTCAGGGTTTGCTTCTATCCCTCGGGCATGGACGATGAATCCTAAGAATTTTCCTGATGACACTCCGAAGGAGCACTTTAGTGGATTCAACTTCATTCCATACTGTCGAAGTACCTGGAACATCTCGCCCAGGTGGCTTACGTGATCTTTGGCTTTCCGTGATTTTACCAGCATGTCGTCTACATATACTTCCATTGTTTGTCCTATTAGCCCTGCGAACATCTTGTTGACGAGGCGCTGGTAGGTGGCTCCTGCGTTTTTAAGTCCGAAGGGCATCACTTTGTAGCAGTACAAACCCCGGTCGGTGATGAAACTAGTGTGATCTTGGTCGGGAGCATGCATAGGAATTTGGTTATATCCTGAGTATGCATCCATAAAAGACAGGAGTTCGTGCCCGGCCGTGCTGTCTACAAGTTGGTCGATTCTGGGAAGCGGGAAGCAATCCTTTGGGCAGGCGTCATTTAGGTTGGAGAAGTCAATGCAGGTCCGCCACTTTCCATTAGCCTTCTTTACTAGTACCGGGTTGGCGATCCATTCTGGGTAAATAGCTTCTCGTATGAAGTCATTGGCGAGTAGATTCTTTACTTCTTCATCGAGGGCTGCTGATCGCTCTGCCCCCATACTTCTCTTCTTTTGTTTTACGGGTGCCTTGGTAGGATCAATTTTTAATACGTGGCACGCTATGTTGGGGGAGATTCCGGTCATGTCAGCGTGTGACCAAGCGAATACATCTAAGTTGTGGCGGAGAAAATCAACAAGTTGTTCCTTCAATTCGGTTTTCAATTGCGACCCAATTTTCAGTAGCCTACTTGAGTCGTGCTTGTCTATAGATATAAACTCCATAGCCTCTGCAGGCTCGGCGGTGGCCTCCTCCTCTTTGTCCCTCGGGTCTAATTCATTGAAAGGGTCGCTGGTGTATCGAAGAGGAGGGGCTTTCTTTAGTTGCTATGCTTCAAGGCTTTTTGTGCAGAGAGCAATCTCTACACCTTTCCCTTTATCTCTCCTGTGGTTGTTGCGAAGTTCGGTTACATAGCAGTCTCGTGCAATATCTTGGTCTCCTTCCACTTCCCCTACCCCACTGTCTGTTGGAAATTTCATTTTTAGGCACCACGGGGCTAGGACAATCTGGAAGTCAGATAGGGCTGGTCTTCCTAGGAAGGCGTTGTAGGCCGAATGGTTTTCTATCAGCACAAACGTCTGTTTCCTTACAACGGAGCGGGGATGGCTTCCGATTTCAACGAAGAGGTCCAGCCGCCCGATGGGCATTTTCGCATCTCCAGTGAAACCGTGTAGCGGTTTATCGCAGGGAGATACGTCCTTCATTGACAACCTCATTTTGTCGAATGCGTGTTTGAACAGGATATTTACAGAGCTTCCAGTGTCTACCAGGATTCGGTAAACTTCGGCGGGACCGAGTCGGGCAGAGATAACCATGGGATCCATGTGAGGGTACTGTCTTCCTTCTAGGTCGCGTTTACTGAATGTGATGTCATCACTTTCTTTCCGCTTTGGGTGGCGCTCTTCTATAACCGTATTGACACAGTCTCTATTGTCTCTGAGCGACTTCCCATATCTTTCCATCTCTTTCCAACTTCTGTCTGCGATGTGTGGACCTCCTGAGATGGTATGGACCACTATCTTCTCTTGACTAGAGCTGCTAGCGTTGCGGTCGCCTCTGCCGGTCCCTGGTGAGGGTAGCCTTGGGTTTTCATTGGCAGGATCTGGAGTCCTGCCTTGACTTTTTACATAGCGTTCCAGTTTCTTTCTTCTGATGTGTTCCTCAATCAGATCTCGGAGATGATGGCATTCGTTGGTATCATGTCCGTGGGATTCGTGGAAGCGGCAGAATTTTCCAGATTTCTGTGCGCTATCTGATTCCTTCTTGTATGGTGGGCGTTTGTATCTAACTTCGCCTTGGGTGGCAAGGAAGATGTTTTCGACGGTCTCGTTCAAAGGGGTGTAAGAGTCGAATCTTGGTCCTGGCCGATATAGGCGTTTCTCTACTTTCTTGCCCCCAGCATTGTCTCTGGAATCATTTCTTCGAACGTCCCTTGCCACAGCAGGGGCATTGCCATGGGTCGTCTTACTTTGCTGTCCTGACTGCCCCTCAATGGCAGCATCCTCAAGCCTCATGTATTTCCCGGCTTCATGGAAGAAATCGGGTAAAGTAGCTGGTTTTTCTTTTGTCAATCTCCTAGCAAATTTAGTGTCCGGATGCACCCCACTGCAGAGGGCCATTAGGATAAGCTTCTCATCGGCATCTTGAACTGCGGCTGCTGCGGCGTTGAATCTGGTTAGGTATTGTTGCAGCTTTTCTCCAGGTTTCTGTTTGACGCTGGATAAGGAATAAGCGTCCTTAGGTTGCTCCACATGAATGCGGAACTGACTGATGAATTTTTCTTTCAACATTTCCCATGAGCTGATGGATCCTTGGGGTAGATGACAGAACCAGGAGGTAGCAAGATCTGCTAAGAAGAGCGGGAAGCATTTGCACAGCACTCCCTCTGTTGCTCCACTCATGAGCATATGCTGCGTGTACCTCTGTAAGTGTACAACGGGATCGGAGGTTCCTTTGTAGGGTTCCATTGTTGGCATCTTCCATTCTCGGGGGGTGATAGCAATTTCGATATTGCGGGCGAAAGGGCTGGTTACCCTAGCGCCTATCCCTCGATCTCTTTGCTCCCGTTGGACACACTCTCTGAATAAGCGTGCCATCCTTTCATCAGAATTTGGAGCGGACAGAAATGAGTTTGGTTCCGTTCTGTGGGGTTGACTCCGACCAGACAACCTGTAGGGATGGTATCGTCTATCATTCCTCATATTTTCCAGTGGCTGCCTTTGATCTTCTGGGAGCATGCTTGGGTCAGCTACAGTTGGCCCTTGCCTTGATCTTCCCCTGTTGGGTTCTGATCTAAGCACTTCCTCGGGTCCAACTTCGGGCTGAACTCTAGCTCGGCCCCGTTCATTGGTGTTCCTGTGGTTAGGCAGCATGACCGGCTCAGCTGCAGTTGACCTCCGCCCGGTACCTTCCGCGTTGGGTTCGGCACCAAACGCTTCCACAGGCCTAACTTCGGGCTGAGCTCGGTCTCGGCTCCTACCATGGCTACCCCTGCCGTTAGCTCCTTCGAAGAAGGAAGATCTTTGCTGTCTCTGAGATCCTCCAGATTGGGACTCGCCCCATGATTCAGTGTTGCGGTTGGATTCTTCAGCGTCCCTCAAGCGTGACATGAGATGGTCTACCAAGGCTTCCTGCTGGGACGTGAAGCGGTTAGTTACTTCAACAACAACTCTGTCCAAATCTGCCCTAGTAATTGCTGCAGGCTGTTCTGTGGCAGGAGTGGCTGGGTTAGCCTGTCCTTCATTTGTTGCCGTTGCTGGAGGAGGACGGTTCACTTGATTTGTGGCAGCTGGATCAGGAAGGCTGCTGGATGCGATGTTTTTTCCTTTGTTAACATCTTTTCTCTGTTTGGGAGGCATGTTTTCCAAGCGGCGGACGATGGTGTTAGGAAAACTTGTTAAGCGGATGAAGCTGAAGCTTCGAGCTTCTAGCTCTCAATGAAAGCACCAAAAATGTTTGCACAAAAAATGGACAAACACCTCAAAGTTGTATGATTTAGTAGATCTTATGTTATTCTTAGTGATTTGGGTGATTTATGCAAATATATGAAAAGCAGGGGCTAAACTGTAAAAAGACACGCAGATTTATAGTGGTTCAGCCAGAATGTGCCTACGTCCACTTTATATGTTATTTCTCTTCTCTTGTTTTGATTACAAGTACAAAGCTTTGATACAAGTAAAAGAAAGTTGTTTGAAAGTTCTCTCCGTGCTTGAGCTCTCAAACTTGTCCCCCATTGTTGTACCCCTGCCTCTCTATTTATAGAGTGAGGTTGGGGGCAGGGGTCTTGGATGTATACAGCTGCTGGTGGGCCTGGGCTGAAGTGATCTGGCCTGGCAGTCTGGTTCGGTATTCTCTTGGTTCGGTGAAGTATGGAGTTGGTCTGGTTGGGCTTCATCCGGTGAAGTGTGGAGTGGTGAGGTTGGACCGGTGGCAGTTGCCGGATGAAGGTCTACCGAATGGACACGAGGGAGGGCTGCCGAATGGGTTATGCCGAATGGACTCGGGGGAGAGCTGCCGAATGAATCACGTCTCTGGGTCTCGAGGTCTTCTGGGTAAGAATTCACCCAACAATGATCGGACGCACAATAGTTAGTGAATTCTTGTGACATAAATTTACTACTATTTTCAATTTCGAGAATCTTCAAACGCTTCCTCGACTGCTTCTCTACCAAGGTCTTCCACTTACAAAACTAGGAAAATATTTCATCTTTGACCTTTAAGAAATAGACCCAGACCTTATGTGAGAAATCATCCACAAATAAGACGAAGTAACTGGCTCCACCAAAAGATGCAACTGGGGTGGGTCCCCGCACATAAGAATGAACATACTCCAGAAACTCTGTAGCTCTAGGTCTCCAAACATCAAATGTGACACGCTTCTTCTTTCCAAAAAAACAATCTCCACAAGAGCTAGGCTTCGATTGACAAACACCATTGATCAACCCCCGCTTCTTTAATACTTCAAGACTCTCCTCATCAACACGATCTAAATGAAGATGCCATAACTAAGTAGAATCTAGAACACAGGAATCAGTAGAAACTATTGGCTTTCCTAAGACTGTCTCTCCAGGAAGCACATATATATCATCAACTCGCACCCCTTTCATCACTACCAAGAAACCTTTCGCCACTCTCAAATTCTCTCCATCTGTTATTATCCTCATACCAAGTCTATTTAAAGCTCCAACTTACAACACACTTCTACGCAGCATTGGAACATGTCTAACATCTGTGATAGTCCTAATAACACCATCATGCATCTTAAACCTCACACTTCCGACGCCCACAACATGACAAGATGTGCCATTCCCCATATGAAATACTCCACCATAAATCTTCTTATAGCCGACAAAACAGCTCATATCTGGCGTCATATGACAAGAGGCTACAGAATCAATCACCCAACTTGTACTATCTAAAGACGAAATACCGGCTAAAAATAATGATATATTACTATCGCTTCTATCTGCATCCGATCTAACTGCTGTCGAAACTAAAGCTTTCTTCTTCTTCTTTCTAAGAGCTGGACAATCCCATATGAAGTGTCCCCTCTTCTTATAATAATAGCAAGCACCCCTTCTAGGACCCTTGAAGTGGGACCTATGCATATCTCTTCTACCTTCAAGGTGCTTCTAGCTTTTATCTCTTTCTCTAAATAAACGAAGTTGCTGCTGAAGAACACCGTCATTAGTTTTCACCTTCCTTGTCCCAAAAACTCCTTTTCTAACAAATTTGGTGATGCCATAATTTTTCATACCACTACTAAAAGAATTTTCCATTGATAACTAATCCAGAACAAGATAGCTGGCTTTGATAGTGCAAAATTTTAATTAATTTGCACTAACTCCAAAACTGCAGCGAAATACTGAGGCGCAGAAGCAACCAAAAGAAGGATCTAGCTTGTCAATTAATTATGAGCCACCAATTCAATGAAAAATAATCTCCAAACAAAGAAAAACAGAAGAGTAGAGAACAAAAACATTTAATGTGGTTCGGCTAGATTGCCTACGTCCATGGACCCAACAACTATTCTTTATTTTACTAAAGAAAGAGAGTACATGTGAGAGATTATAAAATTATAGGTAGCAAAGTGGAGAGACTAACCTATAATTACAAATTGAATAATCAATTTCTCCAAAGACTTGTTTGCCCTCAAAACCGCTAATTTGATTTGATTACAGAAATAAGGGTTTACTGAAGAAGAGGATAATGGTGGATACTCTCACACACACACTAATATGAAGATAACTTCCTTCATTTAAATAGACTTGATGAAAGAGTTACTTGGAGATTAAGAAATTTAATTGTCCAATTATCTTGAAATGTTTTCAAATATCAATGATTTGGTTTCTATGCAAATGGATAATGGTGATCTTGGTTTCTGTAATTTTCCTTACTTGAATAAATCTCCATCAGCAACCTTTTCTTTCTTCATATAACAAATTCTTTGATTAATTAATTGATTAGCTAATTAATTAGTTTTCTTTCTTAAAAATCAATCTCACATAACTTTCCACTTTTCTTTTCCATATATAACCTAATTGACTAATAGGATCAATTAGCTAAATTATTTTCTTCTTTGGCAAATATTTGAATCATCTAAATTTAACAAAATATTCTATTTGATTTAGATACAATAACTCATATAAGCCTTTTAGTGAATTGTTATGCGATTGTTATCTAATCATAATATGTACGAAACCTCTTAGCTCCCCTAACAACCATGAATTAATAATTCTTCATCATATAGAGAGCAGTACATACACTAGTCTTGTAGGTGCACCAATATCCCGTCCTCGAAGCACCTATGGCTAGAAACATTTAAGAATAAGTGTTTGTTCAAACAAGCTAATACTCATGGTAATGAATTCTTTCATAACTACAATCTACAAAACTCTTTGTCAAAGTTAATTCTACTTGTATGTTAAAATATGATCATAAAATGATGCATATATCAATATAAAAACACATACAATAGAAACAAAACCAAAAGGCATGGTATTCCAAACAAGATTTATATAATAGTGAATCACATTATCCAGAATTATATAATTACTCCGACGGAACCCCTTAACTCTACCAAGCTATAATTTAACGACTAAAGTACAAAACTAATCAAAATGTGCATCATATGATAAATCATACTTTAAATCAATCCAAACACTAACAATTCTATATTATATCAAAATACTGCAATGGAACATTCAGTCATATGGTGGTTGAGAAAGGATTTAAATAAGATCCACCCTCCCTTATCATTGGGCATGGCAACATCTTTAATTTTCCTTTTACTTGTCCTTTTTATCTAAGTCTGGCTATTATCTCCTTATCTTTCCCAGTTTTTATATTATTTCTCAATGTATCCATCTTTTGAATTTGAGTTTGGAAAATCCTAAAGATACGCGTAGGATATCATACCACTCTTAAGCTTCTTACCGAAGTTTGAATTTCATTACTCAACTATGAAAATTCACTTTCCCCTCGAGACCAAATAATATCCCTTGCAGATACGATGGTGAAATTCAAAAAGAAAGGGGAATGTAATGACGTACAGGTTAACACATAAGAAACTAGTTTAAGTGTGATTTGCAAACCATTAACAAGTAGGACCTATTGTCAACTTCATTATGTAGAACCTTTTTTAAGTTGAATAAAATGACATATAAAAGATTAGAATTAGAAATAGAGAGATATGAATTTTAGAAGGAAAACATTGTTTTAAGAAGCTTTTGGTCTTTGGGAGATAGTTTGGCATAATAGCCATTAACTCATTTATCATGAATATATGTTAGGATGATTGTTAGGTGATAGATAAATGAATATAATGTGATATTATAAGTTAGAACTTATGATCAAATGTAGGTAGCTTATGTTTGTGTTGTTTTCGTGATGTTATAGGTATAATATGGTCTACTATATTCTTCCATTGCATGTATATGCTAGAGGTTGATTTTTACAATTGGACGATGTTTTTTTTCTTACTAGGATTGCCTTTGCATTTTTGGAAGAAAGTTAAAATAAAGAATTCACAAAATAGATAAGAATAAGGGTGGTTGTCGAAAGGGAAAAGGGTGACCAAGGATGGGTATAAGGGCTAGCCATAATGTGTGTGTCTAATCAGGTGCGCTAAACGGAGGGGTAGAAAGGGTAAATTTCAAAAACATCCATTTCATTCATTATGCACTAGATATTTATAACGTGTTACCATGAATAACATAATTTATATTAAAAAATATTTAATATTTTATTTTATATGACAAGATTTGTTTTGAATTAAAATTAATTTTTATTATAATCATTTTGATTAAATTATATATAACATATATAACGAGCATCATACATCCATTATTATATTATAATACAGTCTTGGTAATATGTATATCATAAAGTATATATAATTTTCGACCTATTTATGATCATTAATACACACACAGAGTTTATTAATATATTTGACTAATTGTAAATTTTATAATAATTAATATAAATATAGAAAATCTAATAAATATTATTATAATACATAAAAAAGTATTTTTTATTTTTTTGATCAAGAAAATATTTTTTAGATTAATTTTTTATTTTAAAATAAATTTAAATATATTTAAAGAGTTCAAAAATTATTATAATTAATATATTTATGATAAAAGTCAAAAAATATTAAAATGCACAAAATTTATTATCTTATATTTAAGATTCGAAAAATAATTTTTAGGTTATTTTATTAATTTTGATATGTTTGACTAGTTCCAATATTTATAATAATTAATATATCCAAAATAAAATAAAAATAAAAATATCTTTATATACCTACATAATATCAAGGTTTTTCCTAAACTAAGAATTCTTTTCTCTAATTGATTTATTACTTTGTTTAATTATTTAAATCTATTTTTAATATATACCATTATTTCCAAAATTCATAATAATTAAAATAATGACGCTAAAATTCAAATTAAATTATCAAAGTGTTCAAAAAACTATGTAGTAATTTTCTATATCGATTTTTCTCTAATATATATTTATGTTTAAACGAATTGCAAAAACTAACTAAATATCTATATAATTATTAAAATTTGGAAAATAATATAAATATATGTCAAATAATATTTTTTTTAATAAAATAATTTTATGTTGAAGATAAAATATGGATTTTTATTTTTATAATTATATTTTTCGGATTATAATGCGATGTAGTATAATACAACATGTATTAAAAATATTAAAAGCATTTTTTTTAATTTTATTGTTGAGGCCAAAAATATTATGATAATAATGATGTAGAATAAATAATTAAATTAGGATATTTACCTTAATGAATGATATGGTTGCTTACATGTCGAGTTGCAAGCGATTTCCTATTTATAGAACTTCTTCATCTTGTCTGATTCACAAGATCAAACTATTAGCTTTGGCTCTCAAATAGAAGTATTAGGCTATTGAGATTGTTTATTAAATGAGAGAAAAGCCCTTAGGGCTAATAAGGCCAAATATATTAAAAAAATATCCAACCTTATCTTTTTCTATAAGCTTTTACCTCAGCACCTAATTACAATACACATAAAAATTATGTATGTTGGTCAATCAAGACCAAGTGGATCAGCCATATATATTTTTAATTAATAAAAAATTTGGCTGTAGTTATTAGCAATTAATAATTACTAAATTATTATTTTAGCTTTATTTAATTAATTGAGAAAAATATAACACTTTGTATATAATTTATAATTATAACGCTACCATAATAATTGAAAACCTCCAAATACTAATTAATATAACATTTGTATTGATTTCCCCTATTTTAATTTATAATAATTATGTATTAATTCGATTGAGCTAAATTCGAAAATATGTTGATAACTATATTTGTGTGACTCCATTGTGTGAACTTAATCCTCAATAATATTTAAACATTTTAAATATTAAAGTCTACACAGACTTTAATGAAGCATAGTAGTGGACATAGGTTTAGTTGCATACAAATCATCTTAGTGAAATCCTATTTCAAATCACTTAAGCTACACCTTAAGCAATGATATTTTATGCATGTTTTCTCTTCGTCATTACTATATCATTTACATATTTAGTGCTCGATCTGTGGTAAAAACTTCAATAATATCCATGATTAATTATGAAATCAAACATTAAAGTCTATGGTTCAATCCGATAGCATTTATCGATCAATCGATTTGCTTTGGTTAACGATTTTGGTTTTAAGTTGACTATCAATTACGGTGATAGTAATCTTCTATCTAAATAGCATGAATCCTCTCTTGAATAGTGTTTCACTTTAAGTGGTTCAACTTATACTCAAATATGGCCTTAAGATGACTGATGTCATGTGATTGATCATAATATAGTTTAAGCATATGAGATCCATAGTATTCTCGAGTCAAAACGATAGTCGCACATTGTCACATGAGACCTATTTAACTTTATAACTATCTTATAGAAGGCTCTCGAAGGTTCTGTAATGTTCCAAATAACTACACGCATGTGACTCCTTGGAACCCCCAACGGTCATGAATAATTCATCATCCATCTTATGTGGTGCAGTACATACAATAGACTCAACGGTTGTATTGATATCCTGTTCTCTGCACATCCTGACTAGGAAGATTTAAGGATAAATATTACAAGAAAAGTGTCATAGGTCCCTGTTTTTGATGTTGTTATAAGAAAAGTCCCGGTAAATAAGAATATGTAAATTTAGTCCCTATTTTTTGAGAAATAGAAAATGCAAGGTGTTTTGCATTTTTCTGACAGAAAATGCAAGCAAGCTTGCAACTTTTTTACTATGAATTTTATTTTTTGAAAATTTTAAAACTTTTGAAAATTTTTAAAAATGCAAGTTAACTTGCGCTTTCTATCAGGAAAGCGCAAGCTAGTTTTCGCTTTTATTTTGAATTTTTTTGAAATTTTTGAACATTTTAAATTTTTAAAAAAAATGCAAGTTAACTTGATGGAAAGCGCAAGCTAGTTTGCGCTTTCTGATTTTAAAATTTTTAAAATTTTCGAAAAATTTAAAATGTTTGAAAAACGCAAGTTAACTTGCACTTTTTATCAGGAAAGCGCAAGCTAGTTTGCGCTTTTTGATTTTGAATTTTTTTTAAAAAAAATTGAAATTTTCAAAAAAATTTAAACTTTTGAAAAGCGCAAGTTAACTTGCACTTTCTATAAGGAAAGCGCAAGATAGTTTTCACTTTCTGATTTAGAAAAAAAAACAGGGACTTAATTTATATACTCATTATCATAAGGACTTTTCTTACAACAACATGAAAAATAGGGACCTTCCGTGCAAAACCCCTAAATATTATTTGGTATAATTCAATATGCATGGTTACAAACACATTCATAACTACAATCGATTACTATGCAGATTATGAGGTACGAATATTTGCAAGTTTGCTTTGCTATACATCCTTTGAGTATTTAACAGAGATGTTATAACTTGATCAAAGATTTGCGTGTATTTTTTGTGATCGAATTCCACCAATAAATTGTGCCATCAATATATTTCTTCTCAACAATGCAAAAAAAAATTTAGTCTGAATAAAAGTATCACACTCTACCCAAGCACATTTCATATTATAGCATTTATTTTTCATTTGGAAATATTGCAATCGAGGTCTAATTGCTCGTTAAAAGTCATTACAACTAGTTGGTACCATAAACCAACATTTCCCTATCGAATTGGCAGCAATTCCGTGCAAATGTATATAAAAGCCTCATCCCTCTCTGAAGTTCAATTGTCTATTAGTTGCGATGAATTTGAGTGTGATATTTCGAAAAATCATAACTTAAAAAATCATACCTCAAGAAATCACTACTATTTTATAGATTAGATAATATTAAACACGAATATGTAAAAATAACAACAATGATAACTAATAAATCTTCTGCTGAATGTGGTACTAAAAAATGGCGTTTTGACTTATTTTATTGTAAAGAGGAAAGGAGGAGCTAGCGCATAACTAGGAAAGATACAATGTCGTAAGACGTGTTTGAAGACACTGTGCATATTCCAATGGTTTCCTCTAATGGATCAAATTCATCATTTCATCCATTTCCACATCAAACGTGTCGAATGTTCTGACACCAAGCGAACGGTGACAGAGCAAAACTTGACTACATATGTTTGTATATGCTACTGTGGATCCATATCAATGACCAAATTATTGAGATCAATGGGTTAAAATTATGTATTCTAAAATCTCCAACCTTATGTGATTATAATGTAATATCAAATGCCACATGGTTAGTTAATGTTTTATATTTAATTTTGTATATCCAATAGTATTCAAACTAAATGTAAAGATGATATATCTAGATTTTTACTAGAAAATGTGAAAGGGAATGTCTAGTAGTAGACATTCTACTTCACAACGTCTATTAGTAGGCATGCACCACTAATATGATGATACATAAAAGAATTAATCAATATTATTTCTTTTTCTACAATTGCATTGGAGAAAAAGTTATAATTTCGTGATTTCAAATTAAGTCACTCGGCATGTTTTTTTAGTACCAAACAACCATGCCATTTAGTTAATTTATGCCGCTCTTAACTTTATTTTTCTACACTAAGAGTGCATCCGCGGACAAATTAAATTAGAGTTAGTGGTTGTGGCGTTCGTGGACAAAAATTTGATTAGCCGGATAAGAAGTATCTATTTTTTATTTGTATGGTGTTTATTTTTTATTAGCAACAATTATTAATCAGTAATCATTAATCATTAACTAATAGATTTAATTAATAAATATTTCATATTTAATATTTAACAAGCAATAGTAGAAGTTCAAATACAATTTCTGAGTGCCCTATTTAAATAAAGTATCATTCTTGTTAAAAAAAATTAAATTCAAACACCTACTACAAATTTAGACGTAGAATATTCATAAAAAATTATAACTAAAGATGATATTGTGCGATAAGATGCGAACAATCTCAAGAACCATTGTTGGACCGTTGATTTCCAACACTGACGTAACCAAGTCTAATTTCACCGGCTCCGACATCACGATACTAGTAGTAGCTATGTCCTGGTAAGCTAAGTAACCCATATCACGAAGTTTTGTCATAACTTCCTTCTACCGGTCAGCGATTGTAAGAGCGGGAGTAGTGAAAGGTCCAACACCACCCCAACGCTTGGTCTTTCCACTAGGCAAGTTGTTTACAATAGAATGAGACCGGGGGAAGGGGGTCTGCAACGTGTCTTCTAGAGTGAAAGATAAGTCGTCAAACTGATGCGGATCAGTACTATCTAGTCCCATCGTTTTCTCTTCCATACCCTTATCACCCTCTGTCGTCTGTCCAGACGCACAACTTTATTGTAGGACAAAAATGGAGGGATGGTGAAATCAATCTAGTTGCAGAGCGGACATGTTTTGTCAACCAGATGCCCATGGTAGATAATCCATCATCTCCCAGCCTATTTGAGAATGAACTCTAAGAGTATTCAGAAACAGAACATCCCATGCTACTTTTGCTCGGCCTCAGAAATCATCATCACCAGCGATGACTTTCCTATAAGCCTTCCAAGCAGCTCCCTCCGCCATTATCAAATTTTGACAACGATGGCAAAGTCTGACATGGTTATCCATTTGCGAATGATGACATGAACAATGGACTCCTATGGCATAGTGGTCGAGCGGATATTTTCGGACACTAGACAAGAATTCGATCTTCTTTCCGAATCGAAAAAGTGAGTGCAATAGAAAGTAAGTATTCACGAATTTGGACATTTTGATTTTTGAACATTCTTGAATGAGTTTTTTTGCGGACGAGACATAAAATGATGAAGCCATTTTGTTATAGGTTATAACATAGAGAAAAATACGAGTTTTGATATGTTTTTCCTAGTGGCTCTCGTCCAGTAATAGAAATTACGTTTGATAACATGTTATGTCTTGCTCAACCACGGTAATCTTGATAACTAAAACTCTTTGCGTTAAAACGCTAACGTACAAGAGAGGTTCAAATCTTTCCATGATTGTTTTGCGTGTTCGTGAACGCACCTTGTTAATGATTGGACGCTTGTTTTGAAGTTTAAAGCGCAAAAGATCTGGTTAGAATATCTAAATCTATGGATGAATTAGTATGAGACGGCAAACCTTTGGACAATTAAACAAAACAAAAGGGTATTATGGGTATTCACAGTAATCCGCTGTATTCATGTCAGCATTCAGCAGTTGGATAAATCTGCAAAATTACCCAAAAAGAGGAGAAAAGAAAAACTAAAAAAGGGAGCAATTCTTCGGAAAAACACGAAGACAAAATTAATTGCATACAGAAGTAATGGAGGAGATGAAGGAATGGTGTCAACTTATACCCAAAATAGAGCTCCATGCTCATCTCAATGGTTCCATTAGAGATTCTACTCTTTTGTAAATTTTATCACTTATTTAAATTATTATTATATTATTGTTATCAGTGTTGGTTACAGTTGTAAGATACCCCTCAATTACTTCATTTTCTTAATATAATTTTCATAGTTGTTAGTTTTTGAAATATTATATTTGTTTTCAGAGTTAGCGTACCATATTTTTATTTTGACTTGTAAGTCTTGAACTCATTGTTTACCAGAAAAAAAGAATATAATTTATTTTATTTTATTGTTAAATGAAGTCGTATTGTATCTGTATTGAACAATGATGCAACATAGAGTTTTAGATAATATTAATAATTGATTTTATTGAATGTATTTACCTATAACGAGAGGGGTGGTTTATAAACTTTGTTTTGTTTGTGATTTCACCCTTTTCAAGAGAACGGTCTTGATGGGACTTAATACTTCAGGTCATAATACTTGCACCTGGTAGAATCATAATAATTGGCGTTTAATACTTCAGGCCACTTGAAATTTTTATAGCAACTTCAGTTCGTAATACTTGCATCTCTGAATCATAATATTTGTGATGAGAAATTTTTATAATGATAATATTAATGTGTTTATACCGCGGTACCTTTTGTTAACCCTGCTTCTTAGCATGAAATAAGTTATGTTTTATCCAGAGTGCTTCCACTAGTGTTTAGTAACTCTTTTTCATAAAATAAAAAACAAATAAATAAAAACTCGAGAAAATTTTTTGGTCACTTTATAGCAACTTCATGTCACTATATTTGCATCTCTGAATCATAATATATATGTGATGAGAAATTTTTATACTGATAATATTAATGTGTTTATACTACGATACCTTTTGTTAACCCTACTTCTTAGCATGAAATTGCTTATGTTTTATTGAAAGTGCTTCCACTAGTGTTTGGTAACTCTTCTTCTTAACAAAAAAACTAGAGAAAATCCTTTACTATCAAAAAACTTTTGGAAAAAGGGCATTGTTTGAATAGTTAGCAATATGAGGTTACAGTGTTATGTTAAGTCAAAAGTGTTACTTAAGTAATTAAATGTATGATTTACAGTATTTTTTTTCGATTCCCAGGGAACTTGCAAAAGTATTGGGTGAAAAAGGTGTCATCGTTTTTGAAGATGTAAAGGATGTGATAATGAAATGTATGTATACATAATAATAACATCTTCTTCAGTATCTTAATTCTTAATTGTAGTAGCTCAGCAGTTGATTTTATGTTAACAAAATTTCAACCAGCCACTCCCCGTTGTTGGTTGGAACTCTACAAGTTCTAAACCAATATAATATGCTTACACCATATCTATAAGCTATTTATGAACATGAATAAGCACGAGTACTCACGTGCAGATCAAGGATAAATGGAAAAAACAATTTTGACTTTAATAACCTGTAATTCCATTGAAAATATCACGCCTATTCTTATGAATGAGGGGAAACTTGGAGTGTGTCTTGCTTTGGAGCAAAAAAAATACCAGAGGCTTTCTGAATTAACCCATAAATTACTTTCTGAGATTGTTAATAATAAGAACAATCGATATAATTTTGCAAGGATGTGGTAGCAAAGTTCTTAGTGCTCAGGCCATGTTAACAGTCTCATTTTCATTTTCGTCTTTTTGTAAGTACCAGATTCCTTCTTAAACTCTTGAGTATCACTTGGTTGTTCTTACTGTTCTCTTTAAATCTAATGCAGTTGGTCGATCTTTACCTGAATGCTTTCAACTATTTGATCTTTATCATATACTTGCAACTGATCATGATACGGTAGCTAGAATCAGTAAAGAAACTATTGAAGATTTTGCAGCTGAAAACGTTGTTTATCTAGAGCTTAGAACAACCCCAAAGGTAATACAACCATCTTCATGTGGTACAATAATGTGGGTTAAATTGAAGGTTCACATGGTTGCAATTTATGGTTACTTGAGTACTTGCACTTGATTAGGTACGATGTACCACAAATTGAAATGAAAATAACGATTGTGTTGCATAGGGAGTTATTTGTGCTATATTATATGTAATTCCGAGAAAGTATAAAGTGACATTTTCAGATATTTTTCATGTCATCACAGGAAGAATTTTATGCATTATTCCATTCAGATGCCATAGTTGAAGTATAACATGGTTTCCAGTCATATATATCCAATAGTAAAATTGCTTCTGCAATCCAGTAAATAAGTTCATCTGAATTTTACATCCTTTTATTTTATTTTATTCTTCAATAGAACAATCAAGCCAAAGGGATGACAAAGCGCTCTTATATAGAAGCAGTTATTAATGGTATAAGGTCAGTTGATACTGTTGATGTTACTTTCGTTGCTTCTGATGTTATAAATGGAAACTCAATCAAATCTGGACCGAAGAATGGTATATGTTTGAATGAGAAGAAGAAAATATATGTTCGTCTCCTTTTAAGCATTGATCGGCGTGAGACTACTGAAGCAGCACTGGAGACTGTACGTCTCCGTCTTAACTATCGTTTCAATCCTTTTTATATTTGAATTCCGCTTGTTTTGATTAGCTTTTTTCGGTAAATTCAATAATCGCAGGTTAATCTGGCACTGGAATTGAAGGATATGGGAGTAGTTGGCATTGATCTATCTGGAAATCCTGTAGTAGGAGAATGGTATGTCAGACATCAGATTCAGTTTATCTTTCTGTTTAGATGAAGTTTTTTCTATATAAAAAATAATATATAAAAAATTAAAAAAAAAATGAAAATAAGAAAAGGGAAGATGTTGAATTATTAACTCATACACAATGATGGGGCACTTCTGTAATTAAAAAATGGTGCTGCGACTGTAAACAAAACAATCAAACATATGCGCATTCAACCAAACATGAAATATAAAAACTGACTTAAATTTACCGTACTAGATTGAACCTGTTGATTCAATTGTTATCTTACATGTTTTAGGAAAACGTTCCTCCCAGCACTTGAGTATGCCAAGGAACAAGGTCTACCTATTACACTTCATTGTGGTGAGGTACGTAAGAATATATGTAACATCCAGATTATATTTTATTTCGTTGAGTCATGTAAAAGCCTCTGTAGATATTGATCTTTGCTTTGTTTACTGAATAAATGTTGGATACTAACCTCCCTTTATTATTTTTTCTCCAGACTTTTTTACACACTTAGCATAAATAACTTTTTACTACTCTAGTTAGAGCATGAAATTTTCTACTCTATTTCTATTAGCTTGACAACTTTCCTAACTTTATGTATACATGAAACCCCTCAATATTCCATAAATTTCCAAATCATCGCTAGTTTTATGGACAATAATGGACTTCATGACAACTTTCTTAATTTGGAGCTGCCTTTTCCCAATGTCAATTGAAGCAGCAAAATTTTCTCATCTTAGTATATTATACAATTAGGATCCTTGAAAAATATATTCCGCCAGAATTTCCATTGGCAGCCTTTTCATCTATCTTCTGATATAAACAGTTTTCTCGAGTAAGTTTATCTAATCAGCATTCAGAACAGCTAATTAGCTTAATATCATAAATTTAGTGTTTGTAGGTACCTAACAAGAAGGAAATTCAAGCAATGCTGGATATTTCTCCCCAAAGGATCGGTCATGCTTGTTTTCTTGAAGATGAAGAGTGGGAAAGAGTTAAAGCTTTGAGGATACCGGTATATCTTATTTCTTATATTCTCAATCTATATTCTCTTATATTCTCACTCTATATTCTTGTGACTCACTTCATATTTGTACTTTACTCTGATAATTTATTCACAGATTGAGATATGCTTGACTTCCAATCTTCGAACAGAGCGACTTGAGTCCATAGATTATCATCATTTCGGTTAGTTCTTTTGATTTTTGTATCTGTGGAATACTTATAATGACTTGATAAAGAAGGCGTTGTCAAATAATTATTCATGAGGTTCGATCACTGTGATTTTGATCTAGCAAATGAAAAGTTTCACCTGAACTATCATCAGTGGTTCAACTCAAAATTTTATAACTTATTTTAGGATTTGCAACATAGTAAGGGAAGCTGCAGACTTGCAACATTAATAACCCAACAGCAATAACAATGTGATCACAAAACAGTTTACTGCCTAGATGTTATATAAATGCACAGTTCATTTTGCTTTTGCACCTACAAGTTTCTTAATCAAAACCCTTGTATTCTACAAATAAGTTGCATGATTCATGTTAGATGCTAAGTTAGGATAATACATAATTATTCTTGCCGGATATCTTTGTGCATATCAAAACTTTATGACTTCCTTTCTATTCCACCTGTGCACCAAACAAAGATAGGAATACACAAGGTAAAACATCAAACAAAGATGCATTTCATATTTCTGATTTTTTCTTCTTCAACTTAATTATCAATGCATGAATAATTTCTACAGATGATCTATACAAATCAAAGCATCCAATTTCCCTGTGTACCGATGATCGAGGCCTTTTCTCAACAACTTTATCTTATGAATACTACCTGGCTGCTTCGACGTTTGGTATGCGGTTACTTCACTATATTATATTCTAAATTATATCTGATCCAGTTAATAAAAGTAAAAATATGATCCAAGCCACTTAGAAGTTAGAACATTCTAAGTTCAATTCTTTTGAGGGATATTTTGCATAATCACTCATACTAATCATAATATTTGATTTAACCCGATTGTTCTTACTAAACTTACCGATAGAAGTCCAAAGCAGGAACAAATAAAGAGATTGAAACAGGAAAAGCAGCCAATTAAGGAATCCTCTGTACTTTGAAACAAGATGACAATGTGCTTTAAATATATATGAAATTTCATAAATATTATAGTATATATTTAGTGTTTATGTTTTGTTTACTAAAATGTTAGTACTAAATAATATTTTGACATTCAATTCCAGTATATTAATTAAACAACATATTATATACCAGCATTTTTTTTGGAATCTCAATAAATCAGGCTTTGCCGGCAACAGCTGGGGGTACACAAGAAGGTCCGCCACAACTGCATCCCCAATTTAAGTCAGCCCTTTCGGACAACTCAGTGCGGTTGCCAAGAATCGAATCCTCTCCTTTCTATGAGGGAGTCGGATGCTCCTGCCAACTAATTAAGCCTGCAGACAATTATATACCAGCATTGCATTCAAAATAAAATAAAAAGTATTCCACGTTCCATTCAAAATAAAAAATTAGGAAAAAAAGATGGGTGTGATGTAAAAATTATCTACTTTTATTTCCACCTTTTTTTTTTTTGAAAACCCAGGAGAACCCGGCGGGCCGGTAAACTCCTGAGGAAGGTATAGTAAAGCCGTCCGCTGATCCAAGCCCCCATACCCCGGGTAAATTTATATAGGATAGGGAAGTGCATGGTAGGAATCGAACCTAGGTCTTTTTACCAGAACCCAAGCCTCCTTTCCACTGCGCCGCACCTACGGACTTTCCACCTCTTTTTTGGTTTCATTTGGAAACTAGAATTTTTATCAGAAACGTATCGGTAAAAAAAGATGTTCACATCTACGTAAAGTGAGAACCGCAAACTGTTATTTCAACTAAGAAACATCGGTCTTGAAGATGGTTCCGACAAGGACTGTTGAAAGGTCTAGCAGGTTATCCATTGTAAATTTTAGCAAAGGAGGTAAATCTGATAAAATAAAATAAACATTTGAGGTTAAGTTTAATATTCTAATTAGGTTTTGTGACCCCCACCCAACCCTTCAAAAATAAATAATAAATAAATAAATTAAAGTATATTCCTTTTGTATAAATCCCCTTTGATAAATCTTGATTTTCTTAAATTCTGCAAAAAAGAAAAGAGAAATCTAAAAAGGCTTTATGTTTGTTTTTGTTCATTTCTGCATGTAAATCAAGTGTGTGTATATGGCAATAGTAGAATTTATTTACTGTGGCATGGAGTACAAAAGAGTGCATCAAATTATGAACAAGTTACATGTGTATTTTGCAACGAATTTATTTTTCTTTTTTAAAAGGTGTTAAAGTGCACCACGGTTCCTATTCCAAAATATCCATTCTTTACAATATTCTATTTTTGTTTGAAATGTACTAGAAGTTTAGAATATCCAAATATCCTAAAAGTTCAATTGGCAAAGCGCGACTGATACTATATAGTGAACCGTCCTTTGTTCACTTTATTTACTCAATACGAATATGTTATATTGGAGTGAGATTTTAGCTGTTCTAATTTGTTTTTGAACTGCGCAGTTTAAAACAGAAATCAAGGTGTCATAGCTTTGTCTGTTTTCACTATATGGAATATTAGATGTACTCATCTTTTAAAACATATTGCTGCTGCATGTTGGTTTATCCTATAATTTAAACAAAACTGTCTTTTTATTATTATTATTTGTTTGTTTGTTTGTTTGTTTTTTTTTTGCCATGAATTGTCACATTGAACATTCATAGGAGTTGTTCACTCCATTATTATCTAGTTGTTTTGGATTAGGACGAATGAAACAAGTTCAAGATGTTCGGAATGTTTGAGTTCCAGTTGAATGCATTTGATATATTATTTCAACCTTCATGTATTAGTTAATTATATTACTTGATTATGACATGAAGGACTTAACAAGGAGGAGATGATTGAGCTAGCTCGTAGTGCCATCAACTTCATATTTGAAGATGATGATGTAAAGCAATCTTTGAAAGAGATGTTTATGGATGCGGAGAAAAGGTTGCAGTGAGATATATGCTGCTTGTTTGGTCATATCTCTTGAACCTAAATAAGCAGCTTATTGGCTCCATTGAATAGAATTGAAATGGAATGTATCTTGACATTGCAAAATTGATGTTTAAGATTGACTTTCTGTACGTGTATTTTTGTCACCTTTTTTATTTCCTACCATGTATATGATTAATCAGTAACCAGGCGGTTGAATGAGTGTGGACTAAATGATAAATTGGTATAAACTGCACAGCTCTGTGTAACAAGTGATAACTTTATTCACATAGGAGGGATGCAGCTGCCTAGTTAAACTATGGAAATATTTGATGACTTTAAATATGATGATTTGACTTAGCAAAGTATATTTTGTAAATTGTATTTGCTGAATTTATATTTGATAAATGTGAATATAAAATATAAAATAGAATTTTGCATACAAATATATTTATACAAGTGAATTTTGTAGATGCAAGGATATATTTTTATGTAAACTGAGACGTACACGTATTATCAATCACTTTAATACAGAAGTGAGAGAAAAGGGAAAGAACAATCTCCATTTTCCATTAAAATTCCTACACAAAATTCTCTATCCGTCAAAAATTCAAAAGAGCACAACCATCGCGCATCAATTGAGGAGCTCGACCACATCAAATTCGGTTAAGGTTATGAAGCGAGGTAGAGATGAAATCAGTGGGTGGATGTTGTCGATTAATAGTGGTAGGAGGTTCAATTAGTGTTGAATTTGGATGATTTAAATATCTGTTAAAGAGAAAAAAGAAATTGATTAATTGATTCAATCAAATCAATTAATTTAGTTGGTATATGGAAGGATATTTTGAAGGAAATAAATTAATTAGTCAATTTGTTATATGAAGAAAGAAATTGCTAATGGAGATTCAATCAAGGAAAATTATGGAAACCAATCACCATTATCCATTTACGTAGAAATTAAATCATGGATATTTGGAACATAATCTGTAAATTATTTTTCTTAATCCCTAAGTAACTCCTTCATTGAGTCTATTTAAATGAAGGAATTACATCTTCATATGACAAGCAAGTGTAGTATCCACCATAATTCTCTCCTCTCTTGTACTCTTTTCGTTAATGAAATAAAAAGTTGTTGGGTCTCCGTGAACGTAGGATATTCATATCCGAACCACGTTAAATCTTCTGTCTCTTATTTCTGTTATTTTTCTGTGAGACTGCATAATTCTTTTTACTGTCATTGGTATCTAAATAGGCAATACTAGGTCTTGATTTGAAATCGCTTCCGCAGCGCACCGTGGTGTTGAATTGTTATCAATCATCAATTTTTCACTACAGTTTGCTATCAGAGCTAGTATTATTGTTCCTGTTTGGATATTAATGGCTACTTCTAGTAAGTCTGTTGGTAGATCTGGTGTCAATTATGGAGTAACACGTTTTGACGGAAAATGAGATTTTGGTACTTGGAAGATAAAGATGGAGGCTGTATTGAAGAAGGAGAAAACTTTTAAGATAATTTCTGCGCTTGAGAAGCTGAAAGAGTTAGATAGTGAAACTTTAGAAGAGATGGAAGATGAAGCTCTAACTACCATCCAGCTAAGTCTTTCAGATGAGGTTCTTAGAGAATTTTCTCAAAAGAAAACAGCAAAGGAATTATGGGATGCATTATCTGATGCATATCAGAACAAGTCTCTCACTAACAGAATAATTCTGCAACAACAACTCTATTCGTACAAAATGAAGCCTGGAGCTGATCTCATGGGGCATGTGGATGCCCTAACCACCTTAGTAATGAATTTGAAGGCAGCAGAAGTTGAAATTACAGATGAGGCTCAAGCAGTAATCCTTTTATGTTCCTTGCCTAAGGAGTACACTGCTTTTGTTAATTCTATGATTTATGGTCGTAGTAAAATTAGCCTATCTGATGTTAAAGCTAGACTTCATAATGAAGTGTTGAGGGATAGATTAGCAAGCACTAGTTTAGACAGTGATACAGAGGGCTTATCTGTTCAGAGAGGAAGAAGCCAAAGCAAGTCAAAATATGGTGGAGGTCGAAATAAATCAAGGTCCTAGTCTAGGGGGCCTAATAAATTGACTTGCAATTATTGTAAAAGGCCAGGGCACTTTGTAGCAACTTGTCCCAAGCTTGAAGGTAGAAGAAGAGACCCAAAGCAAGCTTCAGCATCTACCGTTGAGAAGTCAGATACAGAGAGTGATACCGATGTGTTTACAGCTTCTGGCTCTTCTAGGAAGAGCAACCTATGGCTGATTGATTCAGGCGCATCCTATCATATGACACCTGATAGGAACTGTTTCTCCACTTACCGTGAGATTGATGGAGGAGAAGTTCTGATGGGCAATGATGCTTCTTGTCGTATGATTGGTGTTGGTAGTGTGAAGGTTAGAATGTTTGACGGTGTTATTCGTACTATTACAGATGTTAGACATGTACCTGATTTGAGAAGAAGTTTGATATCTATTGGGGCTCTGAGTAGGCTTGGTTTGAAGATTGTAGTTGAAGGAGAGAAGATGAAAATATCAAAGGGTTCTATGATAGTTATGAAAGGAGTAAGGGCAGGAAATCTTTATCTTTTGAAGGGCACTACTGTAGTTGGCGAATCAACATCTGTTACTTCTGTTGATTCAGACTCTTCCAGATTATGGCATTTACGGATGGGTCACATTGGTGAATGCATGGATGAGTTGAGAAAGCGAGGTTTGATTGATGGTGTTCATCATTCAAAGCTTGGCTTTTGTGAAGAGTGTGTTCTTGGGAAGCAGACGAAGATTTCTTTTGGTACTGGAGAGCATAAGGCAAAGGCTGTCTTAGAGTATGTTCACACACATGTTTGGGGACCTTCCCCTTGCCCCTCCTTAGGTGGAGCCAGGTATTTCGTTTCATTTATAGATGATTTCTCTCGTAAAGTTTGGGTATATTTTCTACAGTCAAAGAGTGAAACTTTTGACAGGTTTCGAAAGTGGAAATCTACAGTTGAGAAGCAATCAGGAAAGAAATTGAAAGTTCTCCATTCAGATAACGGCGGTGAATTTGTATCACAGGAATTCATCGATTATTGTGAGTCTGAAGGTATTAAGAGGCATTACACCACACCTGGCGACCCTCAGTCTAATGGAGTTGCTGAAAGAATGAATCAGACATTATTGGAGAGAACTCGTTGCCTCAGATTGACTGCAAAGTTGAAAAAGGGATTTTGGGCAGAAGCTTTATCTATGGCGGCTTTCCTCATCAACCGCACACCTTCTACCGCCATAGACATGAAGATCCCAGAAGAAGTATGGAAGGAGAGCCTGTTAGCTATTCATTCCTCAAAGTGTTTGGTTGTCCAGCTTACGTACATGAGAGCAGAGGAAAGCTGGAACCTAGAGCTCGCAAGTGTATCTTTCTAGGTTATAGAAGAGGAGTGAAGGGATATAGATTGTGGTGTCCTATTAGCAGGAAGATTGTTACCAGCAGGCATGTGACTTTTAATGAGAAGGCTATGTTGAAGGTGGAGCCTTCCTCATCAGATGACAATGAGAGGACAAATGAAGAATACCAAACACAAAGTAAGTCATCTACTGTTCCTTTTCATAGAAATTCTGAAGGTGTTTCCGATGACACCGTGGTCGATGAGGAAAGTACAGAGATTAGTACAGAGGATCAGACTCAAGGTGGAGCTAGTTCAGAGATCAGACCTGTTAGACAGAAGAAGAAGCCTAATTGGCTTAATGATTTTGTTGGATTGAGCATCGAAGACATTGACTTTGATGACATGGCAACATATGCTTTGAATGTTGTCCATGACGAACCCAGAGATTATAGAGACGCTATTGCTTAAGTTGACAGTTCCAGTTGGTTAGTTGCTATGGAAGAGGAGATTGAATCTTTGCAGAAAAATCATACTTGGGATTTGGTGCCTCTTCTCACCAATAAGAGAGCTATTGGTTGTAAGTGGATCTATAGAGTAAAAGACGGCGGCGATGGAAATTTCAGATATAAAGCAAGGTTAGTAGCAAAGGGGTATGTTCAGAAAAAGGGAGTTGAGTATCATGACATTTTTGCTCCAGTTGTTAGGCATATCTCCATTCGCATTCTATTGGCATTAGTGGCTCATTATGATATGGAGTTGGAGCAACTAGATGTCAAAACCGCATTCTTGCATGGTGATCTGGATGAAGAAATTTATTTACGGCAACCGGAGGGGTTCATTGATAGTAGCATGCCTGACTATGTTTGTAAACTTAACAAATCTCCATATGGACTAAAACAGTCACCTAGACTATGGTATAAGAGATTTGATAAGTTTATGCTTTCACAAGGATATTCTAGAAGCTTCAAAGACCAGTGTGTTTATTTCAAGAGATGTGATAATGATTTAATATATCTGTTGTTATATGTTGATGATATGTTAATTGCATCTCGGAGTATGGTAAGAATTATGGAGTTGAAAACTGAACTTAGCAAGGAGTTTGATATGAAGGATTTGGGAAAAGCACAAAGAATATTGGGAATGGAGATTTGTAGAGATAGAAAGCGGAGAGAGTTAAGGCTCACTCAAACGCAGTACATCGAGAAAGTCCTCGCTCGATTTGGAATGGAGAAAGCCAAACCGGTTGGCACTCCATTAGGCTCTCATTTTAAGTTGTCAAAATACTTATCTCCCTCATCGGAAGAAGACAAGAGGTATATGGCTGATATACCTTATTCTAGTGCTGTTGGTAGTCTTATGTATGCGATGGTGTGCACAAGACCAGATTTGGCCCATGCAGTGGGTGTTGTGAGTCGATATATGTCTAACCCAGGCAAAGAGCATTGGCAAGCTGTGAAGTGGATTCTTAGATATCTTCGAGGCACTTCTTTGGTGGGCTTGTTATATGGTGGAGTGGATGGTGACATCTTTCTTAGAGGATACTGTGATTCTGATTATGCTGGGGATAGAGATGTTAGGAAGTCAGTGTCGGGCTATGTTTTTACACTTGGCATAGGCTCGATTTCATGGAGATCAAAGCTGCAGTCTATCGTAGCTTTATCGACTACCGAAGCAGAGTTGATATCGATTGTGGAAGCAACAAAAGAAGGATTATACTTACTTCAGTTGTTGGATGATTTTTCAATGGTGCAGCGGACAGTAGAGCTATTTTCAAACAGTCAGAGTGCGATTCATCTTGTAGAAAATCAAGCTTATAGTTCACGGACAAAGCACATTGATGTTAGAGGTTTCTTTCTTATGCTTGAGGAAGAACGAAGCAAGATCAAATTGTTGAAAGTGAGTACTTTGGATAATCCTTCAGATATGATGACAAAGTCACTTCCTAAGGTCAAGTTTGAGCATTGCTCAAACTTGATCAGTTTGATACCTGTTACTTGAGCGCCATGGGGCGCTAGACCCAACAACTTATATGTCGATTGCTTGATGATAAGATGATGAAGAGAGATTGTTATATTTGAATCAAGGTGGAGTGTTGAATTTGGATGATTCAAATATCTGTTAAAGAGAAAAAAGAAATTGATTAATTGATTCAATCAAATCAATTAATTTAGTTGGTATATGGAAGGATATTTTGAAGGAAATAAATTAATTAGTCAATTTGTTATATGAAGAAAGAAATTGCTAATGGAGATTCAATCAAGGAAAATTATGGAAACCAATCACCATTATCCATTTACGTAAAAATTAAATCATGGATATTTGGAACATAATCTGTAAATTATTTTTCTTAATCCCTAAGTAACTCCTTCATTGAGTCTATTTAAATGAAGGAATTACATCTTCATATGACAAGCAAGTGTAGTATCCACCATAATTCTCTCCTCTCTTGTACTCTTTTCTTTAATGAAATAAAAAGTTGTTGGGTCTCCGTGGACGAAGGATATTCATATCCGAACCACGTTAAATCTTCTGTCTCTTATTTCTGTTATTTTTCTGTGAGACTGCATAATTCTTTTTACTGTCATTGGTATCTAAATAGGCAATACTAGGTCTTGGTTTGAAATCGCTTCCGCAGCGCACCGTGGTGTTGAATTGTTATCAATCATCAATTTTTCACTACAATTAGCACTTGGTGAGTGAAACTCATGAATCCACACATATTAAATTGTTGGACTGACGTATGCAAGCGTATGATATGTAATTATTTGTATTAACAAGTAGGTTATAGATATTTATTTTAGAGTAAGTTTGGCTCACATCCCTAATAAGTTTCAAAATAGAGAAAACATCCTTTCTAAACTAAACTTACATTTCTGGTCCATATATTCAAATTTGTGCATGCAAAAAGACCCAAATACCCTTTTATGTTTTTAACATTTCAAACGCGTATAACTTTATGTAGAAAAATCGGATCAACATACTGTTTCCACCAAAAAATCACAAAATTTATGATCTTTAAAATGAGATCCATTGTTGATACCAAAAATTCAAATTTGTAGTAAATGTGCAATTATTTCATATATTTGCAGACAATTCAGCAAATTTTGAACACTTTCGATTTTTTTTTTCAAATTTACAACATTTGCAAATAATTGCAGACATTTCTACAACTATATGCTATAGTTGCAAAAATGTCTGCAAATGAGTTGTAGACATTTCTGCAACTATTGTGTATAATTGCAGTTTTCCATTGAAATCGAGAAAGCTGAGCTCGCCATTGAAGAAGAAGATGAAATCAAGAAACATAAGTTCGCCAATGAAGAAGAAGATGAAATCAAGAAAGATAAATTCGTTATTAAAATCAATCGTGCAAGAAGCGGAGGGGTATTTCAGGGAAAAAAACAGCCGAAATGAAAAAACAGGGACTTGCAAAGTATGTTTTCTTGCGGGAGGAGTTTTAGTGAATTAAGTTTGCTTATAGGGATGCGTGCGTAATATTCACTTTATTTTAATCTTCATGGGTGCTGTATGAGTGGGAATGCATCATTGTCGATACTGCGATAAATCGTGTATTGTAAACGTATTAAATTTGCATAAGATGATGTATCTAATAGGGTTTAAGGTATGCTTTAAAGGTAATTATGTGATATGATTACATAAACTAGATCTTATGAGATATTTTGTTCGAGATCTACTATACGTAAGCATACATAATATCAAGAGTATATTATAACATATAAGTACAGATCCATAAGACATCATGTTTAGTCGATCGCAGTTATGGAAGTGTGCAATCACGAGTATTAGATCCGTAAATAAACATAAACATTTATCTTTGAATGTTCTCAATCAAACAGTGTACGTAACGTTATCCATACAATGGACAGTGATTTACTCGTAATTGTTGTAGTAACGACAATGAGATGGGCTAGAGCGAGCTTTTCACATTCCATACTCATCTTGAGTATGTTAAACTTCATCCAGACTCGTCCTATATATCCGGTACGGGTTTGAAATGTTTGCCCTACGCAGAACCCACATGGGTAAGGGTAAGGGTAAGACCCGACCCTCGTCAGGACTCGATGTTGCTCTGTATATTCTGCATAGAAATTCTAGCAGTTGACATATAATCTTCTATTTACATATAGGAAAGATAGTCATTAAGTAGTACATCAAATATAAATTACTATGAGCTTACAATGACAAAGAAAAATAACTTAAAACTAAGTGTTTAGTTACAATATAAAAAACATAGATTTTGTTATACAATTAACAACAATGTAGGTTAGTACTAACAAAATACTGGAACTTACTGAGTAAAACATTGTAATATTAATGTTATAGCCACTTTGTTTATATAGATCAATAAATAATCATTATCATAGTTAAGTGATATTATGATATCTCAAAAAAAAAACAAGTCAGGTTGGGGTGGATTTGTCAAGGCCTAATCCAACCTTGGACTTGATGCTCTCAAGAGCGGATCATGGATCTACCAATCACGATGACCAATGTGGTCGGTCTAAGTGCATGAAAACATGGGAGGGTATACTAGGTTCAAACCCTATACTAATTCCAGTGTCATCCCTAGACTGTTGGGGGGTACCTATAGGTTATGTACTTGTAGTTGTTTAGAACAATTATCTAAAAATTCCCCGAGTGTCTTCTATAGGTTAATGTATTTAAGTCAAATAGAAAATCTCACATGAAGATATGAAGTAGTCTTTTGACTTCTGAGTATTATGGATTTTACAAGTGAAGACATTACTTCGATCATCGGCAATTACGTTGTACTGGTTTAAGTTACGACCATAGTTGGGTATGTGTTGAAGTTTGTGAAGAGAAATACTACTCAAGAGATGATCCGTCTCCTTCGACATAGAAGGTTGGTGTCACAATAACTGGAATTTTAAACGAAGTCATAAATTCCTGGCCAAAGTAATATAACTAATTGATGAATGTTACAGGACTGAACAAAGTGATTTCAAAGGTCAAATTTCGCTATTAATTATGGACTTTATTAGATTATTTTAACTGATCGTACTCCAGACGTCTAAGTGGCACAATGTTGACAAAAAGAAATAACTTGCACAATATTTCATTTCTTAAGGGTATAACTTAAAATGATATTTCTAAATGATTTGTAAGCATCTGACCTCAAGTTCACTACTTTATTCAAAAAGTCCATACAAGCTGTAATATATAAATTGTTCGAATATTATCATGGACTGAGTGTTACACCTAAGGATTGATAGAGTTAGGGGTATGCCCTAGGGTTAATTATCTAATATGTTACATATATCTAACTCGTTAACTAATCTTGTTCGAAATAAAGGTGTTTTCTTTCTATTATATACCTGATATAATGTGTTGTATTAATCAATCAATTTAACTAGAAGTATATTTAATAGAAAATCCATAAATGGTACAATTTCTGGTAGTAGTGACAAAGTGTTGTAACCATGAGCAATTTATCACAATGAAAACAAATATATCATTTTAAATGTTCTTAGTCAAGATGCATCGAGATCGGATCGACGTATCAATTGAGACTAGAATATGTAACGCTCTCTAAATGTTGGACAGTGTATTACTCATGAATGCTAGGGGCACCTAAGGGTTACGCACTGATAGTTATTGGATAACTATGGAACGACCCACTCGATAGTTTTCCGTTGGTTAATATAAATAAGGTCAAACAAAAAATATCGATGTGACTGATTTACATAGTTCTCTCGACTTGAGGATACCGTCGATCTTCAATATGAAAACTCC
This sequence comes from Allium fistulosum, assembly GCA_030737815.1. NCBI lineage: Eukaryota > Viridiplantae > Streptophyta > Magnoliopsida > Asparagales > Amaryllidaceae > Allium > Allium fistulosum. Next base: position 1,153,827,097 of record CM060901.1, read on the forward strand.
ACTTTAATTATAGTCAAATCATGGTATGACGTCCATTGAGTGACTATAGTTAGGTCGAATAGAAGTATTGGAAGTGAAGAACCATTCAAGAGAGGATTCATCTCCTTAGATATATGGGGTTAATATCACGGTCGACTCAAGTTAACTCAAAGTCAAAGTCTATGGTCATAGCATTTCGGTTAATAATAATTGTTATTATTTAATCAAGGACTTTGTGTTTGCACTATAGAGTTGAATATGGATGATATTGAAATTTTGACCATCACCAAATTCCATAAGTCCAAAGTGATATAGTTTTGACGAATAGAATTGGTGTAAAATAAATGTCACAACCGGGTAACACTTAATAATATAAAATTGGATTTAACTAAAACTAAGTAAGCGATAAATTTGGCCAAAATGTCACACCACTTGCTAAGTGACGTATGAACATTAACATTCGAATAGTTCGATGTTAACCGCTGACCGAATTAACACATAATGAGTCACACAACCGGAATGATGAATTCTCTTTAGACCAAATGATTTAATTATTTTATAATTGTTATAAATTAATTAATTAATTAATATTTATAAATATTAATTATACAATTTTGAATATGATTTGAGGAATAAATATTATTGTATATATTTATAATAGTTATGAATATATCGATTGATATGCGATATCGACAATCAGTTAAATTAGATTTAATTAATAATATTTATTTGGACTTAAACGGGTTGTTAGCCCATGATGTTAAGATGTTATTTCGACAGCAATAGGGCTTGTAGAAGGCGGCTAAAAAGGCTAGAGGGGTTTGGAGATGGATGGTTGAGATTTGATGGAAAATGGTATGAGATGTGGTCCATATTTCTTTCTATTTCTTACACTATAAAAGGACCCCTAACCTAATGCAAAAAGACTTTGTGGTTGCCATTTCCCATCATTACTGGCTGACCTAATCAACAAGGAGCTCCAATAAATTCATCTCAAATTAATCAAAATGTGAAAACTATTGGATAGTTAAAGGTCTACGATTCAAAGATTAGCAATCCGCTGAATCAAAAAGATTTCAAAGGAGGAAGAATTCACCATTACAAGGTGTGCTTAAGGACATTAGTATTAGGTATGTAATCATTATACTATATGATTTATAATTTCTAAATAACAATATATTATTCATATATAATATATATATTGATAGTTAGGTGATGATTATTATATGTATCAATGTTGTCGCGTACTAGATTGGTTATATGCATGTATTTATTAAAAAACACAATTTTTATGTAGATCTAAAGTGCACAGCCGCATATATTTTGTTTTTAATTATTATCATTTTATCAATTAATATATGAATATATTAATGTCTTTTAATTTTAATTCTATGACCTGAATATGTGTCTGTCATCATATCATGTAAATAATTGATCTATATGTTATAAATGCATATTTATAATATTTTAATTTTAATTTTTGAAACATAAATTATTTTATATGAATTATTTTATACGTATATTGATTTAATAATAATAAATAATAGTCTGTAATACATACATACATACATACACACATATATATATATATGTGTGCAAAATGATTTTAATTTTTTTTAATATATTTTGTATATCTACACACACACATATATGTATTATTTAAAATTGCAACACTATAATATATATGTATGTAAATAATTAATATTTTATATATAAGTAATATATATATATATAATTTTACATAGTTTTTAATATTTATATAAATAACAAATTTACATACATACTTATATTTGGACTATATTTAATACATATAGGATGAGCTAACATGTCTGCTATGATGTAAATCCCAACATTTATATACGAACATGTTATACCTTGCACACATTATTATGTTACACATGCACATACATACATATATGTGTACGATACATATATGTACTATTATATTTAATTAAATATAAATTAAATAAAATTCTATCTATTATTTGTAAATTTAAATGAAATAAGAGATTTTATTTAAATTAAATTTAGAAATGTTCTAAATAAATTAGACTTCATAGGCCCAATAAAGATCCAATAGGGGTAAATTTTTTGAAATTCACCCATATCCAGTGCGGGCTGGCCCAGTTCCAACAACGGTATTAGAGCCCAACAGCCTATGCGGTCTAAATTAGCCATGTTAGGGTTAACCATTAAGCTCACAACCCAAAGGTTTTCCCTAATAGAAAATGCCCAAATTTGAATTGGGTCTTGGGCTAATTTTCAAAATTGTTTGAAAATTAAAATAAAAGATCTTAAATTTAAAGTAAGATATACATATATTATAAAAGTTATAATATAGTAAAATTTTCAAGAGGTTTGAAGATATTAGATATTAATTTTGAAATTTTAAATTTATTAATAAAATTGATTAAATAATTAAATAAGTTAATTAATGAAAAATTATATACATGCATTATATATTTGTTATGATATTTTAACTTGTTTTAGATATCATAAGTATACATGTATATATAATATGATTTTTGAAATTAATATAATATAACTAAAATTGTTTAATTAAATACATTAATTAAAGGTTAATTAATGAAACAAATTAATTAAAGGTTAATTAATTAAATAAATTATTAAAGGTTAATTAATTAAATAAAAACACACATATATGAGATATACGTGTTATACTATAAAGGTTATAATATATAGTAAATATTTAATATAAATGTTATACTAAAATAATATAAAATTAATTAAATAAGATTTAATTAGTATTTATTATACATAAGGCTATTATATATGTAATATGAAATATAAAAGTTATATAACAAAAACTTATATAATATAAATGTATAATAAAAGTGGGATAGTAAGAAACCCAAAATATATTTAAGGAATAAATACATATGTAAATGTACGTATACCATGATTTCAGATGTGTCCGACACTTGAATCACGAGAGTAATTCATAAGAATTATATTATTTCATAAGTTGATATCACTCAATATTAAATATTAAAGATTATGAATCTTCAATATAATGTTGTCCTCTACTATATATATATATTAATAATTTCATGCATACTCCTTAGTTGTTGAGCAAACTTAAGTTGGGGATATTATGTGTAGTATTGTAAATATATTGAATAGACGAGGTAAGATAACCATATGTATTTGTTGAGTAGACTCAAGGTACATATACTATACTTAGGTCATCGCGATATGACAGGAACGAGTGAATAATTTCGTTTCGATTTGTTGAGCAGACTCAAAGTCGAAGCGAAATTAGGACAAGGTACCAAAGGGTTATGAGTTGTATATGATACAACCGATAATGAGTTATCTACCATTCGTGGAGCTATTACTTGTTGAGCAGACTCAAGGTCAGAATTCCAAGACGGATAAGTTCTAACACCTACTAGTGAAGTCGATAGACTTCTATGTTTGGCTAAGGGTTTGGTGAAATGTAACGACTTGGAATTTTATCGCTTTGATTTGCGAATATTTAATTTATTTTAAATATTCAATAAGGGTTTTAAATAATTAAATAACCCTCTTTTGATTTATAACTAATGGTAGACAATTCATTTTTTGATTTTGTTTACAAATATAGGTAATTCGAAGAAAAACAGAAAATGTGACTGTAAATCGCTTTTTGAATTTTCAGCATTTTATCGAACGACAAGTTGTAGAAAGTCATAATACCCTTGCATACTTTAAAACAACATTTGAATTGTTAGAGAAAAATATTTTTTATGTTAAGGTAAGTATAAATATAAGAATGATAATAAAAATTAAATATATTCAAATTTAAATATGAAATGATGGATGTGAAACTTTATGATTTCTTAAGTGGACAAATAAACAAAAGGTACATGAAATATTCAAATATCCACCATATTTTCTAAAGTTTGATATTTTGGTGGCTTTGAAACGATGGGAAGAAAGAAAATGTAAGAAAATGGTAGTATTGTCTTTTAATCCATTTCATTCATTTTCATTTTTACTCTTCATTTTCATTTCTATGCATTCTGACTTCCCTTTTCCACTTTTTCTACCTTTAAAAAAAACCTTCCCTTTTAAAGCTTAAAGTTTGAATTAAGTGGTGTAATTTAATTTGGGGTTGTTGCTTGGATAAAGCTTGGATTTATTTTGCATTTTCAAAAACAAATTAGAAAGACAAGATCACTAACCCTTGTTTGAAATGAATGTTGAATACTTTGTTAATAGCTTGATTTAAATAGGATACTCAAGCTTATGAAATTGTTTAATAATAAGAAAAAAAACTATATTTTGTCGATATTTTCTTTGAGAAAATAAAGATGGGTATGTTTGCTATAAAGGAAAAATATACACTGTGACGTAGGCTCACAAACACTACAGGCTTCTTCTTTGTTCTCTATTCAAAGAAATAAACACACACCCTCTTGTTCAAAAATCAATATCTCTCAAACCATAAGGAATTAGCAAATGCAACCAACTGTAAAGTTGTTCGTCTTAGGCCTTAGTTATTTTTCAAAATAATAGTTTGTCGTTCCATCGAGCATGGTGTCGGATTTTGATTTATTTCAGTGATGGTCGAAAAAATGTCAGATTTTCGATGATTTTGGGAGGTTGGGTTTGGCCGTGGTTGGTCGTTGTTTGTTTTCTGTTCATCTTGGCACTTTCGGCAAGCTAGTGTTTGAGGGTAGGAACGAAGGTGACTGGGAGCAGCCTTGGACCAAGGCGGAGTCGTGGGCGGTGGTGGCAGAAGCTCAAGTGGTCGGTGGGGATCTGGCGATGTTGATCTAGGGTTTTGGTTGTGACTTTGGGAATTGGACGGTGGCGAGAGGCTATCGATTTGGCCAAGGTATCGGTCGGAGGTGAGGAAACATGTGGCGGTACCGTTAGTAGTGGCTGCATGGATGATTGGTGGCTGAGGAGTTGGGTAAAGGTGGCGCGATCGAAGCAGGTGGTTCGGGTTTCAGAAACGCATGCTTTTTTTTAATTTAGGGCTTGGTGGTCGGAATCTGCTATGGTTGACCGTAGTTGATGGCGAACATGTGGATGGGTCGAGCGAGGGGCATGTAGTTGATGGGTAAGGTCGGCATAGTGATCGGGTGTCGGTGTCGCAGTGTTAGGTAATACACATGCACGTTCGTGCACAAAGACCTATGTTTGGGGAAGAAGCAGTTTTGATTTGGGATTCTTTTTGTTGGGAAGAGGGAATTGTATTTAGGTGTGGAAAGGTGAGCCTTAGGCTCAAGGTGATTGGGTGTTAGTTAATTTATTTTAAGTTTACTTAATTAACTAATAGTTTTAAACTTTGGAAGAGTGTAACGCATCCATTTTAGATCCGTTCAACTCACGGTTTCCTACACTAGACCCATTTTGACGAGTATAACACTTTAATAAAAATGATTTGTTTTAATATAGTATAATTTATTGATAAATTAATGCTGATTAAATATAATTACGTCATTTCAAATAATAACTCATTAATGACATCTGTTAGTTGGATAAAACACCGTTCCGCCATATTTAAAGTGAATAGATCATTTGGATATCTATTTAGCAGAAGAAATCCTCGTTTTGCTATTTTATAAATTTAGACAATTATTTCTATGCCAGTTGACTTGGATAAAGTAACGTATTATCTGTTTATTGATAATTATGGATTTTATTTACGTATATGTTGCTTATGTAATTACCAGTGATATGACTTGGAATGTTGAACTAAAATAAGCAGTAGCTTGTTTAAGTGCCACTGTGGTCGTTAAGCCTCTTCCCAAATTTTGTAAGGAAATGGATTTAAATTTACTTTAACTTTAAAATATTTTGAAATTAAGTGTTTTCTGTATGTAAATGGTTCGGTTAATATTATTTGTATTTTAATATTCTAAAGTTAACAAAATTTTAAACCATGATGCTTTAAAGTTAATTATTTATTTATTGTTTGAAAAAAAAATGGCACGAACAACCAATGGGAAGCAGAAAAGAATAAAAAGTGAAGACAAACAAATTAAAACAAGTAAGAAATAAACACAAGGAGACTTTTAGTTGTTCAGCAAACCGCAGCTTACGTTAACTTAATGATTTTATTACTTATCTTCTGAATTGGGGGCAGAAGTTCCTAGGGGTCGGTACAACTCTGACACTTAAATTTTTAGAATTACAAAAATATAGAGTAAAATAGAGCTAGAGCCAAAAGATCCTAAAAAATGAGCCATACTCCTCTATTTATAGAGGTAGGTAACCTAAAATCTTGCACAAAAGATCTTTGGGTCATTCTCCTTACTATAGACCAGTTCTCCATGAAAATAGGAGTGCCACATCATCAAATATTATGGGTCGGTATGAATCCATGGGTATGGGTCGGTACCGACCCCTAAGTTAGTCAAATTGCTCGCCTTCAACTCTTCGACTCATCTTATGGTTAACTTTGGGATTCCATAGTTGTTTGCATAACAATAGCTTGTTTCGGAGTCCAAATAACGGAGTTGCAGAAGAACAAATTTGTCGATTCAGAAGTTTATGGAGATTGATAGAACATTGCATGGAATCAACCAAACAACATTGGAAGTAGGGTTCTAGCATTAAGGAGGGGTCAAAGGCAGAAGGTTTGGAGGTGGTTTTATGGGTCGGTATCAACCCCTAAGGATGGGTCGGTACCGACCCCACACTATGAGGTTTTGGCTCTTGAATTATTGTAGTGGTTTAGTATTGTGTTGTGATCTTGGTTGTACTTTGGTTTTTTGGGTTTCGCTATCATCCCTCTGGGCGTCTTGCCTAGACAACTTCGAAATATGACTCATTGGGTTCGTCATATACTTCCTGGTTAAAAGGCGGGATACCACTGCCCCATAAAGCACGCCTTGCGAATTTAAGGTATGTTTTGTTTAAGAACAAATGTGAGGTCAATCTTTGATAGTTGAGCTCTCTGGCTACTTCAATCTTGGTGAATCATCTAGTTCCTTCGGATTCTCTTATCAATTATGGGCCGTTCCAGATCTGTCATAGCCTAAGACTCTAGACTCTGCCTAAGTGTTTTCTATACATCATCACAATTCTGATTTCATTCGAAGTTATCACATCACATATCAAAATCATCCGTGTTCATCCAGGATTTATCTGTTTAATTTTAATTTCAAGGTGTTAAAATCCTTATATCAAATCCATACATGTTCTAAGGTTTGATCTCTCCAGATTGTTTCAGATTCAGTTTTACGCATGATCTCTCCGAATCGTTTATTGAGTTCGTGGTCATTCATGGTCAATAGTTAAATCTGTGGTCTCTTCAGACCATTAATCAAATCCATGGTCCCTCCGGACCGTTAATCAAGTCAATAACCATTCAGGATCGATAATCAAATTTATGACCGTTTTGGGCCGATAACCAAAATCCATGGTCGTTCGGGGGCAAATAATCAAATCCAATGGCGTTTGAGGCTGACGGTCGTTCGGGGCCGATAATAAAATCCGTGGCCATTCGGGACTCTTACCGAGCCCAATCTGCTCGCTGTCCAGTGAGGGGACTCGATGACAAGCAAACCCATCCGCTCACTCGTTATCACGCTCAAGTGGGTTTTAATAATCAAATTCAAACATTTAAAACAACTTAAAGTCTAACATCAAGATAACTGCCTCGCCGGGCATTACACTCCAGCATCTAGCTTAGAGCGTGCATAGGAATCGTTCGGGATCCCATACACGAGTAAGTGGCTAGACTGTATTATTGCATTGCTTATTTAAAAGGAGAAATAGAGTGCGAGAACCAAACTTGATTCTCTGCCACCTTGATCAAGAGATGACTATCATTGACCTTGATCCAGGGCCATTTCCACTTGCTACGGTTGATGGCCGCTCCTGTTCCGCCACCGCTGTTCGATTTCTCACATACTGGTTTAATCGATTATCTCTGACCTGTTCCTTGATCAGATCCCATAGGTTCCTCTAGTCGTTTGTGTTATGCCCATTCAGCTCATGGAATAGCCAGTATTTCCTAGATGCCCTTTCATGCTCCGTGGGCTCTCTTCTTGTAGGTTTTCGATAGGGGATCCGCCCCTCGGTATCCAAATAAATCTGTTTTGGTGTTTTGTTTAAATCCGTGTAAGAAGAGAATCTCGGTTCTCTCCTTTGCCTCTTTGACCTTCAAAGTTATTGTCTATCTTTCGTTTTCTTTTATCCTTGCTAGATCCTACTCCGAGCGATCCTCCACCCTCCAAAGCATTAACCTCTTCCTCATCGGCCTCAGCATCCTCCTGGCATAGAAAACTTTCAGCCTCATGATAAAATTTCACAAGATCCCTTGGAGAATCCCGTTCCAGTGTGATCTTGAAATCCGTCTTAGCAGCTATTCCCAAACTGCAGCCATCAAAACTATCTGAAGGGTCTAGCTTATCGACCGCCGCAGCAGCCGCATTGAATCTTATCAAAAAACTCCTAAGGGTCTCTCTGGCCCTCTGTAACATCCCCTTACTTAGAGGCCCAAAAGTAACAACTACGGATGCTGCAGTCATCCATAGTTATTAATTCTCAGCGACCAAATAAGGCGGTGTTAGATTCATTGATACACAGAAACACACGAATATGGAAAAAATTTAAACTTCAACAAAATCATATTCCATATCAAAACATTTCCAATTCATTACATAATCCCACATTCGCAAATCATGTTCAAAGAAAATATATTTATTACAACATACGTGCAGAGCGACATATGAAGATGCCCCAAAGGATGATCAGAGTATATATAGGTAATATAACAAGTTTGCCATTACAAACAACACAGCGTAATCAAAAGAATAGAGAACTCTAAATAGCTATCACGCCTCCTGGACGTCTTCGGAAGCTTATCGTCTTAAGAGGTGTCTGAAAACCTCAACTCTCAAACTACTCAAAATCAATTGAGTACCCGAGAGTTTAAGGGGAAAACATAAACTTCGAGTCAGACATAAAGCATGGTATGAATAATAATCTACCATCTCATATCATTTAGATATCTAGTGAGACTATGCCGCTTAGCGGAACGCGTTTCCCCTCACTAGTATCTCAAAACCTTTATAAAACCATATACTGTGCTCTTGCATCCACAATGGTTAAAACCATTCAAAACAGTATAATATGATGATATGCAAAACAAATGAATCAATTCTGGATTACCCACCCCCATTCATTTTAGACTATCTGTCTCAAATATAGTTTATAGGATTACTATTAACCTATTAGTTTTCATGGGATGACTAATAACCAGTTAAACATTTAAAGACTCCCTGTCCAATTATATAGTTTTTATGGGATCGCTATGAACCTATTGGTAACTCCAATATTGCTCTTATCCTAGTTTTCATGGGTTGACTAGGAACCTGTTGTAACCCTAATATCCTTTGTTCCCTTTAGATTTCATGGGTTAACTAGAAACCTATTGACATCAGTCAATATTTCATCCGGATATAGTTTTCATGGGCTAACTACAAACCTACTGGCCCTGCCAGTATCCAATCATAGTATTCATGGGCTTACCATGAACCTGTCTATCTGACATCTTTCTTTACACATAGTTTTCATGGGCTAAATATGAACCTATCTATCTGACATCTTCTTTTATACATAGTTTTCATGGGCTAACTATGAACCTATTGGCCCCTGCCAATATCATACAGTTTTCATAGGCTTACTGTAAACCTATTGTCCCCTGCCAATATTTTTCCTTTATATGTTAGCATTCTATAGTCTGTTCTTCCTAACCTCCTGGATGCAATTCTACACATTCAGGAGTTTATTAAATTTATATTCACTATTGGGTTAACCTAACAGATTCTCCTACCCTTTATCCCCAAAATGCAGTTATGGATCCATTTAAAAGTGAATATATTCATATTTGAAGAAGCAAAATAACAACATAGCAATACTACTCCTGTGGGTTTAAATTTAACAAAGATGGCTTCTTCTTAAAATTGGAAGGTTGGAGTCGAAACCCCTTTCGAAACCATCACCTTTGAAACCCCTAACCCCTTTCGAAAGCTTTAGGAAGTGGCATAAACTTTATAAAACAAAACACCTTCCGACAGCATTGATATCTTCAATACCATCGGAAGGTTATGAAACGACAACAAGGTTTCGACTAGGTCGGTACCCTTTCTTTCAAAACATCAAAGAACCCAATTGAAAGTAAACTTTAATTTAATGACAACCCTTTCGAAATCTTTTAAAGACTCTTTCGAAACCAAAGGCTTCAACACTGTCGAAGGCTTAAAACAAAACATAGGCAGGCGCTTTTCATTTTAAAAACAAACCAAGGTTTCAACCTCTTAGAAAGCTATGCTTTCGACACCTTACCTTCCGCCTATCTCCAATCCACTGCGTACAATCATAGTGATACCTTGTGTACTGGTTTTGGCATAGTTGGTTTCGAAAAAGATGAAGGCGGAATCTACTATGTCGAAAGGTGCTTTCCTAAGTAGGCGGAACCACTTTTTTGAGCAAACCAGGTTTAATCCTTGTCTAAGTAAACTTCTCACTAACTAACCTACAATGTGTCAACACCAGATTGGTTGCCTTAACTTTTTCAAATTCTTTTTCAAAAATAACTGCAGCTAATCCAGATCTAAATTATGGTTAAGTTAATCAATTAAGCCCTTCCAATTTTTGCAAAGAAGTCCCTCTTCTAAAACAATTTATTTTGCATAGCAAATCACTTTGGAAAAATCCTCAACAATTCTAGAAATTCTCTTTAATCATGATATCTAACATATCAAAATTCCATACCTAAATTCTCAATATATTTTTCAAATAAATTATAAATACAAATAACCACATTTTCCTTTGAAAATTCATAATAATCTTTCTATAACTTGGAAATTTCTCAAAATTGAAACCCAACTTCAAAACATGTTTCTCATAACGTAAAGTTTTCCCATGGCATTTAAACATGATTAGATCTTGGTTTTGATCTAAAACCGTGCTAAAACACTTTTAAACAATTTCGTTTAAATCAAATAAATCATGAATCAAGCATATCATCATCCAATATATTATAAAAACGAATTTATCCCTTAAATCCGAAAATATATGATTTAAAAAAAATAGAGATGGAATTATTATTCACCTTACTCTAGATAAGGAGATTGGATTAAGATAGATTTCTTTTAGCTTGATATTCTAGCTTTTAATTTGATTTCCTCTTCTTCCTCTTAATGGCTGGCCATTTCTTCTCTTTTGTTTTGCGTTGTAAAATGACGTGAATAAGAAGAAATGGTAGGAACAAAAAAAAATATAGGTAAGGGTCCTTGGGCAGCAAATTCCAATTATATCCTTATGTAATTTGTTTAACCTATAAACCATTCTTTAGCCCATTAATTATTTTATTAGGCATAGCCTTAATTAATTAATTCAAGTCTCAATCCCCTTATCACTTACATTTACATTATTCTATTTAATTTATCTAATTAAATCTCCTGAATAATGTTATCAAAAATCAGGGGTGTTACAGGCTCTCCTCCATAAATAATTTCGTCCTCGAAATTTAGTAAGGACTAAATACTAAACATAGCAATCATCTATAAAGACTCCTAACAATCATACTAGTCTACCTGACTAGGAAATATCTATATAAATCTAATATAGACATACCCTCAAAGAAGATCAGGACAATTATCTCGAATCCTGTCCTCTGTCTCCCAAGTACAGTCTTTCTCGTTGTCGCTCCACTGGACTTTCACCAACTTGACTATCTTGTTCCTCAATCTCTTCTCATCTCTCACAACAACCCGAACTAGTTGTCTAACAAAAGTCAAATCAAGCTCTACTACGTCCTTCAACACTATCTGAGGAATGGTAGCCTCTGGATCATGTACATACTCGCAAAGATGAGACACATGAAACACATTATGGACACCTGCCATATTGCTCAGCAACTCTACTCTATATGCGAGCTTTCCAATCCTCTATATAATCTGGTGTGGACCAACATATCTCGGTGCCAGTTTCCCTGACTTCCCGAATCGTACCACACCCTTCATCGGTGATAACTTAATGAAAACCCTATCTTCCACTGAGAACTCTAGGTCCTTACGCCTATTATCTACATAACTCTTCTGTCTGGATTGATATTCCTTCATCCGTTCTCGGATTAACTCAATCTTTTCTGACACCACCCTTACAAAATCTGGACCTAAGACCAATCTATCTCCAGTCTTTAACCAACATGTAGGGGATTTGCATGGCCTTCCATACAAAGCTTCAAAAGGTGCCATTCCTATACTAGTCTGATAACTAGTATTATAGGAAAACTCAACCAAATGTAGGTGATCTTCCCAAGATCCACCAAAGTCCAACACACAAGCCCTCAACATATCCTCAAGCACCTCATTAACTCTCTCTGTCTGCCCATCCGTCTGTGGGTGATATGCGGTACTCTTCTTGAGCTTAGTGCCTAACACATCCTGTAGACTATTCCAGAATTCACTAGTGAATAAACATCTATGTCGTTGACTATGCTACTAGGAACTCCATGAAGTCTAACTATGTTCTTCATGAACAACTTCACCAAAACAGGTGCCATTCTGGTCGACTTTACTGGAATGAAATGGGCACTCTTCATTAATCTGTCCACAATAACCCATATACTTTCATTTCCTCTCCTTGACCTTGTCAACCCATCAATAAAATCCATAGATATCGAATCCTATTTCCAAACTGGAATATCTAGAGGCTGAAGTAACCCACTCGGCTTCTGGTGTTCGGCCTTTACTTGTTGACAGTTTACACACTGCCTAACCCACAAGCCAACATCCCTCTTCATGCCTTCCCAATAGAAGCTTCTCTTCATATCTTGATACATCTTGGTCCCTCTAGGATGAATCGTAAACTTGGATTGATGACATTTCTCAAGAACTTATCTTCTCAAGTTCTCCACATCTGGAACACATAACCGTCCCTTATTTCTCAACCATCCTCTCTAGTCAAGACAAAAATCTTTCAAATCATCGACTTCGGTTCCAACCTCAAGCCTTTTGATCCTCTCAGCTAATAATGGATCCTCTTTCTATTTAGAAGCAATTCTTTCGATCAACACTGGACGAACTTCTAAACAAAACAACCTGGCAGTACTCTGACTAGAACTAGCAGTCGATTTTAACTGCACACCACAACTGGCCAAAGCTTCTAGATCTTTCCACTCTGCTAACATAGCCAACACCACATTCTGATGTCTTCTGCTAAGAGCATCTGCTACTTTATTACCTTTCCCTGGGGTATACTCTATACCAAAATCATAAGCAGCCAAAAATTCCAGCCACCTCTGCTGTCGCATATTCAACTCCTTCTGAGAGAATAAGTATCTTAAAGACTTATGATCGGTATATAACTCAAATCTCTCCCCCAAAAGATAATGCCTCCAAATCTTCAAGGAAAAAATCACTGCTGCCAACTCCAAATCATGAGTAGGGTATCTTACTTCGTGTGATCTAAGCTGCCTAGATGTGTAAGCAATGACTTTGCCCATCCGCATCAACACCACTCCCAATCCAATCCCGCACGCATCAGTGTATACTACCAACCCTTGGTTACTATCTAGAACTACTAACACTGGAGCATTGGTCAACAAATGCTTTAACTTAAGGAATGCTTCCTCACATTTGTCGGACAAAACAATCTTCACTTCCTTCCTGGTAAGCTTAGTCAAAGGCGTTGCTATCCGTGAGAAATCCTTGATAAATCTCCTGTAATAGCCAGCAAGTCCAAGAAAACTTCTAATCTCGGTCACCGTCTCGGGTCTCTTCCATTTGTTTGTGGATTCGATCTTTTCTGGATCGACTGAAAATCCTTTCTCTGAAACCACATGACCAAGAAACTTAATCTCTTTCTTCCAAAAATGACACTTGGAAAACTTTGCCTTTAGCTGATTCTGCCTTAGCATCCCTAGCACAACTTTAAGATGATCTTCATGCTCTTTCTCATCCTTAGAGTATACCAAAATGTCATCTATAAACACCAACACGAATTTATCCAAATACTCTCGGAAGACTCGATTCATTAAATCCACAAAGAAAGTAGGTGCATTCATCATCCCGAATGGCATCACTAACCACTCATACGAACCATATCTAGTCCGAAATGCAGTCAAAGGAATACTGTCCTCTGCCACTCTTAACTGATGGAACCCCGTCGCCAAATCCAACTTGGAAAACACCTTGGCTCCACTCAACTGATCAAAAAGATCATCAATTCTCGGCAAATGATACTTATTATTTATCGTCCTTCCGTTCAGCTTACGATAGTCGATACACATCCTTAACGACCCATTTGGTTTCTTCACGAATACCGCGGCCGCTCCTCAAGGCAAACTGCTTGGTATAATAAAACTCCTTCCTTCTAGATCCACTAGCTGCACCTTCAATTCCATCATCTCAGTCGGTATCATCCTGCTAGGTGGTCTACTTACAGGTTCAGCTCCTGGCACAAGATCTATCCAAAACTCAATAGCTCGTTTCGGTGGTAGTCCTATAACTAGCTCAAGCACATCTGCAAACTCTCTTGCAATTCGAACCTGACTTAGCTCTTCTTTTGCTTCCATTGCACTTAACAAAGCACAACAACTCCGGTCATAATTCTCTACTGAGAATATAATTCGGTTATGACTATCTGAGTGTCTCAAAGATATCTCCCCATTCTAGCAGAATATCCTAGCCTCATACCTTCTCAACCAATCCATACCCGAAATGATTCCGAAATCTACAAAATTGTAAACATACCAACTGTATGCAAACTTATGACCTAACAAATCAAGTTCTAACTGGTCACATCTCATCCCCAGAGTTGCATACCCTCCTATTGGATTCGCAACCCTTAAGGAAGTAACAAGGTATGTGGGTTCTAAGCATAACCTATCAACCAAACACTGGGATATAAATGAATGTGATGCACCGGTATCAAAAAGTATCCTAACTGGTATACTCTAAATCAAAAACGTACCTTCCATCAAAGTTTTTCCCTTATCAGCTCCAGTAGGCTTAGCTGATGTTCCAATAGTAAAAACTTTCCCCTTGTCTGCCCTGGCTGACTCTGGACACTGATTCTTATAATGCCCAACTTAATCACAGTTAAAGCATTTCACATTCTTCTTATCTACAGCCTTCTTTCCCTAGCCTGACCGACAGTCATTCGTATAATGACCCTTCTTATCACATTTATAGCAAACCAAATCAGCCTTTGCCTTCTTGGCAGCATCCCCTTTATGGGCTTCCTTCTTCTTAAAGAACTTCCTCTTCTTTTCTTGAGGACTCTAGGATTCAACTGGCTTTTCTCTAGCAGAAATAGCAAGCATCTCTTCATGGTGAATGGCCATCTCCACCACCACATTAGAAGGTTCTCGGATATGGGTCATGGTCATCCTAGCAAGCTTAGGTCTTAATCCTCGAATAATCTTTCATTCCTCCTGACATCATTGTCAACCAAAGCATATCCATATCGAGACAGCTTATCAAACTTAGCAGCGTACTCGACCACTGACATCTCTCCCTGAAACAGATCCATAGACTTCCTCATCAATGCAGACTTAGCAACTTCAGACAGAAATCTCTGCTCAAACCTTCTCCTAAAATCAGCCCATGTCAGCTCTTCCTCCGATACCCCGGCTGTAACACTATTCCACTAGTGAAGTGTTGTCCCTTGCAACTGTCAAGAGGCCAGCCTTCTCTTTTCCCATCATCCAAGCCTAGATCAGTATAGATCCTTTCACAACTTAGTAGCCAATTCTCAACTTCAACAGCATCCTCTGTTCCAACAAATGGCTTTCCACCTAAACTGGTGTAGTCTCTGCTTAGCTTAGCATAGTTATTCCCAATTGGAGCCACATGATTAGCTCCTACAACATTACCGGAAACTCCAGCATGCAAAAGATTGCCTAACAACTGATACACCATCCCCGCATCTACTGGTGGATTTCCACCACCTACATTGGCTTTAGCATTTGGATTAGCATTAGCCTATCGACCTTGGTTCCTTCTGGTATTAGGTCGAGCATTTTCATTCGTTGTAGTGCTTCCTCCACCTAGATTTCCTCTTCCGTTTCCTGCTTCCATATACTCTTTCTCGTAAATCTGCATACGAGCCTTAGTAAGATACAGAAGAACGGTCTAAGAGAGAGGGGAACACATACTCATATATATATATATATATCTGTGTGTGTGTATCAAATACAGGTACGTTACTATAGCGTTAACCCAAACCCCGATCATATTTTCAAATTCATTGGATTATGTTTGAAATCTTTTAGGTTTAGCTTTCTTTTAAAGTTTCATAAACCTATGCTCTGATACCAACTTGTGACATCCCCCTACTTGGAGGCCCAAAACTAACGGCTATGGATGTTGTAGTCATCCATAGTTATTAATCATCGGCGACCGAATACGACGATGTTAGATTCATTGATACACAAAAACACATGAATATGGAAAAAAATTTAAACTTCAACAAATCACATTCCATATCAAAACATTTCCAATTCATTAGATAATCCCACATTCGCAAATCACGTTCAGAGAAAGTATATTTATTACAACATACGCCCAGAGCAACATATAAAGATGCCATCTGGGATGATCAGAGTATATACATGCAATATAACAACTTCGTTATTACAAACAACACAGTGGAATTAAAAGAATAGAGAACTCTAAATAGCTATCATGCCTCTTGCACGTCTCCGAAAGCTTATTCGTCTTAATAGGTACCTGAAAACCTCAACTCTCAAACTACTCAAAATCAATTGAGTACCCGAGAGTTTAAGGG
Organism: Allium fistulosum; assembly: GCA_030737815.1. NCBI lineage: Eukaryota > Viridiplantae > Streptophyta > Magnoliopsida > Asparagales > Amaryllidaceae > Allium > Allium fistulosum. Next base: position 1,153,843,840 of record CM060901.1, read on the forward strand.
GAAAACATAAACTTCGAGTCAGACATAAAGCATGGTATGAATAATAATCTACCATCTTATATCATTTAGATATCTAGTGAGACCACGCCGCTTAGGGGAACGGGTTTCCCCTCACTAGTATCTCAAAACCTTTATAAAATCATATACTATGCTCCTACATCCACAATGGTTAAAACAATTCAAAACAGTAGAATATGATGATATGCAAAACAAATGAATCAATTCTGGATTACCCATCTCCATTCATTTTAGACTATCTGTCTCAAATATAGTTTCTAGGATTACTATTAACCTATTAGTTTTCATGGGCTGACTAATAACTGATTAAACATTTAAAGACTCCTTGTCCAATTACATAGTTTTCATGGGATCACTATGAACCTATTGGTAAATCCAATATTGCTCTTATCCTAGTTTTCATGGGTTGATTAGAAACCTATTGGTAACCCCAATATCCTTTCTTCTTACCCTAGTTTTCATGGATTGACTTGGAACCTATTGACATCTATTAATATTTCATCCGGATATAGTTTTCATGGGCTAATTACAAACCTACTGGCTCTGCCAGTATCCAATCATAGTTTTCATGGGTTTACTATGAACCTATCTATCTGACATCTTTCTTTACACATAGTTTTCATGGGCTAACTATAAACCTGTATATCTGACATCTTCTTTTATACATAGTTTTCATGGGCTAACTATGAACCTATTGGCCCCTGCCAATATCATACAGTTTTCATGGGCTTACTGTAAACCTATTATCCCCTGCCAATATCTTTCCTTTATATTTTAGCATCATATATTCTGGTTGTCTGACCTCCTAGATGCAATTCTACTCATTCAGGAGTTTATTAAATTTATATTCACTACTAGGTTAACCTAAATGGTTTTCTTACCTTTTATCCCCAAAATGCAGTTATGGATCCATTTAAAAGTGAATATATTCATATTTGAAGAAGCAACATAACAACATAGCAATACCACTCTTGTGGGTTTAAATTTAACAATGATAGCTTCTTCTTAAAACCATTATAAAAACTCCTTTAAAATATAGCCATGGGTTTTTCCTTTAAAAATAGAGTTTGGGTTATAAAACCTTTCGATACCTTCGAAACCTAGCTTTCAACTTCATAGGACGACCTCCCTCGAAATCTCTTAAAATCATTAGGCTCCTGCCTTATAATACTTTAAAAGCTACCTTTCGAAACCTTTCGAATATATTAAAGTATTAACATTTAACTTTAGAAGCTTAGCTTCGAAACCAGTTGAAAGTACCCCTTTCGACACCATTGAAAGTAACCCTTCCGAAATCATTGAAATACCCCTTTCGAAAGCATTGAGTTTATCTTAAAAACATCATTTGGGTCAAAGTGAATATTGGCGAAAGTATCTCTCTCGAAACGATCCTTTATCATTTATAAAACATTGGGGAAACATGATGGCATCGGCACCACCTCTTTTGAAAGCATAAAACATCTGGGTAAAACATTGGAAGGTTGGAATCAAAACACCTTTCGAAACCATCACCTTCGAAACTCCTAACCCCTTTCGAAAGCTTTAGGAAGTGGCATAAACTTTATAAAACAAAACACCTTTCGACATCATTGATATCTTCAATACCATCGGAAGGTTATGAATCGGCAGTAGGGTTTCGACTAGGTTGGTATCCCTTCTTTCAAAACATCAAAGAACCCAGTCGAAAGAAAACTTTAAGTTAATGGCAACCCTTTCGAAATCTTTTAAAGACTATTTCGAAACCAAACGCTTTGACACCGTCGAAGGCTTAAAATAAAACATAGGCAGGCGCTTTTCATTTTAAAAACAAACCAAGGTTTAACCCCTTAGGAAGCTATGCTTTCGACACCTTTCCTTCCGCCTACCTCCAATCCACTGCGTACCATCATAGTGATACCTTGTGTATTGGTTTCGGCAGAGTTGATTTTGACAAAGATGAAGGCGGAAGCAACTGTGTCGAAATGCGCTTTCCTAAGTAGGCGGAACCACTTTTCTTAGCAAACCGGATTTAATCCTTGTTTAAGTAAACTTCTTTCTAACTAACCTGCCACGTGTCTACACCAAATTGGTTGCCTTAACTTTTTCAAATTCTTTTTCAAAAATAACTGCCGCTAATCTAGATCTAAACCATAGTTAAGTTAATCAATTAAGCCCTTCCAATTTTTGCAAAGAAGTCCCTCTTCTAAATCAATTTATTTTGCATAGCAAATCGCTTTGGAAAAATCCCCAAAAATTTCAGAAATTCACTTTAATCATGTTATCTAACATATCAAAATTCCATACCCAAATTCTTAATATATTTTCCAAATAAATTATAAACTCAAATGACCATATTTTCCTTTGAAAATTCATAATAATCTTTCCATAACTTGGAAAATTCTCAAAATTGAAACCGACTCCAAAATCATGTTTCTCATAACATAAAATTTTCCTATGGCATTTAAACATCATTAGATCTCGGTTTTGATCTAAAACCGTGCTAGAACACTTTTAAACAATCTCATTTAAATCAAATAAATCATGAATCATGCATATCATCATCCAATATATCATAAAAACGAATTTATCCCTTAAATCCGAAAATATATGATTTAAAACAAAATAGATATGGAATTATTATTCACCTTGCTTTAGATAAGGAGATTGGATTGAGATAGATTTCCAATAAGCTTGATTTTCTAGCTTTTAATTTGATTTCCTCTTCTTCCTCTTAATGGTCAGCCATTTGCGTTTTAAAATGACGTAGATAAGAAGAAATGGTAGGAACGAAAATATATATATGGGTAAGGGTCCTTGGGCTGCAATTTCCAATTATACCCTTATGTAATTTGTTTAACCTATAAACCATTCTTTAGCCCATTAATTAGTTTATTAGGCATGACCTTAATTAATTAATCCAATTCTCAATCCCCTTATCACTTACATTTACATTATTTTATTTAATTTATCTAATTAAATCTCCTGAATAATGTTATCAAAAATTAGGGATGTTACACCTTTTGCTTCATACTTGCAAGTGCCATTACATTCTTGGGTCGTGAAATATGGACCCAAAACTGCTTCACTCACTCGATCCATGTGTTAATGGAACTACTCTCCAGCTTTCTAAACCATTCTGCTGCCAAAACTGTCAAATATAAAGGGAAACATGTCCTATTACCTTTTTAAATGCAACTAACACTTCTATGTGTCGGACGTACCTCATCAGATGAACTATTGGATACGTCTTCCTATCGTACGTTTCTAGTGTAGGTAACTTAAAATCAGGCGGATTCCTAACATATCGAGTATTTGGAATGGACTCCTGTTCACATCTTCCATGCTTTGATTAGGCAATCCACCCCTCATAACTTGCCTCACCATCTCACCAAATCTGTCATCGTCGTTCAAAGAAATTCTAAGGTTAGCATTCTCAGGTTGCCCCTGACTTTGTGAGGGAATTCTGGAACATACTCTTCCGATTTTGCTTTTGCATTCTAATTTGCATTCAAACGCTCCGCTTCAGCTCCAAAATGCATGTCATTCCTTCCAAGGCTAGGACGACCCATGCTCCCGAGCCCTTGGAGGTCAGTACCCACCCCTAGGGATGGGTCGGTACTGACTTGTACATTTGGTTCGGGGTTTGCTTCAGGTCGTTCTACTCCAACTCCAGCTACTTGCGCTCTGGCTTCCGGTCTTTGACTTTGATCTGCTGCAACTCCAGTTGTTCTCATCTGTCCCATCCTCTTGAAGAAGTTCTCCATCATCTCTTCTTAGTGAGCCATCATCCTTTCCTATAATCTGTTCATCGTAGTTTACATCTCATCCCTGGTTATGTAGATTGATTGGGGGGTTAGTTCAAGAGAACGCCTCTTGGCTGCCCCCAGGTTGATTTCCTCCAACAACAGTCCTTCTAGTTGATTGTCCAAACATTTAAAATCCTTTTCAAATCTTGAATCAGTGAGTTCAAGTGTTTTCTCAGTAAGAGCACCAAAATGTTTGATCCAAAAATAGCACAAACACCGAATAGAAAGTTGAAGAGAATAAAAAGTAAAGAAAAACAAATAAAAATAAGTAAAAAATGAACACATAGAGATTTATAGTGGTTCGAAAAACTCTGGCCTACGTCCACTTAATGATTTTATTACTTATCTTCTTACTTGTGGGCAGAAGTTCCTAGGAGTTGGTACAACTCCGACACTTAGATTTTCAGAATTACAAGAATATAGAGTAGAGTAGACCTAGAGCCAAAAGATCCTGAAAAATGTGCCCTACCCCTCTATTTATAGAGGTAGGGAGCTTAATATCTCGTACAAAAGATCTCCAGGCCATTCTCATTGCTATAGACCATTTCTCCATGAAAATAGGGGTGCCACATCATCAAATATTATAGGTCGGTATGACTCCATCGGTATGGGTCGGTACCGACCCCTAAATTAGCCAAATTGGCCGCTTTCAACTCTTCGCTTTGACTCATCTTTTGGTTAACTTCATGATTCCATAGTTGTTTGCATCAATAATAGCTTGTTTCGGATTCCAAATGACGGAGTTACTGATTCAGGAGTTCGTGGAGATTGATAGAGCATTGTATGGAATCAACCAAACAACATTAGAAGCAAGGTTCTAGCATCTTGGAGGGGTCATAGGCAGAAGATGGGAAGATTTGGAGGAGGTTTTATGTAACGACCCGATATTTTCAACCATTCGCATCCATTATAAGTGTATAAGTAGACACTCATGCCGGAGTTGAATTGCTCAAAATACCGCGTTGTAAATAAAATTTGGCCATTCTCAGAATATACAGTAAATAAATATAATCACAGATCACAGACACAGAGTAAAATAATGCAACGGAAGTAAAAGAAATAGTAGTTCATGAAGCTACTATATAAATATATCAGAGTTACATAAGATATAACAGAAGAAATAGAATACAACAAAAGTCTCAATATAATAACCAAGTACAAGCTGAGTAGAACAACGGAATTGAAATAGATAGGACATGACAAGCAGATAATCTCCAGCGATTCAAATCTCCAAGAGAGTGGAAATCCAAATCTGTGAATAACTCCGGCTGACCCGAGCGTAAAGCAAAACACAAAACACTCGAGTCAGGACAATATATACTTATATAATGTAAACCAACTCAAGCGAACTGTAATAAGGGTACAAGTAACTTAAAGAATGCTTGGGATCGCCCATTCTTTAAGGATCCGTTAAACTATTTACTATGTAGTAATATACACTATATACAGTAGTGTCTAATCAGTAAAGTATAATCATATAGAAAATAGCGTTAAGGGGATGGAGAACCTTAACGCGGTCGGATCTTAAAATCATAATCGTAGTGGGTTCGATATGGTAGGTGACACGGCACACAAGGCAATGCCAGGGTAGATATACCAATTACGCACACGGACTGATGGAGCGGATAGCAGCCACTACCGTCCACCTCGAACAACACTCCCAAATCGGAGGATGGCCATCTAATCAATCACAAGTAAGAGTATAATATCGAAGAAATGTGTCCGAGAAGAGGTGCTACCTCACTGGTCCGAGATCGCTCCTGTTTTAGCCACCTTATGCCAACTCACGGGAGTTGGGTCCACGTAACATACCTTAAGAACGTCGCCACCATCCTACTTCATTCTGGAATCTCCACCGCGTACACGGTTGTCAAAGTGGTTTTCGGTATCGACAGAGAGTATGTCCATATCCGATCCCGGTCTCTTTGCCAACCAATCGTTATTATAACCCGTGGTTATAACTTTTAAAAACAATACTTTACTTCAAAATAAAATATCATTTCAAACCATATCTTTATCAAAATAAAGATTAAATCAATTCCAAACCATTTCCATATATTTAAATTTTCATATCATTTCAAAACTTCATTTCAAATCATTTTAATATAATAACATATCATATCCTTACAAAACTTCATTTCAAATCATTTTAATATAATAAAATATCATATCCTTACAAAACTTCATTTCAAATCATTTTAATAAAATAAAATATCCTATCAGTTCAAGTCCAAATATTCAACTTTAAATACCTTTTAAATTCAAAGATATCGTTCATTTACTATCATTTCAAATCACCTTTAAATAGTTTATATTCTAATCAAAATAATTCATTTAAACCTTTCAAAAGTGTAATTATTATATTTTCAAATCAAGTATTCAATTTCCATAGTTTCAAACCATTCTGAGTTCGTTTACTAAGTCAAAAACCCTAATTATTAAAATTTCAGCATTTCACAGCATTTAAAAACAACTGCTATAAGTTATATTTGAAAACATTTTTAATTCAGCAAAGACAGCACTTAAAACTGCTGTTAAAACTCAGTTTTAGTTGAATTATAGTTCAAAACAGAAAAGACAGCATTTCAGAAGTGCTGCGGTAGTTCAGATTTCAAAACAAGGGTTAAATTTGATTTCAACATAGACTACAGACCATTATAGCATTTCCAGAGAATGCTATAATAGGCCTGAGTTCAATATTAGCCTATAAGTTCAACTACAGCAACTACAGCATTCCAGAAATGCTGTAGTAGCTCCTTTTTACACAATTTTAGTTCAAAACAGAATCTATAGCATTTCTGAATGCTATTAAAAGTTAATTTCAGGTGTTAGTGTATTTCCAGCAATTAAATAACTTTAATTTAAAACACATAAACATTTTTAAAATCATATTTTAACATTTAAAATGTTTATTTACATATCATTTAACATATATCTTTTCACAATAAATTTCTTATAATCAAATCCAATTTTCAACAATTTACTTAATAAATTTTAGTGTAAAAGTGTCCAATTCTTCACATTTCAACAAATAAACTTAACACTTCAAATTTAAATTACCATTTCACAATTTAACTAAATTTCCAATTTTATTTAATTAACTTAAACCTTTAATTAAAACCAAATTTCACATTTCCTAGTCAAGTTATATTTTAAAAGATCACTTTTAAACATTCATTTATTTAACCACTTAAACTCATAGAAAAATCAATAATACTTTAATAAATCGCTTAAATTCAAATTTAATCAAATTATCATATTTACCATTTTCCAAATATAATTAAATTTTCATTTTATTTATATAAATTAAATATCATTTTTAACCAAATTTCCAACTTAAGTTATATTTCAAAAATCCAGTTAAACCATTCATTAATTACATTTTTAACACATAGAAAAATCATAATTTCTTTAATTCAAAATATTTCAAAATCTGTTTAAATCAAATTTCATAAATTTATATTTTTAAAATACTTAAAAATATTCAAAACACTTTATAAAATAACCACGGGCCTGTATATAGTTTTCTAGCCTAGGTCAAGTGATACTGATATGTATCATTTCAATCCGTAGTTTAAAAAGAAAAATCCGGGTTCTATCATTTCAAACCCGCAATCCCAAGTTAAAATAAATTAAATAAAAACCATTCAGGCCTATCATTTCAGCCCATAATGATTTTTCCCTATTCTAAAGTCCGTTCGGGTATGTATCATTTCAACCCATAGTGATTCTAGTCTACAGGGAACTTGCAATGGTGATAACCGATATAAATAACCGAATAACATTAAATAACAGTAACATATGATATAACAGGTGTATAAACATCATATGATCATAACATAGTCAAGTATAACATGATAATATATTTCTACAGATTCACAGGTGTCAATTTACTAGTTATATAGGTACATATTGTCTGGTGAGAATAACTCACCTGTTTGTGCTGGAGATATCAAAACCAATGACACAATGGAAACTAAAGCACAATGACAAGACTACGGACTTGAGTGGAGAGCGAATCCAATCTACACCTCTTGTGTACAACCCAAAACAAACAATCAAAACAGCAAAATTCAATACGACTTTAAAATGCAATATCATTGAAATAAAAGGAGATACGACTACGCAGTCTTTTGCTTTGCCTTCTCTATTGTTTGGTATGGCTTTGGGGTCTGATGTTGTTCAGATGTGGTCAAGTTTTGGGTCAGGTTTGGGCTAACATAGCTCGGGTTCAAAGCAAGACAAGGTGGAGTTTGTACATGAGGAGGTGATGTGGTTTTGAAGGCAACTAGGTGGTTTTTGGTCAAAACAAGGGCTCGGCCATGGGGATTGGGTTCGGCCTGTGGTGTGTCATGACTGGACAGAGGTGGGGAGGGGTGTGTTGAGGTCAGGTCAGGGGAGTGGTGGCGGCTATGGTGGTGGTTTGGGTGGTGGTTGAAGTGGATGAGCATGTAGAGGTGAAATAAGCATGGATCTAGGCATCTAGGTTGTAGTTTGAAGGGTTTGGCCATCAAGGGGGTTCGGCCATGGTCAGATCTGGTGGGGTAGATGGTGGTGGTGGTCTGGAAGAGATGGAAGGAGGTGGTGGCCGTGGAACAAGGGGGAGAGGCCGATCTAAACAAGGAAGAAAACAAGGCAAAATTGCATAGAAAAAGTAAGAAAAAAAGTAGAAAGAAAAGAGGGATTTACCTAATTTTTTCAAGATGGAGGCCATGACTTTTTTTAGGGTTTTGGAGCTTGAAAATTCGTGAATAACAGGAGGAAGATGGCTGGAAAAAAGGAATGAGGAATAGTTAGGGTTAATGGTGAAAGGTTAGGTTAAAACGTAAAAAAAAGTGGACTATAAAAGCCCATAGGAAGATAGAAGGTTTAGGGCCTTTCATATTACTTTATTTTATTTTTATAACTTTATATTTCTGGAAAAAATAATAATCCCAGATAACATTTTGAAATTTTATCAAAATATAATAGTTTATATAAATATTTATCAATCATATAAAGTTAAATTAAGAAAATAGCTAAAAATAGTAAACTAGTCTAGAAAATTTGAAATTGAATAGAATAAATTTTAGAAAAATTCATATGAGCTTGTAATATATTTCTAAACATAAATAATAACATAAAATAAAAATATATTCACAAAATAAATATATAAAATTTAATTTAAATATAATTTTAAATGAAGAAAATAGCAGAAAATAAGAAAACAGCCTTTAAAAATAGGAAATCAACACAGTAAACATTGGAAAAATTCTATTATTATTTTTGAAATATTTAGAGATGAAAATATACATAAATTAACATATTGACACATATTAAATAAAATATAAGAAAGAAAAATATGATTTATAAAATTTAAAATAGGCAAAATTGCACAATAAAACAAATTATACTAAAAATTGAAATGTACATAACTTTTACATTTTAACTCCGTTTCCAACGAAATGAAAAGCAGTATTCAAGTTATTAAATCTATTGTCATAATAAAAGATAAAATTTATAATTTCAAATATTTAAAATTTAAATTTAAAAGTCAAAGTTTGACTATTTGACCAAAATTCACAATTTCTGGAAATATTAAATTTAGTCATATTTGGAATTCTAATCCACATCAAAATCAAAGTTTATACTTAAAATAACAAAATTTATTCTTTTTCATAAATAAAGCTTTTGAATCTGGAAAAAATCAATTTAAAAATATTTGAAAAATACAGGGTTGTTACATTTTATGGGTCGGTATTGACCACTAGGGATGGGTCGATACCGATATGGGGTTTTGGCTCTTGAATTTTTTTTGGTTGTTTGGTTTTTGTGCTGTGATATTGGCTGTACTTTGGTTTTTTGGTTTTTGCGGCCATCTCTCCAAACGTCTTGCCTAGACAACTTCAAAGTATGACTCGTCGGGTTCGTCCGTATACTGTTGGTTAAATGGCGGAATAACATTTATTTATGGTTAAAAAAATTTAGTTAATTAATTTATTTGTCAATAAGGGTATTTAAAGTTAATTAATTATTTTATAAATGATATTTTAAGTTAATTAATTATTAAATGATGATGTTTAATATTAACTTATCATTTTACTAATAGTGTTTTAAGTTAATTTATTTATTTAATAATGGTGTCCAAGTTAATTTAATAATGTATTTTTAAATAATAATATTGTTTTATAAAAGGTGTTCTAAAAATATAAATTGTTTTATAAAGATTTATTTTTATGAAAGGTTTGTTAAAGATTAAAATTGGAAAGATACCTTGGAATTTGGAAAAGAGGATTTGGGCTTTATAAAACTTTGATTTTATATGAATTGGATCACTTATGGAAAATCAAGTGTATGAATTTATAATTAATCCTTCTTAATTTTGGTGGTATGGATACATCTTTCCATACTTAATGGCGAAGGATAAGTGGCTTGGGTATATAGTAAACAATGTTTTGAAAGACATTGTTTTAATCCATTTAATATGATTTTGAAATAGGAAATCTTTCTTAAGTGGTTTGAGAATATACTAATACCGGTGAGATAAGTATATGAATGTTTGTAAATAATTGAAGTACTTTAATTAATGAATGTTAATTAATAGAGGCTTAGTAGATCCCACATGGAATTAAACCTAGGTTTGATTTGTTTGTTTGTTTGATAGTTAAATACCCTACCATCAAATCTTGGTCAAAATATAACTCTGAAAATATCAAGGAGAAACACGAAAGTTATATGGCATAGTCATCTTCGATGGTGTTGTACTGTGCGTATAAGTCTTGTTTTTTCTCCTAGGACAAATAATTAGGAAACTCGTCCGCTTAAGAGATTAGGACGTGATCTCTGCTCATATGTATTGTCTGTTTATTTCCAAAAGAACCGGAGTTGAGTTTACTGAAAATATTGATTGGTTTTAGAGCGATCGGTAAGCGAGGGAGTGTACTTATATGAGATGACACGAAACCGTAACCACTCCAAAACCATACACTTATTTGATGCTTTGGAAGACTGGGTCGAGATGATCGAAGATAGAGTTTTTTGAAATGCAAGGGTTACTTGCTACTAATCCTGAGGGTGATTTAAAAATGGATGTAGTAGAATTAGTGCCTACGGTTTGTTCATATCCTGGACAACTTGTATGGATGAATGTTGGCATTGCATTATTGTTTAGAAGACAATGTTAGCATTCCAAGTGGGATTTTCTAAGAGAGGAAAAAGGTAATCATGACCTCACAAACCTCACAACTCGGTAATGATTAAAACATGGGATATGCTTCAGAGATATATGGTTCACTACCATTAGGAGTAGTCGTTCCTCGATCTAGAATCGATATTTATGGATTTGGTATGCATGCATAAAGAAAAAGTGGGGCCATGGATGGTGAACATTGTTTAGTAGCCTTGGTGCCTAGGGAATGATGTAATCCGGCTTGTCATTTTAAAGGGGCAGGCATGCTCTGATTTGCAGGGGGTCTATGTGAGGATCTCGGTTCATTTTTTTCTAGAGGTGTACTGTGGTATATGGTACCCCAGTAGCCTTATCATTAATAAAAATCCAATCTCCAACACATGCATTTAGTGATTTAGTTATGCCAAACTATATTGAAATGTGAGATGCAAGCATTTCAGTTGTTCTATATATTTATTTTCCCCTCTAGATATTATATAATATCACAAGATTTTCTTTAAAATAATTTGGTTATCGTAAGGTAAAAAATCATCTGTATTTTTATGCGGCGTGGTCTTACGAGATATCTTTATTTTAAAAGATTTTTTTTAATATTAAAAATCCATTTGATTGTGTTTCTCACGTTGATTTACCAGACTGATCCGGGCGTTATTTTCTTATAATGCTCGGGGTAGCCCGAGCATATTTTATAGATTTAGTTGGACGCTTTGAAGCTTCAGGAGACGAGCTGGATTCTCCAAGATGTATTCATGTATTTTATCTTTCGTTGTTTTTTTCATATTGTATCTATAAGAATTTGTAAGGACGGGTTGTTATAACTGTCCAGACTGATGACAGGTTTGTACTCTAATTTATATATGTATACATAAAACTTTTCTTTTATAACGATCTTGGTATATTATATATTACTTGTCATGTTATGAGATTTTATTCTGTCTTTTCTTTCTTTCACCTCAACAATCTGTCTTTTTGGCACTTTGATGTTTAGCATATGAATATCGCGGATGTATTAGTGTCGACTTCTAAAGATCAAAAAGGTGGATCGTTACATGTGGTATCAGAGCTTAGGTTGAACGAACACCTAGGCCTTGGTGGGGTAAACTCACTGAAGATAGGGTAAGTGACACCCTAGAATGAGTTGAGTGTATATGAGAGGGCGTATTTGTTAGTGGTGTAAAAATATTTTATATTTTGTTGATTTGTCTATTGAGTGGCTTATGAATTCTACTCGAGGCATGGGATGCCACGGTGTCGATAAGGGTTTCAAACCACTTAAACAAAGCAAACCGACACGGTATTGTTTTTGAAAATTGGTAAATGAAATAATTTTACCTAGGATTATATTTTATATAAAAAGGAATAGGTTTCAAATTTGATATAGTTATTTGGTTGTGATTGTTATTAGGAAATGATAATATTTATTTATTATCATTTGTAGATGATACCTTTCCAATATAAATCTGGTCTGGAAGTGTATCCTAAGGTTATTTTACTATATTCAGGAAGTAAGGAACGAATACACAAGGAGGATGTGGATGGGGAAAGAATTGAATGGGACAACCTCTTAGGATGGCAAGGCTAATAGTCAAGTCGCCAGAGCAGTTGTGGACCCGGAGGTAGAAGTTTTGAAGTTCAGAAGAAGCCAACAACTTATCCAAAAAGCAGCAGCAGCAGACGCAAAAGAGGAAATTTCTGCCGTATTGGAAGAAGCCTTGGAAGGACAAATCAAAGGAAGGTGTCCCATGGAAGAAATTTTTCAAAAAGGGGAAAGAATTTGGTTGCTACTAGTGTCATAAGATAGGACATACTATGAATTATTATACCAAGGGAGTAAAGGGGCCAGTACTACCCATAGTTTGAAAGATAATTTGCTTCATCTGCCAAGGGCCTGGTCACGTCAAGGAAAATTGTCCCCTTATGGAGAGGTACCGCAGGTCGAGGAATTTACTAAAAGGAAGAAATCATCCCCCCCGAAAGGGAAAAGATGAGGAATTTCACATGGAAAAATGTGGAGAACCGTAGTTCGGATAGGTATTTTTGGAGGAACCCTCAGTATGCATTGTGTTTTAGAAGTTATGTCTAGTGTATCCTTGGATATATTTTGGTATGATATGTAGTTATTATTGGCTCTTTGTAAACTCTTTCTTATAGCTTAGAGAATAGTTAGTAAGGTTTTAAAATGACTTTATTTTAAAAGAAAACGAATAAAAAAGAGGTTTAATAAATATTGAACAACCTTAACAAGATTTAAGGCAAGTTTTAAATGGGTTAATTTAATATGGTGGTTTTAATAAACCTTGTTTTATTAAACCGTGTCTTCGGGTCGTAACATCTAGGATGTAGAAGACTATTTGATGTTATTAGGTCGGCTAATAAACATATTTACCTTTAAAATGTCTAAGGAAAAGTAGACTCTAGGATTGAGTTTGAATACCAGCCTCTTACTCTTCTTAGCTACTTACCAGACCAAATGGGTATAGATGTTGAATTGGTCGACTCGGTTTTATGGCCCAGATTTATTTTGGGCCTACATCTGAATAGTAAAAGTGAAAGGATTTAAATCGGACGTTAGGTATATACACTTAGGATTTAGAAGTGTAGTATACAAGTTAATAAAGTAAAAATGATTTTTATGAAAAGGTTTCATAAATAAAGTTGGATCATTTAAATAGTTCGAACCTAAGTCGAAATTTTTGTGAAATATTTCCATAAATGTTTTGGAAAGGTAAAAATAAGTTGGGTAAGTAGGAACCAATAAGAAAGGTACATAAGTTGTACATAAATCATTTCTCTTTTTCATATAGTTCTTGATCCAATATTCGAGTACTCGACTTGGCGGTGTTTCACACCGTTCCAAATACGGATTTATTGCTCAATTCTTGAAGGTGAACAATTGGTGTGGGTTCTTGATATGGAAGCAAGAGTTTTCTATCATAGTATATGACTATGTAAAGAGAACGAAGGTTTCAAATCAAAAAACCTGATTAGAGTCCGCACTAGGGAATTAGGTGAGCAATACTAGTTCGGAAGTGAAGTTATGTATTCGAATAGGTAATCGAATCAGATTTTGCATATGAATGATCTATGTACCTCATACGAACTTATGAATAATATTAATTATTCATGTGTTAGCTTGTTTCTTTCTAGATTTAGGGTTGTAGTAAAATTTCGGGGTCGAAATTCTTTTAAGGGGGGAGAATTTAACGATCCAGAATTTTCTCTTTGATTTGTGAAGATTTAATTTATTTTAAATATTCAATGAAGGATTTTAAATAATTAAATAATCCCCTTTTGATTTATAACTAATGGTAGAAAATTCATTTTTAAATTTTCTTTACAAAAATAGGTAATTCGAGGAAAAATAGAAAATGTAACAGAAACTCGCTTTTTGGATTTTCAGCTTTTTATCGAATGACAAGTTATAGAAAGTCATAATACCCTTGCATACTTTAAAATAACATTTGAATGGTTAGAGAAAAACATTTTTTATGTTAAGATAAGTATGAATATAAGAATGATAATAAAATTTAAATATATTTAAATTTAAATATGAAATGATGGATGTGAAACTTTAAGATTTCTTAAGTAAACAAATAAACAAAAGGTACATGAAACATTCAAATATCCATCATATTTTCTAATGGTTGACATTTTGGTGGCTTTCAAATTATGGAAGAAATAAAATGTAAAAAAAGGTAGTATTTTCTTTTAACCCATTTCATTTATTTATAAAAAGTAAGGTCACCTTATTTTCATTTTTATTCTTCATTTTCATTTCTATACATTCTAACTTCCCTTTTCCACTTTTTCTACCTTTTTTTATAAAAAAAAATCCCTTTTTAAGCTTAAAGTTTGAATTAAGTGGTGTAATTTGATTTGGAGTTGTTGCTTGGATTTCTTTTGCATTTTCAACAACAAATTAGAAAGGTGGGATCACTAACATTTGTTTCATACTTTTCAAAATATAAATATTGTGATATCTAAAACCTTTGTTTGAAATGAATGTTGAATACTTTGTTAATAAGTCGATTTAAATAGGATACTCATGCTTATGAAATTGTTTAATAATAAGAAAAAAACTACATTTTGTTGATATTTTCTTTGAGAAAAAAAGATGGGTATGTTTGCAGTAAAGAAAAAATATACAATGTGACATAGGCTTACAAACACTACAGGCTTCTTCTCTGTTCTCTGTTCAAAGAAATAAACACACACCCTCTTTTGGTTCAAAAATCAATATCTCTCAAACCATAGGGAATTAGCAAATGCAACCAACTATAAAGTTGTTTGTCTTAGGCCTTAGTTATTTTTCAAAATAATAGTTCGTCGTCCCGTCGAGCATGGTTTTTGATTTTGATTTATTTCAGTGACGGTGGAAACAATGTCAGATTTTCGATGAGAATGAATCGACAAACTGATTTTGCAATTATGTTCGTCTTGGTAAGACATGATTTTTAGAACTGTTAGTATAATTTTGGAGGTTGGATTTGGCCGTGGTTGGTCGTTGTTTTTTTTCCGTTCATCTTGGCATTTCTGGTAAGCTATCGAGGGTAGGAACGGAGGCGCTGGAAGCAGCCTTGGATCAAGGCAGAGTCGTGGGCGGTGGTGGCAGGAGTTCAGGTGGTCGGAGGGGCTCTGGCAAAGTCGGTTTAGGGTTTTATGGATTTTGGATTTTGGTTGCGACTTTAGGAATAGGACTGTGGCGGAAGGCCATTGAGTTGGCCAAGGCATCAGACGTTGGTAAGGGAAGGTGTGGCGGTACTGTTAATAGTGGCGATGTTGGCGATTAGTGATCGAGGTGGTGGGTAAAGGTGGCACGATGGAAGTAGGTGGTTTGGGTTTCAGAAACGCGCGCTTCTTTTTTTTGAATTTGGGGATTGGTGGTCTGAATCTACTAGGGTTGATCGTAGTGGTTGGCGAGCATATGGATGGGTCGAGAGAAGCGGATGGAGTTGATGGGTGAGATTGGCGTGCGATCGGGTGTCGGCGTCGCGATGTAAGGTGGTGCACGTGCACGTTCGCGCACAAAGGCCTGGTTTTGGGGAAGAAGCGGTTTTGAGTTGTGATTCTTTTTGGTGGGAAGAGGGAATTGTATTTGGGTTTGGGAAGGTGGGCCTTGGGCTCAAGGTGATTAGGTGTTAGTTAATTTAATTTTAGTTTATTTAATTAACTAATAGTTTTAAACTTTGTAATAGTGTAACGGATCCATTTAGATCCGTTCAACCTGCGATTTCTTGCACTAGACTCGTTTTGACGAGTATAACACTTTAATAAAAATGACTTGTAGTTTTAATGTAGTATAATTTATTGATAAATTAATACCGATTAAATATAATTACGTCGGTTCAAATGAGAACCAATTAATGACATCGGTTAGCGGGATAAAACACTGTTCCACCATATCTAAATTGAATAGATCATTTGGACATCTATTTAATAGAAGAAATCCTCGTTCTGCTCTTTTATAAATTTGGACATTTATTTCTATGTCAGTTGACTTGGATAAAGTGACGTATTATCCGTTGATTGATAATTACGGATTTTATTTACATATATGTTGTTTATGTAAATACCAGTGATATGACTTGGAATGTTGAACTAAAATAAGTGGTAGCTTCTTTAAGCTTCATTGTGATCGCTAAGCCTTTTCCCAAATTTTGAAAGGAAATGAATTTAAATTTACTTTAACTTTAAAATATTCCAAAGTAAAGTGTTTTCTATATTTAAATGGTTAGGTTAATATTTTTTGAATCTTAATATTTTAAAGTTGATAAATTATTAAATCATGATATTTTAAAGTGAATTAATTGTTTAGTTATAGAATATTTAAAGTTTATTAATGATTTATTTATAAATTGTTTTTTAAGTTAATTAATTTATTTGTCAATAAGGGTATTTTAAAGTTAATTAATTATTTTATAATGATATTTTAAGTTAATTAATTATTAAATGATGATGTTTAATATTAATTTATCATTTTGCTAATAGTGTTTTAAGTTAATTAATTTATTTAATAATGGTGTTCAGGTTAATTTAATAAATTTAATAATGTATTTTAAATAATAAAGTTGTTTTATATTTAAAAATATAAATTGTTTTATAAAGAATTATTTTTATTAAAGGTTTGTTAAAGTAATAATTTGGAAAGAGATCTTGGAATTTGGAAAAGAAGTTTTAGGGTTTATAAAACTTTGATTTTATATGAATCAGATCACTCATGGAAAATCTAGTTTATGAATTTATAATTAATCCTTCTTAATTTTGATGATATGGATACATCTTTCCATACTTAACGCCGAAGGATTAGTGGTTTGAATATATAGTTAACAATGTTTTGATTAATATTGTTTGATCCATTTAATACGATTTTGAAATAGGAATCTTTCTTAAGTGGTTTGAGAATATATTACACCGGTGAGATAAGTATATAAATTTTTGTAAATAATTAAAGTATTTTGATTAATGAGGATTAATTAATAGAGACTTAGTGGATACAACATTAAATTAAATCTAGGTTTGATTTGTTTGTTTATTTGATAGTTACATACCCAACTATCAGATCTTGGTCAAAATATAACTTTGGAAATATCTAGGAGAAACATGGGAGTTATATGACACTATCATCTTCAATGGTGTTGTACTATGCGTATAAGTCTCGTTTTTTCTCCTAGGACAAATAATAAGGAAATCTGTCCGCTTAAGCGGTTAGGAGTTGATCTTCGCTCTTATGTATTGTCTGTTTATTTCCAAAAGAACCGGAGTTGAGTTTACCTAAAATATCGATTGGTTTTGGAGCGACAGGTAAGCGGGGGAATGTACTTATATGAGATGACTCAAAATCGTAACTACTCCAAAACCATATGCGTATTTGATGCTTTGGAATACTGGCTCGAGATGATCGAAGATGGAGTTCTTTGAAGTGTAAGGGCTATTGCTACTAATCCTGAGGGTGATTCCAAAATGGATGTAGTATAAGTTGTAAGTCGCTATGCACAGGATCAAAGATGACCAACGGTTGTAAACAATGTAAATGCAGTGGAAATTGAAAAGTCGATCACATGGTCGATTTTATACTGGTTCGAACTCCCATTCTACGTCCAGTCCCAAACTCCTTCTGGAATTTAACTATCAACCCTCTCTTAACCCGGAGGAACATGTATTACACTGCATGAGCAACCGAACAGGACTTCTACCGCCTAGACAAACGAATAGGACTTCTACCGCCTGAGCAACCGAACAGGACTTCCAATACAAATAGTAAAGTTGTTTCTGATTGAATATGCTCTTGAATAGCACTGATAAGTCAATAACGTACACCCTTCCTATAATCTTCTCCTTTGTGGTATAGCATGTAATCCGTGAAGATAGAAAGTTTATTAAATCACTTAATGAGGTTTGCTTGAATGAACAAGTGATTTGAATGAAATATTGATTTCAAATGAAAAGATAGTTTAGGCAATAAGAATGAGAATTTAAATTAGAAATTGGTGATTAAAACAATTGAATTGAAGGCTGTATATAGTGTTAAAGTGTTGTAACTTATCATGAAAAGCAACGATCAAAAGGTACAGAAACAACTCTTGAATCAAGGGTTGTTTCTTTTCGATGAAGTGAAGTGTCTTTTCAGAAATATAGCCGTTATGCAATTTCCGTCGACTGAACAAAAGAATTCAACCAACTGAAATATTAAAAATTTGAATCCGAGAGGAATCAGTACAAAAAACATGCAATTCAGCCGACTGAAATGGGTAGTTCAGTCGACTGAACATTCATATCAAATTGTGCAAAATTGTGCATGTGCACAGATATTCAGTCGACTGAATGACCTTGTTCAGCGGCTGAATTCCGTTGATAAACAAAAATTACCACAGCTCATATGGTTGAGCACTTGCCTTCTAAACCAGTGACCCGGGTTCGAGCCTTGCTCCATGCATTTTTTTTGAAAACTTGATTTTTCATTTAAAATATGATTTTACCAATGACCCAAGTTCAAGTATTGCTTCATATATTATTGTTATTATTTTATTTTGTTTTTTTAAAATATATTTTTATAAAATGTTTCAAATATGTATGTATATGTGTGTATACCACTTTGAGAAGATTTTAACATCTGTAAACTCTAGAAATGACACTCTATGACTAATAATACTTTGTTTGTCACCTTCGTCTTGTCTCTATCGTGTATATCTCTTCTTGTATCTCTATATACATACTTTTATCCTCTTTTGTGTTGTGTATCTTCATGTTCATGTACCTGCAAGCTAGCTTAGAGGTTCTTTGACATAATTGTATAGTTGTTGTCATTAAAATCCAACCATAGAGGTTCTAACATTCTCCTCCTTTTTGATGATGACAACTATACAATTTTAAAAATATTCATTCTATATAAAATAATATTAATATGTTTAAAGCTCCCCCTAAGTATGATATCTCCCTCTATCAATATGCATATGAATTTCTCCCCCTTTGTCATTATAAAAAAAAGAGGGAATATTATAAATTTTATAAAATATCTTGTAAATAGCAGGATAAACCCAATATCATATGGAGAAATAAATTAGATTTTTACTGTATTTGCTGAAGTCCGTATTTCATTGTAAGCACGTAATTCTATTAAATGTATGGAGCATCTTTAACATTCCCCTTTTCCTTTTGTTTCTCCATGTCCCTGCAATAAATAATAATTATTTTTGGTACCCACTAACTACGTTATGGTCCGGGGGGTTAGGTCCTGGAAACCATACCCATTTGGGTGTGGTTGAACCTTTATAAATATAAATTTTATTATTAACTACCATATCAAAATAATCATCAATGAATATACCTCTAATTTTCCAATTAACAGGAACTCAAATACTTAGATAATTTTTATTCATATTTCCCGTCAATGATTTTGTACTTCTAGAGATATTATAAACATTATTGGTCATAGCAGTATTTGAATTTCTATAAAAATTGGATTTAGACTTTACTCAAAATCTAGTACTAGCACTAACATTTTTACTATACATGAAAGCGTATCTAGTGCTATTTCTACGATCAGTTTTATTATAACCTAAACCAGTTTTATCATGTAAAGGTCTAGAACTAGATAAAATCATGTTTAAATGGTTTTGACCTTTATTAAATTTTATGACTTCAGTGTTAGGTTTATCAAATTTAGCTTTAAAGTCATAGTTATTATTTTAAAAGAAATATTACTATTTTTCAAAATATTAATTTGCTTGTTTAATCCAGAATTCTCCTTTTTTAACGTATAGTTCTCATTCTCGAGAAGAAAAATTCGAGATTCTGAATTATTTAAAGATGCTTGTAATAAATCATTTTGTCTTTTCAAATCCGTAATTTTTTTTGAAAAAAATTTATTTTTCTTTTTCAAACATAGTATTTTGTTCATCTAGAAAATCTTTAAGAGCCTCAAAATTATTTTTCAAAACACTATGTTTATTTTCTAAATCTAATTTCTCATTTTCAATTTTGATTGATATCATCTTTTCTAAAATAAGAAAATTAAGCGTTGAGATTTTATCGCATATACTAACTAATTCATTATTACCATTTACTGAAATTTGTAAATCAAAAAGTACCTTTTTGTAGTCCTCATTGATGGCTCCGACAGGGATTTTGCTTGTTGTATTTTGATTGGATCTTTTTCTGGCCATTATTCTATGATGTTGTGACGATTGATAGAATTCCAGGCTCCGATACCAAATGTTAGTCGCTATGCACAGGATCAAAGATGGCCAACAGTTGTAAACAATGTAAATGTAGTGGAAATAGAAAAGTAGATCATGTAGTCGATTTTATACTGGTTCGAACTCCCGTTCAACGTCCAGTCCCAGACTCCTTCTGGAATATAACTATCAACCCTTTCTTAACTCGGAGGTACAGGTGTTACACCGCCTGAGCAACCGAATAGAACTTCTACCACCTAAACAACCGAATAGGACTTCTACCGCCTGAGCAACCGAACAGGACTTCCAATACAAATAGTAAAGTTGTTTCTGACTGAATATGCTCTTGAATAGCACTGATAAGTCAATAACGTACATCTTTCCTATAACCTTCTCCTTTGTGGTATAGCATGTAATTCGTGAAGATAGAAAGTTTATTAAATCACTTAATGAGGGTTGCTTGAATGAGCAAGTGATTTGAATGAAATATTGATTGCAAATGGAAAGATAGTTTAGACAATAAGAATGAGAATTTAAATCAGAAATTGGTGATTAAAACAATTGAATTGAAGGCTATATATAGTGTTAAAGTGTTGTAACTTATCATGAAAAGCAACGATCAAAAGGTACAGAAACAACTCTTGAATCAAGGGTTGTTTCTGTTCGATAAAGTGAAGTGTCTTTTCAGAAATATAGCCGTTATGCAATTTTAGTCGACTGAACAAAAGAATTTAGCCAACTGAAATATTAATAATTTGAATCCGAGAGGAATCGGTACAAAAAACAGGCAATTCAGTCGATTGAAATGGGTAGTTCAGTCGACTGAACATTCTTATCAAATTGTGCATGTGCATAGATATCCAGTCGACTGAATGACCTTGTTCAGTCGACTGAATTCTGTTGATAAACAAAAATTACCATAACTCATATGGTTAGAGCACTTGCCTTCTAAACTAGTGACCTGGGTTTGAGCCTTGCTCCATGCATTTTTCTTGAAAACTTGATTTTTCATTTAAAATATGATTTTACCAATGACCCAAGTTAAGTATTGCTTCATATATTATTGTTATCATTTTATTTTGTTTTTTTATATAAAACTTTTATTACCTTTATAAAATGTTTCGAATGTGTATGTATATGTGTGTATACCACTTTGAGAAGATTTTAACATCTGTAAACTCTAGACATGACACTCTATGACTAATAATACTTTGTTTGTCACCTTCGTCTTGTCTCTATCGTGTATATCTCTTCTTGTATCTCCATATACAAACTTTGATCCTCTTTTGCACTGTGTATCTTCATGTTCATGTACCTGCAAGTTAGCTTAGAGGTTTTTTGGCATAATTGTATAGTTGTTGTCATTAAAATCCAACCATAGAGGTTCTAACAGAAGTGTGCATTTGGTTTGTTCATATCCTGGACAACTTGTATGGATGAATGCTAGCATTGCATTGTTGTCTGGTTAGCATTCCAAGTGGGATTTGCTAAGAGAGGAAAAAGGTAATCGTGACCTCACAAGCCTCATAACCCGATAATGACTAAAACATGGGATATGCTTCAGAGCTATGTGGTTCGCTACCATTAGAAGCAGTCAATCCTCGATCTTGAATCGATATTTATGGATTTGGTATGCGTGCGCACGAAAAATGTGAAGTCATGGCTGGTGCACATTGTTTAGTGGCTTTGGTGCTCGGGGAATGATGTAATCCAGCTTGTCATTTAAAAGGGGCAAGCCGGCTCTGATTTGCAGGTGGTCCATGTGAGGCCCTTGGTACATTTTTTTCTAGAGGTGTACTATGGCAGGCAGTACCCAGTAGCCTTGTCACGGATGGAAATTCAATCTCCAATACGTGTTTTTACAGACTTAGTTGTGCTCAACTATGTTGAAATGTGAGATGCAAGCATTCAGCTATTTTATATATTTATTTTCCCCTTTAGACATTTTTATAACATCACAAGATTTTCTATAAAATGATTTGGTTATAGTAAGGTAAAAACCCGTCCGTATTTATATGCGACGTGGTCTTACGAGATACATTTATTTTGAAAGGTTTATTTTTAATATCATGTGTTTCTCACGCTGGTTTACCATACTAATCCGGACGTTATTTTATTATGATGCTCGGGTCAGCCCGAGCATATTTTCTAGATTTAGCTGGACACTTTGGAGCTTCAGGAGACGGATTGGATCCTCCAAGACGTATTCAAGTATTTTAACTTCTGTTGTTTTTTTCTTATAGCAACTATAAGAGTTTGTAAGGACATGTTGTTAACCTATCATCGTCACATTGTGATATTTTGTTCTGTCTTTTCTTTCTTTCACCTCAATATCTGTCTTTCCTACACTTGGTTGTTCGACACATGAATACCGCGGATGTATTAGTGTCGACTTCTGGGGATTGAAAATGCAGATCGTTAAATGAAACATAAAAGACTAGTGGGAGCCTTCTTAGAAAAATAAAATGATAACATTTAATCTTTCTAATATAGCAAGAACATGTGCTATATAATGTTATAATAGTCTACATTGATAAATATGTGCATTTAATATGATTGTGTTATCCGGCATTTTGATCCGGCTATATTGAATTGATTTCACAAGTTAGCTTCGACTGCTATCAAGGCCGATGAGTCCAGAGTGATGATTGTGGGGCCCAAAAGTCAAGTACAAATGATAATACGAAGTAGAGGTTGAATGGAATTAATAGAAATGCAAGGCAGAATGTGCGAAGTATGAAATATGGTTAAACATATAGGAAGGATTGGCATAAATTAACTTCCATAATAGGGGTCGGTATGTTTCAGGGAGTAAGAGCATTTCAATAGAAAACAATCAATATCTCAAGATCCACAAGTCCAATACATATGAAAATTTATGAGCAAGAATGGGGACCCTAGGGAGCCTACCCTAGGGATCGCACCTCAAGAAGATGAAGTTAGAGGGATCGGCACTCTTTCCTTGGTAGGGATCGGCAGGAATCAGCAAGCAACCCATGATGAAGCAAAGATCAAGTAATAACTCAAGTTCTACTGATCCAATTGGCATGAAATTTAGAGGTTAAGCATATTTTAGCATGATGAAGCTACCATAGGGATCACACCCTAAAACTCTACCAAAGTAGGGATCAGTACCGATCCCCCTTCTTTGGAAATTGGGTCATGCGATCTCTCTTGTGGGTCCATATGGTTCTGGAGGTCCTTCTGTCGAATTTTCAAGGAGATATTTGGCCATCTTCGTCTATAAATACGGGCTTGGTTGTTCATTTTGGGGACTTTTACACTGCTAGTTGGTTTATACTCTTTTCTAACTAAAGATTTTCATATGATCTCTACTGTACTCAGTTTATAAAGTGATTAATAAAGTAATCTGTTCAAAGTGCACGTAGACAAACAACACCGAACCACTATAAATCGTTGTGTGTGTGTGTTATTATTTCATTTTATATTCTTCATTTATTTACCTTCAAAACGTCTATTAGGTGTTTGTGCCCATTTTTTGTGCAACCAATTTGGTGCTTTCATTGGAAACCTTGATTCTCAGCTTATTAGGATCCTTTTGTTGTTACTGGATTGCACAAATCGCCCGAAGGTGATCCATGGTTATCTTCAAGAAGTTTTCTTGTTCTATTCAGATTTGCAAAAATCTAAACAGATCAGTCAACAATGGTGAGAAACATTAGATCTACTTCTCAGAACGTAGAAGGAAACAAGAACGCTAGCATCCAACAAGGAGGCCCGAGCAGTCAACCGATGGATGTGAATGATGATCCAGTTGAATTCCGGAATCCAGCTGATTCCATTACAAGAACTGAAGTCCAGAATCTGATTAGAGAACTAGTGGATAGCCATCGATAATTGAATCAGTAGATTCAAGCCAATATCCACCTAATGAACCAACTCAGTCAACAACAGCGAGGGAAAGCTATTAGGGACCCTACCCCTTACTCAGCATCGGAGAGTTCTAATTCATCGAACGAGTATCAGAGACACATGGGTCGCAGAATAGACGGAAATCGCATAGAAACTTCAAGGCGTCAACGGGCAGACCTGCCTGGTCTGCCAGGACCGATTGGTATCGATCCCTTCATAGGAGTCGATACCATTCCCTCCTCCAGAGGAGGGAACTTACTTGTACATGCAGGGATCCAAGCTGGAGCTGCTGCGGTTGATTTGGATAATGAAGTTTAGTTAAATGTTGACTAATTGCTTCCCTAGAATGATGATGAAGTGAATGTACGTGGTATACATTGGGAGGATGGTGAACCAAATAGGCGTGGAACGGCCCGTATACATCGACTAGACCATTCACGTGAGGTGGAACACGACCACCGCTTGGCACCAACTATCTAAACGCCGGACTTGTCGGCTATGGTTAGACAGTTTGTGAGATAGAGCCAAGGCTTGACCAATAACGACTGTGGAATCTTGAGAAGCCATACCTCATTCACTGACAATGACCTACATGCAGATTATCCAAGGAGATTCAACATGCCGTCGATGCTTGCCTACGAGGGAAAAACCGACCCTATGCAGCACATCATGAGATATGAATGGCTGATAGATTCTGCATGAGTAGATGATGCAACCAAGTGTAGATGTTTTCCTATAACTCTCTCTAAAATAGCAACAATGTGGTTTACAAGGTTATCCTCGTGGTCGATTTCTAAATTTGATGATTTGACAACAAGGTTTGTGGAGCAGTTCCGTATGCATGCAACTCGCCCCAAAGATGTAATGTCCCTATCCAGTGTGATCCAGACTCCGGGATAATCGTTGAAAGATTACTTGGAGAGATTCTATACAACTGTCACATAAATTAGTAATCTTAATGATCATGCAATATTGATGGCCGTAACAAGGGGGATTGATCTAGAGTCTGATTTTGGTGATTGGTTAGTTGGCAAGCCACCCACAACGTTGGAGCGCTTTTATGCAAAGGCGGCTCAGTATTTGAGGAAGGAGGAAGCCAGGTGGTTTAGAAAGAAGAATGTTGCGGGACCAAGTAGAGAGGGAGTACAGAGTAATATTGCAGTGAAGCAGTCTGATGATAGCTCTGGAAAAATTCAAGTGAATATCCAGAACAAACCGAATCAACAAAATAAAGGCGAAAATAGGAGCCGAGAACGGAAGAGGGATTCTGAAAGAGGAAAGCCTTGGATTTCGATGTTTGATACTTACACGCCATTGAATACATCTCTAAAGAATATCTATTTGCCTACCTGCAACACCATGTAGTATAGAAAGTCGCCTCCGAAAGAATCAACGGAGAAGCGGAAACATACCGGAAAATATTGTCGGTTTCACGAATGTTATGGTCATAACACAAATGAATGCAAACATCTCTAGGATATTATCGAAAAGCTGATTCGAGAAAGAAAGTTACAGCATTTTGTAAAAACCCCGCAGGATGGGGGGGGGTAGGGGACATCCGACCCCAACCGAGGACAAGCACCGCACAGGGCTGAGGAGCCTGCACGGACTGGTGGAAGATTGGTAATCAATACAATAGTCGGAGGACCACATCCGACTGATAAGAGTTAGCATGAGATGGAGCACTACGCTAGCACGATTAAGCAAGTGATTTTTGAATATTGTTCGAGTACGGAAGATGGAGCTCCGGCAAAATAGCAACGTACAATGGTAGATGATATTGTGCTTAGAAATAGAGATGCAGACAAGGTGGAGGCTCCGAAAATCAACACAATGGTATGAAATTGAGATAAGGTAAATAGAATTCAATATCTAAAATGAAGCAAATTGAATTCATATGAAATTGGAAATCCAGTTTTAAAATAAGTGGATATAAAGATCAAAATGGTAAAGTAATAATATGAGTATATGAAATGCTTATATTAAAATTAAGTAATGAATGGTGGAATTCTTAAGTAAATTTGGTATTGGGAATACACTAAGTAAATTTGGACATTGTTGTTAAGTAAAATATACAGGGATTATAAAGGCTATAGGAAAATGGAATTGGATTTTGATTTTGAAGATAAATTTGAATTTGCTCGACAATAAGGTATGTATTTAAAATTTCTGTATGAAATTTGATTGGGTTTTTGATCTAGCCACTTGGCGTTTTGTTTTCTTTTGGAATTTGGGAGCCCGTAGAGGCATCTTGTAGTTGTACCGATCTAGCCGCGCAAAGGATACGCTGGCAAAAAATTTCGAAAATTTAAGGAGTTGGAAAAATTTTGAGAAAATTTTGGTAATTCAAAATTTGGTTTTAAATTTAAATTTGAATTGTTAAGTAAGTAATATTATTTGGGACTTATGGGTAAGTTTGGAAAGTTAATAAGAGGGATATTGTGTCTTTAATAAAAATATTGTTTTGGGTGTTGTTAAAAACTGTTTGGTTTTGGGAAAATAGTTAAAGGGTTGAGGACCATTCTTCTTAACTAGTAATTTCGGGGACGAAATTCTTTTAAGGGGGGAGGAATGTGACGACCCGGAATTTTGGAATATTTGAAATTGGAATATTTAATTGATTTTAAATATTTAAAAGTTAAATTTTTAACTCGAATTTCAAATATCTATATTTATTGGATAATTTAATTATTGGATTAAATAATTTGAAGATGGGTAAAATATGAAATCTGGAGTTTTAAGCTCGTTAAAAATAATTTGATGGCTTGTAAAATTTATATTGATGATATTGAAGATAACAAAAGTTCTAAAATTGAATTTAAAAGCGTTTTGTTCAGTTTTGAATTTATACCGTTTAAATCGACGTTTAAAAATAGCCTTTCGAGGCACAGTCTCGGAATTCGACGAAACTAATTCCATTGGATCCGTAATATTGTATTATTATCGGATTTTTATTTTCGTAGTATTTGGAGTTGTCGTGTGATCGTACGGTGGGTAAACGCGCTGAAATTTATATCGTAAATCCAATATAATAAATGGGTTCAAAAAGCTATCTTCTCCATAGGATCGAGTTAGGACTCAAAACCTTTTCCATTGCATTCGGAAGAGGGGTATAACATTATAAACGCCTAGTAGCACGCCTCGACAGGAGGTCAAGGTTTTAAGTTGCATTTATCAGAACGATTTGAATTTAAATTGAATATTTATACTAGTCAACTATAGTTGAAATTATCTCACATCAATTCCTTTCCAGTCCTTTCCAAAGTCACTGTAGCAAATCCCTTCAAGCACGCAACATCTTATCTTGTCTCCCCATTTCTTTCCAAAATCACAAGCAACAGATTTTCAAAATCAAATAAAATGACCGAACAAACAAATCCTCTATCATTCAAAACCTAATCTTCAGCTTGAAAAAAGAAAATAAAAATAAATAAACATCGCTGCTTCGAATTGTAATGGCAGTCGAGATAAATCGAGAATCAGGGTCGCGACTTCTTCTCAGAAACGAAATCGAACCGATTTCGAGCATCGCGAATTGGTTCGCAAGCTCACACCGAAATCACCGTGGCCTGGGGCGAATGGAATGGTCGTCGCGTGGATGGGCGAAGACGATGACAACGAGATGCTTTAGTGTTGTGGTCGAGTGCGGTGGTTCGAGCTGGTGTAGGCAGCGTTGAAGGAGCAGTGGAAGCGCGGCTCTGTGGTCGGCAACGTGGTTCGTGGATCGAGGTAAGGCGGGATGCGAGGCTGCCTTGTCCGAGGGTTTTCGTGGCTGGTTGTGGGGTGTTCGAGCTATTGGCGAGGGGAGCTAGGATGTGGGCTTGGTGGTATCGTGTGCCACTGCCTTAGTCGACCAGTTTTGGGGCTGTGTAGGTATTTTCTTTTATTTATTTAGATTTTTACATTAGAAATTTTAACACATACAGAAAACAGAAAATGTATTTACAGTAAGGTGTAGACATTTTTATAATTTTGAAAGGAATTAAATATATATATGTGTATATACATAGATAAAGCAGAAATTATATATATATATATATAAGACTTTGAAAAAAAATAAGGACTTATATAAAGATTAGGTTTTTATCTATATAGATTATTTTTGCAAAATGAATACACTTTTTTTATTTACTTGTTTATTTCAAAATAATGTATTTGGGATAATTAAATTGGTTAATTAACTTGTCAATTATTATAGTTACTAAAAGATTTTCAAGAGAAATTATTAGTTTAAATTAAATTAAATTATTAGTAAATTAAATTTGTTAAATGGTAATAAATTGTGTGGTTAATTCGAATATTAATAAATCATATAAATATTTATACAAGGTCAAAAATCGAAAGGGAAGCAAGCTGGATTGGAAATAGGATGCTAATAAAATAAAGGTGAGTTAATCTCACTCTTCTGGATTATTATTTAAATTTAAATGGTTAAATTTAAATAACTGATTGAATGATTGAATTGATTGGATGTGCTATATTATATATAGTAGTATATATATAGTATATATTGGAGTGATTGATATTCCCGCATTATATAGCGGATGAGACCCTATGCGCCGCATAATAGCGGATGGTATTATAAAAACCCATATACCGCGATATTCCACCTCGAAGTGGAATTGGTATTGTGCTAACATATGTGGATGCAGGGAAACAGGTTGAAGGGATCCAAAGGGATTCCTCAAAATACTTAGATTGTTTAATATTCTATGATATGATTTATTTGATAATCTGTGATAGATTACATTGATAATTGGAATGTGGAATGTTATGTTTGATTGAATATATTTGGGTATACTGAGTTACCAAAAACATATAGATTGGATTTTTGAAAAGAAAATAAAAGAGAGAATTTTTAAGTAGAATAATTATAGAGAATTTGAATAAAGTAAAGAATGAATTGGAAAAGAATAAAAGTGATTTAAAAATTTTAATTGATAAATTCCGAGTATGGAAAAGGGGATTTTGAATAAACAGAGAAATAATGAATTTTAAAACCTAACTGATATTATTTAAAGGAATAAGCAATTCATTGTAATCCAAGGTTTTAATTTACTGGGAAGGATAAGGAAGGAATTTGGAAAAGTATGAAATTGAAATTTTCAGTTAAACAAGATTTTAAATCATAATGGAGAAGTAAAATATGAAGTTAATAGGTTTTGAAATGAATTTGAGTGAGTAAAGGAATTTATTTCAAAATGGAACAAAATCTGAAAATCAATTTGGAAATTGATTTAGTATTTGAAACCGTGCCTTGAAAGGAAGGTGGAACTGTGGGTTTTATAAACTAGGTTTATAAAAGTGAAGTAATTTATCACTGGATATTTGGAAGAATAAATTCACGGTTGGAATTTATTAAAGGAATGGGTAAATTTGGTTAAAAATAAATAGTGATTTATTTTTAAAAAGGTGTGAAAGAGAAGCGTATTTCCCTGGATGGCCAAGTACGTTTCCAAAGCAAATTTTAAAATATAAGTTAAAAGTTTTAATGTTGTTTTAAAAAGCATGTTTTAGAAAATTTATTATTAAATGTTTAGATTTTAAAGTAAGTGTTTCTCAAATTTTATTATTGTAGTAATTATTTAAAGGTGACTTGAAATTTTGTTTAAAGGGATAAAATTTTAGTTTTATATTTTATAAAGTAGCTTCATTTTAAATATTCTTAAAGTATATATTTTTGAATAAGAATTAAAGTAGTTTTTAACTTAAATGTCTTAAGGGATATTTTATAATAAAGTGTTTTAAATTATTTTAAAAATCTAAAGTTTTGTACTTGTGTTTCCAGTGGTAATAAATATTTGGGAATTTATTCCATGAGAAGAGTGTGGTTTGAAAACTGTTTTCAAAGGGGTTGAAAGTGGAAATATATCTTGTGAAGATATTGTGAGGATTAATAAATAAATAATTTGAAAAATTATTTATTGTTTGATGGATGTTTGTGAATGTTAATTGATAGTTAAATAACCGACTATCAATATTGGCCAACGCGCTGATCGTTTCGAAGAGACCGGGATCGAGATTTATTTCTCGAAAACCACTTCGATCCGGTTTGTACGTTTCGTGTGGGAAACGAGTTTGGAGTCGAAGATGGTACAGTGAAGTGCAAGGGCTAGTCGCTACTAATCCTGAGGGTGATTCCAAAATGGATGTAGTAGGAATAGTGCCTTCGGATCCGTTCGGACCCGGAATGGACTTGTATGGACGAACTTGTATGGATGAATGCTTTCGAAACATCGTCAGGTGGACGGTGGGCATTCTAAGAGATGTGTTCTAAAAGGTAACGCTTAGCCTCAAGCCTCATCAACCGGGAATGACTGAAAATCAGGGGTTATGCAGCAAGGCTATGTGGGTAGCGCCCATTAGGGTGAGGTCATCCCTGTCTAGATGTCCCTTTTTATTCGGCTTAGTGGTGCGGTACTGATCCCAACCGTGGGGTGATCTTACTCGGAATTATCCAGTAAGGGGTAGTTCCGGCTTTGTGTTGCAGGGGATCGGGCGTGGTCCTCGATATGTTGATCTAGACCATGTACTGTGACAGGTGGTACCCCAGTGCCTAGTCATTCGTTGGAAATCCATTCTCCCTACGCGCCTGTACGGTTTTGATTGTGCCCAACTATTGCTGAAACGTGAGATGCAAGCATTTCAGCTAGATTCTATTTTACTTTCTATATACACTATTATAATATCAGATAGATTTGATAAAAGTATTTTGGCTATCGTAAGGTAAAAACCCGACATGTTTATTTGTGGCGTGAATAATATATATAAAATAAATATATAAAAATAAATAAAAAAATAAAAACAAAATAAAAAAAATGAAAATGAAGCAAATTGAATTCATATGAAATTGGAAATCCGGTTTTTGACTTGAATTCATATGCGACGACACGAAATTTTTGGATATTTGAAATCGAAATATTTAATTGATTTTAAATATTTAAAAGTTAATTTTTGACTTGAATTTCAAATATCACTATTTATTGGGTAATTTAATTATTAAATTAAATAATTGGAAATTGGGTGAATTTCTGAATCTGAAATTCTAGGCTTGTTAAAAATAATTTGAAGGCTTATAAAATTCATATTAATAATACTGAAGGTGATAGAACTTTTAAAATTGAATTCGAAGGTAATTTGTTCAGTTTTAAAAATATATCGTTTAAATCGATATTTAAAAATAGCCTTCCGAGGCACAGTCTCGGAATTCGACGAAACCAGTTCCATTGGATCCGTAATATTGTATTATTACCGGATTTCAACTTTCGGAGCGTTTGGAGTTGTCGTGTGATCGTACGATAGATAAACGCGCTGAAATCTATATCGAAATTCAATATAATAACTGGATTCAAAAAGCTATCTTCTGCATACGATCGAATTAGGACATGGAACCTTTTCCATTGCGTTCGGAATAAAGGGTATTACATTATAAACGCCTAGCGGCACGCCTTGATAGGAAGTCGAGATTTTGAGCTGCGATTCCGAGGCGATTCAAATTCAAATTTAAATAACTTATACAAATGGTTTGACTGGTCAATGTGGTTCACATCAGCTGTTTTTCTTTCATTTCGTTACCACTGTAGCTAGTTTGTTCAGACACGCTTAAGTCTCATCTTGTCCCCCATCTCTAATCCTTTAAACGCACGCATCAGATGTTCTAGGGAAAAATCAAAAATCAAAAATGAATGGCAGAACAAAGGAAAGTTAAGAATCGAACTCGTGAAAGAAAAAAAGAAAATGGCGGGCGAGCGAAAACGAATTGTAACGACCCGTATTTTCACGGATCGAAACATCGTAAAATAGTTGACATTTGGTCGCATTTGTGATAAGTCATCCTGAGTTTAAGTCCTAGGTCGTATGGGAGTTTTGGAGCGACTTAAGGAAGATACGAGTTAAGGCAGTTAAGTCGTATAGGAATTAAGTCGTGACTGACTTAAGGAATAGGGGCGACTTAAGAAAACTGACCGAGTTAAGAAATCGGCGAGTTAAGAGTTAGGTCGGTTGGACGAGTTAGCGAGTTAAGTAATAGAGCGACTCAAGTGAGTTAGCGACTTAAGGATTTTAGGTCGTATGGTAGGATAGGTCGGTCGAGCGACCTAAGTGTTGACGACTTATAGAAGTTAGCAGGTTAGCGACCTAGTGGTTAGCGAAGTTAGGTCGTTAGACGACTTAAGGAAGTTAGGTCGTAGCATAGTGAGCCGTGGAGTTGCTAAGTGTTAAGTCGTAGGTCAGTTACCCAGTTAAGTCGCGCACTTCTTAAGTCGTAGGACGCACGCACTTGTTAAGTCATTAGGTGGGAGCTGTTGTTAGGTCGTGTCTCAGTTGAGTCGTAGGCGCGCATATGTTATAAGTCGTGACCGACTTAGGAGTTAGCTGGTATGTCGTAAGTCATAGACAGGCGAGTGTTAGGTCGGCAAAGCAACTAAGTCGTAGGTCGTCTGGAGTGTTAGGTCGGAGAAGAGGTTAAGTCGGCAACGACTTAAGAAAGCGGACGAGTTAAGGAGATTTCAGCCTATAAATAGAAGGGTTTTTCTCACTTTTTGGGATCCGGATTACGAAGCGACGAAGTGCTGCCATTTTGAGAGCTCGACTTCTACACTTCTTCACTTCTTTTCTCCACTTTAATCTAGTGATTCCTTCCATCCATATTGAAGATCAAATCAAAGATCGAAGAGCTTAGATTGAGATCTACATTCTTCGAAGAGAGATTTCATCGTTTGAAGCGGATTGGTGATAGATCAAGTTAGATCCTTCGCTATCCAGATCTGAAGAGTGTTGCTTTTGGGTTGTTTAGGTGATTTGGTGAGTGGTGATTATCTCTCACACGGATCCAAAGGAGTATATCGGATCGTTGGCTTGATTTGGTGTTAAAATAGAGATTTCCATGCATTTTCCTAATCATATGTGTAGATCCATATAGATCCATTGTCCATGATGATTTGATAACCATTTTACTACATGTTAACCTATGCAAGTTCATTCATCAAGATTATAGAGACATTGCTCATGTTTTCATGCTTATTTGACTTTCGACTCTTTAATTACGAAATTGCCATTATTGTTAAAATTGTCTACTTAGATCATATTTGAATGCTTGATTGCTTGGATTAATGTTTGACTTGGTTGATTGCTATGAATTAGATGATTGATGATTTGATTTAGACCGAAGATGATTCAAAAGCTAAGGGAAAGGCTCTTGAATTGGAAAAGCGGCTTGTGGCATATGTAGCGGATGGTGAAGCTCTTATGCATAGATTCGATGATGATGATGTTGAGATGAAGCTTTGCGAGGATGTGATGAAGCGAGGCAGGATATGAGATAGTCTTGGTCTAATCCAGATGGGATCATTCCAAGCATGTTGATAACTCGGTGATATGGTTCGAGTTGAGGATAATGGATGCTCGAGAGGCGCTTGAGCGAGTATGGAAATAGTCGTCGAGGAGGATGACTAGAAGGCTGAGATCTCATCGTTGTTGAAGGTTATAGCATGCTCAAAGCAAGAGTACGTTGGGCAGATTCGATAGTCCCTGAAGACTAATGATTGATAGTCAAGTACTCTGGGCAGATTCGATAGTCCTAGGCATGGGTCACGATGACGTGCGGGAGTTATGTCTAGAACCGGGGTTTCCATTAGCCCTTGACGGACGGCTGAAAGAATGTGCCGGTCATTCAATTAACGGTGATATTGAAGCAATGATAACAGTGATAGCCAGAGTCATGGATGTTTGGTTGTATCGTCATTCGGTCTCAAGAGCAGTGTTTTCTGGGTGCTTATCTGATCTTGGTTTAGGCCTTGGGGGTTTGTGCTTGGAAAACATCGCCCTTGACTCGAGTGATAATTTCTTTACTTTACATTGTATGCTCTGCTATGTTTGCTTCTACTTAGTGTGTGTCTGGGGGCTATCACTGTAGAAAGAGGTTGGAGTGGGAGGGTTGTATTCCTATTCCTTTTCCTTTATGCTCTTTTGGTATGTTGTTAGTTAATTTACTGCTCATTAAGACTGTTGTCTGACTCAAGGCTTTATGTTTTAACTCTTATTGCCTTGGGCTGTTCGTCCATTTTGGGACGGGCAGACTAGGTAGCAGGTGACAGGTGCTGATCATGCTTTTCACGGTGCTGATATCGAAGATGAGCTGGAGGGTTGCATATTATTTTCTTATTATATGTACTGGATGTTCCGCTGCTTTGTATTCTCTGAGTGATATGTAGTGAGGCTTGTTGTATTGACTATTCAGTTGTTTGTATTCAACTATTATGAAGTTTTATTGATGAGATTCTATTCTGTGAAGCTTCACTATATATATATATGTTCTATTGTATTTTGTCCATGCGCTGTGAGTAATACGGTAGATTCTGTTGTTTTTAATTTACCTTGACAATCGTCCATGGCTGCCTGGCACACTTTACAGCGCACTTTCTCTAGGTTCAGTGCAGGGGTTATGGGCGGTCGTCACATTTGGTATCAGAGCATTGGTTAATCGATTTTACCCAACGCTCGCTGACGTAACTACGTATGAGAGACGTAATTGTATTTTGATGGATGATTACTATATATAATATAGTAGATTAGAAGAGTTTGGGTCCTTTAAGCAGTTGTTTCTCAAGATGTTCTGACCATTCTATTTTTTAGATATTGAGAATGAGTCGAAGAGGGAGACCAGCTGCAAGGGAAGGCCGTGCTACTGAAGGGGCTGCTGATTATGCAGCTATGTTCGAAGCTATGATGACTTCGATCATGAGAAGGATACCAGTTCCGGGGGCAGCAGTTGATGTTGGAGTTCAAGTCCAAACTCCAAAACCGGTGGATTTTGCTAAGTTGTGTAAGGACTACACTGCTCTTGGAGGAAAGGTTTTCTTGGGAACAGAGTCGACTATTGAAATCCAGAGGTGGATAGATGCTTGTAGAAGGATCTTTGGTGACTTGGGAATTGAGGATGCAACTAAGAGGAAGTTAGCATCAAGACAGCTTCAAGGAAGAGCTTCTGATTGGTGGAACTCTATTACCATCAATACACCGGAGGAAGAGATTACTTGGGAGCAATTCCAAGTCAGATTTGAAGCTAAGTTCATTTCTACAGCTCAGAAGTCTGTTCTGTTCCAGAAGTTTGTGGAGCTCAAGCAAGGTGGAAGACCAGTTCTTGAGTATGTTTCCGAGTTTGAAGCTTTGTCCAAGTATGCCCGGTCATATATCAAACTGCATATCAGAAGAATGAGAAGTTTGTGACAGGCTTGGACAGTTATCTTGGGAGGCAGTTGGTGGATCATTTGGACGATTCATTTGAGAAGCTTGTGGAGAAAGCTCTCAGGCATGAGAGTCTGTTTCCTAAGGAAGGATCTGTTGTTGCTGTGACCAGGGAAGAGTCTAAACCCCAGTAGGGTGGAAACAAGAAGAGGAAGCAGCAGCAGCAAAAGGGTAAGGATGGCCAGAAGAAACCGAGAGGCGAGGTGACTTGCTACAATTGTCAGCAGAAGGGCCATTTCTCGAAGGATTGTAAGAATCCGAAGGCACCGATGAAGTGTCACAACTGTGACAAGCCGGGACATTTCAGGAAGAATTGTCCGGAACCGCGGAAGGACAAGCAGATTGTGCAAGCTTATGCTTTGGGAGCTGTCCCATCGTCTTCAAAAGCTCCTACCGCTGAAGAGAAGGGAAAGAGTGTGGTGGTTCAAGGTACTCTTTTCCTATGTGGTGTTCCAGTTAGAGTTCTGTTTGATACTGGAGCGTCGCATTCGTTGGTTTGTAGTGAACTCGTAAGCCGGTTAGGTTTGGAACCGGATATCGTTGATAGGCCATTGGTTGTGACTAATCCAGTTGGGGGTTCGTCTTGTTTGTGTATGTTATGCCGTGGTCTGATTGTATCGAGTCATGGTTGTTCTTTTGTTTGTGATTGTTTTGTTCTGAACTTTGCGGGGTTCGGAATTATTTTGGGTATGGACTGGCTTAGGAAGTATGCGGCAAAGGTTGATTGTGAGAGGCTGGAAGTGACAGTCGAGAATGTGGAGGGGCGAAAGATTGTAATACGATGTAAGCATGAAGAAGGCGTCTTCATGAGCTTCATGTATTCGCTAGTTGTTCCACGGGATGGACTGTCATTAGTGCCAATCGCGAATGGATTCGAGGATGTCTTTGACGAAGTCAAAGGGTTACCGCCGCATAGAGAGATCGAGTTTCGTATAGATCTAGTTGAAGGAGCCAGACCTGTTGTGATGCCTCTTAGGCGGATGGCGCCTAGGGAACAGCAAGAGTTGAGGGTGCAAGTTGATGACCTTTTACAGAAAGGATTCATTCGGCGTAGTGTGTCCGAGTGGGGTGCACCAGTTGTGTTTGCAACCAAGGCAGATGGGTCGTTGAGATTGTGTGTGGATTATCGTGAGCTGAATAAAGTGACTAAGAAGAACAAGTATCCATTGCCGAGAATAGATGACTTGTTTGATCAGCTTCATGAAGCCAAGGTGTTTTCTCAGATGGATTTGGCAACGGGATTTCACCAGTTGAGAGTGGCTAAGGATAGTGTGCCGAAGACTGCATTTCGGACACCATCCGGTTTCTTTGAGTGGCTGGTAATGCCATTTGGGTTGACTAACGCGCTAGCATATTTTGTAGATCTTATGAATAGAGTGTTCAGAGATCAGTTGAACAAGTTCGTGCTTGTGTTCGTGGATGATATTCTGATTTACTCCAGAACCGAGGAAGAGCACAAGACGCACTTGCGTATTGTTTTGGAAATCTTGCGGAAACATCAGCTGAAGGCTAAGTTTTCGAAGTGTCACTTCTGGAAGAGTGAAGTGAGGTTCTTAGGCCATGTTATCTCTGGAAATGGAATAACGGTTGATCCCGCTAAGGTGGCAGCAATCCAGGATTGGGTTAGACCTAAGAATGCATCTGATGTGAGAAGCTTTCTTGGATTAGCAGGATATTATCGACGGTTTATCAAAGACTTCTCCAAGGTGGCTGCACCGTTAACAGGATTGACAAAGAAGAACCTAGTATTCAGATGGGATGATAAGTGTGAGCAAGCTTTCAGAATCCTGAAAGAGAGATTGACAAGTGCTCCTGTTTTAACTATTCCAAGTGGGAATGAAGAGATGGTGGTTTACACCGACGCATGTGGTACTGGACTTGGAGCAGTGCTAATGCAGAAGGATAAAGTTGTTGCGTATGCTAGTCGACAACTGAAGCCGCATGAAAGGAATTACCCGACTCATGATTTGGAGTTAGCGGCGATTGTTTTTGCTCTGAAGATGTAGAGACATTATCTATTGGGAGTTCGATTCGAGTTGTTTACGGATCATAAGTCGTTGAAGTATCTTTTCTCCCAAAAGGATTTGAATCTTTGGCAGCAACGTTGGCTAGAGTTTTTGGCATCATATGATTTTGTTATAGCTTATACTCCGGGAAAAGGTAATGCAGTGGCAGATGCATTAAGTCGAAGACATGCAGGATTGGGAGCCATGTTTTCAGAATGGAAGAATCTCGAGTATCTAGCTGGATTTGACTTCAGGCCTAGATGTGAATTGGAACCTGAGATGTTGGCAAACTTATCGATAAGACCTTCTCTTGTGGAAAGGATTGGCGAGAGCCAAAAGCGAGACGATAAGCTTGTCAAGATTATCCGTGATTTGGAATCTGGATTGGACCCAGAAAAGGATAAAGGATTCGAGGTCGATCAAGAAGGTTGGCTTCGAAAGCAAGGATGACTAGTTGTTCCCGATATAGATGAATTGAGAAGTGAAGTTCTGAAGGAAAGTCATCACTCGAAGTTGACGATTCATCCAGGTGGAAATAAGATGTATCGGGATATGAAGAGAACCTATTACTGGGAAGGTATGAAGAAGGATGTTGGAAATTTTATTTCCAAGTGCATGAACTGCCAGTTGGTAAAAGCCGAACAGAAGAAGCCAAGTGGATTGCTTCAGCCATTAGAAGTTCCTACATGGAAGTGGGAGCAAGTGTCGATGGATTTTATTGATGGACTACCTAGAACCAGAACGGGAAATGAAGGGATTTGGGTCATCATAGATCGTCTGACTAAGAGGGCAAGATTCATTCCTGTTCGATCGACTAGGACCGCATCAAAGTTGGCTGAGTTGTATGTTAAGTGGATAGTTCGATTCCATGGTATTTCGAAGAGTATAGTGAGCGATCGAGACCCATTGTTCACTAGTGGATTTTGGAAGAGCTTCCAGGAAGTTTTGGGAACCAAGTTGTGTTTGAGTACAGCTTATCATCCTCAAATAGATGGTCAGACCGAGAGAGTCAACCGAGTTTTGGAAGATCTCCTTAGAGCTTGTGTTTTGGATTTCGGAGGATCATGGGAATATCACCTTCATTTGGTGAAATTTGCATACAATAACAGTTACCAGTCAAGCATTGGTATGGCACCGTATGAGGCATTGTATGGAAGACCGTGTAACTCTCCGACATGTTGGTTAGAGACAGGAGAAAAGCTAATGATTGGGCCAGAGATGATTCGACAGACTTCAGATTTTATAGAGATCATTCGGCAACGAATGAAGGCAGCCCAAGACCGTCAGAAAAGTTATGCAGATAGGCGTCGTAAGGATTTGGAGTTCGACGTAGGTGATATGGTTTTCGTGAAGATTTCTCCACTGAGGAATGTTATTCGATTCGGGAAGAAAGGAAAATTGACTCCGAGATTTGTTGGACCATTCCCGATTATTGAGCGAATTGGAAAGCTCGCCTATAGATTGGAGTTACCGGAGAAGAGGTCAAGTGTGCACAATGTTTTTCATGTATCATATCTACGGAAGTATGTGCACGACTCGAATACAGTGGTTTCTGCTGATAGCTGTGAAGATTTCGAAGTTGATCCAGTTGATAAGAGACCTCGTAAGCCGCTTCGTGTTGTGGAAACCGACACGAAACAGCTTAGGAATAAGATAGTTAAGTTGCTCAAGATACAATGGAGTGATGATGATAACGACTGTACGTGGGAGGTGGAAGGAAGGATGAAAGCAGCTCATCCTGAACTCTTCAAGGTATGGCCCTAAGGTGTCGTGTCATCTCACGATATTGTAACTTGTTCTAGTTTTAGAATTCTGCATGCTAAGCTAGAATTGGATGCATGGTTTGTTGATTGCTATGGATGTTAGGCGTTGTAACGCCCCACTCTTAGACCCACTGTAACAAAGAGTATTACGGGAGTAATACTGTATGTTAAAGCGGAGAATAGAGTATAGTGGAAGCGACCATTTGTAATCAAGCTATAACTATCTACTGAATACGTCGAAAGGATGGTATCTATATTTTTTTTTCAAGTGGTTCGACATATTCAATAAATATTTATAACGAAATTCCAATGGCTAAAGATCTATCAGAATAAGCATAGTAATATAATGATAAAACATCACAGAACAGAATCACATAACAGATATAAAATCCCAGAAAAATACAACGTCAATACAGATCCAAATATCGTAAGTGGGTACAAAGCCATTGCTCACACATGTGAGTCAAAAATATGTACATAGCAAAGTCTGAATAATAACATAAGGCGGACACTAAGATAAGCTATCTCAAAAGCATAGCAGATAAGTCCAAAGCGGAAGCACAGAGCAGCTAAGTCCAGAGACCTAACCTGAAACAACTCGGTCTGACCCGAGCGAAAACACTCGGGTCAGGCTAGCTAAACAATCAGTAATAACTGAGATATAGAATAATGCGGTACATAAATAAAACAGTACTTATCCAAAGAGAAGTATATTATGAACCACATGAATATAATGACGATCCCTAATCATCAATAAACAATAAAAATCTCCAAAGAGAAATCAACACCAAAGTGTAGAATAAATAAAATCGCCTCATATCATCGGCGTAGCCAAAGCTATAAAAAGATGCCCATAGGCAATAATCCCAAGAGTGACCAGAGTCTGTAATCAATGCCCAAGCAAAGATCGATGCTCCAAAGAGCAATGGGATATACTGAAAAGTCAATGAAATCCAACACTGAAAAGTAGTGTCCAGAGACACTGTGAATCCACAAGGCAATCACACTTACATCGTATGGTTCCATAGAACCAACACCGAATGGCGGTACTCGAATGGATATAAAAAACCATCAAATAATACCAATATTGCACGTGCACCGACCAGAGTCGTTGTTGCCAAGTACTGTAGAGTTGTGATCGATCACTCGCACAGATGCGGAACGCGCGAGACGGCAAGATCCTTCCCAGAAGGATAAAGGCCCAGAGGCGCATGCCAAAAAATAAACTGCTCCATAGAGCAGGTGTCCAGAGACGGTTGCCCAGAGGCGTGGTGACCCAGAGG
Source organism: Allium fistulosum (assembly GCA_030737815.1). Taxonomy (NCBI): domain Eukaryota; kingdom Viridiplantae; phylum Streptophyta; class Magnoliopsida; order Asparagales; family Amaryllidaceae; genus Allium; species Allium fistulosum. The sequence continues at coordinate 1,153,884,654 of CM060901.1, forward strand.
TCCAGTACTGGCCGCCCAAAGGCTAATGTGTCACCAACTTCTTGGAGAGAAACCTGTAAAGTGTTAACAATGAGTCTCATACCCCACGTTTGCACTAAACGGTTTACTAACCAATAGCAAGCTCACACTCCAAACAATAAAAAGTCCACCTCGTATCATCAGTAAACTAGACCCAAAGGTCAAAACGATCAATCGAATAGGTCGGGGATTAACCGGAAAGAAAATACACACGGTTCCATAGGCCGGAGATTTCCTAACCGTTTAAGCACCTTTCCACTTCGCTCGACGTGCTAAAAAGTGAGTGTGAGATTTTTATTATAGAAAATAATGGTGCGAAACGGATTTATAATTGATTTTTGAAATCACTTTAAAACGGCTTTTGAAAACTCTCCTATTATGGAGTAATTAATTTAATAATTAAAAATAATATTATATAATAATTTCGAAAGCCATTTAGGAGTGAAAAATCCTTTGAAAATAATTCAGAAAACCCGTGTACGAAATCTAGAGACAAATCTCAAAGAAATCAATAAAACCAGAAAATCACTGAAAATATTCAGTGTTGGAAAATAGTCCAAAAATGACGCGAACCCAAGTTCGGAAAATTATTCGGACCAGCAAACTGAATCTGAATGGCATGAAAATTGGTAGGCATATAGTCCAGCATCCCTGCTCCAAACTGCAAAAAGAATCGGGAAATTCCGACTTGAAACGAAGAAACGGCGTCGTCTCAAAGTTGGACAAAAATCATAAAACTTTACTGTGTCAAAATAGTGTAAAGGTCCCACTTCGACGACATGGTCGAAGGGTCACATGAACTCAGATCTTGATGAAAATTTGCAGGAGCGTAGTAAAGTACTCCTACTTTGATATGCAACAATAATTGTTCGGTTTTGACTTGAAACGAAGAAACGACAATGTTTCAAAGTTGGTCCGACGATAACTGAAAATGATCACTATTGTAAAACAGTTTCTGGGTGCTACTTCGGCAATAGAAACGAAGTATCTAATGCATCCAGATCTAAACCAAACTTTGCATGGTTAAAGATCTCGATCTCATCTTTTTAACGAGACCAAAAACGATGAAATCCGACAAAGGACGAGCCCGGGATGGCATCGCAAAGTCGGGGTTCTATGCTGAAAACAACGGGAGAAAAGAGACTAAGGCCTATAGCTATGCACTAACTGGCCAGAGATGAAAAACCACAATTTTGGCATAGTAAACTTCAAATTCTGGCAAAATGAATAAAATGAAAGTTGTAGCTTAGTTTCTAAGCTTTCCGGAATGACCAAGATCGTCAAATTCCGACCAGAGATGAAAATTCTATGACAAACAATTTTCAGATCTAAATTTTATATCACTGTCGTTGTGCTCTCGGGACAGTGGTAAGAATGCACAGTTTTGACCAAATTAACTTCAAAATTTCATGAAACTCAAAACATGAAACTTTTAGCTCTAAATCTAAGCTTTTCAAAACATCAAAAATTATTAGATTTGGATAAGAAAGGAGTAACTTATGGCCAAATCAATTTCATGATTTTATTTTATCAACCCTGTGTTTGTTGTCAGGTCAGCGACAAACATACGTGATTTCGACCATTCAAACCACAAAATTAGGCAAAGCTCAAAACATAAAAGTTATAGCCTACAGAATAAGCTTTCCAGAACTTCAAGAAAATATTAATTCCGATTTAAGATGAACGAGATATGCCTAATTTACTAACAGCAATAAACTAATTATAATTTCAGCTAGCATATATTACAAATACCTTATGTGCACACCCCAAAATGAAAGCAAAGATGATCAAAGAGCTATGATTCACATGTTACATAATAAAACATGTGTTACTAACTGATTACCAAAATCAAAAGATGATTAAACACATATTAGAAGAGATTTTAGCAATATACCTCTCTTGAAAGCAACAAAGACTATTATAGCATCAACCCAAGTTAGCAAAAGATGATTAGGAGGCTATAAGATCAAAAAAACACATAAAACATGTGTTACCAAATACATTTCAGAAATGAGAAAGATATAAAAATGAATGTGAGGTGGGTATTTGCATTACCTTTGCATAGAATGACTTGCATAAGCTAAAACTAGAAGGAGATGAAGATAGAGGCCATTTTTGTTATGAAAGCTTTAGGAAATGATTAGGGTTTTGATTAGGGTTGAATGAATGAGGTTATGAGAGTATGGGATAATTTATAGAGAAGGTTTAGGGTGGGTTATTGGGTTAGTTTTTGTAACCCAATAAGAAGAGAGTTATTTACATGTTTCCAAAAATTAGTCTAAGTGTTCATATATGTTTATAAAACTCATTTTTTTCTTATCCAAACCCATTTTAAAATCTCTCCTCAAATATTTAACTTTCCAAAAATAACATTTTATCCTCATTTTAAAATCCCATATTTCCCATTTAATTAAAATAGCCTTTTCAAATAATAATTTTTTTTATTCCAAATCCTTTTATGCTTCATTAAAATAAATAAAAAACCTAACTTTTATTTATTAATTGGTAATGCAAATCCCGGGTTGTTACAGACTCCCCCCCTTAAGAAAATTGCGTCCCCGCAATTTCTTAAGATAGATGTCGTCTATAACGTCAAATCCACAAAAGAAGTGATAGAGATAATATAGAGAATTCTCACCTGCAGAAGAAGATGGAAGAAAGCCAGGATAAGAGCGTTCGATAGATTCTCTGGTCTCCCAAGTGCAGTCCTTAGGATTCGGTGACCATTGAACCTTCACGGTGGAACCTCTTTGTTGCGAAGGCGTCTAACCTCCGAATCAAGCACACGAAAAGGTTGCTGCTCCAAAGATAAATCAGGTAAGATCTCTAAATCAGGCACAGCATGCGGCTCAAAGGTAGAATCAGGATCGCGGACACACATGCGAAGCTGGGAAACATGGAACACGTCGTGCATTCCAGAGAAGTGAGCAAGTAGTGCCACACGATAAGCCACGGGGCCAATGCGTTCCGTAATAGGAAATGGTCCAACATAGCGAGGAGCCAACTTCCCTATAGAGCTGAAACGCACAACCCCTTTCATAGGAGATATCCAAATAAAGACATGATCACCACTGGAAAACTCAAGAGGCTTCCTACGGTTGTCCGCGTAGGATTTCTGACGGTTCTGCACCTCTTTCATTCTCTGACGAATAAGAATAATCTTCTCAGAAGATTCCCGAACTGAATCTGGACCAAGAAGGAGCTTCTCGCCAGATTCTAACCAACACGAAGGAGAACGACATGGCCTTCCGTAAAGAGCCTCGAAAGGAGCCATGCCAATACTAGACTGAAAGCTGTTGTTGTAGGAGAACTCTACAAGCGGTAAGTGATCCTCCAACTACCTCCGAAATCCAGAATACAACAGCGTAAAAGATCCTCTAAAACACGATTCACCCTCTCCGTCTGACCGTCGGTCTGAGGATGATAAGTAGTCGAGAGATTCAGTTTTGAGCCCAAAGCTGACTGTAGGCACTTCCAGAAGTGACTAGTAAAGATAGTGTCTCGATCACAGACGATGGAGCTAGAAATGCCATGAAGTCGAACGACTTCCTTCACATATAGCTTGGCAAGCTGAGGAGCAGTCCGAGTGGACTTAATAGGAATGAAATGATCTGATTTGGTCAAGCGATCGACGATGACCCAAATAGAAGTATGGCCTGACCTCGATCGAGGCAGACCGTCAATAAAATCCATGGATATCTGATCCCATTTCCACAATGGAATCTCTAGCGGCTGAAGAAGACCAGATGGACGCTGATGCTCAGCTTTGATCTGTTGACAAGTCATGCAACGGCTTACATAACTTGCAACATCACTCTTCATGCCCTCCCAAAAAAATAGGCGACACATGTCGGCATACATCTTACTCGACCCGGGATGTATAGTGTACTTAGTGTGATGACACTCGTCTAGAATGTCATGCCTAAGTGATAAATCAGATGGTACCAAAATAAGGTTCTTCCTGCGAAGACACCGATGAGAATCAATAGAATAATCCAACAATGTCTCATCACTGATCCCGACTCAAGGAGATGAATGTATCGCAACAAGTCTGGATCCTGCCGTTGAGCATGGGCAATGCGATCCAATAGAATAGGTCGAGCTTCCAAGCTGAATAACAAGATTTGAGGATCAGAAGACGAAGCTCGATTTCGAATATCACACATAGAAAGAGTCTCAAGAATATCCCACTCGGCTATCATCATAGAAACTACTGCCGAGTGTTTGCGACTGAGTGCATCAGCCACACGATTACCCTTGCCAGGGGTATACTGAATATCTAAGTCATATGAGGCGAGAAACTCAAGCCATCGCTGCTGCCTCATATTGAGATCCTTCTGACTGAATAAATACTTCAGCGATGTGTGATCGGTGTAGAGAATGAAACGTTCGCCCAATAGAAAGTGACGCCACGTCTTCAAAGCAAAGACGATAGCTACCAACTCAAGATCATGAGTCGGATAGCGAACCTCATTCGGACGTAGCTGCCTAGAAGCGTAAGCACTACCCGATCTTTCTGCATAAGCACAGCACGAGGCCGCTACCACAAGCGTCGGTGTAAACAACAAGATCCTGGTTACTCTTAGGAACTACAAGAATAGGAGCATGGGTGAGAAGTTCCTTCAGTCGCTTAATGGAAGCTTCACACTTATCAGACCAAATAAAACGAACCCCCTTACGAGTCAGAGTCGTGAGGGGAAGTGCAACTCGAGAGAAATCCTTGATAAACCGACGGTAATAACCCGCCAGCCCAAGGAAGCTGCGAATATCATGAACGTTCTCGGGCTGCTTCCAATTCTGAATAGCTTCGATCTTGGCAGGATCGACAGAAATACCCTCAGATGATACAATATGGCCCAAGAACTTGACCTTGCTCTCCCAAAAATGGCACTTGGAGAGCTTGGCCTTAAGCTGATGCTGACGAAGAGTATCCAAGACGATCCGCAAATGATGAGCATGCTCTGCCTCGGATCTAGAATAAATAAGAATATCGTCGATGAAAACCAGAACGAATCTATCGATGTATTCCCGGAATACTCGATTCATAAGATCGACGAAGAAAGCCGGAGCGTTCGTCAAGCCGAACGGCATGACCAACCACTCAAAAGAACCATAACGAGTGCGAAATGCTGTAAGAGGAATGCTGTCTTCTATGACTCGTAGCTGATGGAATCCGGTGGCAAGGTCAAGCTGAGAGAAGACCTTCGCACCGCTCAATTGGTCAAACATGTCGTAACGGGAATTAGAGTTAGACATGATTCAATGATAGATAATTAATTAAGGAATACTACGGAATATAACGGATTCCTATACATATTCCTAATTTATCTATCAATAAACATAAGGAAGGGAATTTGATTTAATTCGGATCTAATGAAAATGTATTGTACTAAGTGTATCTGTTCTGTGTTTATTATGCTTATTCCTGAAACCAGGCTCTGATACCAAGCTGTAACGCCCCACTCTGAGACCCACTGTAACAAAGAGTATTACGGGAGTAATACTGTCTGTTAAAGCGGAGAATAGAGTATAGTGGAAGCGACCATTTGTAATCAAGCTATAACTATCTACTGAATATGTCGAAAGGATGGTATCTATATATTTTTTTCAAGTGGTTTGACATATTCAGTAAATACTTATAACGAAATTACAAATGGCTAAAGATCTATCAGGACAAAGCATAATATTAAAATGATAAAACATCACAGAACAGAATCACATAACAGATATAAAATCCCAGAACAATACAACGTCAATACAGATCCAAATATCATAAGTGGGTACAAAGCCACTGCTCACACATGTGAGTCAAAAATATGTACATAGCAAAGTCTGAATAATAACATAAGGCGGACACTAAGATAAGCTATCTCAAAAGCATAGCAGATAAGTCCAAAGCGGAAGCACAGAGCAGCTAAGTCCAGAGACCTAACCTGAAACAACTCGGTCTGACCCGAGCGAAAACACTCGGGTCAGGCTAGCTAAACAATCAGTAATAACTGAGATATAGAATAACACGGTACATAAATAAAACAGTACTTATCCAAAGAGAAGTATATTATGAACCACATGAATATAATGACGATCCCTAATCATCAATAAACAATAAAAATCTCCAAAGAGAAATCAACACCAAAGTGTAGAATAAATAAAATCGCCTCATATCATCGGCGTAGCTAAAGCTATAAAAAGATGCCCATAGGCAATAATCCCAAGAGTGACCAGAGTCTGTAATCAATGCCCAAGCAAAGATCGATGCTCCAAAGAGCAATGGGATATACTGAAAAGTCAATGAAATCCAACACTGAAAAGTAGTGTCCAGAGACACTGTGAATCCACAAGGCAATCGCACTTACATCGTATGGTTCCATAGAACCAACACCGAATGGCGGTACTCGAATGGATATAAAAAATCATCAAATAATACCAATATTGCACGTGCACCGACCAGAGTCGTTGTTGCCAAGTACTGTAGAGTTGTGATCGATCACTCGCACAGATGCGGAACGCGCGAGACGGCAAGATCCTTCCCAGAAGGATAAAGGCCCAGAGGCGCATGCCAAAAAATAAACTGCTCCATAGAGCAGGTGTCCAGAGATGGTTGCCCAGAGGCGTGGTGACCCAGAGGTCCAGTACTGGCCGCCCAAAGGCTAATGTGTCACCAACTTCTTGGAGAGAAACCCGTAAAGTGTTAACAATGAGTCTCATACCCCACGTTTGCACTAAACGGTTTACTAACCAATAGCAAGCTCACACTCCAAACAATAAAAAGTCCACCTCGTATCATCAGTAAACTAGACCCAAAGGTCAAAACGATCAATCGAATAGGTCGGGGATTAACCGGAAAGAAAATACACACGGTTCCATAGGCCGGAGATTTCCTAACCGTTTAAGCACCTTTCCACTTCGCTCGACGTGCTAAAAAGTGAGTGTGAGATTTTTATTATAGAAAATAATGGTGCGAAACGGATTTATAATTGATTTTTGAAATCACTTTAAAACGGCTTTTGAAAACTCTCCTATTATGGAGTAATTAATTTAATAATTAAAAATAATATTATATAATAATTTTGAAAGCCATTTAGGAGTGAAAAATCCTTTGAAAATAATTCAGAAAACCCGTGTACGAAATCTAGAGACAAATCTCAAAGAAATCAATAAAACCAGAAAATCACTGAAAATATTCAAAGTGTTGGAAAATAGTCCAAAAATGACGCGAACCCAAGTTCGGAAAATTATTCGGACTAGAAAACTGAATCCGAATGGCATGAAAATTGATAGGCATATAGTCCAACATCCCTGCTCCAAACTGCAAAAAGAATCGGGAAATTCCGACTTGAAACGAAGAAACGGCGTCGTCTCAAAGTTGGACAAAAATCATAAAACTTTACTGTGTCAAAATAGTGTAAAGGTCCCACTTCGACGACATGGTCGAAGGGTCACATGAACTCAGATCTTGATGAAAATTTGCAGGAGCGTAGTAAAGTACTCCTACTTTGATATGCAACAATAATTGTTGGGTTTCGACTTGAAACGAAGAAACGACAATGTTTCAAAGTTGGTCCGACGATAACTGAAAATGATCACTATTGTAAAACAGTTTCTGGGTGCTACTTCGGCAATAGAAACGAAGTATCTAATGCACCCAGATCTAAACCAAACTTTGCATGGTTAAATATCTCGATCTCATCTTTTTAACGAGACCAAAAACGATGAAATCCGACAAAGGACGAGCCCGAGATGGCATCGCAAAGTCGGGGTTCTACGCTGAAAACAACGGGAGAAAAGAGACTAAGGCCTATAGCTATGCACTAACTGGCCAGAGATGAAAAACCACAATTTTGGCATAGTAAACTTCAAATTCTGGCAAAATGAATAAAATGAAAGTTGTAGCTTAGTTTCGAAGCTTTCCGGAATGACCAAGATCGTCAAATTCCGACCAGAGATGAAAATTCTATGACTAAAACAATTTTCAGATCTAAATTTTATATCACTGTCGTTGTGCTCTCGGGACAGTGGTAAGAATGCACAGTTTTGACCAAATTAACTTCAAAATTTCATGAAACTCAAAACATGAAACTTTTAGCTCTAAATCTAAGCTTTTCAAAACATCAAAAATTATTAGATTTGGATAAGAAAGGAGTAACTTATGGCCAAATCAATTTCATGGTTTTATTTTATCAACCCTGTGTTTGTTGTCAGGTCAGCGACAAACATACGTGATTTCGACCATTCAAACCACAAAATTAGGCAAAGCTCAAAACATAAAAGTTATAGCCTACAGAATAAGCTTTCCATAACTTCAAGAAAATATTAATTCCGATTTAAGATGAACGAGATATGCCTAATTTACTAACAGCAATAAACTAATTATAATTTCAGCTAGCATATATTACAAATACCTTATGTGCACACCCCAAAATGAAAGCAAAGATGATCAAAGAGCTATGATTCACATGTTACATAATAAAACATGTGTTACTAACTGATTACCAAAATCAAAAGATGATTAAACACATATTAGAAGAGATTTTAGCAATATACCTCTCTTGAAAGCAACAAAGACTATTATAGCATCAACCCAAGTTAGCAAAAGATGATTAGGAGGCTATAAGATCAAAAAAACACATAAAACATGTGTTACCAAATACATTTCAGAAATGAGAAAGATATAAAAATGAATTTGAGGTGGGTATTTGCATTACCTTTGCATAGAATGACTTGCATAAGCTAAAACTAGAAGGAGATGAAGATAGAGGCCATTTTTGTTATGAAAGCTTTAGGAAATGATTAGGGTTTTGATTAGGGTTGAATGAATGAGGTTATGAGAGTATGGGATAATTTATAGAGAAGGTTTAGGGTGGGTTATTGGGTTAGTTTTTGTAACCCAATAAGAAGAGAGTTATTTACATGTTTCCAAAAATTAGTCTAAGTGTTCATATATGTTTATAAAACTCATTTTTTTCTTATCCAAACCCATTTTAAAATCTCTCCTCAAATATTTAACTTTCCAAAAATAACATTTTATCCTCATTTTAAAATCTCATATTTCCCATTTAATTAAAATAGCCTTTTCAAATAATAATTTTTTTTATTCCAAATCCTTTTATGCTTCATTAAAATAAATAAAAAACCTAACTTTTATTTATTAATTGGTAATGCAAATCCCGGGTTGTTACAGGCGTGCAGAATAGTCTTTGATTGCTTTGTTTGTTTGGAATTTCGGGGGCGAAATTCCTAAGGGGGAGAGAATGTAAGGACCCGTATTTTCACGGATCGAAACATCGTAAAACAGTTGACATTTGGTCGCATTTGTGATAAGTCGTCCTGAGTTTAAGTCCTAGGTCGTATGGGAGTTTTGGAGCGACTTAAGGAAGATACGAGTTAAGGCAGTTAAGTCGTATAGGAATTAAGTCGTGACTGACTTAAGGAATAGAGGCGACTTAAGAAAACTGACCGAGTTAAGAAATTGGCGTGTTAAGAGTTAGGTCAGTTGGACGAGTTAGCGAGTTAAGTAATAGAGCGACTCAAGTGAGTTAGCGACTTAAGGATTTTAGGTCGTATGGTAGGATAGGTTGGTCGAGCGACCTAAGTGTTGACGACTTATAGAAGTTAGCAGGTTAGCGACCTAGTGGTTAGCGAAGTTAGGTCGTTAGACGACTTAAGGAAGTTAGGTCGTAGCATAGTGAGCCGTGGAGTTGCTAAGTGTTAAGTCGTAGGTCAGTTACTCAGTTAAGTCGCGCACTTCTTAAGTCGTAGGACGCGTGCACTTGTTAAGTCGTTAGGTGGGAGCTGTTGTTAGGTCGTGTCTCAGTTGAGTCGTAGGCACGCATATGTTATAAGTCGTGACCGACTTAGGAGTTAGTTGGTATGTCGTAAGTCATAGACAGGCGAGTGTTAGGTCGGCAAAGCAACTAAGTCGTAGGTCGTCTGGAGTGTTAGGTCGGAGAAGAGGTTAAGTCAGCAACGACTTAAGAAAGCGGACGAGTTAAGGAGATTTCAGCCTATAAATAGAAGGGTTTTTCTCACTTTTTGGGATCCGGATTTCGAAGCGACGAAGTGCTGCCATTTTGAGAGCTCGACTTCTACACTTCTTCACTTCTTTTCTCCACTTTAATCTAGTGATTCCTTCCATCCATATTGAAGATCAAATCGAAGATCGAAGAGCTTAGATTGAGATCTACATTCTTCGAAGAGAGATTTCATCGTTTGAAGCGGATTGGTGATAGATCAAGTTAGATCCTTCGCTGTCCAGATCTGAAGAGTGTTGCTTTTGGGTTGTTTAGGTGATTTGGTGAGTGGTGATTATCTCTCACACGGATCCAAAGGAGTATATCGGATCGTTGGCTTGATTTGGTGTTAAAATAGAGATTTCCATGCATTTTCCTAATCATATGTGTAGATCCATATAGATCCATTGTCCATGATGATTTGATAATCATTTTACTACATGTTAACCTATGCAAGTTCATTCATCAAGATTATAGAGACATTGCTCATGTTTTCATGCTTATTTGACTTTCGACTCTTTAATTACGAAATTGCCATTATTGTTAAAATTGTACTTAGATCATATTTGAATGCTTGATTGCTTGGATTAATGTTTGACTTGGTTGATTGCTATGAATTAGATGATTGATGATTTGATTTAGACCGAAGATGATTCTAAAGCTAAGGGAAAGGCTCTTGAATTGGAAAAGCTGCTTGTGGCATATGTAGCGGATGGTGAAGCTCTTATGCATAGATTCGATGATGATGTTGAGATGAAGCTGTGTGAGGATGTGATGAAGCGAGGCAGGATATGAGATAGTCTTGGTCTAATCCAGACGGGATCATTCCAAGCATGTTGATAACTCGGTGATATGGTTCGAGTTGAGGATAATGGATGCTCGAGAGGCGCTTGAGCTAGTATGGAAATAAACGTCGAGGAGGATGACTAGAAGGCTGAGATCTCATCGTTGTTAAAGGTTCTAGCATGCTCAAAGCAAGAGTACGTTGGGAAGATTCGATAGTCCCTGAAGACTAATGATTGATAGTCAAGTACTCTGGGCAGATTCGATAGTCCTAGGCACGGGTCACGATGACGTGCGGGAGTTATGTCTAGAATCGGGGTTTCCATTAGCCCTTGACGGACGGCTGAAAGAATGTGCCGGTCATTCAATTAACGGTGATATTGAAGCAATGATAACAGTGATAGCCAGAGTCATGGATGTTTGGTTGTATCGTCATTCGGTCTCAAGAGCAGTGTTTTCTGGGTGCTTATCTGATCTTGGTTTAGGCCTTGGGGGTTTGTGCTTGGAAAACATCGCCCTTGACTCGAGTGATAATTTCTTTACTTTACATTGTATGCTCTGCTATGTTTGCTTCTACTTAGTGTGTGTCTGGGGGCTATCACTATAGAAAGAGGTTGGAGTGGAAGGGTTGTATTCCTATTCCTTTTCCTTTATGCTCTTTTGGTATGTTGTTAGTTAATTTACTGCTCACTAAGACTGTTGTCTGACTCAAGGCTTTATGTTTTAACTCTTATTGCCTTGGGCTGTTTGTCCATTTTGGGACGGGCAGACTAGGTAGCAGGTGACAGGTGCTGATCATGCTTTTCACGGTGCTGATATCGAAGATGAGCTGGAGGGTTGCATATTATTTTCTTATTATATGTACTGGATGTTCCGCTGCTTTGTATTCTCTGAGTGATATGTAGTGAGGCTTGTTGTATTGACTATTCAGTTGTTTGTATTCAACTATTATGAAGTTTTATTGATGAGATTCTATTCTGTGAAGCTTCACTATATATATATGTTCTATTGTATTTTGTCCATGCGCTGTGAGTAATACGGTAGATTCTGTTGTTTTTAATTTACCTTGACAATCGTCCATGGCTGCCTGGCACACTTTACAGCGCACTTTCTCTAGGTTCAGTGCAGGGGTTATGGGCGGTCGTCACACGAATTCAATTCAAAATCGCCTCTTTCTTTTCCCTTTCTGCTAGATAATCGAACTCAGCCTCAATCTTGGCGACATCGAAAGAACGAGGGCCGAATTTGATTCAAAATCGAAAACCATGTTTCAAGCTCATTTGCGACATGAAGGGGGACCAGTGGTCGCGATACGAGTCGTTCGAAGGAGTGTTGTAGATCGCGTTCGACTATGCAATTGCAAGAGGGGTTCGAGTTGAAGGCTTCGGTCCGGGGGGGGGGGGGGGGGCGGTGATCAACGCAGGGAGGAGGTCGATATGATGAGTTTGGGTTCGTTGTGAGGTTTGATCGATGCTGTCATTTTGGGGGTCGCGATTAAGCGACTGATTTGGGCAGAGGTATATTAATCTTGTTTTAGTTTTATTTAATTTAATTTTAAAATCAGATTTCTGTTTTACAAATATACTGTTTTAATTTAAGTTTAAAATCAGATTTCTATTAAAAAGGATATTATTATAGTAAAGTAAGGTTTTAAGCAGATTTTAAATTTTAGGTTAACCTTAATTTAATTTAAATCTGAAATTATATATATACACATATATGCACATGTATAGGAAACAGAAATATATATATATATATATATAAGGAGAGAAATATATATATATATATGTAGAGGTAAGGTTTTGAAAATGGGAATTTTAAATGGTTGAGAAGTTTTGTATAAAACTAGATTTATAAAAATTTATATAGATTATTTTTAAAGTATATATATATATATATGAAGTTTCAAAAATAAAAATAAAAATATATATATGTACACACATTTTAGATGTTCTGGTTAATTTTAAAAATAATGGATTATGGAGATTTATTTGTCTAACTAAACTATCTAATTATTTTAGTCACTAGAAAATTTACAAAAAAGAAAATTAGTTTAAAACTAAATCATTAGTAAATTAATTATTAAATGAGATTAATTATTCAATTTATTCGAATATTAACAAAATCGTATAATGTTTATACAAGGACTGCAATCATGAAGAAACAAGCCGGTTTGGATCGGATTACAAAATTTAAGGCAAAGGTGAGTTAATCTCACTCATCTGGGTTATTTAAATTTAAATAGTTAAATTTAAATATTTGGTTGAATGATTGAATTGATTGTGTGTGATATATTATATATAGTAGTATATATATTGGAGTGATTGATTTCCCGCATTATATAGTGGATGAGACCCTATGCACCGCATAATAGCGGATGATATTATATTAATCCTATATACCGCGATATTCCACCTCGAAGTGGAATTGGTATTGTGCTAATGTCTGTGGATGCAGGGAAACAGGTTGGAGGGATCCAACTGGATTCCTCAAAATTATTTAGATTGTTCTAATAATTCTGTGTTATGATTTTTGATATTCTGTGATGAATTATATTGATAATTGGAATATTGGATGCTATGGGTTGATTGAATATACCTTTTGGTATACTGAGTTATCAAAATATATAAAATTGGATTTTTGAAAAAGAAAATATAAGAGAGAATTTGAGTAAAATGATTATTGAAAATTTGGGATAAATTAAAGAATGAATGGGAAAAGGATAAAAGTGGATTTTAAAATTTGTTAATAAATAAATTCCTAGTATGGGAATGGAGATTTTTGAATAAATGGAAATAAATGAAAATTAAAACTTAAGAGGTATTAATTAAAGGAATAAAGGATTTATTTTTAAATTCATAATTTAAATGGTTTAGGTTGAAATAAAAGAAATTTTTATGAAATTGGTATTTCCAGTTATAATAATAATAAAGAGTTAAATCCGAAATTTATGAAATTTATGTATTTTGGGATAAAATTTAGTAAGTAAAGAATTTATTTTAAAATTCAAGGTTTAAATTTATTTAAAAGGGATAAGAAAGGAATTTGGGAATCTGAAATTGTTATTCTCAGTTAAAAAGGACTTTTAAATCATAATAAGAAATAAAATCTGAGGTTAATGGATTTTGAAATAAATAGAGAAAGTAAGGAAATTTATTTCAAAATGAATAAATTGGAAATTAATTTGGAAATTGATTTAAGTGTTTTAAACCCTGGATTTTCAAAAGGGAATTGGGATTTTGAAACTTATAAACTGAGTTTATAAAGTGAAATAAAATATCAGTGGATATTTGGAATCATAAATTCAAGGTGGGAATTTAAAAATGAACGTGAATTTTTTTTAAAATAAATAGAGGTTTATTTAAAAAAAAGAGTGTGGAAGAAAAGAGAATTTTCCTGAAAAGCCAAGATGTTTTCAAAACAAACTTTTAAATAAAAGTTTGAAAGTTTAAAGTTGTTTAAAGGAATGTTTTTAAGAAATTATTATTTAAGTTGTTTAAATTTATTATTTTTGTAGTTGTTTAAATTTTAAAGGTAAACATTTATTTGAAAGAATTATATCAGTAATTAATTAAAATGTTTAACTAGTATTATGATTTTAAAGATAATTATTAATATTTATATTTTATAAGATAGTCTTACCTTAAAGATAGTTGGGTTAAAGTTTTATTTGAAATCTTGTATTGAATTTCGTAACCCTTATTTTAGATTTAGTATGACCTAACTTTTATTTTAAAAGAAAAATAGTTTATGTTTTATAGAGCAGTTTTATTTGAAATATTGTAAAGTGTATATATATATATATATATATTTTTCAATAAAGTATTAAAGTAGTTTTAATTTAAATGTTTTAAAGTGTATTTTATAATAAAGTGTTTTTAAATATTTTTAAAAATCTAAAGTAATTGAACTTGGTGTTTTCAATGGAAATAAGTATTTGGGAATTTATTCCATGAGAGAAGAACGGTTTGAAACTGTTTTCAAAGGGTTTAAAAGTGGAAATATATCTTGCGAAGATATTTTGAGGTAAATAAATAATTTGGAAAATTATTTATGTTTGATGGTTGTTTGTGGATGTTAATTGATAGTTAAATCACCGACTATCAATATTGGCCAATGCGTTGATTGGTTCGAAGAGACCGGGATCGGGATTTATTTTCCGAAAACCACTTTGATCCGGTTTGTACGTTTTCGTGGAAAAACGAGTTCGGAGTCGAAGATGGAGCAGTGAAGTGCAAGGTCTAATCGCTACTAATCCTGAGGGTGATTCCAAAATGGATGTAGTAGGAGTAGTGCCTTCGGTTCTGTTTGAACCCGAGACGGGCTTGTATGGATGAATGTTTCAGAACATCTTCAGGTGGACGGTGGGTATTCTAAGAGATCTATTCTAAAAAGGTAACGCTTAGCCTCTAGCCTCATCAACCGGGAATGATTGAAATTCAGGGGTTATGCAGCAAGGCTATGTGGGTAGCGCCCATTAGGGTGAGGTCATCCCTGTCTAGATGTCCCTTTTTATTTCGGCTGTGTGGGCGGTTACTGATCCCAACCGCGGGGTGATCTTACTTGGAATTATCCAGTAAGGGGTAGTTCCGGTCTTGTGTTGCAGGGGATCGGGTCTGGTCCTCGGTACACTGATCTAGACCAGGTACTGTGACAGGTGGTACCCCAGTGCCTAGTCATTAGTTGGAAATCCATTCTCCCTACGAACCTTTTACGGTTTTTGTTTGTAGAACCCACTTTGTGGCTAGTATGCTAGAATTTAACCATGTAACAATTTCAGCTATTTGAATAAGTATTTGTATAGAGACAATATTATAATATCAGACGGATTTGATAAAAAGTGTTTTGGCTATCGTAAGGTAAAAACCTGACATGTTTATTTGTGGCGTGGCCTTACGAGATGCTTTTGATTTCAAAGGGTTTTGGAAAACTTTAATAATCCAATTGAGTGTGTTTTCTCACGCTGGTTTTCCAGACTGACTCTGGTGTTATTTTATTATAATGCTCGGGTAAGACCGAGTATACAGATACAGGATAGGATGCTGTGGAGCTGAGGAGACGAGCTGGAGGGCGAGACGTATCACCCGTATTTGTTTTAAATATTCCGCTGTGTTGAGTATGTTGAGTATTCTGTATGTTGGACAAGTTATTATAACTGTCCTGAATTGTGATGTTGATTGTATTGTACTCTGATGTTATATTTTGATGATGTATGTATAAACAGATATAGTTTCTTCTGTAAAGATCAGTTATTATCTATTATATTTTATTCCACTGCGATGTGAGATTCTGATGTTGTTTTCTTTTCTTCTTCTACCTCCTTCTTCTTTTAACCCTGATGATTCGATTTTCGGGCATGGAAAATCGGGTCGTTTCACTTGGTATCAGAGCTTAGGCTGGCGATAACCTTGGCTCTGGTGGGGATTACTCATTAAAAATAGAGTTCGTAGTACTCTAAAATGAGTTTGAGTGTATTAATAGATATGAGCGCGTATTTGTTAGTGAATATAAAATGGTTTTATATTGTGTTGGTTGGTTTATTGAGTATTTTATGGATTCTGGTCAATACGAGTAATTAACGTTATTGATAGGGATCTCTAAACACTTGAATATAACAATTCGACACGGTATTGTTTTAAAATGGGTAAATGAAATAATTTTGCCCAAATTATTTTTGTATATGAAAGAAGTAATTTTCAGAAAATTATTATAGTTATATATATGGTTGCCCGGTTGTTAGGAAGTGATAATATTAATTTATTATTATCGTTGTTGTGGAAATTGAATAAGAAATTACAATTATAACCAAAGTTAAGGAAATAAATTCAGATAATAAAGTGGAATTTGTAAATGTGAATTATAAATGTGATTTATAATTAAAATTGAAATAAAATTCCAGAGAAATGTTTGAATCTGAATTGGATGGATTTCAAATTTGGAATTTTGGGAAATTTAAGTTCCTTTGGATTTGAAAATGGTTTTCAAAAGCTTTGGAGAAATAATGGTGATAGTATTTGAGAAATATTTTGAGTTGAATTTGAAATCTGGAGAGATTTGAAATTAAAAATATTTAAAATTGTTTTAAAGAGATAAAAGCATTGAACTCTTTCGGTCGCTGGAAAATAACTTCGGTGATGACTGCAGCATCATCGATGTTCATTTTCGAGTTTCCAGAAGAGGAATTGCTGCCAAATTGTTTTAAATGGGAATTATTTGCAAAACTGAGTTTGACTTTGAAATTCAAAGAGATAATTGAATTCACCGAAGGATATTGGATATAATCGATTTCAAAAAAGAAATTGTTTAAAATACTCTAGTGTTGGCTTGAAATTTGTTTATAGAATATATATGGGTTGATAATTTATAAAATTTTGAATATGTTAGAATAAAATTTAACTTATGAAGAATTGAATAAGTGTGAGACTCAAATAAGCTGGAAGGTAAGATAATTAACCGAAGTAGATTGGAAGCAGTTGGCAAATGGAAATTTAAATAAGTAGAAAATTTATAGAAGTTAAAAATTCTGAATTAAAGTTGAAGTGTGATTGAATCTGGTAAAAGAGAATTTAAGGAAAAGTCTAAGGAGACTAAGTGAGATGGTTACTTAAATAAAAAGTTATAAGTTGAGAATAAAATAAATTGTGAATGCAAATTAGAATTTATAATGGATTGAATGAGTATACTAATTGAATTAAATTAGTAAAATAAAATGGAATTGAATAAAATTCTATGAATTGATAGAAGTAAACAAAATTGATTTTTGAATCAAATGACATGAGTATGAATTGTTTGGAATTATAAATGAATTGGAGGTAAGTAAGTGAGTTGTACATCACTTAAATTGAATGCAAGGGTAAGAAAAGCGAGTGAAAGCAATTGAATTGGTGATTGAAACCTTATTAATTACTTATAAGTGCTGTTTGGTATGTATGGCTTATGAAATCCATGTGTTAGCTATTGAAAATGAGTGGAATGTGAATAAATTTTCTATATATGGCACTTACATATTTGAATTGAGTAAGTACAGGTATAGGGAAGCCGTGTGGCTGGATTTGGTTGCGCTAATTGCTAAAATAATAAGCCGCTTGCTTAAAAATGCTAAATAGAGGTACGCCTACGCAATAAAAGGATAGGAAATATGAACTGTTGTTTTTTTTCCGACCGTGTGGGTCGATGTATATATATATATATATATATATATATCTTGTCAAATTGCAAAAGCTCCTCCGTACAAGGGAGACTCTGCCAAAAAAATTTGGAAATTTTGGGAGTTAGAAATTTTTTTAAAATTTTCACTAACGACAAGTGATTTAAAATTGGTAAGCAAATAGAATTGAAACCGAATATTAAAATCTAATTTAAAATTGTGTATGTAAAGTAAAGTGAAGTTGGGAAAAATAGTTCGAGGAGGACTAAAATAATTTAAGTTTGGAAACAAAACTTTTACGTTTAAAATAAATTAGTAAGAGAAACTAATTTAAATAATGATATGAACCAATTGCAAATGGAAGATAGTTGATAAAACTCAATATTCAGAGTTTGAAGATAAATTGAATTCAAATGGAATTATAAAGGCAAAGTGAATAGAAGTGTATATAACTTCAGTAGTGAAGTAAAAATGAATATAAGAAGTATATAAAATGTTTATATTGAACTTAAGAAATGAATGATGAAATTCTTAAGTAAATTTGGTATTGAGAAAATTATTCTAAGTGAATAATTGAATGAAGATTAAAACTGAAAGTTGTGAAATGAAATGATAATTGTGAATGAGTGGATAGAAATCAAAATGAATGTAAATAAAAAGAGAATTGATATAATGGATAATCAATTGAAATTAATACGTAGGATGTACGTATATTATTTTATTCGCATACTGATTTGATCCGGATGCGAGCACAGAATTTCGAGGTAATTATACAGATCCGAGTTAGGATTTTTCACTCGATTTTCGACGGCGAACCCTGGATATGGATTTTGATTGATTCTGGATATTCTCTATCATAGTTTGTTGCTATGCATGGAGGATGACGGTTTCTGATCAAGAAACCAGATCTGAGTCCGCACTAGGAAGTCGGGTGGACGATACTAGTTCGGAAGTGAGATTTTGTGATCGAGTGAGCGATCGAATTTGGTATTGCGTACGAATGATATATGTACATTGTACGAATGTGAATGAAATAGATATGAAAACTTTTGCAAAGAAATGTATGAAGCGATTTTGAATGTTGTAATTGGATATTATTGCTTAGTAGGATACAAGTAATTAAAAGCAAAAGGAAATTGGATTTTTGATTCAGAAGATAAATTGAATTGCTCGACAAAAAGGTAAGTATTTAAATTTCTGTATGAAATTTGATTGGGTTTTTTATCTAGCCACTTGGCGTTTTGTTTTCTTTTGAAATTTGAGGGCCCGTAGAGGCATTTTGTAGTTGTACCGAGCTAGCCGCGCAAAGGAGACACTGGAAATTTTTTTTGAAAATTTAAGGAGTTAGAAAAATTTTGAGAAAATTTTGATAATTCAAAATTTGGTTTCAAATTTAAATTTGAATTGATAAGTAAGTAATATTGTTTGGAACTAATGGATAAGCTGGAAAGTTAGAAAGAGGGTTAGTGTGTCTTTGATAAAAAGATTTGTTTTGACAAGTTGTTAAAAACTATTTGGGTTGAGGAAATAGTTAATGGATTATGGATCATTCTTCCTAACTAGTAATTTCGGGGACGAAATTCTTTTAAGGGGGAGGAATGTGACGACCCGAAATTTTTGGATATTTGAAATCGAAATATTTAATTGATTTTAAATATTTAAAAGTTAATTTTTGACTTGAATTTCAAATATCACTATTTATTGGGTAATTTAATTATTAAATTAAATAATTGGAAATTGGGTGAATTTCTGAATCTGAAATTCTAGGCTTGTTAAAAATAATTTGAAGGCTTATAAAATTCATATTAATAATACTAAAGGTGATAGAAATTTTAAAATTGAATTCGAAAGTAATTTGTTCAGTTTTAAAAATATATCGTTTAAATCAATATTTAAAAATAGCCTTCCGAGGCACAGTCTCGGAATTGGACGAAACTAGTTCCATTGGATCCGTAATATTGTATTATTATCGGATTTCAACTTTCGGAGAATTTGGAGTTGTCGTGTG
This sequence comes from Allium fistulosum, assembly GCA_030737815.1. Classification (NCBI taxonomy): domain Eukaryota; kingdom Viridiplantae; phylum Streptophyta; class Magnoliopsida; order Asparagales; family Amaryllidaceae; genus Allium; species Allium fistulosum. The sequence continues at coordinate 1,153,904,620 of CM060901.1, forward strand.
ATCGTACGATAGATAAACACGCTGAAATCTATATCGAAATTCAATATAATAACTGGATTCAAAAAGCTATCTTCTCCATACGATCGATTTAGGACCCGGAACCTTTTCCATTGCGTTCGGAATAGGGGTATTACATTATAAACGCCTAGCGGCATGCCTTGATAGGAAGTCGAGATTTTTAGCTACGATTCCGAGGCGATTCAAATTCAAATTTAAATAACTTATACAATGGTTTGACTGGTCAATGTGGTTCACATCAGCTGTTTTTCTTTCATTTCGTTACCACTGTAGCTAGTTTGTTCAGACACGCTTATGTCTCATCTTGTCCCCGATCTCTGATCCTTTAAACGCACGCATCAGATGTTCTAAGGGAAAAATTAAAAATCAAAAATGAATGGCAGAACAAAGGAAAGTTAAGAATCGAACTCGTGAGAGAAAAAAAGAAAATGGCGGGCGAGCGAAAACGAATTCAATTCAAAATCGCCTCTTTCTTTTCCCTTTCTGCTAGATAATCGAACCCAGCCTCAATCTTGGCGACATCGAAAGAACGAGGGCCGACTTAGATTCAAAATCGAAAACCAGGTTTCAAGCTCATTCGCGAAATCAAGGAGGACCAGTGTTCGTGATACGAGTCGTTCGAAGGAGTGTTGTAGATCGCGTTCGACTATGCAATTGCAAGAGGGGTTCGAGTTGAAGGCTTCAGTCCAGAAAGGGGGGCGGTAATCGACGTAGGGAGGAGGTCGATATGATGAGTTTGGGTTCGTGGTGAGGTTTGATCGATGCTGTCATTTTGGGGGTCGCGATTAAGCGATTGATTTGGGCAGAGGTATATTAATCTTGTTTTAGTTTTATTTAATTTAATTTTAAAATCAGATTTCTGTTTTACAAATATACTGTTTTAATTTAAGTTTAAAATCAGATTTCTATTAAAAAGGATATTATTATAGTAAAGTAAGGTTTTAAGCAGATTTTAAATTTTAGGTTAACCTTAATTTAATTTAAATCTGAAATTATATATATATATATGCTCATGTATAGGAAACAGAAATATATATATATAGATAAGGAGAGAAATAAATAAATATATATATATATATGTAGAGGTAAGGTTTTGAAAATGGGAATTTTAAATGGTTGAGAAGTTTTGTATAAAACTAGATTTATAAAAATTTATATAGATTATTTTTAAAGTATATATATATATATATAAAGTTTCAAAAATAAAAATAAATAAATATATATATATATGTACACACATTTTAGATGTTCTGGTTAATTTTAAAAATAATGGATTATGGAGATTTATTTGTCTAACTAACCTATCTAATTATTTTAGTCACTAGAAAATTTACAAAAAAGAAAATTAGTTTAAAACTAAATCATTAGTAAATTAATTAGTAAATGAGATTAATTATTCGATTTATTTGAATATTAACAAAATTGTATAATGTTTATACAAGGACTGGAATCATGAAGAAACAAGCCGGTTTGGATCGGATTACAAAATTTAAGGCAAAGGTGAGTTAATCTCACTCATCTGGGTTATTTAAATTTAAATAGTTAAATTTAAATATTTGGTTGAATGATTGAATTGATTGTGTGTGATATATTATATATAGTAGTATATATATTGGAGTGATTGATTTCCCGCATTATATAGTGGATGAGACCCTATGCACCGCATAATAGCGGATGATATTATATTAATCCTATATACTGCGATATTCCACCTCGAAGTGGAATTGGTATTGTGCTAATGTCTGTGGATGCAGGGAAACAGGTTGGAGGGATCCAACTGGATTCCTCAAAATTATTTAGATTGTTCTAATAATTCTGTGTTATGATTTTTGATATTCTGTGATGAATTATATTGATAATTGGAATATTGGATGCTATGGGTTGATTGAATATACCTTTTGGTATACTGAGTTATCAAAATATATAAAATTGGATTTTTGAAAAAGAAAATATAAGAGAGAATTTGAGTAAAATGATTATTGAAAATTTGGGATAAATTAAAGAATGAATGGGAAAAGGATAAAAGTGGATTTTAAAATTTGTTAATAAATAAATTCCTAGTATGGGAACAGAGATTTTTGAATAAATGGAAATAAATGAAAATTAAAACTTAAGAGGTATTAATTAAAGGAATAAAGGATTTATTTTTAAATTCAGAATTTAAATGGTTTAGGTTGAAATAAAAGAAATTTTTAAGAAATTGGTATTTCCAGTTATAATAATAATAAAGAGTTAAATCCGAAATTTATGAAATTTATGGATTTTGGGATAAAATTTAGTAAGTAAAGAATTTATTTTAAAATTCAAGGTTTAAATTTATTTAAAAGGGATAAGAAAGGAATTTGGGAATCTGAAATTGTTATTCTCAGTTAAAAAGGACTTTTAAATCATAATAAGAAATAAAATCTGAGGTTAATGGATTTTGAAATAAATGGAGAAAGTAAGGAAATTTATTTAAAAATGAATATATTGGAAATTAATTTGGAAATTGATTTAAGTGTTTTAAACCCTGGATTTTCAAAAGGGAATTGGGATTTTGAAACTTATAAACTGAGTTTATAAAGTGAAATAAAATATCAGTGGATATTTGGAATCATAAATTCAAGGTGGGAATTTAAAAAGGAATGTGAATCTTTTTTAAAATAAATAGAGGTTTATTTAAAAAAAAGAGTGTGGAAGAAAAGAGAATTTTCCTGAAAAGCCAAGATGTTTTCAAAACAAACTTTTAAATAAAAGTTTGAAAGTTTAAAGTTGTTTAAAGGAATGTTTTAAAGAAATTATTATTTAAGTTGTTTAAATTTATTATTTTTGAAGTTGTTTAAATTTTAAAGGTAAACATTTATTTAAAAGAATTATATCAGTGATTAATTAAAATGTTTAACTAGTATTATGATTTTAAAGATAATTATTAATATTTATATTTTATAAGATAGTCTTACCTTAAAGATAGTTGGGTTAAAGTTTTATTTGAAAACTTGTATTGAATTTCGTAACCCTTATTTTAGATTTAGTATGACCTAACTTTTATTTTAAAAGAAAAATGGTTTATGTTTTATAGAGTAGTTTTATTTGAAATATTGTAAAGTGTATATATATATATATATATCTATATATATTCAATAAAGTATTAAAGTAGTTTTAATTTAAATGTTTTAAAGTGTATTTTATAATAAAGTGTTTTTAAATATTTTTAAAAATTTAAAGTAATTGAACTTGGTGTTTTCAATGGAAATAAGTATTTGGGAATTTATTCCATGAGAGAAGAACGGTTTGAAACTGTTTTCAAAGGGTTTAAAAGTGGAAATATACCTTGCGAAGATATTTTGAGGTAAATAAATAATTTGGAAAATTATTTATGTTTGATGGTTGTTTGTGGATGTTAATTGATAGTTAAATCACCGACTATCAATATTGGCCAATGCGTTGATTGGTTCGAAGAGACCGGGATCGGGATTTATTTTCCGAAAACCACTTTGATCCGGTTTGTACGTTTTCATGGAAAAACGAGTTCAGAGTCGAAGATGGAGCAGTGAAGTGCAAGGTCTAATCGCTACTAATCCTGAGGGTGATTCCAAAATGGATGTAGTAGGAGTAGTGCCTTCGGTTCTGTTTGAACCCGAGACGGGCTTGTATGGATGAATGTTTCAGAACATCTTCAGGTGGACGGTGGGCATTCTAAGAGATGTGTTCTAAAAAGGTAACGCTTAGCCTCTAGCCTCATCAACCGGAAATGACTGAAAATCAGGGGTTATGCAGCAAGGCTATGTGAGTAGCGCCCATTAGGGTGAGGTCATCCCTGTCTATATGTCCTTTTTTATTTCGGCTGTGTGGGCGGTTGCTGATCCCAACCATGGGGTGATCTTACTCGGAATTATCCAGTAAAGGGTAGTTCTGGTCTTGTGTTGCAGGGGATCAGGCTTGGTCCTCGGTACGCTGATCTAGACCAGGTACAGTGACAGGTGGTACCCCAGTGCCTAGTCATTAGTTTGAAATCCATTCTCCCTACGTACCTTTTACGGTTTTTGTTTGTAGAACCCACTTTGTGGCTAGTATGCTGGAATTTAATCATGTAACAATTTCAGCTATTTGAATAAGTATTTGTATATAGACACTATTATAATATCAGACGGATTTGATAAAAAGTATTTTGGCTATCGTAAGGTAAAAACCCGACATGTTTATTTGTGGCGTGGTCTTACGAGATGCTTTTGATTTCAAAGGGTTTTGGAAAACTTTAATAATCCAATTAAGTGTGTTTTCTCACGCTGGTTTTCCAGACTAACTCGGGTGTTATTTTATTATAATGCTCGGGTCAGATCGAGTATACAGATACAGGATAGGATGCTGTGGAGCTAAGGAGACGAGCTGGAGGGCGAGACGTATCACCCGTATTTGTTTTAAATATTCCGCTGTGTTGAGTATGTTGAGTATTCTGTATGTGGGACAAGTTATTATAACTGTCCTGAATTGTGATGTTGATTATATTGTACTCTGATGTTATATTCTGATGATGTATGTATAAACAGATATAGTTTCTTCTGTAAAGATCAGTTATTATCTATTATATTTTATTCCGCTGCGATGTGAGATTCTGATGTTGTTTTCTTTTCTTCTTCTACCTCCTTCTTCTTTTAACCCTGATGATTCGATTTTCGGGCATGGAAAATCGGGTCGTTTCAATGGTCATTTCGGCCATGGTCGACCCCTGCTTTAGTGGGAAGGATATTGGTTGATTGTGGAAGTTTTGTAAATATAATTTTCAAAAAAGCTTATGATCAGATGAGGATGGAAGCCAAGGACTTGAAACCATCTAAAACCCGCATTCATGGCTTTAACGGTGCAGCAATAGAAGCTGTTGGTTATGTTGAATTGCCCGTGGAGTTGGGAGAAGGTGACTGCAAGAGAGTGCGAATTCTGCCTTTTGTTGTTTTAGATGTTGACTCTCCATACAATGCTTTTCTGGGCCGACTGGACCTAGCTAAGTTCCGAGCAGCTTTTGCCACATGATGTTTGACTTTGAAGTTCCCGACGGATAATGGTGTTGGAGTTTTTCATGGTGATCAGGTGACCGAGCGTGCTTGTTATGTAGCTGAATTGAGGGATGCTCAACGAAAGGGGAAAGGTAAAGGTGTGGACAAGTCTGTCTGCATCCAAGCCACTAAAGATTGACAACCAGCGCCTGAGCCTTGGCTCGGGCGCCACAGTCGGTTCTATAGAGACATAAATCCGAGAGATGATGAGGAGGAGCCCAAAAAGACCTAGGCTGAACTGGCTAAGCTGACGATTGACATCACTGTCTGCCAAGATGACCCGTCATGGGTCCTAAAGATCGGATCACAGCACAGCCCTCCGATGTTGAATGAACTTGCTAGATTTCTCCATGCGAATCTTGACGTGTTCACTTGGACTCACTCTGACATGTGTGAGACCTCGCATGCCATTACGAGCCATGCATTGAATATTGAGCCGAGGCTATCCTGGTGAAATAAAAAAGGCGTAGCATGGATCCGGAGAGATCTGCCTCTCTTAAAGAGGAGGTGGATAGGCTCAAAGACAATGGGTTTATTCATGACGCCCTCTACCCAAATTGGGTATCTAATCATGTACTTGTGAGAAAGGCGAATAGGAAATGGCGTACATGCATCGATTACTTGGAATTGAACAAGGTGTACCCGAAAGACGGCTTTCCCCTTCCAAGGATCGACCAGCTAGTAGACTCAACCGCGAGACACGAATTGCTATCTTTCATGGATGGATACTAAGGATATAACCAGATCTCGACGCACATTCCCGATCAAGAGTACACCAGCTTCATTACTTATGTTGGATTATATTGCTATGTGGTAATGCAGTTTGAACTAAAGAACGCATGAGCGACCTACCAACGCCTAGTCAATAGAATGTTTAAAGATCAGATCGGAAAGACGATGGAGGTATATGTGGATGATATGCTCATGAAGTCACGACGGTCTTGTGACCATATTAGAGACTTGGCAGAAATGTTTGATATCCTCCGATATTACAAAATGAAGATTAATCCTATGAAGTGTTCTTTTGGCGTTGCATCAGGAAAGTTCTTGGGTTTCATCGTCAATGCCGGCGGAATCGAAGCTAATCCCGAGAAGACCAAGCTATTCGCAATATCCAAGCCCCAAAAACCATCAAACAAGTACAGAGCCTAATGGGAAGGTTGTCGCGCTAAGCCAATTTATTTCCAGAGCTACCGATAAATGCATTTCTTACATTGATTTGATTAAAAGAGAAAAAAGGAATTTTGAATGGACACAGGATTGTAAAGACGCCTTCCAAGCTTTGGGGAATCACTTAGAGAGGCATCTCATCTTGTCAAAGCCGGTAGACCATGAAGATTAGTATATCTACTTGGCCGTGTCGGTGCATGTTATAAGTGCCGCACTGCTTCGCGAAGGAAACTGAATCTAGAGACCACTCTATTATGTTAGCAGACGTTTAATAGGAGCTGAAAGGAACTATCCGAAGATAGAAAAACTGGCATACTGTTTGTTAACTGCTTCACGAAAGCTCTGCCCTTACTTTCAAGCACATCTTATCAATGTGTACACCGATCAGCCGTTACGACAGGTCCTGCAACGACCTGAGACATCTGGAAGGTTACTCAAGTCAAATATCGAACTTAATAAATTCGACATCACTTATCTTCCTCGAAGGGCTATCTAGGGTCAGGTGCTGGCGGAATTTATAGAAGAATTTACTACATAGGATGATTTCACAAAGAGCAGTGAAACCTCTACCATACAGTGGAAGTTATATATGGATGGAGCATCCAATGATTATTGTTTGCGAGCTGGAATTGCACTTGTAATTCCTGAAGATCGGTTAATTTGCTATGCTATAAAGCTTGATTTCCCTACAATAAACAATGAAGCTAAGTATGAAGCTCTGATTGTTGTGTTAGTTCCTGAGATGATGGTTTTGATGACAACAACCTTAGGACTTGTTATAAAATATAAATACTTATATATATGTCTAGATATATGTATATGCAGAATATATATATGCAGGTACTGAGAATGATGACTGTACAGTATAGTGAGTCAAGACTGACGAATTCAAGATCGTAGAAATCAAGACTGAAGACTCATGAGTCTCAAGATTATCAAGAGTTCAAGATATCAAGATAAGTAATAGAGTCTAGATTTATGTTAAAACTTCATGATATCACTAAAATCTTTATTCTGATTTTAATTGTGGAATGGAATCCACCTTCTCGCTTTAATAGTGGGATGGAACCCACGACCTCTTTAGTGGGATGAAACCCACGACCTTCTCTAGTGGGAAGGAATCCATGAAATATTCAAAATGACTTATTTTTAGATTTTTTCAAAACTATCTTTTTAAAACAACATCTCTCTCGGTTTAAATATTTTAGCCTTAATTCAAAAACTATTTTTAATCATATCAATTTCAAAATCATTTCTTGTTTCTAAAATATCTTCTGGTTTTAATGTTTTAGCATTAATCTCAAATTATTTATAGTTTTTATTAATTTTAAATTTTGTAAGATCACTTTCCAAAGGTTTTTATAATCATAAAGTATATTCAAAATAGTTTACAAAGTTATAAGATTGTTTCGACAAACTTTAGAAAGAAAATCTCTTTTAAAACAAAAATCAATTTTCAAAAAATACTAGGGGATGTCGACATGCGTATACCCCCCATGTTGACATGGTAGCCGTAGATTTTAAAATTCGAATTTTCAAAAGAAGTGTCTATTCATCATAACCTTTCACGAATGGACACGACCGTTATTCTCCTATATATACCGGTAGTTTTCAATGAATTTTTACTTAAGATTTCTTTTTTTTCTCTCCTCTTTCTCTTTCATTCTTATTTTTAAACATTCTTAACAAAACTCTGTCGAAATCCTAAGTGAATCAAAATCGATCGTCTCTAGTTCGATTCTCTGCCACTCTCTCTCAAAGATCTCGGTGCTATTCAGAATTATAGGATCATTTGTAGTCAAAGATCGAAAGATCAAAGTGTATCGAGTCTTTCTCTATCAAAGTGTGATTGGAAACGGTGTGATTATGGCCCGTAAATCAATTGGGTGTGATTGTAGCCCGTAAATCAATTAGGGGATCTTGTAGGCTGGTTAAATCAAGAGAGTTTGCCCTGGACTCGGAGATAGGAGGGTGTATCTCGTGGCCATGAAATCGAGGTTGTAATATCGACATTATATTTGAAAAGAAATCTACATAAGAAATTGTGTGGGACTGGATGTAGGGTAACTCCGAACCAGTATAAAATTCCGATGCGTTCTTTCCTTTACTGCTTTTATTTACCATTTGCATATGTGTATGGTTCTGTGATTGTCTCTGTGTTTGTGAATTGCATCTGTTTGGATTCAATTTGAAAAGATTTCAAAAAGATTTATAAAATTAATTAAACACTGTTCACCCCCCTCCCCTCTAGTGTTAATTTTGCCTTAAGATCCATAATCCGCATTTCTTACATTTGGTATCGGAGCATTGGATTTCAAAGTTATCATAATATGAATTTTGAAAAGGTTTAAAATGGAAATTTTTGGAGATTCTGTTAACACTAGTTCAAAACTATCCAAATCATCATTGTCTCATAAGTCTGCATATTGTTATTGTAGAAAATCAAGTTATCTACCGAATTGGTGTGTTGTGCAGGAACAGATGTGTTATATGGCTTTTGAAGAATCAACACTCAATGGACAAATGGTGAGAATCAAGAAAAAAATGGATACTTGATAGTGGATGTTCAAGACACATGACTGGTAATCCAGAGATACTGAATGACAATTTATGAGGATGGAGGACTGGTCAACTTTGGAGATAATTCAAAAGGATATGTGATTGGCATCGGCAATGTCGGTAACTCTAAAACTTCTACTATTTCTGATGTTCTGTTAGTTAGGAATCTAAAACACAACATACTTAGCATAAGTCAACTATGTGACAAGGGCTATAAAATTAAATTTGAAAATGATAAGTCTCACATCGAAGATAATAAATCAAATATTATCTTTGAAGGAATTAGGAAGAAAAGTAATTATATTCTCAATATGAAAATCTCAAATGATAACCTATGTCTTTTAGCTAATACAAGTGACCCTTGGATTTGGCATAAAAGATTTGGGCATTTGAATTTCAAACTCTTATCTAGACTTTCAAAACTTGATCTAGTAAGAGGTCTTCCTAAAATGGATTTTAAATGTAGATAGTATATGTGATGCTTGTCAATTAGGAAAACTTAGGAAGAGTTCATTCAAATTGAAAGATATGATTTCAACTTCAAAACCTCTTGAGTTACTTCATTTAGATCTGTTTGGTCCATCTTAAATTCAGTCAATAAATCACAGTAAATATGTTTTTGTAATTGTAGATGATTATTCTAGATTTACATGGACAATTTTTCTGAAACATAAAAGTGATGCTTTTGATTTATTTAAAACTTTTGCAAAAAGAATTCAAAATCAACTTTCTTTAAAAATCAAAACTATTCATAGTGATCACGATGGAGAATTTGAAAATGAAAATTTTGAGAATTTCTGTAATAAAAAAGGAATAACTCATAATTTTTCTTTTTCAAGAACTCCACAACAAAATGGAGTGGTAGAGCGTAAAAATAGGACGATTCAAGAGTGTGCAAGAACTATGCTTTCAGATAGTAAATTACCAAGAAATTTTTGGGCTGAAGAAGTCGCTACAGCTTGTTACATTTTGAATAGGATTTTAATTAGACCTCTAACCAATAAAACACCATATGAACTTCTTTTCAATAAGAAACCAAAGGTATCTTATTTTAAAGTTTTTGGAAATAAATGCTTTATTCTAAATACAAAGGACAATTTGGATAAATTTGATCCCAAATCCGACAAAGGAATCTTTATCGGATATTCTAATAGAAGTAAAGCATACAGAGTTTTCAATTTAAAAACTAACACCATTGAAGAAACAACGCATGTATCTTTTGATGCAAATTTCAAAGATTTTGTTCAAATAAATGATGAAGATGATTTTGTTACTTTAAATAATGAATCAAATGAAACAAACTGTGAAACTGTGCATCCTAATAAAAGGATCAGGCTTTTAAAAGATCATCCTATAGAAAGTATACTTGAAAATATTGAATCTGTTGTTAGAACTAGAAATCAACTAAATAAGATGAGTAAGGTAGCTTTTATATCAATTATTGAACCCAAAAATCCAAAGGAAGCATCATCTGATGATTCATGGATTCTTGCTATGCAAGAAGAACTGAATTAATTCACCAGAAATGATGTATGGGAACTTGTTCCTAGACCCGAGGATAAAACTATAATAGGAACTAAATGGGTTTATAAAAATAAAATAATTGAACAGGTGAGGTCGTTAGAAATAAAGCTCGATTAGTCGCTCAAGGTTATTGTCAAGAAGAAGGAATAGACTTTGATGAAACCTTTGCACCCATAGCAAGATTAGAAGCCATTAGAATTCTATTTGCTTTCGCAAACCACAACAATTTCAAATTATTTCAAATGGATTTCAAAAGTGCCATTTTAAATGATTTTGTTAAAGAGGATGTTTATGTTGAACAACCTCCACTTTTTGAAGAAGAAAAGTTTCCAAATCATGTTTACAAATTAAAGAAAGCTTCATATAGTCTGAAACAAGCTCCTAGAGCCTGGTATGACAGACTAAGATCTTACCTATTACAATCAAATTTTGAAATTGGTAGAGTAGATAATACTCTTTTTATTAAAAGAAACAAAAATGATATCCAATTAGTACGGATTTATGTAGAAGATATCATTTTTGGATCAACAAACAATGAAATGAACAAAGAGTTTTCTAAAATAATGACAAAAGAGTTTGAGATGAGTCATATGGGTGAACTTACTTTCTTTTTAGGATTGCAAATAAAATAATTAGTTAGTGATATTTTCATTAGTCAAGAAAAGTATGCTAGAGATCTAGTTAGTAAATTTAGTATGACCACTGCGAGTGGAAAACCCACTCCTATGGCAACCAATGAAGCCTCGAATAAAGAAGACATGTCAAAAGATGTTGATTAAAAACTATACAGGGGAATGATTGGATCGCTACTCTATATAACTGCGAGTAGGCCTGATATCATGCATATTGTTTGTCTCTGTGCAAGATACCAATCTCAACCCAAAGAAACCCATTTAAAAGCTGTTAAACGTATCCTAAGATATTTTAAACACACTTTAGACTATGGCCTATTTTACCCTAAAAATGATTCATTTGATTTAATCTCATATTGTGATGCTCACTATGCTGGTTGTAAATCAGACCGAAAAGGTACAAGTGGAACCTGTCACTTTTGAGGACATTCTCTGGTTTCCTAGTTTAGTAAAAAGCAAACTACTATCTCACTATCAACAACTGAAGCAGAATATATCTCTGCTGCTTTGGATTGTTCTCAAGTTATCTATATGCAACAGACCCTAAAGGATTTTGGATTAAATATATCAAAATCACCAATTTATTGTGACAATCAGGTGCAATAAATATATCCAAAAATCCTACTCATCATGCTAGAACCAAACATACTGATATCAAACATCATTTTCTCAAAGATAATATAAGTAAAGAGATTATTTCTCTTGAATTTATCAACACTGAGAATCAAATAGCTGATATTCTGACCAAACCCTTGAATCAATGAACCTTTACTAAATTAAGAAGAGAACTAGGAATTTGTTCTATAACTGAGATATAAAATATAGATATAGTAACATGTATATTTAAATAAATAGAGAAAAATAAAATTGTCAAAATTTTCAAAGGGATGTCGACATGCCCATACCCCCCATGTCGACATACAATGGTCCTATTTGAAATTTTGATTTTCCCTCTAAAATCAGTTTGTTGGTTATATAACCACAATAATTTGAATTCATCTGTCTTCTCACTTCATTTTCTCTGTAATAAACTTTTGAAAATACAAAGTAATGGCCTCCTCTTCTAAATCAAACCAAAATGCAACCATTTCCTTCCCTTCACCTAATTCTGGTCCATTCCAACGTACTACATTAGCTCGAGTAATGAAGATTGAGGAAATTATGAAGGATTCTCTGCAAATGCTGACTGAATTACAAGTCATGCAAATAAGGATGGCAAAGGAACAAGAGAAAACAAGGCAAGATTCTTAGAAATTTTCAAAAATTTCTAATGAATAATCATGCAGACCCTATTGTGATTAAAGATGATTCCCCTAACATACGTTTTCACAATCCATTAGAGGACGACGACGAAGAAGAAGAAGAAGAAGAAGAGGAAGAAGCGCAAATAGATGAGGACGACAATGTTGTTTGCGTTGGAGAAGTCTGTTTTGACAAAAATGGTAATTTGGTCGAACAACATGGAAACTTTTGTCTCCATTACCCTAATTGTTCGATTCAAAAGTCACCAATTGTCAAGGACTCTCGTTAGATTGTTATTATATTAATGTTTTTATATTTTGTGTACTTGTATATATCTGTGTCTATGTTTCATATATATGTGTAATGTAACATCATATATAATAAAATTAGATTTATGTTTCGCTTATTATACTTTGTTATTAGCATTTAGTTCTATGGTATTAGTTTAAGGAGGAGTTATGTAGTTTAGGCTTAGTTTTTGTTGATGACAAAGGGGGAGAATTATAAAATAAGATAGTTAGGCTGTAAGTTAGGCTTAGATCAAGGGGGGTTGTTGGAATAAGGGGGAGTCGGAGTAGAATCAGAGTTTGGTGGAGTATGTTTGATAAACATATGTTGTCATCATCAAAAAAGGGAGATTGTTAGTTCCTGAGATGATGGTTTTGATGACAACAACCTTAGGACTTGTTATAAAATATAAATACTAATATCTTTGTCTAGATATATGTATATGCAGGATATACATATGCAGGTACTGAGAATGAAGACTGTATAGTATACTGAGTCAAGACTGATGAATTCAAGATTGTAGAAATCAAGACTGAAGACTCATGAGTATCAAGATTATCAATAGTTTAAGATATCAAGATAAGTAATAGAGTCTAGATTTATGTTAAAACTTCATAATAGCACTAAAATCTTTATTCTAATTTTAATTGTGGAATGGAATCCACCTTCTTGCTTTAATAGTGGAATGAAACCCACGACCTCTTTAGTGGGATGGAACCCACGATCTTCTCTAGTGGAATGGAATCCATGAAATTTTCAAAATGACTTATTTTAGATTTTTTTCAAAACTATCTTTTTAAAACGACATCTCTCTCTCGGTTTAAATATTTTAGCCTTAATTCAAAAACTATTTTTAATCATATCAATTTCAAAATCATTTCTTGTTTTTAAACTATCTCCTGGTTTTAATGTTTTAGCTTTAATCTTGAAATATTTATATATTTAGTTTTTATTAATTTTATAGTTCATAAGATCACTTTCCAAAGGTTTTTATAATCATAAAGTATATTCAAAATAGTTTACAAAGTTCTAAGATTGTTTCGACAAACTTTAGAAAGAAAATCTCTTTTAAAACAAAAATCAATTTTCAAAAAATACTAGGGGATGTCGACATGCGTATACCCCCCATGTTGACATGGTAGCCGTAGATTTTAAAATTCGAATTTTCAAAAGAAGTGTCTATTCATCATAACCTTTCACGAATGGACACGACCGTTATTCTCCTATATATACCGGTAGTTTTCAATGAATTTTTACTTAAGATTTCTTTTTTTTCTCTCCTCTTTCTCTTTCATTCTTATTTTTAAACATTCTTAACAAAACTCTATAGAAATCCTAAGTGAATCAAAATCGATCGTCTCTAGTTCGATTCTCTGCCACTCTCTCTCAAAGATCTCGGTGCTATTCAGAATTATAGGATCATTTGTAGTCAAAGATCGAAATGTATCGAGTCTTTCTCTATCAAAGTGTGATTGGAAACAGTGTGATTATGGCCCGTAAATCAATTGGGTGTGATTGTAGCCCGTAAATCAATTAGGGGATCTTGTAGCCTGGTTAAATCAAGAGAGTTTGCCCTGGACTCGGAGATAGGAGGGTGTATCTCGTGGCCATGAAATCGAGGTTGTAATATCGACATTATATTTGAAAAGAAATCTACATAAGAAATTGTGTGGGACTGGATGTAGGGTAACTCCGAACCAGTATAAAATTCCGGTGCGTTCTTTCCTTTACTGCTTTTATTTACCATTTGCATATGTGTATGGTTCTGTGATTGTCTCTGTGTTTGTGAATTGCATCTGTTTGGATTCAATTTGAAAAGATTTCAAAAAGATTTATAAAATTAATTAAACACTGTTCACCCCCCTCCCCTCTAGTGTTAATTCTGCCTTAAGATCCGTAATCCGCATTTCCTACATTTGGTATCGGAGCATTGGTTTTCAAAGTTATGATAATCTGAATTTTGAAAAGGTTTTAAATGGCAATTTTTGGAGATTCTGTTAACACTAGTTCAAAATTATCCAAATCATCATTGTCTCATAAGTCTGCATATTGTTATTGTAGAAAATCAAGTTATCTACCGAATAGGTGTGTTGTGCAGGAACTGGTGTGTCATATGGCTTTTGAAGAATCAACGCTCAATGGACAAATGGTGAGAATCAAGAAAACAAATGGATACTTGATAGTGGATGTTCAAGACACATGACTGGTAATCCAGAGATACTGAATGACAATTTATGAGGATGGAGGACTGGTCAACTTTGGAGACAATTCAAAAGGATATGTGACTGGCATCGGCAATGTCGATAACTCTAAAACTTCTACTATTTCTGATGTTCTGTTAGTTAGGAATCTAAAACATAACTTACTTAGCATAAGTCAACTATGTGACAAGGGCTATAAAATTAAATTTGAGAATGATAAGTGTCAAATCGAAGATAATAAATCAAATATTATCTTTGAAGGAATTAGGAAGAAAAATATTTATATTCTCAGTATGAAAATCTCAAATGATAACCTCTGTCTTTTGGCTAATACAAGTGACCCTTGGATTTGGCATAAAAGATTTGGGCATTTGAATTTCAAACTCTTATCTAGACTTTCAAAACTTGATCTAGTAAGAGGTCTTCCTAAAATGGATTTTAAAGTAGATAGTATATGTGATGCTTGTCAATTAGGAAAACTTAGGAAGAGTTCATTCAAATTGAAAGATATGATTTCAACTTCAAAACCTCTTGAGTTACTTTATTTAGATCTGTTTGATCCATCTTAAATTCAGTCAATAAATCACAGTAAATATGTTTTAGTAATTGTAGATGATTATTCTAGATTTACATGGACAATTTTTCTGAAACATAAAAGTGATGATTTTGATTTATTTAAAACATTTGCAAAAAGAATTCAAAATCAACTTTCTTTAAAAATCAAAACTATTCGTAGTGATCACGATGGAGAATTTGAAAATGAAAATTTTGAGAATTTCTGTAATAAAAAAGGAATAACTTATAAGTTTTGTTTTTCAAGAACTCCACAACAAAACGGAGTGGTAGAACGTAAAAATAGGACGATTCAAGAGTGTGCAAGAACTATGCTTTCAGATAGTAAATTACCAAGAAATTTTTGGGCTGAAGCAGTCGCTACAGCTTGTTACATTTTGAATAGTATTTTAATTAGACCTCTAACCAATAAAACGCCATATGAACTTCTTTTCAATAAGAAACCAAAGGTATCTTATTTTAAAGTTTTTGGAAATAAATGCTTTATTCTAAATACAAAGGACAATTTGGATAAATTTGATCCTAAATCCAACAAAGTAATCTTTATCGGATATTCTAATAGAAGTAAAGCATACAGAGTTTTCAATTTAAAAACTAACACCATTGAAGAAACAATGCATGTATCTTTTGATGAAAATTTCAAAGATTTTGTTTAAATAAATGATGAAGATGATTTTGTTACTTTAAATAATGAATCAAATGAAACAAACTGTGAAACTGTTCATCCTAATAAAAGGAGCAGGCTTTTAAAAGATCATCCTATAGAAAATTTACTAGGAAATATTGAATCTGTTGTTAGAACTAGAAATCAACTAAATAAGATGAGTAATGTAGCTTTTATATCAATTATTGAACCCAAAAATCCAAAGGAAGCATCATCTGATGATTCATGGATTCTTGCTATGCAAGAAGAACTGAAATAATTCACCAGAAATGATGTATGGGAACTTGTTCCTAGACCCGAGGACAAAACTATAATAGGAACTAAATGGGTTTATAAAAATAAAATAAATGAACAGGTGAGGTCGTTAAAAATAAAGCTCGATTAGTCGTGCAAGGTTATTGTCAAGAAGAAGGAATAGACTTTGATGAAACCTTTGCACCCATAGCAAGATTAGAAGCCATTGGAATTCTACTTGCTTTCGCAAACCACAACAATTTCAAATTATTTCAAATGGATGTCAAAAGTGCCTTTTTAAATGATTTTGTTAAAGAGGATGTTTATGTTGAACAACCTCCACTTTTTGAAGAAGAAAAGTTTCCAAATCATGTTTACAAATTAAAGAAAGCTTCATATAGTCTGAAACAAGCTCCTAGAGCCTGGTATGACAGACTAAGATCTTGCCAATTACAATCAAATTTTGAAATTGGTAGAGTAGATAATACTCTTTTTATTAAAAAAACAAAAATGATATCTAATTAGTACAGATTTATATAGAAGATATCATTTTTGGATCAACAAACAGTGAAATGAACAAAGAGTTTTCTGAATTAATGACAAAAGAGTTTGAGATGAGTCATATGGGTGAACTTACTTTCTTTTTAGGATTGCAAATAAAACAATTAGACGGTGGTATTTTCATTAGTCAAGAAAAGTATGCTAGAGATCTAGTTAGTAAGTTTGGTATGACCACTGCGAGTGGAACACTCCTATGGCAACCAATGAAGCCTCCAATAAAGAAGACATGTCAAAAGATGTTAATTAAAAACTATACAGGGGAATGATTGGATCGCTACTCTATATAACTTCGAGTAGGCCTGATATCATGCATATTGTCTGTCTCTGTACAAGATACCAATCTCAACCCAAAAAAACCCATTTAAAAGCTGTTAAATGTATCCTAAGATATGTTAAACACACTTTAGACTATGGCCTATTTTACCCTAAAAATGATTAATTTAATTTAATCTCATATTGTGATGCTGACTATGCTGGTTATAAATCAGATCAAAAAGGTACAAGTGGAACTTGTCACATTTTAGGACATTCTCTGGTTTCCTGGTTTAGTAAAAAGAAAAATACTGTCTCACTATCAATAACTGAAGTAGAATATATCTCTGCTGCTTTGGCTTGTTCTTAAGTTATCTATATGCAACAAACCCTAAAAGATTTTGGATTAAATATTTCAAAATCACCAATTTATTGTGACAATACAGGTGCAATAAGTTTATCCAAAAATCCTACTCATCATGCCAGAACCAAACATACTGATATCAGACATCATTTTATGAGAGATAATATAAGTAAAGAGATTATTTCTCTTGAATTTATCAACACTGAGAATCAAATAGCTGATATTCTGACCAAACCCTTGAATCAATCAACCTTTACTAAATTAAGAAGAGAAATATGTATTTGTTCTATAACTGAGATATAAAATATAGATATAGTAACATATATATTTAAATAAATAAAGAAAAACAAAATTGTCAAAATTTTCAAAGGGATGTCGACTTGCCCCTACCCCTCATGTCGACATACAATGGTCATATTTGAAAATTTTATTTTCCCTCTAAAATCGGTTTGGTGGTTATATAACCATAATAATTTGAATTCATATGTCGTCTCACTTCATTTTCTCTGTAATAAACTTCTGAAAATACAAAGTAATGGCCTCCTCTTCTAAATCAAACCAAAATGCAACCATTTCCATCACTTCTCCTAATTCTGGTCCATTCTAACGTACTACATTAGCTCGAGTATTTAAGATCGAGGAAATTATGAAGGATTCTCTGCAAATGCTGACCGAATTACAAGTCATGCAAATAAGGATGGCAAAGGAACAAGAGAAACAAGGCAAGATTCTAAGAAATTTGCAAAAATTTCTAATGAATAATCATGCTGACCTTATTGTGATTAAAGATGATTCCTCTAACATACGTATTCATAATCCATTAGAGGACGATAAAGAAGAAGAAGAGGAGGAGGAAGCGCAAATAGACGAGGACGACAATGTTGTTTGCGTTGGAGAAGTCTCATTTGACAAAAATGGTAATTTGGTCGAACAACATGGAAACTTTTGTCTCCATTACCCTAACTGTACGATTCACAAGTCACCAATTGTCAAGGACTCTCGTTAGATTGTTATTATATTAATGTTTTATATTTTGTGTACTTGTATATATTTGTGTCTATGTTTCATATATATGTGTAATGTAACATCATATATAATAAAATTAGATTTATTTTTCGCTTATTATACTTTGTTATTAGCATTTAGTTCCATGGTATTAGTTTAAGGAAGAGTTATGTTGTATAGGCTTAGTTTTTGTTGATGACAAAGTGGGAGAATTATAAAATAGGATTGTTAGGCTGTTAGTTAGGCTTAGATCAAGGGAGGGTTGTTGGAATAAGGGGGAGTCGGATTAGAATCAGAGTTTCGTGGAGTATGTTTGATAAACATATGTTGTCATCATCAAAAAAGGGAGATTGTTAGTTCCTGAGATGATGGTTTTGATGACAACAACCTTAGGACTTGTTATAAAATATAAATACTAATATCTTTGTCTAGATATATGTATATGCAGGATATATATATATGCAGGTACTGAGAATGAAGACTGTACAATATAGTGACTCAAGACTGATGAATTCAAGATTGTAGAAATCAAGCCTGAAGACTTATGAGTATCAAGATTAGCAAGAGTTCAAGAGTTCAAGAGTTCAAGATATCAAGATAAGTAATCGAGTCTAGATTTATGTTAAAACTTCATAATAGCACTAAAATCATTATTCGTATTTTTATTGTCGAATGGAATCCACCTTCTCGCTTTAAAAGTGTGATGGAACCCATGACCTCTTTAGTGGGATGGAACCCACGATCTTCTCTAGTGGAATGGAATCCACGAAATTTTCAAAATGACTTATGTTTATATTTTTTTCAAAACTATCTTTTTAAAAAGACATCTCTCTCTCTCTCTCCGTTTAAATATTTTAGCCTTAATTCATGTAACGACCCGATATTTTGGACCATTCAAATCGACAATAAATCCACACATGTCAGACTTGAATAATTCAAAACAATAGATTGTTAATTTAAATTTGGCAAAACTCCGCATATACAGTAAATAAATCATTCACAGAATCACAAACACAGAGTAATACAATAATACGCAGCGGAAAAGATAAAATAGTAGTTCATGAAGCTACTATATAAAGATCAGAGTTAAAAATAAAATACAACAGAATATCTCAAATACAGTGAAGTCTTCAGTACGAATAGATGACCTCTCTGGACAAATCAATTGGAAAACTGAAAGCTGAATCGATAGTTGGATCTCCAAATGAAGCTCCAAACTCCAAGGGTGAGTCTCAAATGCTGTATCACTCAGTCTGACCCGAGCGTAAAGCAAAACACAAAACACTCGAGTCAGGATTAACATTCTTATACTAATAAATCTAACTCAAGTGAAATATCAACTGAAATACAAGTAACTTAAAGGATGTTTGGGATAACCATCCTCTAAGGATCCATGGAACTATCTACAAGGTAGAAATATACACTATAACACCGTGGTCATTCCAAATTAATTTATACTTCAAAACCAAAATATCATTTCATTTCAAATATATCTATTTTCCAAAATAGTATATATAGGTTAAATAATTTAAAAGTAAAGTATTTATAATTTCCTCAAGTCTCACAAAGTGATTCACATCCACCCAAATTCCAAATTCAAATTTATTCAAAGCTCAATTCATTAATTCAATTCAGTTCTAAATATACCATTTAAATTTTCAATATATTTCAAAGCTTAAATATTCAACATTTTCAAAGTTAAATTTAACAGTTTCATATAGCTCTTGATTTAACTTTATTATTATTTAATCAGGGAATATTCACTTAATAAATTCAATATCATTTAACTAGCCTTAAATTTCATTTTTACTAAATATTTCCTTAGATTTATTTTAAACAAGAAATATTCATTAAATTATTTAAATCAAACCCAAGTTATTAATCATATCTTATAAATCTCAATTTCAATAAGTTTCAAATCGGTTTAATTAAAAAAATTCTTTAATGAATACAATTTCAACTAAATTCAAATTTTATTCCCAACTTTAATTTATTCAAATTATTACCAAAATCTATTTTGAAATATAAATTTTATACTTAAACATATTATATGTATTAAATCCATCTTAATTAAATTAAATATCATTATTAAATCTATATATATCATTACCATTTATATATAATAATTTAAGAATCAACATTTATTAAAACCATATATTTCTTTCCAAAACCATAGAATTTATTTTCAAAATATTTCTATATGGACCAACGGTGTCTGTATATAATTTTCTATCTATGGTCAAGTGATACGAATATTTATCATTTCAATCCGTAATTTAAATATATATATATATATATATATATATACAGGTCGAATATCATTTCGACCCGTAATCCCAAATTCAATCAAATGAAAATCGCTTGGGTCTATCATTTCAACCCATAACGATTTTCTCCTATTCTAAAGTCCGTTCGGGTATGTATCATTTCAACCCATAGTGAATTCTATACTAACAGGGAACTTGCAGAGTGATAACAGATAAAAATATAACAACAGGCATATATCATCAATAACAATATAATATAAATAATAGGATATGGTGTCATATCCCACAGGTGAACAGTTACAGATAATAGCATATATAATAATACAAATAACTACAGCAGCATATTTCAATTGTCGTTTCAATTGAAATCAAATTTAATAAATATAAGAACGTTAATCGTGAGTGATTGCTCACCTTTCGAGGCTAGAGAATTTTGACAACGAAATGAGCTACGAATTCCAAGCAACGCTAGATGGATACGATTCGATGAAGAAACAAGCACGACGGACAAAGCTGAAAGATAAGGGATTGACGAAATCAAATTAGAACCGATCGATGATGACAAGTGGTATAAGCTAATTTATATATATATAACTATATATAACTATATATATAAAATCATATTCTAAATTCAAACATGTTTTATATTTAAATATATAAAATCATTGTTTAAATAAAACCCACATAATAGAACAAACATATCTATCTTAAACACTAAAATATATATTACAGACTATATCTACAAATTACTTTTAACTTAGAATCAAAATATATACTTTACTGTTAAACTACAGAAACCAGAACCTATTTATATATATACATAAATACTTTAAACTCAGGTATATGTATAACTTCAATTTCAACAGTACAAAACAGGAAAACCACAAATGTATGCAGACAACAGAATGATATGAACTACACGATATATATAGGCTTTACATATGCTTCAGCTATACTGATTTTAAACTAATACAAAAATTTGTCTATATATATACTACGCAAATTTTAAACTTATGTAAAGACAAACAGATCATGTAAACTCACATCTTTAAATTAATATAAAGATCAATATAACATACATTATTATATATACTGTATAACTTAAAACTTACGTATGAAATACTTATATATTATACTACTGTAACCATTAAGATATATATGCGACAATGTATATATGCAGACATATATAAGTATTTCAAAATCAAAGGTAATTAAAACTAGTAATATAATACATATATATAAGATAACGTTTAAAATATATAAGTATATACCTCTTATGCTGTTAAAAGAAAATATAAACAAAATAAAAAACAGAACTTATAGGAATCACTTATATAAAAATGTATAAACAAATGTATAAACTAACAAATTGTAAAACATATACACGCAACTACATATAAAAATATTCACCTAACCAAACCTATACAAACAGCATATATTAAAATGTTTACCCAACTTATACTCACAGCCGAAACTATAAATTACTATATACATATCTAATATAAAATATAACATATACTAACACACAATCAACCCAAGTACTTATCTTATTTAATGTCAGTGACTCAGTACCCATAAACAAATTGATATAACTCCATTTATAACCATATAAAATCCACTTATATATATATACTAACACACTCACAGGTTATAAATATATATAACGTATAACTTTAAAATAAAATCATATATGCAACTTACGATATATATATAAATATATATACGTTCAAAACTTGTAACATGCAGACTACTAACTTATACCGTATATACCTCTTATATATATATATAATACCGTAGTTAATATAGAATTGAAGAGACCATAGTAACTAACACATATATGAATAACATTAGACCAAACAAACTCACGCATACATGTAATATATAAAATATATAAAACAGAAGAGCAAGGCAAAACTGTACATATTCTTTTATATATAACCTACTTGTATAACGGAAGGGCTCGGTAAAGGCTGCAAAGTCGGAGGGGATCGACGTGAGGTTAGGGTCGCGGTTATTGGTAGTTCGGTGGTAGGGATAGGCGAGTTGTGAGGGGAGAAGGAGCAGCAGGGGAGGGTGGCCGGACGAGTGATGGAAAGGAGAGAGGGAAATGGCAATAGAGGAGAGGGGGAAGGTTGCGGATCTGGGCCGAGGCGGGGCTATGCTTGGTCGGAGGTGCGGTCATGGAGCTCGGTCGTGGAGGCCGAAGTCAGGAAGAGGGGACGAAATGGGTTTCTTATAAAAGTGGGAGTGGTGAAAGGAGGAAGAAGAAATGTACGAAGAGAACAAGGAAGGTTATAAATCAGATTGGAAATGAAAACGTAAAGAAAGGAAAATAAATAAATAAAAGAAATCAATGAATGCGAAAGAACGTATCGTATTTTATACGTTTCAACTTTTGAAATGGCATGGATGGCAACAGCTGTACACTGATTGAGAAGCTATTAAAGCAATTTATTTTATTGCTTGGGATTCACGTTGAAGTTTGAAAAGCAAAGCAAAGTTAACGGTCAATATTTAAAGGCGTCGTTACAACGAACATTTTATTGGTTCCGTCGCGTACCGGACCTCAAAATACAGAAATAAATATACTATTGAGATCAGCACGACGAGACGATCAAACGATATACAGATATTAGTGGTATGATCATCCGATCAAAAGTCGATGATCGGTACCAAAAATGCTGCTAATTTGTTAGAAATAAGGTAAACGGAGCAGTAGACGTCCGAATTTGGAAAAACGAAAGATGACGTCTCACTCAGAAGAGGATTTAGAAATTTTCTAAAAAAAATATTCAGCCTTGAAAATAAATTTATTATCAGCAATTATTAGCTAGCTTGAATTTTATATAATTTCACGATGAAATAAAATTTGATGAAATAAATTGAAAATTTAAAATCTGCTATGTTTAATTGGACGTAATCCAATTATTAAATTTTTATTTCAAAATTATTATCATTAAAATTTCTCAAAAATCCTATTAAATATGTTATAAAACCAATTAAAAATCATTAAAATTTTATGGGTCGTTACACTCTCCCCCACTCAAAAACTTTTCGTCCCCGAAAAGGAAGAAGGTAGGAGAATAAAACTACCAGAAAGAAAATAGATTGAAAGATAAGTTAAACAA
This sequence comes from Allium fistulosum, assembly GCA_030737815.1. Taxonomy (NCBI): domain Eukaryota; kingdom Viridiplantae; phylum Streptophyta; class Magnoliopsida; order Asparagales; family Amaryllidaceae; genus Allium; species Allium fistulosum. The sequence continues at coordinate 1,153,928,332 of CM060901.1, forward strand.
TAAATTTTAAAACTATACAAATTTTTCTTGAAATTTTAAACTTCATTTGCAATTCAATTATTTTCACTACTTAAAAACCTTTCAAAACCCCTTTGTAAAATTTCTGCTTCCTTTATAAATAACATTTATATGTGTAAATAACACCTTTATAAATATATGAAAACTTTTTGATAACCCTTATTTACATCATTAGTTATATTTAAAGAAGCTATTTGAAAACATTAAATCCATAATTCACTAAATTTTTAATTTATCTCAAGATACTTTTCAAATATTATCAATAAATTAATAATCATTTTCTTTAAATATGTTTTATTTAATTAATAACTTCTAAAAATATTTATAACACTAAAATTTTCTATTAAACCATGTAGTATATAAATAAACAATATTTAAAAAGGATATAGTCAACAATGAAAAGAAGGAGGATTTGGAAAAACAGAATATAGGTGAATAAATAAAGCTGAGCAGATAAGATAGATTCAAAAGAATAGTATCGGGCATGAATAATTACATCAAACCATAAGAATTTCAATTTCAAATATTAATACAAAAAATTCTTCGTTGGAAATACTCTTATAATAAAATTACTTTATAATAAAATACTTTTATATCGAAGCAAATTTTCCTTTCGAAAATACTTTTATAACTCGATGTTTCAACAAGTTTATCCTCGTTCCTGTAGACTCTGGCAGTGCGTTGATCAGGCGCAAAGCTAGAATTCTCCAGGTACTTAGTAGACCTGTTTCAACATCCAGTGAAAATACTGGAAAACTTTTAAAAACAGATATGGAAAGTACAATCCAAACAAAAAACAAACAAAACCTTTGTCTAACCATGGTCCGCAGATACACAATGGTTACGCCTGGATCCCCCAGGAAACAATCCATATCCGTAAGCTTTCTCAGCCCTGCGAGTTGTGCCATGATGACTAGTAGAGTGAAGGATACACAATGGTTACGCCTGGATCCCCCAGGAAACAATCCGTACCCCTAGGCAATCTCAGCCAGGCGGTTTTGCTACTAATGCGACCTACATAGATGCAAGATACACAATGGTTACGCCTGGATCCCCCAGGAAACAATCCATACCCCTAGGCCATCTCAGCCAGGCAGTTGCGCTATGCATCCGCGTTCATAAGACCATGGGTAACGCCATGGAATTCGATGGAAACTCGAGTATCATATCCGGAAAACCAAAAATCAGAGAATATCGATAGAATGAATCCACAATGTGGCCACAAAGCGGATATCAAGCAGAAGGCACTTTCCATATCTTTACTTCGAAAATATGTATCATATAGTACCTTTTCAAATCACTTTCAAATATCATACTTATATAAAGTCCATTATATATAAGATTTAATTTTCAAATCAAATACCTTTCCAAAATCAAAAGTATATCAAATCACACTTATATAGAATTCAATTATATAAGATTTCACTTTTCAAATTGAGTACCTTTTCAAATCCATAGTTTTCAAATCAACTTCATACTTATACAAATTAATTTTATATAAGTTCGATAACTCCCAAATCAAGTATTTAGTAAAAATAAGGTTCTCAATTTCAATTCCTTTCAATATCAGTTCAGTTTCAAAATCCTCTACGATTTCACCAAATTGCTTCTCAATTTAAATATCTACAGTTTCAAAGTTTCCAAAATAATAGGTTTGGAGAATAATCCAAGTTTCTAAATTAATATAATTTATATCAAACAATTCATTTCCAAAATCAATGGTTTTCAAAATCATCTTATATTTACATAAGATAATAGGTCCATCTTATATAAGGATCAAATTTTTCAAAAATATATTTCGCTGCATGGAGAGACATATGGGATTGAATATCTTTGCTTTTATGGGTTATATATCTTTGTAATTTAAATTGGAAATTTTCTTTTAGTAAGCAAAGATATTCTAACCCGACAGCTTTCAATTTCAACGTCAAAATATATCAATGATATTAGAATATAAGATGTACATACGTCATCATTTCGCAAAATCACATTTGATCGCTCGCTCGATCACACAAGTTCGCTTTCGAACTAGTATTGTCCATTCGACTTCCCTAATGCGGATTTCGATATGGTTTCTCGACTAGAAGCCATCAGTCTCCTTGCATAGCCATATACTATGATAGATAATTCTAGAATCGAGCCTAAAATCTATATCAAATATTCGCCATCAAGAATCGAATGAAAAATCCTAACACGAAATGGTGTAATTCACCTCGAACTTGTGTACTCAAACCTGGATCAAATTTATTATGCGAATAAAATAGCATACGTACGACCTATATATTTATTCCAACTTGTTAAATATATAGTTTCATAAAGATGTTACTAAGTTAAAACATTTAACTAAACTTTATTCAAAATATTTTGAAGACCAAATTCTTTTCAAAACATTTCAAATCTAAATTTCATATTAGAAAAATTTAAAATTGCCTTATTCATTTACTTAACAAAACAATTTCAACTTATTTAAATCATATTACTACATACTTTAACATACATACCAAACTTATATGTTTTATACTTTTTAAAATTTCTTAGCTTTGAAAAGTTAACCTTGATTTGGAAGTGCTCGAACCTTCAAAATAGTTGAAGAAATCATTTTCAAATTCAAGAGTTGGAAATCAGCAACAATCAGTAAATCAATTTTAATAGATAGGGTTATATCAAATCCAAAACTCAAGGACTGAACACCGGCTTACTTCAAATCATTTCAAATATATATATACATATATCTTTTGAATATCAAATCTTACTTCGGAATTTGAAATCAAAATTGGTTTCGCAAAATCACTCGCGTAGCAATGCTACTAAAGTGGCCTCTCCCCCACTTTGAAACTCGAAAATCAATGTCGATGATGCGTGCACTCATCACCGAAATTATTTTCCAACGACATAAGTGAGTTCTGGACTTCTATTTTCTCAAACTTCTTTTGAAATTTCTTCGAAATCATTCGAAACTTATTAAAATCATTTGAAACATTTCTTATTCGGAAAATACTTTTAAATCATATTATTATTATATATTTCAAAATCTTAAAACCAATTTCAAAATACCAGAGTTCAATTCTCGAATTTCAAATTTTAAAATCCTTCAGCCATAAATCATTTTTAGATAAATCAAATTTCTTATATAATTTTTCAAAATTACAAATCCTTTCGAAACCTCAAATCTCATTTTAAAAAGGTATTAAATCTTTATCGAAAACATTTCACTTTTATATATAGAATATAATCGTACTTATCAAAATAATAGTTTCGATTTAGAAAACAATTTCTAAAATACAAACAAACCCGATTTTCAAAGGATGATTCACGGACGGATTTCAAAACAAAGATAGAGATTCAATTTAAAAGAACTCTAATCAAATAAAATTCTGATTCGAAGATAGGCTTGAACGAAGATGAGATAATTAACTTACAAAATAGAAGATGGATATACTTATACAAGTCGCGGGCGACCTTAACCGGGTCAACCATGACTTCAGGAATATGATCGATGCAGAATCCCAAGGCAAATCGACATTCGATTGCCAGAGATAGAACTCGGCATAACCAGAGATAGAAGCATCTAAACCGAGGGATATATAAATCTCCGGTGAATCAATGCCAATTGTAAAGGAGTTCCACCCCTTTACAAATCATTCAAAGATTGGCGGGATCGCCTATTCTTATAGAGATCATTCGAAGTGGAGTTATGGGATACTCTAGGATCAAAAGAATACAAATAGGGAGAGACAAGAATGAATTTTGGAACCGCAAGGAACGTTCCAAAGTTCAAAGGAAATAGAGTCAAAGGAAGAGATTCAAACTCGAACGAAAGTGATTCTGTAAATAAATTTACTATATATGCTAAGTTTGCCTAGAGCCAAAGCTCTGATACCAACTGTAACGACCCGATATTTTGGACCATTCAAATCGATAATAAATCCACACATGTCAGACTTGAATAATTCAAAACAATAGATTGTTAATTTAAATTTGGCAAAACTCAGCATATACAGTAAATAAATCAATCACAGAATCACAGACATAGAGTAATACAATAATACGCAACAGAAAAGATAAAATAGTAGTTCATGAAGCTACTATATAAACATCAGAGTTAAAAATAAAATACAATAGAATATCTCAAATACAGTGAAGTCTTCAGTACGAATAGATGAACTCTTTGGACAAATCAACTGGAAAACTGAAAGCTAAATCGATAGTTGGATCTCCAAATGAAGCTCCAAACTCCAAGGGTGAGTCTCAAATGTTGTATCACTCAGTCTGACCCGAGCGTAAAGCAAAACACAAAACACTCGAGTCGGGATTAACATTCTTATACTAATAAATCTAACTCAAGTGAAATATCAACTAAAATACAAGTAACTTAAAGGATGTTTGGGATAACCATCCTCTAAGGATCCGTGGAACTATCTACAAGGTAGAAATATACACTATAACACCGTGTTCATTCCAAATTAATTTATACTTCAAAACCAAAATATCATTTCATTTCAAATATATCTATTTTCCAAAATAGTATATATAGGTTAAATAATTTAAAAGTAAAGTATTTATAATTTCCTCAAGTCTCACAAAGTGATTCACATCCACCCAAATTCCAAATTCAAATTTATTCAAAGCTCAATTCATTAATTCAATTAAGTTCTAAATATACCATTTAAATTTTCAATATATTTCAAAGCTTAAATATTCAACATTTTCAAAGTTAAATTTAACAGTTTCATATAGCTCTTGATTTAACTTTATTATTATTTAATCAAGGAATATTCACTTAATAAATTCAATATCATTTAACTAGCCTTAAATTTCATTTTTACTAAATATTTCCTTAGATTTATTTTAAACAAGAAATATTCATTAAATTATTTAAATCAAACCCAAGTTATAAATCATATCTTATAAATCTCAATTTCAATAAGTTTCAAATCGGTTTAATTAAAAAAATTCTTTAATGAATACAATTTGAACTAAATTCAAATTTTATTCCCAACTTTAACTTATTCAAATTATTACCAAAATCTATTTTGAAATATAAATTTTATACTTAAACATATTATATGTATTAAATCCATCTTAATTAAATTAAATATCATTATTAAATCTATATATATCATTACCATTTATATATAATAATTTAAGAATCAACATTTATTAAAACCATATATTTCTTTCCAAAACGATAGAATTTATTTTCAAAATATTTCTATATGGACCAACGATGTCTGTATATAATTTTCTATCTATGGTCAAGTGATACGAATATTTATCATTTCAATCCGTAATTTAAATATATATATATATACGAGTCGAATATCATTTCAACCCGTAATCCCAAATTCAATCAAATGAAAATCGCTTGGGTCTATCATTTCAACCCATAACGATTTTCTCCTATTCTAAAGTCCGTTCGGGTATGTATCATTTCAACCCATAGTGAATTCTATACTAACAGGGAACTTGCAGAGTGATAACAGATAAAAATATAACAACAGGCATATATCATCAATAACAATATAATATAAACAATAGGATATGGTGTCATATCCCACAGGTGAACAGTTATAGATAATAGCATATATAATAATACAAATAACTACAGCAGCATATTTCAGTTGTCGTTTCAATTGAAATCAAATTTAATAAATATAAGAACGTTAATCGTGAGTGATTGCTCACCTTTCGAGGCTAGAGAATTTTGACAACGAAATGAGCTACGAATTCCAAGCAACGCTAGATGGATACGATTCGATGAAGAAACAAGCACGACGGACAGAGCTGAAAGATAAGGGATTGACGAAATCAAATTAGAACCGATCGATGATGACAAGTGGTATAAGCGAATTTATATATATATATAACTATATATATAAAATCATATTCTAAATTCAAACATGTTTTATATTTAAATATATAAAATCATTGTTTAAATAAAACCCACATAATAGAACAAACATATCTATCTTAAACACTAATATATATATTACAGACTATATCTACAAATTACTTTTAACTTAGAATCAAAATATATACTTTATTGTTAAACTACAGAAACCAGAACCTATTTATATATATACATAAATACTTTAAACTCAGGTATATGTATAACTTCAATTTCAACAGTACAAAACAGGAAAACCACAAATGTATGCAGACAACAGAATGATATGAACTACACGATATATATAGGCTTTACATATGCTTCAGCTATACTGATTTTAAACTAATACAAAAATTTGTCTATATATATACTACGCAAATTTTAAACTTATGTAAAGACAAACAGATCATGTAAACTCACATCTTTAAATTAATATAAAGATCAATATAACATACATTATTATATATACTGTATAACTTAAAGCTTACGTATGAAATACTTATATATTATACTACTGTAACCATTAAGATATATATGCTACAATGTATATATGCAGACATATATAAGTATTTCAAAATCAAAGTTAATTAAAACTAGTAATATAATACATATATATAAGATAACGTTTAAAATATATAAGTATATACCTCTTATGCTGTTAAAAGAAAATATAAACAAAATAAAAAACAGAACTTATAGGAATCACTTATATAAAAATGTATAAACAAATGTATAAACTAACAAATTGTAAAACATATACACGCAACTACATATAAAAATATTCACCTAACCAAACCTATACAAACAGCATATATTAAAATGTTTACCCAACTTATACTCACAGCCGAAACTATAAATTACTATATACATATCTAATATAAAATATAACATATACTAACACACAATCAACCCAAGTACTTATCTTATTTAATGTTAGTGACTCAGTACCCATAAAAAAATTGATATAACTCCATTTATAACCATATAAAATCCACTTATATATATATATATCCTAACAAACTCATAGGTTATAAATATATATAACGTATAACTTTAAAATAAAATCATATATGCAACTTACGATATATATAAATATATATACGTTCAAAACTTGTAACATGCAAACTACTAACTTATACCGTATATACCTCTTATATATATATATAATTCCGTAGTTAATATAGAATTGAAGAGACCATAGTAACTAACACATATATGAATAACATTAGACCAGACAAACTCACGCATACATGTAATATATAAAATATATAAAACAGAAGAGCAAGGCAAAACTGTACATATTCTTTTATATATAACCTACTTGTATAACGGAAGGGCTCGGTAAAGGCTGCAAAGTCGGAGGGGATCGACGTGAGTTCAGGGTCGCGGTTGTTGGTAGTTCGGTGGTGGGGATAGGCGAGTTGTGAGGGGAAAAGGAGCAGTAGGGGAGGGTGGCCGGATGTGTGGTGGAAAGGAGAGAGGGAAATGGCAATAGAGGAGAGGGGGAAGGTTGCGGATCTGGGCCGAGGCGGGGCTATGTTTGGTCGGAGGTGCGGTCATGGAGCTCGGTCGTGGAGGCCGAAGTCAGGGAGACGGGACGAAATGGGTTTCTTATAAAAGTGGGAGTGGTGAAAGGAGGAAGAAGAAATGTACGAAGAGAACACGGAAGGTTATAAATCAGATTGGAAATGAAAATGTAAAGAAAGGACAAAAAAAAATCAATGTATGCGAAAGAACGTATCGTATTTTATACGTTTCAACTTTTGAAATGGCATGGATGGCAACAGCTGTACACTGATTGAGAAGTGAAATACCCCAAAAAAATTTGAGGGAAAAATTAAAACAATTCTGAAATATATATATATATATTGGATCAAATGTTGATGGAGTTTCCAAATTGAATGATGTGCAGGGGTATGTGTGCACGTGCACACTGGAAATGGCACAAGGAAGAGATTTAGAAATTCTCTGGAAAAAAATAAAATAATATAATGATGATAATAAAATAAATAAACAAAGTAAGGAAGCCTTTCAGATATGATCTGAAAATGTGAATCATTGATCAAATTAAATATGTTTTCTATATATATTGAAATTAAAGATTTTCTGAAAAAATATATATATACATAGTGAAACTAGAATAATATTTAAAATAAAGGAGTAAAATTCTTTATTTAAAACATTGGAATGTAATTGAAGCATAACCCAAATTAAAAAAATGAAATATGTGCTTAAACATATTTTCTGTGAAACATGGGGGAATTAAATAAAGCAAATAATTATACACAAGTATATTTTCTGTGAGAAGAAGTATATTGAAATTAAGCAAGAAAATAATGATAACATTAAAATAGCATGAAATGTAAAATAAGTAAGTATATTATGTATGGGCAAAAAATAGGAAAATGGGGATTCCCATAAATAAACAAATATACTTGATCACACCTTTAACATGATTTAGGTAGACTGGACATTTTCTGAAAAAGTAGGAAAAAGAAAAAGTTGCCTCTAATAAAAGAAATATGGCCGGGGTAACTGAAAATGGAAATGTTAAAATATAGATGCAAAATGCATGATATTGGTCAGGGCAAAAATGGGATTCTGTTTGATAAAACCCTAGTAAAATGCTTATAAATGAGTAGTGGTAGCCAGGGGAATCAGTTTACCCGAAATACTCAAAATAAGAAAGAAAACATTTAGAGGGAAAGGAGAAAAAAAAATATTGCTCAGGGATTTTCTGGATTAACTAGAAGGAGATACTTAGGTGAGTAACCTCACCAAATTCTTGGCATTAAGACCTGAAATGAGGCAGCCAATTCTAATCTAGTTAATTGCTTATTTTAGTTTTGTTGAATATGGTTTTATCAATGTTCTTTGGATCTTTTTGGATCTGTCATGATTTTATTATGGATGTTTTTGGGTGATCTTTGATCTATTGTGATGTTTGTTTTTGGATGTGCAACTCACTGTTTCATTACACCCAGAAAAGTTAAAGCATAAAACCTTAAAATCTAGGCAAGAATATTCACAACTAATCTGGATCCGTGGCATGAAAATTTTAATAGAAGAAAACATTATGAGCTGCATTATACTATGTATAAGTGCTGAGGCTTAGAACAGTGTATTAGGGGTGTACTTGAGTGCTGAACCCCTAATAAAAAAAAAGATAATAAAACCCACAAGTTAAAATTATGGTTAAGCTAGACTGTGAATCTGGTTCAGCCATAGTTACTTGCAGATCAAAATAATCCTAACATGCCATATCTCTGTTTATAGTTGTAAAGATTCTTGTATGGATTTAAGACCCAGATATCTCTTGACAACATCATTAAAAATAATTGTTTATTTGTTTCTGGAAAACATGCTTACAAGATGTATGGGGTGCTTTCATGTATACAGTGGCATTTTTCATCTAGATATCTGATGATAAAATCAAACAAATGCTTCTAGTAAATAAACTAGGAATAATGAGCCAAGAAGGCTGCTGGAATGCTTGTTATATCTGAAGTATGCAAGTTGGCACATGGTTTGTTTAAGCCCTGAGATCTTTGTGCAATAATGTGAATTAATTTATTGCAATGTGTCCCAGTGATTCCTTAATAGCATATGAGGCTGAAACATATATTGACATGTATATACTCATAGGTAACTCCTAAACCAGGAAGCAAAAGATATGAGTGTTACTCAGATTTGTTGAAATGGAAACATGGTTACTCCAGAGCATCTAAGTAATGGAGATTGATGTGAATGATTGTATGATTATGATTGTGTAAATAGTTGACTTATGAAGTTATTGCACTTGCATGATAGTCTAACCTGTAACATAGAATGTAGATGTTTTGATAAGTTACTCAAGTAACTGGCTAAAACTTATGCATTATCCAATTGCTTAATATCATGAATATGATGAAGTTATTCATACCAGATCATAGATCTGACCCTTGTTTGCTCATGGCATATGGGGGTGTCTCATTTTAAAAATGAGGCAGTCACTATTGCTCTTTCAGGTAATGCTGGAATTAAGTAGAAAATGAAGTTATGGCTAAGGAGAAGGAGTGAATGAACATGCTAGCTAGTTATAATAAGAGCTTATGATGATTTTATTTTGCATGTATTTAGGAGAGAAATTATGTTTGAATATGTAATGAATTGCCTTGTTTGATTAAATCAGTTGTTGTCAGTTAACTTTTGTTATGTGGTAAAGTTTGAAAATCTGAAGAAGAAGTGCATTTACATTTAAGTAATTTTCATACAAAATTTATATCCTGATGTAGACAGGTTTGAATCATTTAAAAATCACTGAGCTATGAAGTGAAAACTTGACTTCAATTTAGAAATATATCTCAGACATTTAGTTGATTTAGTAAAGTATTTTGCAAAAGAACTCAAGTTAATTTTGTGTGATGCCTTGAGAAGGGAATTTTTCTGAAGGAAGCTTATAGCATTTGGAAACTGAATAGTATTTCAATTACCATGGACAAGTGCTTGGTTAGCACAACCATATGGTTCAACCAGCTTCAAAAGAATGGGGTATTGGTTGAGCATGTTGGTCTGCAATTTGAGATTAAAAAGTATTTTACATCTTTTTGTTAAAAGCATGTTAAAAATCTATTTAAAATGTAGAGTGGAAAATATATATTGAAACTGACTGGTATTATTATTTCAAGAGGAATTTTGAATCCAAAATCTGGTTCACTTGAATCAGAGTGGTTGTTCAAAAAAAAATGTATATAAACATTTTTAAAGTCCAGCACCTTAATTACAGGAAACTTAGAAATCAATAATATAAATGAATTGCTCATGATATGTCAAAATGTTTCATAAAGAACAAGAGAGGCTTCAAAGAAAATACATAAAATAGAAAATGATAATGTAGATATCATTTTCTGATACTTAGGCATCATTTTCTGATACTTAGGCAAATAATAATCATTTGAGCTATGCAAGAATAAACAAATAAATGAACTCTTGTGTTCTAAGATATTCTGAAACATGGTTAACATAATCAGATCCAAGTATGAATAATTACGTAATGTAAATATCCAAGAATATGGGAATTCAAATTATGAGTAGATCCATTTCAAATACAAATCAGACAGACTGGCTCTTGTTTTTAAAATAATAATAATAATAATAATAATAAACTCTGATTTTAAACAAGAGGAACACATATATCATCATATAAATGTGTATATTTCTATGGTTGAACTGATATGTTTATATTGGTAGAAAATTTAAATCCAGAGCATTGTTTAAAAAAAAATCCCTATGAAATTAAGGTGAAAATAGAAGGGTCATTTCATTTTGGTATCAGAGCTAATGTATGTATTAATTACTAGGTATCATAGAAATATATTATGTCCGTTTGTCTTGGATGAAATAATTTAGATAGGAAAATATTAGCTATAGAAAATATTCTGAGTGTACTAATACCCTCTGCCCAATACTTAGTGGCCAGACCATGGTAGGAAGAGGATCTCATCACAATGCAGGACCCAGTGCACCACAAATGCTTGATATGCAAGAATTTGTGAGGGTTTTAAGAGATGGAATTGGGCATAGGCCTGAGAACCCACATGAAGAGCTTTCAAAACTACTGAAGACTTACACCAATTTGGGAGGCAGAAATTTTGAAGGAACTGAGAATGTGATGGAAATTCAAGCATGGTTGAGAACACTTGATAGGATTTTCAATGACATGCAGCTAGATGATCAGAGGAAGAGGCAAGTAGCTTCAAGACAACTGAAAGGAGTAGCTTTAAGCTGGTGGGAGGTGATCATAGCTGGAAGAAATGAAAATGAAATCACTTGGAATCAGTTCAAGGAGATGTTGGAGGCAAGATTTGTACCAGCATCAGCCAAGACCACTTTGCTTGAAGAATTTATCAGACTTAGGCAGGGAACTTTGAATGTCACTGAGTATACTCAAAAGTTTGAGGGGCTATCTAATTATGGAGCAATGCTAGTGGTAGATGAAGCATCCAAAAATGATAGGTATATAAAGGGTCTGAACCCAGGACTTAGCAGAGCTATGCTACCATATGCAGATAGAACTTTTGATCAAGTAATAGATTTGGCATTGAAATTGGAACAGCATGACAAGGAAAGAGAGAAGTATAGGAATTTTAAGAACAACAACAAGAAGAAGAATAAGGGAAGATATCACCCTTATGACAAAAAGAAGGAGGAGGCAGACAACAAGAAGGACAAAGACACTAAAGCCAATGATGCTAAGAAGAAATTGGTTTGCCATCATTGTGGTAAAGAAGGACACATCAAACCAAGGTGCCCAGAATTAAAAGGAGGAGCCTTCAAATGCTACCTATGTGGGAAAGAGGGGCATATGAAGAGGAACTGTCCTGAGAATAAACAGCAGGGGAAATTGGCAACTTTGGAAGGAAAAGGCAAATCTGCAGTGAAAATTGATGCTGAAAATCATGTCCAAGTGGAAGGTACACTACTCATTTGTGCCATACCCATAGCAGTAGTATATGATACTGGAGCAACTCACTCTTTAATTTCTTATGAAATAGTTAAAATGTTAAAATTAAACTGAATACTAGTTGAAACCCCATTGCTTGTACAAAGTCCCCTAGGGAGTTCTAGTCTCTTAAACATGAATTGTGTGGATGTGGAGTTAAACATAGGAGGAAATATTTTTATTTCCAATTTATATGTTTTGAATTACCCAAATATAGGTGTTATATTGGGGGTAGACTGGTTAAGGCAATTTAAAGCCATAATTAATTTAGACTCATCCACCATATCATTGCAAAACTCTAGAGGCCAGAGGATCACAGTTCTATGTGAAGTAGCTAAGGAAGGGAAATTATATCATTTAGTTGACTCAGAAAATTAAGATCCCAATGAACTAAACATTGAAGAAATTCCCATAGTCAATGAATACTTGGATGTGTTTGGGGAAGTTAAGGGTGTTCCACACCACAGACCAGTTGAGTTTCAAATTAATCTCATTCCAAGGGCAAGTCCAATAATCAAGAAACCTTATAGAATGGGGCCAAGTGAACTGAAAGAATTGAAAAATCAGTTGGAAGAATTAGAAAGCAAAGGATTTATAAGGCCAAGCAATTCATGCTGGGGTGCTCCAGTAGTGTTTGTAAGAAAACATGATGGAACTTTGAGAATGTGCATAGATTACAGAGAGCTAAATAAAGTAACCATCAAAAACAAATACCCATTGCCTAGAATAGATGATCTCTTTGATCAACTCAGTGAAGCTAAAATATTTTCTAGACTAGACTTAGCATCAGGATTTCATCAAATGAAGGTTGAAGACTCAAGTGTTAAGTACACAGCATTTAACACTAGATATGGCTTGTATGAATTTATGGTTATGCCATTTGGCTTGACAAATGCTCCTTCATATTTTGTTGATTTAATGAATAGAATATTCAGAGATTATTTAGACAAGTTTGTACTGATTTTTATTGATGACATTTTGATTTATTCCAAAACAGTGGAAGAGCATAAAAATCATTTGCATTTAGTTTTGTCAAGATTAAGGGAGAATGATTTAAAGGCAAAATTTTTAAAATGTGCATTTTGGAAAGAAGAAGTACATTTTCTTGGGCATGTTATCTCTGCCAAAGGAATATCAGTAAACCCCAATAAGGTAGTAGCTATCCAAGCATGGAAAAGGCCTAGCACAATCAGTGAGATTAGATCATTTATGGGGATGGCAGGATATTATAGGAGGTTTATAAAAGATTTTTTAAAAATATCATCACCACTTACCCATTTAACTAGAAAGAACCAAGCCTTTGTATGGACAGAAAAATGTGAGCAAGCTTTTATCAAAATAAAAGAAGCTCTGATTAATGCACCAGTATTGAGGGTGCCAGAGGGAAATGAAAACTTAATTGTGTACACTGATGCAAGTGGCTCTAGGCTAGGGGCTGTGTTGATGCAGCAAGACCAGGTAGTAGCCTATGCATCTAGGCAATTAAAGCCACATGAAACAAGATATGCAACCCATGATCTTGAACTAGCATCAGTTGTGTATGCTTTGAAACTTTGGAGACATTATTTGTTAGGTGCTAAATTTATCTTGTACACTGATCATAAAGCACTGAAATATTTATTCTCACAAAAAGATTTGAACATGAGGCAACATAGATGGGTGGAGTTCCTAGCTGCCTATGATCTAGATATACTTTATACACCAGGCAAGGCAAATAAAGTTGCAGATGCCTTGAGTAGACAACATGCTAAGGTAGCCATGTTGATGATGGAAGAGTTTAAGGATCTGTCTATACTTACTGATTTGGAAATTGAGGCAAACAGTGAGGTACAAATGATACCCATTGAAGAAGATGGAAGTAAAGGGAAATTGAGTATGGTATCTCTGCAATCAAATTTACTTCTAAAGGTTGGGAAAATGCAGGAACAAGACTTAAACCTATTGGAGAAGAAAATGCTCTTATTAAAAGGGGAAGAAGTAATAAATTATCAAATTGATAAGGATGGTTATTTAAGGAACAAGAATAGGATATGTGTTCCAGAAAACATAGAATTGAAGGAGGAAATACTAAATGAATACCATAGGAGTAAGTACTCCATACACCCAGGCAGCACCAAGATGTATCAAAACTTGAAAAGAAATCTTTGGTGGAAGGGAATGAAGTCAGATGTGGCCAGACATGTTGCAAAGTGCATGACTTGCCAACAAGTCAAGGCAGAGACACAAAGGCCATCAGGACTGTTGCAACCCCTTAGTATACCACAATGGAAGTGGGAGGATATATCTATGGATTTCATAGATGGACTGCCTAGATCTAAGAGGGGAAACACAAGTATATGGGTAATAGTGGATAGGCTAACTAAAGTAGCACATTTTATCCCAGTTAAATCAGAAAGAAATGCTCCAAAATTGGCTCAAATATTCATGAAAGAGGTGGTAAGATTGCATGGCATTCCCAAAACAATTGTGAGTGATAGGGATACCATCTTCACCTCAAGGTTTTGGAAAAGTTTTCAAGAGGCCATGGTTATAATTGGTTTTGAAAGAGATACTTTTGTATATAACCATTTTGACCCAAAGGATGTTTTTAAAGAGTAAACCCAATGCTTTCGAAAGGGTACTTTTTTTGTTTCGAAGCTATGTTTTAAAGAACGTTTTGATACCATTGAAAGGTACAATTGGTTTCGAAAGAGAATATTTAACAAGGGCTTCAAAAGGCATGTTTATTATGTTTTGAAAGAAGTTATGTTTTTGACGGAAGACATCCATAGGTTTTGAAAGAGATGTTTTAAGATTTCAAAACATAAACCCAATCTCAATTTAAAGGAATAACCATGGCATAAGTAAACAAAGGGTTTTGAAACGAAGAAGTTTTCATTGATTATAAAGGTTAAAGGGTATAACTAGGATATATATACGGAAGATGATAAACCACAGGTGATGGTATTATTTATTGTTATGAATACTTCTTTATATACTTATTCACATTGTTATTAACCTAACGGTATTTTGAGGATGGGCAGAATAACCAGCTAGGTTGACCCAGTAATGAATATAATTTAAAATGTTAAAATCTAAATTAAAGATATTGGCAGGGGCTAATAGGTTCATAATCAGCCCATGAAAACTATGATTTGATATTGGCAGGGACCAATAGGTTTATAGTTAGCCCATGAAAACTATATCCGGATTAAGATATTGATAGATAGTCAATAGGTTCCTTGTCAGCCCATGAAAACTAGGATAAGGGAAAAGATATTGGAGTTACCAATAGGTTCTTGGTGATCCCATGAAAACTATGAAATCAGATAGATAGTCCATAAACAATTGACAGATTAATAGTGACCATTAAAACTATAATTGAGACAGATAGTCAGAATGAATGGTGATGGGTAATCCAGATTTGATTTACTTGTTTTGCATATCATCATAATGTTTTGAAATACTATGTTTTAACCATTGTGGATGCAGGACCGTAGGATGTGGTTTATAAATGTTTTAGGATACCAGTGAGGGGAAAACCCGTTTCGCTAAGCGGCGTGGTCTCACTAGATATCTAAATGGTTTGAGATGGTAGATTGTTATGCATACCAGGCTTTTTGTTTGACTCGAAGTTTTTGTTTTCCCCTTAAACTCTCGGGTACTCAATTGACTTTGAGTAGGTTGAGAGTTAAGGTTTTCAGGTGTTCTTTTAGACGAATAAAGCTTCTGAGGAGTGCAGGAGGCAAGCTTGTTATTAGAGTCCTTTTATTTCCGCTGTGTGTTTTGATTGTAAAGGCAAATTTGTTTTATTGCCTTATTATATACTCTGATCAATCAAGGGAGCATCTTCATATGTCGCTCTTAACGTATTTTGTAATAATTATATGTTATTTGAACATGGTCTGCGAACTGGGATTATGTAATCAATTTGGACTATTTTGAAATGGAATATGGAATTTGTTTGCTTTTTAATTTTTTTTCCATATTCTTGTGTTTCTGTGCATCAATGTATCTAATATCGCCATATTTGGTCGCCGAGGATTAATAACTATGGATGACTGCAGCTTTCATAGCCATTAGTTTTGGGCCTCCAAGTAGAGGGAGGTTACAATATTGAATATTTAAAATTAATTAAATATTCACTAATCAAAGAAGTGAAATTCCGGGTCATTACATTCTTCTCCCCTTAAAAGAATTTCGTCCCAGAAATTACACCTCGACCTATACCAGAAAACATTTAACACTATACATCAGCTCTTATGATGTACATAGATAATTCTTATGCAAAATCTGATTCGATCTCAACTCGAATACATAACTTTTCTTCCGAATTAGTATCACTCATCTAATTCTCTAGTGCAGACTCCTATCAGGATCCTTGATTTGGAACCTCTTTTCTCCTTACATAGTTGTAACTATGATAGAAAACTTTGGTCCCACACCAAGAACCCTCATCAGGTGCTCGCCGTCAAAAGTCGAGTAATAGATCCTTATTCGAAATGGTGAAAACACCTCAAAGTCATGTATTCGAATCTTGGATCAAAACTATATGAAAAAGAGAAATGATCTATGTCCCCCCTACACACTTACTAATTAGTTCTCCCTAATACCAATTCAATTTCCACTAAATCATTTATGAAAACATTTCATAAACTACACTGGTTCAACTTGATAATACTCCACTACAGCCTAAGAGTATATATCTCTATTTGATTCCACTATTTCATTTTTCATTTACTTCCCTAAGGAAATTCAAGATCCAAATACCCGGCTTTTATTTTCAAAAGCCTTTTGAAATGCAACTCTATACTTTAAATCATACAAATATATAGATATAGCCTGAGTAACTCCAAAATGATACTAAGGGACTGGGTACTACCAAACAGTATTATACATTCCCTTACAAAGAAGAGTAATACTCAAGAGAAGAGTTTACCATCTGAACACATCGCTTTCCCAATTTTAAGTCATTTTCAAGCCACTCGAACTAGTTAACTTAAAAATATTCCTTTTATTTCCAAATTCTCATTTTTGAAACAATACTTTACATTTTCCAACAACATTTATCACCAACTCATTTTGGGTTTGTTCGGATTGAACTTATTTCGATCGTACAATGATAAAGAGAATAATTACTAAGTGCATTACCACGTTCGCCTAGGAAAACATTCGATCGTCACTTAGTAGATTATTCCGATCATCACAAAACAATCAAGACTTGTTCCCCGTACCAATTCAAAGATAACACTTCTTACTTACACTTTTATCCCCAAAAATTTATACTTAAACCAAGTTGGTTTCAAATATTATTATTATTATTTTCCCAAAACCTTGAAAATCAATTTTCCAAAAACCCCTGGATTTAGGTTCTCAAGTTTTCAACCTAAATTCTTCCAACTTAAATGATACATTTTTATAAACCCATTTTATAAATCACTTCTATTAAACCATTTTAAATATTTATCCCAAAATATTCTAACTTTTAAATCAAATTCTACCTCAACATTAACATCGAACGCTCTATAGTCAAACCGTGAAACTTAATTCACAAGGTGTTCGTTTTCAATTTTTTCCCAATCCTTATCTACCCAACCCATATCTTAAAAAGGGAACATACTAACGATATTCAATGCTCAATTAAACGAGCATGACTAAACAAACCCTAAATGATAATAATAACGACATATTATTATCTCCTAACACCCTAACCAACCATACCACACTATTTGTGAAAATCATTCTTTTTGTATATAAAATATATTCTAGGTAAATTTATTTCATTTACCCAATTTCAAAACAATACAATGTCAATTGAACTTATTTCAGTGTTTAGGAAATCCCAATCGATAACGTTGGCCAGACGCATCGACCAGAATTTTTAAGCCATTCAACAGCTCAAACAACACACTATAGAACCTTTTTATAGCACTAACAAATACGCCCTCTTATATAATATACACTCAAACTCATTCTAGGGTGTCACTTACCCCATCTCTATTGAGTTACCCCACCAAAGCCAAGGTTCTTGCTTAACCTTCAGCTCTGATACCACATTGTAACGACCCATCTTTCTGAACCCTAGAAGTCGACACTAACACATCCATGGTATTAACATGCCGGAAAGGAAGATTGTTAGGGGAAAGAAAGGAGATAGAAGATAAAAGAACTAGGAACAAACACGGAATCTCACAACACAACTGAATAACATATATTAATCAACATAATGTTTACAAAGTCATTTACAAAACGATACATCAGAGTTGTACTAATACAATTTCTAACGTAGGACAATTATAACAACCTGTCTTTATACATAGATATAGAGTACATAACAAACAGCGGGAACAAGATGATAACTATCTATCGATAAAGCCTCCTGCTCCAAGCTCCTCCAAAATGTATCCGTAGAAACCTGAACTACTTGGCTGCTCATGAAAAAATTTGAGCACCCTAGAGTTTTAAGGAAAGAAAATAAAACTCTTGGTCAGACATGGGTCTGATGTGAGTAAACTCAAAGCAACTGAATTTTTAAGTTAAAAACTCTTTTGAAATCAAAGGTATCTCATAAGACCACGCCGCACATAAACACGGACAGGTTTTTACCTAACGATAACCAAAACACTTTTATAGAAATTCAGTGATATTTTTAATAGTGTCTAAGGGTTCAAAGTAAATTATTAAAATAGGCGGAATGCTTGCATCTCACGTTCCAACATATTTAGTATATAACTAAAACTGTAAAGCTTGTATTGGAGAATGGATTCCAACTAATGACTGGGCTACTGGGGTACCGCCCATCACAGTACATGTCTAGAAAATGTACCGAGATCAAACCTATCGATCCCGGCCAACACAAGACCGGCCTACCCCTTACTAGATAATATCGAATATGTCATCACCCCGATCGCTTTGCAACCCTTTCCATCGAGATCTCATGCACAACAAATCCATAAGTATGTAGATGTATCTTATCTAGAAGGGTAACAACATACCCTAATGGGTGCGACCCACATAGCCTTGCTGCATCTACCCTGTTTTAGTCATTTCCAGTTGATGAGGCTTGAGGCTACGTTTTACCTTTTTGAAAAACAGCCCCTCTTGGAATGCTAACACTACCCTCTTGGCAGTAATGTAATGCCAACATTCATCCATACAAATAGTCTAGGATAGGGACAAACCGAAGGCACTACTTCTACTACATCCATTTTGGAATCACCCTCAGGATTACTAGCAAGCAGCCATTGTACTTTAATAGCTCCGTCTTTGATCCCATGCTTCAAGTGTCTTCATTCCGAAATGCTTGAGTTGGATCGAAGTGGTTTTTAGATAACATATCTGATCCCAGTCTCTTCGAAACAACTTTTGATATTTTTCGGTAAAATCAACCCCGGTTTTTTAGGAAATAAACAAACAAATGACAAGAGAAGAGTTCACCCCCTAATCGTTTATGGATGGATTTCCATATCATTCGTCCTAGAAGAACAAACGAGTTTATACGTACAGTATTGCACGTTCGACGGTAACTGTACCATATAATTCTCATGTTTCTCCTAGATATTTCCAAAGTTACGTTTTGGTCCATATTTGATAGTTAGTAATTTAACTAACAAATTAAACAAAACAATCAAACATTGATTCAGTTCCATATGGAATCCTCTAAGCCTTTATCAATTAATACATAATTAATAAAATCACTTTATAAAACCTAATCAAAAGATCTTTCAAAATACTTTTCCCAAACCCCTAACATTCCCTTTAAACTTGGAAACAATTCACATTATTTACCAAAAACATTTTGGAAATTCCCTCTTCAAAATTCCATATTAAATGGCCAACAATTCCCTTTTAAAAACATCACCTATAATTAAACCCATTTACTTCACATTCCAAACCTCTTTATAAATTTCCAAACTAGATTTAAACTTCCTTTGAAATCTCTAAAATGATTTATAAGTCTCTTTCTAATTTAAAACTCTTTATACAACTTCTTTATGAAACCTTTATAAAAATTCCTTCATAAAATATCATTTAGAAATGATCTTTTGTAAAACACTTTAAGTAAACCTTCAATAAAATCCCTTTATAAATAAGTTATTACTTATAAATAACTTTACAACATAATAGCACAACTTGGAAATCTTTTATAATCTTTAAACTCTAAATTTATTTAAGATTTGAAGTTAATTCAAAAACTTACTTTATAAATTCAAAAGGAGGCTTAGCAATCCCAATGGTACTAATTTAAGTTACCATTCAATTTCAATTCCAATTCACTTATTTACATAAGCAACATGTATGTAAACACAACTCATACCCAAATCAGGGAATAACATGTCAATATGAACTAACTATCATATACATGTCCAAATAACATAATAGCAGGAGGTTGATTTGTTATGCTAAACAGATGTCCAAACAATTCAATCAATTCATAGCATAACGGGGATTTATTCTGCCAACACATGTCCACAAAATTAAATCACTTACACTATAGCAAAATGGTGTTTTGTTCTGCTAGCAAATGTCATTTAGTCTTCCTAATCATATAGGGTTACTTAAGTCCAGACAAGAGATCCTCGGATTTGGAATTAGTTCACTTTAAAAAAAAGAGATTGATTTAAAACACATTCGGTTCAGTTTTAAAATCACCTTTGAAAAGATTTAAATAGATTTAATCAGCTTAAACCCCAATTAAATCTTAATTAACCCTTATTAATCAAGCTTAAATCATAATTAAATTCTAATTAGGCTTAGTGAACTTGATTAAGTGCTAATTAACTTACTAATGCAACTTGGTTAAGGTTAAACCAAATTGTTTAAAAGTTAAACCCTAATTAATTAAATATTAATTAAATAATCCATTAATTACTTAATAATTACTTAACCATTAATCTTAATTAAATAATTATTAATCACTTAATTACTTCATAACCATATAAAACATTAGTTAAAACTTTATTAATTAATTAACAGTTATTAACTTAAGTGATGATTAACCTTTAATCACCTTCTTAATTACTAATTAAGTGCTAATTACCTTTTAATTAATTAACTAAATAATTTATAACAACTTAATTACTTGTTAATATTACTAATTAAGTTTGAAAAACTTTGTAAACTATTATCAAATAAAACAAATTTTAATAGAAATTCAAACCTTTGCCGAACTGCATCCATAGCGGCTGTCGCTATGAGTGCAGTTTACTCTAACCACCTTTAAGCAAAGCCATTTTACTTAAAACATACTATTTCACGATTGAAACATACCTTAGTAAATTTTCACACTTTAAAACCAATTATGTAATCTTTAACCAAAATCTAAACTTTAAACTCTTGAAACGAGTTTGATTTCAAATCCGACCTCACATCCATCGCGACTACATACAAAGTTTCAACTTTGTTTTCTACCCATCATGACTATCGTCAAGTTCATCATCAACCCTTTATATTCACACATCACATTCATACAACAAATTGTATACATATACCGATATATATATATATATATACACACATATACAATTACTTACTTTGCAATAACACATCCATTCGAGTGCTAACACTAAGCCATACATTAGCACTTATCATCTCATTTCAAACATGCCAAGATCCAACATATATATAACATACATATAGCTAAGGATCAACACAACATATAAAGGAAAGTTCTTTCCAAAAGATTAGGAATTTACTCACCGAAAGCTATCCAAACTCTCGTTAAATTAGAGTATGACATAGCACTTCCATTTCTAAGCAACAAGATGGAGTCTTGAACCTTAAATGCACTAGGTAGGCTCGGCCTTGAAGGTAAGAGGAAGCGAGACTTATTTTGGTAAGGTGGAGCGACTTCTGATAAACATCGAATTCTCAATAATAAACCCGGAAATAGGTCATTTTGCAACTGATTTTTGTGCTACCTACTCATGGAATTTCAAAAAGCACTGAAAGAGAAAGTTATTGGAGTTTCTTTTCTCTACCATTTTATTGAAAGAATCACTCATTTTCGGTTTGATTTGAAGGAGTTATGGTCCAAAGAAGATGGACCATTTTTCGAAATTTAAATTCTGAGCTCAAACTTGCTCTGTAAATAATTGGTGTTTTGACATAGCTATGATAGAAATTTGAAAAAATAGTCAACAAGAATGTTGTAGCCATTAAAATTTCACACGGTTCTAGAAAAGAAAAACTCCATTTGAGTTTGAAATGAGGAAAAAAAGTTGGCGGAAAGAGGAGGAAATATGGAGAAACATATGGACTATTATAAGCAAGATTTCACACCTCATCATTTTGTCAAGTCACATCACTCTCTTCTTCCCCTCATATGTCACATTTCCTCCCATCTCTAGTCATATCACCTAAGTAATGATGGTTAATGATGATAACTGTAAGATGTGACAAGATATATATATAAGTTTATTATTTTTAAATTTATGAATTGTCACATCACTCTCTTTATATATATATAAGTTTAATTATTAATTAACTAAGATGTGACAAGAGATAATTATGGTTAATGATTATAAATCTAAGATGTGACAAGAAAGGAATATATATATTTATATATATAAGATTATTATTTTTGTTATGGTTATGTTCCTTCTGATATGAGGTACTCTCCTTAGACCGACACCTTTTATGTCTTTATCAGTGATATTGAGGGAGGGAGTCGTAGTCTTACATATCACATTGAGGGTGAGGGTCTGTCCCTTACTAGGGTTGGCGAGATTGGTGAGGTGAACAAAAGTTATTTTTATGATGTTAGCTGGGATAGGAAATTTATTTACTCTCCTGATTCTTTGGGCTATGATCCGTTACTAGCTATACTTATCTGTGGTTTCTATAATGTGTTTGGATCTGCGACGATTACTTGTCGGGGCAACCCTCCTCTTCTGAGGGTGCTTAGTATTTTTTTTATAGTAGTTTAGACACCTTTTTCTAGCTCCTATGCATTTTTTTTGGGTTTAGTTTCTAAACCCAAGTAGCTATTCTGTGCATGTGCAGAGCATATGTTTTCCCATTTTTATATAGTGGCACAACCCACTTTAAAGCCGGCTAGCTTTGCTAAAAAAAGATTATTATTTTTAAATTTATGAATTGTCACATCACTTGCTAAACAAAATTAACATAAGATAATCTATCCTTAAGTATATTATTATTTAGCTAATTAACTCTTGTATATATGTACGTATAGTGCACAAAGACGAACAACATTCTCGACAACTTCCGGTGTCGAAAAGTCAAAATTTTGGAAAACGTTCTTTGGTCACACTTTCTATTTTTCTATGAACTATTTAATTTGGTAAACAAATTTTGAAAATGATTTTACCATCATTATTAATTAATAAAAATGAGTTTATTTAATTTCATTATAAACCTATATATTGAATATTTAAATTTAATTAAATATTCACTAATCTAAGCAGTGAAATTCTGGGTCGTTACACCCGTGCAAAGGAGGTGCTGTCAACATTTTTCATAACATATGAGACTTTCAAACCTTAATAATCCATTTTAATTAATTGATTTTAAAAGTCTAAGGGTTAGGAAACATTTTCTTCCTTCGGCAATTTCGAGGATGAATTTTTTTAGGGGAAAAGAATATAACGACCCAAAATTTTTAACGTTTCGCATGGGGATACTTAATTTATTTAAATATTCAAATTTAATAAACAATAAGAAAATAAATTGTTAATAAAATGACTTAATTTTAATGACGTATTTTTAAATGAATTTATAGGATTTTTTCATAATTTTTATTTTGGAAAATATTTAAATTATTGTTTGACGTATTTTTCGGCAAACGTTGGTATTTTGAAATTTCATATAATAAGATAACCAGTGTATTTTATTTTAGTTTTGGGATCGTTTCGCATTGTTGTGCGCAATCGTATTTTTATTTCTACCGTTTGCGCTTAATACGCTAATGTGATATTATGTAGCGAAGCGTTGGAAGTTATAACATAAAATAAACCCCACGCTACACTTTTCTTTCTCACTTTCTCATTTTTCCCCGTTTCCTATCTTTTTATTATTGCCTATAGCAAATAAACCTAGCCATCTACATTAAAAATAAAAATCAAGTGATTCAGATAACGATAAATTATGAAACCAGATCCGTTGAGTTTATATGGGTGCAAGCTTTAAATCCATATGCATTTAGTCAAGTAGGGTGATGATTTACTGGGCGGCCGCATGTAGTGGCCGAGCTAGGATTAGGATTTGGAGGCGATTTAGGCAGTGATAGGCTAAGGTATTGGCGAATTTGGGTTTCTCATGCGAAGGAGCATCGGCAGCGAAAGTTTAGGGAAGTCCGATCATCAATAGGCGAGTGCGACATTTTGAAGTTGCGGTTGGATACGTGCAGGTCACGATTGTCTAAACTTGATCGAGCTCCACCACGTAGTGTCCATCGTGAAGCACTTGTGAAGAGAGAGTCGTCGGAGGTGGTTTCGTGCGATTCCATGAAGCAGAGAGAGAAAGAGATAAGGAGGAGAGAAGGGGATGGTGCGTGCACGGGTGTGCTCCGTGCGTGTACAGGAATGTAGTTAAAGGTTTTGGGAAGAAGGTTTAATAGGTGATTAGCTGATTTAATTAAGTAATTAGTAAATTTGATTAATCTAAAATTTTGTAAAATCAATATCTCACTCATACAAGATCCAATCAAGATGCGGTCTTTTGCATTACACTAGTATAAGCATTATCTATGCACTAGAGTTGATCTTGTCAAGTTTGGAGCAAGTGGAATTTTTAGCTAAAATCGAATAGTGTTTGATTTTAGACTATTCGGGAACGCGTAAGCATCAGTTGACATTTTGGCGAGTTAACTCACCTTTGGTTAAACATTATATGATATATAGTAGATATAAATTATTGTTTATAAGCTTGAATGATTTATTGGTTTGGTTTGGTTGAAATCTCGTTTTGTAAAACAGATGACATATTAAATGGAATACAGGTAATATAAGGAATTTTCTAGAGGAATCGGGATTCCTTGCCACTGTTGATTTTAATTTCTTTTATATACTTGTTATATTAATTGTTGAATGCCAAAAATATTGGATGTGACATTGATATATGTAAAAAGTTAAACATTTTTTGTGGTAAAGGTAGTAGCAGCATTGGTTAAGTGCAATGGTAGCTTTAGGCCTCATTATAGTATTTTAGAAATACTATTAATTGCCGTTTTTGATTTGAAAATGTTTATGATTTAGAGGATGATTTTAAATGTGGTTTATGGAATTTACTATGGCATTTTATTTAGAAATGGGTTTTTAACTTCTCTATTTCACTTCAACCTTTTTATTAGTATTTTCTAACATAGAGGGAAATGTTTTAAATGTATTTTAGGAAGTGTTTTTTTACAGGAAAGTTGATATAATGTTTATTATGAAGGAAAAAAGGTTTATCTTTTATTATAAAGTGATTCTGTTTTAAATGAAGATATAAATATTTTGGGATAAATATTTATGAGATGCTTTATATAAAATGTTTTATAGAAAGATAGATTTATAAATGAGAATTTATAAATAAAAGCATAGATTTGTAAATGAGATTTTATAAATAAAAGAATAGATTTATAAAGGATATTTTATAAAAGTGAAAATGATATCATTTTAAAAAATTGAAATAATAAATCACGTTTGTGAATTTGCAGTGATATATGGAATGATCGATTTATGGAAAGCATTTGGTCCTATCTCGAAACCAAAGATTTGTAAAAAGTATATGAGATATAGATTTGGAGTTTTATAAAAGAAGTTTAAATAAATTTGGAGTTTTATAAAACAAGTTTATAAGTAAACATGGAATTTTATAAAAAATGTTTTATAAATAAATTCAGAGTTTTATAAAAAAGGTTTATAAATAAATTTGGAGATAATAAAAGGAGTTTTATAAATGTAAAGGAGATTCATAATAGAAGTTTTATAAAATTAAAAGAGATTTATAAAAAGGAGTTTTATAAAAGGAAAGAGATTTGATTTCCATAAATGATCTTTCTAACTTATGGTGGTATGGAAAGTATTCTTTTCATACTTAACACCAAATTCCGAGGTATCGAAATCGTCTATATCTATGAAAATTAGGAATGTATGTCGAGAAAAGGATAGTTTACTAACTTGTCCGACTTCATTGTTAATTGATGGATATTACAAGCTTGAAATCGAAAAGTGGTGGTAAGTATATTTGGTATAATTTCTATACGACCTTGTTACTTACACAAAAAATGATTTGGGTTATCACTGTCAACGTTTCTAAATGACACTTGTCTAACCCAAATAAGTATGATTTTAGAAGTGAAATATTTCCTAAGATTTTGTAAATACACTTATACCTTTGAGATAAGTATATAAAAAAATTCTATGTATTGAAAGTGAAATGGTTTACGAATATACTTATCCCATTTAGATAAGTATATAAATATTTTTAAAGTATTGAAAAGAGTATAGAAGGGTTTGAATATATCTTCTGAAAAAGGTATTTTAACACGAGTATTTGAAAAGAGATTTTAATTAATGAAAAGATTAATTAAAGAAGCTTAGTGGTTGCTTATGTGATTAACCATGCATGGTTTCCATATGAAATTAAATCCCTTATTGGATTGTTTGTTTGTTTGATATTTAAATAACTGACTATCAAATCTCGACCGGTTTTGAAACTATCGATTGTCGGTTCGGAGAGACCGGGATTAGATTTGTTATTCGAATGCCATTTGAACTGACATAAGCATTCGAATTGAAGATATTTTGAAGATGATGGAAATAGAAGACAGAATTCTTTGAAGTGCAAGGCCTACTTGATACTAATCCTGAGGGTGATTCCAAAATGGATGTAGTAGAAGTAGTGTCTTCGGTTTGTTCATATCCTAAACAACTTATATGGATGAATGCTGGCATTGCATTTGCCTAAATGGCAGTGTTAGCATTCCAAGAGGGATTTGCTTAAAGAAAAAGGTAATCATAGCCTCACTAGCCTCACAACCAGGTAATGACTAAAAATCAGGGAATGCAGCAGAGCTATGTGGTTCGCTACCATTAGGAGCATTATTCCTCAGGTCTAGATACGATATTTATAGATTTTGGTATACGTGCGCAGGAAAAGGGTAGGGTCAGTTGCAATGTTTGCAGCCTCAGTGCCTGAGGGATGATGTAATTTGATATGCCATGTTAAAGGGGCAGCTGGCTCCATGTTTTCCCGGGGGGAGGGGGTCAAAATGGGACCATCGGTACATTATCTAGAGATGTACTATGGCAGGTGGTACCCCGGTGCCTTATCATTGTATGAAATCCAATTTCTAATACTGTATTACGGTTTTAGTTGTAAAACCTAGTACTGTTGAATGCAATTATGGGTAACTGTTTGCACAAAAAATGGGCAAACACCTCCAAGTCGTATGATTTAGTTGATTTTATGTTGTTTTTAGTGATCTGGGTGATTTATGCAAATATATGAAAAGTAGGGACTAAACTGTAAAAGACACACAGATTCATAGTGGTTCAGCCAGAATGTGCCTACGTCCACTTTATATGTTATTCTCCTTTACTGTTCAGATTACAAGTACAAAGCTTTGATACAAGTATATGAAAGTTTTTGAAAGTTCTATCCGTGCTTGAGCTCTCAAACTTGTCCGCCATTGTTGTACCCCTACCCCTCTATTTATAGAGTGAGGCTGGGGGTAGGGGTCTTGGATGTATATAGCTGCTGATGGGCTTGGGCTGGTGCAATCTGGCCTGGCAAAGTTGGTCCGGAATGCCTTGGTCCGGTGGTGAGTGAGATTGGTTTTGGTTCGGTAGTGCTATTTGGGAGTTGGTTCGGTTATGCAGGGAAGTGGAGTTGGTTCGGCTGTAGGTGGAGCGATGATTGGTTCGGCAATGGTGGAAGCGGAGTTGGTTCGGCTATGCAGGGAAGTGGGGTTGGTTCGGTGGTGGCTTCCCTCATCTTGGTTCGGTAATACCGGTCTAGTGAAAACACGCCCAACACTTGCCCCCCAAAGCGGGGCATATGCCTGCATATGTCGCGCTTTGTTTTAGCTTGGACATTCTCATCCGGTCCTGTGTGCCGAACCAGTCGGTCCGGTCGTTTCTATTTGCCTATAAGTATGGGCATTATGCTCTCGTTATTCCCTACCAAGTGAGATAGCCGAATCAGATTTTTCTGCCGAATCAATCATATTGTCGAATCACGCTTGACTACCGAATCAGGAGATTGCCGAATGACTTTCATGTTTCGAACTACCGAACGAACCCGTGGAGTTCGAGTGCCGAATGAATCTTCGTGCCTTGAACTACCGAATGGGCTTGAGTGCCAAATGAAGTTTTAACCTTGTTATACCAAATGAGTTTATGTGTTGAATTATAAGTGAAACTCTAGACAACATACACTTGCTCGTTTATATCTCTACATCCTTATTCTAACAATGTGTTTTCTCGTGTTGCAGACAATGTCTCATAAAGTCGAAACTCGTTCTGACAAGAAGAAGTCCAAGGACCGAGGAGAGTCCTCCATAGTGCCCCAGTTCAGGCAGCACCAGAACGACAGGGACCAACCCTGAGATCGCTAGTAGACGGGTACGGTCCTCAAGAGCTCCTGAACTCACTGCCCGATTGCTTTCCTAGCTCCCTCAAAGATGAGCAGCTTGATGTTATTTCTCGCTCTTTTGGGATCGACAGAGCGCATATGTTGTTGCCGGGGAAAGGAGTGATGCCGTATAACCCCCCTGAAGGGTATTTTGCTTATAGTAGGTATCACTGCATGTGTGGTGCCATCCCACCTATCAATGCTTGGATAGTCAGCTTCATCACATACTTGAAGGTGGCTCCTTTCCAGCTTCAGCCCAACTCCTATGCCATCTTGGTGAGCCTATTCGTCATATTCAGAGGAGATATGGGCATCCTCCTTCCAACCGGAAAATCCGGTACTTGTACAACTTGAGAGGCTATATAAGAAGGGGTCTCCATATATTAGCTTAGAGTCGACTGTGTCCTTCAAGCCAGTCCTGGATTTATATTCGAAATTCAGCATGTTCAAGAAGGAATGGTTCTTTGTCAAGGATGACTCCATTTCTTTCCGCCGCTTCACCTCTGGTTGTAAGTTGAAACTCATTTATAATTTTTGTTCTGATCGCAATACTCCTCCTTACGTGCTTTATTTCTTGCTAGCGACAAGTGGCTTTGCGGTTGTAGAGAACGAACGTCTGGTTCGGATGGCTAAGGAAATAGAAGCCATTCCGGAAAGGGAGAGGGAGGCTTCTTATTTGATCAGGAACGCTACTCTTCTGGGGCACAACCTAATCCTGCCACGCCAGTCTGTGGTCAAGCAAAGAGAAACAACTGAGGAGAGGGCCGCCAAAGCTAAAGGAGGGGCTACGGCGAAGAGCAGTAAGAGGAAACCCTTCTCGAAGCATCCAATTGCCGGGGGGAAGAAACTTAAGAAGTCTGATGGACCTTCCCCTAGCACATGTCCCGATGTTCCGGAGGAGGAAGATGTGGAAGAGGAGAGAGGCGAGGGTGAAGGAGGTGAGGCCGAGAGTGGAAGTGGTGGAGAAGGTGATGGTCATAGCGATGATGGTGGTGATGGACCGAGCGGTGGTGGTACTGGGGCTTTGTCTTCTAAGCAAGCAGGTGTGATCCAGGAGTGGACAGATGATGATCTCCGTCTAGCTTTTGAAGGGTCGGAGGAAGGATCGGTTTTAGTGGAGAGGCCCAAGAAAGCTGACAAGGCCGAGATTGGTGCTGATTCTTCTAAGAGCGCTTCAACTAAGGCAATTCCTGCGATTCAAGGTGAATTTTCTGCCGACTCCATTTATGATAAGGATTTAGAAATATTTTACGGCCCGCTCCCGTCCTGGAATCAGATTCAGGACTTATTGCAGTATCCCACGCCTCCCCAGGGTTTGTATAACAAATGCGTCCTTTTTTATTATTTATTTCTTAAATTATAGCTCAATGTATGCTCGTAACACTTGGCTTTTATTACAGTAGCGGGTAAAGTGGCCAAGGTGTCAGATGTTCGGCACCGTCTTGAACAGTACAAACTCCTCAAGGCTTCTACTAAACCAAAGCCTCCGACTAACCGTCCTGGAGATGTAGTCGGCTACCGTCCCCTTCTTGGAGTTATTGAAGAGGATATTCAAAGGAAGAAGAGGAGTCGCTCCATGTTTGAATCTTCACCTGGTCCTCTGCCCCCGACTCAGCCTCTCAGGATGTCACGGAGGAGAATACTGAGCTTATTCCTTCCCCGCACCCGTCTGAAAATCCTACTGTTACCCCGATAGATCACCCTGGTTTGGCTCGTAATCCGTTCGCGGGTCATCCGGATCTGGATCCGAGTTCTCATGATATTTCCTTCGATGAGGTTACTGGTGAGCACCTTCTTCCTCGTAATCCTATGGTAAGGGTGCTTGATGAGGCTAAGTCCCTGGACCTTGATATGCTTACCACTCGGGTCGCAACTTTGGGGGACGAAGCTAAGGCAAAAATCGACCAGGTTGCTGAGGAAGCCAGGAAGCTGATGGGGCATCATGCCCGACTGGCCAAGGCCGGAGAAGAAATCAGGAGTGCTAATATTCGACTGCGGTTAATAGTTTCCGACCAGGCCAAGCAGCTCGCTGATCAGGCCATCCAGATCTCTCAGCATGAGGCCGCCTCCAGGCGACTAAAGAAGACCATGGAAGAGGCTAGCAGAGCAGAGCTACGGAAAATGGAAGCTACCTGTAAGGAACGGATTGACATGGCGATTGCAACGGTGGATGAGGTTCGGAAAGCGGATCTCGAGCAGATACAGGAGTTGTCCGGGAAACTTGAAGCCGCAGAACTTGCTCAAACCAGGCTGAAGGAGGAGATGGATGCGATGAGGAAAACCTTCTAGGCTGACTGCGCGCGATACCGATCGGAGAGGGATGCTGCCATTGCAAAGTTGTTGGCTTCTGAGGACCGAGTAAGGGAGTTTGAGGAGAACGAGGGATAATGGATGAGATGCTTCAGGATATATACTTTCGCACTTGGAAATAGGGCAACTTATCATGGATGGATGATTATCCCCGAGTCATGGCCAGGATTTATCTCCAGGCTCCGGAGGAGGCTAGGTCCGATGCAGATAAGGAGGGTGGCGTAGCCTTTATAATGGATGTGGTTACGGCTCAATTCACCAAGGAGGAGAAGGTGGCGGTGAAAGAAGGTATGCGGCTGCTTGCTGCTGAGGAGGTTGGTGTGCAGTTGGAGGATGATGATCAAGGAGCAGATGCTGGTAAGTCTCCCCTTTTAGCTTTTCGTAACTTGGTTGCTTATTATTAATGAATTCTTTCCTTGATCGGACAGGCGGGACCTCCGGAGCACTAACTTCCTCTGGTCAACATGCTGAGAGTTCCCACTCCGCAGTTAAAGAGATCCCGGAGGGCCAGCAGGACGAGGGTGCAGCTCCGATGCAGCCGACTCCATGACTTGACCTGGATATTTTTTGTTTACTTGACATTACTGTCTATGTTAGTCTCAAATCAGCAACGTAACTTTTAGGCTGTAATTATGTTACTTGTAACAAACGACTTTATTTGTGGCATGTAATTTTTAACTTAGGCTGAATCTGTCATATTTGAATGCTTTCGTTATTTTGATGTGTTGCATAAGAAGTATAGTTGTGCATATGCATGTGATTCGATCATGTTTGATGTCAAGTTCTGGCTTAACATGTAATTTCATATCTTGCAATGTTAATGTGATGTGTGAATAAATTATAGCTACGTATTTATACACAAAGAAGGAAGTACCGCCCTTCGTGTTTTAGTTGTAGATGGCAGCACTGAATGTCTCATGTGACCGATTATGGAATGCAACCGAGTGTCCAGTTGTGAGCTCCTATTCCCATTAGCGAGTGTCTCCTATTCTGTGTCCTGTACTTTAGGGATCGTTATAGAGGATAGGAGGAAAGTTCTTTAAATAAAATTGACATATGAGAAACAGTAAAACTTCCAATCACGGAAGGCCTGATGTGCTTAAGTTCGTGGCAAACGGGTTTTGTAGTCACTTTCCCTAACTGTGGGTCTTGGAGACATTTGTCACCCATCTTACGCCTCTGCGGGGAGTTTATCTTTTTTACCACAGCCGTACTTAAGACACTCGGAGCCGAGATCGCGCACAGTAACTACCCGGGCCATTATGGCCCGTAATCGTGGGTATTATTCGATTTACCGTGGCCGGCTAGCGTGGGTGCCGATCGTCAACCGTGAACTACCCCTGGCTGGCCACACCTTATGTTGGGGCTTAAAGTAGGCTCACGGTTGCCGGAGAGCCGAACGCCGTAATGAGCTGCCTCGGCTATAGTCGGCCTTCTCGGTGGCTTATAATCGGCTCATTACAGTTGGCTTTAAGGGCCGATCGCGAGCAATGAGTTAACTCGCAGCAGAGAGATGCTGGAGCAAAAGTGTCTCATTGGCGAGGGCATAGATTCGCATAGTACCTGTTAGGTCTTGTCCAGGTGAGGTTGCGCCGTGATGTGTCTTGAATGGGAATGTCATTACATAGGATTTTGTTCAACAGAAAAGGATAAAGTTAACAAGCAGCCAAGATATAAAGGAACAAGTTAAAAAGAGACAAGTTTTTTAAAGTGGTTCGGCACGAAAATGCCTACGTCCATTGATTCTCTTTGTTAATTCACTTCATATGGGCAGTACAAGTTAAGAAAAGTATCGACGAAGGTGTTGGATGTTCCATGCCCTCTGGAACACCTCCCCGTCCATTGTTGACAAAATATAAGCTCCATTGTGGAGATCTTTATGAATTACATATGGTCCGTCCCAGATTGGATCTAGCGCTTCGGGGCGCGGGAAGATTCGCTTAAGGACAAGATCTCCTTTTTTTAAGCTACAATGCTTGACTTTGGAGTTGTATTGCGTTGCCACTTTTTGCTTGTGAGCTGCTGCTTTGAGGGCTGCATCATTTCTTCTTTCCTCAATTAGATCCAAAGACATGTGGAGGAGCTCTTCGTTCTCTTATGGGTTATAGTGGATCCTACGGTGGGAAGGCACTATAGTTTCAACTGGGAGCATAGCCTCCGATCCGTATGCCAAAGAGAAAGGAGTATGCCCCGTTGATGTTCTGAAAGATGTGCGATAGGCCCACAGTGCCGTAGGGAGTTCATCCACCCAAGCGCCTTTTGACTTTTCAAGTTTCTTTTTTATTAGAGTTTTGAGAATTTTGTTGACGGCTTCGACTTGTCCGTTTGCCTGGGGATAAGCTACGGATGAGAAGCTTTTGTGAATTCCGTGCTCTTGGCACCAGTTGGCGAACTCCTCGCTGTCAAACTGAAGTCCATTGTCCGATATGATTTTGAATGGGACTCCGTACCTGCATAGAACATTTTTGATCAAGAAGTTAATAACTTTTGCTGAAGATACTTTATTTAGGGGTTCTGGTTCCACCCATTTGGTGAAATAGTCGACTGCCACTATAGCATATTTGGCCCCGCCTCGGCCCATTGGCAGTTCGCCAATCAAGTCAATTCCCCATACTGCAAAGAGCCAAGGGCTGGTCATTTGAGTAATCTCAGTTGTTGGTAGCCACGAAATCTTAGCAAACTTCTGACATCTGTCACATTTTCTGACGAAATCTAAGGCGTCCTTGCTTAAGGTGGGCCAGAAATATCCATATCGGAGTATCTTTTTTGCCAAAGTTTGCCCTCCAGTGTGATCTCCGCAGCTTCCTTGATGGATGTTGGATAAGATTTCCTTGGCTTCCCTTCCAGCGACACACCTTAATAAGGGGTTAGAGAAGCCGCGCCGATAGAGGGTGCCCTCTTGTATTGTGTAGCGGGAAGCTTTCCTCAAGATTTTCTTGACTTCGTTACGCCCGTTGGGCAGTGTGCCACTTTGTAAGTAGTCTCGGATGGGAGTCATCCAAGTTGCTTCTTCGGTTGCAGCTATCAGATTCACTTGCTCAAAACTTGGGGTCAGTTGCTTTGAGATGGCTACTGCTCCGGAAATAGCGCCGTCTCTCATGCTAGCTTGCTTCGCCAATTCGTCGGCCTCTTGGTTCTCTTCCCGAGGGATGTGTTTGATTAAATAGTGATCCAATCGATTGAGAAGCAACTTGGTCTTCTTTAAATATGTTATGAGTCGTTCTTCTCGAACCTGGAATTCTCCTAGTATTTGATTTACAATAAGTTGAGAATCGCTATGAAGACACAAAGAATTGGCTCCGATTTCTAAGGCAAGTTCTAATCCAGCTATCACTGCTTCATACTCTGCATCGTTGTTGGTGGCAGCGAATTCCAACCTTATAGCATAGTGTAGCTTATTTCCCCTGGGAGTGATTATTACCACACCTGCCCCCGAGCCTTGTTCGTTTGACGCACCATCCACAAAGAGATTCCACTTGATGTCTTCTGCTATTTCCGATTGCTCCTTACCTTCGTTGGTAGTGAATTCGGCAATGAAATCGGCCATGGCTTGTCCCTTGATGGCGGTGCGAGGATGGTAGGTGATATCATATTGACTTAGTTCAATGCACCATTTAAGTAGTCGCCCAGAAGTGTCGGGACGATGGAGTACCTGCCTTAGTGGTTGATCAGTCAGAACTCTGATGGAATGGGACTGGAAATAGTGACGCAGTTTCCGTGATGTGATTAGTAAACAGTACGCTAGTTTCTCAAGTTTAGGATATCTGGCTTCCGCCCCTATAAACCTCTTGCTTACAAAGTATACTGGCCGCTGCGTGCGTTTGTCTTCTCTCACCAATGCGGCGCTTAGAGCATGAGATGACACAGCAAGGTATAGGTATAGCTCTTCGCCTTTGTTCAGAGTTGAGAGTACTGGTGGTCTCTGGAGGTGTTCGATTAAGTTAAGGAAAGCTGTTAAGCATTCGTCAGTCCATTCGAATTTTCCTTTCTCTTTCTTTAGAGCTTCGAAGAAGGGGATGCATTTGTCGGTCGCTTTAGAGATGAATCTGCTCAGGGCGGCCACCTTCCCATTTAGGCTTTGCATTTCCTTTCGGGTAGAAGGTATCCTGATATCTTTCAGAGCTCAGACTTGTTCAGGGTTTGCTTCAATTCCTCTGGCATGGACGATGAATCCCAGGAACTTTCCTGATGATACTCCGAAGGAGCACTTTAGAGGATTCAACTTCATTCCATATTGGCGAAGTACTTGAAACATCTCGCCCAGGTGGCTTACGTGATCGCCGGCTTTCCTTGACTTTACTAGCATGTCATCCACATAAACTTCCATAGTTTGTCCTATTAGCCCTGCAAACATCTTGTTGACGAGGCGCTGATAGGTGGCTCCTGCGTTTTTAAGTCCAAAAGGCATTACTTTGTAGCAGTACAATCCCCGGTCAGTGATGAAACTAGCGTGGTCTTGATCGGGAGCATGCATAGGAATTTGGTTATATCCTGAGTATGCGTCCATAAAAGATAAGAGTTCATGCCCGGCCGTGCTGTCCACGAGCTGGTCGATTCGGGGAAGTGGGAAGCAATCCTTCGGGCAGGCGTCATTTAAGTTGGAGAAGTCAATGCACGTTCGCCACTTTCCATTAGCCTTCTTTACTAGTACCGGATTGGCGATCCACTCCGGGTAGATGGCTTCTCGTATGAAGTCATTGGCAAGTAGGTTTTTTACTTCTTCATCGAGGGCTGCTGATCGTTCTGCCCCCATACTTCTCTTTTTCTGTTTTACTGGCGCCTTGGTAGGATCGATGTTTAGTACGTGGCATGCTATGTCTGGGGAGATTCCAGTCATGTCAGCGTGTGACCATGCAAATACATCCAAGTTGTGGCGGAGAAAATCAATGAGTTGTTCCTTCAATTCTGCTTTTAGTTGGGACCCGACTTTCAATAGTCTACTCGAGTCGTGTTTGTCCACAGATACAAATTCCATAGCCTCTGCAGGCTCGGTGGTGGCTTCCTCCTCTTTGTCCCTGGGGTCTAACTCATTGAAAGGGTCACTGGTATATCGAAGAGGAGGGGCTTTCTTTAGTTGCTATGCTTCTAAACTTTTCGTGCAGAGGGCAGTCTCTGCACTCTTCCCTATATCCTTCCTGCGGTTATTGCGGAGTTCAGTTACATAGCAATCTCGAGCGATGTCCTGGTCTCCCTCTACTTCCCCTATTCCATTGTCCGTTGGAAATTTCATCTTCAGGCACCATGGGGCCAGGGCAATTTGGAAGTCAGACAAGGCTGGCCTTCCTAAGAAGGCGTTGTAGGCCGAGTGGTTTTCTATCAGCACAAATGTTTGCTTCCGCACAACGGAGCGGGGATGACTTCCAATTTCAACAAAGTGGTCCAATCGCCCGAGGGGCATCTTCGCATTTCCTGTGAAACCATGCAGTGGTTTATTGCAGGGAAGAACATCCTTTAATGACAGCTTCATTTTATCGAAGGCATGCTTGAATAGGATATTTACTGAGCTTCCAGTGTCTACTAGAATTCGGAAAACTTCGGCTGGACCGAGCCGGGCAGAGATAACCATGGGATCCGTGTGAGGGTACTGCCTTCCCTCCAGGTCATGCCTACTAAATGTGATGTCACCATTCTCTATCTGCTTCGGGTGGCGTTCTTCTATAATAGAATTGACGCATTCTTCATTGTTTCTAAGTGACTTTCTGTACCTTTCCATCTCTGCCCAGCTTCCGTCGGTGATGTGTGGCCCTCCCGAGATGGTATGGACCACTATCTTCTCTTGACTAGAGCCGCTGGTGTTGCGATTTCCTCTGCCTATTTCTGGGGAGGGTAGCCTTGGGTTCTCATTGGTAGGAACTGGAGTCCTGTTCTGACCTTTTACATAGCGTTCTAGTCTCCTTCTTCTGATGTGTTCTTCAATCAAGTCCCGAAGATGATGGCATTCATTGGTATCATGCCCATGAGATTCGTGGAAGCGGCAGAATTTTCCAGACTTAATTGCGTTATCTGATTCCTTCTTATGCGGGGGGCGTTTGTATTTAACTTCGTCTTAAGTGGCGAGGAAGATGTTTTCGATCGTTTCATTCAAAGGGGTGTAAGCGTCAAATCTCGGTCCCGGCCGATATAGATGCTTTTCTCCCTTCTTGCCCCCAGCATTGTCTCTAGAATCATTTCTTCGAACGTCCTTTTCTACAGCGGGCGTGTTGCCGTGAGCTGCCTTATTTTGTTGCCCTGACTGCCCCTCAGTGGCAGCGTCTTCAAGCCTCATATATTTCCCGGCTTCATGGAAGAAATCGGGTAAAGTAGCTGGTTTTTCTTTTGTCAATCTTCTAGCAAATTTAGTATCCGGATGCACACCACTACAGAGGGCCATTAAGATAAGCTTCTCATCGGCATCTTGGACTGCGGCCGCTGCGGTGTTGAATCGGGTTAGATATTGCTGCACCTTCTCTCCCGGTTTCTGTTTGATACTGGATAAGGAATAAGCGTCCTTGGGTTGCTCCACGTGAATGCAGAACTGGCTGATGAACTTTTCTTTCAACATCTCCCATGAGCTGATGGATCCTTGGGGTAGATGGCAGAACCAGAAGGTAGCTAGATCTGATAAGAATAGTGGATAGCATTTGCACAGCACTCCTTCTGTTGCTCCGCTCATGAGCATATGTTGTGTGTATCTCTGTAAGTGTACAACAGGGTCAGAGGTTCCCTTGTAATGTTCCATTGTAGGCATTTTCCATTCTCGGGGGGTGATGGCAATTTCGATATTGCGGGCGAAAGGGCTGGTTACCCTAGCGCCTATCCCTCGATCTCTTTGATCTCGTTGGACGCACTCTCTGAACAAGCGTGCCATCCTTTCATCAGAATTTGGAGCAGATAGAAATGAGTTCGGTTCTGCTCTGTGGGATTGATTCCGTCCAGATGACCTGTAGGGATGGTATCGTCTATCATTCCTAATATTTTCCTGTGGTTGTCTTTGGTCTTCTGGGAGCATGCTAGGGTCAACTACAATTGGCCCTTGCCTTGATCTTCCCCTACTGGGTTCTGTTCTAAGCACTTACTCGGGTCCACCTTCGGGCTGGACTCTAGCTCGGCCCCTTTCATTGGTGTTTCCGCGGTTAGGCAGCATGACAGGCTCAACCATAGTTGACCTCCGCCCGGTACCTCCCCCGTTGGGTTCGGTTCCAAGCGTTTCCTCATGTCCAACTTCGGGCTGAGCTCGGTCTCGGCTCCTACCATGGCCGCTTCTATCGTTGGCTTCTTCGAAGAAGGAAGATCTTTGTCGCCTCTGAGATCCTCCAGACTGGGACTCACCCCATGATTCAGTGTTGCGGTTGGACTCTTCAGCATCCCTTAAGCATGACATGAGTTGGTTCACCAAGGCTTCCTGTTGGGATGTGAAGCGGTTAGTCACTTCAGCCACAACCCTGTCTAGATCTGCCCTAGTAATTGCTGCCGGCTGTTCCGTGGCAGGGGTTGTCGGATTTGCCTGACCTTCATTTGGTACTGTTGTTGGAATGGGACGATTTACTTGATCTGTGACCACTGGATCTGAAATATTGCTGGTTGCGATGTTTTTTCCTTTGTTAACATCTTTCTTCTGCTTGGGAGGCATGTCTTCCAAACAATGAGCGATGTTGTTAAGAAGAAGGTTAAGTGGGAGAAGCTGAAGTCCTGAGTTCAGTTCTCAGTGAAAGCACCAAAAATGTTTGCACAAAAAATGGGCAAACACCTCCAAGTCGTATGATTTAGTTGATTTTATGTTGTTTTTAGTGATCTGGGTGATTTATGAAAATATATGAAAAGCAGGGACTAAACTGTAAAAGACACATAGATTCATAGTGGTTCGGCCAGAATGTGCCTACGTCCACTTTATATGTTATTCTCCTTTACTGTTCAGATTACAAGTACAAAGCTTTAATACAAGTATATGAAAGTTCTTTGAAAGTTCTATCCGTGCTTGAGCTCTCAAACTTGTCCGCCATTGTTTACCCCTACCCCTCTATTTATAGAGTGAGGTTGGGGGTAGGGGTCTTGGATGTATATAGCTGCTGGTGGGCTTGGGCTGGTGCAATCTGTCCTGGCAAAGTTGGTCCGGAATGCCTTGGTCCGGTGGAACTTGGTCCGGTGGTGAGTGAGATTGGTTTTGGTTCGGTAGTGCTATTTTGGAGTTGGTTCGGTTATGCAGGGAATTGGAGTTGGTTCGACTGTAGGTGGAGCGATGATTGGTTCGGCAATGGTGGAAGTGGAGTTGGTTCGGCTATGCAGGGAAGTGGGGTTGGTTCGGTGGTGGCTTCCCTCATCTTGGTTCGGTAATACCGGTCTAGTGAAAACACACCCAACAGTAACCATTCTAGATATGTTATATATTTATTTTAAACCCTAGACATTATTCTAATATGGAGTTAGAATTCTCTTTATTTTGACACCATTATAATACATGTGTGATTTGATCTGTTGTATTGTCTGTCCACTTGCAAAGATGCCTTTGATTGCTGCTGCTTGGTCTTTTTTAATAATATCCCAATGATGCTTATAAAATTTGGCACCCATTCCATTAGCTCTTGTGCTGTTGTTATCTCTGATTTGAAAAGTTGCAACTTTAATTTCCTCATCTATTATCTTTGTCTCTAACTTTTTCCATCCATTTTATGATAGTACCTTCTTACTTACAATATTATCCAAAGTTTATTTAGTATCAACTATATTATATAGCTCTAAAAATTATTCAACTACTACCTCTGTGATCTCTTTAAGATCAAAAATTGGAGCCCCATTTGCACTCATGAGATAGTTAATGGCTTTTCTATTTCTGGTACATGACATTCTGGAGTGAATTTTTTTATACATTTGTCCCCGTCTCTCAACAGTTTATTTTTGAATTTTGCTAATTTTCAATGACATGGTTGTACATAAGACACTCTAGTTGAAATAAAATTTCTTTTATGCGTGAATACATCTTTGGTCTAAGGTATATTCTAGCAGCTTCAAGTATAAATTGTTATTATCTTCTCTCGTCTGATTAATTACATTTCCTATGGATGTTCTGCCTTTATTCCACTCTATAAGATATTTTCTGACACATTTCAGTTTTTGAATGAATATGAATAAATGATTGCCTGTAAAAGAAGCAGTCTATGCATTTTCTAATAACCTTACATATTGTCCAAGCATTATTCAATTTGAAGTGAATGTCCTTATGCCGGTTAAATCAGTTGGTCAAATGTACTAAAGTAGGATAATGGTCACTTATGAAGTGATATGGAGTTTGAGTGAAGACATGAGGAAATACAAGTTGAAATTCAGGATTAAAGAAGGTTCTAAGTTACTATGAGTACTAAAGTTTTTACCTCCTCGCCACATGAATTTATTACCAAAGCTTTGCATTTCCATTAGTCCTAGTGCCATAATGATGTTGTAGAAGTCCTCGTTAGCATATTTAGCACCCACTCTATTCGAATTGTAAAGTACCGCATTAAAATCCCCTAAAATAATCCAAGGGAAAGGATTAGCAGCTACAATATTTCTGATGTGTTGCCATAGATGGGCCGTTCAAGTTTGAGAATGATAACAATAGACTATAGTAAATAGAATAGATTGTCCTCCTTTATTTTGCAATGTACCGGATACAGCTTGTCCATTATTTGCTAAAGTATTAAAGTTCCAAATATTAGCATCCCACATCATAATTTTCCACTTTTATTTTTTAAAGAGTGTATGACCATTCTGGTCTATAACTCTTAACAAACACCTTGACTGAATCATTATTTAGCTTGTGTTCAATTGGTGTTAGCACCGATGGTTTGTAGTTATTTATGTGCTCTTGTTTGTCAAATTTTCTAGTAGGTGAATTCATACCCCTAACGTTCCATATGAGGAACGACATTAATTATTCATTTTTGAAGATCCCCCACTATTCAAGTTACTATGCATAGAATTCATCTTTCTCCGCTTATATTTCCTCGATTTTGTCTTCACTTGATCAATTAATGCATTCCATGTAGGATTATCTATAACGCCATCTTCAGCAGCAGCTTTGAATTCAAAAGTGTTGTATTTGATTCTTCTTCTCCTAGTGATTCTCGAGCTTGTACTTTCTCTGATTATATTACTTAAAGGTAAGTTAACTGCATATTTTTCTTGAATGACATCTAAGTCAGTCATAACGCAGTCATCATTTTCCACCGGTTTACCTTTCTGAAGAGATTGTGCAGGGGCAAAGATCGGTAGGGAGCCACTACTTTCAGCAAAATCTTTTGAAAATGTAGCATCATTAAGCTTATCATTTGAATAACCAGTATTATTGGTAGAGATCAGATTATCTGTTTCCATATTGCTCTCAGTGGATATGTCATCTTTATTTTGCATAGGAAAAGTTGAATTATCTTTTGTACATTCTCTCTATATGTTATTTGTCCATTTATGCTAGTCGTTAGAAATGTTGTACTTAACTCTGGATTGTGTTGAACTATTGTAAACATTATTATTCTTTTGACAATCTGCAGTTTGTATGTTTGCATTGCTCTCAACATTTAGTACATAAGGATTGGTATCATTATGTGAATCCACTTGCATTGAACTTGTAGACTGTATTGCATTTCTTTTCGAGTATCCAAACCAGTTACAAATATTACATTTTATAGGGCGCCATTCGTACATCACTTCTTGCCAAATAACGTTATCTTCTACATCTAGAATAGAAACTTGCTTATGAAAGTTGAAATCAACATTAATCTCAATTAATACGTGCGCAAAAGAAATACGAATCATCCCCTTCATCACTTGATCTAACTTAATCGAAGTGCCAACAAATGAAGCAATTCTCCATATTGATTCTTTCATCCAAAAGTCTAAGTCTAAATTTGGGAAGCAAATCCATATAGGAAGAGATTGAAGAAATTCTCTTGTTAATTTCATGTCATCTTTCCATTTCTTCATAATCATTATGCATTTATCGTAAAAATAAGGACCATTAGCTAGAACTTTATTGCAGTCTTCTTGCTTTTCAAATTTAATCAAGTGAAAGACATTTTCTTTTGAAATATTTGAAATTCCCCAGTGGGTTTCCAAACCCTAGTTATACAAGATTTGAAAAATGATAGTAGGGTTTGGCCCTATTACATGTATTGCAATCGTATTCTTCCATTTATCCCTAGATTTATTAATTAGTTAATGTTTCATCTTGCACATTTCATATTTTTGAACTCCCGTGGTGGATAAAAGGTCATAGATGAATATAAGGTAGAAACTTTAAGTTCTGCTATAATATCGTTCCACACCTTAGGCGCTTTAGTTGTAACGTTTAGGTCAACACCTTCCCTCCCCTTAGAAGACCCATAATCCTCTGCTATCAATGGAAAATTATATGTTTTTGGTGTACCAAATCTCCATCCACTGGAAATAACCATACTACCTCCTATTGAAACACGTTTGATAACCTGATTCCTCCATATTAGAAAAATCTCATAGACTTCGTATTAGCAAAATCATGTAAGGAACTTGAGTCGCATGAGTTGTAATTACTAAAACGTCTAAGTTTCATATTAATCACTTCTGTGAAACCTTCCGTACAATCCTAATCAGGTAGGATTTTGGATCTTGGATCCTTGTTATTTTCTAGAGTGCATTCAAGATTTGGTGGGTCAGAGGAAACCCTAGCCTCCGCCATTGTTGCTTAAAGAAATTGCTTAATTAACAAGAAAAAAATGAAAGAGGTAACTGATTGAAAGAATTCTACAAAATTATCATTAGCAATATAGAGTATGCTTTGGATAATCTTTCATTCACATAGTACCTTTTTTTCATTTATATATCATTAGATAAATGAATGCATTGACTATTCAAAGTTTCATAGAAGATTAACATCCTATATAATAAATTTAGAGAAAACTTTATTAAAGTTTTCCGACTTACCTAAACATTGGTATATTATTTTTGTAACCCTAAGAATAAGCTAAATCTACTACCACACTTTCATCGCAGCATGTTTTCTAATTCTTTTTTGCTGAATCTCACCATCATTTTCAATCCTCTTCACACTCCCTCTCCTAAAAATAGTATATCAATGTGACACTGTCATCAAACACTGCAAACTCAAATCATCAGTTGCACAACTAATACATCTATGGCCAACAAGCTCCACATCCTAAACTATGAGCCTTACAATATCGATCTTGCACAACCATGTAACATTCAGCTTTATAACCATTGCTGCTAGAAACAACAACTTTACCAGTGACCCATCCACCAAGATTTCTTGTTTGGTTCATCCAAACTTGAACTTAGCACTTGTTATTAGACTTTGGTCATACAATATTTCCAAATTAAGGAAGATTTAGAAGGTCTTTTGAGTCAATTGCCTCTTTTAATGCATTAAAGAAGGCAATGACTTATCTACATGAGAATGAATTATTTTTGAAGATGGAAATAATCAATCAATTCCTAAATCAGCTGATTAAAGAAGGTATTTTATCAAGAGCATGCAAATTGGAGGAAACCGAAAAAATTAAATAGATAAGCGTCTCCTATATGAATCAGAGAATTAAGGAGGCATTAATTTATTATCATAAATCAATTACGTCAACCCAAGTAATAGTCTTTATATAAAGATAGTCATTCTTTAGAGAATGCGTAATCCCCTCGAGTTGTATTTCTTCATTTTCTTCTGCTTAGCCTCTATTATCACTCTTGTAATTTTC
The DNA here is from genome assembly GCA_030737815.1 of Allium fistulosum. Classification (NCBI taxonomy): domain Eukaryota; kingdom Viridiplantae; phylum Streptophyta; class Magnoliopsida; order Asparagales; family Amaryllidaceae; genus Allium; species Allium fistulosum. Next base: position 1,153,972,277 of record CM060901.1, read on the forward strand.
TTTTATTAGAAAGTAATAAAATATCCTCTCTTTAAAGTGGATGTACACTATCTCGCAATAGTGGAACCACTATAAATCCTATATGCAATTTTCTTTTTTATTTGTGCATCTGTGATTTGTGATTGCCTATTTTAGGATATTAGTTTTCTGTTTGTTCTACCTAACCATCAACACGATCATATTATTTCCATTGCATTTGGCATGTTAATCCAAAATTTCCCCCAATAGTCTGGTATCATAGCTTTTTGGTTAGTTGAGGAAGGTGTTAGGCAATATGGCAGGAGATGAAGGAACCCTAGTTGAAGCAAGACCTTATGTTAAAGGATCTTATGTGATGTCAGGATATCAGTCGCTGGTAGAGAAGTGAAATGAAGATAATGATTTTGAGAAGTGACAATGAAGTATGAAAGTTGTTCTAAGGAGGATTGGAGTTCGTTAGTGGTGTTTGACATTGAGAAATTGCTCGCTAATATTTTATTCATGGAGAAGGAAGGGATTGATAAATGAGCTTTTACTACTCCGCATTTAGCCATGGGAGAGAATGTTATCTCAGAAATTAGCAATGAAACAACCGTTAGTGGAATTTGGACTAAGTTGAAGAATCTCTACTTGTAGAAATCACTCACTAACTATATAATTTTGCTGAAAATAGTTTTCACCATGAAGGTGAGTGAGGGTACTTTAGTGAAGACACATATTAGTCTCTTTGATGATCTTATGATGAGGATGAATACTATGGAATTGAAAGTGGATGGATATCAAAAGACGATGGTTTTTTTGTGTTCCCTTCCAGAGCAATACACGAGTTTTGCTAATAATTTGATATATGGAATATATACTTTTACATTGGAAGATGTGAAGTCGGGTCTTTTATTTGAAGACTCAAGGGATCAGATGAAGGAGACGAGTAAAGGTAAAGGTAAAGGGAGTAGTCATAATTGTTTGTTGAAAGAGGAAGATAAGAGAAGAAGAGTTGGAATCATTGTGGGCGTTCCAAATCTAAGAAGCTTGGAAATGATTGGTAAGGAAACTCAAGAGTTGGAAAGTGCCATGATTGTAAGAAACCAGACTTTTGAAAGAGAGATTTTCTAGAATTTAAGAGGAAGACCAAGGATGGATCTTCATCGATTATGGTGGAGAAGATTGTATCTGACGATATGTCGACTATAATAGAATTGGATGTAACACACTATTAGGTGCTTGATTCGAGGACGTTGCTTCAGATGATGCCTAATAGGGATTACTTTAGCTTTTTTATTGGAAAGGAGGGAAGTGTAATTCCTACATGGAATGGTGCTAATTGTACACAGTAGCAGAGGGTAAAATATAGATTCGGATGTTTGACAGAGTTATGCGCACTTTGACACGTGTCCACTGTATGCCTGGTCTTTTGAAGTCAATGATCTCTTTAGGGCAACTGGCATTCACGGGATGCAAGGTAACTATATAGAAGGATAGTTTGAAAGTTTCTAGGGGTGCACTAGTTTTGATGAAGGGAGATGTGTTCCAGAATTTGTATTTACTAAAGGGAACCATGGTACTTAGGGAGTCTTATGTTGGTGCAGATGGTTCTCTTTTTTGGATGCCAGCAAACTTTGGCATCTTAGAGTGGGCTATATTTTGGAGAAAGGCTTGGAGTTACTTCATAGATAGAATATGATCACAGAAGAAAGCCTCAACAAGTTGGATTTCTACTAGAAGTGTATGTTGGGAAATTAGATGAATGTATATTTTGGAGTTGGACTTTATAGTTTCTGGGGATTAGTAGCTACTGCTTCCATTAGGGGAGCAAGATATTTTGTTTTCATCATTGATGACTTTTCTCGAAGGGTTTGGGTGTATATGATGAAGGCCAAATCAGAAAGTTTTGAGAACTTTAATGCTTGGAAGGCAGTGGTTGAAACCTAATCTAGTTGCAAGTTGAAAGTGCTTAGCTCTGATAATAACGGTGAGTTTGTCTTTAGGGAGTTCCTTAGTTTCTTTAAGCAACATGATATATAGAGATGTTTCAGTACATGCAGAGATCTGCAATCCAATGTGGTTGCTGAATGGATGAATATGACTCTACTTGAAAAGGCTTATCGCTTAAGATTGATGGCGGACTTATCTAGAGGCTTTGGGATGAATCTTTGTCGACTTCAGTGCATATTATTAATCGAATTCCATGCTTAGTCATAGATGGGAATATTCCAGAGGAGAAATGGAGATGTCATTCATTGTTTCTTGGCTACTTTTGCATTTTTGGTTTTTTGTGTATGTGCACCATACGGATGATGATAAGTTGGTGGCTAGAGCATATAGTGACATATTTATGGGATAATTGAATTAAGACAAAGGGTATTGCATGGGACCTCTGTTGATAGGAAGATTGCATTCCATACATGTTACATTTGATGAGTCTGCAATGTTAAAGCCTAAAGAAGATTTACCCATTACATCAGTCGATTTTGATAGGCTTAAGGAGATGGAAGAGGTTCCGGCTTTTCAGTCTAGTAGTAGAGTTGTAGCAGTTGTTGCTAGAGGTGAAGATTCAATTGATGAGACATTACCGAGTAGTCCATAGGTGCCTTCAAGTAGTGTTGGCGATGTGCATGATGCTAATAGAAGTTTAGTTCAAGGTGGTGCTGAAAGTAATTTAAGCAATGTTATACCTACTCAAGCTAGTCGTATGACTATTAGGCCGCTAGATAGGTATGATGGTTGTTAGTATGCAAACCTCAAACTTGATAATCAGCTTGACTAGGCCCTACATGTGGTTCATTATTGGCCATTTGACCTTGAAGAATCCATGAAGTCGAGTAATAAAATCAAAGTGGATTTCCACTATCGAAGAGGAGTTAGTGTCGTTAAAGAAGCACAAGACTTGGGAATTGGTACTAGCCCCTCAAGGAAGCCAAGCCAAAGGTTGTGAGTAGGTGAAGGAAGATTGGAGATACAAGGCCAGATTAGTAGCAAAAGGGATTTCACAAAGGAAGGAAATGGAGTATGATGAGATATTTTGTCCTTTAGTGAGACATACCTCCACGCAGACTTTGCTTGCCATAGTTGCTACTTAAAGCAACTTGATGTGTACAACTTTCTTGCATGGTCACTTGTAGGAGACCATTTATATAAAGCAGCCAGATGGATTTGTTGTAAGTGGGAAAGAAGATTTGGTTTGCAAATTGAAAAGGTCTCTTTATGGACTTAAGCAGCCGCCCAGACATTGGTATAAGAGGTTTGATTCTTTTATTCTTTTAGTTGTTTTAATCTTAGTATTAAAGATGTATCTGCTTTCAAGCATTTAAAAGAATGATAATACGGTGTACTTGCTCTTCTATGTAGATGATTTGCTGATTTCTTCCAAGGATAAAGTTGAAATAAATAGATTGAAGTTGAAGTTGAAAACAGAAATCGAGATGGAAGACCTTGGGGAAGCAAATAAAATTTTAAGAGATAGAAAGCTTGGACTGTTGAGTCTCGCTTAAAAGGAATTTATTCAGAAGATGCTTGATCGGTTTATCATGGAAGAAGCAAATGCAATCAGTATGCCCATACCTTTGCACATACAGTTTCTAGTAAAGGCTCTTCAATATCATAGAAGGACAGTAGTTACATGGAGAACGTGCCCTATGTAAGTGCAGTTGGTAGCTTGCTGTATGTTATCGTCTGCACTAGGCCCAACATTGCACAAGCTATTGGATTGGTTAGTAGATATATAACAAATTTAGGGAAGATGCATTTGGAGGTATTTAAGTATATTTTTAGATATCTTAGAGGAACTCTAGATCATGAGCTTGTTTTTGGCTACAGAGATAAAGATTTTAGCTTGGTTGGATTTTGTGATTCTGAATATACCGAAGATAGAGATCGAAGGAAGTCAACCTCAGGTTATGTGTTTACAATTGTAGGGACAATTATTAGTTGGAGAGCAAGGTTGCAGACGATAATTGCTTAGTCTACTATAGAGGCAGAGCTAATAGCTGTTGTTCAAGCAGCTAAGGAGATACTCTATTTGAAGCGGTAAATGTGTGATTTGGGCTTCATATATAATGGAGTTAGGGTGAGTTGTGATAGTCAAAATGCAATTAACTTAGCTGAAAATATGGCTTTCACCTGAGGACAAAGCATATATAGGCAAGAGATTCCTCTTTTATCTCAATAAATGAAGAGAAACTTGTTCTTCCTCAGAATGTCCGCATGGAGGAAAATGAAACAGATATGTTTACCAAGTCCTCATCTACTGCAAAGTTCAAGCAGTGCTCAAACTTGATCTACTTATTGAGGTGCTAGGTGCCATGTGGTGGCATAGGAGGAGAGTGAGTTGGTAGATAGAGACTTCGTTTTCATCATGGAGATTGATAGGTCTTGCACGGAGAGGGTACTTTCAACACTTTGTTGGCGAGTGGTGGCCTTGTTGAAGTTCATTGAAATAGTGCAATGTGTATGGGCATGGCGAAGCTTATTGGAAAAGTATCTGTGATGTACTGTCTAATATTTTCGTGGGGTATGAGGATGTAGGTGGAGTTGGTAGGCTTGTATGGAAACATAGTATCAAGATAGAAATTGTTAGACTTCGGTGATACTATATTTCTAAATTAAGGAAGATTTTGAAAATATTTTGAGTCAATTGCCTCTTTTAATGTATTAAAAAGGGCAATGAATTATCTACATGAGAAAGAATTATTTTGTGAGATGGAAGTAATCAATCAATTCTCTAATCCGTTAGTTAAAGAAGACATTTTATTAGGCGCATGCATATTGGAGAAAACTAGAAAAATCAAATATATAAATGTTTCCCATAGGAATCAGAGTATTGACGAGGCATTGAGTTATCACCATAAATCAATTACTTCAACCCTAAGTAATAATCACTATATAAAGGCAATCATTCTTTAGAGATTGCAAAATCCTCTCAATTTTTATTTCTTCTTAGCCTCCATTATCAATCTTGTAAATTTCTTAGAAAGTAATAAAATATCTTCTCCACAAAGTGGTTGTACACTATCTTATGATAGTAGAACAACTATAAATCCCGTGTGTGATTTTCTAAACTATTTGGTATCTGTGATATGTGATTGCTTATTTTTGGATATTAGTTTTCTGTTTGTTCTACCTCACCATCAACATGATCTTATTATTTCTACTGCGTTTGGGATGTTAATCCAAAATTTCCCCAACACCTACTATCACTAATGGGCCTTAAATGTTAATGTCAGAGATATATCGCTAATAGGCAAAAGTAAATAAATATAATAGTAATTCATTCTCAATCAAGAGGAATTATAGTTTTATTAACAATCAGGATTCAAAGATGAGGATGATTGTTGGTTCAAATAAATTTTCTAGTTAATTGGATAACTCAACTAAAATTCTAGAATATTAGTATTCATTTATCCTTATTCTTCTTCTTTATTTTTTGAAAAAAAATAAGTAAATAAAAAATAATAGGTTCATTTACATCTCCCGTTCAATTCTCCAAGGTTTATTTATAGGTGTAAGCTCATACAAATATTTTATACTACTGAAATAAAAATTACTATTATTATTATAAACTCTTATTTTCAAAAAAAATAATAAAAAAATAATAGCAAAAAAAACAACAAAATATAAAATAGAGCAAGTATGTTAATTGTTAGGTTCCAAAATTTCATGTTAATTCAAATAAAAAACTGGGAATACAACTTTAGCTGCATAAAAGCCCGCTCATACTTTTGTTGTCAAAAATGGTAGTTCAAACACTGAATCACATTGTAATTAAATAGAAACTATAAAGAAACATAACATAATTTAATTATGCTAAAACATTGAGGAAGCACCATTTAAATGATAAAAATCAACATAAATTATAAATAAATTGTCAACTTACTTGAACAATGCTAATTAATGTTTTGTAAGGTAATATATTACATTAATAGAAATATTTTAACCGGTTGTCTATTTAGTGAATAAAAGCTTGCTAATTTTAATATTCGCCTTATCTAGGATCAAAATTATAATGTACATTTGTTTGCGCCAAAATTGGCCACAAACCCCAGAAGTAGTGAAAGTGCCAGTGTTTACACACAGGTCCACAATATCCAAGCACAGATCTCAGATCCAAATAAAGTAGAGAATAAAAGTGAAGAAATAGCAAAATTAAAATGAGCAAGAAATTAAAGAACACAAGGTTTATAGTGGTTCGGCTATCTCCGGCCTACATGCACTTTGAATTGATCATTTTATTCCTTTTATATTGAGATTACAATTACAAGCCTTGGAAATCAGTAAACAAAATGGTAGAGTTTCGCCTAGAAAAGCAGAAGAAGATCCCTTTTTAGTTGCCATTGAGCTGCTATTTAAAGGTGCAGATCTGAAAATATCCACCCCGAAACCTGGAATACCTCTTCTCATGCGCAGGTGGGCCCACCAGATCGATCTGGAGTCATCTTGGATTGATCCTGATATAATTCTTATCGATCCAAAAATAGTCCAACGAAGCTGAGATCGATCATGGATGTTCTTGAGTGAATAAGCAAGCTCCTGTAAAAATTTCATAGCATTTGGACTTGCAGAATAAAAGTTATGATCGATCCAAGATTGAGTTTTGCAAATGGGCTGTTGGATTCGTATCGATACATTCGTATCGATAGGCTTCGTATCGATGACGTGGCCCGAGTATCATGCAGAGATCCATATTTCATGCGTATAGACCGCTTCCCTTGGTTTGACCCATTTCTTCGTACCCATCGGTTGCCGAGCTCTTCGTATCGATCCTTATATCCTACCTTCGTATCGATGCCAAAGTCGTTGCTTCGTATCCATCCGAGGCCATGCCCTTCGTATCCATAGACCACCATCCATCCGTTAATGCCTGCTGCGTTCTTCGTATCGATCCAAGTCCTGCACTCTTGATCGCTTCGTGTCCATCCAATGCTGCCGCCTACGTATCCATCCTCTTTGTATGCCCTTTGTATCAATCAATACTTGATCGATACGAGATGCTCACCAAAACCCCCTGTGATCACTGCTTCACTCTTCGTATCAGTCCCAGCCTTGATTGATACGAAGTATGCCGCCATACATTTGCCATGTCCAACCAAATCGATGCGCATTACATCGATCCAAAGTATGTTACCATATCTCTTTTGATCGATATGAAACCATCAATATGAACCAGTTTCCCATGAACCTTGATCCATCCATAACTCGAGCATACGAACTCCGTTTGACCTGAAATTTGAAATGTAGCCTCTCCAAACCTTGTTCATCATTTCCTATCGATCCCATCTTGATTGGGTCCAAGTTTGACGGTATCGATCATAGCCTTGTTTCCAATCGATCTCCAATCCTGATGTCCATCCTTTTTAACCAATTTGTTGATATTTCGGCCTCGACCAAAAGGCAGGGTGACACATTTATTACTAGTGATGGTTGTATTTCTATACTTCTGTATTTTGTCTATTTATTAAATAGTCCACTTATTGAATCATCTGCCTTTTGCTTCCATCTCCATTTGACCCATGCATATAATAAATTATTAGATGCATCTGTGAAGGTTTTGAATTATTACATTAGTCCTTCCGTAGTACCAAATCCTTCATGAACCATTGAAGAGTTCAACAAACTTAAATAATCATTATCAACTGTAAACACTAATACAAATTACATAAATTCGGGTGATTTTAACATTATGGGATTAGATTGCAATGGATTCAGTACATACATTCTAATTCTTACTATTTCAAAGTGCTCCATTTATGACATGAAACTAATGCTGATGACATAGAAATATGGTAGGTTTTTTGGGTTATGTATATGTTACCATGAAAAATCACCTATAAATGGTTATCATGCTGATAGTTTGCTATATAATTGGTCTTTTGAAAATCAAAATTAGGCAATTGCAAGGAAAAGCGAATATTTAAGATATCAATTGTTAATTATATTGAATGTATATATAGTTTACAATTGGGCAAAAGTTTAGAGTAAATCAAGTATATATTTTTGTACTAGAATTATATGCAATTCAGCTATCATAATTACCATTATTTACTACTAATTTTAATCAAATTGGTTAGTAAAATTTGAATAAAATAATAGTAGACCAAGTACAATAAATTAAGTTGATTAAAATCGATAGCAAATTACAAATTATATAGTAACCAGTTCTACTAATTAAAATTTAATAGTAAATATTATCTTATAGCAATCAAATTAATCGTGGTAGAATATATTACCTAAATTATTTAGCATAATTTTTTCTAGACACTGTAGTAAAATTTGAATGAGATGTAATCTATAGTAGACCAAGTAATCATATCTCAGAATTAACTATTGTCTATAAAAGGTGTAACACTATGCTTAAATTATTTCGTGAAGACAATACTAATACAAAAACTCTTAATCTTGAATCAATAAGGAAACAAAAATATACAAATAATCCAAATTATTTATTTTATCTAATGCATGAATTATTATAATCATCAAATGACATGTATAACTCTTTATTCAAAGCTTAACTGATTTAATTGGAAAGAGCCATTTTAAAGAGTTAAAATGATTATCTAGCAACTAACATATGTTCCATTAAAGGAAACATTCACTATTATAAATGTGAGATATCTTTATCGCTTTAAAACTAATCGGATTTTTTTTATTTGTCATTAAGATGGGGAAGCCAGTGCTACAAAACATGATAAAATAGTGTTTGCAAGTGTAGAACTTGCAAGTATTAGTTAGAATTCAGAATACATATTAAAAATGATTCCATTTTATATAAAATGACCATATATCCTATTCAGCAAGTATTTGAAGATTCTATTCTAAATGTGATATATATTTACCAGATTGTTCATGTAAACATCAAATATACATAAGTTTGAAGATTTGCGAAATGTACAAAGTTACTATACTATATTAGCAATGACTTTTAAATGCCGAATGAAAACACAATATAAGACTGATTATCATCAACGTACTTGGTAACAGTTAACCCTAAAGCATTCATTTTGAAAATTAGGAAGCTATCAACAAATACTTACCAATAAATAAAGCTTACATGTTAATATAGGATGACACCTCATAAGCATGATTGCGTCAACATGATATTTCCAACTTCTTATCCGTTGTCAGTTCAAATTTCTCTAACAAATAATTTTAGCGTTGTGTCTCCACGCTATAGATTCCTAGCAACAATAAATTTTAATTTTTGAATCACATACAATTATTATTTATCACTACATTATCATAAATTTAATATTAGAAATACGACATTACAAAATTTAGCTTAGTAAACCAATGTGATGCAATCAACAATTAATTACTATTCAAAAATCAATAAAACACATTGTCTAATTGACTGCTATTCAAAAATCAATAATGTACATAAATTAATTCATTACAATTTGTAAATCAATCATATGCATAGTTGTAAAGAATAGTAAAACCACTTTAGATTAAACAGAGTATTACTCTTTATTTTTAGTACTCATTTAAGAGTAATCCAGGTCGTATTTCAATAATCCAATCCAAAAAATGGAATATTGAAATTGAAACATACACAATGGACAACTTTTGTTCATGTGCATGTAACCTAAGAGAAAAAGAAAATCAGATTTCAATACTCAAACATCCTATATACTAAGTAAAGGGGAAGAGAAATTAAACACCAACATGAACAACAAACGATAATAAGTTAAACGTGAATAAACATAAAGGTAAGATATTTTTAAATTTATACTTTTAGTTAGCACACTCGGACTCCTTTTCCTCTCGTTGTCCTCTTTACTCATTCCAAAAGAAGAAGAGAATTAGCATGGAGAATTTGAGACATACCTTGATTTCTTTTCTAACTTGAAGAAGGCATCCAATAATCTTACAATTGTAAGTTCAAAAATCTACTTCAACCGATCATAAATCTATAGAAAATCCAATACAAAAGCCAAATCTCTAAAAACCATAAATCAACATCTAACTCAATGGTAAACACTGAAGATCATAAACATTCAATGAATCTCAGTCTTGAATAGGAAGCATAAATAGGTAGGCTAGTAATATCTAGTGAATATAATCAAAATAACTACCGCCATTGCAACAAAGTAAGAGTCCAACAGATCTAAAACCATCATGCATGAGTTGATTATAGATTTCTTATTCGTCGTGGCTATATCTAGCATGGGTGTGGTCAAAAAAATAAGCCAATTTAACTGTATTATTCTCTGATAAGGCGCTATATCAATCAACTGATGTTTAGCATAAAAATTTAGCAAGTGATCTTAATTGGATGTGGAATTGATTTTGTTTTAGGAGAAGAAAATAACAAATTATATACTTCACACATTGACTTGAGGAGAAGTGGAAAAACATAATACCTTGTGTTTGGGATCCAACCGCTTCAGTGTGGTGTAAATGGGGAGTTGGCAGTTTAAAACTTAAGGAATAGGGGAGAAAAGCTAACGTCGTTAAGAATTTCACGAATTGATTAGGTAGAAGATTGACAACTCTCTAATATCAACATTTATATTAAATCTTAACCATTCTTTATCTTTTTGTTTAACTTTTCCATCATATTGGACCTTTTTTGTTATATGGATAGTTTATATTATGTTAATTTGTAATATAATGATATGTATTTATTGTTTTACTAAGTTAATAGTTTATATTATATGCAAGTATTGCATATTAACCGCTCAAAACTATTTATTATTATTACGTTTATTTATTTTCCATACTTTATAATTAATTGACCGAAAAATTTATGTTAAACCAAAATGTTATATTTTTTTGATTTATCAATCATTAGCAGATAGGATAATTATCCAATATTTGTTTGTACTTACGGATGCAGATATCCGATATTCAAAAATGTAGCACTATCTACATTCAAAATTATATGTTGACATGCCAAAATTTAGATTGTGAATACTGAATGATTTATTAAAATAAGATTTTCTATTCACCCTATTGTATAGTGAATATTACCCATTTCTTTTTTATTTTTTAAAATAGGTGGTAGTACATGTTATATATATGTCCAGTGGTTTGAATCATGCTACACAAGTTTCGAGCCTTGACATCTCGAACCAAATTTAGATGCCTAACCACTGAGACAATGATGCAGGACTACTCATTTATTAATTTTAATTATTCAAAAATATCTTTTCTAATCACAATTAGGGAGAGATAACATAGAGTTGAGTCCAATTAACATTTCATTTCTTACAGAAACCATAACATATTAGCAAAATTCGAACATCAAACTAAACATTAATATACATTAATCATTCGACAGATAAAGATATTCATGTCCTTGGTTATAAATGACCATTAGATATCGTTACTTAAAAGTTAAAGCATGTCAGTAAATTGTTGTTTGCAATATTTAAAGAGTGACATCGGTTTATTAAATGATAGTAAAATAAAAGAATTTTTAGCTCTCCCGTTGACTCTAGGATTCCTCCCATCTTTCCTTGATTCCTTTGATATTTTATTTTAAAACCCTAATATAATTTATTTTTTTATAATTTTCTATGATATTTTATTAATTATCAACTACTATTTTACATTCAAAGAAGTACGTATTTTTATTTATACTATTATTTTCAAAGTTCTCCTCAATTTTCATATATAAATTACTTTTAAATCCATATATATAACTCAATCAACTAATTTTAAATATAATTTGTTTAAATAAATTCAATTAATTAGTATTTATTAATTTATCTAATAAATTCTTAAAATAACAATGTCAACATGCATACCACAGTCATAGTACAAAAAACTGTAAAATTGAATTTCCATTCAAATATACATACATACATACATATCTCATAACAAAATCAACGAATAGTAATAAAACTTTAATGTATAATTCATTTATCTTAATAAATTGGCAGTTAAATGGCAGGAAGTTATAGAAAGTACTCCTCTCAATAATTCTAGAAATTTTCTTATAACTCCTCGATTCTTTTCTTTATTTTTTCCATGTAAGTTATTATTTTAAAGTTATCAAAATTGTGATGCCCTAGCCAAATACCCATGCTATCAAAAGGAGGTTACTGTCCGAAAGAATAGAGTACAGGACATGATAAGAGTGATCTCTCGTATGTTAATACCACAAATATTAATTTTTTATGACAATAACAATATAAATATAGGTACTAGAGTTTTCCTAAGTTGTATAGAATTTTTTGTAGAATGCTACATAGGTTTATACAAGTACAAGATAATCGAGTTTGAAGACTGATTAGTATAGAGATTAGAGATCAAGATTCATAGATAACCAAGACAATTAAAGACTCGTGTGTTTAAAGACAAAGACATAATGTAACGACCCGTCATTTTGGACCATTCGCATCCATTATAAGTGTATAGGTAGACACTCATGCCGGAGTTGAATTGCTCAAAATACCGCGTTGTTAATTTAAATTTGGCAAAACTGAACATATACAGTAAATAAATAATCACAGATCACAGACACAGAGTAATAAGTGCAGCGGAAATAAAAGAGATAGTAGTTCATGAAGCTACTATATGAATATAAAATACATCAGAGTTTACAACAGAAGAGTAATACAATACATCAGAGTTAAACCAGATACAACGGAAGAGTAACACGATACATCAGATACAAATCAGAATGCATCACTAGAATCATCGAATACTGAAAGCCGGATAGATAGCTGGATCTCCAAGCGAAGCTCCAACTCCAAAGGTGAGTCTCGAAAACTGAACCACTCAGTCTGACCCGAGCGTAAAGCAAAATACAAAACACTCGAGTCAGGATTAACATTCTTATATTAATAAATCCAACTCAAGTGAAATAGCAATTGGAATACAAGTAACTTAAAGGATGTTTGGAATAACCATCCTTTAAGGATCCGTTAAACTATCTACTAGGTAATAATGTACGCTAAGTAGATAATGTCTATCAGTAATATATAAAGATATCAAAATAGCGTTAAGTCATGGCCCATTCCGCCCTTAACACATTTTTATTCCCACAAGCATATACAAGACCGTAGTTTCCCCAAAACCGGAAGTCACCAGAGGGCAATCCATATACTCAAGGTACAAAACAAATTCGTAGTGGTCGCGCATAAATGGAATACAAGTATGACAAGGCACATGAGGCTATACCCAAGGTAGTGATACTACCGTTCGCCTGATCCGGACTGGTGAGAACGCAACGCCGCAGCGCCCGCAACACCGTGAAACAACACTCCCAAAATCAAGGGTGCACCAATCGACAACAAGTATAAGTAGTTCGAAGAAGTGTGTCCACTTGAGGTATCAATCCTCCATTGGCCCGGCACAGCTCCTGTTTTAGTCATTTCCAATTTGACACAAGTGTCAAGGCTATCCATTATCGTTCTCTTCCTTCAATCATCACGAACATCATTCCAACCACTTCATTCTGGATCATCACTCCGCGTATAGTTATTAAAGTGGTTTTCGGTTTAGATAGAGAGTATATCCATAACCGAATTCCGGTCTCTTTAATAACTTCCGTAATTATTTCACCGATTGGTCGTTTAATATATTTCAAAACCAAATCAATTACAATTTCAATTAGAATTTGTAAATCAACATTTCATTTGTCTTTCAAAACCAATTTCCAATAATTTACGTTTCAAAACTTCCAAATTATCGTTTCCAAAATCTTATAATTCAATTTCAATCTTTATTATTGAAAACCATTCGAATATTGATTCAAGTTCGTACAAAAGTTTCATTTCGAAATCATTTAAATCAATTTAGTTCTAACATTCAAATCAATTTAACTTCATTTATCGATTTCATTCAATATTCGTTAAGTTACTTTATCATTCAAAACAATTTCTATTAAATTTCCAATTCATTAAATTAATTCTTAAGTTCAACTTTATTAGATCAAAACTTACAATTTTGAATTAAACTAAATTCGTCAAATCAATTCTTTCAATTACACGTCTTACATTAATTTCAATTTATCGCATTTTATTTCTTGTTAAAGAAATTCAATTTCACTTATTTACTTACTTAAATAATTTTCCAAAACCTAATTAATAAAGAAAACTCCATTTCAATTATTTACGAAGTAAATTCATTTATTCAAAAGTTCAATTTTACTTATTAAAGAATTCAATTCAATTTAATCATTAAATAATTCAATCTTATTTAATTATTAAATAATTCAAAACTTAATTATTAAATATTTCAAAATTTAATAATTTCAACTTAATTATAATTTCAAACTTAATTATTAAATCATTTCAAAGTTTAATAATTTCAAACTTAATTATAATTTCAAACTTAATTATAATATCAAATTAAACAACATTCTTACATCAATTACATTGTTAATAATTTATTTCATATTTACATATTAACATTTTCCTTTCGTTACATTCAAATTCCAACTTCATTTCAAAACCATATTATTTATTCAAATAAAATCTTCGTTTTATTTTTAAATCAAATTATTGACCAATCGGGTTTTATTTAATTTTCTTTCCTAGGTCAAAGTTCAATTTTGGGTATTTATCATTTCAACCCGATTCCAATTCAATTCCAAAATCAAAGCATAGTAAAGGGAACTTGCAGTGTGATAACAGGGATGGTGTCAAAGTAAATAAACAAGCAATAACAACAATCAATAACAATCAAATAATCAATTCAAATAATCCCGAAATAATCGTATTAATTCGCATTGTTATTTGTACGAATTAATAAAATTATTTCTAGAATCTACACTATCATTTCATGTAGATTAAAGATTATCACATTACGGTTTTCACTTGTCATCTATTTCATCAATCATCAATTTAACAACATACATTCAGTGGTTCAAAATGTAATTAAACAAATCCTACGTGTGAATAAATTCAACATTTAAAGGGGTCATATTATACAAATGTCAGTTAATCAAATTTAACATTTAACTATTCTATATCAAGTTCAATTTCACACTATTTATCATTTTTAACATTTCAATTTTATGTCCAATATAAACATCACAACCAATCAATTATCAGTCAAACTGTATTATCATCACATAAATAATTAACAGATAATGGTGTCAGATGTCACAGGTAAACTGATACAGGTGATAACAGTGTAAATATCAAACAACATCATATTTCAATTGTCGTTTCAATTGAAATCAAATTTAATAAATAAAAGAACGTTAATCGTGAGTGAGTGCTCACCTTCCGAGGTTAGAGAAGTTTGACAACGGAAAACCACGAATCCAAGCACGAATTCCAAAACAAAGCTAGATTGGCATGCATTCGACGGACAAAGCAGGCACGATGGACTAGAATTGATGAAACAAAATATAAATTAAGATTTCTATAACATATATTTAGACCAACACCAAAATAAATCTTTATTTCTATAAATCAATATCTATGAAGTTTAACTTGATACATATATCAGGACCAGCTTTGAATATATTATCATTTGTAAAAAGAAAAATAATCAATATCAATTTAAAACACATATAAATACATATAATATATTATATTTTAAAACCTCATATATTCGAAATCAAAGTATATAAAATTAATAATAAAATTAAAGGTGCATATATTCAAATCAAGTATATATAATATTATAGCTTTTATAAACTATCAAAGTATAAATACCAGTTTGAGTAAATATTATAACATGTTAAAACTCACTGTACAAAAAAAATTCACATAAACATCACATATGTATACGATCACTTTACTGTAAGTAAAGTACAAAATACTATCATGAATATATATATATATATATACAAACATCTACATAACATATATCATACGTATTATATTTTAGCCAAAATTTATTACAAACATCAGTATAAATTCACCTTATTATATCAGATATAACTATATATATATACTTATAGATGTAACATATATTATACAACATATATATATATATATATATAATCTTATATAACTGTATATATATAGCAATAGAGTAGCTGGCTGTATAACAGCCAATAGGATAACAGACTAAGTTTTTAAAATAAAGGGTATATATGCTACTTTTATAATAGAATACACTGTAAAACTATATGCTATATATGAGCTGTAATAGAAAAATATAAACCAAGAGAACCAAGAATATAAAAGCTTACCAGTATTATATATTACAAATAGACAAAGAAATGTCAATCTCAAATGTTCAACTTTATATACATTAATTTCAATATACATCATTTATTTTCTTTTATAGAACACGTAGCAGGCTTTATATTTAACATACATACAACATAAAACATAAAACAACACTTATATAATACTTTTATAATTCGTATACTTCATATAAACACACAAAAACTTTTACATAATTAGTCAATATTAACTATATAGCCAATATATATAAACGGTATATAACCCATATAATATAATATAGTATTATATAATATACGCATAATACCTAAAAAGGGAAGGAGGTAGGAGTGCCGCTGTCGTCGCCAGGGAAGGTGGCTGGCACGCGCGGAGAGGAGCAGCGTTAGGTGGTTGTGGCAAAGGGGTAGGTGCGTGGGTTGGAGGTTAAGGCGGAGGTGCGGCTGCCATCAAGAGGAGGAGGCTCGCGTGGGTTGTCGATGGTTTCAGGTCTGCAGAAGGGAAGGTGGAGGACAGTCGGGAAAGGTGGAAGAAACGGGGCGGAGGGGAGAGAGAACGAGGCAGTTTGTCGTGCATGCTGTCGTGGGGTTGGAGGCAAGGCTGAGCTTCGGTTGGAGGCAAGGCTGAGCTTCGGTGGGGCTCGGGTGATGTGGGCGTGGTGCGACAGGGAGAGATGGTGGGTTTGGCGACTCGCTGGGTGGAGGTGTACTGGAGGTTGTGGGCTGGCGTTAGATGTGGAGGGTAGGGAATGAGGAAGGGACGCATGGGTTTTTGGGTGACGTGGGGAGGCGATGAGCGGAGTTGTACGGCCGTGGTGGAGGGCTGTGGGTCGTGGGCTGAGGCAGGTCGGAGGAAGTCGGAGGTGATGTTGAGGAGATGCATGCATCGGTTTGGCAGAAGGAAGAGCATCAGCTTCCTTTTCAAAGCTGAGAATGGAACTCTAACTTTATATATGTATAATATTATTATTCTCAAAATCTATGTACAAAATAAAAGAAAGAAAGAGGGGAAGAGACGTGGATCACGAGATGGGGAAGATATGTGCTAGCAAGCTACAGTTGAAAAGGCATAAGTTTATAAGATTTATATTTTCAACGAAAGAACAAAAGGGCAAACGAACCAGTTGAAATGAATTGAAAAGAATCATCAATATAAATTAAGTACCGGGAATAGTGACAGCCAGAAGTTATCTGGGAAATAGTAAACGTTTTTCTACTGTTCATTTCGGCTGAGGGAAACGAATGGACATGAACAAAAGTTAAAACGGTTACCGATACGGAATCGTTTTCCACGGATTCCGCTGCGTACCGGACTTCAAACACAGAATTGAATATACCGCAGAGATCAGCACGACGAGACGATCAAAACGGTATACAGATATCAGTGGTACGATCATCCGATAAAAATCGATATCGGTACCAAAATGCTGCTATTTTGCAGAAAATAAGAACGACGGAGCAATAGACGTCCGAATTTGGAAAAATGACGAACTGACCTCTTGCTCAGAAGATGGTTTAGAATTTTTCTATGTAAAAATATTTAGGTTTCGGAAACATTTTATTTTCATTACTTTTTAACTGATTAAATTGAAGTGATTTTACGCGCGAAATAAACTTTCGTATTTTCGGACGAAAATTTAACAGTTGCTATGTTTAACTAGACGTATTCCAAATATTAAATTTTTATTTCGAAATTTTATCGTTTAAAATTTCACAAAATTTCAACTAATTACGTTATTAAAACCGTTGAAATTTACGGGTCGTTACACTCTCCCCCACTCAAAACTTTTCGTCCCCGAAAAGGAAACAAGGTAGGAGAATAGAAACAACCAGAAAGAAAAACAGATTTGAAATACAAAATAACAATTAATTTAAACCATATAAATTCAAATTTAAATTAATTGATATAATCCATTTGATTTCACTAAAATCAATCTTAACTATTTCTAAATTCATTATCTTATTATCCAATTATCTTAAATTTATAATTTCTAAATCCGTAAATTTTAATAGCCTTTTATTATAATCGTATTTTTCCAGCAATTTAAATTCTTCTTTATTCCTATTTACTATTAAATTTATTCTACTTAATATATCTAATCACATATATTTAATCTATATAAATTAATTTAAACCATAAAGGTTCCGATTTAAATTAATTTACATCTATTAATTTCTTTTAAATTCAAGGTATTTTCATATGTTGATCAAATTTCAATCTATTAATTCTTTCAAACAAATTTATTAATTCTTTCAAAACAATTTATTCCATTATTAACTGAGTTTACTTATTATCCTATCTAACTCAATTGATATCTTTATAATCAAAACTTAGTGTATAACATTTATTATAAACACTCAAATTTTATTTATAAATTCAATTCATCTTATATATTATCCAATTACATATTCAACTTCTGAATGATTTAGGTAAGTTGTATTAGAATGCAGTTGAACAATATACAAATAAATTTTCCCAACTCAATTATTCAAGTTTAAATATTCATTCCAAATTTTAATTTTATTTATAATTAAAATCATCCTTTAACAAAATTTAAGAATTAAATTTCCGATAAACTTTAAACAATTTAGAGATATATATAATATATTTATATCATATCAAATTAAATTTTAAAATAAGATACCTATATATATAAATCAAATTATACTGAAGAAATTCAAATCAAAATATTTTTTTCAAAACAAAACCGTAGCAAAGCTACAGAATGGTTTCTCCACTTCGAAACTCGAAAATGAACGTCGATGATGCGGCCGCCATCACCGAAATTATTTTCCAGCGACAAAGAGAAGAGCACTGATTTCAATATTTTAAAATTCTTTGGAAACGATTTCTATTCGAAAATACTTTCAATATATATACTTTAAAATTTTAAAAACCAAAGTTCGAAATCACCGGAAACTAAATTCTCAAATTTCTAAATTTAATTCATTTCAAACTTCAAATCGATTTATAAACCATATTTATAAATTTATTTAGAACAATAAATGATAATCAAATATTATCATTTCAAACAAACAATTTAATTTACCTATTAAATTCCAGAAAATTTTTACTTCTATTTCCACAATAAAATCAAACAAATTTATTTCATTTTCCAATTTGAAAATAAAATTGTGTCAGTTTGCTCTGTTCAAGTGTTTTAGAAATCCTATCGATAGCGTTGATCAGACGAATCGATCTAAAATCCAAATCACATCAACAACTCAAACAACACAATATATAAAACATTTTAAATATTAATTTACAAATACTCTTCCTCGCTCGATGATTCAAGAATGGATTTTAAAGCAAGGGTAGAGATTCAAATTTTTGCAAGACTCAAATAAAAAAGAATTCTGATTCGAAGATAAGTTTGAAACAGAAGATGAGATAATTCAATTACCACAATCGGGAGATGGATGAGTTTATTCAATTCACGGACAACCTTAACCGGGTCGTCCGTAACTTCAAGAATAAGATCGATGCTGAATTCCGAGGTAAATCGACATTCGATCTCAAGAAATAAAATTCAGGTATAGCAGGAGATAGATAGCATCGTAAACCGAGGATACAGAAATCTCCGGTAAATCAATGCCTATTGTAAAGGAGTTTTGCTCCTTTACGAATCATTCGAAGATTGGCGAGACCGCCGATCTATTATAGATAACCTTCGGAATGGAGTTATGGGGTGCTCCAGAATTGAAAGGAGACGAATAGTGAGGGACCCGAATGAATTTTTGGAACCGAGGGGAACGTTCCAAAATTCAAAGGAATTGAGTCAAAGGAAGAGATTGAAACTCGAATGAGAGTGATCTGTAAATACATTTACTTTATATGTTAAGTTTTACCTAGAGCTACCAAAGCTCTGATACCAACTGTAACGACCCGTCATTTTGGACCATTCGCATCCATTATAAGTGTATAGGTAGACACTCATGCCGGAGTTGAATTGCTCAAAATACCGCGTTGTTAATTTAAATTTGGCAAAACTGAACATATACAGTAAATAAATAATCACAGATCACAGACACAGAGTAATAAGTGCAGCGGAAATAAAAGAGATAGTAGTTCATGAAGCTACTATATGAATATAAAATACATCAGAGTTTACAACAGAAGAGTAATACAATACATCAGAGTTAAACCAGATACAACGGAAGAGTAACACGATACATCAGATACAAATCAGAATGCATCACTGGAATCATCGAATACTGAAAGCCGGATAGATAGCTGGATCTCCAAGCGAAGCTCCAACTCCAAAGGTGAGTCTCGAAAACTGAACCACTCAGTCTGACCCGAGCGTAAAGCAAAATACAAAACACTCGAGTCAGGATTAACATTCTTATATTAATAAATCCAACTCAAGTGAAATAGCAATTGGAATACAAGTAACTTAAAGGATGTTTGGAATAACCATCCTTTAAGGATCCGTTAAACTATCTACTAGGTAATAATGTACGCTAAGTAGATAATGTCTATCAGTAATATATAAAGATATCAAAATAGCGTTAAGTCATGACCCATTCCACCCTTAACACATTTTTATTCCCACAAGCATATACAAGACCGTAGTTTCCCCAAAACCGGAAGTCACCAGAGGGCAATCCATATACTCAAGGTACAAAACAAATTCGTAGTGGTCGCGCATAAATGGAATACAAGTATGACAAGGCACATGAGGCTATACCCAAGGTAGTGATACTACCGTTCGCCTGATCCGGACTGGTGAGAACGCAACGCCGCAGCGCCCGCAACACCGTGAAACAACACTCCCAAAATCAAGGGTGCACCAATCGACAACAAGTATAAGTATTTCGAAGAAGTGTGTCCACTTGAGGTATCAATCCTCCATTGGCCCGGCACAGCTCCTGTTTTAGTCATTTCCAATTTGACACAAGTGTCAAGGCTATCCATTATCGTTCTCTTCCTTCAATCATCACGAACATCATTCCAACCACTTCATTCTGGATCATCACTCCGCGTATAGTTATTAAAGTGGTTTTCGGTTTAGATAGAGAGTATATCCATAACCGAATTCCGGTCTCTTTAATAACTTCCGTAATTATTTCACCGATTGGTCGTTTAATATATTTCAAAACCAAATCAATTACAATTTCAATTAGAATTCGTAAATCAACATTTCATTTGTCTTTCAAAACCAATTTCCAATAATTTACGTTTCAAAACTTCCAAATTATCGTTTCCAAAATCTTATAATTCAATTTCAATCTTTATTATTGAAAACCATTCGAATATTGATTCAAGTTCGTACAAAAGTTTCATTTCGAAATCATTTAAATCAATTTAGTTCTAACATTCAAATCAATTTAACTTCATTTATCGATTTCATTCAATATTCGTTAAGTTACTTTATCATTCAAAACAATTTCTATTAAATTTCCAATTCATTAAATCAATTCTTAAGTTCAACTTTATTAGATCAAAACTTACAATTTTGAATTAAACTAAATTCGTCAAATCAATTCTTTCAATTACACGTCTTACATTAATTTCAATTTATCGCATTTTATTTCTTGTTAAAGAAATTCAATTTCACTTATTTACTTACTTAAATAATTTTCCAAAACCTAATTAATAAAGAAAACTCCATTTCAATTATTTACGAAGTAAATTCATTTATTCAAAAGTTCAATTTTACTTATTAAAGAATTCAATTCAATTTAATCATTAAATAATTCAATCTTATTTAATTATTAAATAATTCAAAACTTAATTATTAAATATTTCAAAGTTTAATAATTTCAACTTAATTATAATTTCAAACTTAATTATTAAATCATTTCAAAGTTTAATAATTTCAAACTTAATTATAATTTCAAACTTAATTATAATATCAAATTAAACAACATTCTTACATCAATTACATTGTTAATAATTTATTTCATATTTACATATTAACATTTTCCTTTCGTTACATTCAAATTCCAACTTCATTTCAAAACCATATTATTTATTCAAATAAAATCTTCGTTTTATTTTTAAATCAAATTATTGACCAATCGGGTTTTATTTAATTTTCTTTCCTAGGTCAAAGTTCAATTTTGGGTATTTATCATTTCAACCCGATTCCAATTCAATTCCAAAATCAAAGCATAGTAAAGGGAACTTGCAGTGTGATAACAGGGATGGTGTCAAAGTAAATAAACAAGCAATAACAACAATCAATAACAATCAAATAATCAATTCAAATAATCCCGAAATAATCGTATTAATTCGCATTGTTATTTGTACGAATTAATAAAATTATTTCTAGAATCTACACTATCATTTCATGTAGATTAAAGATTATCACATTACGGTTTTCACTTGTCATCTATTTCATCAATCATCAATTTAACAACATACATTCAGTGGTTCAAAATGTAATTAAACAAATCCTACGTGTGAATAAATTCAACATTTAAAGGGGTCATATTATACAAATGTCAGTTAATCAAATTTAACATTTAACTATTCTATATCAAGTTCAATTTCACACTATTTATCATTTTTAACATTTCAATTTTATGTCCAATATAAACATCACAACCAATCAATTATCAGTCAAACTGTATTATCATCACATAAATAATTAACAGATAATGGTGTCAGATGTCACAGGTAAACTGATACAGGTGATAACAGTGTAAATATCAAACAACATCATATTTCAATTGTCGTTTCAATTGAAATCAAATTTAATAAATAAAAGAACGTTAATCGTGAGTGAGTGCTCACCTTCCGAGGTTAGAGAAGTTTGACAACGGAAAACCACGAATCCAAGCACGAATTCCAAAACAAAGCTAGATTGGCATGCATTCGACGGACAAAGCAGGCACGATGGACTAGAATTGATGAAACAAAATATAAATTAAGATTTCTATAACATATATTTAGACCAACACCAAAATAAATCTTTATTTCTATAAATCAATATCTATGAAGTTTAACTTGATACATATATCAGGACCAGCTTTGAATATATTATCATTTGTAAAAAGAAAAAAAATCAATATCAATTTAAAACACATATAAATACATATAATATATTATATTTTAAAACCTCATATATTCGAAATCAAAGTATATAAAATTAATAATAAAATTAAAGGTGCATATATTCAAATCAAGTATATATAATATTATAGCTTTTATAAACTATCAAAGTATAAATACCAGTTTGAGTAAATATTATAACATGTTAAAACTCACTGTACAAAAAAAAATTCACATAAACATCACATATGTATACGATCACTTTACTGTAAGTAAAGTACAAAATACTATCATGAATATATATATATATACAAACATCTACATAACATATATCATACGTATTATATTTTAGCCAAAATTTATTACAAACATCAGTATAAATTCACCTTATTATATCAGATATAACTATATATATATACTTATAGATGTAACATATATTATACAACATATATATATATATATAATCTTATATAACTGTATATATATAGCAATAGAGTAGCTGGCTGTATAACAGCCAATAGGATAACAGACTAAGCTTTTAAAATAAAGGGTATATATGCTACTTTTATAATAGAATACACTGTAAAACTATATGCTATATATGAGCTGTAATAGAAAAATATAAACCAAGAGAACCCAGAATATAAAAGCTTACCAGTATTATATATTACAAATAGACAAAGAAATGTGAATCTCAAATGTTCAACTTTATATACATTAATTTCTATATACATCATTTATTTTCTTTTATAGAACACGTAGCAGGCTTTATATTTAACATACATACAACATAAAACATAAAACAACACTTATATAATACTTTTATAATTCGTATACTTCATATAAACACACAAAAACTTTTACATAATTAGTCAATATTAACTATATAGCCAATATATATAAACGGTATATAACCCATATAATATAATATAGTATTATATAATATACGCATAATACCTAAAAAGGGAAGGAGGTAGGAGTGCCGCTGTCGTCGCCAGGGAAGGTGGCTGGCACGCGCGGAGAGGAGCAGCGTTAGGTGGTTGTGGCAAAGGGGTAGGTGCGTGGGTTGGAGGTTAAGGCGGAGGTGCGGCTGCCATCAAGAGGAGGAGGCTCGCGTGGGTTGTCGATGGTTTCAGGTCTGCAGAAGGGAAGGTGGAGGACAGTCGGGAAAGGTGGAAGAAACGGGGCGGAGGGGAGAGAGAACGAGGCAGTTTGTCGTGCATGCTGTCGTGGGGTTGGAGGCAAGGCTGAGCTTCGGTGGGGCTCGGGTGATGTGGGCGTGGTGCGACAGGGAGAGATGGTGGGTTTGGCGACTCGCTGGGTGGAGGTGTACTGGAGGTTGTGGGCTGGCGTTAGATGTGGAGGGTAGGGAATGAGGAAGGGACGCATGGGTTTTTGGGTGACGTGGGGAGGCGATGAGCGGAGTTGTACGGCCGTGGTGGAGGGCTGTGGGTCGTGGGCTGAGGCAGGTCGGAGGAAGTCGGAGGTGATGTTGAGGAGATGCATGCATCGGTTTGGCAGAAGGAAGAGCATCAGCTTCCTTTTCAAAGCTGAGAATGGAACTCTAACTTTATATATGTATAATATTATTATTCTCAAAATCTATGTACAAAATAAAAGAAAGAAAGAGGGGAAGAGACGTGGATCACGAGATGGGGAAGATATGTACCAGCAAGCTACAGTTGAAAAGGCATAAGTTTATAAGATTTATATTTTCAACGAAAGAACAAAAGGGCAAACGAACCAGTTGAAATGAATTGAAAAGAATCATCAATATAAATTAAGTACCGGGAATAGTGACAGCCAGAAGTTATCTGGGAAATAGTAAACGTTTTTCTACTGTTCATTTCGGCTGAGGGAAACGAATGGACATGAACAAAAGTTAAAACGGTTACCGATACGGAATCGTTTTCCACGGATTCCGCTGCGTACCGGACTTCAAACACAGAATTGAATATACCGCAGAGATCAGCACGACGAGACGATCAAAACGGTATACAGATATCAGTGGTACGATCATCCGATAAAAATCGATATCGGTACCAAAATGCTGCTATTTTGCAGAAAATAAGAACGACGGAGCAATAGACGTCCGAATTTGGAAAAATGACGAACTGACCTCTTGCTCAGAAGATGGTTTAGAATTTTTCTATGTAAAAATATTTAGGTTTCGGAAACATTTTATTTTCATTACTTTTTAACTGATTAAATTGAAGTGATTTTACGCGCGAAATAAACTTTCGTATTTTCGGACGAAAATTTAACAATTGCTATGTTTAACTAGACGTATTCCAAATATTAAATTTTTATTTCGAAATTTTATCGTTTAAAATTTCACAAAATTTCAACTAATTACGTTATTAAAACCATTGAAATTTACGGGTCGTTACACATAAATAGTTCATGACTATAGATAATAATTCGTAGGTATTAGATAAATTTGTTAAAGTCCTTAAATATCAACTTTCTTTGCTTTGAATACTCTCTCACCAAATTATTTATTTTATTTTCAAAATATATATCTGCAAGTATCTTATAAGAGTTCTATACATTAAAATATTTAAAAACTATTTTAAAAATGGTTTTACAAATATCAGAATATTGTAACACTTTAAAAGCGTTGTTGTTTTTCTTAAAATTAAAGGATATGTTGATATATCCTACATAAGTATGTCGACATATGTACCGTTGAATTTTTTTTTAAAATAATTAAGGGTTGTGATTTTTAGCTTCATCTCTTTACAAGTAGACATGTTCCTTCAAACACTATATAAATGGGATTGGAAAAGGAATTTTTTTAACAATATCATTTCATTCTTCTTAGCCCAAATTCTCATTATATATTTCACAAAATCCACTTTCCATACTCTTCAAATCCAGTCAAATTCAATCTCAACTTCACTACATTCATTCTCTATAATCTACTCTCTGTTTTGTAAGAATTATTTCACCAATTCAAAGATCAAAGTGCTTTAAAAGGGCTATAGTATATTCTGTATTCAATTTACAACTATTTACGTTTAGAATCAACAACCCTCTACTACTATTTTGTGTATGTGTGCTTGTTGTCCGTTCAAATCAAGTGTGTGCGCTTATTGCCCATTCAAATCAAGTAGGCGTGCTTATTGCTCATTTAAATAATGTGGGTGATCTTGTTATCTGGTTAAATCAAGAGAGTCTACCCTGGACTTGAAAAGTCAGGGGTTGTATCTTGTTGCCTTAAAATCAAGATTGTATTCTAGTTTGCTTGCTACTTATTTAAAGTAGGCATTTGAATGGAAATCTGTACAGATATTTTAGAGGACTGGATGTAGTATTGGTCAATGCGAACTAGTATAAAACTCTTGGTGTCTTCTCTCTTACTTTATTACTGCATTTATATATATATATATATATATATATATATATCTGTGACCGCATGTTCATATATATTTGTGCTCATTATCTGTGTTTTGATTTAAATTTGGAAACTATTTAGAAAAGTTCTATATAGGTTACAAAACATTATTCACCACCCTCTAGTATTAACGTAGCCTTATGATCCATTCACCTTTTATAATTTATACTACACCGTTTTCCATTTGGTGTTAGAGCATTAGGTTTTCAAAAACTCATTATTTGATTTTTGAAAATTATAAGTGGCTAGTAAGATAAATAACACATTATTTGACTTTTTGATGAACAATAATTTTATAAAATCCTTATGTTACGTACCCTCAAATAAACGAAGAACTCATAATATTGAAAGTCCCTTGAAAATTTGAAAGTGCATAAAGTAAAATTGCTGGAACGGGTATGTTATATGACAGGTAACGATTAGACACCTGATGACCATACATCAAAAATCAAGAAGGATAAATGGATACTAAATAGTGGATGCTCAAGGCACATGACTGAAAATCCGAAGATCTTAAAAGACATCGTTTACAAAAATGGAGGAACAGTTAACTTTGGAGATAACTTAAAAGGATACGTCATTGACATCGGCAATGTCGGTAACTGTGGAAATCCTATTATTTATTATGTTTTGCTTGTTAGGAATTTAAAACATAATTTGCTTAGTATTAGTCAATTATGTAATAAGGGTTTTAAAATTAAGTTTGAAAAATACATTTTCCACATCAAGGATAACGAGTATAGAATTATTTTTGACGGGGTTAGGAAACATAATATTTACATTTTGAGTATGAAAGTGTCTAATGATAATCTCTGTCTTATGGCTGAATCTAGTAACCTTTGGATTTGGTACAAACGATTTGGTCATTTAAATTTTAAACATTTATCCAATGTAGTTATATATGAACTTGTTAGAGGACTTCCAAAAATGAGTTTTAGTGTCAATAACCTATGTAACGCTTGTTAACTTGGAAAAATTCAAAAAATTTCGTTTAAATCAAAAGACATGATTTCAACTACACATCCCTTAGAACTTCTTCACTTAGACCTCTTTAGACCATCACAAGTACAGTTAATAAGTCATAATAGATATGTTTTCATAATAGTTGATGACTTTTCAAGATACATTTAGACACTATTTCTTAAACACAAGAGTGAAGCATTTGATGCTACGATCCGCATTCCGGGAGGTTTAAATTGACGATAATCCACACATGTCCAGCTCAAACAATCCGAAACAAAGATAATCAATGGGGTTAATTAAGAAGAATAGGAAAAGAAGAACACAAATACAGAATCTCACAGCGGAATGAAAAAATATAATAATCAAATAAACAATTCATGAAGCTTCTTATACTATACATTTGATTATTATTTTACAACATCTATCAGAGTTATATATACACAACAGAATAAAATAAAAAATGTAGCAAAACAACATGATGTAGGGGAAATAATACTAATAAAAATAATATACCAAATCTTTGTCTTCATCCTCCAGAATAAATGATCTTCAATGCATTGAAAACTTAGGGCTTAACCAAGCATAAAGTAAAACAATACACTCGAGTCAGGACTAAAATATCCTTATGTGAGTCAAATCAATATCATATATAATAGGAGTGTAATAGCGTCAGAGATGTTTACGGGGTTTTACATCTCCTATCCAGTGTATAACGTGCGTGCAATAACTCAAGAGATGTTATGGGATTTTCCATCTCTTAAGGATCCGTCAAATTATCTATATATAGTAGAATACGCTAAATATGTAATGTATAATCAGTAAAATAAATATTTTTCTTAGCGTTAAGGCTTTACATTAATCCCCCTTAATGCATTTTTAAACATTGTCGTACAGTTTGCATATAACGCCCCAGTAGCACGTTGGGGGATAGGGATGCGCCGTGATACGACAACACTAAACTAAACTAGTAGTGGTCTCTTATAAGGAAAAAAGTATGATAAGGCATGTGAGGTAATGCCCAAGGTAGGATACTACCAGTCGGGTCGCAGGGCTGGTGGTAACGCATCGTAGCCACGACTGCCCACCACGTCCATCCATCCCATATCGAGTCAAATGGAGGTCATCCCAAATCAAGGTGTACCAATCGAAACCAACATCAAAATTAATAGTATGGACCAAGTCCAAGAAGAAAATCGAAGAACGGATGCCCGCTAGGGGTAGCTAGCCCACTTGGCCCTGTCAAGCCATCCTGTTTTAGTCATTACAAATTGGCACAAGTGTTAGGGTCTATCCATCATCGTTCTCTTTTTTCAAGTCCAGCAAACGTATGCCAAATCCAACCACTTCATTCTAGAGTCTACACCGTGTACACCGTTGTTAAAGTGGTTCCAATATTGACAGAGAGTATGCCAATAAGATGCCCTGGTCTCTTTAACAACCAAACGTCGTTTTACACACCGGTTGGTTTTTTTACATTTCGAAAACGATCCGTACTTGATATCAAAATATCATATTCTCTTAAAAATCAAGTTCATTTCAAAATTATCATATTTACTTAAAATATGTCAATTTCACTTGAAAATCATTTTCACTCTAATATCTCAATTTCACTTCCAAAATCGTTTCGAATTTCAATTTAGGTTATAACTTCATTTTAACCCAATTCGCATTTAAATCCACGATTTAAATATAAACAGTTCCCACTCTAACCAGTTTAAATTTTTAGAAATAGTTTGAATAATTTTAAATAGTTTAAAAAGTTAAAATAGTTTAGATATTAAAATAGATTATATATTAAATGATTTGAAAATTTAAATAATTTGGAAATTTAAATAATTTGGAAATTTAAAAAAGTTGAATTTTAAAACAGTTTATAGGAAAATAGTTTATAGTGAAAATAATTTTAAATTCAAAATTGTTTCTTTCCATTTCCAATAAATCTGGATTCAAGTCCAAATTTAAATCAAACTGATTCAATTCAATCTTCCAATTCAGATCATCTTAAATCTCAAATCAATTCAAACCGATTCAATTTCGATCTAATTTCAAATCAAGTCAATTCCGATTTCAATTCAAATTAACTTCAATTTCAAAACGATTCATATTAATTTCAAATCCGATTTGACGATTCGATTCGATGGTTCAAATTTCAATTCAATTCTTATTTTTAAACCATTTCAATTTATATCGGCTTCAAGTCCAAGTTCAATTTACCGATTTAAATCACTTAAATCAAATTTAAACTTCAATATTCAATCTAAGTTTCAAATCTTCAAAATAATTCAATTCCAAAAATTAAAGTCATATATTGATTATAAGATCACGTTTCAAATTTTATTCTTAATTTTGTTTAACAAATTTTGATTTCAACATTTCAAAGCTCGAATTGGAAATAATTCAATTCATATAAATTCAATTCATATAAATTCAATTCCTTTATTTCTTTAAAACGATATCATTTAAATAATTTCAAAATCAAGAATTTTAAAACCATTTAATTTAATCAATCCGGTGTCCGTATATAATTTTCTATCCTATGGCCAATGATTAGTTATTTCAGTTTAATTTTAGGGATGGATATATATCATTTCAATCCAAATCAAAGTGTCATAGGTATATATCATTTCAACCTATTTCTTAATTTATTCGAAATAAATCAAGTTATAGTTTTATATACTACCAATAATATACAAGGTGATAACAGGATATATATATATATAATAGATAAATATCCAATCATCCAAAATATCAACCAATAGGCATCCATCACAATCAACATCCAAAACAGCCAATAAATCACAACAGTTAACTAGTTGTTAATAATCGGAAATTTAACTAGCAGTTTAATTTCAATTTCAAATTTAACTGTCGATACAAATTCCTATGAAACTTGAAATCCTACAATAATTCACCATTACGGATCCGATGAAACCGGTTTCGTCGAAATCCGAGACAGTGCCCAAAAAGACTATTTTACACGTCAATTAAAATATAAAATTTCCAATTTCAATTTACTCACCTTTAATTCAATTTTAAAAGTAAACAATCTTCATTCTTGTTTAAATAAAATTCAAATCAACTTTTGAAATAATTTTCATTCACATTAATTCAGGATTCAACTATTTAAACAATTTCCAATATTAAATTTAAAATTATCCAATAAATTACAATAATAAATCATTAAATTTTTATTCCAACCATTTTTATTCAATAATCATATCAAATATAATAATTTAAAATATGGGTCGTTACATTCTCCCCCACTCAAAACTTTTCGTCCTCGGAAAGGCGTTAAGTAAGGAAACTAACATTTGATATATTTACTCAAAATAAACAACTTACAAAATATTAAAATCTTATTTACAAAACCTTTACCACGCTTCCGCTATGCCACTCTGATACTGCCTTTACGGAAATTATAACTTATTTATAAAAATAAGCTATAGAATTTTAAAGTCTCAAAAAAATTTCTAACACCCGGGTTTATGGAAAATTTCGACAGCGTCTCCTTTACGCGGCTCGATCGTAAAAATTTATAATAAAATATATATATCACAAATATACATCTCATCTCAATGATGAGGCATCCCATAGGGCAAAATATAAAAGTACGGTATGTAATCCGAGATATGTACCTTATTATTAATATGAGCGAGTTCGCTCATATTAAGTAAGCAAAAGCAAATCAAACCACGTATACGTCCAAACGGCCTTCGTATGTACCTATCTCAACTCAATTTAGAATATTAGTTGCATGTAAAGGATATACAAAGCATGTGTAATGACCCGAAATTTCACTGCTTTGATTAGTGAATATTTAATTAATTTTAAATATTCGATATATAGGTTTTATAATGAAAATAAACTCATTTTAATTCATTAATAATGATGGTAAAATCGTTTTCAAAATTTGTTTACCAAATTAAATAGTTCGCAGAAAAACAGAAAATGTGACCGAATAACGTTTTCCAAAATTTCGACCTTTCGATACCGGAAAGTTGTCGGAAACGTTATTCGTTTTTGTGCACCATATACACATATATATAAGATTTCATTGACTAAATATTAATACACTTAGAAATAAATTATCTTATATTAATTTGGATTAGTAAGTGATGTGACAAGACATAGTTTTAGAAATAATAAACATTTTTAAAAAATACATATATATATACTAAGATTGTCACATCTTAGATTTTGCAATCATTGACCATAATTATCTCTTGTCACATCTTAGTTAATTAATAATTAAACTTATATATATAAAAGAAAGTGATGTGACTAAACATAATAATTATATATATATATATATAAAGAAAGTGATGTGACTAAACATAATAATTATATATATATAAAAGAAAGTGGTGTGACTAAACATACTTCTATATATAAAAGAGTGATGTGATTAAACATAATTATATATATATAAGATTTGTGATGCGACTAGATATAATGATGAAATAGGAAATTTTCCTATAAGTAGCCATATGTTTCTCCATTTTTCATCCTCTTTCCACCAACCTTTTCTTCCTCTTTTCTAACTCAAATGGAGGTTTTCTTACTTATAAACCGTGAGAAATTTTAAGAGCTACAACATTCTAGTTGACCATTTTTTCAAATTTGTATCATAGCTATGTCAAAATACCCAATCTTTGCAAAGCAATTTTTCACCTAGAATTTCAAGTCCGAAAATTACCCTTCTTATTTTGATCATAACTTCTTCAAAACTAATCTAAATGAGTGACTGTTTTTTTTATATGATAAAGAAAATAAATTCCAATAACTTTCTCTTTGAGTGATTTTTGAAATTACATGAGTAGATAGCCCAAAAGTCAGTTGCAAAATGACTTTTTTTCAGGTTTATTATTGAGAAATCGATGTTTATACGAAGTCGCTCTACATTACCAAAACATGTCTCACTTCCTTGTTCATCCATGGCCTAGCCTACCTAGTACATTTAGGATTCAAAACTCTGTCTTTTTGCTTAGGAATGAAAGTGCTAGGTCGTACTTAAGTCAGCAAAAGTTTGGATAGCCTTCGGTGAGTAAATTCTTAACTTTTTGGGAAAGATCTTACCTTTATATATTTGTTGATTATATGGTTATATATATATATGATGTTGTGTTTGGATTATAGTATGGCTTGAATGTTTCGTGTATGTGCTAACTTGTAGTTTAGCATTTGATTAGAGATTGATGGTTAGGTGATGTATTTGGATATGAATGTGGTGATTTTACTACAATATAATGATGATGTGATTTGGTATCTTTCATATATGCTTGGATTATGGTTGAATGGTATGGAAGATAGGAACTTGAGTTGTTAAGGGACTTGAGATCCATTTTGAAAATCTAATTGTTTACTAGTTTTGAGTTAGTAAATGTTTTGTTTAAATTCTAACTCGAGTTAAGGTTTTCAAATCAAAACTTTTCTTTATGTATTAAAAAAAGTAATCCAAAGCAAGGTTAAAATTTTAGATGGTAAATTAGAGAAGTAATTCTAAGTTATTGCGTTCATAGGGATAGTCGCTATGGATGCAGTTTGGAAAAGTTTGATTTCTAACTTTGAAGTTTCTATTTAAAATGATTTGAAAACCTATTTTCAAACGTAATTAGCAACACCTAAGTTA
The DNA here is from genome assembly GCA_030737815.1 of Allium fistulosum. Classification (NCBI taxonomy): domain Eukaryota; kingdom Viridiplantae; phylum Streptophyta; class Magnoliopsida; order Asparagales; family Amaryllidaceae; genus Allium; species Allium fistulosum. The sequence goes on from CM060901.1 coordinate 1,154,005,326, forward strand.
ATTATAACTTGATTAAGTATTTTTAATAATTAATTAATTAATTAATTAATTAAGGATATTTATTTATTAATTAATCAGTGATTAGGTTTAGTAATTAGTGACTAATTAGTGATAATTAAGCAAGTTATTAATAAGTTTAATTAATGGTTAATTAAGTTAATATGGGTAATTATTTTAATTATTATTTAATTAAAGATTAATTATTTACTTAATTATTACTTAATTAGGGATTAATTTTTAGTAAATGCTTATTTGTTTAAAGTTTACTTATTAATTTACTTCTAATTAATTAAGACTTAATTATGATTTGATTTTGATTATTTAAGATTTAATTAAGCTTTAATTTATATTAAATTATGGTTTAATTATTAAAAGTTATTCTAAACTTTATCAGTTATGTTTTAAGTTGGGTTCTTTCTAAGTGGCTTGATTTTAACCAAAGGATCTCTTGTTTATGATATTAAATAGACAAACAACTGTGAATAAGTTAGAATGTGATTGTTTTTGTTGTATGGACATTCATTAGCAGAATAAAACACCATTCTACTATAGGGTAATTGTTTGGACATGTGTTTAGCAGAATAAATCTCTGTTCTGCTATTAATTGATTGAATTGTTTAGACATCTGTTTAGCAGGACAAATCACCCTCCTGCTATTATGTTATTTGGACATGTATATGATAATTAGTTCATATTGACATGTTATTCCCATTTTTGGATATGAGTTGTATTTACATATATGTTGACCTATGTAAATAACTGTTAAGTGAATTGGAATTAAAATTGAATGATAACTTAAATTAGTACCATTGGGATTGCTAAGTGTAACACCCCGCCTTTTTAGATAATTAAATAATCAAATAACGATGAACAATAAAAATAAGCATTTTTGGAATTGTTAGAATATGGCCTCAAAACTTATACCATTGTGTTCGTGGCGATTTTCTGATCAATTTCCATATATAACTTGTCGAAATCCAAGCTGATATGAAGAAGTTATGAGAAGAACGAGAAATCAGAAATATATAATTAATAAAATGAAAAAAATATAATAATGAGACCCTAGGGGTCGACCCATAGGTCGACCCGCAAAGCACAAGGGTCCACCCTAAGGTCGACCCGCAAAAAACACAAGTCGACCTATAGGTTGACCCGTGTTTTCCTTGGACGTTAAATCGTCCAGGGACGTGCCGAACTTATATGATTCGATTTTTATGTGATCTCAAGCGTTGTTTTTTGGATCCAACGATCCACAGCAAGCCTATGACGTGGTTGCACCAGATTCAATCCAAAAATTCGATGGTCCGAGATACCCAAACACCACTATAAATAGGACCCTAGGCCTAGCTATTTTCACACAATCAGATTTTCTCCCAATTGGGTTCATTGCTAGAGGCTGAACCTTAAATAGAAAATATTTCTAGGGAGAAGATCTTCTTAATAAAAATATTATACCCTTTAGAAGGGGATCCAGGAAGGCCATGGAGCAAAGCTAGGGACGACATGTGAGTGGATTTAAATTATAACTCTTTTATGTTTATGATATATTATCGTTAGATTCCTGTTAAATATTTAACTCAGCATTTATTTCAGTAATTAGTCTACTAATTAGTTATGTTGAAACTGTAAAGTTTATAAGAGAAGTGTACTTATATTTAAATGTTATTTATATGGAAAAAAGAAAGGAATCCAATTAAATATAAGTAATATTAGGCTTAAAAGTTGTAAAGAAAGGCATAAGCCTAAAAGTGAGAAATTTACAGTAAATTATGAAATGAATTAAAAAAGGGGAAATCTAATAACTTGATTTGGAGTTTGTGATAGATTAGTTGGCTGGTTTAGAAAAGGGAATACATTTCCATGGTTTAATATTAGAATTACAACAAACGTAATTGCAAGAATAAAAGCAAGGAAAGTGGAATTAGTGCAAAATAGAGACATTACTATATTTTATATTATCCAACAATTAAAGAAACAATAAAAGAGATATCTTGCAGTTACGAGTTATTGTTTATAGCATTATTTATTATTAAAATATGGAAATGGATTTTTAGCACAGTTTTTGGAACCAACCAAATAGAATAGAACTACTTCCTAGAATAAAAGAGAATAACGTGAAGCGTTAAAGAAGTAAAAGAAGAGGAAATAATCAAGTTAATTATTTGACAAGACTAGAAACAATAAACAAAAAATGTGACTAGATCTGCATTTATTGTGCAGATAATAAAGTAAAGAAGTAAAGCAGTTATTATGATAAGTAATTTGTGGCAGTTGGACGTAGTCCCAAGCTAAGACTGTCATATAATATAAGAGAACTAAAGAGAGTTTAGTATCATAATAAAAGAAGACAGACTAGAATAGAAAAGAGACACTTGCAATTACATTTAAACATGTAGGTTATAAAAGAAAGAAAAGAATATAAAAGTAACAGTTGCGAGTATAATTGTAACACGAAGGTTATAATAAAAAAGAAAGAAATAGAAGAGGCTTATTTTATCAAACTTAGATCTTGGATTAATAAGCAAAATAATAGAAGTGGCCCGTACCGGCAGCATTCTCTTTCAGGTCTAGGACTGATGGTCTCACACATAGGTGGGGCTAGGCTCGCTGATTAGGGTAAATAAGTAGCCAACAGAATAAGAAAAGTAAACTAAACGCATAGTAAAAGATTAGACGTAGGGTCTAATAAAATTGTAAGGTGTGTTTGGAGTAGCCCGAAAGAGAATCTGGATAAAGAGCCTAACGAAGCAGTTCATCATAGATTTTAGTATCGAAAGAGCATGTCCAACTTAGTTAGATCGGGCTGGAAGGAAGTACGAGACTTCAACCGGACATGAGGATACTCTAGGATGGCCCTCTGGGTTAGGCCTAACGAAGCTGCACCCCCGGAGGCAGGTATGTAGGTGTTCCATCAAGAGAGTATGCCTTGACTACTTTTGCATTGCAGGCCTAACGAAGCAGACCTTTGTAGGCAGTCAGAAGGTTGATGATGGAGTAGGATATTCGTATGACACCGTACTCTAAGTTGCGAGTAGGTTATAGTGGGCCGGACCCAAAAGGATAGTCGCATGCGAAGATCAAGCCATCATCAGTCAGAGCGAGTTCGGGAAAGACTAGAGTTAAACCAAGAGGCCAATGATTCTTTCACTATCGAGACATTGGATGAGGGGCACAACCAATTGGATGTTTAGATTTTTTGCAGTAGGGCACAACCACTTAGCTCTTAAGAGGTCTTTCGATTAGTTGAGGGGGGCTGCGTGGGGCTATAGCCACGATGAAAAAAGAGACAGACCAAATAGAATATCTGTATTGTAGGCCTAACGAAGCTATCCTTTACAGGTATAGAAAATCTCCGACTGAGTTTCGTACAAGGTAGACCTTGTTGGCAGAATTCAGCGAGTAGACAGAACGATTACGTGTAGTCCTCAAGGAACGCACTGGGTGGTACGTTGTGGATGTCCGGGCACTAGTATAAGCTAGTGCGGATGTAGTTTCACGTTTTCCTAGCAGAGGATGGAACATCTGTATTGTAGGCCTCACGAAGCTGTCCTTTACAGATGTAGTTTTAGTACGCTCTACCAGCGAGACGATGGAGTCCTTTACGAGGAGGATACGGAAGGTACTATGGGTAGTACCTAGGCCCGATGCGGTCTTTAGGCATGTAGCTACATATATATATATATATATATTGGTTATTACGTCTTAATCTACTAGGGAGTAGATGGGTACGATTCACGAACAGGGGCGAGAGTGTTATAAACCTAATAAACCTAATATAACAGAAAATGGAAATAGAACGGTATATGTAGAATTATGCTTAGAAGTGTATAATTTGTCCATTCACCAGAACTTTAGTTATGACCCCCTCCTCATAACATCCCACAGGTTAGATAGATGGCAGAGATTTTCCAGCTTTGGGAAACTTGCTTAGAAAGTGTTATTACCTTGGTGAGTATTACTTACTATTATATTTTAGTCAGTTCCGCTGTGAGATATTTATTTGAGCTCTGATATATTTATCTTTTCCTATTTCCAGGATACCAGATATCCAACTCGGGGTTCAGTAGGCTTGGATTTTAGAATTTTGGCGAAAAATCCGGACTCACTCGAATTCGGGTTGTTTCATTTGGTATCAGAGCTTAGGTTAGTAGATCCTAAGTAAATTAGGAAATATGAGTGAACGTATTTGTATTTTTGAATAAATATAAATATATTATGTACTAAAATCCAAATAGTTTCCAAATATAGATTTTAACATATGGAAAAAATTTAGAAGTATAATTGTGCATAGTTTGCTAGTTGGGTTTGGGATGACCCAAGGATGTTGAGCCCTATTATATTGCCGATTTATAGTGTACCATAGGCTATGTTTTGAGAGAAGATTGGTATCCATATGTTATAGGAAGTCTGAAAGTTCCCTAGGGACAGTAGGGAGAGTATTTTTATTTTTGAAGGAATAAGAGATTTTAGTAAGAAATTGAGATTTCCAAGGTTTAGGAAGGGTATTCCTAGGGTAGTAAGAAGAAAATCCACTTTATGTCTAGCCCAATAAAATGAAACTTTTGGAATTGAAAAGTTGAAAAATATAATTGTTAATATGTTTGAGGAAGTAAATATTGGGTATTTGAAAGAAAAAAAGTGGTATGAAATTTAAATTTTATATGATGTAAACTTTGTTAAAAGTGAAATTCTTTTTTGAAGAATTATAGACAATGTATAGCTCGCTAGTTTATTTGTAGGTAAACAAAGATTTTAAATATAAAAACCTTGAGGGTGTTAAGTATCAAAAACGTAGGTTATAATAATTATTGTTGTAATAGATATTTTTGTGAAAAATAAAGAAAGCATAGACTATGACACTATTGTTACAGTAGGTGATTCCCAAAGGAAATGTTTTTTCATAGCATATGAGATTTATTAATATTTATTTTAATTGAATCCATATACTAGTATTTTTGGGTTGTAGTAACAGTGTTTTACGCAACATCTGTTTTGGCCCAAATAAAAATGTATTTTGAAAATAATTTCTATGTTTAGAAATAAAGTGGTTTGTAAGTGCACTTATTATTTAAATGAGTATATGGAAATGTTTTCTAGTTATGAAAATATTAAAACAGTTTTGAAAATGAGTTCTTCTGAAAAAAAAGAAGATGTAAGTTAAATATTAGGAAATTAATAAATTTTGTAGGAAATGTCTATTGTAAGTGAATATAGATTATACATACTTTAATCTATTGGAATAAAATGAATTATGATATAATTTTCTATGAAACCAAATCCTAAATAAAGATGTTTTGTGTAAGTTATAAGGAATACGTGAAAGAGATGTACAAGGTATGGAAAGCACCATATTTTGTATAGCTTATTTCGATAAAATATAAAATAAGTTTCTTGTAATTTCACATAAACATGAAATCCTCTTTTAAAGGATTCATAGAAGGTTTTAGCATTAATGGTTTCTCATAAGAGAAAGTAGTTCCAATACATTAAGGTATAAAACCATTAGGAGTAATAAGAAGTGTAATAATTAGAGACATTGTTAGTTAAGAGGGATATTATAGAAAGCCTTAGTAGGAAAGCTAAGCAATGGAAATTTCATACTTTTCCATTGATTATGCGCATTGGTTGCTTGCCTTTGTAGAAAGTGCCCATTTGTAGTAAGTTAGAAACTCCTCTAAAGTTAGGTAATTGCAAGAGTAAGAAAGTTAATGGATTTTTGATAAAATAGTTGTTCTTATTGTTATCCCGCCTTTTGGCAAGGCCGTGACACCAAAAAGTTGACTGGAAAACTAAAGACAATTCGTCGTAAAAGTTTGTTATACACTGTTTCACCATGGATATCGATGAATTTTGTCCGAGCCCGGATCAGGCTACAATTGATAGGACACGGCAAGCAAAGTCCTGAAAGCCAGCACTCCAAATTTCAAGTCAATCCGAGTTCGTGTGCTCAAGTTATGATCGATGCAAATTGAAGGAGATAACTCCATTTTCGTATCCATCTATGGGCCTCATTTCGTATCCATCGATTTCGTATCGATCAGAGCAGCATCTCATTCGAATCCATCCGTTCGTATCCATCAATAGAGTTTGTTTCGTATCGGTTGGAATAGCCAGGTCTTCGTATCGATGAGCTTAGTGTCGATCAAACTTCGGCCAGAGAGACTTATTCGAATCCATCGGCATGGCTCCTTGTTCGAAACCATCAGTAAGTAGTCCACTTCGTAACGATCACTTAACGTCAACTTCGCATCCATTAGAGATTCGTTGCTTCGTATCCATCATGGGACCATGTTCGAATCCATGAGCAGAGGCTTGTTCGTATCCATCAGGTCAACGAGCATGGGTGACGTGTTATTCTTCGATACGAGCAAGGCGAAATTCATGGAGTCAACACGGTCATCTCGGAGTAAAGAATGGATCGATGCGAGGTATGCACGCCACATCACCGCGAGAGCACGTGAGGTGATCGATTCGAAAGCATCGATTCGAATTAGTCGATTCGAACCAGACAGCATGCCGAAGGATCCCATTTCGTATCGACGATATCTCCCAAACCACTGGTCCAAATGCTACGAAATTTTCACAGAAGCTTGCGCACAAGGTAAAGAATGTTCCTGCCAAGTTTCAACTCGATTGGACTAATTCTTGATGGATATGAAATCCATTCGTATCAATCACAGATCGAGTCGAAACTTGATGGGACCGGTCGCGTGGGCCCACTCATGTGCCAGAAGAAGTCTCCCGAAGTTTGAGCGCGATCTCAGCCTCCTACGCCTATAAATAGCCCCCCTGAAGCCTACAGAAAAGGGATCTTTTTGCGATTCAACGTCCAGACTCTGCCGGATTCAATTATACATCTTATGATCACTGTTGTATTCGAATTTCAGAGCTATCATCAATTATAATATGCTGTAACAGATTGAAGTTATCAAGTGAATCAATAAAATCATAATCTTCAAAGTGGACGTAGGCAAGATCGCCGAACCACTATAAAATCTGTGTTGTTTACTGCTATTCCTTTCAAGTTTCTGAGTGTTCTTCATTTTTATTTCTCTACATATCTGTTATCTGTGAATTGTGATTGCGAACTGGTGCTTTCAACGACTATTGGGTGTTTGTGACCAATTTTGGTGCAAACACTTATCTACTCCAGTTTTTGTAAATTTGAAAATCTATGAAAGGAAGATGTTTTGAAAACATGTGAGGACATTTTTGGAATTCAAAAAAATGTGTTTTAAGGACAAGCAAGGCATGTTTTAAAGAAAAATGGTTTGGTGAAAAAGTAAATAAGTTTTTGGAAGAGAAAAACTTAGTAAACAGTTAAATTTAAATATCCAAAATCTTTTTTTTAGGAAAACTGTAAAGGTCTTTAAAAGGAAAAGAGGAATAAGTTTTGAACTTAGAATTTGTAAGTTTTCCCCTCTAGGTTTGGGAAATAATTTAAATTTAAAGAGCTGTAAAGATGCAAGTCTAGAAAGATAAAATGTTAAGTAACCAAGTACCTTTGAATTTAATAGAAACTTCAAAGTAACACTTTTAAAGGCTAGAATTTTGGGATTTGATGTTTCAAAAAAATTTAGAAGCTTTAATTTTGAAATGAAATGATAAATACCAAACCAAATTTTTAAATATGGAGTAGATAGGAATCATTTCCTAGGTGTGACAGGAAAAGTGTAAGGCTATAGCAGTGATTACTTTTATAGTAATAATAAAAGTTCTCGTAAAGTGTATGAGACACTAGTGAGAACCTACGAATGTTGCTTCATGTATGTAGACTATAGAGGAATAGTGAAGTGATATTAGTAAGATAGTAAGACACACGTGGTTGGGATAGGTAGACCTTAGTTGGGGAAAATGAAAGGTTAAGGTAAAGATAAATTTTCCCCAAGCTTAGTTGCCTTTTTAAGATAGAGACTGCATAGATTGAAATCCTTATTCGTTGCAGTAAATGAGACTTGGTTATTCCTTTTTGAGTATGGAATGGAAGAGATGAATAGATCTTATTCATCATGAGTAATACATCATAAGTTAGTAACGAGAATAGGTGGCAGGAGGAGCATATGAGTTACTTGGATTCCAAGAGTAGGACCTTTCTATGTTAGAGTGGACATGGCCTTAGGCCACCTACCCTTGGAGGATAGCTATGTTTAGCTGCTATATTAAAAGAAAAGTAAAAGCAGATAAAAGCAACTAAAATAAAAACAGTAAAATTCTAAAGAAAGTGATAGAAACGTCAATAGAAAAATTTGAAAAGAAATTTTTTCTTATGTGAATTGTGCTTGGGAAAGCAAATAGAGATTTTTATAGAATAGTGGCATAAGTTCCAAGTACAAAGAAAGAGGTGCGCAAAAGTAAAACGGAGAAATGTGAGGTTTTTCCTTTTTCTACCTTCTTTCTAACATCAGAAATCGAGTTTGGAAAATTAGATTTTTCTGAAATTCGAATATTAAAAGTTGTGTGGTAGGATTTGGATGAAAAATTCATTGAACTATGCCCCTATTCAGTAGGAGTGTGGGAAAAATTGGATGAAAATGTTTTGAGTTTTCAAAAGATTGCATTCATATAAAAATTGCAAGTATATTTAGGATGTGTGCATCATACTTTAAAAAGGAGTTTTTAAAGAAGAAATGCATTCATATAGGAGGTACCGCTTAAAAATTCATGTACATGCATATATTTTATGTTGAATGACACTTTGCACAAGAACTTGGATGGTAGCAAAATTGGATGTACACAAAATGGATGTGATTGATGCGAGGAGTTACATAGTTTTACCATTGTCGAATTTCGGGGACGAAATTTCCTAAAGGGTGGGATAATGTAACACCCCGCATTTTTAGATAATTGAATAATCAAATAACGATGAATAGTAAAAATAAGCATTTTTGGAATTTTCAGAATATGGCCTCGAAACTTATACCATTGTGTTCGTGGCAATTTTTTGATCAATTTCCATATATAACTTGTCGAAATCCGAGTTGATATGAAGAAGTTACGAGAAGAACGAGAAATCAGAAAAAAAATAATTAATAAAACGAAAAAAAATATAATAATGAGACCCTACAGGTCGACCCATAGGTCGACCAGCAAAGCACAAGGGTCGACCCTAAGGTCGACCCGCAAAAAACATAGGTCGACCCGCGTTTACACTGGACATTAAATCGTCCAAGGACGTGCCGAACTTATATAATTCGATTTTTATGCGATCTCAAGCGTTGTTTTCTGGATCCAACGATCCGCAGTGAGCCTATGACATGGTTGCACCAAATTCAATCCAAAAATCCGACGGTTCGAGATCCCCAAACACCACTATAAATAGGACCCTAGGCCTAGCTATTTTCTCACAATCAGATTTTCTCCCAATTGGGTTCATTGCCTGAGGCTGAACCCTAAATGGAAAATATTTCTAGGGAGAAGATCTTCTTAATAAAAATATTAGATCCCTTAGAAGGGGATCCAGGAAGGACATGGAGCAAAGCTAGGGATGACAGGTGAGTGGATTTAAATTATATCTCTTTTATGTTTATGATATATTATCGTTAGATTCCCGTTAAATATTTAATTCAGCATTTATTTCAGTAATTAGTCTACTAATTAGTTATGTTGAAACTGCAAATTTTATAAGAGAAGTGTGCTTATATTTAAATGTTATTTATGTGGAAAAAAGAAAGGAATCCAATTAAATATAAGTAATATTAGGCTTAAATGTTGTAAAGAAAGGCATAAGCCTAAAAGTGAGAAATTTACAGTAAATTATAAAATGAATTAAAAAATGGAAAATCTAATAACTTGATTTGGAAGTTTAGTGATAGATTAGTTGGTTGGTTTAGAAAAGGAAATTCATTTCCATGGTTTAATATTAGAATTAAAACAAACGTAATTGCAAGAATAAAAGCAAGGAAAGTGGAATTAGTGCAAAATAGAGACATTACTATATTTTGCATTACCCAACAATTAAAGAAACAATAAAAGAAATATCTTGCAGTTACGAGTTATTGTTTATAGCATTATTTAGTATTAAAAAATGGAAATGGATTTTTAGCACAGTTTTTGCAACCAACCAAATAGAATAGAACTACTTCCTAGAATAAAAGAGAACAACGTGAAGCGTTAAAGAAATAAAAGAAGAGGAAATAATCAAGTTAATTATTTGACAAGACTAGAAACAATAAACAGAAAATGTGACTAAATCTGCATTTATTGCGCAGATAATAGAGTAAAGAAGTAAAGCAGTTATTATGATAAGTAATTTGTGGCAGTTAGATGTAGTCCCGAGCTAAGACTGTCATATAATATAAGAGAACTAAAGAGAATTTAGTATCATAATAAAAGAAGACAAACTAGAATAGAAAAGAGACACTTGCAATTACATTTATAAAATGTAGGTTATAAAAGAAAGAAAAGAATATAAAAGTAAAAAATTCCGAGTATAATTGTAACACGAAGGTTATAATTAAAAAGAAAGAAATAGAAGAGGCTTATTTTATCAAACTTAGATCTTGGATTAAGTTAGTAAGCAAAATAATAGAAGTGGTCTGTACCGGCAACATTCCTTATCAGATCTAGGACTGATGGTCTCACACATAGGTGTGGCTGGGCTTGCTGATTAGGGTAAATAAGTAGCGAACAGAATAAGAAAAGTAAACTAAACGCATAGTAAAAGATTAGACGTAGGGTCTAATAAAATTGTAAGGTGCGTTTGGAGCAGCCCGAAAGAGAATCTAGATAAAGAGCCTAACGAAGCAGTTCATCGCAGATTTTAGTACCGAAAGAGCACATCCAACTTAGTTAGATCGGGCTGGAAGGAAGTACGAGACTTCAACATGACATGAGGATACTCTAGGATGGCCCTCTGGGATAGGCCTAACGAAGCTGCACCCCCGGAGGCAGGTCTGTAGGTGTTCCATCAAGAGAGTATGCCTTGACTACTTTTGCATTGCAGGCTTAACGAAGCAGACCTTTGTAGGCAGTCAGAAGGTTGATGATGGAGTAGGATATTCGTATGACACCGTACTCTAAGTTGCGAGTAGGTTATAGTGGGAAGGACCCAAAAGGATAGTCGCATGCGGAGATCAAGCCATCATCAGTCAGAGCGAGTTCGGGAAAGACTGGAGTTAAACCAAGAGGCCAATGATTCTTTCACTATCGAGACATTGGATGAGGGGCACAACAAATTGGATGTTTAGATTGTAAAGACCCGCAAATCCGTCTTCTGAAAACTCGACACCGATACGTCCACTATACCAAATGTCGAAAAATCGAATGGCGGAAACGCGAAACTTTAGGGTTAAAAGAAGAGGTAGAAGAAAAGATAGAAGAAAAAGAAAGAACAGAAACAGAATCAGAAACAATTATCAGAATCTCACATTTCACAGCGGAATAATATACAATAGATAAATCAATAATCTTTAAAACAAAAGACTATATCAGTTTATACATACATCAATCATCAGAGTTTACAACAATGGACAGTTATATAAACTTGTCCTCATACAGAATACACAGCGGAATAAATAACAAGTACGATAGTACGCTTCGCCATCCAACTCATCTCCAAAGCTCCAGAATATCCAGAATATCCTGATAAAATAACTCTAGGCTGCCCGTGTGGAAAATTATGGGCACCCAGAGTTTAGAAAGGGAACAATAAACTCCAGGTCAGTCATGGTGACTGGTGTGAGATCGTAAAACAGTTATTTTCGCAAAGAAAATAAAACAACTTTGCAATGCTTTTGGAAAATGAAACTACCATAAGGCCTCCCGCCACACACACAATGCAAACGCAGAATTGGAGGAGATTTCCCCTTATGATAGTCAAAAATGCTTACTGCGCAAAAACAGTTGATATTATTATTAATGTCTAGTGTGGAAAACATTTCGAAAATATAATATCAATCTTAGCCAACATACAACAATTGTTGTATGTCTACTATAGCTACTACGTTCAATAGCAGGTTACCGCCACCTTCCATAGCAGGTAATACAATTAAAAACCGTACAGGGTTCGTATTGTTTCTTTGGATTTCCAACAAATGATCAGGCTAAGGAACTTCCTTACCGAAATAGAAACGCCTCTGGAAAGACGCCCCGGATCCTAACCGGATCTCTGCAAACAAAAGGCCGACGCTACCTCACGCTCTAACCGAGCTGTAACTAGGTAACTAACACACGAGCTATGCCATCCCCCGGTTGTTACCGACCTTTATCCGAGGATCCTCAATCGAAACGCAACAGCCACAAAATATAATCCACATAGGTAAAATATCTGGGCTCCATACCATGATATCACCTTTTATCCAGAAGGAAATGGCATACCCTAGGGGCGCTACCCCTACAAACCTTTGCCGCAACATTCCTGTTTCGACCATTACCGGGTTGTGAGGCTCGACGAAGTCGCGTCCACAAAGCTACGCTTTTTCACAAAGCCACGCTTTTTCACAAAGCCACGCTTTGATCAACCAATGATCATCAGCACTTCGTGTGCCACATTACCAATTTGGGAATGTATCACTAGTAACCATCAACTACATAACCTCTGAGCTCGTACGTCTCAGAGAAGGGTGTTAAGCTAAGAGAATAAATTCTCCGCCACCAACAGAAATGTATTTGATAGAAACCAGCTTTACATCTCAAGGTGTAACGTCAGACACACATCCATACAAGTCCGTTCCGGGATCGAACGGAACCGAAGGCACTTCCAAGAAGCCCTTGCAATCCGGATATTCACTAATCACGTCCGGACTTCCCATCACAAAAAGAGTGATATAAATCTCTATACCGGAGCAACTCGGTGCAGAGACATTCGACAGGTTGTCCTTTCATTTTCACAAATATCCGGTCTTCACACCGGTCTTCAAATGCTATCCATTCGCGACGTACCACTATTCGGAATGGGTTATATGACACAAAGGTCCTCTCCCGGCTTAACCGAATAATGAGCGTTTGTTTTAAAAACAAATCAAGTGTCATTTCAAAGGCAAATATTGATAGTTGGTTCTTTAACTATCAATAACATTCATAACAAACATCCAATTTAAATAATTTTTCCCAAATTATTAAATTTCAAATCTTTTCACAAGATATACATATTTCCACACTTCACATTTGAAAATCAATTTCAAATCGTATTTCGCACTTCACATTTGAAAATCAATTTCAAATCGTATTTCGCACTTCACATTTGAAAATTCAATTTCAAATCACATTTCATACTTCACGTTTGAAAATTAATTTCAAATCATATTATGGTCCATTTAAACCAATTTGATAAATCCTTATTGATTTATTTCAAATTTACATTTCAAATTTGTAAATTTATTTCCACACTTCATCACTTTGAAAATCCGATTTCAAACCATATCTTCCACACTTTAAAAATAAATCAATATTTATTTTTAAAACAAATTTCCCTTTCCTTTACAACTTCTATTCGGAATTTACATTCCCAAAAATCCACTTTTACACGATTTCCAAATCGTTTTCCAAATGTTCATTTTCAACCCCGAATCAACTTTCCAATTGATTTCTAAATTTTATTTCAAATTCCAAATCGAATTTTCAAATTGATTTCTGAATTTACTTCAACACCGAATCACATTTCAAATTGATTCTAACTTTAATCCCAAAGACTAAATCGATTTCCAAATTTATTTTTCAACACAAAAATAAATTTTTCATTCAACATTAAATAAGTTTTCATATGGATTCCTCGAAGATTTATTTTAAATACCCAATCAATTATCACTTTGATTTCAAACAAATTTATCTTCTTTTAAATAAATTCTTTTATTCTTCCACACCATCTAAAATTCAATTTTAATTTCAGAAATCCAATTTCATTTATTTCTGGTATCCAACGATACCAAAAATACATTCGGCTAAATTTTAGCTCTCAATACATTCAATCACAGATATAATCATATGCAGATTATAAATAATCAATCAAACAACATATGAAATCAATTCAAATGTTTTGAGGAATCCTGTTGGATCCCTCCAACCTGTTTCCCTGCATTCACAGATGTTAGCACAATACCAATTCCACTTCGAGGTGGAATATCGCGGTATATGGGTTTTTATAAAAATCCGCTTACTAACGGCGCAATAGGGTCTCATCCGCTATATGAGGCGGGAAATCATCAATCCAATATATACATATGCCAATATGTATATATTGCTATATATATAGATATATCCTATCATATCTAATATCACATCCAAACAGTCAATCATCAATCAATAACTGTAAAAGAAAATCCACTTTCATTTTGAGTGAGAAAAATCTCACCTTTGCCTATGCATGCAAATTCATTTTCATTCCGGCTTGATTCTCGATTTATTGACCTTGTAAACAATGTATACAATTTATTAATATTCGAGATAAATTGAATAAGTCAAGTTGCCATTTTATCATTTTAAATCAATTAATTACTTCAATTTTTTTCTTCTTCTGAAACTGCTTATAAAATAATCTATATAGATATTATAGAAACCAAATTTCAACTGTTTATAATTCAATATCCCTTTAAACGAAAATATATTTTTGTTCATCTATATATGTTTTTAAATGAAGCCATATACATATATATATATATATATAACCTGCATTAAAATACTTCACTGTATTTTTATTTTAGAACACATTTTATAACTATTTATTCCATAAGTATACGCTTATCTACACATAACTTCTCTGTTTTCCTGTATACATTTTTAATAAAATAGGTATGTATTTATATATCAAAATAAAACTGCAAATATATATATCATGATTTACGTGAATACCTCGCTGCCAAGACTCCTCAACCATCGCGACCTTCCAGAAGTCGAGACTCCGACCAACCCCCTGCCTCGCTTAAGTCTTCCAAAGCCATGAAACCACGCTGTCCCCATAGCTCGCAATCCCCACATCGCAGATTTGCCACACATCGACATCGCCATCCCCTCTTCGAACGCGCTACCCTAATCGACCGAACACCCCTCATGATCGAGATGCTCAGTCCCCATCGCCACGAACGACTACGCGATACGTTCGATTCCCCCTTCGCCTTGCCCACGCCTGCGCACGCGCGCTGCTCGCGGCCATGCCGACATCCTCTCATCGATCAAACATCCTGACGCCAGCTCTAAAGCACTACCATCGCGAGTTCTTCCTCGCTTGAACCTTAAAATCACGAGCCCCAGTTCAAGCCTCGCAAATCGATCGACGCCCTAACTATTTGAAGTGAAATCGAATTCGATTTCCACACGAGTATGGAAACGCGATGATTTTATTTGGGAAGAGGCTTCACTATTCGATTGGCTTTGGGGTTTTTTTTTTCACGGTTGAAAATAATAAAGAAGGGAATTTTTCTTCGATTTTTAAAGTGAAGAGAGCTCGGCCATTTATATTGTTTTGAACGAGATTTTGTTTTTCTTTCGTTTGAAATGGTTTAACTGAGGAACAAGAGGAAGGTTGCGTGAAAAGAAATAGGGGACAGGAGTACGTGATTTAGCAGAGGGTAGGTCGGCATTGAAGTGAAATAAAACCAGGAATCCCTGCTGTGTTGACTAATTTCAAATTTAAATTTAATTTTTTAAATTGAATTCAATTTAAATCTCAACGCGTTTACTTACCGTGTGCTCACACGACAACTCCGATTAATACGAAATTTGAAATCCGACAATAATTCAATATTACGGACCCAATGGAACTGGTTTCGTCGAATTCCGAGACTGTGCCTCGGAACGCTATTTTTAAATATCGGTTCGAACGATTAAATTCAAAACTGAACAAAACAGTTTCAATTTCAATTCTGACGCTTCCATTATCTTCAGTATTATCAATATAAATTTTCTAAGCCTTCAGATTATTTTTAATCAGCTTAAAATCGAAGATTCAAATTTTTACCCAGTTTCAATAATTAAATTCAACAATTTAATCGCTAAATTCATTCTGATATTCGAATTTCAAATTAAATTACCATTCGAATATTTAAACTCAATTAAATATTCATATTTTAAATGTCAAAAATTCAGGGTCGTTACAATCTTCCCCCCTTAAAAGAATTTCGTCCCGAAATTACAAGTTAGGAAAAATGGTCCTTAACTCGTCTACTATTTTCCACAATCTAAATAGTTTTATCAACTTACTAACCTAAATCTTTTTATTAACAACCCACTATTGCTTCAACTAACTTTCCAAACTCCTCAATGAGTTTCAAACAACATTGTTTACTCTTTATTCAAATTTAGATTTAAATTCAAATTTTAAATTATCCAAAATTTCTTAAAATTTTTCTAACACTCGAAATTTTCGAAAAATTTCGCCAGCGTCTCCTTTGCGCGGCTAACACGGCACGACTACAAAACGTCCCTACGGACTCTCAGATCTCAAAAGAAAACAAAATGCCAAGTGGCAGAATCAGAATCTCATCAAATTTCATACTGAAATTTAAATACATACCTTTTGGTCGAGCAAATTCAAATTTATTTTTGAAATCAAAATTCCAATTCCTGTATACACCTGTATATATCCTACTAGCCATAATATCTAGTTACAATATTCAAACCATTTTGCAAATTCCATTACACAATTTTCAATGTATGCTTCTTATACATTTTTACTTCACTATTGAAGTTACATCCATTATCATTCAATTGACAATTTCAATTCTATTTGGAATTCATTTTATCTTCAGATTTTCATTCAGATTTTCATTTCGAATTTTACTTGAATTCGATTCACCTTCTTATTTCGAATATTGAGCTTCATTCACTTTTATCTCAATTTCCAATTTGAAATCACTTAAAAGTCCTTTTAAAAATGGATATGGAAAGCACGTTCCCCCATGGATTACAGTTTACCCGGCGGTTACGCTACTATCCCAGTAGAATCGCTCGTAATCTGTAGATTTCTCATCTCTTAAATTTCGCCATGGTTGTTGACATAGATCGTAGTTCACACGGCGGTTACACCACTATCTCAGTGGAATCGCTTGTAACCATAGGCATCTCGCCCCTCGAATTTCGCTAGCATACGTCGTGATCAATCAATATGATCCCATCACGATCAAACGGATACTCATACTGAGTTCCAACACCTTCACCATTTTTTTCAATGGAAGGTACTTTTTCATATCCTTAGTTTGGAAAACATATGTCATATATGTATAGTACTTCATTTCCAATTGATTCCATTCAATTTTAATTGGCATTTCATATTCACATTCACCAACTTAGAATATTTTCAATATCAAATTTACTTAAGAATTTCACACTTATTTCTTAAGTTCAATACAAGTATTTTCCATACTTTTGATATTAATTTTCAATTACCCCTTATATTTAAACTGGATTACCAATTCCATAAAAATCCAATCAATATTTCATTTATAATTATTGAATTCAATTCGTTTCGAACCTTATTCATTTAGTCAATCTTCAATTAGCTTCACTTACTAATCCTAGTTTAATACATCACTTCGTTTTCCACAAATCAAATTCAATTCCAGTTCTATTTACTTACAAATTCAAAATGAATTTTAACACTCAATTTCATTTTCTTGCACTTGCAGTTGCAAATTTATTTATTCATTCACATATTCATTCATTTTCAATTTGAATCCTATTCCAATCAGATTTCAAATAATTTATAAGTTATCAAACTTATTTACATTCCATTAATGAATTTATTTTCAAATATTCTTTCTGAAATTGTATTTCAATTTGTAAATTACCTTTACAATTCACATTTCCAAATCGCATTTGTATATGGATTTATTTCCTTATCTTTCAATTCATATTTATAAATTTCATTTGTCAAATGAATTTATCTCCAAATCTTTGGTTATTATTTGAATTTCTTATTCCATTCCATAACAATGGTAATATCATCTTTTCCTAACAACCAAGCATCCATATATAATAATAATTCATAGAAAATCATTTCTTTTCTATACAAAAATAGTTTTGGGCAAAATTATTTCATTTACCCTATTTAAAACAACACTGTGTCGGTTTATCTTGTTTAAGAGTTTAGAAACCCCTATCGATTACAGTTGGCCACCCTGCATCGACCAGAATCTATAAACAATCAACCGATAAGTCAACACAATACAAAACAAATTTTGTATTCACTAACAAATACGCGCTCATATCTATTATTACACTCACACTCATTCTAGAGTACTACTGACTCTATCTCTAATGAGTAACACCCAACAGAGCAGGGTTGTCGCTTAACCGGATGCTCTGATACCACTTGTAAAGACCCGCAAATCCGTCTTTCGAAAACTCGACACCGATACGTCCACTGTACCAAATGTCGAAAAATCGAATGGCGGAAACGCGAAACTTTAGGGTTAAAAGAAGAGGTAGAAGAAAAGATAGAAGAAAAAGAAAGAACAGAAACAGAATCAGAAACAATTATCAGAATCTCACATTTCGCAGCGGAATAATATACAATAGATAAATCAATAATCTTTAAAACAAAAGACTATATCAGTTTATACATACATCAATCATCAGAGTTTACAACAATGGACAGTTATATAAACTTGTCCTCATACAGAATACACAGCGGAATAAATAACAAGTACGATAGTACGCTTCGCCATCCAACTCATCTCCAAAGCTCCAGAATATCCAGAATATCCTGATAAAATAACTCTAGGCTGCCCGTGTGGAAAATTATGGGCACCCAGAGTTTAGAAAGGGAACAATAAACTCCAGGTCAGTCATGGTGACTGGTGTGAGATCGTAAAACAGTTATTTTCGCAAAGAAAATAAAACAACTTCGCAATGCTTTTGGAAAATGAAACTACCATAAGGCCTCCCGCCACACACACAATGCAAACACAGAATTGGAGGAGATTTCCCCTTATGATAGTCAAAAATGCTTACTGCGCAAAAACAGTTGATATTATTATTAATGTCTAGTGTGGAAAACATTTCGAAAATATAATATCAATCTTAGCCAACATACAACAATTGTTGTATGTCTACTATAGCTACTACGTTCAATAGCAGGTTATCGCCACCTTCCATAGCAGGTAATACAATTAAAAACCGTACAGGGTTCGTATTGTTTCTTTGGATTTCCAACAAATGATCAGGCTAAGGAACTTCCTTACCGAAATAGAAACGCCTCTGGAAAGACGCCCCGGATCCTAACTGGATCTCTGCAAACAAAAGGCCGACGCTACCTCACGCTCTAACCGAGCTGTAACTAGGTAACTAACTGTGATATCCCGGAAATTTGGCAATATCAATTTAATAATCTTTATTAATAATTAAATTGATTAGTTGATTTATTTTATAAATTGACAAGTTTAATTCATTTTAAAAGGTTAATAATAATAATAAATATTGTATTTATTACTAAATCTTAACCATTAGACCTTAATTAAATTAAAAATATAAGATTTAGAAATCAATAAATTATTAAACACATTTTAAATTGAACCTTTAAATCTTTAAAACTTATTCTATTTTAAAACTTTCATATTTTAAAATATAAAAACTTGTTTGAAACTTAACTTGAAACAAATTTAGTTTAGTATAATTACTCGATGAAGTGATTAAGGAATAATTACTGAATGTAATTAAGTAAAAGGAAAGTTATTTAATAAAATAATTAGAGGATAATTATTTTATGAAAATAATTAAATAAGAAGTGATTAAGGATAATTACCTAGTGTTATTAATTAAATAATTTATTTAATTAAAGGATTAAGGATAATTAATAAGGTAATTAATTATTTGTTAAGGTAATTAATTAAAAGTAATTAATTAAGGAAGATAATTAGTTAGAGTTAATTACTGGTTAAGTTTAATCAAAGGTGATTAATAAATTATGGTTTAATTAAAGGTTAATTACTTAATGTAACTAAAAAAATAATTAAAGGTGTAATTAGGGATCATTAGTTTATAATTAATGATGTGATTAAGAGTTGATTAATTAAGATTAATTAATCAAATAATAACTAATTAATTGTAATTAGTTAAGGATTAAAGAAATTGATTATAATTAATTAATTAATGAAGTAATTAAAGGTTAATTACTGTATTAATTAAGGATAATTAATTTGTGAAATTAATTAAAGATAATTACTTAAATGTAATTAAAGAATGATTAATCAAGGTGATTAATTAAAGTGGATAATTAGAGAAAGATTAATTAATTTATTTGTAATTAATTAATGATTATATAAGTAAGATTTATAATGAAGTAATTAATTTAATTTACTTTAAATTAATTAAGAGATGAAGTAATTAATTTAATTCACTTTAAATTAATTAAAGATAGAGATAGTTAATTTAATTCATTTTAAATTAATTATGTTATGATTAAGTAAATCATTGCTTATATAAGAATGGATGACATTGATTTGTCTTGAATGGATGTAATCTCAGTAATGAGATAAGATGATATGTGGTATGAATGCTTGGTTGCATTATGATGGTAATATAGATTAACTATTGTGATGTTGATATGGATTACCTATTTGGTTATGAATCATCTGTTTAAATGATAATGTGATTATCAATTGTGACTTGTGAATTATCTATCTGTATAGATAAGTTAAATTGTTTAAACCTTTAAACAACTTAGCCTTAAAAGATACGTTTTGGATTTCGATGAGACCGGGATCGGGTTTCCGTATACCGGTATTTCAGGTCTGGAGACCCGAATACCACATCGATCCAAATTTACGATAGGTCGTGAATCAAGTGAAGATGAAGATTTAGAGTGCAAGGGTTATTGTCGTTAACTCTGAGGGTGATTCCAAAACGAGTGTAACGAGATAATGCCTTCGGTTTCGTTCGAACCCGGAACAAACTTATATGGATTGAATGCTTTCAGCACATCGTCAGGCGGACGATGAGCATTCTAAGTGATATGTTCTGATTAAAGGTAATCGTAACCTCAAGCCTCATCAACCGGGAATGGCTAAAACAGGGGAGGTGCAGCAAGGCTTCGTGGGTAGCACCCACTGAGAGCAAGATAGATCCCTGTCTAGAGGTCCCTTTTCTTTTATTCGGCTTAGTGTGTGGTTGGTCGCGCCAACCACGGGATTGTCTTGTTCGGGATTATCCAGTAAGGGATGGTTCCGGCTTTGTGTTGCAGGGGAGCGGGCGTACTCCTCGATACGGTGATCTAGGCCACGTACTGTGACGGGCGGTACCCCAGTAGCCCTGCCATTGTATGGAATCCAAACTCCAATAAGTGCCGTACGTATTAGTTGTGCCCAACTATGTTGGAATGTGAGATGTAAGCATTTCAGCTATTTCTGTATTTTACTTGAAAACCCTAGACCCTATTATAATACAATCGGATTTCCTATCAAATGTTTTAGTTAGCGTAAGGTAAAAACTTACCCATGTTTATTTGTGGGGAGTCTTACGTGATACTTTTGTTTTCAAAGGTTTTCAAAGTTAAGCAATCTAACCGTTTACTCACACCAGACCCATGTCTGACCCAAGTGTTTATTTTTTGTTTTATTAAACTCTTGGGTACTCAAATTTTTACGAGTAGCCAAGGGATTCAGGTTTAGCTTTGACGAATTGTGGAGGAGCAATGGAGCAGGAGGCTTCAGCGTTGTAGATATATATAGTAGTTCCGCTGTGTCTGTATCTCTGTAGTGTATTGAGTTGTAATGTCTAGACAGATGTTTATAACTGTCTAGTAAGTGATGTATATACTGTGTAACTCTGTAAAGTGTTGTAGACTATGTAATAGTTTATGTTATTAATATAATTTATTCGTTCCGCTGTGAGATCGTTGTTGTTGTTTCTTTCTTTCTTCTTTTCTTTTCTATTTTCTACCCCTTTCTTTCTTCATAATGATGCGACTTTCTGGGCATAGAAAGTCGGGTCGTTACACTAACACACGAGCTATGCCATCCCCCGGTCGTTACCGACCTTTATCCGAGGATCCTCAATCGAAACGCAACAGCCACAAAATATAATCCACATAGGTAAAATATCTGGGCTCCATACCATGATATCACCTTTTATCCAGAAGGAAATGGCATACCCTAGGGGCGCTACCCCTACAAACCTTTGCCGCAACATTCCTGTTTCGACCATTACCGGGTTGTGAGGCTCGACGAAGTCGCGTCCACAAAGCTACGCTTTTTCACAAAGCCATGCTTTTTCACAAAGCCACGCTTTGATCAACCAATGATCATCAGCACTTCGTGTGCCACATTACCAATTTGGGAATGTATCACTAGTAACCATCAACTACATAACCTCTGAGCTCGTACGTCTCAGAGAAGGGTGTTAAGCTAAGAGAATAAATTCTCCGCCACCAACAGAAATGTATTTGATAGAAACCAGCTTTACATCTCAAGGTGTAACGTCAGACACACATCCATACAAGTCCGTTCCGGGATCGAACGGAACCGAAGGCACTTCCAAGAAGCCCTTGCAATCCGGATATTCACTAATCACGTCCGGACTTCCCGTCACAAAAAGAGTGATATAAATCTCTATACCGGAGCAACTCGGTGCAGAGACATTCGACAGGTTGTCCTTTTATTTTCACAAATATCCGGTCTTCACACCGGTCTTCAAATGCTATCCATTCGCGACGTACCACTATTCGGAATGGGTTATATGACGCAAAGGTCCTCTCCCGGCTTAACCGAATAATGAGCGTTTGTTTTAAAAACAAATCAAGTGTCATTTCAAAGGCAAATATTGATAGTTGGTTCTTTAACTATCAATAACATTCATAACAAACATCCAATTTAAATAATTTTTCCCAAATTATTAAATTTCAAATCTTTTCACAAGATATACATATTTCCACACTTCACATTTGAAAATCAATTTCAAATCGTATTTCGCACTTCACATTTGAAAATCAATTTCAAATCGTATTTCGCACTTCACATTTGAAAATTCAATTTCAAATCACATTTCATACTTCACGTTTGAAAATTAATTTCAAATCATATTATGGTCCATTTAAACCAATTTGATAAATCCTTATTGATTTATTTCAAATTTACATTTCAAATTTGTAAATTTATTTCCACACTTCATCACTTTGAAAATCCGATTTCAAACCATATCTTCCACACTTTAAAAATAAATCAATATTTATTTTTAAAACAAATTTCCCTTTCCTTTACAACTTCTATTCGGAATTTACATTCCCAAAAATCCACTTTTACACGATTTCCAAATCGTTTTCCAAATGTTCATTTTCAACCCCGAATCAACTTTCCAATTGATTTCTAAATTTTATTTCAAATTCCAAATCGAATTTTCAAATTGATTTCTGAATTTACTTCAACACCGAATCACATTTCAAATTGATTCTAACTTTAATCCCAAAGACTAAATCGATTTCCAAATTTATTTTTCAACACAAAAATAAATTTTTCATTCAACATTAAATAAGTTTTCATATGGATTCCTCAAAGATTTATTTTAAATACCCAATCAATTATCACTTTGATTTCAAACAAATTTATCTTCTTTTAAATAAATTCTTTTATTCTTCCACACCATCTAAAATTCAATTTTAATTTCAGAAATCCAATTTCATTTATTTCTGGTATCCAACGATACCAAAAATACATTCGGCTAAATTTTAGCTCTCAATACATTCAATCACAGATATAATCATATGCAGATTATAAATAATCAATCAAACAACATATGAAATCAATTCAAATGTTTTGAGGAATCCTGTTGGATCCCTCCAACCTGTTTCCCTGCATTCACAGATGTTAGCACAATACCAATTCCACTTCGAGGTGGAATATCACGGTATATGGGTTTTTATAAAAATCCGCTTACTAACGGCGCAATAGGGTCTCATCCGCTATACGAGGCGGGAAATCATCAATCCAATATATACATATGCCAATATGTATATATTGCTATATATATAGATATATCCTATCATATCTAATATCACATCCAAACAGTCAATCATCAATCAATAACTGTAAAAGAAAATCCACTTTCATTTTGAGTGAGAAAAATCTCACCTTTGCCTATGCATGCAAATTCATTTTCATTCCGGCTTGATTCTCGATTTATTGACCTTGTAAACAATGTATACAATTTATAAATATTCGAGATAAATTGAATAAGTCAAGTTGCCATTTTATCATTTTAAATCAATTAATTACTTCAATTTTTTTCTTCTTCTGAAACTGCTTATAAAATAATCTATATAGATATTATAGAAACCAAATTTCAACTGTTTATAATTCAATATCCCTTTAAACGAAAATATATTTTTGTTCATCTATATATGTTTTTAAATGAAGCCATATACATATATATATATATATAACCTGCATTAAAATACTTCACTGTATTTTTATTTTAGAACACATTTTATAACTATTTATTCCAGAAGTATACGCTTATCTACACATAACTTCTCTGTTTTCCTGTATACATTTTTAATAAAATAGGTATGTATTTATATATCAAAATAAAACTGCAAATATATATATCATGATTTACGTGAATACCTCGCTGCCAAGACTCCTCAACCATCGCGACCTTCCAGAAGTCGAGACTCCGACCAACCCCCTGCCTCGCTTAAGTCTTCCAAAGCCATGAAACCACGCTGTCCCCAAAGCTCGCAATCCCCACATCGCAGATTTGCCACACATCGACATCGCCATCCCCTCTTCGAACGCGCTACCCTAATCGACCGAACATCCCTCATGATCGAGATGCTCAGTCCCCATCGCCACGAACGACTACGCGATACGTTCGATTCCCCCTTCGCCTTGCCCACGCCTGCGCACGCGCGCTGCTCGCGGCCATGCCGACATCCTCTCATCGATCAAACATCCTGACGCCAGCTCTAAAGCACTACCATCGCGAGTTCTTCCTCGCTCGAACCTTAAAATCACGAGCCCCAGTTCAAGCCTCGCAAATCGATCGATGCCCTAACTATTTGAAGTGAAATCGAATTCGATTTCCACACGAGTATGGAAACGCGATGATTTTATTTGGGAAGAGGCTTCACTATTCGATTGCCTTTGGGGTTTTTTTTTTTCACGGTTGAAAATAATAAAGAAGGGAATTTTTCTTCGATTTTTAAAGTGAAGAGAGCTCGGCCATTTATATTGTTTTGAACGAGATTTTGTTTTTCTTTCGTTTGAAATGGTTTAACTGAGGAACAAGAGGAAGGTTGCGTGAAAAGAAATAGGGGACAGGAGTACGTGATTTAGCAGAGGGTAGGTCGGCATTGAAGTGAAATAAAACCAGGAATCCCTGCTGTGTTGACTAATTTCAAATTTAAATTTAATTTTTTAAATTGAATTCAATTTAAATCTCAACGCGTTTACTTACCGTGTGCTCACACGACAACTCCGATCAATACGAAATTTGAAATCCGACAATAATTCAATATTACGGACCCAATGGAACTGGTTTCGTCGAATTCCGAGACTGTGCCTCGGAACGCTATTTTTAAATATCGGTTCGAACGATTAAATTCAAAACTGAACAAAACAGTTTCAATTTCAATTCTGACGCTTCCATTATCTTCAGTATTATCAATATAAATTTTCTAAGCCTTCAGATTATTTTTAATCAGCTTAAAATCGAAGATTCAAATTTTTACCCAGTTTCAATAATTAAATTCAACAATTTAATCGCTAAATTCATTCTGATATTCGAATTTCAAATTAAATTACCATTCGAATATTTAAACTCAATTAAATATTCATATTTTAAATGTCAAAAATTCAGGGTCGTTACATTTAGATTGTTTGCAGTAGGGCACAACCACTTAGCTCTTGAGAGGTCTTTCGATTAGTTGAGGGGGGGGGGTTGTGTGGGGCCATAGCCACGATGAGAAAAGAGACAGATCAAATAGAATATCTGTATTGTAGGCCTAACGAAGCTGTCCTTTATAGATATCGAAAATCCCCGACCGAGTTCCGTATAAGGTGGACCTTGTTGGCGGAATTCAGGGAGTAGACAGAACGATTACGTGTGGTCCTCAAGGTACGCACTGGGTGGTACATTATGGATGTCCGAGCACTAGTATAAGCTAGTGAGGATGTAGTTTCATGTTTTCCTAGCAGTCGACGGAACATCTGTATTGTAGGACTCACAAAGCTGTCCTTTACAGATGTAGTTTCAGTACGCTCTAGCAGCGAGACGATGGAGTCCTTTACGAGGAGGATACAGAAGGTACTATAGGTAGTACCTAGGACCGATGCAGTCTTTGGGCATGTAGCTACATATATATATATATATATATATTGGTTATTAGGTCTTAATCTACTAGGGAGTAGATAGGTACGATTCGCGGATAGAGGCGAGAGTGTTATAAACCCAATAAACCTAATATAACAGAAAATGGAAATAGAACGGTACATGTTGAATTATGCTTAGAAGTGTATAATTTGTCCATTCACCAGAACTTTAGTTCTGACCCCCTCCTCATAACATCCCACAGGTTAGATAGATGGCAGAGATTTTCCAACTTTGAGACACTTGCTTAGAAAGTGTTATTACCTTGGTGAGTATTTACTTACTATTATATTTTAGTCAGTTTCGCTGTGAGATATTTATTTGTGCTCTGATATATTTATCTTTTCCTATTTGTAGGATACCAGATACCCAACTAGGGCTTCAGTGGGCTTGGATTTTAGCATTTTTGCGAAATTCTGGACTCGCTGGAATTCGAGTTGTTAGACTAAGCCTCATTTTGAATTATTAAAGTATGTTTTTGAATTAACTTTAATTCTTAAATCAATTTGGGTTTAAAGGTTATAAATGATTTTCAAATTTTATTATTATTTTATAAAGTTATTTTTGAATAATATCTTGTTTTTATAAAGGGGTTTATTAAATAAAAAGTTTTACTTAGAGTGATTTACGAAGGATATCTTGAAAATGATATTTATAAAAGAGATTCTATAAGGAAATTATGAAGGAAGATTTTTATAAATCATTTTAGGTATTTTTTAAAGAAGTTTTAAATCTAGTTTGAAAACTTTTAAGTGGTTTGAAATGTGAAGTGAACTTATAAAAAGAATTTTTATAAGGAATAAGTAAATGTGTTTTACAGGAGGTGATGTTTTTGAAAGGGAATTGTTTGGCCGTTTAATATGGAATTTTGAGGAAATAGAATATCCAAAATGTTTGGTAAATACTTATATTGGTTTTTTCAAGTAAAAAGGAATGTAAGAGGTTTGGGAATAGGGTTTGAAAAGATCTTTTGATTAGGTTTTATAAAGTGATTTTTAATTAAAGTTTAATTAATAAAGGCTTAGAGGATCCCATATGGAAATTAAATCATGATTGGATGTTTGTTTATTTGATAGTTAAATAACCGACTATCAAGTTTGACCCAATTTGACTTAGGAAGTATGAATGTAAGTTCGAGTTCCCCGATAAGTTCTCGAATACTTACTTCCAAAAGAACCGAGAATGAGTCAACCGGAAATTATCGATTGTTGATATGGAGAGACCGAGATCAGATCTATATTCGAAAACCACTCCGAATCAACATGTTCGAGTGAAAGACATCTTGATGATGATTGAAGATGGTGCTCTTTGAAGTGCAAGGGCTACTGCTACTAATCCCGAGGGTGATTCCAAAATGGATGTAGTAAAGTTAGTGCCTTCAGTTTCATTCAGACCCAGAACGAACTTGTATGGATGAATGTTAGCATTGCATTGACGCCTGGAGGGCAGCGTTAGCATTCCAAGATGGAGTTGGAGAGGAGCTGGATGGTCAAGACATATTCATGTATATTATTCTTCCGCTGTGTTATAGAGTCTATATGTTTGTCAATATAAGGACATGTTTCTATAACTGTCCAAATTTAGGATAAGTATAATGTACTCTGATGTTGTATATATGAATAAAGATGTTTCCTTTTTGTAAAGATCATTGTTGTATTATATATTATTCACTGCGTTGTGAGATTCTGTGTTGTTTAGTTTTTTTCTATCTTCTACCTTCTTCTTTCACCCTAACAAATCGGTATTTCCAGCACTTGAATGTTTGGCATATGATACAGTGGACGTATTAGTGTCGATTTTCGACGGTCGGAAATCAGGTTCGTTACAGCATGTATGAGTTTAATTGAACTATATAACAAGAATTCTGAATCCAAATCATAAGCACAAGCACTAATACACAACCATAACAATCATATGCAATCAAAAGTAGTAATAACAATGATTTGCAACAAAAGAAACCATTCAACAATTATTAATATTCATCTAATTAATCCAAACTATCACAATTTACATTTCCAATGTCAATATTTAATTTAGACACTACCATTCTTATTAACATTCATTCTTTATTAACATCCAATTTTTATTAACATTTAATTGGTTTACTTCTAATTTATTCACATCTATTTCATTTACATTCAATTTATTGAAATTTCAATTATTTCACTTTTTGTTTAACATATTTCTTATCAAATCATTTCTGGATCATTTTATTTAACCTTATTTAAGTTAAATTTTATTTCATTACCGCTTAGTATATTCTCTTTAATACTAGTATCATTTATAAGCCATTTCATAAAACCATTTAAGTTTATTATAAACATTTTACAAAACGCAACTCATGTTTATTATTACTTCATAACTTAAGTTCATATTAATTCACTGATTCACTTCATTATTTCATACCATTAATTCATATCATTAACTTTACTTAAGTAAATTTTATTTTATAACTCAAATTCATATTAATAAAAAAAATTCACAATCAATTTCATTCAACTCTTCTTAAGTTAACTTTCATCTTATAATTCATTTCATTAACTTATTTCATTAATTCATTCCATTCAACTTGACTTAAGTAAAATTTCAATTCATTATTCAAATTTCAACTTTCTCATTTCGTTAATCATTTCTTAAGTTTATAATCACTTTATACAGATGTATCTTATTTTACACAATATTATTCAAATTATAATTATATCAGAAAGCTACAACTAAATCTTAAAACATCCTTTGCAAACTTATTTCTTATTATACAAATTTTTTACAGAGATATGATTTAATTTATTATTTGTTTACCTTCTCTTAAGTTCATATCTAAATAGTATTTTCTTTTTACTACTCAAATTATTCATTTAACATTTCTTAGAATATTAACTAAGTGTATAACTGTAACGAACGGGATTTTCGACCCTCGAAAATCGACACTAATACGTCCACTGTATTACATGCCGAGAGATCGAATGCTAGAAAAACCCGATAGTTAGGGGAAAAGAAAATGAAGATGAAGAAGAAAAGAGAAACAACAACACAGAATCTTACATTCGCAATGGAACAATATATAATAGATAATAACATGTCTTTATACAAAAGAACTCCAACTGTTATTTATACATTACATCATCAGAGTACAACAAATCAATAACTCAATACTGGACAGTTATAATAACTTGTACTCACTAGTGCTGACTATACAGCCTACAATACACAGCGGAATATAATCAAGTACGTGTAATATGTCTTCGTCATCCAGCTCGTCTTCTGAGCTCCATAGCATCCTAACTTGAACCTGTAATACTCGGTCTGACCCGAGCATTATAATAAAATAACACCCGAGTCAGTCTGGAAAACCAGCATGAGAAAACACACTTAATTTGAATTATTAAAGTTATCAAAATCCTTTGAAAAACAAAGGTATCTCGTAAGACCACACCACACATAAACATGACAGGTTTTTACCTTACGATAACCAAAACATTTTATATCAAAATCATCTGATATTATAATAGTGTCTAAGTACAAATACTTATTCAAGTAGCCGAAATGCTTCTATCTCACATTTCAACATAGTTAGGCACAATCAAAACCGTACGGCGGTTATTGGGGAATGGATTCCATACAATGACTAGGCACTGGGGTACCACCTATCACAGTACACTTCTAGAAAAATGTATCGAGGACCTCGTCGGGATCCCTTACAACACAAGACCGGCCTTATCCCTAACCTGGATAGAACCGAATATGTTATCACCCCGGATGTTCCCACCCTTATCGAGAGCTCTTTTCCATGCACCACCGTATCCATAATTAATAATATATCCGAGGGTATCTAGAAAGGTGATAACATACCCTAATTGGGTGCGACCCACTTAGCCTTACTGCATCTCCCCTGATTTTCAGTCTTTCCGGTTGATGAGGCTTGAGGCTACGATTACCTTTTTAAGGAATTTTTCACTTAGAATGTACATTGTCCTCCACATCCATTTTGGGATCATCCTCAAGATTAGTAGCGATTAGCCCTTTCACTTCAATACTCCATCTTTGATTCTATGCTCTTGTCTTCACTTCAAAAACGTATTTGTTGGATCGAAGTGGATTTCGGATAACTTATCCGATCCCGGTCTCTTCGAAACAACGTTCGATATTTCCGGTAAACTCAACACCGGTTCTTTAGAAAATAAACAGACAAAAAAAGATCGGAGATCACCTCCTAACCGTTAGTAGATGGATTTCCTTATCATCATTCTAGAAAAACAAAATGAGTTTATACGTACAGTATAGCACCTTCCGACGGTAACTATACCATCTAATTCCCGTATTTCTCCTAGATATTTCCAAAGTTATGTTTTTGGGTCCAGATTTGATAGTTGGTTATTTAACAATCAAATAAACAATCATTCAACCAAAGATTTCATTTTCCACTGAAATCACTAAGTCTCATTTAATTTAAAATTTAATAAATTAAATCTCTTTATCAAAAGGTATATACTTATCTTATCAGAGTAAGTACATTCACTAACCATTCTTTTCAAAAATATTTGAAAACTTTTTAAAAATAAATATGGAAAGCACCATGCGGTATCAACCATGGATTCGCAGCTCAATGATTACGTCTCTATCCCAGAGATATCCAAACTTAACAGCAGGCAATCTCTACCTCCCGATTTCGCCATGAAAGTATACTATTACTTTCCGAAAACTCTATTTAAAGATTTTCTCAAAATAATACTTATAAAATTTCTATATAAATTCCCAAGTTTAACTTAGGTAAATACTCTTTAAATAAAGTTATTATATTTAAACAATATTAATATTGAATAATTTACCTTTTTAAAATAATAATACTGATTAATCAATCATTAACTTTTAAACAAATCAACATAAGGTAACTTCAATTAAAAATTAAATATACTTTTAAAACAATTTAAAATGATTACATAACTTTGAACAATAATTTATTTTGATTCATTAATAAAATTCTAATCGATTTGCAAGACTTGTTTATAAAACTTATAATACATTTTGACAATTTAAAATTTTTAAATAACTAACTTTCTAAAAATATTCTTATGCTAAAACATTTTTAAGATTACCTAGTTTAATAATCAAACCTTCTTTTTAAAACAAACCCAACTTCTCGATAAAGGTATATTTTTCAATTCCAACATAACCGACCTAATATTTATAAATCTCTCTCGATTTATCACCAATTGATTTACATTCCCAATCTCATAAATCCCTTTTTACATTTCCAAAAGTAAAACTTATCATTTCTTTTAAAACCGCTTACCCATCCCATTATAAATTCTTACTGTGAATTTATATCTTTAGTTTATCAAATGATAATCATTTCTCTTTATTTATAAGCATTGTTTATAAATCCCATAGTCTCATTTCCAGCCCACGACGATTTCACATCACTTAAATCCATTATAATCGATTTCCAAATTAAATCCATTTAATAATCAATTCCTTAAATAACCCAACTATATTCCAAAACAAACCAAATCCCGATCCTGCTTCCATTTCGTAATTTAGAGTCTTATTTAAGATTGAGTATAACCAATTTTATTTATTTCCAAGTTCACTTCTATTTTCCCAATCTATTTAAAATCTTGATTTAAAAACCTTTTATATTTTAAAACAAGTATCACTTAGGAATTATTATTTAAAATCCTATATATATATATAATATTCCAAAATCTCTATTTACAATATCACGAAATAGTGAAGTACAAATTTTAAAACCATTAATTTTATCTAATCAATTATTCCAAAACAGTACATAAATATTTTACTTCCAGAATATCTTTTTAATTTCTTTTCAAATTCATACATATATATTTATGGTATTTTAAAATACCAAAATCAAGGCCAGTGCTACCATAGCATCCAATAATTCCAAATCACCCTATAATCTATCACAGATTATTCAAACATATCATATAACACTATATATGAAATTAAATTCAACATTTTTGAGGAATCCAGTTGGATCCCTCCAACCTGTTTTTCTGCAACCACGGATGTTAATACAACACAAAAATACCAATCCCACTTAGAGGCGGGATATCGTGGTATATACGGTCATCCGCTATTATGCGGGGCGCATAGGGTCTTATCCGCTAAAATATGCAGGAACAACAATCCAACTACTAATATATATACTACTATATATAATATCACATTCAACCGATAATAATTTATCAATTCAACCAATTAATCAATAATTAATTTTAACTATTTAAAATTAATGCCAATCATCCAAATGAGTGAGATTTACTTACCTTAATTTTTATTGTCATCCAAACGTTTTGTTTTTGAATTAAAATTGAACTGGCATTCACTTTTAACCCAAAATTATAACAAGCTCTAAATCTGTCCAAACCTGTTTGAATGTGAAGCAACCGTCATCACGATCGCAATGCAAAAAGTCTCGTCCCAATCCGACCACATATGAGAGAGATATTTAATTTTTAAGTTCGTCGATTAATTAAAATTAATTTAACTCTAATTACATTAAAATTATAAAAACCCATACCCAATAAGAACATGACCCGGCCCAACTTCTACAGTTTCTTCCCCAAATGATCGTGCATGAGAAATCCCTTACCATTTGCGTGCACGTTAATAAATGATACGCCAAACTGCTCGAGCGTTCGACGATCTGATTTCACCAACTAACCCCGCTCGTCCAAACGCACCTCCTCGACCCCGCAAACTTCGACTCGAACCATCACCAGAGGACACGACCTGCTGTGCTTCACTTCCGACCGTGCAATGTCGCACCTCCCCACGAATCACCGCACCTCACGAAAATGTGTGCCTAGATGCACTTCAATGTCACGAACTCGAATATGATGCCCAAACCAATGATCGAAGCTTAAATCTCACGTTATTGCTAACCCTAGCTTAGACTCTCCCATGTCCTACAGTCAATCACCACCAAAAGACGTCGCACCATACAATGTCTATACCAAAATGAAGAGGACAATGAAATAGGAATTTAGAAACTGGATTCACGATTTTTAAGTGAGCATTTGAGGAGGAAGGAATTTTTGAAGCTTTGTTTTATTTTTTCTTCTACTGGTTGGTTTGCATGTGTTTTAAAAGAGGAGGGAAATGTATTTTACACGGCAAGGTAAGTTCAAATCATAGGGTTGCTTATAATTGAAAGAAAAGAAGGTGATGTGAAAGATTGACTATTTAATATGTAATTGAATTTTCAAATCGTCTCAATTACGTATCTAAAAATCATGAACCCCTATCGAGGCGCGCCGCTAGGCGTTCATAATGTTATACCCCTATTCTGAATGCAATGAAAATGGTTTTGAGTCCTAATTCGATCATATGGAGAAGATAGCTTTTTGGACCCAATTATTATATTGAATTTTTTCGATATTAATTTCAACGCGTTTCTAACCCGTACGGCCAAACGCTACGAAAATTGAAATCTGATAATAATATACTATTACGGATCCAATGAGACTAGTTTTGTCGAAATTCGAGACTGTGCCTCGGAAGGCTATTTTACTCGTTAATTTATACAAGTTATTTTTAAAAATTGAGTAAATTACTTATAAATCCAATTTCAAATTTTATTTACCTTCATTCTTGTAAATAGGAATTTAGTAAGCTTTGAAATTATTTTTAACATGCTTAAAACTCAAGATTCAATTATTTAAGTAAATTTCCATTATTAAATTATCCAAAAATCATTATATTTGAATTTTAAGTTAAAAATTAATTTTAAATATTTAAAATCAACTAAATATTCCAATTTCAAATAACCAAAAAATCTGGGTCGTTATAATAACATTTCTTTATTTAACATTTACTTATTTCATATTCAATTAGTTAACATTTAATTTATTAAAACTTATTCCATTTGTATTCAATTTATTTATATCAAGTTTAAATCAAATTCAATTACTTACATAAATTTTACTTACACCCATTTATTCTCATTCAATTTCTTCCATACCCAAATTGCATTTTATTTTATAATTCAAGTTCGTATTCATTCTATTAATTCATTTTATAGCTTAAGTGGAATTAATTCACTTTACTAATTCATCTAGTTCCATTTAAATCCAATTCAATTCGTTTGAACTTTATTAAGTTAAACTTTATTTCATTTAATCCATTACTCAGTTTATTTAACTTTATTTAAGTTAAATTTTTCTTTTTTTATTATTCACATTCGGCAAATTTAAAATTTGTTTTTAGCTTAATATTTCTCAAATCTATAAGTTATGCAACACTTAAAATTTCATTCCATTATTTTATCTAATTCATTTCAAATACAATTCACTTTCATTTAAGCTTGCTTGAGTTAAACTTTATTTTATTTACTTCATTTCACTAACTCAATTTATTTAACATTTCTTAGGTTAATTCTTTTATTTCATATATCAAATTCAAATTTGCTTTTGTTTGCTTAACCAAAATGTTCAACTGTTTTTAAAATTTGGTTTTACTTTCCTGTTCAAATTCATAAGTTATAAACTTATTTCTTATCTATACAATTTTCAATTTATAAGTTCAAAACTATTTTCATATATTTATCAAATCATACTTGGAATATTTTTTCACAATCAAAACTTGTTTTAACCGGAAATAAATTTCTTTTGGTAGCAATTCCCACTCAAAAACTCGAAAATGAATACTGGCGATGCTGCAATCATCCCCAGAATTATTTTCCACCGACTAAAGTGAGTTCAATGTTTTTATTTCTTTCAAAAATCTTTTCAAAATATATTTCTAGTCAAAACACTTTCAAATAATATTATTATTAATTTTGAAGGCTTTGAAAACAATTTTGAAAGCAATAGGATTTAAATTCTAAAATTCTCGCCTTTTAAATCCTTTCTGTTTATAAGCTATATTATAAATATACTTATAATATTCCATTACCTTATTATGAAAACATTTCATTAATTTACATCTTTGTTATTGCAAATAATTATTATTGTAATTAGATTTCAATTCAATTTAATTATCGAACGCTTCGTGAGATAGAGTTCACAAAGAATTCATTTTTAGTTTAATTCAACCAATTATCGATGATAACTAAATATTATCATCTCCTAATAAACAACATTCATAAATAAATTTGTATTTTCATAAACCTATATGGTTATTTATGGAAGATTATTTCTTTTTATATATAAAATATAATTTAGATAAAATTATTTCATTTACCCTATTTTAAAACAATATTATGTCGACTTGCCTCGTTTAAGTGTTTAGAAACCCATGTCGATAACATGGTGTCCCACGCACAGACCAGAATTCATAAACAACTCAACGGATAGGTAAACACAATATAAAACATTTTATAACACTGACAAGTATGTGCTCCCATATATATACACACACGCTCAAACAAGCTCATTCTAGGGTATTACTACCCTATCTCTAATGAGTCAAACCCCATAAAGCTAAGGTTATCGCTAAACCAAACTCTTATACCAACTATGACGACCCGTATTCCGGGAGGTTTAAATTGACAATAATCCACACATGTCCAACTCAAACAATCTGAAACACAGATAATCAATGGGGTTAATTAAGAAGAATAAGAAAAGAAGAACACAAATACAGAATCTCATAGCGGAATGACAAAATATAATAATCAAATAAACAACAGTTCATGAAGCTGTTTATACTATACATTTGATTATTATTTTACAACATCTATCAGAGTTATATATACACAACAGACCAAAATAAACAATGCAATAGAATAACATGATGCAGGGGAAATAATACTAGTAATAATAATATACCAAATCTTCGTCGTCATCCTCCGGAATAAATGATCTTCAATGCACTGAAAACTTAAGGCTGACCCGAGCATAAAGTAAAACAATACGCTCGAGCCAGGACTAAAATATCCTTATGTGATTCAAATCAATATCACATATAACAGGAGTGTAATAGCATCAGTGATGTTTACGGGGTTTTACATCTTCTATCCAATGTATAACGTGCGTGCAATAACTCAAGAGATGTTGCGGGATTTTCCATCTCTTAAGGATCCATCAAGTTATCTATATATAGTAGAATATGCTATATATGTAATGTCTAATAAGTAAAATAAATATTTTTCTTAACGTTAAGGTTTTACATTAATCCCTCTTAACATGGTTTTAAGCATTGTTGTATAGTTTGCATATAACGCCCCAGTAGCACGTCGGGAGATAGGGATGCGCCATGATACGACAATACTAAACCAAACTTGTAGGGGTCTCGTATAAGGATAAATGTATGACAAGACACGTGAGGTAATGCCCAAGGTAGGATACTACCAGTTTGGGTCGCAAGGCTGGTGGTAATGCATCGTAGCCACAACCGCCCACCGCGTCCGTCCATCACATATCGAGTCAAAGGGAGGTCATCCCAAATCAAGGTGCACCAATCGAAACAAACATCAAAAGTAATAGTATGGACCATGTCCAAGAAGAAAATCGAAGAACGGATGTCTGCTAGGGGTAGCTAGCCCACTTGGCCCTGTCAAGCCGTCATGTTTTAGTCATTTCAAATTGGCACAAGTGTCGTGGTCTATCCATCATCGTTCTTTTTCTTCAAATCCAACAAACGTACGCCAAATCCAACCACTTCATTCTGGAGTCTCCTCCGCGTACACAGTTGGTAATGTGGTTCCAATATTGACAAAGAGTATGCCACTAAGAGGCCCCAGTCTCTTTAACAACCAAACGTCCATTTACACACCGTTGGTTCTTTTACATTTCGAAAACGATTCATACTTGATATCAAAATATCATATTCTCTTAAAAATCAATTTCATTTCAAAATTATCGTATTTACTTAAAATATGTCAATTTCACTTGAAAATCATTTTCACTCTGATATCTAAATTTCACTTCCAAAATCATTTCAAATTTCAATTTAGGTTATAACTTCATTTTAACCCAATTCGCATTTAAATCCACTATTTAAATATAGATAGTTCCCACTCTGACCAGTTTGAATTTTTAGAAATAGTTTGAATAATTTTAAATAGTTAAAAAGTTTAAATAGTTTAGATATTAAAATAGATTATATATTAAATGATTTGAAAATTTAAATATTTGGAAATTTAAAAAAAGATGAATTTTAAAAAAGTTTATAGGAAAATAGTTTATAGTGAAAATAATTTCAAATTCAAAACTATTTCTTCCCATTTGCAAAAAATCTGGATTCAAAATCTAACTGATTCAATTCAATCTTCCAATTCAGATCATCTTAAATCTCAAATCAATTCAAATCGATTCAATTTCGGTTTAATTTCAAATCAACTCAATTCCGAGTTCAATTCGAATTAACTTCAATTTTGAAACGTATCATATTAATTTCAAATCCGATACAACGATTCGATTCGATGGTTTAAATTTCAATCCAATTCTTATTTTTAAACCATTTCAATTTATATCAATTTCAAGTCCAATTTCAATTTACCGATTTAAATCGCTTAAATCAAATTTAAACTTCAATATTCAATTTAAGTTTCAAATCTTCAAAATACTTCAATTCCAAAAATTAAAGTCGTATGTCGATTATAACTTCACATTTCAAATTTTATTCTTAATTTCTTTTAAAAATTTCGATTTCAACATTTCAAAGCGCAAATTGGAAATAGTTCAATTCATATAAATTCGATTCCTTTTTTTCTTTAAAACGATACCATTTGAATTATTTCAAAACTAAGAATTTTAAAACCATTTAATTTAACCAATCCGGTATCCATATATAATTTTCTATCCTATGGCCAAGTGATTAATTATTTCAATTTAATTTCAGGGATGGATATATATCATTTCAATCCAAATCAAAGTGTCATAGGTATATATCATTTCAACCTATTTCTTAATTTATTCGAAATAATTCAAGTTATAGTTTTATATACTATCAATAATATACAGGGTGATAACATGATATATATATAAAATAGATAAACATCCAATCATCCAAAATATCAACCAATAGGCATCCATCACAATCAACATCCAAAACAACCAATAAATCACAAAATTTTACTAGTTATTAATAATCGAGAATTTAACTAGCAGTTTAATTTCAATTTCAAATTTAACCGTCGATTACAAATTCCTAATAGTTAAATTCATATGTCAATATAATGTCAGTTTAAATTACCAAAAACAGTCAATAAAATAAATCACTTCATGATTTTAAATTTAACTAACATCAGAATATTTTAGCATCTCTTGAGTGGTTTAAAACACTCACCTTTATTTGAAACTGAAAAATTTTCAGCTTCAAATAAATTCCACATCAATTCTATGTCGGCCTTCGTCGATACGATCGCAACGCGACTCGTTTCACTCGAAACGAACCTCGCATGAAAAGTTATGCAATTTTAAACATTCGAATTTAATCAAATTTAATTAACAACTAATTAACTAAGTTAATAAGAATTAAAACAACCTTCTTCCTCACATTTACATTCCAGGCCGCACGCGCTCGCCATTCTTCCAGGTCGCGACGATGTTTTTTTATATCGAACTCGATCAAATGCCGCCACCAGCTCCACCGCCACCGTGCCTTCGGCCGCCATCACGCCATTCGCCTATGCCTGCTGACCTCGCACGTGCGCCTCGTGCAAGAAGGCATAGCCAAACCTAAACTGCCGCCAAATCAAAAGAAAACTAAAGCCGCCTCAGATTAACTCCTTCCGATCCAACACCGCCGATGGGTTCCCTCGACCACGGCGCAACTTTTTTCTTCAAACTCCAGGAGCAAACGCGGCCTCGAGCGTCCAGAGAATTTTCGGCCATTGGATTTAAGGGTGGCTAGGGTTTAGTTAGTTAGGTTTTGGCGAAAATGAACCGAGCGAGTCCTTATATAGAAAATTTCACGGCACTATTCATCCGTGAAATTTTCGAACTCCAAACGAAGAGTGCCGCCTGGCGTGCTATATGTTATACCCCCATTCCGAACACAATGGAACTAGTTTCGGGAGCCAATTCCATCATATTCAAAAGATAGCATTTCAAAATCAAATTATTTTAATTAAATTCCTTTAATTGATTTTTACGCGTTTTAAGCATGGCCAAACGATAAGTCCGATCGCTACGAAACTTAAAATCCTATAATAATTCACCATTACGGATCCGATGAAACTGGTTTCGTCGAAACCTGAGACAGTGCCCAAAAAGACTATTTCTACACGTTAATTAAGATATAAAATTTCCAATTTTAATTTATTCACTTTTAAATTCAATTTTAAATGTAAAAAAACTTCATTCTTGTTTAAATAAAATTTAAATCAACTTTTGAAACTATTTTCATTCACATTAATTCAGGATTCAATTATTTAAACAATTTCCAATATTAAATTTAAACAATTTGATTATCCAATAAATTACATTAATAAATCATTAAATTTTTATTCTAACCAATTTGTTCAATAATCATATCAAATTTAATAATTTAAAATAATTAAAAATATTGGTTGTTACATTTGAAATGTTTAGAATTTTCACTAAGAATATTCAAAACCAAAAGACAATTGAAATTAAGACGATAATGAGTGATCATGGAGGAGAATTCGAAAACGAAAATTTTGAAAACTTTTGCAATAAAAAAGGAATTATGCATAATTTTTTTTCTATAACTCCTCAAGAAAATGGAGTTGTAGAATGTAAAAATAGAACTATAAAAGAATGTGCTAGGACTAAGTTAAGTGATAGTGATTTACCAAAAAAATTTAGGTTGAAGTAGTTGCTACAATATGTTATATGAATAGAATTTTAATAAGACCACTAACCAAGAAAACAACATATGAATTATTTTTTAATAAAATGCCAAAAGTATCTTATTTCAAAGTTTTTAGTGACAAAAATTTATACTAAATACAAAAAATAATTTAGACAAATCTGATGCAAAATCAGATAAAGGTATATTTATTGGTTATTCAAATAGAAGTAAGGCCTATAAAGTCATTAATACTAGAGGTATCTTGATCCTAGTAAGAATAATGAAACTACTAATAATGAAAATAATAACATCGATGATTCATATAAAAATGAATCAAGTAGAACACAAATTTTTAAAGGCCATCCTATGGAAAATAATCTAGGAAGCATAGAGTCGGTAGTAAAAACTAGAAATCAACTAAATAAGATGAGTAATGTAGTGTTTGTCTCAACTAACGAACCTAAAAATCCAAAAGAAGAATCATTAGATGATTCATGGATTCTTGCCATACAAGAAGAACTGAATTTGTGTACTCGAAATTAAGTTTGGGAATTAGTTCCATGATCGAAAAATCAATCTGTAATTGGAACTAAGTGGGTTTATAGAAATAAATTGAATGCACAAGGAGAAGTCATAAGAAATTAAGCAACTTTGCTTGCACAAGGTTATAGCCAAGAAGAAGGAATAGATATTGATGAGACCATTGCCCCTGTAGCCAGATTAGAAACCATAAGAATCCTACTCGCTTTTGTAAACCATAATAATTTTAAATTATTTCAAATGGATATCAAAAGTTCATTTTTAAATGGATTTATTAAAGAAGATGTATATGTTGAATAACCCCCACTTTTTGAAGATAAAAAACTCTCTAATCATGTTTACAAATTAAAAAAGGTATTATATGGTCTAAAACAAGCACCGAGGGCTTGGTACGAAAGACTCAAATCATACTTAATACAATCTAATGTTGAAATAGGTAAAGTAAATACTACGTTACTTATAAAAAGAGTTAACTATGATATTCAACTTATACAAATATATGTAGATGACATTATTTTTGGGTCAACAAATGAATAAATAAAGAATTTTGACATAATGAATGAAGAATTTGAAATGAGTCACATGGGAGAATTAACATTCTTTCTAGGTTCACAAATTAGACAATTAAACAATGGAATATGTATAAGTCAATAAAAACATGGTAAAGAATTAATAAAGAAATTTGGAATGTCTAACACAAGTAGTAAACCAACATCCATGGCAACTAGTGAGAAATTTAATAAAGAAGACAATTCAAAAGATGTTGACCAAAAAATATATAGAGGTATGTGTTAGCACCAAAATTGGTCACTAACACCCGAGAAAAGATTTGTGTAGAGAGATTAATGAAGATAGAAAATTAAAACAGAGGAATGTATGCCAAATTAACTGCAAAAACTAGAACACCGGATTTATAGTGGTTCGGCGTAACTGCCTACGTCCACTTTGAGTTTTGTCTTTATTGCTTTTCCAAATAATTGAATATAGATACAATCCGTACTTCAAAAACTTGAATACAAGTTTGAACAGAAAATAAATGAGTCTTGAAAATGGCAGAGTCTCCCCGGAGTTCCCGAAAAAAGGTCCATTTCACCGTGCCCCTGCCCTTCTATTTATAGGCGAAGATAGGCCGGACTTCCCCCGCGGGCCCAGGAACAAGATACTTTGGCCTGTAGTAAGTGGCTTCCGTGCACCGAGCCAGGGATGTCGAACGAGGGATGCCGGTCGAGAACTGTCTGCAGCGATCATCAAGTGACTCAAGGTAAAGTTGTGCCGAACGTCCTCAGTTTGTTGTAGGCTTGACAACTTGTTAACTCCTTTAGTATGCACCGAGCCAGAGATGCTGAACGATGACGTTAGGCATTAGGCCGAACGAAGCCGAGAGATGCTGAGCGACGTTGGTCGAAATAGAGAACGCTGAACGAGGTATGTACGCCGAACGACACTCGTATGTCGAGTGAGGCTTGTACGCCAGGCGAGGCTCTTAGGCCGAGCGGCATGCCTATGCCGAGCGAGGCCCTTAGTGGCGAGCGAGGGATAAATGCCGAGCGACATGATCTGGCCGAGCGACACTTGGGCCGAGCAGCATGCCTATGCCAAGCGACCAAGTGCCGAGCCACCCTAGCCGAGCGCTGGTGGTCGAATGAGGGATGCCAAACGATAGCACTAAGGCCAATAACTGGTACCTCGTTCCCAAGACAAGTTACTGGGTAACATCTGCCCCCCAAAGCGTATTTTGTGAACCAGCACGATGCGCTTTGAACCACGAGCAATCCATTTTTTTTCTTTAAGCCCATGCTCTGACTTCTCAATGGTGGATTCTTACGATCTCCTGAATGCCGAGCGAGGCCTGAATGCCGAGCAGGGCCTGAATGCCGAGCGAGGTCTTGTATGCTGAACCATAGAGATATCTTGACCGGTTCCACTGGTTGATGCTTGTTCACCTCCCCTCTTTCCTATATAAGCCAATACTTCTCCTTTTTCTCCTTTTTTCTTTTACTTCCCTTCTATAAGACTTTCGAACTCGTCTTCCTCCAAACTCCTGCTAACACCTCAATCTTCCTTTTCTTCTCGAGTCCAGTACGTTGTCTCACAACCTCTCCCAACAACGAACCTAAACGAGTTTCAATTCCAAATCTAGTATTTCCCTAAGCTTCGAGCCATTTCCCTAGGTATGAATTTTTCACCTATTCGACTCTCCCGATTAGGGTTTTTGCACGAGACTCGAATTCATAACTTTCTTTCAAACTACAAACAGTAGAAGTCGTCTAGATGAGGAGGATGAATCTAAGGTTTATACATTCCTTAGGGTAAGATGGAGAGGAGGAAGGACGAGGATGGTGCAGGTTTTTAGGACGTAGGTTCCTGTTGGGTTGCTGACTGAGGGAAGAGGGAGAGTGGTTGGCTTAGTAGAAATTAGCAAGATTAGGAAGTGTTGGTTGAGCGCGGTGTACGGGTAGGAGTGACGTTCGATTGGCCACTTAGATAGGTGTTTAGGTTACTCGAAGAATTGAGTTGGAGTAAGACGTTTGGCTGTGGCTCGGTATAGTCCGGTGCGAAGGAGAGTGTAGGATTTAGTCTCTCGAGTGTTGTGTTATGGCCTGGTTAAAGATCACGGGCCTGGTCCGGTAAGCCGAACGAATGCGGTTCGGTATGACTCCCGCGTGCCGAACGGTGAAGAGAGAGTGTAGGAGAGAAGTGTGAGTCGGGTTCAGTGTGCCGAGCGGATGCGGCTCGGTGTCGAGGCTTTTGAGTGTCGTAGTAGGAACAACAGTCGAAACCATCCCAACTCGACATAGTTCATTGACTTTATTCATTTCCTATGCCTATACACATGACAAAAAACAAGGACAAGGACTTAAGCAAACAAGCATATCGAACTAATTCGGACTGATAACTTCCCAGTTTCAACAACTATAATCCTGAGTTTAACTCGAGTAAAACAAATAATAGCCTTAAACATACAGTGCCAATGCCGAGTTCAAAATTGAAACCATCATACAACAGGCTATCGGAGACGGTCAACGATGATGGTCTTCGAAGATGACAGTCCAAAGC
Source organism: Allium fistulosum (assembly GCA_030737815.1). Lineage (NCBI taxonomy): Eukaryota > Viridiplantae > Streptophyta > Magnoliopsida > Asparagales > Amaryllidaceae > Allium > Allium fistulosum. Next base: position 1,154,048,874 of record CM060901.1, read on the forward strand.
TTAACTTTATTTTATCAGCTTCATGACTTTTAATTCTTTTATGCTTATACTCGAACAATTGCACTAGTCCACACACCACGCGGAGGGAGCACTTTTGTCGTTATGTCTAATATTGATTGTCTTTCAAGTATAGTTCAAACATGTGTTTAATCAAATTCAACATTCATTGAAGATGTCTAGAAAGTCAAGCTCCGCCACAGTTTCAGAAAAACCCGGGCCGAGTTCTCAACAGGAAGTGGTTGGAACTTCAAATCCATCGACAACTCCTGTACAAGATATTTCGAGTCCCACGATCACATATGTTGACCTGGCTCCCGATGCCCTAGATGCAGCGATCTTTCTAGACAATCCGGTCGATTCTCAAGCTTCGAGAGTTAATGAAAGCGCCCTTCGTCGTCTATGCTCGATACATGGAATTCCTTTTGACGATTTACTAGTCCCATCAGGGCAAGATCGTCCCCACCTGCTCCCAGCCGGATATACTGCCTGCAACAAATTTATGTGCTGGGTTGGTAGCGTGCCACCATTCAACTCCTTCATCCACGATGTGCTGCAATATATGGAGATCGCCCCAGCGCAGTTACATCCCAACAGTCACGCGTTTTTATATGGCACGTGCATTCTCTTCATGAGCATTCTATTCAGGCTCCTGGCTCCTGGCGATATCCGCTACATTTACCGTTTCAAGAGGTGGTCCGACAGCCCATCCTTCGTATTCCTCGAGCCACATAGCAAGTGCCAAATCCTCACAGGGGCGTGGAGCAAATTCGCCCAATATAAGCAAGAGTTGTTTTACGTGCGCTGCCCCCTGGTTTCGCGAGGAGATGGCTGGAAGGGAGTAAGTTCCTTTTCTAGATCAATAGTCGTACGAGTCAGGAAGTGCATTCTTTCTAAACCTTTTCTCGATTTTCTACAGACATCAGCCCACGTCCTGAAGGCTCCGGGTACTCTGAGGAAGTCGAATCTATTCGAGCTGTCCCCGCGGGAGATAGGGACATCAAATCCATCATTTCCAATGAATCGCTCTCGAAATTTGGGCTGCTGGCAGAAGGTCGCCGAATAAGTCTTCCTCACGATGCCACTTCAACTGGACCTGCCTTGGGTAAAGGCAAAAGGCAAGCTGGGCCTTCGTCACATGGTGCCCCTGACACACCTGAGGAGGGCGAGATTAGAGAAACTAAGGTGTCCGAAGCACCGGGTGATAATGTTAGTCCCACTCTGGAACCGGTGGTTGAGGTACACGATATTGAAGTAACGCCTCCTCCTTCAAAGGGAGAGAAGAAACTGGCTTACAAATTAAGGAAAAAGACAGTGGGCGGAACCTCAAAGGTCACAATCATTCCAGTAGAGAGAGAGCCTTCTCCTCAACATCTAGAGAGTTCATTAAAAGGCTTGTCTGACCTTACAATTCCTGATGATTTTCTCAACTATGGTTTCGACGACCCGGAAGCCATAAAACTTCATGCGCCGGCGAAAGGCAGTGAAGGCGTTCCAGGCCATCACCAAGGAGAAAGAACTCCGATAAGTAGGGCTAAAGAAACTGGTCCATTAGGGGGAAACACTAGGACACACACGAACACTCGCACTTCACGTTGCACTTAAACTTCAGCCGTCATGCCATTTTTGCTAACTTGTCATCACTTAACTTCTACGCAGGTGATATGGGACGCTCTCACAGATTTGACCACCTTCGTGGCTCTTCCATTTTCCATCCTTCTGGCCAAGACTCTGGATATGGCAAACACCGAGATAGAGGTGACGACAGCAACAGAGATTATCGCTCTCGAGATTCATCTTCTCGAAGGAAAATTCACAGTCACTCATCGTACTCCAACGATCCCCCACCTCCACTGGATCAAGGCAGGGAGAAATCAGGTCAAAGGGGACCACCATCTGAAACTCCTCGTGACCAACACTTGGGTTCCTCAAGTACTAGGCAGTCTCGGGAGGTTCGTAAGAAGTCCGTAGTTTTGAAAAAGCAAACCTCCTCTACTCCTGCACCTAATCCGTCGATAGCGGAGAAACTTGTCGAGCTTAAAGCGACATTCCCAAAAATATGTTTTGACGGACTAAAAATTCTTTCATCCATCCATCCTATTCCGGGGAATGTTAAGCAGAGTGCCCTTGCTTGCACCAATGATGTTTATGTCCAATACGACGCATTTGTTCACTTGGTAGAAAAAGTTTCTGAAGTTTCTATGGAACGCCAACATGAAATCGATTGTCTGAAGCTCGAGGTCATCCATGACCAAGACATCATTAGGGCCCAAGATAAAGAGCTTTCCACGTATAAATATAATCTTGAGGCCACCTAGAAGAACGCTAAAGATACTGCAGAGGCAGTCAGTCGTCTGGAGGCCACACACAAAAAGGAGATCGATGAAGCTGTCCAACGCTGTGGCGCTTTAGCTTTAGAGAAAGACTCCGTTCAAAAGGAGAGAGACGCGTTCGCTCAATGAGTCAAAGAGTTGGAAGAGCTACTTCTCAAAGAGAAAGAAGAAAAGATTGCTGCTCAAGAGGAGTCGCAACGTTACTGCGACGAGATTGTCGCTACATGACTCCTAAAGACAAAGCTCGATGAAGAACTCTCAAAGGCCGAGACGCTGAAGGATGAAGCCCATGAAGAGGGCAAAAGAATAGCGTTTACAGAGATGGACTCTCGCCTTGAGGCGACCGCCGAAGCTGGTAGGGAGGAGATCAAATGCCAATTCGATCCGCTTATAGCCTAGTACAACGCTCGAGTCCTCATGCATCGTGACTTAACATTTCTCGGCAAGGGTTACCTCGAATCTTTGGCCGAAGCATGGGAGACTTTGATAAAGATCAAAAAGGCTGAGTTGGGGACTGAAGAGGTTGACGAAGAAGCTTTAGCGAAGGAATTTCTCTGGGGGAATGAGCCTTTGGACTTGTCTGCAGCGAAGGCTCTTTACAGCAAAGACTCCCCTTTATCAAAAGGAAAAGACGCCATTGCCGGTCCATCCGGAACCGAGTCTCCGGTTCCTCCCCCTACTCTGCCGTCCAGTCTTCCACCACTTAACCCCTTCGAGCAACACATTGGCTATAACCCGAAGGACCCTGGACTTAATATTCACGTTCTATCTCCTACTCCAGAAGGCGAAACTCCCCGAACAGTTGAGAGCCAACCAGATATTGGTACATAACTTTTCCTCCAAAGTTCAAAGGGGTCTCGCTTTCAGCGAGTGATAAATGTATTCTAACATTTGTTTCTTATGATTTTGCGTAGGTCATCCTTATCCCGTACCTACTCTAAGGAGCGATGCCGCCACGGAGAAAGAGGAGAAGACGGGAGAAACAACGCAAGCGGAGGAGACTCCCGGACCTGATGCTCAAGTGATTGAGGCGCTTAACGAAGACAAATCCGACAATCCGTCTCCCGTCGAGGAACATTACGAAGTTGAAATTACTAGCGCCTCCAAACACACTTCAAAGCTGAGCATGAAGGAACAGGTCATTGAAGAGGGGAGAAAGAAAGCCGAAATTAAGGCCGAGCCTAAAGTGGTAGAACTCGATGACCCACTGAACAGGCCTTTGAAGATTATTCTTTCAGGTGGGACCAGGCCGTTAGAAGTTCCTCCTTCCTCTGACACCCTTTCTCTGGTGAGCAAAACGTCCAAGAGAAAACGCGTGGGGGAGGAGTCGTCTGAGAAATCGAAGAAGGAGAAGAAGCCAAAGAAGTAACTATCATGCTCATTCAACGAGAATCAGCCTGATTATGTAATTATTTTTATCTATTTTCATAGCCGTTGTAGATAGACTTTTTGCCCCGAGATTGGGAGAAGTTGTAGTAGGACTTCATTTTGAATTAATGAATAAAACTTCGTTCTTTGTCTTTTAAATGACTTTTGTTGTTCGGCTCACTATATAACTCGTAGTTGAAATCCGAAATCTTGTGAGTTACATAAGCCCTAGTTCACTTCCATATGACTCGGAGATTTTTTGGATCGCTTATACTCTGATCCGTACTCTGGGGACTCAGAGTATTCCAGTCCGCGCTTAGGGGACTTTGGAGATTTCAAAGTTGTTTATACTCTAGTCCGCACTCTGGGGACTTAGAGTACTCCAGTCCGCACTCTGGGGACCTAGAGATTTTTCAAGTCGTTTATACTCTGATCCGCACTCCGGAGACTCAGAGTAGTCCAGTCTACGCTCATGGGACTTGGAGATTTTTTAATCGTTTATACTCTAGCCCGCACTCTGGGGACTCAGAGTACTCTAGTCCGCACTCTGGGGACTTAGAGATTTTTTAGTCGTTTATACTCTAGCCCACGCTCTGGGAACTCAGAGTACTCTAGTCCGCACTCTGGGGACTTAGAGATTTTTTAGTCGTTTATACTCTAGCCCGTGCTCTGGGGACACCGAGTACTCTAGTCCGCACTCTAGGGACTTAGAGATTTTTTAGTCGTTTATACTCTAGCCCGCGCTCTGGGGACTCCGAGTACTCTAGTCCGCACTCAGGGGACTTAGAGATTTTTTAGTCGTTTATACTCTAGTCTGCACTTTAGGGACTCAGAGTACTCCAGTCCGCACTTTGGGGACTTAGAGATTTTTCAAGTTTGGGTGTGCGTTCATACGCTATACAGAATAACGCAATTTAATTTTCGTCATAGAATTGTACTATACGGAAACATCAATAGTTCATGGTAAAGACGGCTCCAAGCCTTTATTGATCATAACAAATGGAAACAAACTGAATTGTCTTATTGCGTGCCAAAAACTAAAAACAGTGAAATGAACATACACTAGAAATAATTGCAACTAAAATGCAAAAAGAAATAGACTAGGTATAATAACGATGCAAATGCTCGCTATTACATGCGCGAGGAAGTGTCACGCTATCTACGGTCGCTAGCTTGAAAGTTCCTTCTCCAAGCCTCCGTTCGATGACATACGGACCTTCCCATGTGGGATTCAAAAGTGATGGGGTCGGAAAAACTCGCTTCAAAACGAGATCACCCGCATTGAAAGTTCTCGGTCGGACTTTTTCATTATAATACCGAGCAACTCGGTGTCTATGTGCAGCCGCTCTTAAATCAGCTTCTTCACGTTTTTCGTCAACAAAGTCCAACGATTCCAATAGGAGATTCTGATTCATCTTGGGATCATAATAAGTTACCCGATGAGAAGGAACTTCAAGCTCCATGGTTATCACAGCTTCAGTGCCATATGCCAAGGTGAATGGAGTATCGCCAGTCGCGGACTTGTAGGTGGTTCTATAAGCCCAGAGCGCTGTCGGAAGCTCACCCACCCACTTGCCTCTAGCCTTTTCCAGTCGTTTCTTTAATATTAGCTTGATTATTTTATTTATGGCTTCCACTTGTCCGTTTGCTTTAGGGTGAGCGACCGCCGAAAACCTTTTATTAATATGATATTTCTAGCAAAATTCTTTGAATTCTCTACTTTCAAATTGAGTTCCATTGTCCGTTGTGATAGTTCGCGGGAGGCCAAAATGGCATATGATGTTTCATACAACGAAATTAATTACTTTTTGGTGGTGATCGTAGCTAAAGGCTCTACTTCTGCCCACTTAGTAAAGTAATCAACCGCAACAATTGCATACTTGCACCACCCCTGGAAATCGGTAAGGAACCGATTATATCGATCCCCCAAATTGCAAATGGCCAGGGACTAACCATTTGTGTGAGTTCCGCTAGCGGAGCTCTCTGGATTTTCGCAAACTTTTGACATCTGTCGCATTTTCTTACGTAGTCTGCAGCATCCCGATTTACATTAGGCCAATAGTATCCATAGCGGAGGATCTTTTTTGCCAGTGTCTGCCCCCCAGTATGGTCGCTACATTCGCCCTCATGAACCTCTTTCAAGACCTGTTTTATCTCGTTGTGGGCGATGCAACGAAGTAATGGAACCGAGAACCCTTTTCGATACATTATTCCGTCCTACATCACATATCTTGAGGTTTTGCGTACGACTTGTCGTTTTTCGTTCCTCTTTTCAGGCAAAGCTCCATGTAACAGGAACTGCTTGAAAGGGGTTATCCATGATTCCTTTTCAATTTCTGCTTCTAGAAGAAAGTCTATTTCCATCTCGTTTATACTTGGAAATTGCAAAACTTCAACGGGAACCAAGCCCATCTGTTGTGCATCGCCAATACTTGCGAATTTTGCTAATGAATTGGCTTCCCTGTTTTGTTCTCGCGAGACATGTGAAATATCATAATACTCCAGGTCTGCCAAAAGTTCTTGAACCCGAGCGAGGTATGGAGCAAGCCTTTGCCCCTTTGCTTGATAATCTCCTCGCACTTGGTATACCACCAATTGAGAGTCACAAAAGATCTTAATCGTTTTTATTCCAAGCTCCCTGACAAGTTTTAAGCCAGCGAGCAATACTTCGTACTCAGCTTCGTTATTCGTGGCTGTAAAATCAAGCTTCAATGCATAACAGATAGATCGGTTTTCAGGGGTCACTAGAATAACACCGGCTCCGGAACAACGGTCATTTGACGCCCCATCGGTGTATAACTTCCATCGAATAGGGGGAGTAATGTCTTCATTACTTTGCTCGATGGGTATTGTGAATTCTACAATAAAGTCTGCTAAAGCCTGTCCTTGGATAGCTCTCTGCGGCAGGTAGGTAATATCGAATTGACTTAACTCGATGTTCCACTTTAGCAACCTTCCAGAGGTTTCTGGTCGCTGGAGCACCTGTCGTAGAGGTTGATCGGTATAAACACTGATCGGGTATGCTTGAAAGTACGGACGAAGCTTGCGTGATGCAATCACCACGCAGTAGGCTAGCTTCTCAATTGTAGGATAAATTCTTTCTGCCCCCGTTAAACATTTGCTAACATAGTATACCGACTTTTGAACTCGGTCCTCCTTGCGAACCAAAGCCGTACTGATGGCATGTTGAGATACGGCCAAGTAAACATATAATACTTCGTGGTCTGTAGGCTTTGACAGCATCGGGGGACTTTCCAAATGTCTTACAATAGCTCGGAACGCGTCCTCGCGGTTGGGCATCCATTCAAAATTCCTCTTCCCTTTCTTTATTACATCGAAGAAAGGAATGCACTTGTCAGTCGCTCTGGATATGAATCAACTCAGCACGGCCACTTTTCCGTTCAAGCTTTGTACTTGCTTTATAGTTCTGGGCACTTGAATGTCTCGAATAGCCTGAATCCTCTCTGGGTTAGCTTCAATTCCTCGTGCATTAACGATGAAACCCAGGAACTTCCCTGATGCAACGCCGAAGGAACACTTCAGAGGATTGATTTTCATTCCGTAATACCTGAGTATATCAAACATTTCCGCTAAGTCTCGAATGTGGTCGTTTGACTGTCGTGACTTCACGAGCATGTCATCCACATAGACTTCCATCGTCCTACCGATTTGGTCTTTAAACATCCGATTCACCAGACTTTGATAGGTTGCTCCCGCATTATTCAATCCGAAAGGCATCACTACGTAATAGTACAGTCCGACGTCCGTGACAAAACTAGTGTGTTCCTGATCCGGGATGTGCATCGGGATTTGATTGTATCCCGAATACGTGTCCATAAATGATAATAACTCATGTCCGACCGTTGAATCGACCAGCTGGTCAATTCTGGGTAAAGGGAAACTATCCTTAGGGCAAGCCTTGTTCAAGTCTGAGTAATTAACACAGGTCCTCCATTTCCCGTTTGCTTTTCTCACCAACACAGGGTTAGACACCCATTCAAGGTAGAGGGCGTCGCGGACGAACCCATTGGCTTTGAGTTTGTCCACCTCCTCTCTGAGAGAAGCGGACCTCTCCGGGTCCATCCCTCTACTTTTTTGCTTTATTGGGATGTATTTTGGGTCTACGTTCAACATATGACTCGCAATGGCGGGAGAAATCTCGCACATATCAGAATGTGTCCAAGCGAAAACATCCAGATTCGCTCGGAGGAAATCAGTAAGATCCTCGATCATCGAGGGGTCAAGTTGTGATCCAATCTTAAGTACTCGCGATGGGTCATTATGGCTGACTGGAATGTCAGTTGTCAGTTCAGCCGGTGCTGCTTTTGCGTTCTTGGGTTCCTCATCGTCATCTCTTGGATCTATGTCTCTATAGATCCGACCATGTTGCCCGAGCCCAAGGCTTGGGCACTACTTGTCAATCTTTTGCAACTTGGATGCGGACAGAGCTGTCCACAACCTTTCCTTTATCTCTTTGCTGAGCCTCTCTCAGCTCAGCCACATAACACGCACGACCAGTCGCTTGATCGCCATGCACTACACCAACTCCACTTTCTATCGGAAATTTCAGAGTTATACACCATGGGGCCAAAGTTGCCCTAAACTCTGCCAGGGCCGGTCGGCCCAAGAACACATTATACGGGGAGTCGACATCCAAACTACGAACAGTAGGATCTGCACCCTCCTACGTTCACCTTCCCCAAGTTCAACTGGCAGTTCAACAAAGCCCACCGCGTTGGTAGCCACACCATTAAAGCCATGAATACGGGCTTTAGATGGTTTCAGGTCCTTTGTCTCTATCTTCATCTGATCATATGCCTTTTTGAAGATGATATTAACAGAACTTCCACAGTCAATCAGTATCCTTCTCACAAATGCTGGCCCGATAGTGGCCGAGATGACCATCGAGTCAATTGTAGGTTCCTCCACCTGATCGGCATCTCTACTTCTAAACACTATATCATCCATCATCATTCGTTGCTGCTTAGCTGGGGTACCGTCTTTCATGTTTGAATAACACTCGAAATCTGCGTGCTTCAGGGAACTAGCATAACGCTCCATCTCTTGCCAACTCTTGTCTGCCGGGTGAGGCCCTTCGACTATCGTATCATGGAGGTGCCTACACTCCTCGGTATTGTGCCCGTAATTCTCGTGAAAGCGGCAATACTTCCCAGTCCGCTTTTGCTCTTCGGTGGACTCTTTTGGTCGTGGCTTTTGATATTGGAAAGTATTACAAGTCGACAAGTAAATATTCTCCAGAGATGCGTTCAAAGGAGTGTATTCGTTGTAAGTTGGGATCCTTGGTTTCCACTTTCCGGCTTCCCTCTTCTTTCCAAGATTTCCCCCACCAGATCCTTTAGATTGTTCAGGCTTGTTTTGGACATTGACTTGTACTTTTCCAGAGTTGTCACCGGATTGTTTTACAGCAATGTTGCTCTGCACTATCTCCTTGCCAGGTACAGGTGCATTGTCTCGCCTTGTCCACCTAGCTTCCTCCCTTCTTATAAATTGGTGTGCCTTTGAATAAAAACGTTCCAGCGTAGTCGGAGGCTTTCCCGCCAGCCAATCTCCAAATTCTGAATCCGGATTTACCCCTCGCATCACGACCATTAAAATAGCATGGTCGTTGGGGTTGCTAACTTCAGTTGCGGCAACATGGAACCTTTGTAAGTACTCTTTCAACGACTCCCCTGGAACCTGAATTACACTGGACAAGGACATCACGTCCTTGGGACGAGTGGCATGAATCCTGAATTGTTCCACAAATTTCATCGCCAACTCATCAAAGTTGGAGATAGTCCGCGGAGGAAATCGGGTGAACCACATGGTAGCGATCCTAGACAAAGTTATTGGGAAACATCTACACTTGGTTGCATCGTTCGCTCTAGCTGAGTCCATCATCCATTCATATCTCATCACATGCTGTCGAGGATCAGTCTTTCCTTCGTAGGCCGGAATAGTCGGCATGTTAAACTTCCTGGGGTACTCGGCCTATAAGATAACATCTATGAACAGAGTATGACTCCTGGATATCCCCCAATCATCATTTGATAAACCTTGATTCTCTCTCATCAGTTGTCTGACCATAGCTGATTGGTCTGGGGTTTGTATGGAAGATGGCAGGTTGGTGTCTGTCCTGCGAGACCGTTATGGTCGATGTCTCCTCTGTTGGTGATCTACCAAGTGTGTGTCCTGGGGACCAGCATCATTAGGACCTTAGTGTGCCGGCTGTCCGGCTTCCACTCGTACTCTAGATCCTAAGTTTCCCGTTCCAGCCTGAGTGTGATTTTCTTGGTGTAGGTGAGGGGCCATTGCTCCAGGTAGAGAACCCGGACAATCCCTGGTTCATCGATCAGCAGCACCTTCTTGCGTTGTTTCTGTTCTACGACGTCTACGCCTGGGAGGTTCATCAGACGAAGAAGAGCCGTCGGATGAGGTGTAAGGAGCGAGGCTTCCTCCAGCATTCTGATGCTGTTGTTGAGTAAGCTGAGTCATAAGGTTGGCGTTAGCTTGGATCTGTTCGCTAAGTTGTCTCTTGCTCTCCATGAGTTCTCTCATCAGCTCGTTAAACTCTGTCCTAGTGACATCTTTTATTTGATTTTGGGCAGTGACAGTCCCTTTGCCCAGATTAATCTGTTGATTGCTGGGTCCTACTTGTTGGACACTAGTAGTCTCGTTGACATCTGCGTTGTGGGAGGCTGATCTAGTATGTGGTCTTCCCATTGTAGAGTTATCGGTAGAAACTCTGAGTAGAATCAACGGATTTCCTGTGAATGACTTGGATCTCCTTTGGGGGATTTCTTCAATCCAGTAGCTACAAAGTAGATCCTAATGGCCTGAGAATGGTTCTCAGTGAAAGCATCAAAATGTTAGAACCAAAATTGGTCACTAACACCTGAGAAAAGATTTGTGTAGAGAGATTAATGAAGATAGAAAATTAAAACAGAGGAATGTATGCCAAATTAACTGCAAAAACTAGAACACCGGATTTATAGTGGTTCGGCGTAACTACCTACGTCCACTTTGAGTTTTGTCTTTATTGCTTTTCCAAATAATTGAATACAAATACAATCCGTACCCCAACAACATGAATACAAGTTTGAACAGAAAATAAATGAGTCTTGAAAATGGCAGAGTCTCCCCGGAGTTCCCTAAAAAGGGTCCATTTCACTGTGCCCCTGCCCTTCTATTTATAGGCGAAGATAGGCTGGACTTTCCCCGCGGGCCCAGGAACAAGATACTTCGGCCCGTAGTAAGTGGCTTCTGTGCACCGAGCCAGGGATGCCGAACGAGGGATGCCGGTCGAGAACTGTCTGCAGCGATCATCAAGTGACTCAAGGTAAAGTTGTGCCGAACATCCTCAGTTTGTTGTGGGCTTGACAACTTGTTAACTCCTTTAGTATGCACCAAGCCAGAGATGCCGAACGATGACGTTAGGCATTAGGCCGAATGAAGCCGAGAGATGCCGAGCGACGTTGGTCGAAACAGAGAACGCCGAATGAGGTATGCACGTCGAACAGCACTCATATGCCGAGCAAGGCTTGTACGCCTGGCGAGGCTCTTAGGCCGAACGACATGCCTATGCCGAGTGAGGCCCTTAGTGGCGATCGAGGGATAAATGCCGAGCGACATGATCTGGCCGAGCGACACTTGGGCCGAGCGGCATGCCTATGCCGAGCGACCAAGTGCCGAGCCACCCTAGCCGAGCGCTGGTGGTCGAATGAGGGATGCCAAACGATGGCACTCAGGTAAATAACCGGTACCTCGTTCCTAAGACAAGTTACTGGGTAACAATATGATAGGATCTTTACTCTATATCACAGCTAGTAGACCTGATATCATGCATAGTGTATGTCTATGTGCAATATCAATCACACCCTAAGGAGACACATCTTAAAGTAGTAAAACGCATCTTAAGATATGTTAACAACACATTAGACTATGGGTTCTTGTATCCAAAAGAGGATTCATTTGACTTAATATCATATGGTGATGCTGATTATGCTGGATGTAAATCTGACCGAAAAAGTACGAGTGGAACTTGTTTGCTTTTTTGAGACATTCACTTTTCTCTTGGTTCAGTAAAAAGCAAAATTTTGTATCTCTGTCCACAATAGAGGTGGATTATAAATCAGCAACATTAGCCTATTCACAAGTTATAAATATGCAACAAACTTAAAGGATTTCATTTTAAATTGAAAGCAATCGCTAATATATTGTGTAAACACTAGTGCAATAAATCTGTCTAAAAATTCAACACATCATGCTAGGACAAAACATATAGATGTAAGACGTTATTTCGTAATAGATAATGTAAAGAAAGAAATTATTACATTATAATTTATAAATACAGAAAATCAAATAAATGATATTTTAACTAAACCATTAGCACATTACTTTCATCAAATTAAGAAGAGAACTAGGAATATGTTCATTTATAAAAATCTAGAAATAACTTTTATTATTTACAAATTGGATACAAAAATGAAAAACAAAATTACACCGTATATGTCAACATATCAGGGAAGCATATGTCAACATACATGACAGTTTTCACAAAAACTGTTTTTCCCTCCCTCTTTCAAAATTCAAAAACCAATTATTTAACCACTTTAATTCGACTCCATAACCATTTTCATATATTCTTCCTTCTAAAAACTCAAAAAAAAATCAATAATGGATCCATCCAACTCCAATTGTATAGGAGAAGAATCAAGCCCGTTCTCAAAACTAGGCAATATTGAAAAAGAATTGAAGCATATTCTCGCAATGCTTATTTAGATTGTAGTTATACAAATTCGATTCAAATACGAATAGGAGAAGCAAGGAAGAATGTTGAGGAATCTGTAGAAACATCTATTGGATAATCACGCAAATGCAATAATTATTGAAAAGGGAAATACCCAAATCAATCTTGCAATTCATAACCCTATGAATGAAGATGATGGTGAAGAAGAAAATGACGGCGATGTTGATAATTAGGATGAAGATGATGAAGATGGATTACATTGTGTAGGAGAAATGAATTATGACATTCATGGAAGTTTAGTGAAATAGAAAGGAAATTTTTGTTTTCACTACCCAAATTTCTCCATCCACAAAACAAATATGCATATTACAAATATATAAGAAAATGTGAGCGGAAGTTATTTTTCAAAATCCTGATTTTTCTTTTGTTAAAGTTATCTAAAATGTTAAAACACTATTATAAACACATATATGCATATTACAAACTATTTTGTCATGAAAATATATACATGTACGCATATCTTATTTAAGCTTATATATGTATAAAAATAAGTAAGACTTTTGTATAAAAATGTGTATATTTTAACATATAAATATATTTATCTCAATGAAAAAAGACAAGAGTGCATGGCATGAATAGGTTGCATGGTGGGGGGTACATGTGTGGGTGGAAGTATGGAGGGGGGTATGGGTGCATGCATATGTGGACATATTTAATTCGAGTACTTATACATTTTTAAATATTTTCCTAAGCCTATATATACCCCTTACCTTTCATATTTCTCACTTTTCAATCCCTCTATTCACTTTAAAATTTTCCTAAGAATTTGAGAAAGTTTTCATGGCTTCCTAGATATTTTCTATGTTATAAAAATCTCACACTTCCACTTTAAAATTCCTTCCATAACTTGTAAAAATCTTTCTTCATTAATTTCTTCACTTCCCATTCAAATACAAACACCATCATCCACTCAACCCTACATGGCCGAGCCCCAATAGTGTATGGCCGAGTCCAAAGTGTCCAGTGCCAAACCCATTTTGGGTGTATTGGCATCCAAAGTCTTCAATTTTGCAAAATTCTAGCTTACATCCAAGTTTTAGCAAAAGTTGGTTTGAAATTAGTAAGCTTCGGTAAGTAAAACTCTCATTTTTGAAAAAGATATTAACTTGATTATATTGAACTATATGTTGTAAAATATAGTGCTTGCTGTGTTGAAATATCATGTTGTTTTGATGGCATATGGTTACAAGCTTGCGATTGAGCTTGATTTTGTGATATGGATGTTAAATAATAAGTTTGGATATAGATAGGTAAATAGTTGGTTATGATATGATGGTGGGTGTTTATGAAACCAAAACTGACTGTATGTGGTGAAATTGTTGTGAAGTTAGCACCTTTAAATGGCGCAAAAGACTTGAAATCCGATTTGAAAATAAAAGCTTGTTTCTAGTTTTGGATTTAGGAAATGTTTTCCAAGTTTTCACCTTTTGTTTAAGTTTTTTCAAAACTTTTCCGTTTGTGTTTTCAAATATGTTATAGCTAGAGTTAAAGTGAAGTTTTCACAAAGAGATCAATTCTAGCGAACTACGTTCATAGCGATAGTCGCTATGGTCGTAGCTCGGAAAATTTCACGATTTCAAGTTTTGAAGTGTTTTCATTTGGATTGTTTTTGAAAACTCATTTCAAACAAATTAAGTAAGTCAAAATTTTAATTTTTTAATTATTTCATAATTTATTTATTTAATTTATTAACTAGGGAAATTATTACTTAATTAGTTAATTAAGTAATTAGGCTAAGTAAGTAAAGAGTTCAAGAAATTATTAACCAATTTAATTATTTTTAATTAAGGAAATTTTAAATAATGATTAATTAAGATAAAAGAAAATTAACTTTTATTTAATCAAGTTTATTTACTTTAATTAATTATATAAATTAGAGTAATTATTAAATTAATTATTATTAAATTAAAGGTTAATTATTCACTTAATTATTTAATTATGGTTTAATTATAAATGAATGTTTATTAAATTAAAGTTTAATTAAGGTTTAATTATTAATTAGTTTTTAATTTACTAAGGTTTAATTATTGATTAATTAAGCTTAACTAAGCAAAATTGAGAAATAAATTAAGAGTTAAAATAAGCTAAATTAGGGTTTAATTATGATTTAATTTTTGGTTTAATTAAATTTATTAATGTTTAATTAAGTTTTAACTTATGATTTAATTGAAGTTTATTCATTTTAAAAGTCTTTAAAACTTTATCAGTTATTTATTTTAAACCGGTTTTCTTATTTAACTGAATTGTTTTAAACCGAAGGATCTCTTGACTAAGCCTTAAGTAACCCTTATGACTAGGAAACCAAATGACATCTATTGGCAGAACAAAACACCATTCTGCTATTATAAATACTGGGACATTTACCGTATAATGGATTGGTTGATTGTGATTGAATGATTCCCATTACTTACCACTTCCCCATGCAAATATCCATGTTAATTTGTTAAGTAGATCCAAATTAAAAGATCCCTTATGGTCTCTAAGCCTTCGTTGGATTTTGTGAAGTTAAATGTTTCCAAAGTTATTCTGTTTTGGGATGAGACATTTGAAGGATAGTTTGGCAACAGTTTAGTTAAGATATTTAAATAATGGATGGGTTTATCAAAAGAAACTTTGTGGATAAGGTTTTATTAAAGAAGTTATTTAAATATGAAAGGTTTGTATAAGGATTTAATGAATGATTTTAGGGTTTCGTAAGGAAGTTTTAGGAATGTTTGAATATTCATAAAAGAAGTTTTGGAAAGGGTTTGAATGTTTATAAAAGAAGTTTACAAAAGGTGATTATTTATTAAGGAGTTATAAATGGTTTTGAATATTTGTAAAAGGGTTTTATAAATGAACTTGGAAGTTTGGAAAGTATTTTGGAATGAATTTGGATTTCAAGTAAAAGAGATTTCATGAATGGAATAGTTTTGGTTAAAATGGATTTATCGAAAGAAATTGAGATCTTGGTTTCTATAAACTGACTTTTAAAAATGATGGTATGGAACATCCGTTCCACAATTAACACCGAGGGAATAGTGTTTAGGGTTATCCTTATCTCCAGTTTAAACAATATTGTTTAAACCTTTTAACATGATTTGGAATTAAGAAGTTATTCGCAAGTGTTTTGTGAATATACCTATGTCCGAAAGATAAGTTTATGAATGTTCTAGGCAGACGTTTTCGAAAAGGATTTATTAAAAAAAATTGTTTTGAGGCTTAGTGGTTGCTATGGATAAATAAATCTCAAATTGAATTGGTTGTTGTTTGTTTATTTGATAGTTAAATAACCGGCTATCAAATCTTGTAACGACCCGTAAATTTATCGCTTTGATAAATTATATTTATTTTTAAATTTATTCAAATAAAAGGTTGATGATACAAATAATATTATTTTGAGTGATAATAAATAATAGTAATCTTATTTTGAATAAATATTTACAAAATATTTTTCTCGAAATTTAAATTGACAAAATGGCCGAAAACTGTTTTATCGATAACCAGCTCTATAATCGTAAAACGGCGCGCACAAAGCTGGATATATACACTTATTTTTATAATTGAATAAGAATATGAAATAAAATAATTTATTGTATTTTTGAAAATTAAATGTATTTATGACATTGTTAGTAATGCCCTTAAATACAATAATTGATTTATTAAATTAAATTGGGATTTAAAATAATTCAAATAATAATTTTAAATGATGATAATTCATTTTTAATAGTTATAAAGTGAAAATAAATCATTTTTAATAGTTTTATAAAGATATAATTTGATTTGAAAATATAAGGAATATCGCTTTATTGGTATAATAGCAATTATTGTAGATAATTTTTAATATTAATTTATATGGTTTTATAATTCAAATGTGGTTATTTTAATTCATTTAAAATGATAAGAAAATGTTTTTCAAATTTTTTTACAAATATATGTAAGTTAATTAGTAAGTGAAAATATGATTGAAAATTGGGATTAAAATTTGTAACGGTTTGACGTGTATAAGTTGTGTAACGTTGTTTATATGACTTGAACACCTATATGATATATTAAAACATACATGAACATATATATATATATATATGTCATATGCACACCCTAACATATATACAAACATATATATACATATATGAAATATCAAAGATATTTTACCATTTCCTTACTCCTTAAGCCTTCTCTAAGTCAACACTTACACATCAAAGGACACACACTCAAGTAGGCATATGGGGAAAGGTCATTTCGGCTGAAATAGTGAGGTGAGGGTGGTGGTTGAAGTAATGATGGTGATGATGGTGGATGACGTAAGGGGGAGATAAATATCTACCACTCCACTTGCCTATAAATACCCACCCATTTTTCCTCTTCTTCATTCCTCCATAACTCTCTCAAATCTGAACAAAATGGTGAAATTATTTTATTGAAACCATTCAAAATTTCAGTGGGTACAACTTTGTAATTGACCACTTCTTCCTATTCGAAGCTTAGCAATGCTCAAAACACCATTCTTTCTAAAGCATTTTCGAGCCCAATTTTAATGGCCGAAAATACCTCATTTTCATTCGAGCATAACTCCTACAAAACAGATCCAAATGAAGTAAATATTTCTTAAAACCATGTAAAATTCCATTGGGTACAACTTTCATGTTTAGTACTTCTTCCAGTTTTGGGCCTAACTATGTCAAAATTCCACTTTTTTACAGTGCATTTTCAGGCTTTGTTTTTATGAATCCGAGAATACCCTATATTCTTTTGATCATAACTTCCTTAAAAAAAGTTAAAATCAAGTAACTGTTTTTTTCAAATTCAAGAGAAACGAAATTTCAACAACTTTCCAGTTAACAACTTTTTCAAATTTTTGGAGTATGAGGGTCAAAAATCAGAGAAAATATGACCTGTTTTCGGGTCTAGTCTAGTGAATTCAAGGTCGAAGCTTTACCATTTTTCTTCCATACTTTTGGCCATCCTCTTCAAGTCCTGGCCGATCCTTCTAGAGTCTAAGAACCAATTCCAAAAGCTTTCATGTGATCACAGTGGAGCTATTGTCCATTTAGCCAAGTTAGGAAGCAATGATGGTGATAACTCTAACTTTAAACCATTATAAGTAGTTATAAATGTTTAATATAACTATTTAGATGCTAATGATGTTTGGATGTTTGGATGTTTGGTTGATTAAGGTTTGAAAAAAAGTAATTAGTAACATATAACTAAAATTGAGAAACTCTTACTTATATTATATTTTTAGATGACGATATAATGTTTGCAATGGATGTTTAATATGCTTTGATCATCAAGTTTGGTTGTTTCACATGAATGTTGAATGTATATGCAAGTCACGGAAATACACGTCGATAAGCAAAAAGAAAATCACTTTCCTTTATGAATTGGTGTATATGGATGTTAAACCTCTTTAAAAAGGTTAAAAAAAATTAGTTTGAAATGTTTTATAAACATTTGAAAGTGTTTTGGTGAAGTTGAAAAGAAATGGAAAATTTAGTCAAAACTAGGCGTGTTGCGTAATGGTAGTTCACGATTTCGCGCCAAAAAAGTCAAACGAGTATATATAATGGAATATAGCTCGGTATTCTTCGTGATAAGAATTTTCCAGCAAAGAAAGAAAATCGAGATTTTGATAAGTAGATTTTGAAATATGAGTAAAATAAGTTATTGGAAAAATCACGGTTTTGCAGTTCGGAATCCAAAACTGAATTTCTTTGAAAATGATATTTTAAAATTATTTAAAATATGAAATAAATTCTAAAAATCTTTTAAAATAGTTTAAAAGAGATTTGAATTAAAAAATATGGATTTTCAAATATTGGAGAAGTTGTTTTAAATCGGATCAGCTTTTAAGCACTTTCCACAGCACTTTTCTGTTGCCGTTTCAACAACTTTAGAAATGAAGTTTTTAAACTTAACGATTCTTTTCCAAATCTTTTATAAATGTTTTCAAATTAATAACTAAGTATTGTAATGGTGATTCGGAAGTTTAATAGTTTATTTAAAAAGAATTTAAATAAATGATTTAAAGAAAAACTATTACAAATTAAGTGATTTAATCTTGGCTCTAAAAGCCGACGAGTAGACTGGATTTTTCTATTCGTGAGATCCGGATGTGAGGTGCTTAAACTAAGGAGATGTTCAGGAGAAATTAGTGTCCTGGCTCACCTAGCCTCTTCCCTGGGCGAGGGATAGATAAGGTCGAAATGTCGGAAATGAGTTATGTATAAAAAGATTTAAATTTTCCAAATTTAAATGAAATACAACTTTGATTGTATGGAGATGATCTTCTTATACTTAGTGTTAAAGCTCGAAGAGGAAACTCGTACTATTCGTGGAATTTAAAAGGTGATTTCGTCGTTATTCCGCCCATAGTATTTGTTGAATACGAGAATTGATATTGAGTAGAATTTGATGATTTCTATAGATTCTGCTCACTTAATATTTACTGATTTTGGATTAACATCCTAGATAACATGGTTTTAAATCAATTAAAATTTTGAGTTTTGAACTAAGAAATTTTTGTTAAGATTTAAATGAAATGAATTAGAAAATGAAATGATTTCGAATTTATCCCAGTTTAAAAAGGATTTTAGGAAATCAAAGGATTTAATAAGAGAGGTTTAATGATTCCAAATATACCGAAAAGAAGTGTTTTAAAGTTATATATCCCTAAAAGATATTTTTGATAAAAGAAATGAAATAATCAAAGATTATTCACCTATTTACTTGACCTCTTTTATCGATGGTTGGTTTGAAGGAACCGGGGTCGGATCTGGGTAATTTCTATCCGAAGACCACTTCAAACCAATTTACGTATTCGAAGTGAAGACATGGATATGATATTTGGGATTTTTGTAATGAAGGACTACTTGTTGATCATTTGGGGATAAACTCCCAATATACATATAGTAGCAGTAGTCTCTTCATTATGAAACTTCTAATCCAAGGACTAATCGCTACTAATCTTAGTGGTAAATCCGACAGGATGTGGTAGGAGAGTGCCTTCGGTTTGTCCTGTTCCTGGATAACTTGTATGGACGAATGTCTGACGTTGCATTTCTAGTTACATAAATTGATCTCTATGAACGTATTATCTATTTGGTGGCGGAGAAGGCAACTTCTCTTAGCTTAACACCCTTTCCTGAGACGTACGAGCTCAGAAGTTATACGTTTGTAGAAATTAGTTATGTGATTATGGAATAGTAATGTGGCATTCAAAGAGGAAAGATGATGTGCTATGTGAAAGGTAATCGTTAACTCAAGCCTCACACCCGAAAATGACCAAAACAGGGTAGATGCGGCAAGGCTATGTGGTTCGCAACCATTAAGGTATGATCATCCCCTTCTAGATATATTTATTCCCGCTATGACGTCGGGTATTAAATTAATGTGGTGTATTCGAAGAGAGCTCTCGGATAGGTCGGTAACGACCGGGGTGATGACATATTCGGTACTACCTAGGAAGAGGTAGGCCGGTCTGATGTTAGTAGAGGACCATCAGTTGGGCCTCTGTACATTCCTCTAGAGATGTACTGCCGGAAGGTAGTCCATTCACCTGGTCATTTGTATGGAAATCCATTCTTCAATAAGAGCCTACCATTTTATTTGTAGAACCTAGTATGATGGAATTTAATAACGGTAACAGTTTCGGCTAAGATTAATAAGTTTACTTGCAAATGTTTTTAAAGATATGTCATTAAAATTAATATCAAGTGATTTTACTTAATAATGATTTGGTTATCATAAGGTAAAAACCCGTTCCGTGTATATATGTGGTGTGGTCTTATGAGATACCATTTTGGCTTTCAAAATGCATATTTTGAGTTCTCACACTAGTCCCATGACTGACCCGGGGTTTATTTTTTCCTTTCCTTAAACTCTGGGTGCCCTAATTTTCCTAGACAGCCCAGTAGTCAGGTTTAGTTTAGAAGAAATCTGGATGGAGCTTGAACCATGAAGTCAGAAGATTTTTCTGAAGATTTTGGTCTATTTTCACCACACTCTTGTGCTATAGTATTCTGCATTTGTAAGGACAGAAATTTATTACCGTCCATGTTTAACTCTGATAAATGTATTTTAATTTCTACTATAAAGATTATGTTGAAATAATATATATGTTATTCCATTCGTGTGAGATTCTGTTCTGTCTTTATTTATTTTCTTACCCTTGAGAATCCGCCTCTCCGGCACGTGGATTTGCGGCACGTGAATATCGAGGATGTAATAGTGTCGATTTTCGAGAGTCGAAGAAATGGGTCCTCACAAATCTGGACCTGTTTTGATTCAGGAGTTATGTCTAGTCTATTTGAGTTCCCCGATGAGGACTAGATTGCTCAGTGCATAATTCCAAAAGAACCGGAATTGAGTTAGCGGGAAATTTTCACTTAGTTTTGGAGACGCCGGTTCCAGGATTTATCCGAACCATACCAAACTAATGATGGACGATGTTAAATCATATTGAAGTATGCTGTGAAGTTATACCATTCTTCCTGAGGGTGATTACAAAATGGAAGATAGTAATGTGGAATGTTTGTTCGATCCCGGAACAACTTGCATGGATGAATGCTGGCATTGTATCTCGGCTTAGAGGGCATTGTTAGCATTCCAAGATGGTCTGCTAAGAATAAGAAGGTAAAGTTGTGGCCTCACGAGCTTCACAAACCAAGAAATAGCAAAAACAGGGTATGCAGCAGAGCTATGTGGTCAGCTACCATTAGGAGCTTCCATCCTATTCTAGATTGTCCATATTTGAGTTGTTTGCATGCAAACACTATGCTAGTATAAGGCCTCGGTGTCAATAAGGGATGAGGTAATACGGTTTGCCATGTTAAAGGGGCAGCCGGCTCTGTGTAGCAGGGGTATAAGAAGTTCTTATCAAACTCCGGTGCATTTTCTACGAGTGTCCATCGGAAGGTAGTCCATTACCTTTCCATATTATGGAATCCATCTCCAATACGAGCTCTACGGTTTTGATTTTAGAGCCTAGTATGCTGGAAGTTAATATGGTAACAATTTCAACTATCTTGGATATGTATTTGTACTCTAAACATTAGTATAATATCACTGGATTTTATATACAAATGTTTTGGTTATCGTAAGGTAAAATCCCGGTAGTGTTTATGTGCGACGTGGTCTTATGAGATACCTTTGATTTCAAAAGCGTTTTAAAGTAATAGTTACGTTGTTTGAGTTTACTCATACCAGACCCATGTCTAACCCGGAGTTTATTTTCTTTTCCTAAACTCTTGGGTGCTTAAATTTGAATGGGCAGCCAAGTAGTTCAGGTTTTTTCATAGATTTACTATGAGGAGCTTAGTGCAGGTGGCTTCATCGATATCTAGTTATTTTTCTTGTTTTTCGCTATATTATATGTATATTGTATTCAGTTAGGAAGGGACGGACTGTTATAACCATCCTACGGTAGAATTTGTATTAGTATGACTTTGATGTAACATTTTTGAAATGATTTTGTAATATTATGTTGAGTAATATATATTGTTCCACTGCGTTGTGAGATTCTGTGTTGTTTAGTTTCTTCTCTTTTATCTTTTCTTTCTCTCAACCCTAATGATCGGTTTTTCGACACTTGAATGCTCGGCACGCAATATAGTGGACGTATTAGTGTTGATTTTCGAGGGTCGAAATTACGGTTGTTACATTTTGGTATCAAAGCCTAGGTTAAGCGAATACTTAGGCTTTTGTAGGGAAACTCATTTAGAGATAAGTTAATGGAATGCCTTATTATGAGTTTGAGTGTATTATATATATGCGAGTGCGTATTTGTTTGTGATATAAAAATGTTTTATATTGTGTTGATTTATCGGTTGAGTGGCTTAAGAACTCTAGTCGAGACGTGGGACACACGGTGTCGATACGGGTTTCCTAAACACTTGAACAAGGCAAACCGACACAATATTGTTTTAAAATGGTAAATGAAATAATTTTATCTAGGATTATATTTTATATGTAAAGAAAAGGTTTTCAAAGTTGATACAATTGTTGGGTATAATAAGAGACAACGAATGATAATATTTGTCTATCATCATTTGGAAATGATACCTTTCCCAATATGAACACGATCTAGAAGTGTATTTTAAAGGTGTCTTACTATAATTAGGTAGTAAGAATGGGTACACAAGGAAGGAGAGGATAGGGAAAGAGATCGAAGAAGTTACCCACAAAGATGGAAAGACTGGTAGATAAGCTACCAAAGCAGTTGTGGTTCCTAATGAAGAAGTAGTTGACGTTGAGAAGAAGCCGACAACTTCAACAAAGAACGGCAGCATCAACAAATGTAAAAAGAGGAAATTTTCGCCGCGTTGGAAGAGGCCTTGGGAGGACAAATTGGAAGAGAATGGTTCACAAAGGAAATTATTCAAAAAGGGAAAGGAAATTAGTTGCTACTTACGCAATAAGACAGGACATACTATGGACTATTGTATAGAGGAAAGGAGGGACCAGTAGTTCCTAAAGTTTGGGAAAAACATTGCTTCTTTTGCCAACAACTTGGACACATTAAGAAAATTTGTCCTATGATTCAAAGAGCATTATAGGACGGAGGAATTATTAAGAAGAAACCAGCCACCTTAAGAGAGATAATTAAGGGAATGTGTATACGGAAAGAGGAGGAGAACGGTAGATGGGGATACGTATCTTGATTGTGGACTCATAAATATGAGGGTGTTTTGGAAAGTTATGTATAATATGTATCATTGGAGATGTTTTAAATGCTATGCAATTATTGCTGTTTACTTTTAAAATCATTCTTTAAACTTTGGAAATGACCGGTAAGGTTTGAAATTAAATGTTTTAATATGAATCCAAATAACCAAGAATTATAAATGCTAGAGTTTTTGGAACCAAGAGGGGTATGTTGTTGAGGAAGGGCCGCGAGATTAAACCTCATTGGACTTTGCTTCATTGTGCCGTGATTTTGATATTTTAAGTCAAAGGAAGTTCTTGGGTTCGGAATTGATCATGGAAGTTAAGAATTGGCTGGGTGGTGCGACAGGCTACGTAATGACATGATGAAGAATATTCAAGGATCATTCGAGAAGATGATAATTAATGCTCTACGGTTTGAAGATTTTGCGTCTCGGCCGCCTACTACCGCACCAACTAAAGATAAGAAGCGCATGTTCAAGACAAAGTTGCCCAAATATGGTTACTTCGGATATGGAGAGAAATATCACTTGGTTCAGAAAAGTAGTTGGGGTAAGAAAACGAGAAAGGAGAAAGTAAAGGCTAAGAGACAAAAACTTAAGAAGCAGAATGCACCAAAGAATTGTTACTACTGCCATGAGGAGGGTCTGAGCACAAGGAAAGGAGGCAACCTAAACCCTTTGTTATCATCACAAAACCATCTGCTTTAGTAGAAGCAAAGGGAAAAGGAATTGTGGGAGGATCAGTTTAGCACTAGCAAGATAGTGACTAGTATTAGAAATAGTATACTAAGTTATGCCTTGTTAGTATCTTTTGTTGTATGTATCTTTTGAAGTGTACTTCCCACCTATGATGAGTCACTTTGCGTGTATCTAGGGTTGTGTGTTATTTGAATGATATTCTATATCTATGTATCATTTCTTCTATTTGTTCTTGATGGATATTAGTTTCTATCATAGTTTTATCTCTCCTACCCTTACAAATAGACTAGGACTATAGCTAATAAGATTCATAACTTTATGTCAACTCAGTAGGTAGGGGTTGACCCATCATAAGGTATTTTGGCTAGAGGATAGATTAATAAATGAATTTGAATTTGAATTATACAAATAAGAAGATTTAAATAAACTTGGTTTTACTAAACAATATTTTTGGGTTAGGATTGTGATAAATTTCGAGACGAAATTCTTTTAAGGAGAAAGAGTGTAACGACCCAGAATTTAATCATTGTTTAATGAATATTTAATTATATTTTTTTAAATAATAAATAAATGAATTTTTGTTAACAAATAAACTTATTTTTACTAATAACTAATGATGATAAAATCGTTTTCAAATTTGTTTACCAATATATATAGTTGAAAAAAATAGAAAATGTGACTGGAAGTTATTTTCCAAAATCTTGATTTTTCATTGATTAAAAGTTATCTAAAATGTTAAAACATTATTGTAAACACATATATGCATGTTACAAACTATTTTGTCATGAGAATATATACATGTACACATATCCTCACATAAGCTTATATATGTATAAAAATAAGTAAAACTTTTATATAAAAATGTGTATATTTTAGCATATAAATATATTTATCTCAAGAATAAAAGACAAGAGTGCATGGCATGAATAGTTTGCATAGTAGGGGGTACATGTGTGGGTAGACGTATGGAGGGGGGTATGGGTGCATGCATATGTACATACATTTAATTCAAGCACTTATACATTTTTAAATATTTTCCTAAGCCTATATATACCCCTTACCTCTCATATTTCTCATTTACCAACCCAAAATTTTCCTAAGATCTTGAGAAAGTTTTCATGGCTTCCTACATATTTTATATGTTATAAAAACCTCACATTTCCACTTTAAAATTCCTTCCATAACTTTTTAAAACCCTTCTTCATCCATTTCTTCACTTCCCATTCAAATACAAGCACCATCATCCACCTAACCCTATATAGCTGAGTCCTAATAGTGTATGGCCAAGCCAAAAGTGTCCAAGGCCGAGCCTATTTTGGGTGTGTAGGCATCCAAAGTCTTCAATTTTGCAAAATTCTAGCTTATATCCAAGTTTTAGCAAAAGCTGGTTTGAAATTAGTGAGCTTCGGTGAGTAAAACTCTCATTTTTGAAAAAGATATTAACTTTATTATATTAAAAATATATGTTGTAAAAATATAGTACTTATTGTGTTAATATATTAGGTTGTTTTGATGGCATATGGTTTCAAGTTTGTGATTGAGCTTGGATTTGTGATTTGGATATCAAATAATCTGTTTGGATATAGATAGGTAAACGGTTGGTTATGATATGATGGTGGGGTGTTTATGAAACCAAAACCAAGTGTATTTGGTGAAATTGTTGTAAAGTTAACACCTTTAAATGGCGCAAAGGATTTGTGATCCGATTTAAAAATAAATGCTTGTTTCTAGTTTTGGATTTAGGAAATGTTTTCCAAATTTTTACCTTTTGTTTATGTATTTTCAAAACTTTCCATTTGAATTTTCAAATATGTTATAGCTAGAGTTAAAATGAAGTTTTTACCTAGAAACCAATTCTAGCGAACTGCGTTCATAGCGGTAGTCGTTATGGATGCAGTTTAGAAAATTTCACGATTTCAAGTTTTAAAATGTTTTCTTTTGGATTGTTTTGAAAACTCATTTTAAACTAATTAAGTCAAAAGTTTAAGTTTTTAATTATTTGATAATTTATTTATTGAATCTATTAATTAGAGTAATTATTACTTAATTAGTTAATTAAGTAATTCGGCTAAGTAATTAGAGTTTAAGAAATTATTTACCAAGTTAATTATTTTTAATTAAGGAAGTTTTAAATAATGATTAATCAGAATAAAAGAAAATTAATTTTTATTTAATCAAGTTTATTTACTTTAATTAATTATTTAAATTAGAGTTAATAATTTAGTTAATTATTATTTAATTAAAGGTTAGTTATTCATTTAATTATTTAATTAAGGTTTAATTATAAATGAATGTTTATTAAATTAAAGCTTAATTAATGTTTAATTATTAATTAGTTTTTAATTTACTAAGGCTTAATTATTGATTAATTTAGGCTTAACTAAGCTTAATTGAGATTAGATTTTTTGTTAAATAAATTAAGAGTTACAATAAGCTAAATAGGGTTTAATTATAATTTAATTTTTGATATAATTAAGATTTATTAAGGTTTAATTAAGTTTTAACTTATGATTTAATTGAGGTTTATTCATTTTAAAAGTTCTTTAAAACTCTATTAGTTATTTATTTTAAACCAGTTTTCTTATCTAAGTGAATTGTTTTAAACCGAAGGATCTCTTATCTAAGCCTTAAGTAACTCTTATGACTAGGAAACCAAATGACATCTATTGGCAGAACAGAACACCGTTCTGCTATTATAAATACCGTATAATGGATTGGTTGATTGTGATTAAATGATTCCCTTTACTTACTGCTTGCTCATGCAAATATCCATGTTAAAATGTTAAGTAGAACCAAATTAAAAGATCCCTTGTGGTCTCTAAGCCTCCATTGGATTTTGCAAAGTTCAATATTTTCAAAGTTATTCCATTTTGGATAAGATATTTTAAGGATAATTTGGCAACAGTTTTAGTTAAGATTTTTAATAATGGATGGGTTTATCCAAAGAAACTTTTGGGATAAGGTTTTATTAAAGATGTTGTATAAATATGAAAGGTTTATATAGGGATTTTATGAATGATTTTTGGGTTTCGTTAGGAAGTATTAGGAATGTTTGACTATTCACAAAAGAAGTCCTGGAAAGAGTTTGAATGTTTAGAAAAGAAGTTTATAAAAGGTGATTATTTATAAAGGAGTTATAAATGGTTTTGAATATTTGTAAAAGGGTTTTATAAATGAACTTGGAAGTTTGGAAAGTATTTTGGAATGGATTTGGATTTCAAGTAAAAGAGATTTCATGAATGGAATAGTTTTGGTTAAAAAGTATATATCGAAAGAAATTTAGATCTGGGTTTCTCTAAACCGACCTTTTAAAAATGGTGGTATGGAACATCCGTCCCACACTTAATATCGAGGGAATAATGTTTAGGGTTGTCCTTATCTTCAGTTTAAACAACATTGTTTAAACCTTTAAACATGATTTGGAAGTAAGAAGTTATTTGCAAGTGTTTTGTGAATATACTTATGTCTGAGAGATAAGTATA
The DNA here is from genome assembly GCA_030737815.1 of Allium fistulosum. Taxonomy (NCBI): domain Eukaryota; kingdom Viridiplantae; phylum Streptophyta; class Magnoliopsida; order Asparagales; family Amaryllidaceae; genus Allium; species Allium fistulosum. Next base: position 1,154,076,208 of record CM060901.1, read on the forward strand.
TGAATGTTCTAGAAAAACATTTTTGAAAAGGATTTATTAAAAAAAATTGTTTTGAGGCTTAGTGGTTGCTATGGATAAATAAATCTCAAATTGAATTGGTTGTTGTTTGTTTATTTGATTGTTAGATAACCAACTATCAAATCTAGACCTGTTTTGACTTAGGAGTTATGTCGAGTATATTCGAGTTTCCTAATGAGGACTCGATTGCTTAGTGCATACTTCCAAAAGAACTGGAATTGAGTTAGCCAGAAATTATCGCTTAGCTATGTTAAATCATATTGAAGTATGTTGTGAAGTTATAACATTCTTCATGTGGGTGATTACAAAATGGAAGATAGTAATGTGGAATGTTTGTTCGATCTCGGAAAAACTTGCATGGATGAATGATGGCATTGTATCTCTGCCTGGAGGGCAGTGTTAGCATTCCAAGATGGTCTGCTAAGAGGAAGAAGGTAAAGACATGACCTCGTGAGCCTCACAAACCGGGAAATGGCAAAAACAGGGTATGCAGCAGAGCTATGTGGTCAGCTACCATTAGGAGCCGCCATCCTATTCTAGATTGTACATATTCGAGTTATTTTGCACACAAACACCATGGTAGTATAAGGCCTCGGTGTCAAAAAGGGATGAGGTAATCTGGTTTTCCATGTTAAAGGGGCATCCGGCTCTGTGTAGCAAGGGTACAAGAAGTTCTTGTCAGACTCCGATCCGGTGCATTTTCTAGGGGTGTACCATCGGAAGGCAGTCCCTTACCTTGCCAGAGTATGGAATCCATCTCTAATACGAGCCTTTACGGTTTTGATTTTAGAGCCTAGTATGCTGGAATTTAATATGGTAAATTTTTTAGCTATTTCGGGTATGTATTTGTACTCTAGACATTAGTATAATATCACTAGATTTTATATACAAATGTTTTTGTATCGTAAGTTAAAAACCCATTCGTGTTTATGTGCGGCGTGGTCTTACGAGATACCATTGATTTCAAAAGAGTTTTAAAGTAATAATTTAGTTGTTTGAGTTTACTCACACCAAACCCATGTCTGACCCGGAGTTTATTTTCTTTTCCTGAACTCTTGGATGCTCAAATTTGAATGGGTAGCCAAGTAGTTCAGGTTTTTCCCCAAATTTACTAGGAGGAGCTTGGAGCAGGTGGCTTCATCGATAGCTAGTTATTTTTCTTTTTTTCCACTATATTATATGTATATTGTATTCAGTTAGGAAGGGACAGACTGTTATAATTGTCCTATGGTAGAGTTTGTATTAGTATGACTCTGATGTAATAATTTTGAAATTGTTTTGTAATATATTATGTTGAGTAATGTATATTGTTCCGTTGCGTTGTGAGATTTTGTCTTGTTTATTTTCTTCTCTTCTATCTCTTCTTTCTTTCAACCCTATTGATCGGTTTTTCGGCATTTGAATGCTTCACACACAATATAGTGGATGTATTAGTGTCAATTTTTTAGGGTCGAAAATCGGATTGTTACATTGTCACTCTAAGATACATGGTATATCAGAGTTAAACAAACAAACCTCATCGGCATGGACAGTTATAAATTACTGATCTTACAATGGCCGATGGATATACATAATAGTATGGTGGAAAATAAAAATACTACGGTTGGTGAACATCCGACTCTTCTCCTTACGCTCAATGTTTCACCAACGATAACCTGGAAAAACTTAGTCCGACACGAGCATTATAATAAAATAACACCCGGATCAGTCTGGAAAACTAGCGTGAGAAAACATAAGAAATATGATGAACATATAATAATCTATGAGACCACGCCACTAAACACGAAATGGGTTTACCTCACAAGAACAACTTTTATACATGAATGAATAGGAATCAAATCTAAACAAAATCCAAACTTGAAATAATGAATGCGAACAAGATTGAAATCCTAACTTATAGAATGGACACAAATAATTAAACATCAAGAAGAGCACAAGGCACTTCTCGATGAAATTAAGAAAATAATTCAAAGATTTGAATCAAACAAGGAAAATGAATTTTTCCAAGAATGACTATGAGGATGCTCCCTTTTACCGAAAGTATACCTCTAGAAAATATATCTGAGAGGGTCAATTACTCTGTGACTCTCTCAAAAATGTACAAGAGAGACCTTGCCAACCTTACCGAGTATCCGAGTATTTTACATCTCCACGCGCGTATTATTGAATCCAATCTAGAGTAGATGTAAAGATACCCTAATGGGAGCAACCTCACATAGCTTGACGTCCACTCGCTCTTTGGTTCTAGTCATTTCCGATAAAGGATATCAACGCTTAAATGAGCAAAAAATCGTCTTAAATTGACGAAACACAAAGAAGATATCGGAATTGATAATCAATAAATCAACCATCGGGAATAACAAAATGATCGTAATGGAAATTACATCTCATACCCTTATGACCACTTGCCGATTTCATACTTTTACTATCCCTTGGTTAACAATGATGCCAAATAAGTTAGAGCATTATTGCCTCTCAGATCTTGCCTCGACCTACATTCTTAACTTTCGAGATAGAGACGAGTTTCCATACCGCAACGTTTTACTGTTAAGTATGTACCTAAATCCTTTCCATATAAGTGATATCGTATATGAAAATTAAATTTCTTGCCCTCATCACCAAACATTGTTTCCAACTCGTACTATCCCTCACTTAAAAATGAAGTCAAGTAAGTCAGGGCACCGGTTGCACCTGGCCTTGCCTAGACACTCTAGTTTCAAATCTCATCGATAATAACGAATCAACCTTCTCGATGTTTGGTACTAAGGATAAGACTAAATCCTTTCAATGAACGAAATCAAACCTTTAAACTTTTAAAACATTTGACTCATAGTTGTGCTTGATTTTCACATCATCGATATTTGTAGAACACTTTAAAAACACTCTTTAAAATATTCTTTTAAAGAGCTAATTATATTTCTAAGTATATCAAAACGAAGGGTTAAAAACAAATGTCATTAAAACATTGTTTACCATAAACCCAAAACCAATTACACTTAGCTTTACCTTTAAAAATTTTTTTTTAAAGACTTCTTTATTTATAAAATATCATTTATAAATCAACTTTTTTTTATCTTTAAATCAAAATTGGTCCAAAGATTTAAAAATATGAACAACTTATCAAGTTATGTAACAACTTTTCTTAATAACTTAACGAAATCATTTATTATAACAAAAGTGTTATAATCCATGAATTCTTTTCTACTTTTCAAAATAAATTATCATTAACAAAACGTTATAATCCATGACTTCTTTCTCAATTCTCAAAAAACATTTATTACAACAATGGTGTTGTTATCCATGCTTCCTTTTTACTTTTAAAAACTCAAAACTACTTAAAATATAGTTTAAAACTTCTATTTCAAATACCATTTAAAAAGAAATTCTCAAGTTTAATTTATATTAAAAACTCAAAAACATTTCCTTTCTTATTTTTCAAAATAAAACTTCTTTTTCAATAATTAATATTAAATCATCTAAAGTATATTTAAATTTCAAACCACTTTTAAACACTTAAATATATGTTAGAAAAGTTCACTAAAAGAATTAAAGAAGAAAAATCAAGTTTAAAACCATTTTCTAAAAGTTGAAAAAATACCGCAAACCCATTGCTAAAAGAGTACGGAAAATTCCTTTGAATCGGCTCTTTTCAAATTGAAATTTTCTCCACATTTTTACAAAGTATGAATACTATACCTTTAGAACAACATACTATTAGTCTAGTATGCATTTACAAAAATTTAGAGACTTTGATGTCAAAAAAACTCAATTGAAAATTGTTTTAAAACTTGATTTTTGAACTGCAAAACCCCGACCAAAACTTTTTTAACTTTTAAACACTTTTGAATTAGGTGTTATAAATTTTTATGAAACATTAAACTTGGTTTAAACAACATTTTAAAAATTGAAAAGGCACGACCAAATATTAAGCGATGTAAACACAAGCACAAACACAAGGTTATATACACAAGATTTAAAGAGATGGAATTTCAAATTGCAATAGCGCGATTTCAAAGTGCGAAAGCGCGACGTTTCCACTATTTTACAATTTTGCTAATTTAACATCTTAAACAACAACCAAACATTTATATAAGTAAGGTGCATATAAAAGTAAATCAATAATGGCGAGAAACCTCTTAGGGTCTCTCTACAAAGTCCCATGTAAATCATATATGTGTATGTTCTTCGAAGTGTCTGTAGTGACCTATTCGTTGTGAACGCACTTCGACTTCCACTTGCTTTTGTCCCTTGCAAAACAATGATTACTTATGCCTTCTGCTTTCAAGCAGGAATCAAATTCAAAAAAGCAATATACACATGTTTAAACAATATAAACAACAATTTATATTTTATACATTTTGTCGATTTTAAACTATTTTAAAAGTGAGAGTAACTCACTTTTTCCAAAGCTAAACATCCTCCACCACAAAGCAACATGCCACACATCTTACCCTCAACCAAAGCAAGCCAACCAAGTCTAGATTTACCCAAAAAGCGTACGGCTAAGGCCTTCCTCCCCATAGAAGCTCACGGCCTAGGAGGAATAGTGGTTTCGGTACTTTAAGTTTTGCTCTTTTGGATGGTAGTGACATTAGCTAAGGTAGTATGGTTTTTTTCTTGAATTTGGAGCTAAAAGATGGTGTTTTTAACTAACTTGAAATGGATATGGAGATGAAGAAAAATGGAGGTTAAAGAAGAAGAAAAACAAAGTGAAGAATCAAAGTGAAAAATGAGAAAGGTGGTTCACTTTTATAAAGAAAGAAAAAAGGTAAATGACATATATACCCTTACAAACATTTACCTCCCTTACCCCTCACCCAAAACACCACCTTACCCCTATAAGTTCATTCGAAATGACATTCACCCACACCGCTAAAGTAAAGCCCACTTGTTGTAATGATGGTAAGAAAAGTCATGTTACTTTTTTTTATAAAGCTATATATAACTTAAGATATTTTTAAAACCATTTCAGAAACTAATCTTATCCTTTTTTTATTAATACTCATTATACGTTTTTCGTAACTTATTTCATGCATATAAATGTTGTTATAAAGTCTATACAAGTGTGCATCAACATTATGCAAATTTTTGTTTGATAAAAAGTCGAAAATCCAAATAAAGGAATTTCGGTCACATTTTCAATTTTTCATCGAACTATTTACTTATGCAAACAAATTTACAAAATGAGTTTACAATTATTATTTATTAATTAAAATGGGTTTAATAAGGCTATTAAATCCATTTAAATAATATTTAATTCATAATTCAAATATTTTCATAATCCTTATATTTGGATATAAAGTGTTTACGTTTTTTCGGGATGTTACATTTCTTTTCTTTGAATATTCTCTCATCAAAATATTTATTTTATTTTCAAAATATATTTCTACAAATATTTTATAAAAGTTTTATATATTAAATTATTTAAGAACTATTTTTTTAAATGACTTTACAAAATATAAGAATTTTGTAACACTATAAAAGTGTTGTTGTTTTTTTCAAAATAAAAGGATATGTCGACATATCCCATATAAGTTTGTCGACATATGTATCTGAAATGACCCTAGCTATTTCACCTAATTTTTACTAGGAATTTTTTTTTTACATCAATAATTTCCTAGAGTCATTTAGCCTTTCCACTAAATTATCCAGGATCCTAATTTTTCTACTAATATATTTATATCAGTTCATTAATAAATATATTCACATACATATGAAGATGTATGTGACCCTCTTGCTTGGATCAGAGTGTTTTTTAGCAAGAGTGCATCCTGATTGAATTTGAATATCTAATCAACCAAAACATAGCTCATTTTCCATGCCTATTGATATTTGAGTCAGGGTAATGAATCTCATAATCATATGCAATCTATACTTAGTAATTTTTGACCATTCCTATAGTGATTGTCTGTTAGTTTGAGATAGTAAGGTGATCTCAGATTATATAGCAAGCCACCATAATTTTAGTTTAATTATTTGGTATTTGATTAAAGCCAGAAAGGAAAATGATATACTCATTTATCATTTTCAACACAAGTTATTTTATCACAAATTTCTTTACTTATAACCAAGTCAGTTGAGTAATTCTTTCATAATCTATATAGTTGTATTTTTCTTAACCAAATTTATTCTCTAATCCCTTAGTTACCTCAGCTTGCATCTAATTTACAGGTTGCTTTACTGGATTTAGAGAATCCAGATTCTATGGTCATTTGACAAAAGTAGTATTTAGATGATATGTGTGCATATTAGATGTAGTGTACTCTCTGGGCTAATAAAGCTATTCAAAATAAAATGTGAGTTGCTCAAGTATTTGAAAATGTCTTTGTGCATGCATTTGCAAAGAAAGCTTCAGATTTTACAAAGTGTATTTTCTTCCTTTATACCCAAAACTCTGGTCATCTTGATCCATCCAGACCTCATTATTTTTGAAGTGGGTTAGCCTTATGACTAGATCATCTAAACATTAGTGCCTGGCCTTTGCAATGTAAATTCAGATACCAGACACTTGCAAAATCCCTTAAAACATGTACATATCTTTATACAGTGCACAAATATATATTGTTTCTTTTATCAAAACACTTCTGCATATAGTCACAAAATTCTTGAAATATTACTTCTAGCTAAACTCAGATTTTTTTTAACCTTCAAACTTAAAGTTTTAAGTAACTTGAAATTAACTAATACAGTATATGTATATACATATCCATTTCTCAAATACAGGCATATATCATTTACAGATTTTCACCATAATACTCAAATATATATTTTCTTGCATAGATTCAACTAAGTCTTTGGTTAATCCCAAACTTAATACATTACTAGATTCAGTTAAAACAACTAAATAAATTCAAGCATTCAAGATCATTACATAACAACCAAAGCATAACTATAAAAACTTCTCAGATTATATGCAAATAATTCCTTCTAAGTTCTTATTTAATTCTAATTTAGCATGCTTATCCAATCATTCTCATTAGCCATAGCAGCTTCCTATTTAGAACCAGCATTCCCTGAAAGAGCATTAGAGGCTGCCCAATTTTAAATGAGACACCCCAGATGCCATAAGCAAACAAGGGTCAGATACAAGATCTGGTATGAGCAATATCAAAAATTCCATGATCTTAAGTAAATGAGTGAGACATAAACATTTTGTATAAGTGGGCATAGCTTCTTTGATCAATTTGCCTGACTTGTTTATGATATATTGTGCATATATGATCAGTATTTAAGACTAATTATGTACACACATTCAACTATGCAAACATTCATTTCAAATAGAAATACTCAGGAACTATCATAGCTCCAGACCAACCATCCTAGGAATAAATCAAGTTCCTACTTCATCAATTTAAGGTTGCATTTACCCAATTAATTCCTAGCCTCATCTGCCATAAGGAATCACGGGGACACATTGCAATAAAATAATTCACAATATTGCACAAAGATCTCAGGGCTTAAACAAGCCATGTTCCAACTTGCATACTTTAAATACAACAAGCATTCCAGCAGTCTTCTTGGCTTACAATCCTTAGTTTATTTACTAAGTGTTCATGTTTGATCCTATCATGAGATAGCTAGGTGATTGAATCACATTGTACATGAAACATTACATAAAACTCACAAGCATAATTCAAAAACAAGCTAACATTCATATCCAGGGGAAATCATATTTTCAAATATTTTGGCTTAAAGAAAATACAAGAATATTTACAACTGGGAATAAAGACTAGGCATGTGGGTTATTATTGTTTCATAAGCAACCATGTTTGAACTAAATTCAAGATCTAGCTTAAACAAGATTTCTAGCTCATGGGTTTTCTATTTGATCAAGGGTTCAGCACTTTTGGATATTTCCATTGCAACCTTGAATCTTTCATTTGAGCCTCAGCACTTACACAAGTGTAATGCAACTCATATACATTTTGATTTCTATATTTTCCATGCCATATCTAAACCAGTTACAAGTATTCTCTATTTACTTTCATGATTTCATACTTTTACATTTCTGGGTGTAACCAAACAGAGCAAAATACTCAAACATCAAGGCAATCAAAAGCATCCATAAACACCCATTAAAGCATCCATTAGAACCATAGTAATAAAATCAGAAATGTGTAGAAAATAACATAAACTTGGCTGCCTCATAACAGGACTTAATGCCATGGGTTTAGTGAGATTGCTCACAGAAAAATGCTTCTCTTTCTTAATCCAGAAAAGAAACCTTTTAAAACTTGTTTTTCTGCTTGCAAATATTTTACTTCTTTGTTTTCTTAAATGTCTTGGGTAGCAAATGATTTTTCTGGTTTATACTTGGATTTATAAGAGAGGTTTTCTAGGGTTTTATCATTGTAAAATCCCATTCCTACCCTGGCCAAGACTCATGCATTTTGCATTTCAGATTTGTTTATTTTTCTCCCTTAATACCCCGGCCATATGTGATACTTGCTCCCCTTTTTCTTTTCCAGAATATTATTATATTCTTCTTAGGTCATGATAATTGTGTGACATTGTCACTTGTTTATGTTCTAAAAATCCTCCTTTCTATTTTCTGCCTAAAGCAATTGTTTTGCTTGTAATTTATCTTTTGCTATTTTAGTGTTACATTTTCCCTTGCTTATTCCTTTTTAATATTTTCAGTACTTACAGAAATGTATGTTTGTATACATATCTTATATAGGCTTATTTAATTCCTCCTTAATTTCAGAAACATATACACCTATATATGTATACAGGTTTTCAAATCCTTGTAACATATTTTTAATTTTTTTGGGTTTTAAATAAAATATGTTTACTGAATTCAAAACAAAACCTATTTTTCTTATTTTCTGGGATGATTCATATAATTCCAGAATCAAATATCCATATCACAAAATCATGTTTGTAATGCTTTTTAATTCTTGTTTTAAATTCAAGAAATCTAGAGTTCTTCCTTGTGCCATATCAATGTGCACGTGCACACATGCACACACACTTGCACACAATTAATTCCATATATTCCTATACAAATAAATTTATATATTTCAAAATCCAACCAAAATAAGATTCCATGAATTTCTGGGGCATTACAATCACCCCACCTTTTTAGGAATTGTGTCCTCACAATTTTCTCATTTTGACTTTAAACATTTCCAGATTTTTATAAAATCTATCAAACATTGCATAAGCAAACAATTCAGTCAAAACAACCATACATATTAAACTTTTTAGGGATTTAGATTTTTACCTTCCACTGCAAAAAGCTTAGGGTAATCCATCTTTATCTTATCCTCTAACTCCCATGTACAATCATTAGGGTCTAGGCTCCATTGAACCTTTACCAATTTCAGAGTTTTGCTCCTCAACTTCTTTTCCTCTTTAGCTAAAATCCCCACTGGTTCTTTCTCATAGACCAAATTTGGATTTATTTGGACTTGAGTTGGTTTCTCTAGAATTTCCTCTTTATCATGCACCCATCTCCTAAGTTGTGATAAATGAAATACATTGTGCATTGCACTCATCTCTTCTGGTAGCTCCAACTTATATGCTAATGAACCTATTGTTATCCTGCTTTTTGGTCAAAGCCGGAATACCAAGCAAATCGACAAGAAAGGATGGATATCAGGATTGGAGTTCACTTGGAAACAAGGCCGCAATGGATATCGTCAAAATTTGGCCGAGCTCCGATCAAGGCAGAATTTATTGAGAATGACAACCAAGGTTAGGAGAGGCTATGTTTCAATTTCCAGGACGATCGGAGTTCGTACGAACAAGATATGAATGAATTAAGATGCACAGAGCACGGTTCGAATCGATGTACTACGCATCGATGGATGTTGGTTCGAATCGATGAAGGTTCGAATCAATTGAAGGTTACTTCACTTCATATCGACATGGTTCGTATCGATGAAGACGAAGTCAGTCATTTGCTCTGGGACAACATGTTCGAATCGATCGAGACAAAGTACTCTGCTTCGAATCGATGAGAAAGGAGCCTACGTTCGAATCGATCAACCATATACTAGTTCGAATCCATCCTCGAGGCCTCGCTTCGAATCGATCAGCACCAAGCTCCAGTTCGAATCCATCGAAGGAAGGATCCTTCGAATCCATGCAGGCAGAGGAGCTCCGACTCCATTCCAAAGCACCAACGTCATCGATTCGAAGGAGGCCAACCTTCGACTCCAACACCTTCGAATCCCCCCAAGTCCACACAACTAAAACCAGGGGTATGACCCAGAAAACTCGGAGAAAAAGGAGGAATGACCCGAAGCACGCGCACCACGTCATCGCCTTAACGTACAGAAGCCTGGATTCGACCCTATGGATTCGAACCATATCGATTCGAACGAATCCATAGGACGAAGAACACGAAAATCCTCAACTTGAATCGATCATAACTTGAGTTCTACAAGTCCAAATGTCATGAAATTTTCACAGAAGCTTAAGCACATGCTGAAGGATGTTCACACCAAATTTCAGCTCGATTGGACAATTTCTTGATCGATTCGAACGTAGCTTCGAATCGATCCCAAAGTGGGCCCGGATTTCCAGAAAGCGGGCATGTGGGCCCCCTCACGTGCCAGAACTGGTCTCCCTTCAGTTTAGGTGAAATATCAGCCTCCGGCACCTATAAATAGACCCCAGATCATTCAGAAAAGGGGTCGGACAATTTTGAGAGCTAAAGAGCGCCCGGACTCTGCCAGATTTACTCCAGATCACCATTGCTGCCTTAGATTCAGATTATAATCATAAAATCCGTTGTACTACGTGATAGGAAATTGTAATCTTCAAGCATCGATCAATAAAAGATAAAAACTTTGGAGTGGACGTAGGCCGGAGATAGCCGAACCACTATAAATCTCGTGTTTTTGTTCATTATTTCTGGATTGCTGTCTGTTGCTTGTTTAGATCTGAGATTTGTATGTGAATATTGTTGATTTGTATTCATACGCTGGTGCTTTCACAACACTTGGGGTTTGTGACCATTTTTGGCGCAAACACTTTGGTGCTTTCACTGAGAAGAACTAGCACCCGCTACACCAAATTCAAAATTAAGATTCGGAATTTTAAGGATTCAGATCTGACTCTACAATGACTCGACAAACTAGACAAAGAACTGGGAGGAGCCAACAGGCAGGAAGTCAAGAGGCATCCTCTGGCGCTGGAGAAGGACAAGCTTCAATCTACATTACTAGAGACGAAATGGAAGCTATGGCGAATTCATTACATGAGAGGTTGCTGAAGAGTCAACAGGATATGATGCAGACTTTCTTCGAGCAGATGAGAGCTGCAGGAACACAGAACCTTGGACCAACTATAGCGACTGCAAATGTGGAACAAGGAACTAGGGTTGCAGAACCCAATGGAGGACAGAATACAGAACCAGAAGGTAATCAACAAGGGCTTGGGGGCAGGCCCACAGGATCCCATGCAGAAGGACCTTTGGAAGGAGTTCAACAGGCTAGAGCCAACGTTGCGGCTAATGAGCCACATGAAGAATATGTGCCAGAATTCCCTCGGGAGCATGGGGGACAACACCTAACAGGCAATGCTGGATTAATGGAAATCATTAGGAAGACTATGCGTGGAGGTTCGACCAATAGAGACTTGGAAGGAGTGAACAGGAGTCCGTTCGCTCGGGAAATCAGGATGGCTCAGAATCCACCTAAGTTCAAGCTACCTAGCGTGGAAGTATATAATGGAAAGGCTGACCCGACTGATCACTTGATGAGATACACTAGGCACATGGAAGTGCTGGGGGCATCGGACGAAGTAATGGCCAGATGTTTCCCTTTATATTTGACAGACCTAGCGGCAATGTGGTTTAGGCAGCTGGAGGAAGGATCTATCAGGAATTGGAGGGAATTGGTGGACAGGTTTTTGGGACAGTTTCGGGTTCATATCAAAAGACCTAAGAACGTGATGACGCTAACATCGGTAAAGCAAAGAGCGGACGAATCGCTTAGAGCATTTTTAACTCGATTTAATGCGGCCGTTTCTTCGGTGGATCGGCCGGATCCATCGATGGTTTTGATGGCGGTAGTGTCGGGAGTCAGAGAGGATTCAGATTTTAAGGTATCTTTAGTGCGAGACCCGCCACTGGATCTCGAGGAATTCTTCCATGAAGCTGAAAGGTTCCTTCGGCAAGAAGATGCATGTATGGACTTAAAGTTAAAGGAGGTAAATGTGGCTGGGGGTGGAGGACCGTCCAACGGAAGCTCGGATAAAGATAAAGGAAAAAGGAAGCTGGATGGCGATTCAGGAAAAACCAGGAAGCAATGGAAGGATCCAAAGTTTTCCACATACACAGAATTAAACGAGACGCAGGAGCGGATATACATGGAAACTCGGAATCGTCTTCCTTACCGGAGGCCGGCTAGGAGAGAACCATCCGAGCGGGAGAGGGCATCAGGAAAGCATTGTCTCTTCCACGATTTGGACGGGCATGATACCAACAGCTGCAGGCATTTAAAGGACATAATTGAGGAGCATGTGAGGAATGGACAGTTGAGGCAGTATGTTGGGGCTCGGAATGCAGCGGTGGAGCAGGAGCAACCACCGCCCACCTCAAACCATGAGGATATGAGGCATAGGAATAATGGTCGATTGGTCATCAATTGATCAGGATAATTTGAAATAAGTAACAAACCATTGGCGAACAACCGAGTTATTTACACATGTATGGGGACGGAGATAGCCCCTAGGCATGCTCTGAATGATGATAAAATGCGAAGCCATGGTTTGCGAAATCTGTTTTCTTTTGTTTTTGGATTGAACACTTAGTTTTCTGGTTTGGTTTTTGGAGTTTGGATTGAACTCCTGATTTTGCTTGTTTTTCTGGTTTTGGCATTCATTCGGATGATTGTTCTCCGTTTTGGATGATGGTTTTGATTTTTTTTTATGGATTTCTGGTTTTCCGATTCGATTTGGATTTTGGATTGGATCTTGATTGGATTCTTTTTGGTTTTTGATAAACGGTCGTCAGGTATGGATTATGCCTGGCAAGGGGTGAGTCGTTCTGCCCGAACGCGGTAAAATGACTCATTCAGGTCGTCGAGTATGGACTATGCTCGACAAGGGTCCGGAGTGACCAGGATTCGGCCTAGGACTTAGGCCCCCCCTATTATTGTTTCAGGTCGTTGAGTATGGACTATGCTCAACAAGGGTCTGGAGTGACCAGGATTCGGCTTAGGACTTAAGCCACGGCATTACTTGCGTCCAGGGACACTGGACCACGGTCGTCAGGTGTGGATTGCGCTTGGCAAGAACCCAGAGAGGTTGTGGATTTGGACATCGACCCGGAGAGGTCTTGGATTCGGTTGTCGGATAAGGATGGACTAATAACTCAGTCTTCGAGTTCGGATTGACATGGAATTGGCTATGGACTTTGGACATTGGATTTGGAAACTATTCAAAACACGCCTTCTTATCACAAGGCATGTTTTGGGGGGCAAATGTTATCCTGCTTTTTGGTCAAAGCCGGAATACCAAGCAAATCGACAAGAAAGGATGGATATCAGGATTGGAGTTCACTTGGAAACAAGGCCGCAATGGATATCGTCAAAATTTGGCCGAGCTCCGATCAAGGCAGAATTTATTGAGAATGACAACCAAGGTTAGGAGAGGCTATGTTTCAATTTCCAGGACGATCGGAGTTCGTACGAACAAGATATGAATGAATTAAGATGCACAGAGCACGGTTCGAATCGATGTACTACGCATCGATGGATGTTGGTTCGAATCGATGAAGGTTCGAATCAATTGAAGGTTACTTCACTTCATATCGACATGGTTCGTATCGATGAAGACGAAGTCAGTCATTTGCTCTGGGACAACATGTTCGAATCGATCGAGACAAAGTACTCTGCTTCGAATCGATGAGAAAGGAGCCTACGTTCGAATCGATCAACCATATACTAGTTCGAATCCATCCTCGAGGCCTCGCTTCGAATCGATCAGCACCAAGCTCCAGTTCGAATCCATCGAAGGAAGGATCCTTCGAATCCATGCAGGCAGAGGAGCTCCGACTCCATTCCAAAGCACCAACGTCATCGATTCGAAGGAGGCCAACCTTCGACTCCAACACCTTCGAATCCCCCCAAGTCCACACAACTAAAACCAGGGGTATGACCCAGAAAACTCGGAGAAAAAGGAGGAATGACCCGAAGCACGCGCACCACGTCATCGCCTTAACGTACAGAAGCCTGGATTCGACCCTATGGATTCGAACCATATCGATTCGAACGAATCCATAGGACGAAGAACACGAAAATCCTCAACTTGAATCGATCATAACTTGAGTTCTACAAGTCCAAATGTCATGAAATTTTCACAGAAGCTTAAGCACATGCTGAAGGATGTTCACACCAAATTTCAGCTCGATTGGACAATTTCTTGATCGATTCGAACGTAGCTTCGAATCGATCCCAAAGTGGGCCCGGATTTCCAGAAAGCGGGCATGTGGGCCCCCTCACGTGCCAGAACTGGTCTCCCTTCAGTTTAGGCGAAATATCAGCCTCCGGCACCTATAAATAGACCCCAGATCATTCAGAAAAGGGGTCGGACAATTTTGAGAGCTAAAGAGCGCCCGGACTCTGCCAGATTTACTCCAGATCACCATTGCTGCCTTAGATTCAGATTATAATCATAAAATCCGTTGTACTACGTGATAGGAAATTGTAATCTTCAAGCATCGATCAATAAAAGATAAAAACTTTGGAGTGGACGTAGGCCGGAGATAGCCAAACCACTATAAATCTCGTGTTTTTGTTCATTATTTCTGGATTGCTGTCTGTTGCTTGTTTAGATCTGAGATTTGTATGTGAATATTGTTGATTTGTATTCATACGCTGGTGCTTTCACAACACTTGGGGTTTGTGACCATTTTTGGCGCAAACACCTATTCTTTCCAAAATCTTGTAAGGTCCAACATATCTTGGGGTAAGTTTTCCCTTCTTGCCAAACCTTAACACCTTCTTCATAGGTGAAACTTTGATGAAAACATAATCACCAACTTCATATTCTACCTGCTTCCTCCTTACATCTGCAAACTTCTTTTGCCTATCTTGAGCTGATGCCATCCTTCTCCTTACAAGTTCAATTTTCTCTGTAGTTTCTTTAACATACTCAGGCCCTAAGACAGCCTTTTCTCCTGCTTCAACCCAACATATTGGTGAGAAACATGGTTTGCCATACAAGGCTTCAAATGGTGCCATGCCTATGGTGCTTTGATAACTATTGTTATATGTAAATTCAGCCAAATGGAGGTGATCTTCCCAATTGCCTCCAAATTCCAATGCACATGCCCTCAACAAATACTCCAAAACTTTATTTATTACTTCAGTTTGACCATCTGATTGGGGGTGGTATGCAGTACTCAAGCATAATTCACTCCCCATGGCTTCTTGAAAGCTCTTCCAAAATCTGGATGTAAAGATTGTGTCCCTATCACTCACTATAGTCTTAGGAATTCCATGCAACCTTACTACTTCTTTCATGAATATTTGAGCTAGTTTAGGTGCATTTCTTTCTGCCTTCACTGGTATAAAGTGTGCCACTTTAGTCAATCTATCAACTACTACCCAAATGCTTGTATTTCCTCTCTTTGATCTAGGCAGACCATCTATGAAATCCATATATATCTTCCCACTTCCACTGTGGTATGCTTAGAGGTTGTAATAGGCCTGAGGGTCTTTGGGTTTCTGCTTTGACTTGTTGGCAAGTCATACACTTTGCAACATGTTTGGCCACATCATTTTTCATCCCTTTCCACCCATAATCCCTCTTCAAGTTTTGGTACATCTTGGTGCTGCCTGGATGTATAGAATATTTGCTCCTATGATATTCATTAAGTATCTCTTCCTTCAATCCTATATCTTTTGGAACACATATTCTACCTTTATTCCTTAAGTAACCATTTTTATCAATGTGGTAGTTTGCTACTTCTTCTCCTTTTTCTATTAGAGTTTTCTTTTCTATAAATCTGGATCTTCCTCTTGCATTTCCCCCACTTTCAAAATTAAATCTGATTGCAAAGTTATCAAACTTAATTTTCCTCTACTCCCTTCTTCAATCATCTTCATGTTTACCTCACTGTTTTCCCCAATTTCCAGATCAGTAAGTAGAGATAAATTTCTAAACTCTTCTATCATTAACATGGCTACTTTTGCATGCTGCCTGCTCAAAGCATCTGCAACCTTATTAGCTTTCCTGGAGTATAAAGTATGTCTAAATCATATGCTGCTAGAAACTCAACCCATCTATGCTGCCTCATATTCAAATCTTTTTGTGAAAACAGATATTTTAATGCTTTATGGTCAGTGTATAAGATAAACTTATCACCTAAAAGATAATGTCTCCAGAGCTTTAATGCATATACCACTGCTGCCAACTCAAGATCATGGGTTGCATACCTTGATTCATGTGGCTTCAATTGTCTTGATGCATAGGCTATAACTTGATCTTGCTGCATCAATACAGCTCCTAGCCCAGAACCACTTGCATCAGTATAAACAATCAAATCCTCATTTCCTTCTGGTACTCCCAACACTGGTGCATTGACCAAGGCCTCCTTGATTTTACTAAAGGCTTGTTCACATTTCTTAGTCCATATAAAGGGTTGGTTCTTTCTAGTTAGGTTGGTAAGAGGTGATGACATCTTAGAAAAATCTTTTATAAATCTTCTGTAATACCCTGCCATTCCCATAAATGACCTAACTTCTCCTACTGTGCTTGGCCTTTTCCATGCTTGGATAGCCACAATTTTACTGGGGTTCACTGAAATGCCTTTGGCAGATATAACATGCCCAAGGAAATGCACTTCTTCTTTCCAAAATGCACACTTAGAAAATTTTGCTTTTAAATCTTTTTCTCTTAATCTAGACAAAACAAGGTGTAAGTGATTTTCATGTTCCTCTACTGTTTTAGAATAAATTAAAATATCATCAATAAAAATCAATACAAACTTGTCTAAATAATCCCTGAATATCCTATTCATCAAGTCTACAAAATATGATGGGGCATTTGTCAACCCAAATGGCATGACAAGAAACTCATATAGACCATACCTAGTGTTAAAGGCTGTATACTTAACACTTGAGTTCTCAACCTTCATCTGATGGAATCCAGATGCCAGGTCTAATCTAGAAAATATTTTTGCTCCACTAAGTTGATCAAAAAGATCATCAATTCTAGGTAAAGGGTACTTGTTTTTGATAGTGACTTTGTTTAGCTCCCTGTAATCTATGCACATTCTTAAAGTACCATCATGTTTCCTTACAAACACTACTGGAGCACCCCAGCATGAATTACTTGGTCTTATAAATCCTTTGCTTTCCAATTCTTCTAACCGTTTCTTCAATTCCTTCAACTCACTAGGCCCCATCCTAGTGGGTTTCTTAATAATTGGACTGGCTCCTGGTATGAGACTAATCTGAAATTTCACTGGTATGTGGTGTGGATCACCCTTAACTTCTCCAAAAACATCTAAGTATTTGTTAATTATGGGGATTTCTTCAATAGAAGGCTCACTGGAATCCTTATTTAAGTCAATCAAGTGATATAATTTTCTTTCTTTGGCTATTTCACACAAAATTGTGATTCTTTGACCTCTAGAATTTCGTAATGATATGGTGGATGAGTCTAAATTAATTATGGCTTTGTATTGCCTCAACCAGTCTACACCCAATATAACACCTATATTTGGGTAATTTAAAACATATAAATTGGAAATAAAAACATTTCCTCCTATGTTTAATGACACATCCACACAAATCATGTTTAAAACACTAGAACTTCCTAATGGGCTTTGCACTAACAAAGGGGTTTCAACCAGTATGCAATTTAATTTAAGCAATGTAACTAATTCATGGGAAATCAGATAATGTGTCGCCCCTGTGTCATACACTACTGATATAGGTAGGGTACAAATAAATAAGGTACCTTCCACTTGACCATGGTTTTCTGCAATAGCTTCTACTGTGGATTTGCTTTTGCTCTCCAAACTTGCTAGCTTCCCTTGCTGTTTATACTCAGGGCAATTTCTCTTGATATGTCCCTCCTTACCACATAGGTAGCATTTGAAAGCTCCTCCCTTCAATTCTGGGCACCTTGGTTTGATATGTCCTTCCTTTCCACAATGATGACATGATATTTTTCTCTTTGTATCAGTGGTCTTAGTATCATTGGTTTTCTTGCTTTCTGTCTCCTCCTTCTTTTTGTCATAGGGGTGATACCTTCCCTTATTTTTCTTATTATTGTTATTCTTAAAGCTCTTATACTTCTCCCTTTCCTTGTCATGTTGCTCAAATTTCAAGGCCAGATCAATGACTTGATCAAAAGTTTTATATACATATGACAACATAGCCCTACTAAGCCTTGGGTTTAAACCCTTAATATACCTATCATTCTTTGATGCCTCATCAGCCACAAGCATAGCTCCATACTTAGACAAGCCCTCAAACCTATGAGTATACTCAGTCACATTAAAGGTTCCCTGCCTAAGTCTGATGAATTCTTCAAGCAATAGAGTTTTGGCTGATGCTGGAACAAATCTAGCTTCCAACATCTCCTTGAATTGATTCCAAGTGATTTCATTCTCAATCCTCCCAGCTATGACTACCTCCCACCAGCTTAAAGCCACACCTTTCAGTTGTCTTGAGGCCACTTGCCTCTTCCTTTGATCATCCAATTGCATGTCATTGAAAATTCTATCCAGTGTTCTCAACCATGCTTGAATTTCCATCACATTTTCAGTCCCTTCAAAGCTCTTGCCTCCTAAATTGGTATAAGTCTTTAATAGTTTGGAAAGTTCCTCATGTGGGTTCTCAAGTCTCTTCCCTACTCCATCCCTTAAAGCCCTCATAAAGTCTTGCATATCAAGCATTTGTGGTGCACTTGATCCTGCATTGTGATGAGATCCTCTTCCTACCATGTTTGGATAACTAGAGTATGGGTAGATAGGGTTAGTTTATCATGAGCATTTTTCTTTTTAACTTTCTATCTGTATTATTATTTTACTCAAACAAACAGTACATACATATGGTTATAGTACTTCAATCAATACAATCATTCTTAGCTATGTATAGTTTTAACATAGCTCTGATACCAAATGAAATGACCCAAGCTATTTCACCTAATTTTTACTAGGAATTTTTTTTTACATCAATAATTTCCTAGAGTCATTTAGCCTTTCCACTAAATTATCCAGGATCCTAATTTTTCTACTAATATATTTATATCAGTTCATTAATAAATATATTCACATACATATGAAGATGTATGTGACCCTCTTGCTTGGATCAGAGTGTTGTTTAGCAAGAGTGCATCCTGATTGAATTTGAATATCTAATCAACCAAAACATAGCTCATTTTCCATGCCTATTGATATTTGAGTCAGGGTAATGAATCTCATAATCATATGCAATCTATACTTAGTAATTTTTGACCATTCCTATAGTGATTGTCTGTTAGTTTGAGATAGTAAGGTGATCTCAGATTATATAGCAAGCCACCATAATTTTAGTTTAATTATTTGGTATTTGATTAAAGCCAGAAAGGAAAATGATATACTCATTTATCATTTTCAACACAAGTTATTTTATCACAAATTTCTTTACTTATAACCAAGTCAGTTGAGTAATTCTTTCATAATCTATATAGTTGTATTTTTCTTAACCAAATTTATTCTCTAATCCCTGAGTTACCTCAGCTTGCATCTAATTTACAGGTTGCTTTACTGGATTTAGAGAATCCAGATTCTATGGTCATTTGACAAAAGTAGTATTTAGATAATATGTGTGCATATTAGATGTAGTGTACTCTCTGGGCTAATAAAGCTATTCAAAATAAAATGTGAGTTGCTCAAGTATTTGAAAATGTCTTTGTGCATGCATTTGCAAAGAAAGCTTCAGATTTTACAAAGTTTATTTTCTTCCTTTATACCCAAAACTCTGGTCATCTTGATCCATCCAGACCTCATTATTTTTGAAGTGGGTTAGCCTTATGACTAAATCATCTAAACATTAGTGCCTGGCCTTTGCAATGTAAATTCAGATACCAGACACTTGCAAAATCCCTTAAAACATGTACATATCTTTATACAGTGCACAGATATATATTGTTTCTTTTATCAAAACACTTCTGCATATAGTCACAAAATTCTTGAAATATTACTTCTAGCTAAACTCAGATTTTTTTTAACCTTCAAACTTAAAGTTTTAAGTAACTTGAAATTAACTAATACAGTATATGTATATACATATCCATTTCTCAAATACAGGCATATATCATTTACAGATTTTCACCATAATACTCAAATATATATTTTCTTGCATAGATTCAACTAAGTCTTTGGTTAATCCCAAACTTAATACATTACTAGATTCAGTTAAAACAACTAAATAAATTCAAGCATTCAAGATCATTACATAACAACCAAAGAATAACTATAAAAACTTCTCAGATTACATGCAAATAATTCCTTCTAAGTTCTTATTTAATTCTAATTTAGCATGCTTATCCAATCATTCTCATTAGCCATAGCAGCTTCCTATTTAGAACCAGCATTCCCTGAAAGAGCATTAGAGGCTGCCCCATTTTAAATGAGACACCCCGGATGCCATAAGCAAACAAGGGTCAGATACAAGATCTGGTATGAGCAATATCAAAAATTCCATGATCTTAAGTAAATGAGTGAGACATAAACATTTTGTATAAGTGGGCATAGCTTCTTTGATCAATTTGCCTGACTTGTTTATGATATATTGTGCATATATGATCAGTATTTAAGACTAATTATGTACACACATTCAACTATGCAAACATTCATTTCAAATAGAAATACTCAGGAACTATCATAGCTCCAGACCAACCATCATAGGAATAACTCAAGTTCCTACTTCATCAATTTAAGGTTGCATTTACCCAATTAATTCCTAGCCTCATCTGCCATAAGGAATCACGGGGACACATTGCAATAAAATAATTCACAATATTGCACAAAGATCTCAGGGCTTAAACAAGCCATGTGCCAACTTGCATACTTTAAATACAACAAGCATTCCAGCAGTCTTCTTGACTTACAATCCTTAGTTTATTTACTAAGTGTTCATGTTTGATCCTATCATGAGATAGCTAGGTGACTGAATCACATTGTACATGAAACATTACATAAAACTCACAAGCATAATTCAAAAACAAGCTAACATTCATATCCAGGGGAAATCATATTTTCAAATATTTTGGCTTAAAGAAAATACAAGAATATTTACAACTGGGAATAAAGACTAGGCATGTGGGTTATTATTGTTTCATAAGCAACCATGTTTGAACTAAATTCAAGATCTAGCTTAAACAAGATTTCTGGCTCATGGGTTTTCTATTTGATCAAGGGTTCAACACTTTTGGATATTTCCATTGCAACCTTGAATCTTTCATTTGAGCCTCAGCACTTACACAAGTGTAATGCAACTCATATACATTTTGATTTCTATATTTTCCATGCCATATCTAAACTAGTTACAAGTATTCTCTATTTACTTTCATGATTTCATACTTTTACATTTCTGGGTGTAACCAAACAGAGCAAAATACTCAAACATCAAGGCAATCAAAAGCATCCATAAACACCCATTAAAGCATCCATTAGAACCATAGTAATAAAATCAGAAATGTGTAGAAATAACATAAACTTGGCTGCCTCATAACAGGACTTAATGCCATGGGTTTAGTGAGATTACTCACAGAAAAATGCTTCTCTTGCTTAATCCAGAAAAGAAACCTTTTAAAACTTGTTTTTCTGCTTGCAAATATTTTACTTCTTTGTTTTCTTAAATGTCTTGGGTAGCAAATGATTTTTCTGGTTTATACTTGGATTTATAAGAGAGGTTTTCTAGGGTTTTATCATTGTAAAATCCCATTCCTACCCTGGCCAATACTCATGCATTTTGCATTTCAGATTTGTTTATTTTTCTCCCTTAATACCCCGGCCATATGTGATACTTGCTCCCCTTTTTCTTTTCCAGAATATTATTATATTCTTCTTAGGTCATGATAATTGTGTGACATTGTCACTTGTTTATTTTCTAAAAATCCTCCTTTCTATTTTCTGCCTAAAGCAATTGTTTTGCTTGTAATTTATCTTTTGCTATTTTAGTGTTACATTTTCCCTTGCTTATTCCTTTTTAATATTTTCAGTACTTACAGAAATGTATGTTTGTATACATATCTTATCTAGGCTTATTTAATTCCTCCTTAATTTTAGAAACATATACACCTATATATGTATACAGGTTTTCAAATCCTTGTAACATATTTTTAATTTTTCTGGGTTTTAAATAAAATATGTTTAATGAATTCAAAACAAAACCTATTTTTCTTATTTTCTAGGATGATTCATATAATTCCAGAAATCAAATATCCATATCACAAAATCATGTTTGTAATGCTTTTTAATTCTTGTTTTAAATTCAAGAAATCTGGAGTTCTTCCTTGTGCCATATCAGTGTGCACGTGCACACATGCACACACACTTGCACACAATTAATTCCATATATTCCTATACAAATAAATTTATATATTTCAAAATCCAACCAAAATAAGATTCCATGAATTTCTGGGGCATTACAGTATCGTTGAAAATATTTTCAAAATTTTGAAGTGTTGTGATTTTTGGCACCATCTCTTTGCGAATAGACATCTCCCTTCAAACACTATATAAAGGTGACTAGAAAATGATTTTTTTAACAATATTCTCTCCATTCTTCTTATTCAAATTCTCATTATATATTTCACAAATTCCACTTTCCATACTCTTCAAATATACTCAAATTCAATCTATACTTCACTAAATTCATTCCTTACAATCTACTCACTGTTTTGTAAGAAGTCTTTCACCAATTCAAAGATCAAAGTGCTATAAAAGGGTTGTAGGATATTCTGTATTCAAGTTACAACTATTTGTATTTAAAATCAACAACTCTCTACTACTATTTTATGTGGGTATGCGTGTTGCCCGTTCAAATCAAGTGGGTGTTCTTGTTGCGCGTTCAAATCTAGTGGGTGTGTTTGTTTCCCATTTAAATCAAGTGGATGATCTTGTTGCCCGGTCAAATCAAGAGGGTCTACCAAGAGCTCGAAAAGTCGAGA
Organism: Allium fistulosum; assembly: GCA_030737815.1. Classification (NCBI taxonomy): domain Eukaryota; kingdom Viridiplantae; phylum Streptophyta; class Magnoliopsida; order Asparagales; family Amaryllidaceae; genus Allium; species Allium fistulosum. The sequence continues at coordinate 1,154,099,353 of CM060901.1, forward strand.
GGGTGTATCTTGTTGCCTTGAAATCAAGATTGCATTTTGGTTTGCTTTCTACATGTGTGAACCAAAAATGGCACTAAAAACCCCAGAAGATTGTGCAGAGAATAAAATATGAAGAAATGTAAATGAAAATGAGAAATAAACAAGACACAATCATTTATAGTGGTTCGAAAAAGCAAGGCTTACATTCACTTTAAGATTTTATTGCTTATCTCTGACTTGGAGGAAAAAGTTCTAAGGGGTCGGTACTACTCCGACACTTAGATTTTTAAAATTACAAGAATATAGAGTAGGGAAGAAACAAAGCCAAAATATCTTGAAAAATGAGGCCTTCCCTCCTATTTATAGAGGTAGGGGGCCTAAATTCTCGCACAAAATATCTCTAAGCCGTTGTACACAATTTAGACCAATTCTCCCAAAAAAGTAGGTGTCACATCATAAGGTTGCTATGGATCGGTATGACTCCAAGGTTAGGGGTCGATACCTATCCATAAAATGGAAAAACTGGTCATCTTGAACTCTTCGCTTTGGCTTGTCTAGTGGTTAGCTTTGTGATTCCATAGTTGTTTATATAATTATTAGCTTGTTTCGGAGTCCAAATGATGGAGTTATAGAAGAACAGAGTTGTAGATTCAAGAGTTCATGGAGAGTGATAGACGATTGCATTGAATCAACAAAACAACACCTGAAATGGGGTTATAACATCAAGTAGGTTGTGTACGCAGAAGATGGGTCCCACCTGGGGGAAAAATAGGGGTCGGTACCAACCCATGAATAGGAGTCGGTACCTATCCTACACTTGTGCATTTTGGGACCTTGTATTTTTGGAGTGGACACGTACTCGCCTCTATCTTTGTTGACTTGGAGTCTGATATGAGAAATTTAAGTGTTTGCTTAGGGCTTGAATTGAAGGTTTTCTGAGATTTTTGTGCTCTGAGTTTTCCTTTGTTTGCTTGGAGGCAGACCCAAGAATTTTGTGTGTCTAACCCGAGACTTCTGTGTGTCCAACGCGAATTCGCTTGATTGGAGTCAAACTCGAGATTTCTATGTGTCCGACCCAAGTATTCAGGGGTCGGTACCGACCCCACTCTATGGGTTGATACCGTACCAACTTTCGGTTACGCTTAGGTTTTCCGCATGGATCACTTTGGGTCGCGCTTGGAATTTTTCCTAAGGCCATCCTACTTCGAGTCTAACCTGAAGATTTTGTGAGTTTGCTTTGGTTGGCTCTTCCAAAAACTTGAACTCCCAAATTTTCATCTTTTTTCGCTCATTTTTTGATATTTCTTTTTCTTTCCTTTTTATGATATTCCCAAAGTCTTTGGGTCATTTCTCTATCGTTCGCTTGTCTGATTCGATCGTTTAAGTCTATTCGAAAACTACACAAAATTCGATCGTAACACTTGCCTCTCAAAGTATGCCTTGTGAATTCTCGACTGTCCTTGGATTTTGGACTCTAGGGCTATCTCTCTGAGCTGGTTGCCTTGATAACTCCCAAGTTTAACCTGTCCAATCTATCCGCCTATTGCCTGGTCAAAATGCTGGATAACATTTGCCCCCCAAAGTACAGCTTGTTACAAACATTATGTGCTTTGAATCGAGACACGTCAGGATTGCTGTAAAGGATTCCACTATATGCTTTGAATGGTCATTATCCTTCTCGTGGATCACCTATGTGAAGAGTTATGTCCGTAGCTATTCATCGCGATGCTTAACTAGGGTTCAATTGTATAAATTTTGAGAGTGCTCTCTTGATCTATTGTTCTGAGCTTAGTAATTTAGAATAGGTTTCTCTTATTGATTTTCCAAGTATGAGTCTACTTTTCTTTGACTTTAGTCGTTGAGTGTCGAATATGATTATGTACAAGTATACACGTGCACTCCCTTTGTAACGACCCGATATTTTGGACCATTCGCATCCATTATAAGTGTATAGGTAGACACTCATGCCGGAGTTGAATTGCTCAAAATACCGTGTTGTTAATTTAAATTTGGCAAAACTGAACATATACAGTAAATAAATAATCACAGATCACAGACACAGAGTAATAAGTGCAGCGGAAATAAAAGAGATAGTAGTTCATGAAGCTACTATATGAATATATAAAATACATCAGAGTTTACAACAGAAGAATAATACGATACATCAGAGTTAAACCAGATACAATGGAAGAGTAACACGATACATCAGATACAAATCAGAATGCATCACTGGAATCATCGAATACTGAAAGCTGGATAGATAGCTGGATCTCCAAGCGAAGCTCCAACTCCAAAGGTGAGTCTCGAAAGCTGAACCACTCAGTCTGACCCGAGCGTAAAGCAAAATAAAAAACACTCGAGTCAGGATTAACATTCTTATATTAATAAATCCAACTCAAGTGAAATAGCAATTGAAATACAAGTAACTCAAAGGATGTTTGGAATAACCATCCTTTAAGGATCCGTTAAACTATCTACTATGTAGTAATGTACGCTAAGTAGATAATGTCTATCAGTAATATATAAAGATATCAAAATAGCGTTAAGTCATGGCCCATTCCACCCTTAACATATTTTTATTCCCAAAAGCATATACAAGACCGTAGTTTCCCCAAAACCGGAAGTCACCATAGGGCAATCCATATACTAAAGGTACAAATCAAAATCGTAGTGGTCGCGCATAAATGGAATACAAGTATGACAAGGCACATGAGGCTATACCCAAGGTAGTGATACTACCGTTCGCCTGATCCGGACTGGTGAGAACGCAACGCCGCAGCGCCCGCAACACCGTGAAACAACACTCCAAAAATCAAGGGTGCACCAATCGACAACAAGTATAAGTAGTTCGAAGAAGTGTGTCCACTTGAGGTAGCAAATCCTCCATTGGCCCGGCACAGCTCCTGTTTTAGTCATTTCCAATTTGACACAAGTGTCAAGGCTATCCATTATCATTCTCTTTCTTCAGTCAACACGATCACCATTCCAACCACTTCATTCTGGATCATCACTCCGCGTATAGTTATTAAAGTGGTTTTCGGTTTAGATAGAGAGTATATCCATAACCGAATTCCGGTCTCTTTAATAACTTCCGTAATTATTACACTGATTGGTCGTTTATATATTTCAAAAACCAAATCAATTTCAATCTCAATTTCAATTCGTAAACCAGCATTTCATTTGTCTTTCTAAACCAATTTCCAATATTTACGTTTCAAAACTTCCAAATTTCATTTCAAAATCTTATAATTCAATTTCAATATCTATTTAAAACCATTCAAATATTGATTCAAGTTCGTATATAAGTTTCATTTCGAAAATCATTTAAATCAATTTAATTTAACATTCAAATCAATTTAAATTCATTTATCGATTCCATTCAATATTCGTTAAGTTACTTTATCATTCAAACAATTTCTATCAAATTTTCAATTCATTAAATCAATTATTTAAAATTCAACTTCCTTATTTCAAAACTTACAATTTGAATTAAACTAAATTCGTCAAATCAATTCTTTCAATTACAAGTCTTACATTAATTCCAAAAATATCACATTTCATTTCTTGTTAAAGAAATTCAACTTCGCTTATTTACTTTCTTGAATAATTTTCCAAAACTTGCTTAAATAAGAAATTCACTTTCAATTATTTACGAAGTAAAATTCACTTATTCAAAAGTTCAATTTCTCTTATCAAAGAATTCAGTTCAATTTAATCATTAAATGATTCAACCTTATTTAATTATTAAATAATTCAAAACTTAATTATTAAATAATTTCAAAGTTTAATAATTTCAACTTGATTATAATTTCAAACTTATTTATTAAATCATTTCAAAGTTTAATAATTTCAAACTTAATTATAATCATTTCTCAAATCAAACAACATTCTTTCATCAATTACACTGTTAATATTTTGTTTTCAGATTATTTTATATTAACATTTTCCTTTTATTAAATTCAAATTCAAACTTCATTTCAAAACCATAGTCTTTATTCAAATCAAATCTTCATTTTATTTTTAAATCAATTTATTGACCAATCGGGTTTTATTTAATTTTCTATCCTAGGTCAAAGTTTAATTTGGGTATTTATCATTTCAACCCGATTCCAATTCAATTCAAAATCAAAGTATAACAAAGGGAACTTGCAGTGTGATAACTGGGATGGTGTCAAAGTAAATAAACAAGCAATAACAACAAACAATAACAATCCAATAATCAATTCAAATAATCCCGAAATAACCGTATTAATTCGCATTGTTATTTGTACGAATTAATATAATTATTTCTAGAATCTACACTATCATTTCATGTAGATTAAAGATTATTACATTACGGTTTTCACTTGTCATCTATTTACAATTTCATACATCATCAGTTTAAACAACATACAATTGATGGTTCAAGGTGTAGTTAACAATCCTACGTGTCAATAAATTTAACAGTTAAAGGGGTCATATTATACAAATGTCAGTTAATCAAATTTAACATTTAATTATCCTATATCAAGTTCAATTTCATATTATTTATCACTTACATCATTAACAATTTAGAGTCTGATATAAACATCAAATTAACAATCAATCATTTAACAACCAAACTGGATTATCATTGCATATATAACAAATAATGGTGTCAGATGTCACAGGTGAACTGATACAGGTAATAACAGTGTAAATATCAAACAGCAGCATATTTCAATTGTCGTTTCAATTGAAATCAAATTTAATAAATAAAAGAACGTTAATCGTGAGTGAGTGCTCACCTTTCGAGGCCAGAGATGATTAGACGAACGGGAAAGGAAACGAACTATGGATCCAACACGAATTCCAAAGCGAAATGTGATGGCACGAATCTAAAAGCAGATAGGATCGGCACGGATTCGACGGACAAAGCTGATAAATATAGAAATCGATGAGAAAAAATCAATCAGTTGATAGAGACAGAAATCATAATATCATTATTATTTTATTAAAATCAATGTTTAATTTAAAACTCCTATTAAAATTCACAATCTCTATATATCGTATTTTAAAAGTCACTACCAAAATCAAACAGTTTCTCAATTATGGAAATAAGCCTATATATACTAAGGTTCAAACATATATATTATCTTTTAAAATCCTTTATATATTTTTAACGGTCAAAGTATCAATATATACATAGTTTATATACAAATAAACACGTCGGGATTTAACACAATAGTTAAAATCAAATGAGACCTTTATATAATAAAATTCAAAATGAATGAACAAATCAATATACACATAACTTTATATCTTTAAAATCAATGGTTTAAAATAAATATAACTGCAACTTATATCATGTCATGTGACCGACCTATAGCTATATAATAGCATTTCTAAATTTCGTACTTTAGCAGACTCAGCTAATACATATACTGACATATAAAATTCAACTTCACTTAAACCATATAACACGTATAAACTAGATAACCTATATATGTAACATACCCTTATTAAACAATACCTTTTCGCACATATATATATATCTATATAACTAAACTTACTTATAACACATGTTGTATAAATATTAAACTTAATATATACTACACAACTCTTACTAAACTGGACACAAATATAAATATAAACTAGTACGTAACTAGTATACTAACATACGTAGCTTATCTTCATCATTATGGAGTCAAAAGAATATATAACCATATATATATACGCACGCACATTCACTCTTAATAATATATACATATATCTTGCTTTCATATATACTTAAACGAATGTATACAAAATAACATATAATATAACTAATATATTATCAGATTCACGTATATAAAGTTCTGGAAATATATATATATAAACTATATGTATACTTATATATATAAACTTACACCAAATATAACAAAAGCAGATGCATGAATCCTTACAGAGAAAAGGAGGCTTCTCGAAGATGCCAAGAGAGGAAAACAAGATCACGAATATAGACATACACATATACCCAATGTCACAAGTCAAAGGCTGCAAGGCGAAGTGATTTGCGGTGAGGACGGCGGAGGTCGGGTGTGGACCATGGAGCAAGCAGTCGAGGTGAAGCATGGGTCGATGGTTGCCTGGACGCGGCGGCGTGAGGGGTGGAGTCCGGCCTGGAGATGGGTTGCGGAGTGTACAGCATCGAGTTTGAAAGGAGGCGTGGGGTCAAGCGCTGCTAGAGGTGACGTGGTGAAGCCGAAGTCAGTGGGTGGTAACAGGGGAGAGCTGATGGAAGTGGTTCGGTGGCACTCGCACATGCGAGTAGTGAGAGAGAGGGGATGAGACAATGGCATTTGATTTGGCCTCTGGAAGAATGAGCAGCAGAGAAAAAATTATATTTCTTTTTATTTCAAATGAATGTACAGGCTAGCAGAAACACAGGAAAGTGAGTTGGAATCCGAAAGGAAATGAACCACTAATATTGAATGTAGTGGGAAGGTCAGTAATAAATTATGGACATTAAAACAAAGCTAGTGGCTATTGGAATTATCAAGAACAACGGAAAGACATAAAACCCCAAAAGCTCCAAACGAATACCGGTACGATTTATCGTTTTATCGATTTCGTTGAGTACCGAACTTCGAAACACACAAACGAATGTACTGTGGTGATCAACACGACGAGATGGTCAAAACGGTATAAAATTATCAGTGGCACGATCGAATTATAAAAATTCGAATTTCTAATAGCGGAAAATGTAAGAAAAACGCTGAAAAATAAGATCGACGGAGCCAAAGATGTCCGAATTTGGAAAAATGACAAACTGACATTTTGCTCAGAAGATGGTTTAGAATTTTTCTATATAAAAATATTTAGGTTTCGAAAACATTTTATTTTCATCGCTTTTTAACTGATTAAATTGAAGTGAATTTACGCGCGAAATAAACTTTCATATTTTCGGACGAAAATTTACCAGTCGCTATGTTTAACTAGACGTATTCCAAATAATAATTTTTTATTTCAAAATTTTATCGTTTAAAATTTCACAAAATTTCAACTAATAACGTTATTAAAACAGTTGAAATTTACGGGTCGTTACACCCTTGAAGAAGCTCTCAATCATATGCACATACTTATGTAGGCATATGTAGGTCATCATCTTAGTTGTTGTTGTTGTTGTTTGTTTTTGTGTAGCTAAACTCGCTTTTGGTTTGCAGTTGTAGGTGTCTGTTTTTTGTTTAGGCCGGCGATGTGTGGGTTCGGCCCCCGCTTTTGTTTTTAGCTTAAGTGTAGATAAAACTTGTACTTTCTTTTTCAAGTTCTATTTTGAATGTGAATAACAAAGACTTTTGTTTCATCTAATTTTTGTGTGAATTCGTCTAAGTATTTTAGAAATGTGCTTTACATTCAATGGACTTGCGATCCATTTCTTATCAGGATTATTATCGGACTAAGTCATTAGCCTATTCCGTGCTTTGCCAGCCTTTCGTCGACAAGCATTCATTGAAGCGTTAATCTCTGGACATTTACATGTAACCATATTTAATTTTGGAACCCGATCGAAATTCGAGCACCTGGAAGATGATATAAGCATTCCTTTTGGAGGAACTTTAAATGCAATCGCGCCTGCCTTCAAGCATCGATTGAAGTAAATTGCCTTAAATAGCAAGTCGGACATCCTTCTCCAGGATGCGCATTTCGACCATGCCGAACTCCTGGCATTGGTCAGGGCTAACCACTTAAGTTCGAGGTTTAGGTATTCTTTTCTAGAGTAGTAACATTCGATCGCCCCAGACTTGGAGCATCGATCGAAGTTTATAAGTAAGATCCTGCCTTTCACCGGGCATGGACCTTTTGGCTCGCATAGGCAGGGTGAGGACCTTTGGCCTTGCCATCCTTTTGGAAAGACATTAACGCTCTACCAAACTCGACGAACGACCAAATGAGTGGATGGTCATGTCACGTCCACTTTGATTTTCCCTAATGTCAAAGGCTGAAAAAGTTGACTGGCATCTACCTCCGGACCCCAAGGAAGGTTAAACTTCAAGAGTCCAATCATGGACCATAGAAGTTTCATCGGCACCTAACTCCAGGTTTATTGACACCTGCAATGGCTTTAATCAATTATTCATAAATTTATTTCTAAGTGAAATAACGTCACAAGTGTTCGCTATTTCACACCATCGGGAGTGAAATCCTATTAATCATCGCAAGCCTGAAAGTTTCATCTCCAAGCTTTTGCTCTATTGCGTACGGACCTTCACAGGTCGGGCCTAGATTTTCAAGGTTAGGGAAGATTCATTTGAGGACTAAGTCATCAATTTCAAAGGTCAAATTCCTGGCCTTGACGTTGTAATACCGGGTGACTTGGTGTCGGTGTTCAACTGCTCTTAACTCAACTTCATCGCGCTTCTCATTAATCATATCATGGGAGTCCAGAAGGAGTTTCTCATTCATTCATGGATTATAGTGAGTCATTCGATGAGAAGGTACTTCTAGTTCAACCGGAATCATAGCCTCTGATCTGTAAGCTGGGGCGAATGGAGAGTGTCCAGTCGCTAACTTGTGGGTTGTTCGGTAAGCCCATAGTACTAATGAAAGTTCATCGACCCACTTGTCCTTGGCCTTTTCCAATCGCTTCTTAAGAATGAACTTAATAATCTTGTTTCCAACTTCAACCTGTCCAATCTCCTAGAGGTGTGCCACCGCAACAAATCTCTTCTCTGTGCGATGTCGGTGGCAAAAGCCTTTGAATTATGAACTATTGAATTGGATTGCATTATCGATAACGATTGCTTGTGTAACTCCAAAATGACAGATGGTATTCCAGACAGCAATGTTGATTACTTTCTTTATGGTGATCGTGACTAATGGCTCCGCCTCATCCCATTTAGTGAAGTAGTCAACTACGTCGGCGATGTACTTCGCGCCGCCTTTAGATATCGACTATACACCATGATATCAATTTACCAAACTGCAAACTGCCAAGGACTGACCATTTGAGTAATCTCTGTTGGTCGAGCTCTCGGAATTTTAGCAAATCTCTTGCACTTTCACACTTTCGGGTATAATCAGCAGCGTCTTAGTTGACAGTTGGCTAGAAGTATCTATAACGGAGGATCTTCTTCGCTAGGGTTTGCCCCTCGGTCTGGTTGCCACAAGCCCCTTTATGAACTTCACTTAGGACTCATGTAGCCTCGTCTTTAGCGATACACCATAGCATTGGGACTGAGAATCCCTTCTTATAAGTGCTCCTTGCTGAAGGATATGTCTTGAAGCTTGGTGTAGGAGCTTCCATCTCTCGTTCCTTCTATTTAGAAGGATTCCTCTTTACAAGTAGTCTTTTATTAGAGTCATCCACGACTCCTTTTTGGTTTAGCCTCCAGGATCCAGTCGACATCCATCTAGTCGGCGCTTGGAGCTAATAATACTTTCACCAGAACCAAGCCCATGAGGTTCAGATTAATTGGTGAATCCTGGTAAGCGATGCAAATCGAGTTAAAATAGTATTTTTGGCCTAACATTGACCTAGAGAAGGTTAGTGGATATTTTAGTTTATTTTTGCGGTGATTAACAAGTGTCATAACACATAGTCTTTTTTTGGAAGTATGTATATGTATGCATTACCGCAATGTAACCTTTATGGTCTGAATCAAGCTCTTCCGTTATGAGTGATGCATATGTTCCTGGATTCCCTTCAACTTTCATGGTTGTTGGCTGAGGCGCTTAATAACAAGAAGAGTAGGTAAATAATGACTACTAAATTTACAAACCTGTTTCACTTCATCCGCTGATAACATACCATCACCATTCTTGTCATACTTGAAATATAAGGTATTAAAAAATGAGAAATAAACCATTTTCATGGTTCACATATTCTATGTCCTATGAAAATTATTTTTGTTATTATATATATTTTACATGTCGAAGAATATACAAAGATGAGAGTCAAAATTCCGATCAGTCATTTCTTCCAAAACTCTTGCTTTCTTCTTTTATTACGCCAAAATCAGGTTCTCTGCCTCATCTTCTTGCCATCGCTACAAATAGCTCTTCTGCGAACTCTAATGACTCTACCATGCCTATAAAAGAAGTAGAATAATAGTATTTAGATATTATTTTTTGTGGATAAATCAAACATTCCTGAGAAAGTATGCCTTAAGCACCCATACTTTGGGCTTTAGTGCATATGAGGACAGTTATTTTTTTAACTTAAGATTAGGTACACATATCAGATTTCAATAAAATGATTGAACAAGTTACATTACAAGTTACAAAGTACTGGACATTATATTTATGAATATATCTTAGGTCTAGGTATACTTTATCTATATTAGTTTGCTGGTTTTGGATGTTATTTATAACAAGTAATAGATGAAGTCCATTGTAGAAGACCTTAATTTTTCTATTGAAAACATATTAGTTGTGTGATAATGATATATAGAACCCTTCTTCTACATACAATTGTATTTTAGCATAATTCAGTTACGATCATTGACTACTATTATATAGAGTTTCATATGGACAAGGCAGGCATATGTTGTTCCTCTTGCTCAGCACAAGGATTCATTCATATTCATCAATGCATGTTACTAATTTCATGCAAAGCAAAGAAAAAATGGCATAAGCATGTGCTTATTGTTGCCTGTTATAAAAACAATGAATTGTTCAAAAACCAATAATAACAACCATTAACATTATATTTTATGAACCATTTATTTTCTGTAATTTCCCACTAAAATCTGTGAGTTAAATTATGTTTTTTAACTGAACCCAAAAAATAAATTCTTTGTTCGAAAGTTATATGTAAGCCAAAGAGCATGTCACCACACCTGATTAGTGAAATTTCAATGACCAAGCAAGGATTGAAATTCAAGGACGATAGTGAACCTTTTTGCTAACTACTCCAAATACTCAATGAAAAAAATGTTTTTGAAGGGAAATAAGAAAACTGACCTATACATGTCCCAAAACTGTCCTTCAAAAGCCTGCCTTCAACCACAAATTCATCGAACCTCTTCGACACAACGGGCCACCTAGTCCCGCTATCTTGTCTAGAAATCTAAGCCCTTGACCATCAACTACCTTACATGTCATCACCTCCATATCCATTTTTCTGAAGCACCTCTTCGATATCTCTTTCTAATTCCTCTTTAAACTCGCATCCATATGATACATTTTGTCTGCTACTATCTCATCAATCCTCTCCTTGCAAGATGTAGCCACCTGTAATTGATTTTGATTTAGGGAAAAATAATAATTGGGTACCAAAATGGATTAAATACCTAAATCAGGTTATAGGAAGGAAAAGAATTGAATACCTAAACCGATCGATGGTGGTGCGCAACACATATTCTGATTCAATTTTGAATTCATTATGATTTTGAACAATCTGGTTTATTTTTGGCGGTGACATAGAGATTTGAGAGGAGAATTTGGGATTAGACAATTTTCATTTTAAGTTTTTATTTTGTTTTGGCACTGTAAACAAAAGAGACGAAAATTAGATGGCACAGCAAGCGGGAATGAGAACAAAGCCCGCCTATGAATCTAAAACGCTGCAATTATATCGGGGTCAATGAAACAGTGGCGTCTAGCATTCAAACGCTGCTATATAATGCAACTAAAAGCACAGTTCTAAGACCACTTTTTATTTCTATCGCCAAATTATTCTAACTTGAGCTCTAACATCACTTTTTGATGCCCTATCCCAGTACCCATGCTACTAGTGGGAGGTTAACATTCAAAAGCACAGAGTAACTAATAAGATATGGGCGATCTCTAGTATATACTCCCTTGTGTTAACACAAATACATGATAAAGAAATACCTGAATCTTTATCAAACATGTATCTCATCTTGGCACAAAGCAATATGCACAAGTTTCCTTCGTTGAATAAATAGAGAACATAAAATAAAAACTCAATACCAAGTGATTCAAACGTCACACACACACATATATATGTATGTATGTATATATGTATGTGTGTGTCTATATATCTCAAATGTCACTGATAAGGTGACATTGCCTAAAAATAGACAACATTCAGCGTCAAAAACTACCATGATACATACTAATGTACATCACCACCATCATCAAACCATCATACTAAGTCATCTTAAGAAATCATCCCCATTGAAGTTTACTCACAATAATGTCAGCCGGTATCACCAACGTCGCAAAACGAGTAATGTAGTCTGCTAATGCTAGGCTTGGTTCTCTCCTCACAACACGTTAAACATAAATACAGAGTAATAACAGTATATCCTATAATAAACAACCTCAGTCAGAACCAAGGTTGTTAAACAAATAACAACACTGGTCAGACAAGAAACTAGTTATGAGTAAACCTAAATACAAGGCAATAATAGAGAACATAAAAAACAGCATATCATCAATGTATCAATATGTATGTATGTACCATGTATGCATGCATGTATGTATATGTGTGTGTGTGCGCGCGCCAAATATCCAACCCCATTTGGTGTCAAATATAAATCATATTCCAGGTGTTTTGCCTCTGTTTAATGTGACCATAATTGTAAATCTACTCAATTGTGATTTGCTATAATTAAAAATTATTGATGTCACATTTAAACATCATATAATCAAATAATAGTAATGAATTTGATCAACTACCCAAAACTGAACCGACACCTAGTGATACCTAATATCACCTACGAATCAAATATACTAGAAACTGGAACAACTAGTATGAGCAGCGTTGCCTATGAAATCAAAATTGTAGGTGCATCCAGACAATCTACAATACTTTACATGAACCTCCCCAGTCTACTCTTACCTACATGATAATGCACATTTATCCATCATCCCATCTAAGTCATGTAGCCACAACATTAAGGTCTGTACACCAGATCATCAGATTAGTGACATTGGGGCAAGTATGCCACACTAGGGTGTTATCCTATGTTAATCCACTATGATGGATACTCGATCTGTCCGGTATAACATTCATTGACCAAATTGTTATATCTAATAAATTTTATAAATGTGTATACTGCAATAATCCCACCTAACCATCATTAACCCAATGTCACTAAAGGGTTTAACATATTCACATTTCAATATGACGATAATCCCATCTAGCTATCGTTCTTGTTGTGTCAATAAAGGGTTTTACATGTCATTATCACATTTCACATATACATATACAAAAATAATTCCCAAGTGACTGTAATTAACTCAATGTCATTATAGTTTACAAGTTTAAATTACCATATCATCACTTTATTCATTTTACATAAATGATCAAGCATTCATATAACAATATATGAGCAAATAATCAACCAATCATATCATATTGAAATACAGTGGAGGTTGTGTCTGTCTTTGCAACAGAAAATAAAAATAATAATAAAATTCGGTGATGTCATTTTGTCATAAACTTTATAAAGATCCTAGACGCACTATCTTTGTTTTAATCAAGTCAATATAAGACTAGTTATTGTAATTTTAATTAAACGGATATTTAAATCTAATTAAATAATAAGTTATATATTTTTTATTAAATTTTATTAAATGCCAAGGCTTTTTCATAGACTTCTCATCCTTCATTTTTCTTCTTTTTTCTTTCCATCTTCTCTCTCTCTTCTCATTTTTTTCTTCTTTTTGGCATCATGATAACACAAGAAAAAGAAACCCAACACTCCCCGCCTAACTTCACCAATGTAGCTGCCGCAATCCTACTAATAGCCACATCTCTGCCTGCTTATAATGCAAACTATCTTCTAGCATCTTCCTCATTCAACATGTTTATTTCATTTTCTTCCTCATTCGTAGTTTATCCATGGTCTCTCCTCCTTAGGCAACCAACGACTGAGCCAAGACCATCATTACACTTTGCTCCGCCAAACATCTTGCCAGCAACCCTAAAACACCCATTCAAAATACACGCTCGGTAATGTCATAACTATGTTTAATTATTTTTAATCATAACTAACTCGAACAATTATGCGAAAAATTAGTTGATTAGTTCATCTTACTTCCCTCTACATTTTCACTTTTGGTTTCATGCTCAAATTCATCCTACATTTTGAGTTATAAGGAGTTGAATTTTTGACATATATATACATATACATATGTATGTATGTATGTATGTATGTATGTATGTATGTATGTATGTATGTATGTATGTATATATGTATGTATGTATGTATACACGTAAAAGTGCATTTTCTTAAGCTTTCTTATGTACATAGTAATATATTTGCATTCGACCACTTATAGTATATATTAATCAAACATTTGCAAGTTTTACTCGCATATAACCCAACTTGCAACACTTCGTATTAATTTGTATATATGTATATATACATACACGATGACAATTATATGCTTACCAATCTAGTTAAAGTTTTGCTAATTAATATTGTTTGTTATTCCAATCATCAACACAACAAATATATTTGATTGTAAATGGATTTTAACTCACTTGTTTAGAAGATTTCATAGGTGGTATTATAAATTGAATATTAACTTCGGGTCTCTATTTATTGTTTTAAATGTCAAGTAGGTCCCTATCTATATTTTTTTGTAAATTAGGTCCCTAGTCCTTTAACATTACACCCGACAAATACTACTATCCGCTAATTCATTTAATTCTAATTTTAAAAATGTGATAACTTTTTATAGAATGATTGGAATTAAGAATTGTTTTCACCATTAAATCACAAATTTAATAAACTTTCAATGATATCCTTTGTTGATACCTAAAAATAAAATTTCAAAAATATGACTTTACATAGCAGTTTTAATTGCATTTATGTAATGCAGTTATTTATGTCACTACTTTATATAACTGTATTTATGAGATTACATTTATTTTAGATGACCATAATATTTTATACAGTTGTTTTAACTACATTAAGATACTACAGTTATTATATATTAACCCAATTAAAATAAATTTATTTTTCAATTATGCAGTAATAATTATATTTGAATATTTTAATAATATTTATGCAATGTCATAATAATTTTGGCAGCATTTGGTAATTTTATTAAACATTAATGCATTTTGTAATTTAACTACATTAAGAGAATGCAGTTATATTTAAATTCTTTAAGAAAATGCAATTATAATTTAATAGCATTTTACAAATTATTTTAACTTCATTTTTGTAATGTAGTAATGATTTTGGCTGCAACTGATAATTTCATTCAATATTAATGCACTTCATCATTTAACTACATTAAGAAAATGCAGTTATATTTAAATGCTTTAAAAAAATGAAATTATAATTTAATAGAATTTTTGAATTGATTTAAATGCATTTATAAGAGTAGTGATAAATTTGACTGCGTTTCATAATTTTTATTCCATTTTAATACAGTTATAATTTAATTGCATTAAGAAAATGCAATTAAATTTAAATGCTTTAAGAAAATGCACTTATAATTTAGCAACATTATCTCAATTAATTCAACTGCATTTATGTGATGTAGTAACAATTTGAGTTGCATTTGATAATTTTACTCAATATTAATGCATTTTATAATTTAATTACATTAAGAAAATGCATTTAAATTCTATCTTAATGTAGAATTTAATTACATTAAGAAAATGCAGTTATAATATCAAAAGTGAAATTGACTTTTAACTATATATTTATTATTTAAGCCTAATGAATTGAATGATGCAGCTTTAAATATGTTATTTATATAGAAAAGCTACAATTTTTCAAAAAAAAGTAGGTATTTACATATATATAACACATACCGTTTTTAAGATCATAAAATTTGTGATTTAATAGTTAAAACGGTTCGTTGATACGATATTTCTAAAAAACTTACTACATTTTAAATATGGAAATCAAAATAAAATGTAAAATATTAAGAAGGGTGTAAGAATAGCCAGGGACCTAATTTACATAAAATTGTGAGGGAGGGTATTTTGTGTATTAAAATTATTGTAGGGACTTGACGTCCAAATCCTCTATTAGAAATGTATACTCACTTCTATTTAATTTACACGTTGCATCTTATGATAGCAATGAAAAGGGACATCAACAATAAAATAAATAAGGTTGAAGAAGATTTAAATCACTGTTTATTGATCAATATGTGTTCGACTAGCTTTAATATTAATTTAACAATACCATATACCAATACTAGTGTTATTAACTAAGAAATTCCATGTTGTTAGCAAGTTTTCATTTTCACTACCGAACTGTTATTTCATAGCAGATATCTACCCTAACTGTAACGACTGCCTTTTCAACGCTTAGAAATCGACAATAATACATCCTGGTATTGACATGCCGAACGTCCAAGTGTCGAAAAGATAGATTGTTGAGGTGAAAGAAAGAAAAGACAGAACAAATCTAATGACTTGACGATAAAAATATATAATATGCACAAGATCTTTACCAAAGTAAGCCATCTTTATTATACATACATAATACAAATCATGGTACACTAACCTATCATCAGCCCCGGATAGTTCTAATAGCATGTCCTTATAATTGCTGATAAATATAGATAGAAATCAAGAACAACAAAACAGTAGAAGAATATAAGATAAGATACATGGCTATGTCTTGGAGAATCCAGCTCGTCTTCTGAAAGCTCCAAAGTATCCAGCTAAACTTGGAAAATATGTGCGGGCTGACCCGAGCATTATAAGAAAATAACGCCTCGATCAGTCTGATAAACCAGCATGAGAATACTTGAATCAAATCATATTGATTTCTATATTTGAAAACCCTTTTGAAATAAAAGGTATCTCGTAAGGCCACACCACGTTTAAACACGGACGAGTTTTTATCTTACGATAACTAAACCATTTATGTCAGAAAATCCAGTGATATTATAATAATGTCTATGGGTTTAAAATATCAATAATCAAGTAGCTGTGATGTGTGTACATCACAATAATAATAGGTATACAATCAAAAATCGAGGGCGCTTGTATGGAAAATGGAATTCCAATAAATGGCATGGTAAGGGACTACCTTCCAAAAATGGTACAACTCTAGATAAAATGTACCCGAGGATGAAAACCTTTCGACCTCTACCAACTTAGAATCAGCCTACCCCTTACTCGATAGTACCGAGTATGTCATCACCCCGATTGCTTTCCAACCTTTATAGAGAACTCTCATGCATAATCAAATCTATAATATGACGGTCTAAAAGGGTGATGACACACCCTAATGGGAGCGACCCATATAGCCTTGATGCATCCCCTGTTTTAACCATTTTCGAGTTGTGAGGCTTGAGGCTATGCTTTTACCTTTTAGCAATTCCCAATTTTAATGCTAACATTGCCCTCTAGGCAGAAATGCAATGTTAACATTCATCCATTCGAGTTCGTTCTGGGCCTGAATGAAACCGAAGGCACTACTTCTACTACATCCATTTTGGAATCACCCTCAGAATTAGTAGCAAGTAGCCCTTGCACTTCAAAGAACTCCGTCTTCGAAACCATTATCAAGATGTCTTCCATTCGAATGCTCATGTTGATTCAAAATGGTTTTCGGATAACATGCCTAATCCCAGTCTCTCCGAACCAACAACCAATAATTTTCGGTAACTCACTCCCGATTCTTTCAAAAGTAAGCGGACTATACCAGAGTCCCAAAGGGATCTCTAATATATCCTTTAAAGCTAGAGACGTTTCACCAAAGTGAGTTCTCCCAAGGGAACTCAAACCGTATGAACACGTGAAGCTCTAGTTTACTTCCTAAGTCAAAACTGACCAAGATTCGATAGTCGGTTATTTAACTATCAAATACAAAATCAAACAACAATCCAGAGATTTAATTACCCATAGCAACCACTAAGCCTCAAAATTAACCTTTCATTTACTAAATCTCTTTTCAAAAAATTTAATGGAAAATTCATATGATTATCCTATAGGTATAAATATATTCACAAAACATTAAGAAAGATTTCATATTTCAAAATCATATCAAAAGGATCAAAAACAAGTGTTACTTAAAAATAGAGATAAGGATAACCCCAAACACGATTCCTTCGCTGTTAAGTATAGAACGAATTTTCCATACCACCATAATTAAGAAGGTCAGTCAAGAGAAATCCAATCTTAAATTTCTTTCATAATTTTCTTCTATAAATATCTCTGATAAATTTCTTCTATAAAAATATCTCATTAACCAAAACTCCAAATCTATTTGTAAAAATTCTTTATAAATCCCAAGTTTACTTATAAAACTCTTTTATAAATATCCAAAATATTTTATAAAACTCTTTTAGAAATATCCAAAATCATTTATAAAATTTCCTTTATAAATATCTAAAATCATTTACAAAATTTCCTTTATAAATATCCAAAATCATTTATAAAACTTCTTTCCAATTTTCAAGTTCTCTTTTCAATTTATAAAACTCCTTTTATAAACTTTCCTTATTTAAAACAAAATTCTTTAATAAACTTTATTCAATAAAGTTCCTTTGATAAACAATCAATTATTTAAAACACCTTTAAGTAGCAAGTTAGTATTATAAACACACTTTTATTAAATTATCTTTAAAACTTATTCCAAATAATAAATTTAGAATATCATTAATAATATATTAAATTAACTCTAAACAATATTATTATACTAATAAATTAACTTCAAAACAATATTAATATAATAATTAATTAACTTCAAAACATTTATAATACAATAATTAATTAATTTTGAAACATCCTTAATATAATAATCAATTAATTTCAAAACATTATTAATATGATAATAATTAAACTTGAAAACAATATAAGTATAGTAATTAATTAACTTTTAAATAATATTATGAAAATTAATTAACCTTTAAATATTAATAAAATATAATTAAATAACTTAAATCAATATAAATTAAATAACTTAATAATAATTAAAATAAAATAAAATAACTTTAAATCAATAATTAAAATATAATTAAAACATTTTAAAACAATAATTAAATAACTTTAAAACAATAATTAAATATTCTTAAGTAACTTTAGGAAATAATTAACTAATTTTAAAGAATCATAGTAATAAACTAATTAAACTTAAATCATTATTAAACAATAATTAACTAACTTTAAAACATTACTAATAAATAATAATTATCTTTAAACTAACGTTGATTTAATAATTAACTTTTCAAATTTAGAAAATGGCTTAGCGACCACTATGATACTTAAATCAGTTTCCATTTCATTCAATTTGACATTCCAAATTTAATAACTGGAATTTACATATGCAGCATATATGTAAACCAAATCCATAGTTAACATTTAATTGTTAATACACACTTATCCAATATTAATCATTCGATAAGAAAATAAGTGTCCACATTAATGTAATAGCAAAATGAGGATTTATTTTAGCTCAATAGATGCCTAAATATAATCTATCTGATTGACTATAGCAGAATGATGATTTATTCTACTAAATAGATGCCCAATAAACTTAACTAGCAAAATGGCGTTTTATTTCGCTAAACAGTACTCTATGCAATTTACTTTAACATAATGTTGTTTATTTGGCCAAACAGATAACACCCATGAAGTATAATTAATTTAACTACGTAAGTATCCAAATCGACGTAATTTTAATCAATTAGTATTAATTTATCATTAAATTATACTACACTAAAACTAATAGCAATTTATATCATAGCATAGTACTTGTTAACACGAGTCTAACGCAAAAATCCCTGGATTTAATGGATTTAATATGAAGGAGTTATAGCATTTCAAAGTTTGATGTTTTGATTTATAAAATAAATAAACAAACTTGTAAATTTTCTCACCCAAATTCCTTTGGGCCAACGCCCTATTGCATTCCAACCCGCATGCCTTCTTCCTCAACCTAGAAATCCCCAATTCCCCAAATTGCTCTCAAAACACTATGCCCAAATCAAAACTGCCTAGAATGTGCATTACCAAACTCAAATGACCAAGCTTCTTATCCCTACCGAACCACATCACCCAACCCAGCCCCAAAAGTTATTGTATATTCCCCCTTCTCCTTCCCTAAAACTCATTCGCATTCCTTGAATCCTAGAACCCAATGTACTCGCGCAAGGTGTGTATGTGCACGACCTCCCTGAGCCTCCATATCACAAACTGAGACCACCTGCATGTCACGTTTGCCAAGCTCATCCCAACGACGCCCTCGCCTACCCCTTCATCCCCAAGATCAGTTTCTGTCTATCTCCTCCATTATTCGCATTTGCATCCAGGTCCATTAAATAACCAATCACTACCACTACCCTCAACGTTGGCCACCAACTTCTATACCAATGGGACCCCCATCCATCACCGCACCCCATTGCCAACTCGCGACCCACTTTGGTCGCCCACCTAAGCCGTCGCACCCCATTTTCCGAGCTAAGAACCGAAAAGCCCCAAAACCTTGAAATGACTTCATCCACTCACCTAAGATCACCGATCCACCAGCGATCTATACCACGACTTCCCCTAGACCCAAGGCTTCCTCCAGTACCGATCACTCACCCCAAAGACCACTACCTTGTCGGAAATCAATTTTAGACCCAAATCTGATCAACTACCAACCAAGACACCATCCGACACCTTAAAATCCCATGACAAGTTCTAAAAATCATATTTTTTAGAGGTGAACATGACTACATCGTTCGTTCGTTGATTCGAGTTTGCCAAATTTCCTTCATTTCTCGGCTACTTGCTGTTTTCGGTCTATTTCTACCTCCCTACTCAACGAAAACGATTATTTTATAAAAAAACTAGAGAAGTAAACAAGCACTTTTCATGTTGGACCACTTTATTAAAAGTGGATAGATTTGGAGGGAATTATTTTTGAAGTAGAGAGGTTGGTTTAATTTCCTTTTTTGAAATGTTTTACAGTATACCAGAATTGAAGAGAAAATCCTATGGATGGAGAAGACCCAGGTACATATAGATTAATAGATATGGCCACCCAAGAACATGATATGACAAAGGTAAGGCAAGATCATGCCTAGACCCAAGGGGGAACAAGGGGACAAAAGGGTAGGGAGATAAACATGCTTGTTGAGCACAGTGTATATATTGTTTTTGAATTTAAATTGAAAAGATTGTGGTACCTCGCCACACACTATTGCATCCACGTATGAGCCACGAACGACTGAAAATAAAATACGATCGTGTATAGAAATGTGACGCGATCACAAAACAAAAATAAAATACACCGGCTATCAAATTCTATAAATTTTCAAAAATACCGACGTTTGCCCTAAAATATGTCTAACGACAATTTAAATAATTTCTAAATTAAAAATTATAGAAAAATTCTATAAATTCATTTTATTACCCAAATGATTTTCTTTTTATTTAAAAAAATATAAATCGAATATTTAAAATTAAAATATTCTCAAAAATCAAAACGATAAAATTCTGAGTCGCTACATTCTCCCCTCTTAAAAAGAATTTCATCCTCAAAATTCCAAGAACGGAAAATATAGTGAAATTTAAACTGAATTCCAAAATAACCATTTTAAAAGACATTCTTTTTTCTGTAAAACACTTCATAAATTTACTTCTCTTCATTAAAACATATAATACTTTTCTAAATCTTGAGAGTATATACAAAATATTAATTTCATTTTACTTTCCAAAATTATTTATGAAACTTTTTCATAAACACAACTTAAGCTAAAATAATTATAATACCCTACTATATCCTGAGGGTATAACAACTATCTGATTCTAACTTTCTAATTTGAACTTAACTTAAGAATTAAATATTAAGTTTTTATTTCAAAATCCCTTTTGAAATGATCCTATATACTTTAATCCATATAATATATATATATATGTATATATATATATTATAGCCCGAGTAACTCCAAACTGATATCAAGGAACCGAGTACTACTAAATAGTATCATACATTCCCTTACCAAGAAGGGTAATACTTAAGAGAAGTGTTTACAATCTGAACACATGTCCTGCCCATTTTTAGTTATTTTTCAAGCCACTTGAACTAGTTAACTTAAAAAACACTTTTCTTCTTTTCAAATCCATTTTGAAACAATATATATAGTATATGTTTCCAACAAATAGTTTCAATAAAATATCCATTTCCAACTTCCTTTAGGTTTGTTTGGATTCGAACTCATTTCGATTGTACAATGACAAAGAGAATAATTTACTAAGTGCCCTACAACATTTGCCTAAGCAAATATCCAATCGTCACTTAGAAGATTATTCCGATGATCACAAAACAAATCGAGACTCGTTCTTCAAACTAAACCAAAGAAAACACATGTTTCTTTAAAATTTTCTTTTCAAAAATATTTGTTCTTAAAACTCTCTCAAGTAAAACTACTATTTCTTTTTCGATAAATCATTTGGAATAATAATATACATATTTCTTTCGTAAATCAAATCAAACTCTATTTTACCGAAAAAATTCTATAGCAAAACCCCAATAGTAACAATTCCTCACTTAGAAACTCGAAAATGAACATCGATGATGCTGCAGTCATCATCAGAATTATTTTCCAGCAACCGAAGTGAGTTTAGTGCTTTATATCTCCTTGAAAATACATAGAAATATTTTTATCCTAAACTTATTTTTGAATAATACTATTGTTATTTTCTAAACCTTGAAAACCATTTTCCACAATCACGGGGATTCAAATTCTCAAATTCCTTTTATTTATAATATACATTTTTATAAATCGATTTTTAATAAATTCAGCTCCTTATATAAATCATTTTTCAAGTATTTTCTTAGAAATATTCCAGTTTTCTTTTAATAAACCTCTTTCATTAAAACACAATTTTATAAAATCAACTTTTATATAAAATTATTTTTAAAATATTTATTTCAAAATATTCCAACTTTCTTTTACTGAACCTTTTTTAGGAAATTCTAATTTATCCCAACATTGAACACCTTATAGTCAAATTGTGAAACTTAATTCATAAGGTATTCGATTTAATGTTTTCCACAAAATTTCTATTTACCTAACCCATGCTTAAAGCGAAGGATTTTAGATATATCTATAAAAAATAGTCAATGCTCGGAACTAAGCAAGCATGACTAACCGAATCCTAATGATAATAATGGAATATTATCATCTCCTAATAACCAAACACATCAAAAATAACTACACTGATTTTTGAAACTTATTATTTTTATATAAAATGTACTTCTAGGTAAAATTATCTCATCTACCCATTTTAAAACCATAATGTGTTAGTATGGCCTTGTTCAAGTGTTTTGGAATCCCCATCGATAACGTTGGCCAAACGCTTCGATCAGAATCCAAAATTCAGACTTAACAGATCAAAAAAAAAATATAACATTTTTATAAAAATAACAAATACACACTCATATATATATATACACCCTTAAAATCATTTTAGTATATTACTAATCCTATCTCTAATGAGCTACTCATTTTAAGGCATTACAAACCCTATCTATAATGAGTTTTACCCCCACCAAGGCCTAGGTGTTCGCTCAACCTGAGCTCTGATACCACATGTAATGACCTGCCTTTTCAACCCTTAGAAATTGACACTAACACATCCATGATATTCATATGCCAAACATCCATGTGTCGAAAAGACAGATTGTTGGGGTGAAAGAAAGAAAAGGCGGAACAAAATCTCACAACGTGACGAGAAAAATATATAATATACACAAGATCTTTACCAAAGGATATCTTCTTTATTATACATACATAATACAAATCAGAGTACAATAACTTATCATCAGCCCTGGATAGTTATAACAGTCTGTCCTTACAATTGCTGATAAATACAGACATAAATCAAGAACAAAAAAAAGCGAAAGAATAGTAGATATGTGACTACGTCTTGGGGAATCCAACTCATCTCTTGAAAGCTCCAAAGTATCCAACTAAATCTGGAAAATATGCTCGGGTTGACCTGAGCATAAGAAAATAACGCCAAGATCAGTCTGGTAAACCAGCTTAAGAAAACTTGAATCAAATCATATTGATTTCTATATTTGAAAACCCTTTCAAAATAAAAGGTATCTCGTAAGATCATGCCGCATGTAAACACAGACGAATTTTTACCTTATGATAACTAAACTATTTATATCAGAAAATCCAATAATAATATAATAATGTCTATGGGTTTAAAATATCAATAATCAAGTAGCTGTGCTGTGTGTGCATCACAACAATAATAGGTATACAATCAAAAACTGAAGGCGTTTATATGGAAAATGGATTCCAATAGATGGCAAGATAAGGGACTAGCTTTCGAAAATGGTACACCTCTAGATAAAATGTACCCGAGGATGAAAACCTTTTGACCTCTACAAACATGGAACCGGCCTACCCCTTACTGGATAGTACCGAGTATGTCATCACCCTGGTTGCTTTCCAACCTTTATAGAGAGCTCTCATGCACAACCAAATCCATAATATGATGATCTAGAAAGGTAATGACATGCCCTAATGAGAGCGACCAACATAGCCCTGCTACATCCCCTTTTTTAGCCATTTCCGGGTTGTGAAGCTTGAGGCTATGCTTTTACCTTTTAGCAATTCCCACTTGGAATGCAACACTGCCCTCCAGGCAGAAATGCAATGTCATCATTCATCCATACAAGTTTGTTCTAGCTCTGAACGAAACCGAAAGCACTACTTCTACTACATCAATTTTGGAATCACCCTTAGGATTAGTAGCAAGTAACCCTTGCACTTCAAAGAACTCCATCTTTGAAACTATCATCAAGATGTCTTCCATTTGAATGTTCATGTTAGTTTGAAGTTGTTTTCGAATAACATATCCAATCCCGGTCTCTCCGAACCAACAACCGATAATTTTCGATTGACTCGCTCTCGGTTTTTTTAGAAGTAAGCAGACTATACCAGAGTCCCAAAGGCATCCCTAATATATCTCTTAAGGTTAGAGACGTCTCACCAGAGTGAGTTCTCCTAAGAGAACTCAAACCGTATGAACAAGTCAAGCACTTATTTACTTCCTAAGCTAAAACTGGCTAAGATTCGATAATCGATTATTTAACTATCAAATACAAAATCAAACAACAATCCAAAGATTTAATTACCCATAACAACCACGAAGCATCAAAATTGACCTTTCATTTATTAAATCGCTTTTCAAAATATTTATTGAAATATTCATATACTTATCCCACCAGCATAATTATATTCACAAAACATTACGAAAGATTTCGTATTTCAAAATCATATCAAAAGGATCAAAAACAAGTGTTAATTAAAATAGAGATAACGATAATCTCAAACACTATTCCTTCGATGTTAAGTGTGGAACGAATGTTCAATACGATAATAATTAAGAAGATCAATTAAGGGAAAGCCAATCTCAATTTTGTTTTATAAATTTCTTCTATAAATCCCTTTTATAAATTTCTTTTATAAAAATATCTCCTTTACCAAAACTCCGAATCTATTTGTAAAACTTCTTTATAAATACCAAGTTTATTTATAAAACTCTTTATAAATATCCAAAATCTTTTATAATACTTTTTTAGAAATATCCAAAATCATTCATTAAATTTCCTTTATAAATTTCCAAAATCATCTATAAAATTTCTTTATAAATATCCAAAATCATTTATAAAAATTCTTCCTGAATTTCAGGATCTGTTTTCAATTTATAAAACTCCTTTTGTAAACTTTCCTTATTTAAAACAAAACTTCTTTAATAAACTTTAATCAATGAAGTTCCGTTGATAAACAATCAATTATTTAAAACGTCTATAAATAACAAGGTATTGTTATAAACACCTTTTTTATTTAATTATCTTTAAACCTTATTCAAAATAATAGCTTTAGAATATCATTAATAATATATTTAATAACTTTAAACAATATTATTCTACTGATAAATTAACTTCAAAACAATATTAATATAATAATTAACTAACTTCAAAACATTTTTAATATAATAATCAATTAATTTCAAAACATTATTAATATGATAATTAGTTAAACTTTAAACGATATAATAGTAATTAATTAACTTTCAAATAATATTGAAATGAAAATTAATTAACCTTTAAATATTAATAAAATATAATTAAATAACTTAAATCAATATAAATTAGGTAACTTTAATTAATAACTAAAATAAAATAAAATAGCTTTAAATAGATAATTAAAATATAATTAAATCATTTAAAAATAATAATCAAATAACTTTAAAACAATAATTAAATATTCTTAAATTACTTTAAGAAATAATAACTTTAAAGAATCATAGTAATGAAATAATTAACTTTAAATAATTATTAAACAATAATTAACTATCTTTAAAACATTATTAATAAAAAATAATTAACTTTAAAATAGCATTGATTCAATAATTAACTTTTCAAAATTAGGAAAGGCTTAGCAACCACTATGGTACTTACACAAGCTACCATTTCTTTCAATTTAACTTTCCAAGTTTAATTAGTGGAATTTACATAAGCAGTGTATATGTAATCAAATCCATAATTAACAACCAATTGTTAATACACACTTATCCAACATTAATCATCTGATATGCCACATTAAATGTACTAGCAGAATGGGGATATATTTCTGCACAATAGATGTCCAAATATATTATATCTGGTTAATTATAGCAGAACGGCGATTTATTCTGCTAAATAGATGTCCAATAAACTTAATTAGCAGAATTGTGCTTTATTCCGCTAAACTGGTGTCCAATTTACTTTAACATAATGATCTTTATTTGGTCAAATAAATAACACCCATGAAGTATAATTAATTTAACTACGTAATTATCCAAATCGATTAAATTATACAACACCAAAACTAATAACAATTTATATCATAGCGTGGTACTCCTCAATATGTGTCTATCACATAAATCTACGGGTTTAATGGATTTAATATCAAGGAGTAAAAATATTTCAAAGTCTGATGTTTTTATTTATAAAATAAACAATAAACCATTAAATTTTCTCACCCAAATTCCTTTGGGCCAAAGCCTTATTGCATTCTAACCCGCATGACTTCTTCCTCAACCTAGATATACCCAATTCCCTAAATCGCTCTCCAAGCACTGCGCCCAACTTGAAACTGCCTAGAACGTGCACCACTAAGCTCGAATGGCTAAGTTTCTTATCCCAATCGAACCGCATCACCCAACCCAGACCCAAAAGCTAAGTAGATTCCCCCTTCTCCTTCCCTAAAACTTGTTCGCATTTCCTGAATCCTAGAACCCAATGTACACGTGCATGGTGTGTACATGCACGACCTCCCTGAGCCTCCATATCATTAACTGGGACCAACTTCACATCATGTTTGCTGAGTTCATCCCAATGACGTCATCGCCTACCCCTTTGTCCCTCTAGATCAATTTCCGTCCATCTCATCCATCATTCACATTTGCGTCATGGTTCGTTAAATCACCAATCACCGCCACTCCACTCAACGTTGGCCACCAACTCTTATACCAACAAGACCCTCATCCATCACCGCACCCCATGGCCAACCTACGGCTCACTTTGGTCACACACCTAAGCCACCGCACCCTATTTTCCAAGTTAAGAAACTAAAAGCCCCAAACGCTAAAATGACTTCGTCTACTCACCTCGGACCACCGGAACACTAGCGATCTATACCACGCCTTCCCCCTGACCTAAACCTCCCTCCAGTATCGATCGCTCGCCCCAAAGACCACTACCTCGTCGAAAATTAATTTTAGACTCAAATCCGATTAACTACTAACCACGACACCATCCGACACCCTAAAATCCCATGATAAGGTCTAAAATCATATTTTTCAAAGGCGAACACGATTGTATCCTTCATTCGTTGATTCGAGTTTGCCAAATTTCCTTCATTTCTTGGCCACTTACTTCTTTCGATAGATTTCTACCTACGTCTCAATGAAAACAACTATTTTTTAAAAAAAACTAGAGAAGTAAACAAACACTTTTCGTGTTGGAACACTTTACTAAAAGTTGACAGATTTGGAGGGAATGATTTTGGAAATAGAGAGGTCGATTTAATTTCTTTGTTTTGAAAAGTTTTTACAGTAAACTAGAATTGAAGAAGAGAAAATCTTGAGGATGGAGAAGACCCTGGTACATATATATTAACGGATATTGCCACCCAAGAACATGATATGACAAAGGTAAGGCAAGGTCATCCCTAGACCCAACGGGGACAGGGGGACAAAGGGGACAAGGGGACAAAGAGGCAGGGCGACAAACATGCTTGTTGAGCGCAATGTATATATTTTATTTTATGAATTTAAATTGAAAAGACTACGGTGCCCCGCCACACACTATTGCATCCGCGTACGAGCAACGAACGACTGAAAATAAAATACGACCGCGTACAGAAATGTGATGCGATCACAAAAAATACACCAGTTAACAAATTCTGTAAAATTTCAAAAATACCAACGTTTACCATAAAATACGTCAAACAACAATTCAAATAATTTCTAAGTTAAAAATTATTGAAAAATTCTGCAAATTCATTTTATTACCCACATGATTTTCCTTTTATTTAAAAATACAAATCGAATATTTAAAATTAATTAAATATTCCTAAAAATCAAAACGATAAAATTCTCAGTCGTTACAATAACAAAACCCAAAGTATTTAAACAATAAATATAATTTGAGTAAAAGGAAGTTTACTCACCTTTATAGCTTTCCTTAACTTGCTTATTGATAGTATTAGCTTGGATTTCCTACTTGCTTTAAAACCCATATTGTTGCTACTTACCGTCTTTGGTTTTGTATTGATTTTGGGACATTGGTTTGAGTTTTGATAAGGAAAAAATTGGGCCAACTGATGCGAAGCTACTATGTAGTGATATTAGTAAGGTGATTGGAAAAGATAAAGGGTGGAGTTTGCTTAAATAAGTAAATAAGCCATAGGAACAATGAGAAGGTTATATTTATTACCTCTTAAGCTAATAAATTTCTTAAGCAATGTTTTATTTTAATTTATTTAAAAATTACTTTACCTATTTAAACTCAAAACAAATTCCAACCTGAATATTAAAAATTCATATTTTCTCAATTTAAAATTATTCCCATTGTTTAAATTATTTTTTAACATTATTTTCTATTAAAAATAGAAAATGCAATTAAATCCTCATCAAAATAAGTCAACCTTTATTTTTAACTCATTATTACTCCATTTGGCCTATATAAATTATTTTTACTTTATTTTCACAAACTAAATCATATTTGCACATTTTACCTATTTGACATTCTAGAAAATGTTATTTTATTTTTTAATTTACATATTCACTTTTATTTTCATATTTATTTCCAAATTACTTCAAAAATGTTTTCATGTACCAAATCACAAGGTAGTAAAATTTTAGGTTGTTGCAGGCAACATTCCTCATAAAAGTTGTGTCATAGCAATTTATAAATAAGGTTATTCTTTCAACTACATCCATTTATTCCATATTGTTGACCCAAAAATTGGTCAAACAACCATGATGTCATTTAGAGTGACATTTTTTCAATAGGTCACTAGGGTGCCGTTAAACCAAAGATTAGCTTAATCACATAAGCTTAGTACAAGATGATGTTATTTGAAATGGTCCCATGATGCCCCTAAACTTTTGATATGGAAGTGTTCAAATGTAACACCCCATAAAATGAACCATAAATAAATAAAGTAAATTGATTTAAATATGATAAGGGTTGGATATGAAAATTTTAGTTCTATAGTTTTCTTGTCGAGTTATTTCATGGACACATGTAGCTTATGCATTAGGAAAGTATGGATATGCATCATGATATGATATGTTGTTTGGTAGTTTTCATTTGTTAAAATGAAATGGATTTTCGATGATTTTGGATAGTCAAGAACTTGCGGATGGTTATATAACTTATAGTTAAGTGTTTTTGAAAATATAAAAGTTGAGTTTATATATAACACTTGAATTGAGAAGGTAGCAAGTTAAAAAAAAGTTTAAATTTGTTGGACATACTTGTTAAGTAAAACAAATTTGATGTTGGTATATACTCTTAGGATGTAATGGAGTATTATATGAGTATGAACTTAAGTTATAAAACATTTATAAACTTAAAGTTATGATTTATGAAATACTCAGAAATAATTTAGTATTGAAGAGATGTACTATTTGGATAAATGAATATGATTAAAAAGATATTGGTGTAGTTAAGAAACAAATATGATAAGTACGTAAGTTATACATAGATCATTTTATTCGCATGACTATTTTTGATCTAGTATTCAAGTACATGTTTCGAGGTGGTTTACACCGGTCCGAACAAGGATTTTTCACTTGATTCTTGATGGCGAACACTTGGTACGAATTTTTGATATGATCCCAAAGTTTTCTATCATATTATATGCCTATGTAAGGAGAATGAAGGTTTCTAATCAAGGAACCTAATCGGAGTCCGCACTAGAGAGGTCAAGTGATCTACACTAGTTGGGAATTGAGATCAATGTGATCGAGCAAGTGATCGGAATTGATAATGTGTATGGATGATATATGTGCATCGTACGGGCTTTAGTATTTTCATACTTTGTTTTGATTTGCTTAGGGAGAGTTTAAGGAATAACTCTTCGATCTATTCAAGCGTGGCATGAATAATCATCTAAGTAATAACCTGAGGCTGTTGAGCAGAAGGTACGCTTAGTGTATTGATTATCATCCTTGTCCGATGAGAGGGTTTGACTTGAGCAAACATGAGCATTGTTTTTTAATGATTAGGATATTGTTAAGTATCAATGTATGGTTGTTTATTTGGTTGCTTGTGTTGGAATTTCGAGGACAAAATACTCTAAGTGGGGGAGAATGTAACGACCCGGAATTTCGGACACTTCGTATTTAAATATCTAAATTATTTAAATAATTGAATATTGGATTAAATGTTATTAAAATGATTTAATAAGCATTTTAACCCCCTTTTAAATCATAACTAATGATGGTAAACTTGTTTTGGAAAAATGTTTACAAAAATATATTCTTTGGAAAAATATCGATAATGTGACCGAAAATCATTTTATCGATAAACAGCTTTTTTCTCAACGAAAGTTATTCAAAAATTTTGCAAATGTCTAATTAATCATTATGGAGAAAATTAGCAACTGAAAATATTTTCATGGTTATGGCTAACTAAATAGGATGATGTCATAAGCAAAAATGGAAATGTTCAACTCTTAAGCTAATGATCAAATGAACATATTAGCCACTAGTTAAACACCCTTCTCTTGATATAAGTTTGGAAGGTTCTAGAACATTCCTATAGGATAATGGTAAGGGTATAATGATAATTAGCCTAAAAGAAGATAGTGGCATAAAGTAGAAAATAAGCATAAATGGAAACTCCTTAACACTTAAGCAATTGTGACATAAAGTTATCATGTGAGAGGAGGCTCCTTTGTGACCTTCCATGAGAGGTAGAAGGTGGTAATGACCCCTTTCCCAAGCCTATATAAAAGAAGGCACACCCTTAGTTAACATTCATAAAATTCCTAAGAAAATTCAAGCTTTTGTAATGGCATCTTCATCTTCTTCCTCTCTTATGTTCTAAAAAGAAAAGGTTGCAAATCAACTCCAAATCACTTCAAACTTTGTCATAAGGCTTAGTACAATATTAGATAACCTTCTACCATGTTAAATGTTGAAGTAGTGAAGCCATGCTCCCCACGGAGGGGATGGACATGTACAATTGTTAGGAAGGGGAGGAGTTTTAGCAAGGTGAAGGCAAGGAGGATGAGGAGGAAAGGTGTTGCGAGATGGAGGCTTGATTTTGGTTCATGGATCTTGGTTGTTTGAGTGGTTAAAGGTGAGTTAACACCTCACTTTGGATGGAAAATATAACACATATATGTTGTGTTGGAATCTCGATTTTACATCATTTTGATTGTGACAAACTATATAAATAAATATTTGTGTGTACTAATCAATTATGCATGAGATTCGTTGCAGATTCACATTCAGAATATTGAAGCTGATATTCCTTTGTCTAGATTCTTTATATTATTTAGACATATGTAAAAATCTCTCCTAAAATGATATATATAAAAACATATACACACATGCACTACCCTGCACAAAAGGCTAAAACAGTCGACTGAATGGAATAATTCGGCCGTCTGATTGCTGAAACGCTTTTATGGTTTCACAATATTCGGCCGGCTGAATGACTTTATTCAGCTGGCTGAATTAGGCCAAAAATTGCCTATTTCCTTGCTGTTTTCGATTTTATCAAATTCAGAAGGCTGAATAAATAATTTCAGCTGGCTGAATATTTTCAACAGCTATTTTTATGAAAAGACACTTCTCTTCATCGAAGAGAAACATCTTCAAATTAACAGTTGCACCTGTTTCTTTTCAACGTTATCTTTCATCAATGGTTGCAACTTTTTAATCTCTATAAATAGATTTCAGAATTCAACAAACAAAAACAATAACTAATTTTAATATTCTTGAATTCTTATCTCTCAATCTATATTCAATTTGCACTCTAACTGCATACAAACTTTGATCGTTGATCACTCCATGTTCCACATTTCTCAAGCACATTACACTAAATATCATAAAAGAGAAGATTATAGGAAGATTGTACTTAATTGACTTATCAGTGCAATTTAAGGTGCACACTATAGTCAGATACTTTTGTTATTTGTAAAGAAGTCCTGTTCGATTGCTCAGGCGGTAGAAGTCCTATTCGGTTGCTTAGGCGGTAGAAGTCCTGTTCGGTTGCTCAGGCAGTGTAAACCTATTCCTCCGGGTTAAGTGAGGGTTCCTAGTTTAATTCCAGAAGGAGTCTGGGACTGGACGTAGAACGGGAATTCGAACCAGTATAAAAATCTCTGGTGTCATTTACTTTACTGCTTTAATTTTTTTATTTACTTTTTCCGCATAAGTTGTATATAAATTCATCCATATTACACGATCCTATAGCACAGCCACTTTCATTTGGTATCAGAGCATAGTTACTTTCAGAACCCTAGCACAACTTCTTCAAATTTTCATCTTTTACTCTTCTTTTTAACCTCTAATGGCTCCTAGATCAAAACGAACAAGGGAATCCACCTCCGGTCCTTCCAAAGATCGGATTCGTCGATGGCTCTGGAATGATGTTGCAGTTTCCCGTTTCAATTCCATGAAAAATTCCAATATCTTTGAAGGGGCTTTCATGATGTTCCCGGATTTCACGGCTTACCGAATTAGAGAATTGGTCGAGCAATTCCACTTTGATAATCTCATAGGGTATGCTCCCAATAATGTTAAAATTAATCATCTTTTGATCAAACTCTTTCTTGCAAATCTAAATCTAGACCACCATAACAAGATTGTGTTTGGTCGATAGTTTGTGGCACTAAAATTTTCTTGCCTTTACAAAGATTAGGCAATATTTTAAATTGTCCATTTCAAGGTACTGATATAGATGATATTGAAGTTAATATGGATCATAGAGACGAAGTTTCACATCGTTTTTTGTCCGATCACCTTACCGATTTAAGTGCATTAAAATCAAGCACCTTAAGGCCACAAGCATGCCTTATTCACCGTGCTTTCATTCGCTTCTTACAACCTCGAACGGGAAGTTATGAAAAGTCTATAAAAGAGATTTTCAAGCCTTCTATTCAATCTACTCCAGTCAACAAGTAAATTGGGGCAAAATCATTTTAGATGAATTTCAAGACATCACAATCCGAAGAAAATATAAGACCATTCATTATGGTGCTTATATTATGTGTATCCTTCTCAACTTCGCCATTCCAATGCCCGACTCCGAGTTTTCAAGCATTAGTGAGTTAGGCGCAAAAACCTTAAGATTGATGGGTCTTCCTCATCGGCCTCCTCTACAACAAATCATTTCTTTTCAACAATGGTCTCACAATGTACAACAAGGTATTCCATAACCTCGTGACACTAGTATTGCCTCTTCTTTGCATACTCAACATGAAGAAGAAGAAGAGGATGATGACTCCATTCAAGTTGTTGGCCCAGAAACTTCCTCCAGACAAGCTATCATCACCCTCTCCCGAAATCAATCAAAACTTCATCGAGACATTAAAACTCTTGAAAAGAAGACGAAGAAGAAATTCAACTCCATAAAAGGATTTCTTAATAGGATATGGGATAAAATTCTTGTTCTGGTTCTACATCCACCGAAGCTTACAATCCGTCTCCCTTTCAATGGTCGTCTTCGAGTTCGGATTCTGATGATGATGAGCCTTCTATCTCTATCTAGTTTTTTTTTTGGTTCAGTTTGTAATATTTTCTTTTCAAATTTCTATGGTTCTCTATCTAGCTATTTATAAAATGTTGTATGAATATTGTTGTGCTCCTTTAGTAATGACATCTCGACTATGGGTTTTTTAATCTTTGCTTTAAAAATGTTTCTGTGTATTTATTTTTTTCTTTTTGTCGATGACAAAGGGGGAGAAAGTTAGCTTAAATTATTGTGCATATTGACAAGGTGAGTAGCAATGTTAATGTAAGTATTAATGTAAATATATTATTTATACTTATATAGTTGTCATCATAAAAAAAGGGGGAGAATGTTGGAATCTCGATTTTACATCGTTTTGATTGTGACAAACTATATAAATAAATATGTGTGTGTACTAATCAATTATGCAGGAGATTCGTTGCAGATTCACATTCAGAATATTGAAGCTGATGTTCCTTTGTCTAGATTCTTTATATTATTTAGAAATATGTAAAAATCTCTCCTGAAATGATATATATATATATATAAACATATACACACATGTACTACCCTGCACAAAAGGCTGAAACAGCCGGCTGAATGGAATCATTCAGCCGTCTGATTGCTGAAACACTTTTATGGTTACACAATATTCAGCCTGCTGAATCAGTTTATTCAGCCGGCTGAACTAGGCCAAAAATTGCCTATTTCCTTGCTGTTTTTGATTTTATCAAATTCAGAAGGCTGAATAGATAATTTCAGCCGGTTGAATATTTTCAACAGCTATTTTTATGAAAAGACACTTCTCTTCATCGAAGAGAAACATCTTCAAATCAACAGTTGCACCTGTTTCTTTTCAACGTTATCTTTCATCAATGGTTGCAACTTTTTAATCTCTATAAATAGATTTCAGAATTCAACAAACAAAAACAATAACCGATTTTAATATTCTTGAATTCTTATCTCTCAATCTATTTTCAATTTGCACTCTAACTGCATACAAACTTTGATCATTGATCACTCCATCTTCTACATTTCTCAAGCACATTACACTAAATATCATAAAAGAGAAGATTATAGGAAGATTGTACTTAATTGACTTATCAGTGCTATTTAAAGAGCACACTACAGTCAGATACTTTTGTTATTTGTAAAGAAGTCTTGTTCGGTTGCTCAGGCAGTAGAAGTCTTATTCGGTTGCTTAGGCGGTAGAAGTCCTGTTTGGTTGCTCAGGCGGTGTAAACCTATTCCTCCAGGTTAAGTGAGGGTTGCTAGTTTAATTCCAGAAGGAGTATGGGACTGGATGTAGAACGGGAGTTCGAACCAGTATAAAAATCTCTGGTGTCATTTACTTTACTGCTTTAATTTTTTATTTACTTTTTCCGCATAAGTTGTTTATAAATTCATCCATATTACACGATCCTATAGCACAGCCACTTTCATTTGGTATCAGAGCATAGTTACTTTTATGTTGTGTCTGATTGTGTAAAGTTGTTTGAATTGTTGTTAACTTATGTTGAAAACAATGGTTATAACATTGTACTTTAAAAGTAAGTGACATATGTGATCCATGTACATGGACTTGAACAAACTTGGAATGGACTTGAATGGACTTGTATGACATTTGGCTAGAGCTTGAACCAAGCACATAGGTTGTAGTTGAACATAGGTTGAGATATGACTTGGATTTAGAAGTGCACTTATAGCGATAGTCGCTATAGAAGCAGTTCGGAATTGTCTTATTTTAACAATTGTTGTGGAACTTTGTAGAGAGATCCATAGGGATTTCTCACCATATTTATATTGTTATATATGTTTTTTTGTTGCTACTAAAAGCTTGAATAGTAAAAATATAAGTAACATCTCGAAAACGGCTAAAACATCACTAGTGCAAAACTACCCCGTTTAACCTTGATTTTTGAACTTTAATTGTTTAAAAAAGGATTTGTTTCATTTTTTTAAAAGTATTGCCTAACTATTTTTAGAGTATTTTAAAAGTAATTTGGGATTTATTTGAATTTTTGAGAATTAGCTATGAATTTTTAAAGAGAGGAATTTAGAATAAAACGTGTTCTTTTTCCAAATTTGGTTGATTTTTCAAAATTGTTATTTTCAAGTGATATTTTAAAGAAGTGTTTTAAAATATATTATAAGTATTTTGGAGTATAAATATCTTGAAAAATATCTTATATAAATATCTAGGAAAATATCTTATATAAATATCTTATTTTAGATTATAAAACAAAAGGTTTAGAAAGGGGTTAGAAATTGCTAATGGCTAAATAGATACTTGTTTAATTACTTATTTGAAAAGTAATTGATTATACTTAACACTAATAAGCCGATGAAGTAATCTTATCTATTTCTGAGAGTTTAAGATTGATGTCGAGTAGATACGGAGCAATAGAGCTCTAACCTACCAGGCTTCCCTCTTAACCGAGGAATAGGTAAGTGAAAAATGTCGGAAACGTGTTAGTCGAGTTGATTCCTCATTGTTTATGAAAATATACGACGCTCGGAAGGTGTTTTCTGATATACGATGGGCGTGGGCCTTTGTGTTTACCTTGTGGTATATTTTATCTAGAGATATACGATGCTTGGAAGGTGTTTTCTGATTCTTGTGCATGGAGTTTGGATTCGGCTTCCCCGAAGAGATCTCCATGGAAATCCATTATGTGAATATTTCTTATCGATTTTGGTTGTAACCTCTAATATGCTATTGAATGTAACAATGTAACCATTCCAGCTATGACTAATATTTATTTTGGACCTTAGACATTATTACAGTATCATTGGATTTTCTATAAACGGTTTGGTTATCGTGAGGTAAAAACCCATCTGTGTTTATTGGCGGTGTGGTCTTACGAGATACCCTTATTTTAAAGGGTTTTAAGATATAATAAATCTGTAAGATTTGAGTTTCTCATACTAGTCTACCAGACAGATCCGGGTGTTATTTTCTTTTAATGCTCGGGTCAGCCCTGTGTATGTTTCCAGATTTAGCCGTGGATGCTTTGGAGATCCTGGAGAAGAGCTAGAGTTCTACCTATCGTAGTATTTATTTCCGCTGCATTACCTTGTGTGTATCATCAGCATTTGTGAGGACAGGTTGTTATAACTGTCCGGGCTGATTATTATAACTTTGATAAACTTTGTATCTTGGGAAGACAGTTTATACTGTCTTTTGATATTATATATGATCGTTCCATTTTGAGATTATGATATTGTGTTCCTTCTTCCTTGTTCTATTTCCTTTTCTTTTATTTAACCCTAACAATTCGTCTTTCCAGCACTTGGGTTCTCGACACATGAATACCGTGTATGTATTAGTGTCGACATTTGGGGGTTGAAAAGGCGAGTTGTTACATTAATCAATAAAGTTACTTTGATAAACAATCAATTATTTAAAAATCCTTCAAATAAACAAGTTATTATTTAAACATTCTTCATTAAATTATCTTTAAAT
Organism: Allium fistulosum; assembly: GCA_030737815.1. Classification (NCBI taxonomy): domain Eukaryota; kingdom Viridiplantae; phylum Streptophyta; class Magnoliopsida; order Asparagales; family Amaryllidaceae; genus Allium; species Allium fistulosum. The sequence goes on from CM060901.1 coordinate 1,154,136,880, forward strand.
TGCATTTAAAGATTGATGAATTTTAAACAATCATTTAAAAAAAGTATTAATATTTCAAAACATCTTAAATAAATAATTGCTTATTTATCCTTTAAATATCATATTTAAAATAATAATAAACTTTAAGCATTATAAATAAGTAATTACTTTACTTTAAAACCTTTATTAAAAATATATTTAAAATGACCGATTTCGCGAAATTAAATAGAGACTTAGTGACCAAAATGGTTCTTATTTAATTCAGTTTAACTTTCCAGTTATAACATGGGTATTTATATAACAAGAAGATATGTAAAGGAAATCAGCCAATAACGATCAACCATCATATAGGCAAATATCCAAGTTACCAAATAGCCTAACTGGGTTTTTATTCAGCTTAAATAGATGTCAACAAAATCGACTACGTGAATTTTGGCAGAACTATGATTTATTCTACCAAACAGATGTCAAATACAATTTAATTAGCAGAATGGTGATTTATTCTTCTAAATAGATATCATTAGGTTTCATATCCATTTGAAGTTACTTAAGGATAGTCGACAAAGAAATCCCTTAGATTTAAAACATTCTTTAAAAGAGGGTTGCTTTAAAAGCAAAACTGAACTTTAGAAATAAAGTGGTTTAGAACTTTAAACTTTTATTTAATAATTAAATAACATTTAAACTCTTTATTTAATAAAAATTAACCTTGAATAAATAATTACACAATAATTAACTTTTAAGTAAATAATTAAATAATAATTATCTTTAAATAAATAATTAAATAGCAGTTAAATTTTAAATAAATAATTAAACCATAATTAAGCTTTAATTAATTATTAAATGATAATTTAAACTTTTAAATAAAAATTAAACATTATTTAATCTCAATTAATTAATTAAACAATCCTTAATTAAAACTTAAATAATAAATTGGACCTTTATTTAAAATGATTAAATCATAATTAATTTGTAATTAAATTTTAACTTACATTTAACTTGATTAGTAATTAATTAATAATTAAACCCTTTATCAATAAATAACTAATTAATAATAAACCTTTAATGCAACAACAACAACTAAGCCATTATTCCCAAACAAGTTGGGGTCGGCTAGAGATGGAACCCAAAACTAAATGACAAAGTTAATTTAAAAGTAATAATAACAATAATAATAATAATAACATGATAATAATAGTAAAATAAAGTCAAATAAGTGAACAAATAATAATAATAATAATAACTAAGTAAAATAAAAATAAAGATAAAAATAAAATATATATATAATAAAATAAAATAAAATAAAAACCATGATGATTATAATAGTACTAATAGTAATAATGGTATTGACGGAAGACCAAACACTACATCTTAGGCTCATATTCACTAGTCCTATAATCTAAAACTTACAACACTACCCCTAAACCAACCCAAAAAAAATAAAAATAAAAATAAAAATAAAAAAATAAAAAATAAAAAATGAAATGATATAAAAAATGAAAAATAAAAAAATAAAAAATAAAATAGATAAATAAATTAAAATCCATGATGATAATAATGTTAATAGTAATAATGGTGCTCATAGTAATATTGACCGAAGACCAAACACTACGTCTTAGGCTCCTATTCACTAATCCTATAATCTAAAACTTATAACACTACCGCTAAACCAACCCCTAAAAAAAGCCTCCTAGCTCTTGGTTCTGGTACGTGGATCGCTAACTTCCACACGTTCCTATCCGATACCAGCTCTTCGGGTATATTCCAATCCTTCAAGTCCCTTTTTACTACTTCTTCCAATGTCAACCTTGGTCAACATCTACCTCTCTTAAATAATTAATTATAATAACTAATAATAATAATAAATAATTAAATATAATAATAATTAGTTATTATAATAATAAACCTTTAATAATTAATTATAATAATAACTCATTCTTAAATAATTAATTAAATAATATTTAACCTTATTAATTAACTTACTTGATTAAATCTTAAGTACTAATTACCCTGTTACTAATGATTAAGTACTGATTACCTTAATTAATTATTCAATCAATAATTAATTAATTTTAAATTCTTAATATAAGATTTGAAAACATTTTTCAAAAGGATTCTTAAGTAAAAAAAATTAAATTTGCGGAAAGAGTTTATTTTCACGAATTACGTTTATAGCGACTATCGCTATACGACCCATAATTTTCGAACTTGTTTAAACATATCAAATGACTTTAAAATTTCTTAGCTTTCATATAGTAAACAATTTTTTTATATTTTTAATAACTTAATATGGGATGTTGAAAACAAAAGTAAGGTTTTGGAAACTAAATCAAAGTTTAAAAACTCGTAACCTTTCAAAACAAATTCTTAAGTAAAAACTAGTTTTCAAGACAAATGATTTCTATATCGCTACCTAATAAATTCAAGTGTTAACTTTCCTTTTAGTTTACCATAACAAAAGAAAGATCTCAAACATAATATACATGCCATAATTAACACATAAAAGCAAGGATTACAACTTGCAAACTAACTTGATTTTTAACTTTTACATCCAAATTTATACATCATCACAAACAAGCTCTTATACATACATACAAATAAATATTCGTTTCCACCAACCAAGAATCATATTTATCATCAAATCAAACAACAATTGTAAGTTAGAACTTAGTTAAAAAGGTGATAACTTCCTCACCTAAAGCTTTCCAAATCACTCTGAACCTCGCTAACATTTGGACCTAGCCTAGATCCATACTTTGGCTTATGGAAAAATTGCATTTTGAAGACCTTAAGGGCCTGGGGTAGTTCGGCCTTGATTTGTAAGTGGGTAGTGGGGACTTTTCTTGGTAGGAGGACGTTTTGTAAAGGTAAGTAAAGGCTTAAAACATGTTTTTAAAAGCTAAGGTGAACGAAACAAAGATTTTTAAACTTGGAAATAAAAGTGAAGACATGGAAACCATGAAATGTCTCATGAAACTTGGAGGAAAGTTTGTAAAATGAACATGGAAAATAAAAATAAAATTATGAAAATTGTTTTTATATAAAAGGAGAAAGGAAAATCACTCTTTTGTCCCCATGTACCTTGCCCTCCATACTCTTTTGCTACCTCACCAACTTTGGCCCCCCATCACCATGAAATACACGAAATTTATGTTTCCCTTTCATAACATTGAGCAAACATGCATTAAGTGCATGTGTACTTATTGTTTCCTTATGTTTCACTTCACTTTTTCACTAAATTCTATTTTATATTTTCATAAAATGGTCACATCTCTTATATATATATATAAGTATATACATGTACATATATACATTACACAACCCTAACTTATTATATTTGCATGTGTATAATTATATAGCACAGTGCACAATGTGTAACAACCTGCCAATTTATCATGATAAATTGTATTTATTTTTAAATTTATGCAAATAAAAGGATAATCTTGTTTCAAGTGATAATAAGTAATAGTAATCTTATTTCGAATAAATACTTAAATAAAATATTTTCCTCGAAATTTATATCGATAAGATAATATTGAATTTAAATCATTGATTTATTTAATTTAGATTGAGATTTAATGATTTAGTAATTATTTTAATTATCCAAATAATTATTTTAAATAAGAATAATTCATTTTAAATATTTATAAAGTGATAATGAATCATTTATAATAGTTTTATAAAGGGATACATTAAAATATAAGGAAAAAAAATTGATATCGCTTTATCGGTATAACAGCGATATTTGTAAATAATTTTTAATATGAGTTTATATGGTTTTATAATTCAAATTTAATCATTTTAATTAGTTTAAAATGATAGGAAATTTATTTTTAAATTTTGTTTACAAATATATGTACGTTAAAGTATAAGTGAAAATATGACTGATAATCGGTTCTCCGGATTTCAACGATTTAACAAACAAAAGTTGTTCGAAGACGTTCGAAGTGTTATACACCTACATATGCATACATATATATGTTACATACACATGATAACATGCATATAAACATACATATATGAATATAATTAAGTATAAGAAATATAATATATAATATATTTTAAAGATTTCTTACTCCTTAAGCTTAAATAAGTCAACATATGCATACATGAGATGATGGAAGTGATGTGCACATGGGGGGCAGGCTCTAGTCGTGCATTTTGGAAGGGGGAAGTGTGTTGGAGAAGCTTTGTAATGGTGATAAAGTGATGATGTATGTATGGATACTTTTACACTCTTCCTTTCCTACAAATACCCTACCATCTTCCCTTCATTTTCATTCATCTTCTTCTTCATATTTTCAAGATTTTGCTTCTACTTTATTAGCTTCCACCCTAAGATTAATAATGTCAAAATTTTATTTCAAAAAGAAATTAAATCATAATATATAGTTATACATAGTTAAAAACCTCAAAACAAGCTCAAATCTCCATCTCTCCACCTCCCAAACGCAAGGCACCACCTTCCACCACCCTTGGCCATGAGCTCCACCCCTTCCCAACCTAGGCCATGAGCACCAAGGCTAGGTCAAGCCTTTTCAAGATCCAAAGCTCGATTTCGTGGAGTTTAATTTCAAGATAGCGGAGCTATAGTCATTTTAAAACTAGTGGGAGTGAAAATGAAGGTGAGAACACATAAACTATTATACTATATTTTGGATGATGATATGATGTTGCAAATAGATATTTAATATGCTTTGTTCATCAAGTTTGGTTGTTTTCATATGAATGTTGAAATTATATGCAAGTCACGAATATATACGTCGATAAACACAAAGGAAATCACTTTCCTTGAATTAATGAAATTGTGTATATGGAATTGTTAAACCTTTTAAAAATGATTTTAAAATGTATTTGAAATTTTTATGAATATTTAGAAGTTTTTTGGTGAAGTTTGAAAAGAAATGGAAAATTTAGTTAAAAATAAGCGCATCCGTATTTGTAGTTCGCGATTTCGCACTATAAAGTCAAACAAGTGTAAAAGTTGGAATATAGCTCATAATTCTTCAACATAAGAATTTTCCAAACTATCATATCCATAGTTTTCCAATGAAGAAAGAAAATCAAGATTCTGATAAGTAGATTTTGAAAAATGAGTAAAACAAGTTTTGGAAAAATCCCGATTTTGTAGTTCGGAATCCAAAACAGGATTTCTTTGAAAATGATATTTTAAATTGTTTAAAAATGTGGAATAAATCTTATAAATATTTTAAAAGTGATTTGAGTAATAAAATTGAATTTTCAAACAATAAAAAGTCGTTTTGATCAATATAGCTTAAAAGAGCACTTTCCATAGCACTTTTCTCTAAGTTTTAAAATTTAGCTTTAAACTTGACATTCCTTTTCCAAATATTTTATAAATATTTTCAATTGAATAATTAAATGTTTTAATAATGATTTGGAAGTTTTGTAGTTATTTAAAAAAATTAAATAAATGTTTAAAGAAAAGCTATTATAAATAAAGTGGTTTAAATCTTGGCTCTAAAAGCCGACGAGTGGAGTGGATTTTTCTATTCGTGAGATCCGAATGTGAGGTGCTTAAACTAAGGAGATGTTCAGGAGCAACCAGTGCCCTGGCTCACCTGGCCTCTTCCCTGGGCGAGGGATAGATAAGGTTGAAATGTCGGAAACGAGTTAAGTATAAAAAGATTTAAATTTTCGAAATTTAAATTAAATACAACTTTGATTTTATGGAGATAATCTTCTTGTACTTTGTGTTAATGCCCGAAGAAGGAACTCGTACTATTCATGGAATTTAAAAGGTGATTTCACCGTTATTCCGCCTATAGTATTTGTTGAATACGGGAATTGATATTGAGTAGAATTAGATGATTTCTATAGATTCTGCTCACTTAATATTTTCTGGTTTTGGATTTATATTCTAGATAACATGGTTTTAACTCAATCAAAATTATGAGTTTTGAATTAAGAAATCTTTGTTAAGGTTTAAATGAAATGATTTTGGAAATGTTTTCCTAAGTGAAAAAATTAAATAATTTAGAATTATTCCGAGTTTAAAAAGGGTTTTAAGTAATCAAAGGTTTTGATAAGAGAGGTTTAATATTTCTGTATATACCGAAAAGAGTATTTTAGAAATATATATCTCTAAGAGATTTTGATAAAAAGAACATAATCAATTAAAGAATGATTCCCTATTCATAAAACCTCTTTTTATCGATGATTGGATCGAAGGAACTGGGGATCGGATCTGATTTGGCACTTATCCCCCGTGTTAGGGTATGCTCCATCAGTTGGAGTGTGCAGCATGATAGGGGGTTCTCGCTTTATGTTTGGTGGCGAGCAAGAGACTCTTACCCCCTACATGTCCCTAGGAAAAGGGTTGGTTATTAGTCGCGAGGCTGGCCGTAAAATCAAGTTTGAGGTACCAATGTGTGCCACAGTGGTGCTGGGATGGTTGAAAAGCCTACTGATTGTCACTATCGATGGTTGAAAAGCCTAGACCCTCACATCGTGGTATCAGAGCTTAGGTTGAGCGAACACCTAAGCCTGATAGGGGTAAAAGACTCATCAGAGATAGGGATAGTAATACCCTGGGATGAGTAACTCATTAGAGATAGGGTTAGTAACACCCTAGAATGAGTTTGAAAGTAATATATATGGTGCGTAATTGTTAATAAAATATATAAATTTGGTTTTACATAAAAATATATATATGCTTGAAAAGGAAAGAATATTTTGATAAAATTTTCAAAGAGTTTTCGAAGTAATAAACATTTCGTACAAATAATTTTAAAAAAGCTATCTTTAGAAATAAATAACGAAACATTTTCTAAGTATTGACCAAACCTTTCTATCTAAGAATACACTAGCAATTAGCTACTACTTGTGTCCAAAAGAATAATTGTTTGCCTTGTAGAAACCCTATGAGGGAAGTTACGTGAAAGAGGAATCCTCTAGAGCGAATTAGGGCGAGAAGGATAGCCTTATAGTTCTCTCTAGCGACGAAGAAGAACAGCTAAAACATCCGCCTAGCAATGGTGGATCTCCGATTAGGGAAAACTATGCCCCATATACACGTAGGGATGAAGATGGGTACCCTGCTTGTCGGAATGCTTATACCACCCCCAGCTCCAGAAATATTTATGATCCCTAGTGACGACGAACCCGGGCAAGCCTCGGAGGGAATTTGGGTGGCGGATCCCGCTAGTTCCATTTTGGAACCAATAGAAGAGGATGAACCAATGGAAGAGGAATCAGAACATATAGAAGAGGAGGTAGAGCCAATGGAGGAAAATGTGTAAGGATTGGAGGAGTTGGAAGAAGGAGGAATCATACCGGGAATACTAGTAGGCATGGGATATGTCCCATGGAATTGGCCATGGTTACCTCAGGGAATTGAAGAGGCACAAGAGGAGGACGACAACGAGGCCGATGATGACTTAGATAGTGAAGAAGAGGAAGAAGAGGAGGTAATGATTGATTTAGGATGTTGGAGTCCACCTTTATCTTCGGACTTGGAAGAATAGGAATAGGATATAAGGAGTTGAGTATGTATGGGTATGATGGTTGTTTTTGATGTAGTATTTTGAGTTGTAATAGTATAGGGGGAGAGGGGAATCTTCTTTTTAGACCCTAGTGTTGGAAGGTTTAAATGATGTAAGAATGCGAAGATCTATAATATGATGATTGTCCCAACTTTTTATTAGTACCAATCTTTAAGTAAATAATTAAAGTTAAATGGTTTTGGATTTGTAGTAAACGATGTTTTAGCAACAATTGTTTTTAAACCCTTAAATGACACTTTGGAGGAAATCTTATGAGTATATTTAGATCTTTAATAATGAGATTTTAAACATAATAACAAGAATTAGAGTCTTTTATAAAAAGATGAAATTTTTTATAATTAACATGTTATAAAAAAAAGTTCATTATAATAATGTTTTGGTAGTAATTGTTTTAATCTCTTCGATTATATTTTAAAGTAAGTAAAATTTGTTAAGTAAATTATGAATATACTTAAAGCAACTGAATAAGTATATGAATACTTTTATATATCAAAACTGTAAAGGTAAAGAGAATATATATATATATAAGAAGTTTTAATTAACAAAGGAGTGTTAATTAGTAAAGTAAGTTTAACTAAATAAAGAATGTTTTCACATTTGATATTAGCTAAAGGAAGTTTATGGTGATTTATCAATTTAATGAATTATTTTGAAAACAAGTTTTTCAGAAACCATTAAGAAATGTTTAGAAAGGGATTATAATAAAAAGATAATTATCTTTTGGAAAGAAAGGTGTTTTTAAGTAGACAATTTTGAAAAAAAATGTAAAATGATTATGTATAAAGAAGTATCTTTATTAAAAAAATGGAATGGAAGTTTATGAAACATTTTCAGAAATTTTCTTTTAAAGATTATATGAAGTATATGGATTGTTTGGTCACATGATTTAATCTAAGATTCGAGTACAAAACTTCGACGTGTTTTGACACTTATCTGAAAGAGGATTTATCACTCGATTCTTGATGACGAACATTGATGAGGGTTTATGGTTAGATGCTTGAGTTTTCTATCATAGTTGAGAGCTATGCAAGGAGAACTAAGGTTCTGATTAGAAAGCCAGGTCAGAGTCCGCACTAAAGGATCGGGGGATCAATACTAGTTCGAAAGTAAAGTTGAGAATTCGAATCAGATATTGTGTACGGATGATCTATATACATCATATGGAAGTGAGTTAAAAATAAATATTTTTGGGCATAAACTTTAGGTTTTTGTTTTGGGTAATTTCGGGGATGAAATTCTTTTAAGGGGGTAAGTGTGTAACGACTCGCCAATTTATCACTTTGATAAATTATATTTATTTTTAAATTTATGCAAATAAAAGAATAATATTGTTTCAAGTGATAATAAGTAATAGTAATCTTATTTCGAATAAATATTTAAATAAAATATTTTCCTCGAAATTTATATTGATAAGAAAACATTGAATTTAAATCATTGATTTATTTAATTTAGAATGAGATTTAATGATTTTAATAATTATTTTAATTATCCAAATAATAATTATTTTAAATAAGAATAATTCATTTTAAATATTTATAAAGTGATAATGAATCATTTATAATAGTTTTATAAAGGGATACATTTAATTTGCAAATATAAGAAAAAAATCGATATTGCTTTATTGGTATAACAGCGATTTTTATAAATAATTTTTAATAATATGGTTTTATAATTCAAATGTAATCATTTTAAGTAGTTTAAAATGATAGGAAATTTATTTTTAAATTTTGTTTACAAATATATGTACGTTAAAGTATAAGTGAAAATGTGACCGATAATCGGTTCTTCGGATTTCAATGATTTAACAACCAAAAGTTGTTCGAAGACGTTCGAAGTGTTATACACCTACATATACATACATATATATGTTACATACACATGATAACATGCATATAAACATACATATATGAATATAATTAAGTATAAGAAATATAATATATAATATATAATATATTTTAAAGATTTCTTACTCCTTAAGCTTAAATAAGTCAACATATGCATACATGAGATGATGGAAGTGATGTGCACATGGGGGGAGGCTTTAGCCGTGCATTTTGGAAGGGGGAAGTGTGTTGGAGAAGCTTTGTAATGGTGATAAAGTGATGATGTATGTATGGGTACACTCTTCCCTTCCTATAAATACCCTACCATCTTCTCTTGATTTTCATTCATCTTCGTCTTCATATTTTCAAACTTTTCCTTCCACTTTAATGGCTTCCATCCTAAGAGAAATAATGTCAAATTTTATTTCATAAAGAAATTAAATCATAATATATAGTTATATATAGTTAAAAACCTCAAAACAAGCTCAAATCTGCATCTCTCCACCTCCCAAACCCAAGGCACCACCTTCCACCACCCTAGGCCATGAGCTCCACCCCCTTCCCAACCTATGTCGTGAGCACCAAGGCTAGGCCGAGCCTCTTCAAGATCCAAAGCTCGATTTCGTGGAGTTTAATTTCAAGATAGCGGAGCTATAGCCATTTTAAAACTAGTTGGAGTGAAAATGAAGGTGAGAACTCCTAAACTATTATACTATATTTTGGATGATGATATGCAAATGGATGTTTAATATTCTTTGATCATCAAGTTTGGTTGTTTTCATATGAATGTTGAAATTATATGCAAGTCACGAATATACACGTCGATAAACACAAAAGAAATCACTTCCCTTGAATTAATGAAATGGTGTATATGGAATTGTTAAACCTCTTAAAAATGGTTTAAAATTTATGTGAAATGTTTTATGAACATTTAGAAGTGTTTTGTTGAAGTTTGAAAAGAAATGGACAATTTAGTTAAAAATAAGCGCGTCGCGTAACTGTAGTTCGCGATTTCGCACTATAATAGTCAAACAGGTATAAAAGTTGAAATATAGCTTGGAATTCTTCGAGATAAGAATTTTCCGAACTATTATATGCATAGTTTTCCAACGAAGAAAGAAAATCGAGATTTCGATAAGTAGATTTTGAAAAATGAGTAAACAATTTTTGGAAAAATCCGATTTTGTAGTTAGGAATCCAAAACAAGATTTCTTGAAAATGATGTTTTAAATTGTTTAAAAATGTGGAATAAATCTTATAAATCTTTTAAAATGTTTTAAAAGTGATTTGAGTAATAAAAATGAATTTTAAAATAATAAAAAGTCGTTTTGATCAATATAGCTTAAAAGAGCACTTCCCGTAGCACTTATCCGCGACACTTTTCTCTAACTTTTAAAATATACCTTTAAACTTAACAATTCTTTTCCAAATCTTTTATAAATGTTTTCAAATGAATAATTAAGTGTTTTAATAATGATTTGAAAGTTTTGTAGTTATTTAAAAAAAATGTTTAATGAAAATCTATTATAAATAAAGTGGTTTAAATCTTGGCTCTAAAAGCCGACGAGTAGATTGGATTTTTCTATTCGTGAGATCCGGAAGTGAGGTGCTTAAACTAAGGAGATGTTCAAGAGCAACCAGTGCCCCGACTCACCTACCTCTTACCATGGTGAGGGATAGATAAGGTCGAAATGTCGGAAACGAGTTAAGTATAAAAAGATTTAAATTTTCCAAATTTAAATTAAATACAACTTTGATTTTATGGAGATAATCTTCTTGTACTCGGTGTTAAAGCCTGAAGAAGGAACTCGTACTATTCATGGAATTTATAAGGTGATTTCACCGTTATTCTGTCCATAGTATTTGTTGAATACGGGAATTGATATTGAATAGAATTAGATAATTTCTATAGATTCTGCTCACTTAATATTTACTGGTTTTGGATTTATATCCTAGTTAACATGGTTTTAACTCAATCAAAATTATGAGTTTTGAATTAATAAATCTTTGTTAAGATTCAAATGAAATGATTTTGGAAATGTTTTCCTAAGTGGAAAAATGAAATAATTTTGAATTTTTCCGAGTTTAAAAAGGGTTTTAAGTAATCAAAGGTTTTGATAACAGATGTTTAATATTTCCGTATATATCGACAAGAGTGTTTTAGAAATATATACATCTAAAAGATATTTTGATAAAAAGAACATAATCGATAAAAAATGATTCCCTATTCACAGAACCACTTTTTGTCGATGGTTGGTTCGAAGGATCCGGGGTCGAATCTGGGGTAATCTCTATCCAGAAACCACTTCGAACTGATGTAAGCATTCGAAATATGAAGACCTAATAGAGAGAATGAAGAATGAAGACCAGGAATTTTCTGGATGAAAGGACTGCTTGTTGATAATTCTGGTTAGCTCCCAAATACTAAAGTAGCAACAGTCCCTTCATTTCTGAAACTCTTTGGGTTGCAAGGACTTTTCGCTACTAATCCTAAGGATAATTCCCGATAGGATGTGGTAGGAGAGTGCCTTTGGTTTCGTTCAATCCCAGAACGAACTTGTATGGATGGATGTTTGACATTGCATTCTTGAGATTTCATAGTTGACTTCTATAAATATACATTTGTTTGGTGGCGGAGAAGGCAACTTCTCTTAGCTTAACACCCTTCTCTGAGATTTATGAGCTCGGAGGTTGTATGTCTGTGGAAGTCAATAGTGATCGATGGAATGGCAATGTGGCATTCAAAGGAAGATGATGTACAAAGTAAAAGGTAATCGTTACCTCAAGCCTCACACCCGGAAATGGCCGAAACAGCGTAGATGCAGCAAGGCTATGTGGTTCGCAACCATTAGGGTATGATCATCCCCTTCTAGATATATTTCTACCTGCTATGACGTTCGGGTTTAAATTAATGTGGATGTATGCTACGAGGATCCTCGCATAGGTTCGTAATGACCGGGGTGATGACATATTTGGTACTATCTAGTGAAAAAGGTAGGCCAGTCTTGTGTTGGTAGAGGTGCAGATGTTCTGTTGACCTCGGTACATTCCTCTAGAGATATACTGCTGAAAGGTAGTCCCTTCACCTGGTCATTTGTTTGGAAATCCATTCTCCAATAAGTGCCTGCCAGTTTGTTTGTAGAACCCGCGTTTGGGGCTAGTATTGCTGGAATTTAATCAATGTAACAATTTCGGCTAAGATTAATAAGTTTACATGCAAATGTTTTCAAAGATATGTCATTAAAAATAATATCAAGTATTTAGACGTAAAATGTTTTGGTTATCATAAGGTAAAAACTCATTCTATGTTAATGTGTGGCATGGTCTTATGAGATACCCTTTTGTTTTCAAAACGCATATTTTGAGTTCTCACACCTATCCCATAACTGACCCGGAGTTTATTTTCCCTTTTCCTTAAATTATGGGTGCCCTAATTTTCCCGGGCAGCCTAGTTGTCAGGTTTAGTTTAGAAGAAATCTGTATGGAGCTCGAAGCATTGAGTCAGAAGATTTTCTGAAGATTTTGATCTATTTCCACCGCACTCTTGTACTATAGTATTCCACAAATTTGTAAGGATAGGAATTTATAACTGTCTATGTTTAACTCTGATAAATGTATTTTAGTTTCCGATGTAAAGTTTATATTGAAATAATATATGTGAGATTATGTTCTGTCTTTATTTTCTTTCTTACCCTTGAGAATCCGCTTCTCCGGTACTTGGATTTACGACACGTGAATACCGAAGATGTATTAGTGTCAATTTCTGGGAGTCGAAGAAACGGGTCCTCACACAATGTTTTCGACAAACTTTAGTCGACGAAAAGTCGAAATTTTGAAAAACGAATTTCGATCACATTTTCGATTTTTCTTCGAACTAAATATTTTTGTAAACAAAATTTGAAAACTATTGTAACAACCCGCAAATTCGTAGTAGTTAATTATCGTCATTAAATGATAATATCAATAGCTGATTGTTATTGAGATTTTAATCGATTGAAATTCTTTCGTATATTCATCGTTGTTGTACGGGCTTTAAAATTTGTCTTGGCCCATTTCTTTTGTTGCCGTGATTATCAAACCAAACTCGGTCCCCCTTTTGTAAACCATCCATTCGTTCGAAACCCAAAACAAAAACAAACGAAAGAAAATAAAAATGGTGGCTCGTCTTCGTTCCTTTTCACGAAACTAGGGCTTCAAAAATTAGCGGCTGCTCGTTCATCCCTCTCGTTCGTCTTCGTCTCCAAAGTAGGGCTTCAAAGAAATTGCAACTCGATTGTCCTCTCAGCGGATTAGGGCATGTTCGTCTCGTTCGCCCTCTTCGAATTTTGGGCCCCTGTCGATTTCAATTGCGGGATTTGGTTGATTCTTCGAAGCAAGGTGAGTGGATATTCCCTCACATCTAATTTAATCTCATAAAAATGCGATTTTGTGAATTGATTTACATGGCTTTGATGGTTTTTGATCTTGTTTGAACGATGTTGTTTTTGTAGTAGTCTGCATTTTCATGTTTGGTTCGATTTTGGGTTACTCATGGCTTTGTTGATTTTTGAAATCGAGTTCGACACTGTTATTTTGCTCGACTTTGTTTATGCGATATTTTGATGCATTAGCCAAGTTTTGAAATTTGACTTGTTTCTGGTTCTGGTCATCTTCTCTGGCCATTTGCTTTTGTGACAATTATCTACTCGAATCATCACTTGACTACAGTCATTTTCACTGTTGTCTTTGATGGTGAGCTTTAGTCTGCATTCCAGTTTATGGTTCTCTCTGACCATCTATGTTTATATCTGACTTTGGCTTCTCTGTTATATGTTGCGTGAACTTCTGGTGTTTATCCCTGACTTTGGTCATCTTCTGGCCATCTGTAAATTCTGCGACCTGTAGTTGACTTTGTAGATTGATTTTTGATTCCTTAAACAATTTTAAACTGTTTCACGTCTCTGACTAACTTCTCTGTGGTATTCTTGTTATTGACACTGTTGACTTTGATGATGAACTTCTTGTTCATCTCTTATGTCCACTGTTTCACTTGTACATGTTCATTGCACTTGAATATGTTGCATTTTCATATTGCTGACCATCCAGACTTTTCATATGTTCTCTGTTGTACATGTGCACTGTTGGGCCTGCACTTGTATCTCCTGTGCACTTTGTGCCTTGTCTGTCTGCACTTGTCTTGTTGAACTGTTGTATTCAAACTGTGATTGCTTGATGTTTACTAGGACTTTTGAGTCAGTGACTTTAGACCTTCATTTACAATTTGAGTCACGTTGGCGTTGCTGGTCTTGGTTGCAGTCTATACTTTGCACACTTTGTAGCCTGGGTTACTGTTCGAGTTCATTTGCATTTGAACTACTCTCTGGAGTGGTCGAACACTTGTAGTTGAGTTGCAGTTTTGTTCTCTGATTGAGTTCTTTACTTGGTGTTATTTGATCTAATTCACCGTTGTACCCCTGATTCAATTGCCATGTGCAGTTTGTAATGTACCATCACTTGTGTACATATTTCGTATTCTCTTAGATAAAGATTTATGCTGCTGCACTGCCTTTGTTCTCGAATCCGATACATTGCATTGATGCTTTGTATCTATTTGCATTTGGTCATTGTGCTTCACCGATGACCTTAATTCCTATGGAGGCTGATCTGCATCTTTTTCTGTTGAGTGTTGTAGTGCCATATCCTTGGTGCTCTCACCTTCAGTTTGCTAATTCATTGTTCTTGCTTGTGTAGTCTTTGGTTTATAACTTGCTTGATCCAGTGTTTTGACCTGCTTGGATATTGAACGGACAGTTGCATTCCTGTCATTGATCACTTGGACTTACTTTGTTTTTAGTTGATCTCTGATGGCACTTCCACCTCGAACTGCTTGCAAACTGTCTTGTAATCCACTGTTTGATCTGTTGCATTCAAATTGTTTGCAACTGTGTTGAGTCACGCTAGTGTGACTTGACCTTTGCAATTTCGACGTACGGTAGTGGCGAGGCAGTGCACGCGTGCGTGTACTGCAGCCACACCGAGATTTAATTTGATCTGATGTCATCTGTTTCTGTTTTATTAAGCGTATTTTGAAATGGTTCATTTTGATTTGTGTGGGATTTATTGACGTTCGGATTCATTGATCTTCTGAGTATTTGATACACTATATTGGCGAGGCAGTATACGTTAGCGTGTACTGCAGCCAATCATCACTGTTGTTTTAAATTGACATTTCAATTGCTTAAACTGCTTTGGATTTCTGTTTTGTGGATTAACACTGTTAAGTGTTATATCTGCCGTTATCCAATTCTCGTATCGAGAGTTGGATATACGAGATTTTCTGTGACTGTCATCTATATTGAGATTGATTATTATTGCTTCTATGCGCTAATAACTGAGTTTGAATTAGACTGATCCGGGTATTATTTTCTTTTGAATGTAATACTCGGGTCAGACCGAGTATTTACAGGTTGTAGATTTTTAGCTTTGGGTTGCTGCTAGAGCTATGAAGACTTTTTATATCATTTGAAGTGGTCTTCGTCTTGTTGTAGTAGTCAGTGTGTCTGTTTTAAGATGATAATGTATTCATGTATATTAGTCGATAATGTACTTGTATATATAACCTCTTGAGTCGACAGTTGTAGTTGTATCATTTGTATTGTGTCAAATGTATTGTAACTGATATCAGTTATTGTATATATATGAGACTTTTCGTTCCATCTTTATTCCGCATTTATGTTATCTGTGTTATTTTTATATCTATTGTCCTAAACTATTATAGCCACTGTGTAGTAGCTTTGAGTTTGTATCGGTATGTCGGTATTCCTCAAAAAGTGAAATGCAATGTTTTATTATCTGACATATCGGTGCTCGCACAAAGCAATTACATAGATGGTCGCTCCTCAACAGCCTTATTCTCCGTGCTAGTTGACAGCACTACACCGTAGTGTTCTTGGCTAGCATGGGTATAGAGGTGGGGTGTCACAACTATTACATTCATTATTTATTATTTAAAAGAGTTTTATTCTCATTATAAAATTTATTATCTGAATATTTAAAATTAATTAAATATTCATAAATCAAAGCGATGAAATTCTGGGTCGTTACAAATCACATGCAACATATATAAACAATAAGTTAAGTAGTCTTAACTACGCTAATCACTTTTTCCATATGTTGGACATTGACAAAAATATCGTTTTTTTTTCAAAACCAATTATAAAATACAACTACCGTAAACTAATCAGAATCACTTCATATTTTTCAAGACTATTCATATACCTTATATATTTATAAGTATGCTTCTACAACTTATTTTTATCAGCATCGTCAACACCCATAAAGAATATTATTTAAACCTTGTAATTTCGTATTCATTACAAAATGGATCTCCCAATCTGTTTTCTCCAAAATCATTTCAAAACGGATTTCCAAATCACCAAAACTTATTTTCAAATAGTGAAATACACTAAATTGTTAGATTTTAGTGATACAATGTTTCATATTTAAGTAGATTTTGGAGATATTTGAGTCTATGTGGAATTGTGACTCTAATTCATTGCCTATTTTATAGATTTTGGAGATTTGGGAGATTTTGAAGAGTGGTTAATTTCCTTTTTTATTGCTTTAAAGAAGGCAATGAATTATCTACATCGGAAGATCTATGGAAGTATTCAATAGCTTCTTAAAAAAATATTTTGTCAAGTCTATTATAAATAGGAATGTATAGTGTTCATTAGATGTGTGTAGGGAAAGTTATTTTTCTAAGGTTTTGGGATTGAGATATCTTCTCAATTTTTGACTTTCTTTTGTAATAATTTAGTGAATTAATAAAGGTTTTGTTTGGAGGAATTTATTTGTCATTCTTTTTTCTCCACTTCTTATCTCTTCTAAAATCTAATTGTGTAAGAATCCTAAGAAAAACCTTAACATAAACAATCTTCAAATATTTTAATTAGAAATTCTCATAAATAGAATTTACTATCAAAATTTCACTAGTTTATTTTTCATAAATCACCTTATTTTATTTAAACCAAGTTTACAATATCTCTTAAAACAAAACTTTACGATAATAGTACCCAAATCCACTTTTAATCCTAAATTTCTTTTCATATTTTACAAAGCGATTGGGTATGATGAAATTCAAACCAAATGGTGCTTTATTTTGCAAAAGGACTAGAAAGTTACCCTTGTCTAAATTTATAGATCAACCTATACTACATAGTTTTACCATTCTAAAATTAAACATCTTATATTCTCGTATATATAAGTCAAAATATTCAAGAATATATAATATACTTATTCATAATTATTTTATAATATTAGTTAGAAAATTTAAATAAATCATCAACTTTACTTGCACATAATCTAACATCCAAATTTTTCAACAACCAAACATTCAACAAACATTTCAAATAATAGATTACTTTACAAAACATTTTAGCATCATTATTATTCACTTAAATTAATAGTCAATAAACATACGCACCAATATATTTAACAAATGATGCAATATACACCTTTTTAGTTCATTTATATACTATACACTCTAGTATAGTATTTATCATTTCATGTCAAATATTATCACTAAACATAGTGATCTAAACAAACACATAACATCAATTATGACTCGACATGAGTCGCATAATCAACCACATGACTTCTATTTAAATTCATATGTTTATTCTTACTATGTGTAAATTCAAACTAATTTTCCAAAGGTTTTTTAAAGTCATCGAAATAATATTAATATGCCATTAGCCCAAAAATCAAGTTTCTCTATTATTTGCAAAGTCTTAAAATAAGTAGAAATGTCCTTTTTCTATTTTTCAAACTTTAATAAATCATGACATAAAATTTTCAAACCAAATTACTTGAATCCATAAAAATGATTTTTAATAGATAAATACCATATTTTAACAAAAACATATGCTCACTTGTTTTAAAAAAATAAATATAAATGATGTTTACAAATATGCCCAAATAATTACTCATTAGTAATAGTACAATCATCCATACACATCATCAAGCAAGCATTTAATTCATTGATTATAATTTCTATTCCATTATATTTTAATCACTCATCTAAATATTCACATCATACTTATAATTATTATCTCCTATATATGGTAATTAATTTCCTATCTCATGCCGTTTTGGAGATATCGCTGGCTACTAATATTTGGCTCTATCCAAACTTGAGTATGTTCATAATTTAAAGTGAAACGCCTACTAAATCACATGCTTTAGACTGATCCCAAACAATTTCCTTTTTAACAAAAATCACAAAAAGCACACATCAAACAAAATAAACAAATGCGCTTAGCAGAAAGCAACCTATGGGCTTCTACCGTGCCACTTTAATCACTATAGGATTCTTCTACTCCGCTTGCTTCATCACAACTTATCTTTGTGATATATTAAAGATGCAAGGTTTACATTAAGGTCTTCTATAGCTTCCCTAATCCAGCTACTCCATTCTTACTTTATAGATACATAGAGGTCTAATTCTCATTTTTAGGCTGGCAATACTAGTTTGACTAACAAGCTCTATCTTCATAATCTCCATCGGAGATATAGGAAAAATATGGATAGTATCATAAATAAATATGAGAATCTTCCTGTCTATATCTATGTTATACCTTGATGATCAATCACACAGTCACTCAAAAATCAAAAGTTGATTGACCCAACTCATATATCAACTACGTGGGTTATCTAGACTTGGGTACTCCACCTAAGTCTCACTCCTCTAATGTAACTTTACATTTCTATTTCCAAATTATTATAACTTAAGCTTTGATGCCACTCTATGATACCCCGGCCCAGTACCCGTGTTATTAGTGTGATTTAGCATTTGAAAGCATAGAGTAAAAGACATGATATATATACTCCCTTGTGTTAACATGAATACGTGAGAATGAAATACCTGAATCTCTATCAAACATGTATCTTATCTTGGCACAAAGCAATATACACGAGTTTCCTAGGTTGAATAATATATATATATATTGAGAACATAAAATAAAAACTCAATAACATGTAACTAAAAGTCACACACACACACACATATACACACATATATACATACGTATATACGTATGTGCTATAGTGAAAAATGTGGGATTCATTTGCCACTTATATGTGATGCGATTAACCAGGATCTAGTTTTGTCGATTGACCACCAATGTAAATTCAGTATCTACACAAGATCAAATAATATAAAGAAAAGACACAGAAGATTTAATGTGGTTTGGATTTGTATTCTATGTCCATGGAGACCAAACAACTTTATTACTTCATCAATATAGAGAAGATAGATTATAAATGGTAGAGATTTATTAAAGCAGAGAAATCTTATCTCAATTACAAATATACAAAAGAATGTTTAAGAGGAACTGTAGTTTGAGAAGAATGAAATACTTTTCCAATAGCTTGAGACCTCTTTAAATAGTAGTAGAATGAAGCTAAATCTTGGGACGAAATGAAATTAATTAGGAAAGCAGATAATCAATTTCGTACAAATTTTAAAACATTTTGATTTTTCCCAAGATTTGATTTGCCTTTGATTTAATGTTGGTATCTATCTCCTTCTATGAAAAGATGCACATATCTAGTTTCCTTTTATTGTATATTTGACCAATCAATTGATTAAATTAATTTCTTTGTTTCCTTTTTCTTCTATATGCCGATAGATTTGAGTCATATTTTCAACATGTACGTAGATATATATGTACATACATATACATAAATACATACATACATATAAGATGTCCTTGATAAGGTGACATCACCTAAAAATACATGGTACATTCGATGTCAAAAATATCCTAAAAAGATTCATACTAATGTACATAACCACTGTCATCAAATCATCAGAATAATTTACCATAAGAAATCCTCCTCATTGAAGTCTACTCACAATAATGCCATCTACTATAGCCAATACCGCAAAATTGGTGATGTATTCTGATAATTCTGTGCTTGGTTCTCTCTTCACAACACGTCAAAACACAAATACAGAGTAGTAACAGTATATCCTGTAATAAACAACCTTGGTCTAACCCAAGTTTGATAAAACAAATAACAACCTGGGTTAGGCTAGAAACTAGCAGGGATTCAACTTAAAACAAAACAAAAACAGAGACCATAACAAATAACGTATAATTAACATACCAATATGTAACAACCCTGTATTTTGTGATTATTTTAATTGTATATTTTAATTATTTTAAATTGAATTTCCTGATTTGAAAACTTTATTTATTTATTTATTTAAATGGATAATTTTTGTTATTTTAAATATAAATTTTCATTTTGATGTGAATTAGAATTCCAAACATGACTAAATAGAATATTTTCCAGAAAAGTGAATTTTGGTCGATATGGTCAAACTCTGACTTTTAAATTTAAAAATTTGAAAGTTTGAAAATTTGAATTTTATCTTTTGTTATGAAAGTAAATAAAATTTTAAGAATAATGCTTTTCATTTCGTTAAAATCTGATTAATATTGTGAAAGTTATGCCTTTTTAACTATTGAGTGTAATTTGCTGTATTTAACAAAATTGTTTATTTTAAATTATATAAATAATATTTTATTTGGTCATGTAATGTTCTAATTTACATTTATATGGGTAAAATAACATGTTATGTATATATTTTGGTTTTAAAAACATTTTTAAAAGTGTAATTGACATTTTCCAGTGTTAGTTGTATTTTGTTTACAATTTCTAATTTCCAGTTTCAATTAATTAAAGAAATTCTTTATTTATTTTCTATTTTCTTAAGACCTTATTTTATTCTCATTTCCAATTTATTTGTTCAGCATTTATTTTTATTTTACTTGACTTTTATTGGTTTAGAAGTATAGTAATAATTTTCCATAGTTAATGGTATTTTATTTGTAATTTCTAAGTCTTGTTTCAAATTTATAAACTATTTCTTTATTTCTTTTTCTATTTTTCTTAAAATTATTTATTTATTTCAGTTTATTTTATTTTTCTTCCTTTTTCTAATGCATTTACTGAAATTTTATTTTTTTTATTTGATTTAATAGAAATGGAAATTTGAAGAGACTAAAGCTTTAAACATTTGACTTTTCACTTTCTTGCCTTTTCATATTTTTGGCCGTTCCTTTTCTATTGATTAGCCGTGAGTTTTTATTCATTTTTCATGTGAAAAAGCTTCTCAACATCACAAATTTTCGGCCAAACTCAGATCTGAAAGGTTTGGTAATGGCTCTCTCTTCTTTTCTACTTTTTCTTCTTCCTTTTGCCTTGTTTTGGCCATGATTTCTTCACATATTTGCATGCTCTCCACTCTAGTTGCTTCGTCCATCACTTCCACCACCTCCTCCTCTTCACCATCAACCACCTATCACCTCCACCCCCTCTGACCAGATCAGGCCATGGTCTTTAAATGAAGATAAACACCTCAAAAGTTGCACAAAACCTTCCAAAATGCATGCTAGCCTAGCCTAGTTGCTTCACCACCTTCATACATCACCTTGGCCACCCCTTATTGCTCCACCACCACCATGATATGACCACCACACATCGACTTAGCCTCTGTCCAGATCTGAAACATGTATGGCCGAGCCAAACAATGCATGTGGCCGAGCCTTGTGGTGCACCAAAACTCCATTTAGTGCCTTGTCCTTTTGTCTTCTTCATGTTGTAGCCTCCACTCTTCATCTTCATGTTGCCTTGCTAGTTTAGGTCCAAACCCAAGCCATTCTAGTCCATGTAGCCGTGCTATATTAGGTCCAAACCCGAGCATTTTAAACCCCTAGGTCGAGCACTTGATGGTTGAAAGCATGGCCAAAGCAATTGTGTTCATTTGCTTTTTATTTCAAAGATCATCTCAATATATGTTGTATTATATTTATGTTTATATTTTGTCTTGTTTATGGGTTGTTCACAAGATTAATAGCTTGGTTCTCTTCCCACTTGAGTCTATTGTCGTGTCATCGTGCTTTCTGGAATTCGTTTGTGTCATTTGATTTGCTAACTCCAGCATAAAAAGGTGAGTAAATCTCACCTGACATCTATACTTATGCAAATGTGAATTGACAACAATTGAATGTGTAGTACTATTATGTTATGTTATCCATGGCTGTGATTATTAATTATATGATGTTAAAACTGTTTATTTACCTATCATCTCATCTGTTACTAATATATGTTGTTAAACTGTTCATTTATATTTGTTTATCACACTGCAAGTTCCCTGTAGATTAGATCCCTATGGGTTGAAATGATACATACCAGAACGGACTTTAGAATAGGGAAAATCGTTATGGGCTGAAATGATAGGCCTGAACGATTTTTATTTATTTTATTTTACTTGGGATTGCGGGTTTGAAATGATAAAACCCGGATTTTTTTTTGTAAACTGCGGATTGAAATGATATATATCTGTATCACTTGACCTAGGTTAGAAAACTATATACAGGCCCATGGTTATTTTATAAAGTATTTTGAATATTTTAAATATGTTTAAGAGTGTAAATTTATGAAAATTTGATTTAAATTGGATTTTTAATGTTTAAATAAAGAAATTTTGATTCTTCTATAAGTTAAAAATGTAATTAAATGAATGGTTAAATTTTAATTATTGAAATATAACTTAAGTCTGGAAATTTGGATTTTTGGGTTTAAAAGAAAATTTGAGTTATATAAATAAAAATGGAAATTTAATTATATTGGAAAAATGGAAATAAAAATTTAAGTGTTAAGTTTAATTGTTAAAATGAAGAGAATAGAAATTTTACACTTCAATTTTATTAAGTGAATTCTTGAAAATTGGTTTTATTTATAAGATATAAAAATCATAAGTTAAAAGTATTTTAAATGAACATTTTGAATGTTAAATTATGGTTTTTATAATGGGATTTATTGTTTGTTGGAAATACACTAAAATCTGAAAATACTTTTAATAGCACTTCAGAAATGCTATCGTTTCTGAAATGAACTAAAACTTAAATAAGAGGCTATTACAGCAGTTCTGTAAATGCTGTAGTTGCTAAAGTAAACTAAAAGGCTAAAAACTTAATAAAGGGCTATTACAGCAGTTCTGTAAATGCGGTAGTTGCCTGCTGTCTTTGCTGAATTTAATGAAAACCTTTATTATGAAACCTGAGCTATTACAACATTTCTGGAAATGCTGTCTTTGTTGAATTGAACTAATTTTCAACTAAAATTGAGATTTTACAACAGTTTTAAATGTTGTCTTTGCTGAATAAAAATGTTTCAAGTATAACTTATAACAGCTTTTCTAAATGTTGTGAAAGGCTGAAATTTTCAATGTTTATGGATTTTAACTAAGTAAATGAGCTCAGAATGGTTCGAAACTTTGGAAATTTAATACTTGATTTGAAAGAATAATAACTTCACTTTTAAATGTTTAAATGAATTAATTTAATTGGAATATAAACTATTTAAAGGGTGATTTGATAGAAAAATAAATGAATAATATTTTGGAATTTTAAAAGGTATTTTATTTGATAAATTGGATTTGAATTCAAATAATGATTGAAAGGAAGTTTTGAAAAGATATGATATTTTGATAAATTAAATGGTTTGGAAATGATTTAATCTTTATTTTGATAAAGATTTGGATTTGAAGTTGTAACGACCCCGAATTTTAATTACATTTAATTGATAATTAAATTAATTTTTGAATTAAATTTTGTTAAATTAAATGATGAAGAGATGCGAGTTTCCCCGAGATCAAATAAAAACGTGTTAAATCATTTAAAGTTGAATATTGTATATATATGTACATATGTGAATGTGTATATATTTGAGTATATATGAGTAAATCTGGAATTATAAAATATAAGTATATTTGATTTAAAATAAATTCTTAAATAAATGATTTTGAAAATAAAATAAAATGATATATATATATATACTTTTGACACAAGTATAAAAGTAAGTAAACAAATAATTTAAATTTGAACTTGATGGTTTATATTAAGAAATAGAAATAAAAATAAAAGTTAGGTTACCAAAATATAAAGTAATATATTTGCTAAAAATTTAACAACAAAGTAAAATAACAAACAAAACATCTTCACCCATGCTATGGTATAAAACAAGACAGTAAACATATCAAATAGTAAGTATGCAAACCATAAAAAGGAAAATGAAGAAACAAATAAAAATATAAGTATGATGACAAAGCAAAGTGAAACAAAGGCAACATTTTATATTCACAAGTATGAAACCAGACTAAGTAATCAATGCAAGCCACCATATATCATCTCAGCCGAGAAGAAAAAAAAATCAAATGAAATGAAATGATTCATGTAAACAAGGGAGGAAGCATATGTACTTACTAATATCTTCTCAGCCGAAACAAGAATCCTATCAGCCTCCAAATCTCTGATCTATGTTGTACAAACAATATTTTATCCTTTGTACAAAATAACATTACCTGTACAAGCTATCTACCTTATATCTATACATTTGCTCCAGTTTGTAAAACGAAAAAAAAGAAATTTAAACAAACTACAATACGAATTCATTCAAGCCAGAGATTTAAGAATCAAAGAGAAGGCTTCAACTTGCATTTTTCAAAACTGTTTCAACACAGCAGCTCTGTTCTTCTTTTCTGGAAAATAAGGTGAGCAACTCCTATTTTTAAAAGCCTAACTTGTTTTGGTTTCTTGATGTTTGTGAGTAACTTAAATTTAAATTTTTCTTAAGTATATTCTGTTATGTTTCTTATGTTTGGAATAAGTATGTTATGTATATATATATAGAGAAAATTGTGAGCATGTTTGGGAACAGGAAGATGAACCCCTGTTCTAATTACAGGTTTTGAATCAAATTCGAAATCCAAAATCTTCTTATCTAATTCTTGTTAGGTCTTAAGATTAAAATGAAATATGTTATATAATTAAGATCCAAATGCTAAAAATATTGTTAAGTTAAAAATGAAGACAATTTGGTCAGAAAGGAAGTTATACAGTGAGAAAAATATACCAATGTCAAAATTTGATAATCATGATATGTTGTTTTGATACTATAACTCGATTCGTATTAGAAAGATATGATTTTTAAGAATCATTTCATGATTTTTAAGTATATGATAATCGAGAAATCTCAGGGAGAACAGAAATCACATTTTTGTCAAAATCAAATCAACGGCGAACTTTTGTTGGTCAGGCCTTACGTCGAAGGTGGTTCGAGTGTTATAGATCATCAGAAAAATGATCGGGAAAATTCTAGCTCGCTTGGGTGGCCATACGAAATAGATTTAGGGTTTAAGGTAGGAATTGGGTGGTCGCGCTTGTGGGGCGAATGGTGGAGTCTTGGAGGTGATAGGCGACTGCGGTCGTGGGGGAAATTGAAGAGGAGTGGGTGGCGAGTATTTCAGTGGAGTTTGGTAGGAAGCAGAAGAGTGTCGTGGTCGTGACGTTGATTTTTGTGGGTTCGAGCTGTTCCAGGTTACGAGTGGAAGGTCCAAATTTTTGAAACGAGGGCTTGGTGGTGTTTCAGGCGGTGGGTTAGGGTGGGGAGATCGGTGGTGAACTGTGGAACTGGTCGGCGGCGTGGGTAGGTGGGTTGACGACATGTGCACGTGCACGATCAAACGTGTGCACGCGTATGAAGGATGAACAGAGGGGAAGAGGAAGAAGAAGGTACTGGGAAGAAATAAAAGAAGAAGAAGAAGCAGGTGGGTTGTTCGCGTGATTCTCGAGTTTGGACTAGGGGAAGTGATGGCGTGGCTCGAGTATATACTCGGGTTCGTTTGCATATGTTAGCTGGGTAGCAAGTCTAAATTTTTAACATAATTAAGCTTCAAAAGGAAGGGTGCCTCAGGGTAGGCTCGGGTAGTTTTTGAGGTGAGCTCGAATTTGTTAGTTAACAAATTTTATAAGTTTTTTTTTTTCTTGACAAAGGAAGACGTTCAAGTTTTCAAGCAAATTGTTAAACAAGTTTTTTAAAAAAAAATAAAAATAAAAGGTTAATTAATTTATTATAAATGGTTAATTAATAAATGATTAGAGAATAATTAATCAAAATAATTTGTAAATTATTAATATTAATTAACCAGGATTAGTAATTTATTCATAGAAATAAATCTGATTCAAATCAATCAGATAATTAAATTAATCCTACCTACGGATGTTGAACTCTATTGAATGTTGAATTATTTGATATCCCTGATATATGATGCTTGTGATACACCCTGATTTGTATTGTGATCTGTGATAAATTATCTGTGATGTAATTTATTATCTGTGATTTTTATACATCTGTGATCTGTGAATGAAAAGATAAGCGTTATAGTTTATATCGCTTATCAACTATATCATGTATTTTGATATGTGATGATTGATGTTGCACTATTGTGTGAAACCCCTGGACCACACTTTACACACACAAATATGGATTGCACGTGGAAATCGGTTAAGTCACAGATAATTTAAATTTGATGTTTTTGAAATTGAAATTTTAATTTCAATTGATTTTGAAGTTAGAAATTTGGGGTTTAAAGTAAAAAGCTTTTGAAATAGAATTTCAAAGATAAAAGTTATTTTGAATAACTTAATCGAGTTTTGAAAATTTAAATAATTTGATTTAAATTTGAATCCAAGTTTGAAATTAAATCTATAATTTGAAAACTAGGGATAAAAGATGATATAAATGTGTTTGTATGAATTAAACCATTTTAAAAGTATTGTTTGAAAATTTGGATTTAACTCAAGAACTTTAACTCGTATAGATGAATCAAATTTCCAAATAAAAACTGTTTGTTTTAAAGGAATAAAAGCTTTCATATAAGAAATGAAATTCCAATTTAGGTAAAGGAATTTCAAGATTAAATTGAAAAAAAATGGATTTTCCAAGTTATGAATGAATTCTTTTTGAAAGCTATGAATTAAATCTGTCTATTTTTAACAGATTTAAAATGATGATTTGTTTAACCCATTCGAAATGAAATTGTTTTGAAAACTATAAGTTAAATCTTTGATTTAAAGATTTAACGAATTAATCAAACTGAAATGGAAATCGATTTGGAAAATCTGTGAATGAATCTTTGTGAAATTAAGTGAACTTTGTGAATTGAATCTTTTTGTTTAAAAGATTTAAAATGGTAATTTGTTAAACCATTTGAAAAGAGAAGTTTGGGTTTAAAATTGTGACTTAATTGAAATCCCATTATCCATTTGTTTTTGAATATTGCGCTCACTATTCGGGTTAGCCGGGAAAGGACCTTTGGGTCGTATAACTCATTCCGAATAGTGATACGTCGTATATGGATAGCATTTGAAGACCGGTGTTGAAGACCGGATATTTTTCGAAAATGAAAGGACAACCTGTCGAATGTCTCTGCACTGAGTCGCGCCGGTATAGAGATTTATATCACTCTTTTGTGATGGGAAGTCCGGACGTGATTGAGAGTTATCCGGAATTGCAAGGGCTTCGTGAGAAGTGCCTTCGGTTCTGTTCGAACCCGGAACAGACTTGTATGGATACATGTCTGACATTACACTTTGAGATATAAAGCTGATTTCTTTCAAATACATTTCTGTTTGGTGGCGGAGAATTTATTTTCTTAGCTTAACACCCTTCTCTGAGACGTACGAGCTCAGAGGTTATGTAGTTGAAATTTATCAGCGATATATCCCAATTTGGTAATGTGGCATGCTGAGTGTTGCTGTGTGATGATAGTGTTTGATCATTTGCGATATGATCATTTGTTTGATCTTATATCTTTGTGATCATAGGTTGATCATCTGTTTGACCCGAAGCATGGCTTTGTAGAAAGCGTAGCTTTGTGGACGAGACTTCGTCGAGCCTCACACCCCGGAAATGGTCAAAACAGGAAAGATGCGGCAAGGTTCTAGGGAGTAGCGCCCCTTAGTGTATGTCATTCCTTCTGGATAAAGGTGGTATCATGGTATGGAGCCCAAATACTTAACCTATGTGGTTGCTGCATTTTTACTATGTGGTTTGTTGCGAATCGAGGATCCTCGGGAAGATCGGTGACGATCGGGGGATGGCATACGCGTGTCAGTAGTTACCTATTTTTGCAGAGGTAACCCGGCCTTGGGTTGGCAGAGATCCGGTTAGGTTCTCGGGTCGTCTATTCCAGGGACGTACCCATCGTGGATAGGAAGTTCCTTAGCCTGACCATTTGTTGGAAATCCAAAGAAACAATACGAGACTTTTACGGTTTTAATTGTAGAACCTGCCATTTAATATGGTAGCTATAGTAGGCATATTATAATGGTACCTATGCTGGCTAAGATTGATATTATACTTTTGAAAGGTTTTCTACACTATGCACTAATAATAATAATAATCAAATGATTTGATTTTTGCGTAGTAAGCATCTTTGACTATCATAAGAAGAAATCTCCTCCAATTCTGCGTTTGCATTGTGTGTGTGGTGGGAGGTCTTATGGTAGTTTCATTTTCCAAAAAGCATTGCGAATTGACTTTAAAATTCTCTGCTATTTGTTTTAAAGATAAACTGTTTTTGTTGCTCACACCAGTCCCATGACTGATCCGGAGTTTATTGTTCCCTTCCTAAACTCTGGGTGCCCACTATTTTCCACACGGGCAGTCTAGAGTTGGGTTTTTCAGATATTCAGGTTTAGTAGATTATCTGGAGCTAGTTCAGTTCTTGGATTTCATGGACTGACGTTGCTTATCTTGGAGCTTCTATTGGTGACATTCTATCCGCTGCTGGTGTTATCTATTTTCTTTCCGCTGCTATTTCTTGTATCATATCTCTGATGTATATTGATATCTGTTGTATCATTCTGTTGTATCATATTTTTGTATATCAATCTAATATATATTGATATATTCTTTATTCCGCTGTGTTGTTATACTTAATGGTGTTATAAGCTCCGGCGAATCGGATTTGAACGGTCGAATCTATGGCATTCTAGTACAATATGAAGTACGGATGTTGATTTTCGAGCGCGAAAATTCGAGTCGTTGACAAGTGGTATCAGAGCTAAGGTTGAACTTTAGCTCAGGAGTATAACACGTTAAGTAGCTCATTAGAGATAGAGTGAAGTAAACTCTAGAATGAGTATCCTCAGATATCCGTTCGAACGTCTCAGTAAATTCTCTTGCTATCCACTGATAGTAAGTATGAGTGCAAGAAGAGGACGAGATAGGGGACAGGGAAATACGACTATAAATGGTCAATACTCTGTAACAACAGGGAAGTAATCTTTGTTCTATCAATCTCTTTTGTTCAGCATTTTTTCCTCAATTCTTCGATGATTTCTGGTAGATCCAGGAAGAAATTTGATATATTAAAATGGGACATAAACTCCAGATAGGCCAGACTTGTTTGTATGGATGAATTGATTGCATTGGTTGCTTTGATTGTTATAGTTGATAGGTATATTTTAGTTTTAAACTAAAAAGTTTTGAAATCGTATCCATCTATCTATCTATTCCTTGGGTCCGGATATGTTCTACGAATAGTTAGTTATCCCTTTGAACTAACCGATGCCCTTGTATATTTCGTAGATCTGGATAACCCGAGTATCTTGTGAAGAATTCAACAGATTCGTTCTTGTATCTATTTTTGATATTCTGATTTGGTAAGCCAAATGTAGAATAAATATCCAGTTTGATTAGATTCTTCATCTGTCTTTGTTTTCGTGCCTGCGAATTTCGAGGACGAAATTCTTTTAAGGGGGGAAGTTTGTAACGACCCCAAATTTTAATTACATTTAATTGATAATTAAATTAATTTTTGAATTAAAATTTGTTAAATTAAATGATGAAGAGATGCGAGTTTCCCCGAGATCAAATAAAAACGTGTTAAATCATTTAAAGTTGAATATTGTATATATATGTACATATGTGAATGTGTATATATTTGAGTATATATGAGTAAATCTGGAATTATAAAATATAAGTATATTTGATTTAAAATAAATTCTTAAATAAATGATTTTGAAAATAAAATAAAATGATATATATATATATACTTTTGACACAAGTATAAAAGTAAGTAAACAAATAATTTAAATTTGAACTTGATGGTTTATATTAAGAAATAGAAATAAAAATAAAAGTTAGGTTACCAAAATATAAAGTAATATATTTGCTAAAAATTTAACAACAAAGTAAAATAACAAACAAAACATCTTCACCCATGCTATGGTATAAAACAAGACAGTAAACATATCAAATAGTAAGTATGCAAACCATAAAAAGGAAAATGAAGAAACAAATAAAAATATAAGTATGATGACAAAGCAAAGTGAAACAAAGGCAACATTTTATATTCACAAGTATGAAACCAGACTAAGTAATCAATGCAAGCCACCATATATCATCTCAGCCGAGAAGAAAAAAAAAATCAAATGAAATGAAATGATTCATGTAAACAAGGGAGGAAGCATATGTACTTACTAATATCTTCTCAACCGAAACAAGAATCCTATCAGCCTCCAAATCTCTGATCTATGTTGTACAAACAATATTTTATCCTTTGTACAAAATAACATTACCTGTACAAGCTATCTACCTTATATCTATACATTTGCTCCAGTTTGTAAAACGAAAAAAAAGAAATTTAAACAAACTACAATACGAATTCATTCAAGCCAGAGATTTAAGAATCAAAGAGAAGGCTTCAACTTGCATTTTTCAAAACTGTTTCAACACAGCAGCTCTGTTCTTCTTTTCTGGAAAATAAGGTGAGCAACTCCTATTTTTAAAAGCCTAACTTGTTTTGGTTTCTTGATGTTTGTGAGTAACTTAAATTTAAATTTTTCTTAAGTATATTATGTTATGTTTCTTATGTTTGGAATAAGTATGTTATGTATATATATATATATAGAAAATTGTAAGCATGTTTGGGAACAGGAAGATGAACCCCTGTTCTAATTACAGGTTTTGAATCAAATTCGAAATCCAAAATCTTCTTATCTAATTCTTGTTAGGTCTTAAGATTAAAATGAAATATGTTATATAATTAAGATCCAAATGCTAAAAATATTGTTAAGTTAAAAATGAAGACAATTTGGTCAGAAAGGAAGTTATACAGTGAGAAAAATATACCAATGTCAAAATTTGATAATCATGATATGTTGTTTTGATACTATAACTCGATTCGTATTAGAAAGATATGATTTTTAAGAATCATTTCATGATTTTTAAGTATATGATAATCGAGAAATCTCAGGGAGAACAGAAATCACATTTTTGTCAAAATCAAATCAACGGCGAACTTTTGTTGGTCAGGCCTTACGTCGAAGGTGGTTCGAGTGTTATAGATCATCAGAAAAATGATCGGGAAAATTCTAGCTCGCTTGGGTGGCCGTACGAAATAGATTTAGGGTTTAAGGTAGGAATTGGGTGGTCGCGCTTGTGGGGCGAATGGTGGAGTCTCGGAGGTGATAGGCGACTGCGGTCGTGGGGGAAATTGAAGAGGAGTGGGTGGCGAGTATTTCAGTGGAGTTTGGTAGGAAGCAGAAGAGTGTCGTGGTCGTGACGTTGATTTTTGTGGGTTCGAGCTGTTCCAGGTTACGAGTGGAAGGTCCAAATTTTTGAAACGAGGGCTTGGTGGTGTTTCAGGCGGTGGGTTAGGGTGGGAAGATCGGTGGTGAACTGTGGAACTGGTCGGCGGCGTGGGTAGGTGGGTTGACGACGTGTGCACGTGCACGATCAAACGTGTGCACGCGTATGAAGGATGAACAGAGGGGAAGAGGAAGAAGAAGGTACTGGGAAGAAATAAAAGAAGAAGAAGAAGCAGGTGGGTTGTTCGCGTGATTCTCGAGTTTGGACTAGGGGAAGTGATGGCGTGGCTCGAGTATATACTCGGGTTCGTTTGCATATGTTAGCTGGGTAGCAAGTCTAAATTTTTAACATAATTAAGCTTCAAAAGGAAGGGTGCCTCAGGGTAGGCTCGGGTAGTTTTTGAGGTGAGCTCGAATTTGTTAGTTAACAAATTTTATAAGTTTTTTTTTTCTTGACAAAGGAAGACGTTCAAGTTTTCAAGCAAATTGTTAAACAAGTTTTTTAAAAAAAAATAAAAATAAAAGGTTAATTAATTTATTATAAATGGTTAATTAATAAATGATTAGAGAATAATTAATCAAAATAATTTGTAAATTATTAATATTAATTAACCAGGATTAGTAATTTATTCATAGAAATAAATCTGATTCAAATCAATCAGATAATTAAATTAATCCTACCTACGGATGTTGAACTCTATTGAATGTTGAATTATTTGATATCCCTGATATATGATGCTTGTGATACACCCTGATTTGTATTGTGATCTGTGATAAATTATCTGTGATGTAATTTATTATCTGTGATTTTTATACATCTGTGATCTGTGAATGAAAAGATAAGCGTTATAGTTTATATCGCTTATCAACTATATCATGTATTTTGATATGTGATGATTGATGTTGCACTATTGTGTGAAACCCCTGGACCACACTTTACACACACAAATATGGATTGCACGTGGAAATCGGTTAAGTCACAGATAATTTAAATTTGATGTTTTTGAAATTGAAATTTTAATTTCAATTGATTTTGAAGTTAGAAATTTGGGGTTTAAAGTAAAAAGCTTTTGAAATAGAATTTCAAAGATAAAAGTTATTTTGAATAACTTAATCGAGTTTTGAAAATTTAAATAATTTGATTTAAATTTGAATCCAAGTTTGAAATTAAATCTATAATTTGAAAACTAGGGATAAAAGATGATATAAATGTGTTTGTATGAATTAAACCATTTTAAAAGTATTGTTTGAAAATTTGGATTTAACTCAAGAACTTTAACTCGTATAGATGAATCAAATTTCCAAATAAAAACTGTTTGTTTTAAAGGAATAAAAGCTTTCATATAAGAAATGAAATTCCAATTTAGGTAAAGGAATTTCAAGATTAAATTGAAAAAAAATGGATTTTCCAAGTTATGAATGAATTCTTTTTGAAAGCTATGAATTAAATCTGTCTATTTTTAACAGATTTAAAATGATGATTTGTTTAACCCATTCGAAATGAAATTGTTTTGAAAACTATAAGTTAAATCTTTGATTTAAAGATTTAACGAATTAATCAAACTGAAATGGAAATCGATTTGGAAAATCTGTGAATGAATCTTTGTGAAATTAAGTGAACTTTGTGAATTGAATCTTTTTGTTTAAAAGATTTAAAATGGTAATTTGTTAAACCATTTGAAAAGAGAAGTTTGGGTTTAAAATTGTGACTTAATTGAAATCCCATTATCCAATTGTTTTTGAATATTGCGCTCACTATTCGGGTTAGCCGGGAAAGGACCTTTGGGTTGTATAACTCATTCCGAATAGTGATACGTCGTATATGGATAGCATTTGAAGACCGGTGTTGAAGACCGGATATTTTTCGAAAATGAAAGGACAACCTGTCGAATGTCTCTGCACTGAGTCGCGCCGGTATAGAGATTTATATCACTCTTTTGTGATGGGAAGTCCGAACGTGATTGAGAGTTGTCCGGAATTGCAAGGGCTTCGTGAGAAGTGCCTTCGGTTCTGTTCGAACCCGGAACAGACTTGTATGGATACATGTCTGACATTACACTTTGAGATATAAAGCTGATTTCTTTCAAATACATTTCTGTTTGGTGGCGGAGAATTTATTTTCTTAGCTTAACACCCTTCTCTGAGACGTACGAGCTCAGAGGTTATGTAGTTGAAATTTATCAGCGATATATCCCAATTTGGTAATGTGGCATGCTGAGTGTTGCTGTGTGATGATCAGTGTTTGATCATTTGCGATATGATCATTTGTTTGATCTTATATCTTTGTGATCATAGGTTGATCATCTGTTTGACCCGAAGCATGGCTTTGTAGAAAGCGTAGCTTTGTGGACGAGACTTCGTCGAGCCTCACACCCCGGAAATGGTCAAAACAGGAAAGATGCGGCAAGGTTCTAGGGAGTAGCGCCCCTTAGTGTATGTCATTCCTTCTGGATAAAGGTGGTATCATGGTATGGAGCCCAGATACTTAACCTATGTGGTTGCTGCATTTTTACTATGTGGTTTGTTGCGAATCGAGGATCCTCGAGAAGATCGGTGACGATCGGGGGATGGCATACGCGTGTCAGTAGTTACCTATTTTTGCAGAGGTAACCCGGCCTTGTGTTGGCAGAGATCCGGTTAGGTTCTCGGGTCGTCTATTCCAGGGACGTACCCATCGTGGATAGGAAGTTCCTTAGCCTGACCATTTGTTGGAAATCCAAAGAAACAATACGAGACTTGTACGGTTTTAATTGTAGAACCTGCCATTTAATATGGTAGCTATAGTAGGCATACTATAATGGTACCTATGCTGGCTAAGATTGATATTATACTTTCGAAAGGTTTTCTACACTATGCACTAATAATAATAATAATCAAATGATTTGATTTTTGCGTAGTAAGCATCTTTGACTATCATAAGAAGAAATCTCCTCCAATTCTGCGTTTGCATTGTGTGTGTGGTGGGAGGTCTTATGGTAGTTTCATTTTCCAAAAAGCATTGCGAATTGACTTTAAAATTCTCTGCTATTTGTTTTAAAGATAAACTGTTTTTGTTGCTCACACCAGTCCCATGACTGATCCGGAGTTTATTGTTCCCTTCCTAAACTCTGGGTGCCCACTATTTTCCACACGGGCAGTCTAGAGTTGGGTTTTTCAGATATTCAGGTTTAGTAGATTATCTGGAGCTAGTTCAGTTCTTGGAGTTCATGGACTGACGTTGCTTATCTTGGAGCTTCTATTGGTGACATTCTATCCGCTGCTGGTGTTATCTATTTTCTTTCCGCTGCTATTTCTTGTATCATATCTCTGATGTATATTGATATCTGTTGTATCATTCTGTTGTATCAGATTTTTGTATATCAATGTAATATATATTGATATATTCTTTATTCCGCTGTGTTGTTATACTTAATGGTGTTATAAGCTCCGGCGAATCGGATTTGAACGGTCGAATCTATGGCATTCTAGTACAATATGAAGTACGGATGTTGATTTTCGAGCGCGAAAATTCGAGTCGTTACAGAAGTGATATTTAATTTTGAAGTATAAAATATTGTTCTGAAATATTATAACCACAGGTATACTTCTCTGTATGTCATTTGATTTCCTGATGATGGCTGTGATGCACATTTACACTGTTAGTTGCATTGTTTACTTCGATATGGACATTTTTGTGATATTGTTATTACTGTTTAATTGATGGTTTTATGGATCCTTAAAGGATGGGCGATCCCAAGCATCCTCTAAGTTATTATGCATTTATATTACAGTTCACTTGAGTTGGTTTACATTGTATAAGTATGTATGTCCTGACTCGAGTGTTCTGTGTTTTACTTTACGCTCGGGTCAGCCTGAGAATCACAGCTTTGGATTCACCTTCTGGAGCTAGAGATTTGTTGGAGTTTATTTGTCTATCGGTTCATCGACTTCTATTCCAGTTATTTCCTATTCAGTATTGTCTCGGTATTATTGATTTATGTATCTTGACTTCTATTATATTTATTTTGACTATGAGATTTTGTATATGTTTTGAGAGTTTGTATATAGTAGCTTCATGAACTACTATGGTATTTTAGTTCCGCTGCGAGTTATTCTGATATTTTATGTCTGTGATTCTGTATTTGATTTTATTTGCTCCAAATTTTATTACAATCTGTTATTTTGAATTATTCAAGTCAGACATGTGTGGATTATTGTCGATTTGAATGGTCCAAAATAGTGGGTCGTTACATTTGGTATCAGAGCTTTGGTTTTAGGCAAACCTTAGCCTGCGGAGCAAAAACTCATTAGAGATAGGGTAGAAATACCCTAGAATGAGTGAAATCAATCTCAAAATCATTTCTTTGTGAGAGGACGTATTTTCGAAGTATAAAATGATTTTCAAATGATTTTTAAAGAATTTTCAAAGATTATTTTGATATAAAATTTTCTTGCTTTGAAAGTAAAATTTTCTAAACTTCACTCCTTTCGTATCCACCTTGTTAGTAATTTCTTCGATTAGGATTCCTTTGAACTTTGGAATGCTCCCATTTGTTCTGAAATCTATTCATGTCTTCACTATTTGTATTCCTTTGATCTATGGATCATTCTGTAACTCCACCTTGAATGACCTTGATAGGGTGGCGATTCCGCCAATCTTTGAATGATTTGTAAAAGGGTGAAACTCCCTTATAATTGGCATTGATTCACCGGAGATTTCTGTATCCTCGGTTTACGATGTTTTCTATCTTC
This sequence comes from Allium fistulosum, assembly GCA_030737815.1. NCBI lineage: Eukaryota > Viridiplantae > Streptophyta > Magnoliopsida > Asparagales > Amaryllidaceae > Allium > Allium fistulosum. Next base: position 1,154,173,429 of record CM060901.1, read on the forward strand.
TGCTATATTTGGATTCTATCGCTGGCGATCGAAGGTCGATTTGCCTTAGATTTTCGCATCGATTATATTCCTAAAGTCACGGTTGACCCTGTTAAGGTCGCTCGCGATCTATATGGGCTTATCCATCTTCTATTTGGTAATTTAATTATCTTATCTTCGTTTGAGCTTATCTTTGAATAAGAATTCTATTTGATTAGAGTCCCTCTAAATTTGAATCTCTGTTTTACTTTGAAATCCATCCTTGAATCATCCCTTGAAAAATTTGTGGTTGATTGTCTTTTGAAAATTGTGTATTAATCAAAGTTATTATTTTGATAAGGATGACCATATTTTTTATATAAAGATGAAATGTTTTCTATAAGGATCTATATACCTTTTAAATGAGAATTTGAAGTTTTGAAAGAATTAGAAAATTTTGAAAATTTATAAGGAATGGTTTCATATAAAATGATTTATAACTGAAGGTTTTGAATCTGAATTTGAGTGATTGAACTCCGGCATTTTGGAACTGGTTTAAGATTTTGAAATAAAATAATATGATTTGGAATTATTTTCCGAATATGAAATGTTTCAAATGATTTTAATGAGTTTCAAATGATTTCGAAGAAATTTCAAAAGAAGTTGAGAAAATAGAAGTCCAGAACCCACTTATGTCGCTGGAAAATAATTTCGGTGATGAATGCATGCATCATCGACATTGATTTTCGAGTTTCAGAGTGGGGGAGAGGCCACTTCGGTAGCTTTGCTATGCGATTGATTTGTGAAACCAATTTTTGATTTCAAATTCTGAAGTGTGATGTGTTATTCGAAAGATTTATGTATATATATATATATGAACAATTTGAAATGAGTCGGTGTTCAGTCCTTGAGTTTTGGATCTGATTTGATATAACCCTATCTTTTGGAATTGATTTACTGATTTGTTGGTGATTTCCAACTCTTGGATTGAAATATGATTTCTTCGATTATTTTGAAGGTTCGAGCACTTCCAAATCAAGGTTAACTTTTCAAAGCTAAGCAATTTTGAAAAGTATAAAGTATATAAGTTTGGTATGTATGTTTAAAGTATGTAGTAATATGATTTAAATAAGTTGAAACTGCTTTGTTAAGTAAATGAATAAGGCTATTTTGAATTTTTCTAATATGAAATTTAGATTTGAAATGTTTTGAAAAGAATTTGGTCTTCAAAATATTTTGAATAAAATTTAGTTTAAATGTTTTAACTGGGTAACATCTTTATAAAACTATATATTGAACAAGTTGGAATAGATACATAAGTTGTACGTATGCTGTTTTATTCGCATAATTAAATTGATCCAAGTTTGAGTACACAAGTTCGAGGTGAATTACACCATTTCGTGTTAGGATTTTTCATTTGATTCTTGATGGCCAATATTTGATGTGGATTTTGGGCTTGATTCTAGAATTCTCTATCATAGTATATGGCTATGCAAGGAGACTGATGGTTTCTAGTTGAGAAACCATATCGAAATCCGCATTAGGGAAGTCGAATGGACAATACTAGTTCGAAAGCGAACTTGTGTGATCGAGCGAGTGATCGAATGTGACTTTGCGAAATGATGACATATGTACATCTTATATTATAATATCATTGATATACTTGCCTCTGAAATTGGAAGTTGTTGGGTTGGATATCTTTGTAATTTAATTGGAATTCTTTCTTTTATGAAAAACTACTATCAATTTAAAACCATTTTTAAAACTATTTTTCTTTTATTCTTCTTAAACAAACTGTTTTATTCTATTTTACATATGAACTATTCTACAAACTATTTTATATACAAAACTATTCTAAATTAAAAATCTTTTATAAAGCAAAGATGTTCAATCCCATATGGCTCTTTATGTAGCGAAATTTATTTTGGAAAATTTTGATTTTGATATAAGATGGACCTTATGTAAATATAAGACGATTTTGGAAATGAATTGGTTGACTTAAATTATATTGATTTAGAAACTTGGATTATTTTCTAAATTTATATTTTTGGAAACTTTGATACTGAAGATATTTGATTTGGAAGAATAATTTGGTGAAACTGTATGTGATTTTGAAACTGAACTGATATTGAAACAAATTGAAATTTGAGAACCTTATTTTAAATACTTGATTTGGGAGTTATCGAACTTATATAAAAATTTGTTTTGTATAAGTATGATGTTGATTCGAAAACTATGGATTTGAAAAGGTACTCAATTTGAAAAGTGAAATCTTATATAATTGAAGTATATATAAGTGTGATTTGATATACTTTTGATTTTGGAAAGGTATTTGATTTGAAAATAAAATCTTATATATAATGGACTTTATATAAGTATGATATTTGAAAGTGATTTGAAAAGGTACTATATGATACATATTTTCGAAGTAAAGATATGGAAAGTGCCTTCTGCTTGATATCCGCTTTGTGGCCACATTGTGGATTCATTCTATTGATATTTCTCTGATTTTTGGTTTTCCGGATATGATACTCGAGTTTCCATCGAATTCCATGGCGTTACCCATGGTCTTACGAGCGCGACTGCATAGCGTAATTCACCTGGCTGAGATGGCCCAGGGGTACGGATGTTTCCTGGGGGATTCAGGCGTAACCATTGTGTATCATGTGATCTATGTAGGTCGTATTAGTAGCGAAATCCGCAGGGCTGAGAAAGCTTACGGATACGGATGTTTCCTGGGGGATCCAGGCGTAACCTTTGTGTATCTGCGGTCTACTAGTCATCATGGCGTAATTCGCAGGGCTGAGAAAGCTTACGGATACGGATGTTTCCTGGGGGATCCAGGCGTAACCTTTGTGTATCTGCGATCCATGGTTATACAAAGGTTTTGTTTGTTTTTTGTTTGGATTGTACTTTCCATATCTGTTTTTAAAAGTTTTCCAGTATTTTCACTGGGTGTTGAAACAAGTCTACTAAGTACCTGGAGAATTCTAGCTTTGCGCCTGATCAACACACTGCCAGAGTCTGCAGGAACGAGGATAAACTTGTTAAGACATCGAGTTATAAAAGTATTTTGATAAAATATTATATAAAGGATATTTTGATCATTTATTTCCTTTCTAAAAGATTTTAAAGTGTTTTAAATATTGTTTACTTCTTAACTAACAAGTTGAATTTAAAGGACTTTTATGGATATAATAAAATGGATTTAACCCAATTATTAAGTATTAAAGAATTCCAATTGAAATTTATATGGTTTTAAATTAATGGCTCATCCTTGTCTTTCGTCCTATTTTCCCTTCTAGCTATTCCTATTCTCCACCTTGTTAAACTTACCTATAACAACAGTTATCAGGTATAATTTTAATCTTCTTGTCATCTTGTCTTAATCCTATTCCATTCTATCTTTTCTGTGTTTTCCGTACCTCATTCCTTTTCGAGGACAAAAAGATTTGAGTGGGGGAGAGTGTAACAACCCAGTATTTTGGGATTATTTTAATTGTATATTTTAATTATTTTAAATTGAATTTCCTGATTTGAAAAATTTATTTATTTATTTATTTAAATGGATAATTTTTGTTATTTTAAATATAAATTTTGATTTTGATGTGAATTAGAATTCCAAACATGACTAAATAGAATATTTTCCAGAAAAATGAATTTTGGTCGATATGGTCAAACTCTGACTTTTAAATTTAAAATTTGAAAGTTTGAAAATTTGAATTTTATCTTTTATTATGAAAGTAAATAAAATTTTAAGAATAATTCTTTTCGTTTCGTTAAAATCTGATTAATATTGTGAAAGTTATGCCTTTTTAATTATTGAGTGTAATTTGATGTATTTAACAAAATTGTTTATTTTAAATTATATAAACAATATTTTATTTGGTCATGTAATGTTCTAATTTACATTTATATGGGTAAAATAACATGTCATGTATATATTTTGGTTTTAAAAACATTTTTAAAAGTGTAATTGACATTTTCCAGTGTCAGTTGTATTTTGTTTACAATTTCTAATTTCTAGTTTCAATTAATTAAAGAAATTCTTTATTTATTTTCTATTTTCTTAAGACCTTATTTTATTCTCATTTCCACTTTATTTTTTCAGCATTTATTTTTATTTTACTTGACTTTTATTGGTTTAGAAGTATAGTAATAATTTTCCATAGTTAATGGTATTTTATTTGTAATTTCTAAGTCTTGTTTCAAATTTATAAACTATTTCTTTATTTATTTTTCTATTTTTCTTAAAATTATTTATTTATTTCAGTTTATTTTATTTTGCTTCCTTTTTCTAATGCATTTACTGGAATTTTATTTTTTTTATTTGATTTAATAGAAATGGAAATTTGAAGAGACTAAAGCTTTAAACATTTAACTTTTCACTTTCTTGCCTTTTCATATTTTTGGCCGTTCCTTTTCTATTGATTAGCCGTGAATTTTTATTCATTTTTCACGTGAAAAAGCTTCTCAACATCACAAATTTTCGGCCAAACTCAGATCTAAAAGGTTTGGTAATGGCTCTCTCTTCTTTTCTACTTTTTCTTCTTCCTTTTGCCTTGTTTTGGCCATGATTTCTTCACATATTTGCATGCTCTCCACTCTAGTTGCCTCGTCCATCACCTCCACCACCTCCTCCTCTTCACCATCAACCACCTATCACCTCCACCCCCTCTGACCAGATCAGGCCATGGCCTTTAAATGAAGACAAACACCTCAAAAGTTGCACAAAACCTTCCAAAATGCATGCTAGCCTAGCCTAGTTGCTTCACCACCTTCATACATCACCTTGGCCACCCCCTATTGCTCCACCACCACCATGATATGACCACCACACATCGACTTAGCCTCTGTCCAGATCTAAAACATGTATGGCCGAGCCTTGTGGTGCACCAAAACTCCATTTAGTGCCTTGTCCTTTTGTCTTCTTCATGTTGTAGCCTCCACTCTTCATCTTCATGTTGCCTTTCTAGTTTAGGTCCAAACCCAAGCCATTCTAGTCCATGTAGCCATGCTATATTAGGTCCAAACCCGAGCATTTTAAACCCCTAGGTCGAGCACTTGATGGTTGAAAGCATGGCCAAAGCAATTGTGTTCATTTGCTTTTTATTTCAAAGATCATCTCAATATATGTTGTATTATATTTATGTTTATATTTTGTCTTGTTTATGGGTTGTTCACAAGATTAATAGCTTGGTTCTCTTCCCACTTGAGTCTATTATCGTGTCATCATGCTTTCCGGAATTCGTTTGTGTCATTTGATTTGCTAACTCCAGCATAAAAAGGTGAGTAAATCTCACCTGACATTTATACTTATGCAAATGTGAATTGACAACAATTGAATGTGTAGTACTGTTATGTTATGTTATCCCTGGCTATGATTATTAATTATATGATGTTAAACCATTTTATTTACCTATCATCTCATCTGTTACTAATATATGTTGTTAAACTGTTCATTTATATATGTTTGTCACACTGCAAGTTCCCTGTAGATTAGATCACTATGGGTTGAAATGATACATACCCGAACGGACTTTAGAATAGGGAAAAATCGTTATGGGCTAAAATGATAGGCCTGAACGATTTTTATTTATTTTATTTTACTTGGGATTGCGGGTTTGAAATGATAGAACCCGGATTTTTCTTTGTAAACTGCGGATTGAAATGATATATATCCGTATCACTTGACCTAGGTTAGAAAACTATATACAGGCCCGTGGTTATTTTATAAAGTATTTTGAATATTTTAAATATGTTTAAAAGTGTAAATTTATGAAAATTTGATTTAAATTGGATTTTTAATGTTTAAATAAAGAAATTTTGATTCTTCTATAAGTTAAAAATGTAATTAAATGAATGATTAAATTTTAATTATTGAAATATAACTTAAGTCTGGAAATTTGGATTTTTGGGTTTAAAATAAAATTTGAGTTATATAAATAAAAATGGAAATTTAATTATATTGGAAAAAGGAAATAAAAATTTAAGTGTTAAGTTTAATTGTTAAAATGAAGAGAATAGAAATTTTACACTTCAATTTTATTAAGTGAATTCTTGAAAATTGGTTTTATTTATAAGAAAATTTATTATAAAAATCATAAGTTAAAAGTATTTTAAATGAACATTTTGAATGTTAAATTATGGTTTTTATAATGGGATTTATTGTTTGCTGGAAATACACTAAAATCTGGAAATACTTTTAATAGCACTTCAGAAATGCTATCGTTTCTGAAATGAACTAAAACTTAAATAAGAGGCTATTACAGCAGTTCTGTAAATGCTGTAGTTGCTGAAGTAAACTAAAAGGCTAAAAACTTAATAAAGGGCTATTACAGCAGTTCTGTAAATGCGGTAGTTGCCTGCTGTCTTTGCTGAATTTAATGAAAACCTTTATTATGAAACCTGAGCTATTACAGCATTTCTAGAAATGCTGTTTTTGCTGAATTGAACTAATTTTCGACTAAAATTGAGATTTTACAACAGTTTTAAATGATGTCTTTGCTGAATAAAAATGTTTCAAGTATAACTTATAACAGCTTTTCTAAATGTTGTGAAAGGCTGAAATTTTCAATGTTTATGGTTTTTAACTAAGTAAATGAGCTCAGAATGGTTCGAAACTTTGGAAATTTAATACTTGACTTGAAAGAATAATTTCACTTTTAAATGGTTAAATGAATTAATTTAATTGGAATATAAACTATTTAAAGGGTGATTTGATAGAAAAATAAATGAATGATATTTTGGAATTTTAAAAGGTATTTTATTTGATAAATTGGATTTGAATTCAAATAATGATTGAAAGGAAGTTTTGAAAAGATATGATATTTTGGTAAATTGAAATGGTTTGGAAATGATTTAATCTTTATTTTGATAAAGATTTTGATTTGAAATGATATTTAATTTTGAAGTATAAAAAATTGTTCTGAAATATTATAACCACGGGTATACTTCTTTGTATGTCATTTGATTTCCTGATGATGGCTATGATGCACATTTACACTGTTAGTTGCATTGTTTACTTCGATATGGACATTTCTGTGATATTGTTATTACTGTTTAATTGATGGTTTTATGGATCCTTAAAGGATGGGCGATCCCAAGCATCCTCTAAGTTATTATGCATTTATATTACAGTTCACTTGAGTTGGTTTACATTGTATAAGTATGTATGTCCTGACTCGAGTGTTTTGTGTTTTACTTTACGCTCGGGTCAGCCTGAGAATCACAGCTTTGGATTCACCTTCTGGAGCTAGAGATTTGTTGGAGTTTATTTGTCTATCGGTTCATCGACTTCTATTCCAGTTATTTCCTATTCAGTATTGTCTCGGTATTATTGATTTATGTATCCTGACTTCTATTATATTTATTTTGACAATGATATTTTGTATATGTTTTGAGAGTTTGTATATAGTAGCTTCATGAACTACTATGGTATTTTATTTCCGCTGCGAGTTATTCTGATATTCTGTGTCTGTGATTCTGTATTTGATTTTATTTGCTCCAAATTTTATTACAATCTGTTATTTTGAATTATTCAAGTCAGACATGTGTGGATTATTGTCGATTTGAATGGTCCAAAATAGTGGTTCGTTACACAATATATATAAATGTATCAAATACCCAACCTCATGTTGGTGTCATTTATAAATCATAACTCTGGTGTCCTATATCATTTTATTGTGGTCATAATCGCAAATCTACTTAATTGTGATTCTCCATAATCATAAATTACTAATGTTATATTTAATCATCATATAATCAATAACATTAATAAATTTGGTCAACTTCCCAAAACTGAACCGACACTTTGTGATACCCAGTATAACCTATGACTCAAATATACCATAACCAAATCAACACCCAATTATGCCCAACATCACTTATGATCAACATCTGGGTGCATCCTCACGACCTACAATATTGTACATGACTCTCCTTGGTCTAGTCTAGCTTACATGATAATGCTCCTTTATCCATCATCTCATCTAAGTCATGTAGCCACAACACTTATTTCCCATATAGTAGATCATTGGACTAGTGACATAAGTGCAAGGATGCCATATTCAAGGTGCTACCATGAGTAAATCTAACTATGATGAATACTAGCTTTATCTGATATAACACTCATTGATTAATTTATTATATCTAATAAATTTTAAAAATGTATATACAACAGTAATCTGACCTAACTATCGTTAACCCGATGTCACTAAGGGGTTTAACACATTCACATTTCAATTCGACTACACTCCCACTTAATCGTTGTTAACCTAGTGTTACTAAGAGGTTTTAACATGTTATATCATGTTTCACATATACATATACGATGGTAATTCCCATCTCACTGTCGTTAACCCGATGCCACTAAGTGTTTACAAGTTTAAATTACAATAGTATCACTTTATTTATTTAACATTGATGCAACCATTCATATAACAATGTATGAGCAAATAATCAACCAATTATTTAATAACATATTCAAACACTCGATGTAGCATATAACATCTGTTTGTATCACTATAATAAACATAACATTTTAGCTTATTCATGGATAATAAAATATGGTGGAGGCTACTCTTGCCTTTGCAATAGAAAATAATAGAATGCGGTGGAGGCTACGTCTACCTTCACTAAAAATAAAATAATAAAATAATGTGGCGGTATTATTTTGTCATAAACTTCATAACGATCCTAGAGGTATAATCGCTATTTTAATCGAGTAAATATATGACTAGTTATTGCAATTTTAATTGAACAAATATTTGAATCTAATTATGTAGTGAGGTATATATTTTATCATGCGAATTTTATTACATTCCAGGCTTTCCACAAAACTTCCCTTTCTCCATTTTTTTATGGATAAACTTTTGATCTAAGCTTGTGCGGAAAACTAATGCCAAGTATAAGCTCCATCTAAAACATACTGTAAAAATAGGCCTTTTTTAAAATCTGAAAATAACACTTATGCATTTTAAAATGCGCAAGTATTCATTTTTAATTGAAAGCAATAGTAGCATGGTCGGTTTATTGAAGTGCTATAAGTTTGGTATTATTTGTGCATAGATCATGTTTTTGATTCCCACTTTCACCATTTTTCTTTTGTTTTCAAACGTAGTTGGTTTTTTAACTTTAAATTACTTTTTTACTATTTAATTCAAATATTGATAAGTTTTATAAATTTGTTTGTATTAATTATGTGGAAATTTTTAACGATTTTTATGATATTAATTTTTTATTATGTAATAATCATTTTTGAAATATTTATTATTCATGTGAAAATTCATATTTTATAGTTATTCCTGTAATTTAATTCAAAATTATATTATAGTATAAGTACTTCTACCTTATACGCGTATTTTTATTACTAAGCAAGGAAACTACTGTAATAAATATAAAATTCTTGTTCATTGTTTTTTTCCTCAATTTTATGCTTTGATATTAATGTAATATACTTTGATATCATTATTAATTATAAAATTATATTTTTAAACATAAATTTTTTGGATATTATTTTCACTAGGTAATTATTTTACTTAGTTTTTTTAATTATAATATCAATAATAAATGAAATAAAATTTTGTATCCATTACAATATTTTTCTTACTCTCTAAAAGTAGAAAACGTTGACAACATTAACATATATTCATTAGTGGATGAAAAGATATATTTTCAAAAGGTTCTAATTAATTAATACATGTCGGTTTATTCCTAATTTCCAAAATTATTTAATATATTCATCCAGTAATAAATACCTGGAAGTATATGATTACCTTTTTGATATTTCTAAAAACTATTCATTTTATTGTAAACTTTAATTTCAATAAGTATTTTACATGATAATTCAATTTTGAATTTAATTACAAAAGTAATTATGAATACCAAAAAAATAATAAATAGCATTTTATTTATTTACTGAATATTATAATGAATAACTCTAAGTATAATAATTACTTAGTTAAAATAATATTCAAAAAGTTTGATGTTTAAAAATATAGTTAATTAATCAATAATAATAACAAAGTATATTTCATCAATATCAAAGTACAAAATTCAGCAAATAATAATAATAAACAAAAAATTATATTTGTTATAATATTTTTCTTACTTAATAATAGAAACAGGCGTAAAAGTAGAAGTATTTATACTATAATACAATTTTGAATTAAATTACAAGAATAGTTATAAAATATGAGTTTCACATGAATAATAAATGTTTCAAAAATCATTATTACATTAGAAAAACATAATATCGTGAAAATCGTTAAAAATTTCCACATAATTAATATAAATAATTTCATAGATTGAAACCATGACCTAAGCATAAATAATACCTAAATCATAGAACTTCAATAAACCAACCCAACTGCTGTTACGTTTGATTAAAAATTAATACTTGTGCATTTTAAAAAGGGAAATTCTATTTGGGCATTGTATATAGACATAAAATGGGATACAAGAAACCTTGACCATTAAATCTCCCCCTAATTTCCACCTCTAATATAAATAAATAAAAAGATCCAACGGCCTATACTTGTTCTGTCAAATTTTATGCTTAATTTTGTGCCCTAACAGCTGCCGCTCTCTTTCAAAAATGCGCAGTATTATATTTAAATTTGGAAAAAGATCTACTTTTACAATTTAAATGGAGTTTGTGCTTGGTGTTAGTCTTCCTCCACAAGCTTATTTCATTTTTCCTCCTTTTCTTCCTACATTTTCTCTCTCTCCTCCTCTTTTTTCTTTTCTTAACATGCGTAAAATAAACCCAACAATCCCCACCTAATTTCACCACCCTCGGCCACTACAGACTATCATAATCACACCGATAGTCACGCCTCCGCCTACCTATAATGCCACCTTCAATATGTTTTATTTATTTTGTTTTCATATTTTACTTCCTCATTGGCCTTTGGATATAACCTTGCCTCCCCAGGCCATCGGTAACTGAACCAAGACCCTCGTTGCACTCTGCTTCGCTAGGTGATCCTACCGGCACTTTTAATTGCTACCATAATGCGCCTATTCAAAATGTGGGCTCGGTAATGTAGTAACTATTTTTAATCATTTCCAATGACTATTGACTCCAACAACTAGGACAAAACCAGTCGATTTGTTTGTTTCACTTTCCTCTACATTTTCTTTTTTGGTTGCATGCCCAAATTCATCCTAGATTTTTAAGCTATAAGGAATTGCAGTTTTGATATATATATATCTGTGTGTGTGTGTGTGTGTAACCCCCCCCCCTTTATTTAGCACCATTTTGTAGGCCCCTAATATCAGCCACAAGTTTCTATTTAAATATTTGATATTCATCCTAGCCTATATATACATATATGTGTGTGTATGCAATGATCGGCTACACTTCAATTTGGCTACACCTCTAATCTCCCTTGATTTCCACCACACATTCTGAATTAAATAATAATACTTTCTCTCTATCCCATTAACTATATTATTTAATTTAGGATGTGTGGTGGAAATAAGGGGGATTAGAGGTGTCCTAAATTGAGGTGTAGCAGATCCTTGCCCTGTGTGTGTATATATGAAGATATATATATTGATACACGGTAGTGCATTTGCTTAAGCTTTCACGTGTACATAGCAATATATTTGCATTTGATCACTTATAGTATATTAATCAAACAAATGCAAGTTTTACTCACACAATACTCAACTCGCAACACTTCATATTGATTTGCATATAGGTATATATACATACATGGTAACAATTATATGGATACCATTCTATGTTAAATTTTTTATAATTAATATTGTTTGTTATTCCAATAATTAACACAAGTATATTTGATTATAAATGGAATTTAATTCAACTGTTTAGAAGATTTCAGAGTTGATATTATAAAGCTATACTCACTTCTATTTGATTTTCAAGTTGCATCTTATGATAACAAAGAAGGGGATCATCAATAATAAAATACATAAGGTAGAAAAGGAGTTTAGCTCATTGTTTGTCGATCAATATGTTTATAGCTTGCTTCGATATGAATTTAACGGTATCTTATCAACTAAGAAATTCCATCTCGTTAGCAAGTTTTTTTCTTTACTACCAAATTGTCAATTCACAGCAGATATCTGCTTTAACAAAACCCTAATTATTTAAATAGTAAATACAATTTGAGTAAAAGGAAGTCTACTCGCCTTTATAGATTTCCTTAACTTGCTTATTGAATGTATTGGCTTGAATTTCCTAGCTACATTGAAATCCTTGTTGTTGCTACTTAAAGCATCTCCAACGGGACAAATCTATAGAAAAATAGGGAAACCTCAATTTTTTTCTCTTCCCCACGCTACAGGAATGTCAATTTGAGTGTGGGAAAAAAATGGGGATTCCCCTTTTTTTTAGCGTGGATTTGTAAATGGCAATCTGAAAACCATTTATGGTTGTCAGATTGCTGTTTAAAATTGTTTATAGAGTTTTAAAACCCTTTCGTGCTATAAACAGTTTTTAGAAAACCATTTATAATTTTTAAAAAAATTGAAAAAGGAGTATTTCCTCCCACTCGACCGAAGATGTAGGAGGAATCCACGCTTTAATTTCTACACCTTACCCTAAAAACGCCTCCGTAGCTAGAGATTCTCTTACTATCTTTAGTTCTGTATTGATTTTGGGTCACTGGCTTTGAGTTTTGATAAGGAGAAAATTGGCTTAGGTGATGAGAAGCAACTGTGTATACAAGTACAGTGGTGGGAAAAGATGAAGGGTATAGTTTGCTTAAACAAGTATATAGGTCAGTAGGAATATTGAGGAGGTTATATAAATTACTTCTTAAGCTAATGAATTCCTTAAGTAATTTTTTATTTTAATTAATTTCTAAGTTACTTTACCTATTTAAACATAAAACAAATTCCAACTTGAATTTTAAAAATTCAATTTTTTAATTTAAAAATATTCACATTGTTTAAATTACTTTTCCGATGCTGTTTTCTACTAAAAACATAAAATGCAATTAAATTCTCCTCAAATAATTCAACTTTATTTTAACTCAATATTACTCTATTTGGTCTATATAAATTATTTTTCAGTTCATTTTCTCGAATTAAATCACATTTGTACATTTTACCTATTTAATGTTCGAGAAATCACAATTTATCTTTTTAATTTACAAATACCCTTTTATTTTCATATTCAAATTCCAAATTACTTCCAAATTATTTTCATGTACTGAACCATAGTATAGAAAAATTTCCAATCATTACAAAAGTGTTGCGTTAATTCTTTCCATGATTTTACGTTCATATACCTAGATTTTATGATTTCTACGGTTATTTACAAATTTCTCGTTAATTCTTTTTTACTATTTTACATTTAAATCTATATATTTAGATTAAATAATCACTATAAATTCAAACTATTTAAATAAATAGTTAATGTTCATTAATCTATCTAATAGTTCCTAAAAGAATGGCAATTTTAATTTGTATACCATTTTCGTATTAACAAAATAGTAAAACAAAATTTATATTCAAATATAAAAATATAAATCATTTAACAAAATTATATGCATAAATAATAATATAAAAAGTAAAATTTACTATTGATATATCATACGTTACATAATAAAATTTTATTTTATTTTTAGCAATCTTTAAAATATGAATACTATGTTTTTACAATATTCCTACGTGCAATACACAGGTTGCACACTAATATGTAATTTTTACTAGAATTAAGTCATCCAATCCATGATGGCTAGATCAAAATACAAACTCCTATGATTCGAATTTGTAATGATTTTAAACTAAATTCAAATTTGACGAAAAATATTTAGCTTTAACTCTAAATATCGATTAAGCTAATTTGTTTAAATATATGTTTAACGATTTTACATAAGATAACTTCTTTTATCATCCTTCTTTTTTATCCATGTTTTACAAAAAAAGTTGTAATTTCTAGTTTACTTTTGATTGATGAATTAATCAAAATGATTGTATTTTAGAGAAATGATTGTATTTTAGAGTTTAAAACTTGGTTGACATCCGAAGAACTTCGAAAAAGAAAAAACTTACAACGAATTATTGGGTAATTTATAGTGGATCTACAATTGGTTTTATTTTCATTTTATTTAAAAAATATAAAAGAAAGAGTTTGTTTAGGTAATCATGAAGTCCTCAATTCTCATGAGTCTTCATTCTCTCCCTATTTTTAAATAAATTTTTTTAAATATACTTTTCAAAAAAAAGTTTTAAATAGTTTTCAATTTCTTATACTTATAAATATTATTTAAGTTTTTGATATTTTACTAAGTTATTGTTTTTATTAAATTTTTATTTATATCGGTTTATTTTTCAAAACTTGAGAGGGGTGAATAATGTTTTCTAATTTATATGAATCGTTCTGAAATCTTTTGAAATTATACTTAGAATTATGCAATTATTAATCATAGAAACAATCACAGAATCGAAACACAGATAAAAATGAAGGCAGTTAAAGTAAAAGGAAAGAACACACTAGGATTTTATACTGGTTCGGAGTTACCCTACATCCAGTCCACCATAATTCCTTGTATGGATTTCTTTTCGACTAGTAAATGAAAATACAATCTCGATTTCAAGCCCATGAGACACACCCTTCAGAACCCCGATCTCTGAGTAGAGTCGCTTAATTTCTAGGCTACAAGCACACTCACTATATTTACGGGCTACTAAGCACACCCAACTGATTTAATCAAGTTACAATCACACTGTTTCCTGGAGATTTGACCAGGCAACTAGTGCTCGACATCCTGGAGTACTCGGCATCTAAGAGTACTCGGCATCCGGGAGTACTCAGCATCTAAGAGTACTCGGTATCCAGGGTTGTACGACATTAACAAGCGTTCGGCCAGAAGGCGCGTTCGGCCAGAGAGGATCGTTCGGCCAGAGGGATCGTTCGGTCAGAAAGCATCGTTCGGCCAGAATGCACGTTCGGCCAGAGAGGATCGTTCAGCCAAAGGGATCGTTCGGCCAGAAAGCATCGTTCGGCCAGAAGGCATGTTCGGCCAGAGAGGGTCGTTCGGCCAGAGAGTATCGTTCGGCCAAAAGGATCGTTCAACCAGAGGGCACGTTCGGCCAGAAAGCATCGTTCAACCAGAAAGCACGTTCGGCCAGAGAGCATCGACCGGCCAAAAGGATCGTTCGGCCAGGAGCATCGTTCGGCTAGAGGGCACGTTCGGCCAAAGGGATCGTTCGGCCAAAGGGATTGTTCAGCCAGATCGTTCAACTAGAAAGAACGTTCGGCCAGAGAGCATCGTCCGGCCAAAAGGATCGTTCGGCCAGGAGCATGTGGTTCGGCATCATTGTGTTCGGCCTATCTGGTTCGGCATACGGCGACCACTGTATTTGGGCCAGAGTGTTCGGCTGCCGAGCCCACCTGGGAAGTCCAACCCATCTTTGTCTATAAATAGAGGGGCAGGGGCACAGTGAAAAGGACCTTTTTTTTGGGAACACTGGGGAGACTCTGCCATTTTTCAGACTCATCTTCTTTACTTAGCAACTTCATTCAAGTATCTGATCTACGAATTGTATTTGTAATCAATCATTAAGAAGATCAATAAAGTGAAAACTCAAAGTGGACGTAGGCAATTACGCTGAACCACTATAAATCTGGTGTTCTTACTTTCTACGTTTAAATTAGCATTATCTTCCTTGTTTAATTTATCTTCATCATTTATATCTCTACACAATATCTCTACACAATCTTTCTCTACGAGGTTAGTGACCAATTTTGGTGCTAACACACACCTACTTGGATTTTAGGGATACCAAGCACATCACAGAGTATAAGAGTACAATTTGATAGAGTTTACAGACTCAGATCTTCGACCTTGATTACAATTGATCCCATAACTCTTGAATAACACTTTGATCTTGATTAGAGTGAGAGAGATGATAGAAATCAGAGAGCAAATGATAGAGAATCAAACTAATGGTGATTAATCTGATTCTCGTTGAAATTCGGTAGAGTATGATTATATTTTTGTTTAGAAAATGAAAGAGGAAAAGGAGGAGAGAAGAAGAAAGAAAAAATGAGGATGAAATTCGTTGGGAAGACTGGCATTTATAGAGGAATAACGGTCATGTCCATTCATGAAGAGATACGATGAATAGACACTTCTTTTGAAATTTGATTTTTGAAAATCACGGCTAGTATGTCGTGATAGA
The DNA here is from genome assembly GCA_030737815.1 of Allium fistulosum. Classification (NCBI taxonomy): domain Eukaryota; kingdom Viridiplantae; phylum Streptophyta; class Magnoliopsida; order Asparagales; family Amaryllidaceae; genus Allium; species Allium fistulosum. The sequence continues at coordinate 1,154,189,551 of CM060901.1, forward strand.
GTTTGGAGTATGCCCTAGGGGCAATTATGTAATTTGTTACATATATCTAACTCGTTCACTAATCTTGTTCGAAATAAAGGTGTTTCCTTTCTATTATATAGTTGATATAATGTAGTTATATTAATTAATTAATTAAAAGTATACTTAATAGAAAATCCATAAATGATATGTTTTGTGATAGTAGTTACAAAGTGTTGTAACCGTGAGTAATTTATCACAATAAATATAAATATACCATTTTAAATGTTCCTAGTCAAGGTGCATCGAGACTGGATATCGATGTATCCGTTGAGACTAGAGTACGTAACACTGTCCAAATGTTGGGCAGTGTATTACTCATGACTGCTGGGTTCACCTAGGGGTTACCACTAATGGTAATTGGAACTACAAAATGACTCATTCGATAGTTTTCTGTTGGTTAATATAACTAAGGTCAAACAGAAAATATCGATGTGAATAATTTACACAGTTCTTTCGACTTGAGAATACTGTGAATCTTCAATATGAAAGCTCCACTTTGATTATAGTCAAATCATGGCATGGCGTCTATCGAGTGTGTAACGACCCATAATTTAATCACTTAGAACTTGAGTAGTTAATATGTTTTTAAATGATTAAATAATGGATTTTATATCTAGAATACAAATTTGGATAAAACGTCTCGAATGGATTTTTTTTAAACTGATGTAAAATGTTAGTTTAAAGATGGTTCGAGTTATAAGGCGGTTAGGGGTACCAATTTATTTAAGAATAAGTTTGCCTAATAAAACAGAATAGTATAACTACTTGCCTAATAAAACAAGAAATAATTATTAACCATGCCTAATAAAACAGAATAGTATAATTGCTTGCCTAATAAAACAGAACAGTATAATTACTTGCCTAATGAAACAAAATAGCATAATGATTATTATGTTCTGTGATATCCCGGGATTTCGAGGAATTTAAAATGTGATAATCTCTAAATTTAAATTATTTAAATTGATAATATTAATATAAATAACCAAATAATATAATAATAAGATGTTTTAATTATGGTATAGATTGATTTGTAATAAGAATAATTGTTTAAATTATGTTATTTTATAAATTTGATTTTTAATAGATTTATCATTTCTAAAATTAATAAGTATTGTTTAAATATATATATATTGTCTTGAGTTGTTTTTAAATGAAATAATCAATTTCAAACTTAATAATGTGTTTATTTAAAATATAAATGTTGAGTTGATTTTTAAATTGGATTTTAAAAGTAAAATTTGAATTTGAATCTGGATTTGAATTTGAATCTTTAAAAGATAATTATTTTAATATATTTGGGTATAAGAATATACGAACAAGACTTTTATTTAAAATAAGGCTTTTGTTTTATTTTTGTCTTCCTTAAAGAGATTTTGTATATAAATTTAGAAAGTATTTATTTAATAGTAAATAAATACAAAAGATATTTTTACACTTAAAAATGAATGAAATACATTGTATATGATTTTTAGAATATAAATGGGTTTTTATTTTATTTTTCTTTCAAAGGTTTCATTTATGTATAATATAGAAAAGCATTTATAATTAAGAAATGTATTTATTAAGTAAGAAATTAATATAAAAGCTTTTAAAATCTTTTTAAAAATAATATGAAATTAAATAATGACAAGTGTTAAATTTCTAGACATGATAAATACATGTGTTAACTAGATAAATAGGGTAGAAGACAAGTGTCATAGTTTACTTCTATTTTCTTTAATTAAAAAAAAAACAAATCTATATAAATCTATATCCTTCTCTCCTTCCATTTTCTTTGTTCCTTTTCACGTTTTCAAAAAATGAAACCAAAACAAGAGGAAATTCTCTGACCAGTAAATTTATCAAAATGGAAATCTTCTCAAACCAAAAGCTAAATTCATTTCTCAAAACCAGATAATGTTCAAACCTGAGAACATTTACTCCAATCGAAATCAAAGCCCTGTAAACTAGGTCTGTAATAAAAAATCCTCAAACCTGAAATCGTTTCAAAAGAAAATTTCTCAAGTTCAAACCTGAAAACATTTATTCTTCAGACCTGTAACCTTATCGAATCAAGCTGCAAACACTCCTCAAACCAAAACCTGTAATTTAACAAAACCTGAAATCATTTCATCTCAAATCTGTAATCAATGACCCTCAAAAACAAACCTTCAAACAGTTATTCTTTCGAGCCTATAACTATGTCCAAGAATGCATGCAAGTAAATCAAAGCAAATTCCAGAGGCCATGGTTTTCAAGTTTCAAAACAAGCTTTTTCAGTTTTAAAGAATGAAAGCAAGTACAGTTCAAAAGTTTCCAGTTTTTCAAGCCTGATCAAAACTACCTAAACTTCTCTGCTCTTTGAAAGGTGAGTAAACATCTTTCTCAAAAGTTAAAATGAAATTAAATTTGCTTTCGAATGATTTCTGAATGAAGTATATTTGCATGTTTAATTATATGTGTGTACTCTGTATGTATGTGAAAATTTAAGTGTGCATGTCTGATTAAATAGCTAACTGCTCTGTTCATCTTTAAATTGAGTAAACTCCTCTTTTATAAGACCTTAAACTTATATATCTTGATTCCAGTAGTATGATATGAGATGTACTTGAATGTTTGAGTGAAATTGGTTTGCATGTTTAGAAATACGTAGATATAAAGATATGCATGTCTGTACACTTATATATCTCTGTTTTTATATAAATACAGGCTTCAGATTTTTATTTAAAAAATTCATATCTTTGCATCCATTTGATTTTAGCCTAGAATTTGTAAATGAAAAGGGTTTCTAACAATGTACTTTAAATTTTAAAAATAGATTCGAGGATATGTAATAAGTATTAACTCAAAAATTTAAATTTTACAGTAGAAATCAAAGAAATGGGTAAAATTTGAATATCTTAATTTAAAACTTTGATGCTATAATCTAATTAATGTTGGCAAGTGATGAATTTAGAAAAGAAATCATAAATTTTAAGATTGAAATGGTAGAGAAATTTTAAGTTGAACAGAAAAGTCATTTTCGTAAATTTCTGATGATCGGCGAGTCAGGGATCATCGTGGTTGATGTCGGAGATAGATTGAAGGCTGTAGATGGTTGGAAAAATAGTGGATGATTTTATTTTGTGCCGTGGTGGTCGTTCGATGGTAATTTAGGGTTTAGTGATGGTTTTGGGCATGGTTGAAATCACGACTTGTTCCGATGTCGTGGGTGAATTGGAGGTTATCGCGCATGGGGGAATGGAAGCGTGGGTCGGAGATGAAGCTCTGGTCGAAGTCGTGGGGATTCTGGGGGCCAGGGGTGGTCGGACGAGGTGGTTCTTGGATGAGGTGTTGTTCCAGGAAGTGGTCGAGATGGCTTAAATTCGATTTTCGAATTTTCTCGATGATCGGAGTTGTCGTGGTGGTCGAGAGGAAGGTTGGCGACTCGATGGTGATCAGAAACTTGATCGGAGTGGCGGCGTTCGCCTCTGCATGTGCACGAAGGTAAACATGTATCAGTGGGTTTTTAGTTTGGGGAAGATGAAGTTCTCGTGTTCGTACTCGGGGAGGAACTCGCGAAGTTAAGACTTTGTCTCGGGTTTGTTTTAGGGATATACGCGAGTGTTTAAGTGATAATTGTTTTAACAGTTTAAGTTGCAAACAAACAGTTTTTAAAATTTCTCGGGAAGAGACTCGGGAGGAAAAGGTTTTGACTCGGGTTGGTATAGGGTTGGACGCGAATTTTTCAAGTGAGCTGTTAAGTTTCAAACCAGCTTTTAAAATTTAAAAACTAAAGTCTTTTATAAAAAGAAAAGAAGAAAAATGTATTTGTTTGATTCAAATACATATAGATTAAACCCAAAGTAAAAGGTTTAAACCAGTTTTTAAAATTTAAATAAAAGTAAGTATTTAAAAAATTTAAATAATCAAGTTAAACCAATTTTCTTGAAAATCCATTTCTTTGAAATGAATAGTTTGTATAAATTAATTTGTATGATTTGTTTAACTTAAATGTATTAAGTTAAAACCTTAAGTTATTTTCAAACTTAATTTGAAATGTAATAAGGTAATTAATAAGGCAATGTTCTATCTTAAAACTTAATTTAAGTTTGATAATAGATGGAATAAATAAAGAGTGATTTATTAATTAAATTAGTTAATGGTTAAGGATAAGTAAATTAACAATTAAAGTTTTCAACTGATTTATTAACTTGTAATTAAGGATTGTTAATTAATAATTAAAGATAAGTAATTAATGATTATTTATTTTAAAACTTAATTAATGATTTAATTAAGTAAGTTAATTACTAATGATAATGTTTTATCTCAAGATTAATTAAGATTTTTAATGAGTTGAAATTAATTAAGTTAATTAAGAAATTTAAGTTTAATTAGCTAATTTAATTAATTATTAATAAGGATTAATTAAATGATTAAAGGTAAATTAAAATGGTAATTAAGAAGTACTTAATAAAGTTTTATTAAGTAATAATTAGGTTTTCTTAATTAATAATTAAAAGATTATTAATCTATAATTAAAATTTATTAAGGATTAATTAACTGTTATTAAGGGTTAATTAATTATCATTAAGGATTGATTAATTGGTAATTATGGATTAATTAAATTGGTAATTAAGGTTGTTAATTAATAATTAAGTTTTATTAATTAATAATTAAGAGGTAATTAATTAGTTAATTAAGGTTAATTAATTAATTATAAAAAGTAATTAGGGATTGATTACTTTGTATTAAAAGATATTGATTAATAATTAAGGTTTATTAATTAATAGTTAAAGAATAATTAAAGTAATTAATTAAGGATTAATTAATTTGTTTAAAGAGTAATTAAGAAATGAATTACTCAGTTATTATTTATGAAATGAATGTGATAAATTTAAGTTAATTAATTTGTTAATTTATTTAAAGATAGTCACATGGTAATTAATTAAAGAAAAATGTAATTAATTATAGTTAATTAATTAATTAAAGTAATTAATTAAGGATCATTAATTATTGTAATTAATGAGAGTAATTAAAGGTTAATTACTATAAATGATTAAGAAACTTACTTTATGTAATTGATGAGAAATTAATCAAGAGTGATTAATATTTAAAGGAATGATTAATTAATTAAATGGATTGTAATTAATTAATGATTGATTAAGCAAGATTAGGAATTAATTCTTAAGTAATTAATTTAATTTAAGTTGATTAAATTAATTATAGTATGGGTTAATAATGGTTGTTTATGGATGATTATTTGAGTAGAATGTCTGATTTGGTTGATATCTATTGGGTGATATGCTATGATATTCTGTGTTGTGATATTGGATATATCTTTGATAAATGTGTGATATTTATCTATGTTAATGCTATGTGAATTGAAGTATTAAATTGAATTGAATTGTTTTAACTTTAAAACAACTTGGCCTTAAAAGATACGTTTGGATTTCGATGAGACCGGGATCGGGAATCAAATTTGATTATCCGAAAACCACATCGATTCCAATTAAACGTTAGGTGGGTAATCCAAGTGGAGCAAGTGAAGACTCGAGGTGTAAGAACTATTCTTTATCAGTATAACTCTGTGGGTGATTCCGTAATGAGTTTGACGGAGATAGTACTTATAGGTTCGAGATGAAGATTTGAAGTGCAAGGGTTATTGTCGTTAACTCTGAGGGTGATTCCAAAATGAGTGTAACGAGATAATGCCTTCGGTTTCGTTCGAACCCGGAACGAACTTGTATGGATTGAATGCTTTTAGAACATCGTCAGGTGGACGATGAGCATTCTAAGATAGATGTGTTCTATTAAAGGTAATCGTAGCCTCAAGCCTCATCAACCGGGAATGGCTAAAACAGGGGAGGTGCAGCAAGGCTTCGTGGGTAGCGCCCACTGAGAGCAAGATAGATCCCTGTCTAGAAGTCCCTCTTTTATATTCGGCTGTGTGGCAGTTGGTTCGAAACAACTGCGGGGTTGTCTTGTTCGGAATTATCCAGTAAGGGATGATTCCGGCTTTGTGTTGCAGGGGATTGGGAGTGATCCTCGGTACGGTGATCTAGGCCACGTACTGTGACGGGCGGTACCCCGGTAGCCCTGCCATTGTATGGAAATCCAACTTCCAATAAGTGATAACGGACTTGATTGTATAACCCACTTTGTGGCTAGTATGCTGGAATTTAATAATGTAACAATTTCAGCTATTTCTTATTTACTTGAAAATCCTAGACCTATTATAATATCACCGGATTTCCTATCAAATGTTTTGGTTAGCGTAAGGTAAAAACTTACCCATGTTTATGTGTGGGAAGTCTTACGTGATACCTTTGTTTTCAAAAGGTTTTGAAGCTAAACAAATTTAATCCGTTTACTCACACCAGACCCATGTCTGACCCAAGTGTTTATTTTCTGTTTTATAAACTCTTGGGTACTCAAATTTTTACGAGTAGCCAAGGGATTCAGGTTTTCTTTGACGAATTCTGAAGGAGCAATGGAGCAGGAGGCTTCAGCGTTTGTAGATATATAAGTGGTTCCGCTGTGTTGATCTCTGAGTCATTTGTTTGAGTTGTACTTGAGTTGTAATAACTAGACAGGTGTTTATAACTGTCTAGTATGTGTTGTATAAGCTGTGTAACTCTGATAGTTGTTGTATATGATACTATGTAATATCTTATGTGATATAATATAATTTATTCGTTCCGCTGTTGAGATTCTGATGTTGTTTCTTCTTTCTTCTCTATCTTTTCTCTTTTCTATCCCTTTCTTTCTTATTGACGATGCGACTTTCTGGTCGATGAAAGTCGGGTCGTTACATGTTCCATGTGGATGGTTGCCATTGGACCAAAATCTGGTCGAATCAGGTTCTACCATGTGGATGGTTGCCATTGGACCAAAAATATGGTCGAATCATGTTATGCCATAGTTGATAAGGAGGATTCCTATTGGACCAAAATGTGGTCGAACCAAATTATTCCATCAAGATGTTTTCTATTGGACCAAAATGTGGTCGAATCAAATTAAGCCATCAAGATGTTTTCTATTGGACCAAAATGTGGTCGAATCAAATTAAGCCATCAAGATGTTTTCTATTGGACCAAAATGTGGTCGAATCAAATTAGGCCATAAGGCTGGTTTCTATTGGACCAAAATTTGGTCAAATCTGGTTAGGTTATAGGAAATGACTAAAGTACCATTCTCTTCACCTATAAATAGCCAAGTCCATATCTAATTTTAATTCATTCACAAACTAAAGAAAAGAACTAAAATTCATTATAAATGGTGAAGTATTCCAAGTCTCCATCAAAGCAAATAGGATGTGAGTATATTCCTTTTTTTCATAGTTTAGTGGGTATAACTTATTCTATGAGTATATTCCTTGTTTTCATAGTTTAGTGGGTATAACTTATTATGTGAGTATATTCCTTGTTTTCATAGTTTAGTGGGTATAACTTATTCTGTGAGTATAATTTAATTATTTTAGAATTAGTGTAATCTTAATCTCTTTCCTTTAACTCATTCACATTTTAACAAATGTTGTGTTAACTATTGATTGTAAATTAAATAATAATGAGTCTGTTATTATTCTTGTTTGGTTGTTTGATTTGTGCTCGGCCAGTTTATGAGCAATAACTTTGATGTTTAGTTAAAGGGAACTTACACCACCTTTTAACTTAGGATTGACATTAAGTGACTTTTTGGTTAAAAGGAAATAACACCCCTTTTAGCTATCTCATTTGATTAAGAGGGAGCTTCACCCCTCTTGGTCGTATTCTCCTTTAAAAATGATGGGTTTAAGTTATGATTTGAATTCAAGTTTTAAATCATGATTTAAAGTAATTTAAAGGAGCTTTGAAATTTATATAATAATTTAAATAGGTTATTTATGGAAAGTAAGTAGTCCTATACTTGGCACTAAAAGTCGATGAGTAGATTGATCCTCTATTTGTGAGATCTGGAACCGAAGTGTCTAGGCAAGGCTAGGAGCAACCAGTTCCCTGACTAACCTGCCTTTGTTTTTGGGCGAGGGGTAGAGTTAGTCGAGAATATCATAAACGTGACAAGTGTTGGAGATTTGATTTCTATAAATGATCTTTATAATTATAATGGAAAACATTTGCATTTCTTATAGACAATTGTTTTTGACCCATCTAAGTATGCTTTTGAAATATGAAATCCTTCCAAATGTTTTGTGAATATACTTATGTCGATGAGATAAGTATATGGATATTTTCCAAGAATTGAAAAGGTATAAGATTTAATTTCCATATACGATCGTTTTATTATCCCCGATAGTTGATATCTTGACTATCAATTTCGATACCCTTCTTCTTTTTGTTTTTGTTTCACCAATCTAAGACGATTTGTTGCTCATTTAGAGCATTGATATCCTTTATCGAAAATGACTAAATAAAGAGCGAGTGAGGGCCAAGCTATGTGGGGTTGCTCCCATTAGGGTATTTTAACATCTACTCTAGATTGGTTTTGGTTGTATGCGCACGGAGATGTGAAATACTCGGACACTCGGTAAGGTTGGCGGGGTCCGGCTTAGAGTTTTCCGAGAGCCATCGTAGTTCTCAAGTATATTTTCTAGAGGCATACTTTCGATAATGGGGGCGCACCCTCCTAGTCATTGTTGGAAAAAAAATTCTTTTCCTTATTTTTGATTCAAATCTTTGGATTGATTCTTTCTTAATTGCATCGGGAAGCGTCTTGTGCTCTTCGCGGTGTTTAATTATCTGTGTCCATTCTTTTATGCTTGGATGTTGTCCTTGTGAGGGGAAACCCGTTCTGCATTTTAGTGACGTGGTCTCACAGGTTATTTTGTGTGTTCTATTTTTTTTATTTGGAGTTTACTCATACCGGACTTATTGTCTGACCCGAATTTTTGTTTTCCCTAAACTCTCGGGTACTTATTTATATTTGAGTAGCCCGAAAATGACAGGTTTCTTTGGGCTCTTTTGAAGATGGAGGACGAGCATGAGGCTCCTTATCTATCTAGTTATTTATTTCCGCTGTTATGAGATGTTAGCTCTATGTATGTATATTTAAAGGCAGGTTGTTATAACTACCTAGACTGATAGTAGTACTTTTGTTGTAACTCTGATAACTCCATGTTGGGAGTAACCTTATGTACTGTCTTATTTTATGTTATATATTTAACCGTTCTGTTGTGAAGATTATTGTTCTGTTCTTATATTTTACCCCATGACAACTCGTCTTTTAGATACTTGGGCAACGGCACATGAATACCATGGATGTATTAAGTGTCGTTCTTAGGGGTCAGAAAGGTGGGTCGTCACAGTTGGTATCAAAGCTTTGGTTGAGTAAACACCTTATCCTGGTTGTGGTACAACTCATTAGAGATAGGGTAAGTGATGCCCTAGAATGAGTTAATCTTCAGAGAGCGTATTTGTAATTTTTATAATAATAATATTTATCCTCTAAAGTTTAGTTTTAGATCCTTTGGTGTTATTTCCTTAAACCATTTTAATCCTATTTTTGTATTCTAAAGATACCTGTTATTTGTTTAGATAATAGAAAATGAATACAAGAAGAGGAGGAAGGAGAGGATCTAGAACTAGCATGGCTACCAATGGCAGGGTACCTAGAAATACTACTATGTCAGCTGTAGATCCAGTAGAGGAAATGTTAGTGCAAGTTCAGACCCTTATGAACTTTGCAGCTTTGTGTAAGAATTTTACCACTTTGGGTGGGAAACCATTCTATGGGACTGAAGATATTCTTGGAGTGCAGATGTGGCTTCGAACTTGTGAAAGAATATTTGGAGTCGGTTGGAGGATGCAGAGAAATGGCTGTTGGCATCGCGACAACTTCAAAAGTCAGCGATGAATGGGTGGGATTCAGAAACAGCTAGTACTCCGGAGGGGGAGTTTTCTTGGGCCCAGTTCAAGGAAGTTTTTGAAGCACAGTTTATTCCAGAAGCCGGAAAAACTCAGTTGTTTAGAAGTTTCATTGACTTAAAGCAGGGTGATATGACTGTGTCATAGTATGAGCATAAGTTCAATGCTTTGTCCCGTTTTGGACTTTGATTGATAGACACACCACTTAAGAAAAATGAAATGTTTGTGAATGGAATGCGACCAGAGTTCCATCGTGAAATGACCAATCATCTTATGGGTACGTTCACCAACATTATTAGCATGGCTTTGAGGTTTGAGGCTCTTGATATTAAGGAAGGAGTCCAGAAGGGTGTAGTACCAGCAGTAAGTGCCAAGCCTTTATCAGTTATACCAGTTGAAGGAAAGCCAAACTTCAAGCGTAAGTTTAAGGGAAAGAAACAGGGTGCAGGGAAGAAACCCAAAGATGGCGCTCCAGCACAGAAGAAGGAGACCAACTTGGACAACATTCTTTGTTTCAAGTGCAATAAGATGGGCCACTTTGCAAATCATTGCCCAATTGCCACATGTTTTAATTGCGGCCAGCCAGGACATATGAAGAATGAGTGCCCTTATCCTAAAAAGGGATCTCAAGGACAGACTTTTACCATTGAAGAGATACCATCCACTTCTTTAGATCAAAAAGGGAAGCAAGTGTTGCAAGGTACATTATCCATCTATGATATTCCTGTAAGAGTGCTATTTGATACAGGAGCTTCCCATAGTTTTATTTCTTATGATCTAATGGACAAACTAAACCTTAAATATGTTATCATAAGTAATCCTCTTTGTGTGTCAAACCCAATTGGAGGTCCGACAAATCTTGACACTGAGTGTCTAAATGTACCTATTTCTTATCGAAATCATCTCTTTCCTTTTGACTTATTTGTCCTTGGGTTTATGGGTTTTGGAGTGTTGCTGGGAATGGATTGGTTATCTAAGTTTAAAGCTATCTTGGATTATGGTAAAAGGCTCGTTAGAGTTAGTGATGCAGGAGATGTTGGTGTTGATATTAGTTGTGAAGAGCCTAAGAAGTTAATGAGAAGTTTTCTCTATTCACTCGAAGTGGCTAAAGCGGAGCTAGGAGATGTGCCGATTGTTCGAGATTTCACAGATATTTTTGATGAGGTGCAAGGTTTACCTCCTCACCGTGAAGTCGAGTTCCATATTGATTTGGTTCCGGGAACTAGACCTATTGTACAACCCTTATGAAGGATGGCTCCAAAAGAGAAGAGGGAGTTAGATATGCCGACTTATGATTTGTTGCAGAAGGGCTTGATCCGACGTAGTACCTCGAGTTGGGGATCGCCAGTCGTCTTTGTTACAAAGGCAGACGGTTCTCTAAGGTTATGTGTAGACTATCGGGAGTTGAACAAAAGGACTATCAAGAATAAATATCCTTTGCCAAGGATCGACGATATGTTTGACCAACTCCACGGTGCTCGGATATTTTCTCAATTAGATCTTGCCATCGGTTTCCACCAATTAAGAGTAGCAGAGGAGAGTGTTCCCTTAACAGCTTTTCGAACTCCTGAAAATTTCTATGAGTGTTTAGTTATGCCATTTGGATTGACTAACGCACCCACTTATTTTGTGGACTTAATGAATCGAGTATTTCGAGACATTCTTAATAAATTTGTTCTCGTCTTTATTGGTGACATTCTTATCTATTCCAAGACAGAGGAGGAACACAAATATCATCTCCATGTCGTACTCGATACCTTAAGAAGCCATGTGTTGAAGGCTAAGTTTTCCAAGTGCCATTTCTGGAAATCCGAAGTTAGGCTTCTAGGGCATGTTATTTCGGGAGAAGGCATATCAGTGGACCCGGCTAAAGTTGTGGCGGTTCAAGACTGGAAGAAGCCCGAAAGTGCGATGGAAGTTAGAAGTTTCTTGGGATTGGCTGGTTTTTACCGTAGGTTTATCAAGGACTTCTCGAAGATTGCTTCTCATCTGACGAAGTTAACAAAGAAAGATGTTAAGTTCGTTTGGACTTCTAAGTGTGATCAAGCATTCAATGAATTCAAAGAGAAGTTTACTAGGGCTCCCATATTAACCATTCCAAATGGGAGCAAAGGTTTAACCGTGTATATAGATGCTTGTGGAACCAGATTGGGAGGAGTTCTGATGCAGCATGGGAAAGTTATTGCCTATGCGAGTCGACAGCTAAAGCCGCATGAGAAAAATTATGCTACACACGATTTGGAGCTTTTAGCTGTTGTCTTCGCACTAAAGATGTGGAGGCATTATCTTTTGGGTGAAAGGTTTGAGTTATACACGGACCACAAATCCTTAAAATACCTTTTTACCCAGAAAGATTTGAATTTGAGGCATCAGAGATGGCTGGAGTTTCTCGCCTCTTATGACCTAGAGGTTCTTTATTCCCCTGGAAAAGCAAATGTTGTTGCTGATGCATTGAGTAGGAATGTAGCAATGGTTGCAAATTTAGAAGTTAACCAGTATTGTTAGAGATAATTGCATCCAGTCAAGAGGCAGATCCTATTTTAGCTCGACTTAAAAAGGATGTTAAAGAAGGTGTTGTTTCTAGCTTTGAGATTGATCTCCGGGGCATATTGAAAATGAATGGGTGTATTTGTGTTCCAGACTTTGAGGGACTTAGGCAAGAAGTGTTAGTCGAATGCCACCATTCAAAATTATCTTTTCATCCAAGAGTGACCAAGATGTTCAAAGATATGAAGAGGGTATTCTGGTGGAAGGGGATGAAGCAAGATATTTCAATCTTTGTGAGTTATTGTGCAAACTGCCAGCAGATTAAGAGTGACTAGCAGAAGATAGCTAGATTGCTTCAGCCACTTAAGATCCCAAAGTGGAAGTAGGAGCAGATCTCTATGGACTTTATTGATGGGATTCCTAGGTCAAGAAGAGGTAACGATGGCATTTGGGTTATAATCGATCGACTAACCAAGAGTGCCTATTTCATTCTTGTTAAGCTGACTAGGACTGCTGCGAGTCTGGCGAGTTTGTATGTGAAGGAGATTGTGAGACTCTATGGGATTCCTCGTAGTATTGTAAGTGACCGAGACCCAATATTCACTAGTAGGTTCTGGAAGGGACTGCAGACTGCTTTAGGGACTGAGCTAAGTCTAAGTACAGCATACCATCCCTAAACAGATGGGCAGACGGAGAGAGTGAACCGGATATTGGAAGATTTATTGCGAGCATGCATTCTAGACTTCGAGGGTTCTTGGGAAGATCGTTTACCCTTAGTCGAATTCACTTATAACAACAGCTATCAAGCAAGCATTGGTATGGCCCCTTTCGAAGCTCTTTATGGTCATCCATGTCATTCTCCTTCGTGTTGGGTTGAATCTGGAGATAGACTTGTTCTTGGACCCGACATAACCTTAGAAGCCAATGAGAAGGTAGCTAATATTAGAAGAAAGATGAAGGAAGCACAAGATCGACAAAAGTGTTATGCAGATCAAAGGCGTAAGGATCTAGAGTTCTTAGTCGGGGACTTGGTATTTGTAAAAGTCTCTCCTCTGAGAAGTGTCGTGAGGTTTGGGAAGATAGGGAAGTTAGCCCCTCGATATATTGGCCCTTTTCCCATACTGGACCGGATTGGTAAACTTGCACATAAAGTGGAGTTACCAGATCGACTATCAGATGTGCACAACGTATTTCACATATCTCATTTACGTAAGTATGTACATGACCCTTCGATGATAGTAGAACCAGGACAGCAAGTTGATTTGGAGGTTCAGCCTAACCTAACCATTCTTAGGCAGCCTATTCGTATTGTCGCTCGAGATATAAAGCGATTAAGGAAGAAGGTTGTGAATCTTGTTAAGGTTCATTGGAGTGGAGATGTTAGAGATTGTACTTGGGAAACTGAGGACTATATTAGGGATTCTTATCCCGAGTTGATGTAGTTGTTGTTTGTATTTTGTTGTTTCTTTTTAGTGTGCTCACCAGTTGTGTTGAGGTCACTTTCCTTGTATCTTTGTGTGGTATATATGATATCATTTGGGTTTCTTTGATATCTAGAGTTTATCTGATTAATTTCGACGACGAAATTTCCTTTAAGGAGGGGAGGATGTAATGATCCATAATTTAATCACTTAGAACTTGAATAGTTAATATGTTTTTAAATAATTAAATAATGGATTTTATATCTAAAATACAAATTTGGATAAAACGTCTCGAATGGATTTTTTTTAAACTGATGTAAAATGTTAGTTTAAAGATGGTTCGAGTTATAAGGCGGTTAGGGGTACTAATTTATTTAAGACTAAGTTTGCCTAATAAAACAGAATAGTATAATTACTTGCCTAATAAAACAAGAAAGAATTATTAACCCTACCTAATAAAACAAAATAGTATAATTACTCGCCTAATAAAACAAGAGAGAATTATTAACCTTGCCTAATAAAACAGAATAGTATAATTACTTGCCTAATAAAACAGAACAGTATAATTACTTGCCTAATGAAACAAAACAACATAATGATTATTATGTTCCATGTGGATGGTTGCCATTGGACCAAAATCAGGTCGAATCAGGTTCTGCCATATGGATGGTTACCATTGGACCAAAATCTGGTCGAATTATGTTATGCCATAGTTGATAAGGAGGATTCCTATTGGACCAAAATGTGGTCGAACCAAATTAAGCCATCAAGATTTTTTCTATTGGACCAAAATCTGGTCGAATCAAATTAAGCCATCAAGATGTTTTCTATTGGACCAAAATGTGGTCGAATCAAATTAGGCCATAAGACTAGTTTCTATTGGACCAAAATCTGGTCGAATCTGGTTATGTTATAGGAAATGACTAAAGTACTCTTCTCTTCACCTATAAATAGCCAAGTCCGTATCTCATTTTAATTCATTCGCAAACTAAAGAAAAGAACTAAAATTCATTATAAAAGGTGAAGTATTCCAAGTCTCCATCAAAGCAAATAGGATGTGAGTATATTCCTTATTTTCATAGTTTGGTGGGTATAACTTATTCTGTGAGTATATTCCTTATGTTTCATAGTTTAGTGGGTATAACTTATTCTGTGAGTATATTCCTTGTTTTCATAGTTTAGTGGGTATAACTTATTCTATGAGTACATTCCTTGTTTTCATAATTTAGTGGGTATAACTTATTCTGTGAGTATATTCCTTGTTTTCATAGTTTAGTGGGTATAATTATTCTGTGGGTATAATTTAATTATTTTACAATTGGTGTAATCTTAATCTCTTTCCTTTGACTCATTCAAATTTTAACAAATGTTGTGTTAACTATTGATTGTAAATTTTTAATAATAATGAGTCTGTTATTATTCTGGTTTGGTTGTTTGATTTGTGCTCGGCCAGTTTATAAGCAAAACTTTGATGTTTAGTTAAAGGGAACTTACACCACCTTTTAACTTAGGATTGACATTTAGTGACTTTTTGGTTAAAAGGAAATAACACCTCTTTTAGCTATCTCATTTTATTAAGAGGGAGCTTCACCCCTCTTGGTCGTATTCTCCTTTAAAGATGATGGGTTTAAGTTATGATTTGAATGCAAGTTTTAAATCTTGATTTAAAGTATTTAAAGGAGCTTTGAAATTTATATAATGATTTAAATAGGTTATTTATGGAAAGTAAGTAGTCTTATACTTGGCACCAAAAGTCGATGAGTAGATTGATCCTCTATCTGTGAGATCTGGAACCCGAAGTGTCTAGGCAAGGCTAGGAGCAACCAGTGCCCTGACTTACCTGCATTTTTTTTGGGCGAGGGGTAGAGTAAGTCGAGAATATCGGAAACGTGACAAGTGTAGGAGATTTTATTTCTATAAATGATCTTTATAATTATAATGGAAAACGTTCGCATTTCTTATAGACAATTGTTTTTGACCCATCTAAGTATGCTTTTGAAATATGAAATCCTTCTAAATGTTTTGTGAATATACTTATATCGACGAGATAAGTATATGGATATTTTCCAAGAATTGAAAAAGTATAAGATTTAATTTCCATATACGATCATTTTATTATCCCCGATAGTTGATATCTTGACCATCAATTTCGATACCCTTCTTCCTTTTGTTTTTGTTTCGCCAATCTAAGACGATTTGTTGCTCATTTAGAGCATTGATATCCTTTATCGAAAATGACTAAATAAAGAGCGAGTGGGGGCCAAGCTATGTGGGGTTGCTCCCATTAGGGTATTTTCACATCTACTCTAGATTGGTTTTGGTTGTATGCGCACGGAGATGTGAAATACTCGAATACTCGGTAAGGTTGGCAGGGTCCGGTTTGGAGGTTTCCGAGAGCCATCGTAGTTCTCAAGTATATTTTCTAGAGGTATACTTTCGATAAGGGGGGCGCACCCTCCTAGTCATTGTTGGAAAAAAAATTCTTTTCCTTATTTTTGATTCAAATCTTTGGATTGATTCTTTCTTAATTGCATCGGGAAGCGCCTTGTGCTCTTCGCGGTGTTTAATTATCTGTGTCCATTCTTTTATGCTTGGATGTTGTTCTTGTGAGGGGAAACCCGTTCTGCATTTTTACGACGTGGTCTCACAGGTTATTTTGTGTGTTCTATTTTTTTTATTTGGAGTTTACTCATACCGGACTTATCGTCTGACCCGAATTGTTTTTTTTTCCTAAACTCTCGGGTACTCATTTATATTTGAGTAGCCCGAAAATGACAGGTTTCTTCGGGCTCTTTTGAAGATGGTGGACGAGCAGGAGGCTCCTTATCTATCTAGTTATTTATTTCCGCTGTTATGAGATGTTATCTCTATGTATGTATATTTAGAGACAGGTTGTTATAACTACCTAGACTGATAGTAGTACTTTTGTTGTAACTCTGATAACTCCATGTTGGGAGTAACCTTATGTACTGTCTTATTTTATGTTATATATTTAACCGTTCCGTTGTGAAGATTATTGTTCTGTTCTTATATTTTACCCTATAACAACTCGTCTTTCAGATACTTGGGCAACGGCACATGAATACCATGGATGTATTAAGTGTCGTTCTCAGGGGTCAGAAAGGTGGGTCGTCACAGAGTGACTATAGTTGGGTTGAGTGGAAGTATTGGAAGTGAAGCACTATTCAAGAGAGGATTCGTCTCCTCAGTTATATGGGGTTAGTTTCACGGTCAATTCAAATCAAACCAAAGTCAAAATCTCTAGCCAGAGTAGTTCGGTTAATAATAATTGTTATTATTGAACCAAGGACTTTGTGTTTGGACTATAGAGTTGAATGTGGATGATGTTGGAATTTTTGGCCAATACCAAATTCAATAAGTCCAAAGTGATATGGTTTTGGCGAAGATAATTGGTGTAAATGATTGTTACAACTGGGTAATGCTTATTAAATTAAAATAAGATTTTTTTGAAAATGAGTAAGCGATAAATTTGGTCATAATGTCACACTACCTGCTAAACGAAGTGTGAGTGTTAACATTTGAATAGTTCGACGTTAATCGCCGACCAAATTTACACCCAAGAGTCACACAACCGAATCGATGAATTCTCTTAAGACCGAATGATTTAATTAGTTTATAATTGTTATAAATCGATTAAATTAATTAATATTCATGAAGTATTAATTATAAAAGTTGGATATGATTTGAGAAATAAATTTGTTGCATGTATTTATAATAAGTTATAAACATGTTGATCGATATGGGATATCGACAACAAATTTAGTTGAATATAATTATGTATATTAAATTTGGTTAAATGGGTTCACAACCCATGAATTTTAGAGGTGAAAGTCGTTGGTTTTGATAGGGTTAGGGGGCAACTATTATGCATGAGATTATGGTGTTGAGATGTGTGGTTGAGATCATTTTTTTCTCTCTTATCCAACCCGTATAAAAGCTAATCTCAAAACCCTAGTCAAAGACTAATTGATTTTTTGAGCCGCCATTTTCTTCTTCTTCTTCCTTATTTTAATGGGAGCAACTCTCCTCTAAAATCATCCCAAAAAATCTCAAATTCAATACAAATTAAAATACTAATTTGTAGTAGAAGGTCTCCAATCCTAGATTAGCAACCCGATGGATTAGGAATTGTTCTTAGAAGAGAATACATTGTTTAACATGGACTCAAAGGCTTCATTAGGAGGTGAACTTTTATTTTTTATTATTTTTTTGATTTCAAGTTTATCATATGAATGTTGATTTACATCCAAATCACTTGTTTGTATTCAGATCTGTTTATTATTTAGATTATGTGAGATTTTTGTGGGTACACGTGTTTGCTACAATTGGATTGGTTATGTACTTTTTGTAGTATTTTGTTTATTGACTTATTGTTGACTTTTTTTCTTAAAAAACAAAAAAAATATTTATATTAATATATATATATATATTAAATGTATACATATTTGCAAATTGTCTATATGCATAATTGTATATATGTTTATATCTTGTATATATTTAATCTTAAAATATTCTTATGACGTCTTATACCTATTATGAATCATAAAATATAAATTTGTTTTATTAAATATGTGTGTATATATATCATTTAATAATTTTATGAATTGTTTATTATGTATAAAATAATTAATGGTTCAAAATTTCAATTTTATATTTTTTTTATTTGCTTCACCATGTAAGATTCTTACTGTAAAATTTTACGATTTCTTGAAATTAATTTAATATTTTTTAAAATTAATTAACTTTTGGCCTACAATCAATTATTTAATTAAAATTATAAATTCAATTGAGAAAATTCTGGAAATTTTTCATAAGCTCTAGATGTCTCACCGGTACCATGAAAAAAAATTCCAGATTTTTAAAACTAAATTTAATATTTTATATAATTAATTTATTTTGGAACTGCAGTTGATTCTTTAATTAAAAATATAATTTTAATTAGTAAAATTCTAGAAAATTGTTCTAAGTCTCATATACCTTTATAAAAAAAATTAGAATTTTTCAACTTGATTTCATATTTTTAAGAATTAATTTGATTAAGGGCTATTATCAACTATTTAATAATAAATATTATTTTTATTAAAAAACTTCCATAAATTAATCTTAAGCCCAAAATATGTTTTTAGATTTTCTAAAATTATAAAACTTGTATTTTTATCATGTGATTATTTTACATTAATTTATTATGGTAGAAACTGTTTTATTCAATAATTTATATATATATATATATACACACACACACACACATACATACATACATACATACATACATACATACATGAATATCTTGTTTTGACATATTATACAAACACATATTTGAACAAATTAAAGTATACACAAAATGAGCTAATGTGTGTGTTGCAATGTAAATCTCAACATCTATATACGGACACATTATTCCTTTGACGGATTATGATGTTACACATGCGCGCGCACACACACACACACACATATATATATATATATGCATGTATATATATATGGTTTAGATATATATATACTTATATAAATAAATAAAACAAAATTAAATAAATCTCAAACTACAATTTATCTAGTTAGAATACATATGGACATAGTAATAAATCTTGCCATAAACAAATTATTAATTAATGACATTTAATATATCAATCAATTCAAATTAAAGACAGAGAAACAAAATTTCTCTCTCCATTTAATGTAATTAATACATTCAATTAATTCTTGTTTTAGGGAAAGAAATGAAAGGTTTGATTCCCTATACATTAACTAAATGTTAGGTGTATTTGATACACCGTACATTTGAAATTAAAAACTTCCCTTTAACTAATTTAAATAAAATAAATGATTTTATTTAAAATAAATTTAGAAATGTTCTAAATAAATTAGGCTTCATAGGCCCAACTAAGATCCAATAGGGTAAAAAAAATTGAAATTCACTTATTTCTTCCGTTGCGGGCTGGCCCAGTTCCTTCAATGGTATTAGAGCCCAATAGCCTATGCGGTCTAAAGTAGTCATATTAGGGCTAACTAATTAAGCTTGCCCACTTAGTACGGTGTCTAGAAAGGTAATGTCTAGGATTGGAATTGGGTAATCAAGTACTCTGTCCTACGTGCTTACCAGCCTGGCCTGAAAGGTGATGTGAGCCTAAAGGTTGCCCTTAATAGAAAAGGCCCAACTTGAATTAGACCTTGGGCTAATTATTAAAATGTTTTGAAAATTAAAGTTAAAGATTTTAAATTTAACTGTTAAATTTAAAATAAAATATGTTTATTATAAAAGTTATAATATAACATAATTTTTCAAAATGTTTGAAAACAATTCATATTAATTTCAAAATTTTAAATTTATTAATAAGATTAATAACAGTAAGTTAATTAATTAATGAACATGTGCGTGTATTATATATTAAGATATATGTTATGTTGTTTTTAAATTGTTTAAGATAACATAAGTATACATGTATGTATGTGAACTGAATTTTGAAATTAATATAATTTAATCAAAATAGTTTAATTAAATAAATTAATTAAAGGTTAATTGATTAACACACATATATAAGATATATGTGTTATACTATAAAGTTTATAGCATACACTATAAAGTTTATGGTAGATATGTCCAATATAAAAGTTATATTGGAATATAGATATAAAATTAATTAAAGAGTTAATTAATTAAAATTAATTAAAGAGTTAATTAATTAAAGTAAGATTTAGTTAATATAATGTTATACATAAGACTATTATATGAGTAATATGAAATATAAAAGTTATATAATAATAAAACTTATATAATATGAATGTATAATTAAAGATGGAACATTAAAGAAACCCCAAATAGAGTTAAGGAATAAATACATATGTATATGTACGTATACCATGATTTATGATGTGTCTGACACTTGAATTATGAGAGTATTTCATAAGAAATACATTATTCGATAAGTCGATATCACTCGATGTAATATATTGAAGATAATGAATCTTTAATATAAAATTATCCTATAACATATATATATATATATATATTAATAAATTACTTGCATACTCCTTATTATTGAGCAAACTCAAACTAGAGATGTTATGCGTAGTATTATTAATATATCAAATAGACAAGGTAAGATAACTATATGTATTTGTTGAGCAAACTCAAGGTACATATATTACACTTAGGCCATCGCGATATGGTAGGTATGAGTGAATAATCTCTTTCGATTTGTTGAGAAAACTCAAGGTTGAAATGAGGTTAGGACAAGGTAACATGGGTTAGGAGTTGTATGTGATACAACCAACAAGGAGTTATCTATTGACCTTGGAGCTATGACTTGTTGAGCAAATTCAATGTTAGAATTCCAAGATGGACGAGTCCTAACAACCATTAGTGAAGTCGAAAGACTTCTATGTTTCGCTTAAGGTTTGGTGAAACATAAAAGACTAGTGGGTGCCTTATTAGAAAAATGAAATGATAACATTTAACCTTTCTAATATTGTAAGAACATATGTTATATAATGTTATAATAATCTACATTGATAAATTTGTGCATTTAATAGGATTGATAAAAATTTTATCAATTGAGATATACAAATGAAATGAAGATTGACAAATGGAAATATAACATATACCTACCAATAAAAGATTATTGCACATTAACGTTTCAATACCCATGCAAGTGCCTGATATTACAACTACTAAATACATTCGTATTTTGGTCACTTACGCATTTATTTGGTCCAAACTATGTATTACATTCTATGAGTTTTGAACTCTAAAAGCAATACAATACTATGGATATTTGATTCATATACAATCACATATAAATGTTATATGGTGAACGGTTAGAGTTTATAATGTAAAATATTTTGATGAAATTAGTTCATCTGAAAACCAAATAAACCTTAGTGCAAGATCAAGTATTCAATTTGATTGATTACGAAAGGATCGTATTGTGTTAACTATAACACTAGATCAAAACTACAATATAAATCTAAGAACTCGATCACTGAAATGTCATTTTGAGCCGTTTACGCAAAGCGTGAGATATTTGATGTTCTTAAAAATTAAGGATAATCGAATGTGCTTTTGTAAAGGGTTCATTAGATATTGTAGTAAGGATTTTCTTCTGAATGGTTTGACCATTTGGAAATAAAAACGAATGTAAAAGAGTAGATGTGATTTAAGGTACAGTTGCGACTAAGAGAGTAAACAGTCACTTCTGCTTCACAAAGAAACATCGAAATCGAGAATTGTAGCATTAATGATTGATACTTAACATTGGAATAAAAAATATGATTTCTATTCGAAAATATATTTTCATATAGAAAATTGTTTTCTATGATATTTACTTTTCTTGAGTTCAAGATATTTGATCGAAGAACTCTCCATGATAAACTAGTTGTAGTATATGAAATAAATAAATCTATAGTAAGTGAATGTTGGACCTTCGAATATAGTACGCTATTATAGTAATGACAGAAATAGTGGGAGCATACCGTATAACACTTATTGATTGCATCATATTACGAAAATTGTTTTAGTAAAACGTACCGAATGTTATTTATGAATTAATGACTATTTTTCGGTATCGACTGAGAAATAGACATAGCTATATTTTAATATTAATATTATGAATATTCGTTATGAAATAAAACTATAATGTGGTATTTATTTTTATAACAAAAGTGATGCATTGGAAAATACAGAAGTATCTAATATTATTTACAGTTATTTTGGAATTATAGACTAAGCCATAGTTTTGAGAAAATAATTTTATTATATGATTTTGAATCATGTGATACTGGTTAATAATATCTGAAACAATTAAGGGCTATGCGCCCATTCAGTGAAAGCATCATAAGAGTTGATGAACTCTTCGGATTGATACATATTGATGTATGCAATTGTAAGTCCATTAATACAAAAAAGGTTCCACATACTTCGCCATATTCACCGATGAGTTATCACAAACTGGGACATGTGTATTTGATACACATGTAATATGTCTATGGTAAACTCATGGAGTACAAAACAGAAGTACATAAAATAACATGCAATGGAAATGATTTGATTTGATCGAATGAGTGAGTATATTGGAAAAGATTCCAAACGTACCTAAAAATAAATAAAGAATTAGTCTCAAAAGTCACTCCTCCATGTGATACATAATGAAGCATCGATAAGGATTAATCGAACTTTGTTGGGCAATGTACGATTAATTATGAGTGAAGTTGATTTAGTTTCTTTCTATAAGGTCATGTACTTAAGAATAATACACAAGGTTAATATTATTTCATCTAGATAACAGTTTACAAAATCACACAAGATAAGGGTTTATAAGAAACTCCAACATATCCTGAGTCAAGGAGTTAGCAGGTTATGTGAGTCGAAAGATTGCACGTAATGATTGTTCATGAGGGATCTTGTATGAATCTCCCCAAAAGAATTTTGAGAAAGACTATCATTGGATGACATATTTATGTTTTGAACATAAGTTTTGTAAACTAAAACTAAATCAGTTTTATAAATAAAGAAATTCATAAAACGTTTATGAATACTTGTTATGTTACATTGAGAAACAATTATTGTTTCAAGAAATTCCAACTTCATTGTGAAGGAATTTATTTGAGGAATTATTGGTAGTAAAATGTAATTGGATATGATCCATAGATAGAACTGATTAGATGAGATGAAATGAAACTAACTAACCTAAGCAAACACATCGCATTAGAGGTCTAATAAGTATTATCGCACATTGAAGAGAAACTATGAGTTTCTTATCAATGTCGAAAATATATAATCCTTAATTGTTTAATTAAACCATTATGTTGAATCTATGATATGGTATGATTCGCAAATCCAAAAGAATTCCAAGTACGCTGTCAAAATATGATTTTGGTAGTCATAACCGAAGGGATGTGATCCACCAGTCGCGGTTGTGTCTTTATGAGCAAGACTAATGCAGTTGGAATTTAATGAGCAACATTGATAAGAATATCCTCGTAAATTTCAATCGTTGAAATTAGCATAATAGATATGTTATTCAACATACTGAAGTTATTTCAGATTTACTCACAAAATTATCGCTTTATAAGACCTAGTGTTTTGGTATATATGTGCTAAAATAGAAAATTCTAATTAATGACTTAGAATAGTCTATTTGCACATAACAACCAAAGTGTCTCGAAGTTAGTGGGAGTAATATAGAAGTTGTGAGTTTTCGAATATGATCCAAGAAATGATACAAAAGTATCATTTTATAAGCATCAAAATTGAATAAGTACTTTGATAGAAATATCAGATAGTTTGATTTTCAATCAAAGTGCAGAGGAAGCGTGTGTTCATTAAGAAAGAACGTTAAAAAGTACATTGATATTTCTAAACTATAAGTAAACAACACGTTGTTGATTTTAACGACATACTTCTGTTAAATCAACCTTAGTTGTTTTAATACTCAACTTTGGATTGTAAATGATGTCTTTTATAGTGAGTATAGAAGATATTGGGAATGTCCCAAATCGATATGTAAAGACACCTTATTAAATTTTTTAATACAGAACATGCGAGATGAGTTTCTTATGCATTGGTAAAAGGGTTTATCATACATTTTATGTTATCTACAACATCGTGATTTGTTTATGTATTTGATACATGAAGCAAATATCAAATCCAAATAGATATCACTAAATGGTTGTTTGAAGAGTTCTCGTGTATTTATGAAATACTAGAGAATTGTTTATAGAAATAAAAACTCCTTATAAAGGAGTGTATAGACTCAAACATAATAAGTGATATTGAATACAATATGTCAATAATAAATTCAAGTTAAGAATCTTTAAGTTGGAAATTTTCCATATGAAAGGCTAAGTACATTCCATGAATAGCGCTGCAATAAGCATGTATGTATGTGTGTGTGTGCGCACGTGCGTGTGCGTGTGCGTGTGTGTGTGTGTGTATGCGTAAATTTATAACTAAGTCGATTCCAAATGTTGAGAATCTCATAACATTGTTACATGATAACAATGTCGCGATATAGTTCATAAACAGAACTTAGTGCTCACTGGAAATCGAGATACATACTCTGAATTATTCCACATGATAAAACAGTTTATCACCATCGGAGAGAGTTGATTGACAGAGTAGAAAACTGAAACATAATAGCATACTCATTCACTGAGAGATTGACCCAATTGGTTTTGAGAAAACCGATTGAAGAAGTAGGAATAAGATTCCATAATTGACCACAAGTGCAAGTGGGAGATTGATAGAGTTTGGGGTATGCCCTAGGGCTAATTATGTAATTTGTTACATATATCTAACTCGTTGACTAATCTTGTTCGAAATAAAGGTGTTTCCTTCCTATTATATACTTGATATAATGTAGTTATATTAATTAACTAACTAATTAAAAGTATATTTAATGGAAAATCCATAAATGGTATGTTTTGTGATAGTAGTTACAAAGTGTTGTAACCGTGAGTAATTTATCACAACAAAAATAAATATACCATTTTAAATGTTCCTAGTCAAGATGCATCGAGCCTGGATATCGATGTATCCGTTGAGACTAGAGTACGTAATTCTCTTCAAATGTTGGGCAGTGTATTACTCATGACTACTGGAGGCACCTAGGGGTTACGTACTAATAGTTATTTTGATAACTATGGAATGACTCATTCGATAGTTTTCTGTAGGTTAATATAACTAAGGTCAAACGGAAAATATCGTTGTGAATAATTTACACAGTTCTTTCGACTTGAGAATACTATGAATATTCAATATGAAAGCTCCACTTTGATTATAGTCAAATCATGACATGGCGTCCATCGAGTGATTATAGTTGGGTCAAGTGGAAGCATTGGAAGTAAAGTTCAAGAGAGGATTTGTCTCCTCAGTTATATGGGGTTAGTATCATGGTCAATTCAAGTCAATAAGAAGTCAAAATCTCTGGCTAGAGTAGTTCGACTAATAATAATTATTATTATTGAACCAAGGACTTTGTGGAATATAGAGTTGAATGTGGACGATGTTGGAATTTTTGACCATTACCAAATTCAATAAGTCCAAAGTGATATGGTTTTGACGAAGAGAATTGGTGTAAATAATTGTCACAACCGGGTAAAACTTATTAAATTAAAATAAGATTTTTCTGAAAATGAGTAAGCGATAAATTTGGCCATAATGTCACACCACTTGTTGAGTGAAGTGTGAACGTTAACGTTCGAATAGCTCGCCGTTAATCGCTAACTGAATTTACACCCAAGAGTCACACAACTGAATCGATGAATTCTCTTAAGACCGAATGATTTAATTAGTTAATAATTGTTATAAATCGATTAAATTAATTAATATTTATGAAATATTAATTATAAATTTTGGATATGATTTGAGAAATAAATTTGTTGCATGTATTTATAAAAAGTTATAAACATGTTGATCGATATGGGATATCGACAACAAATTTAGTTGAATATAATTATGTATATTTAAATTGGGTTAAATGGGCTCACAACCCATGAATTTTAGAGGTGAAAGTCATTGGTTTTGATAGAGGAAGAGGGCAGCTACTATGCATTAGATTAGGGTTTTGAGATGTATGGTTGAGATCATTTTTTGCTCTCTTATCCTACCCATATAAAAGCCAATCTCAAAACCCTAGTCAAAGGCTAATTGATTTTTTGAGCCGCCGCTTTCTTCTTCTTCTTCCTTAATTTAATGGAAGCAACTCTCCTCTAAAATCATCCCAAAAGTTCTCAAATCCAATTCAAATTAAAAACACTAATTTGTAGTAGGTCTCCAATCTTGGATTAGCAACCTGATGGATTGGGAATTGTTCTTAAATGAGAATTCAATATTCAATGTGGACTCAAAAGCTTCATTAGGAGGTGAACTTTTGTTTATTATTATTTTTTTGATTTCAAGTTTATCATATGAATGTTAATTTACATCCAAATCACTTGTTTGTATTCAGATCTGTTTATTGTTTAGATTAGGTGAGATTTTTATGGGTACATGTGTTTGTTACAATTGGATTGGTTATGTGCTTGTTGTAGTATTTTTTATTGATTTATTATTGAATTTTTTTTCATTAGAAAAAATTAATTTTGATTTATATAAATATATCTAGATTAAATGTATACAGATTTGCAATTTGTCTATATGTATAATTGTATACATGTTTATATCTTGTATATATTTAATCTTAAAATTTTCTTATGATGTTCTATACCTATTGTGAATCGTAAAATATAAATTTATTTTATTAAATATGTATATACATATTTTATTATTATTTAATGATTTAATGATTTTTTATATTATGTATAAGATAAATATTGGTTCAAAATTTCAATTTTATGTTTCTTATATTTGCTTCACCATGTAAGATGCTTAATGTAAAATTTTAATATTTTTTGAACTTAATTTAATATTTTTTTAAATTAATTTACTTTCGGCCAACAATCAATTATTTAACTAAAAATATATATTCAGCTTAGAAAATTCTAGAAATTTTTTTAAAAGCATTAGATATTTTGCAGGTACCTTCTGAAAACATTTTTTATTTTTAAAACTTAATTTTTTTATTTTTTATAATTAATTTATTTTCTAACTATAATTAATTATATAATTAAAAATATAATTTTAACTGAGAAATTCTAGAAAATTGTTCTAAGCCCAAAATATGTCTCATATACCTTCAGAAAAAATTTCAAAATTTTTAAACTTGATTTCATATTTTTAAGAATTAATTTGATTAAGGTCTATTATCAACTATTTAATAATAAATATTATTTTTATTAAAAAAATTCCATTAATTAATTTTAAGCCCAGATATGTTTCCAAATTTTTTAAAATTATAAAACTTGTATTTTTATCATGTGATTATTTTACATTAATTTATTATGGCAGAAACTAGTTTATTCAATAATTTATATATATATATGTATATTCATATACATATATTAATATCATGTTTTGGCATATTATACAAGCACATATTTGAACAAATTATAGTACACACAAAATGAACTAATCTGTCCTTTGCAATGTAAATCCCAACATCTATATACGAACACATTATTTCCTACACGGATTATGATGTTACACATGTGCACACACACATATATATGTATATATATACATATATATGGTTCATATATATATACATGCTTATATAAATAAATAAAACAAAATTAAATAAATCTCAAACTACAATTTGCACAGTTAGAATACATATGGACATAGTAATAAATCTTGCCATGAATAAATTATTAATTAGTGACATAATGTATCAATCAATTCAAATTAAAGAGAGGAAATGAAAGGTTTCTCTCTCCATTTAATGCAATTAATACTCTCAATTAATTCTTGTTTTAGTTAAAGAAATGAAATGTCTCATTCCTTATACATTAACTAAATGTTAGGTGTATTTGATACACTATACATTTGAAATTAAAAACTTCCCTTTAACTAATTTAAATAAAATAAATAATTTTATTTAAAACAAATTTGGAAATTTTCTAAATATATTATGCTTCATAGGCCCAACTAAGATCCAATGGGGTAAAAAATTTGAAATTCACTCATTTCTTCCGCTGCGGGTTGGCTCAGTTCCTTCATGTCGACATATAGGGGCAGAGAGTCGACATACTCTTTGTAATTTTGAAAAACACTTTAAAATATTGCTTTGAAAATGTATTGCTTTGTAAAATAATTTGATACTTTGTAAACATGCTTAAATATAATTTACACACTTTCAAATCATAATAAAACTTGAGTAAATTTATATGATAAGATTTTTGAAAAATAAACCAATATAAATCAAAATTTAATAAAAACAATAACTTATAAAATATCAAAAACTTAAAATAATATTTATAAGTATAAGAAACTGAAATCTATTTAAAAGTTGTTCTGAAATGAATATTTAAAAATTTATTTAAAAAGAGGGAGAGAGGGAGAGAGATGAGAGAGAGATCAAGTGCTATCGGAATTTTAACATTAATCTATGGCTCTATAACTTATGTGGAATATCTTGAAATCTTGAACTCTTTAGTACTTATGAGTCTTCATTCTCTAGCTCTTAAGTCACTACATCAACATCTTGAATCTCTTCAATCTTTACTTGATATTGTACAGTTTTCTTAAATCATCATCTGTCTAATATCCAGCACTATATACTATATATCTTAATAAAACATTAGTATTTATATTTTATATGATTTCCTAAAGTTGTTGTCATCAAAACCAATATCTCAAGTACTAATAGTCTCCCCCTTCTTGATGGTAACAACTTTGTATATAAGATATAATATAACTCCCCCTTAATCTATGCATAATATATAACACTCTCCATTAATCTATGCCTAGTATTTTATACATTTCTCTCCCTTTGTCATCCTCAAAAATAACTAACTATAACTATAATTCTAACTCGATTTCTTTTAATTCTAACTCCCCCTAAATAAAACACAATAAACTTATAATGATTTAAATAGATATAGAAGTGATAACTAATATGATCATGAAATACAAAATGACAAGAATGATGTATAAGAAATATGATATGTAAAATGAGATAACATTATTCAATATTTCAGTTAATTCCAAGCATACATATTGTCACACACCAAATAATATTCAAATTCAAACAAATTCAAAACCAATCAAATCCAAACAAACCAATCCAATCAAATTAAGTATATATACAATCAAACCTATTTTTAAACTAGACATTTCGTGGGACCTCAATCCATCCATCAGTGCCAAACATGGGATCCGCTTTAATAGCCTCCCAATCTCCATCGTCTTTGTTGATGGTGCACTATGAATTAGCGGTTGGTTCTTTTTTGTTCAGGGTTGAGATCATCCATTGAATCACGTTGAAATGCTTTTCATGCTCCTTGATCATCTGCATTTGACTCAATTCTAAGTGTCTCTGATTTCGTAGGATGAAAGAGAGAATGTTTTTCAAAAATTCAAGCATTTGTTCGAGGTTTTCGGTTAATTTTTGAATAGGAGAAGCCGTTATTTAGGATTTGGAGTTTAGGAATGTAAAGGAAGAAGAAAGAGAGTGGAAAATCGCGATTTAATTTTTTTATATGAATCAGTGTTGGTGTGGTTTTCAGTTTCTCGAGATGCGGACAGTCTCGTTTTAAGTGACCGGGTTCATCACAATTATGAACATCTGATGTCATTTCCGCTTCCATTTCCGGGATTTTTGTTGTTATTTCTTTTTAAATTGTTCATCTTCTTATATTTTAGGGATTTTCTGAAATTCCTTGTCATGAAAGCAATTTCTTCATCATTATCACTATCTGAATCCAGAATATCCGTCATTGCATTGAATGCTATGAATTTCTTCTACCTTTACATTTTTAAACTCCCAAACATAAATAATGGCTTTTCCTATTCAAAAAAGTTTAAATCTTTTAAAAACATTCTCTCTTTCATCCTACAAAACTAGAGACACTTAGAATTGAGTCAAATGCAGATGATCAAGGAGCAAGAAAGGCATTTAGATGCGATTCAATGGATGATGTCAGCCCTGAACAAAGAAGAACGAACCACTAATCCAGAGTGCACCATCAACAAAGACGACAAAGATTGAGAGGCTATTAAAGAGGATCCCATCATTGGGTTGATGGATGGGTTGAGGTCCTACGAAATGTCTAGTTTATAAATAGGTTTGATTATATATATGTACTTAATTGGATTGGTTTGTTTGGTTTGTTTGGTTTTGATTGGTTTTGAGTTTGTTTGAATTTGAATATTGTTTGGTGTGTGACATTATGTATGCTTGGAATTAATTGAAATATTGAATAATGTTATCTCGTTTTACATATCATATTTCTTATATATCATTCTTGTCATTTTGTATTTCATGATCATATTACTTATCACATCTATATATATTTATACCATTATGAGTATATAGTGTTTTATTTAGGGGGAGTTAGAATTAATATTAAGAGATAGAGATAGAATTTTAGTTATAGTTAGTTATTTTTAATTGATGACAAAATGGGAGAAATATATAAAATATTAGACATAGATTAAGGGGGAGTTTTATTAGGCATACACTAAGGGGGAGTTATATTATATTTTATATACAAAATTGTCATCCTCAAAAAAGGGGAGATTGTTAGTACCTGAGATATTGGTTTTGATGACAACAACTTTAGGAAATCATATAAAATATAAATACTAATGTTTTATCAAGGTATACAGTATGTAGTGCAGGATATTAGACAGGTAATGATTCAAGAAGACTATACAGTATCAAGTAAAGATTGAAGAAATTCAAGATGTTGATATAGAGACTCAAGAGCTAAAGAACGAAGACTCATGAGTATTGAAGAGTTCAAAATTTCAAGATATTTCAGATAAGTTATAGAGTCATAGATTTATGTTAAAATTCTAATAGCACTTGATCTCTCTCACATCTCTCTCTCCCCCCCCCCTTTAAATAAGCTTTTAAATATACTTTTCAAAACAACGTTTAAATAGTTTTCAAATTCTTACACTTATAAATATTATTTTAAGTTTTTGATATTTTACTAAGTTGTTTTTTTATTAAATTTTGATTTTTATTGGTTTATTTTTCAAAAATCTTGTCATATAATTTTACTCAAGTTTTATTATGATTTAAAAGTATATAAATTATATTTAAACATGTTACAAAGTATCAAATTATTTTACAAAACAATACATTTTCAAAATAATATTTTAAAATGTTTTTCAAAATTACAAAGAGTACGTCGACATACTCTACCCCCATATGTCGACATACTCTACCCCCATATGTCCACATACTAGCCGTGATTTTCAAAAAACAAATTTCAAAAGAAGTGTCTATTCGTCGTATCTCTTCACGGACGGACATGACCGTTATTCCTCTATAAATACCAGTTTTCCCAACAAATTTTATCATCATTTTTAATTCTTCTTCTCTCCTCCTTGTCCTTTTCATTTTCTAAACAAAAATATAACATACTATGCCGAATTTCAACCAGAATCAAACTCAATCACCATTAGTTTGATTCTCTATCATTTGCCCTTTGATATCTATCATCTCTCTCACTCCAATCAAGATCAAAGTGCTATTCAAGAGTTATAGGTCATTTGTAATCAAGATTGAAGATCTGAGTCTGTAAAACTCTATCAAATCAAACCGCTATGCTTGTGTGTGAGATTGTAGCCTAAAAATCAATTAGGTGTGCTTGTAGCCTAGAAATCAAGTGACTGTACCCAGAGATCGGGATTCTGGAGGGTGTGTCTCGTGGCCTTGAAATCGAGATTGTATTTGCATCTACTAGTTGAAAAGAAATCCATACAAGGAATTATGCGGGACTGCATGTAGGGTAACTGCGAACCAGTATAAAATCCTGGTGTGTTCTTTCCTTTTACTTTTACCGTATTTACTTTTATCTGTGTTTTGATTCTGTGATTGTTTCCATGATTAATAATTGCATAATTCTAAGTATAATTTCAAAAGATTTTTAAAATATACATATAAATTAGAAAACACTATTCACCCCCCTCTAGTGTTAATTTAGCCTTAAGATCCCTATTACGCAATTTTATCCCTATTCAGCAATCTTATATTGGATATGATTGTTAATTTTGCTCTTATACCAAATATAAGATTGCTGAATAGGGATAAAATTGCGTAATAGGGATCTTAAGGCTAAATTAACACTAGAGGGGGTTGAATTGTGTTTTCTAATTTATATGAATCTTTTTGAAATCTTTTGAAATTATACTTAGAATTATGCAATTATTAACCATAGAAACAATCACAGAATCAAAACACAGATAAAAGTAAATGCGGTAAAAGTAAAAGGAAAGAACACACCATAATTTTATACTGGTTTGAAGTTACCCTACATGCAGTCCTGCAAAATTCCTTGTATGAAATTCTTTTCAACTAGTAGATGCAAATACAATCTCGATTTCAAGGCCACGAGACACACCCTCCAGAATCTCGACCTCTGGGTAGAGTCACTTGATTTTTGGGCTACAAGCACACCTACTAGATTTACGAGCTACTAAGCACACCCAATTGCTTTACATGCTACAATATCACCCACAAGTATAGCGGTTTGATTTGATAGAGTTTACAGACTCGGATC
Source organism: Allium fistulosum (assembly GCA_030737815.1). Classification (NCBI taxonomy): domain Eukaryota; kingdom Viridiplantae; phylum Streptophyta; class Magnoliopsida; order Asparagales; family Amaryllidaceae; genus Allium; species Allium fistulosum. The sequence goes on from CM060901.1 coordinate 1,154,222,429, forward strand.
TTCAATCTTGATTACAAATGATCCTATAACTCTTAAATAACACTTTGATCTTGATTGGAATGAGAGAGATGATAAAAATCAGAAAGCAAATGATAGAGAATCAAACTAATGGTGATTGAGTTTGATTCTGGTTGAAATTCGACAGAGTATGGTTATATTTTTGTATACAAAATGAAAGAGGATAAGGAGGACTGAAGAAGAATGAAAAATGATGATAAAATTCGTTGGGATGACAAGTATTTATAGAGGAATAATGGTCATGTCTGTTCGTGAAGAGATACGACGGATAGACACTTCTTTTGAAATTTGATTTCTGAAAATCACGGCTAGTATGTCGACATATAAGGGTAGAGTATGTCGACATGCTCTTTGTAATTTTGAAAAACACTTTAAAATATTATTTTGAAAATGTATTTCTTTGTAAAATAATTTGATACTTTGTAAACAAGCTTAAATATAATTTATACATTTTTAAATCATAAAAAAACTTGAGTAAAAGTATATGATAATTTTTTTGAAAAATAAACCAAAATAAAAATTTAATAAAACAATAACTTAGTAAAATATTAAAAACTTAAAATAATATTTATAAGTATATGAAATTGAAAACTATTTAAAAGTTGTTTTGAAAAGTATATTTTAAAAAACTTATTTAAAAATAGAGAGAGAGAGAGATCAAGTGTTATCAGAATTTTAACATAAATCTATGACTCTATAATTTATCTAGAATATCTTGAAATTTTGAACTCTTCAATACTCATGAATCTTCATTCTCTAGCTCTTGAGTCTCTATATCAACATCTTGTATATCTCTTTAATCTTTACTTAATACTGTACAATCTTCTTAAATCATCACATGTCGAATATCCTGGACTATATACTATATACCTTGATAAAGCATTAGTATTTATATTTTATATGATTTCATAAAGTTATTTTCATCAAAACTAATATCTCAGGTACTAACAATCTCCCCTTTCTTGATAATGACAACTTTGTATATAAAATATAATATAACTCCCCCTTAATCTATGCCCAATATATATAAAACTCCCCCTTAATCTATGCCTAGTATTTTATATTTTTCTCCCCTTTTGTCATCAATCAAAAATAACTAACTATAACTATAACTCTAACTCTAACTCTTAATACTGATTCTAACTCCCTTTAAATAAACAATATAACTTATAATGATATAAATATATATGGAAACAATAAGCGATATGATAATGAAATGCAAAATGACAAGAATGATATATAAGAAATGATAAGTGAAGCACAAATCATTGACAGTAGCCAAACCATACTATATATTCATTCAATTATCATATTTACAAACCAATCAATCCGTACACACAATAAAGTCAAATTAAAGTTAAAATACACACTATTCCTAAATTAAACGAAGAAGAAGTCCTATTCTAACGAAAATTCTTAATGATAGGAGGCTTATGAATGAGACAATGAGGATAATGAAGGCAAAAGTTTCCCTTTTGTTCGACGAGATTTCCATCTCGATCGAAGCATACTTCTCCCATGCATTGAACTTTGTCGTTCTCCTTCATATGTTCTTGCTCTTCTTCTTCTTCCTCTTCCTCCTCCTCCTCCTCCTCTTCTTCTTCTTATTTGCTTTGAAGAGGATTATGGATGGCCAAATTTGCGGAATTTGATAACTATTGGATTCGTAGGGTTATTCAATAGATATTTCTGCAAATTACGCAAAACTCTACTCTGTTTCTCTTGTTCCTTCGACATACGGAGTTGTATGACTTGAATTTCAATCAACATTTCTAGAACATTCTTCATATCTTCCTCCAATTTGATGACTCTGGCCATAGTAGTGCTTTGGAAGGGTTTGGAGGTAGGAGAATGGAAGAAAAACGTTGAATTTTGGTTGGGATTTGAAGAGGAGGCCATAATTTATTTGATTCAGAAGTTAAGAACAGAGAAAATGCAGAAAAATGGAGAAGAAAGTCGAATTATGGTGTTTATATAAAAAATTTAGAGGAAAAATTTTTAAAACAATTTTTTTTTGGAATGGTACTTTATATACAAAGTGTCACTGGGACAACATATCACATGTCAATAAACGTTCGAATCACGCTACGCAAGTTTCGAACTTGTGACCTCTCGCACTAAATCCAAATCACTTAACCACTTGGACAATGGTGTTTGTCTTTTAAAAACAATTTTTACCGTTATATCTCGACATATAGGTCTCGTGTATGTTGATCTACATGTAAATTTTTTGTTTATTTTATTTTTCTTGTAAATTATGCAACTTTATGTTATTATTTTTAAATTTCCGATAGAGAACAAATTCCTAATTCTCTTCTTAACTTAGTGAAGGATGTTTGATTCAATGGTTTAGTTAATATATCAGCTATTTGATTTTCAGTATTTATAAATTCAAGTGATATTATTTCTTTATTTACATTATCTCTTAGAAAATGATGTCTTATATCAATATGTTTAGTTCTAGCATGATCGGTTGGATTTTTAGATAGATTACTCCCACTCGTATTATCGCAGTATATTGGTGATTTAGTAAAATTTAAACCGAAATCTCTTAAAGTTTGTTGCATATTAATAACCTGAACATGCTAATGCTGCTGAAATATGTTCTGCTTCTGTCGTAGAAAGAGAGAGCATTTTGCTTTTTACTAAACCAGGAAAGCAGAGAATGTCCCAAAAAGTGACAAGTTCCACTTGTACTTTTTCGGTCTGATTTACAATCAGCATAATCAACATCATTATAAGAAATTAGTTCAAAGGAGTCATCTTTTGGAAAAAAAGTCCATAGTCTAGTGTGTTATTAACATATCTTAAAATTCATTTTATATAGTTTAAATGAGTTTCTTTAAATTGGGGTTGATATCTTGCATAGAGGCAAACATTATGCATTATATCAGGTCTACTAGAATTTATATAGGGTAGTGATCCAATCATTCCTCTATATAGTTTTTTATCTACGTCTTTTGAATTTTCTTCTTCATTAGTTGTCATTGAAGTTGGTTTACCACTTGTATTTGTCTTACCAAATTTCTTAACTAAGTCTTTAGCGTATTTTTCTTGGCTAAAATTCCATTACTTAGTTGTTTAATTTGTAATCCTAGAAAATAATTTAGTTCTCCCATATGACTCATTTCAAATTGCTTAGTCATTATTTCTGAAATTTCTTTATTTAAATTTTCGTTGGTAGATCCGAAAATAATATCATCCACGTATATTTGTATTAATTGAATATCGTTTTTATTTCTTTTAATAAACAGAGTACTATTACTTTGCCTATTTCAAAGTTTGATTGTAATAAATAGGATTTAAGTCTATCATACCAAGCTCTGGGAGCCTATTTTAGACCATATAAAGCCTTCTTTAATTTGTAAACAAGATTAGATAATTTTTCATCTTCAAAAAGTGGAGGTTGTTCTATATAATACGTCTCCTTTAATAAATCCATTTAGAAATGCACTTTTAACATCTATTTGATATAACTTAAAATTATTATGGTTAGCGAAAGCAAGTAAGATTCTTATAGCCTCTAATCTTGCTACGGTTACAAAGGTTTCATCAAAGTCTATACCCTCGTCTTGACAATAACCTCATGCAACTAATTGATTTTTATTTCTTACAACCTCTCCTTGTTCATTCATTTTATTCCTATATACTCATTTAGTTCCTATTATAGACTTATCCTCAGGTCTTGGGACCAATTCTCAAACATCATTTCTAGTGAATTGATTCAATTCCTCTTGCATAGCAAGAATCCATGAATTATCAGTTGATGCTTCCTTTGGATTTTTAGGTTCAATAGTTGAAACAAGCAACATTACTCATTTAGTTTAATTGATTTCTAGTTTTAATAACAGATTCAACGTTTCCAAGTATATTTTCTATAGGACGATCTCTTAAGTATTTAGTACTTTTATTTGGATATGAATTTTCAGAATTATTATTATTATTCTCATTTTCTGTATTCTCATTACTTCTGATGTCATTTGGGTTATCAGTATTTTCTTCTTCGTCAATATTTTGATTATAACTTTTAAAATTTTCATCAAATGAGACATGTAATGTCCCTTCAATAGTATTAGTTCTAGTATTAAAAACTCTATAAGCTTTACTTCTGTTTGAATATCCAATAAAAATTCCTTTTTCTAATTTAGCACCAAATTTTTCTAAATTATCTTTAGTATTTAAAATAAAACATTTACTACCAAGAACTTTAAAAAAAATGATACTTTAGGTTTCTCATTATAAAATAGTTCATAAGGAGTTTTTTTAGTTAATGGTCTTATTAAAATTCTATTTAGTATATAACATGTAGTAACTGCCTCAGCCTAAAAATTCTTAGGTAAATTACTATCATTTAGCATGGTTCTAGCGCACTCTTGAATCGTTCTATTTTTACGTTCTACCACTCCATTTTGTTGTGGTGTTCTTGGAAATGAAAAATTGTGGGTTATATACCTTGTTACAGAAATTCCAAAAAATTTCATTTTTGAATTCTCCACCATGATCAATTCGAATAGTTTTAATTTTTCTGGGCATTTGATTTTGAGTTCGTTTAACAAAGATCTTAAACATTTCAAAAGCATCACTTTTAAGTTTTAAGAATATCGTCCACATAAACCTAGAATAGTCATCTACGATTACAAATACATACCTACTAAGATTTATAGATTGTATTTGAGAGGGACCAAAAGGATCTAAGAAGAAGTACAAGGGGATGAGAAGTAGAAATCATATCTTTTTATTTAAATGAACTTTTTCTATGTTTACCTAATTGACACGCATCGCGTAGATTATTAACTTTGAAGTTCATTTTGGTTAGACCTCTAACTAAATCATTTTTAGCAATTTTAGAAATAAGTTTGAAATTCAAATGACCAAATATTTTATGTCAAATCCAAGGATCACTTATTTCAGCCAAAAAACATAAGTTATCGTTTGAGATTTTCATACTTAATATATAAATGTTTCGTTTCCTAATACCTTCAAAGCTAATTTTAAAACCTTTATCATACAACTGACTAATACTTATATTATGTTTTAAATTTCTAACTAACAAAACATTGTAATGGTAGAAGTTTTAGAATTACCGACATTGTCGATGCCAATCACATATCCTTTAGAATTATCACCAAAATTGACTGATCCTCCATCTTTGTAAACTATATCTTTCAAAATCTCCAGATTTCCAGTCATGTGTCTTAAACAACCACTATCCAATATCCATTTATCTTTTTTGATCTGTAGTGCCTGATTATCAGATGTTTGTTCATCAAAAGCCATGTAACACATATGTTCCTACAATTCATTCTTTTTCAATAGATCACGTGTTTTTTCATAATGAATAGACACAAATCTACGAAACATTGTAATGATGAGTTTACAAATTATCCTTTCGAAAATAGTGTTAAAAATATTATTAAAGAATGTCATAAAAACTTTTCAAAAATCAGATTATGAATACTTTGAAAACCATTGCTCTGATACCAAATGTAAGATTGCAGAATAGGGATCTTAAGGCTAAATTAACACTTAAGGAGGGGTGAATAGTATTTTCTAATTTATATGAATCCTTTTGAAATTATATTTAGAATTATGCAATTATTAATCACAGAAACAATCACAGGATCAAAACACAGATAAAAGTAAATGCAGTAAAAGTAAAAGGAAAGAACACACTAGAATTTTATACTGGTTCGGAGTTACCCTAAATCCAGTCCCGAACAATTCCTTGTACGGATTTCTTTTCAACTAGTAAATGCAAATACAATCTCAATTTCAGGGCCACGAGCCACACCCTCCAGAATCCCGACCTCTGGGTAGAGTCACTTGATTTTTGGGCTACAAGCACAACCACTAGATTTATGGGCTATTAAAAACAGCCAATTGATTTACGGGCTACAATCTCACCCACAAGTATAGCGGTTTGATTTGATAGAGTTTTACAGACTCGGATCTTCAATCTTGATTACAAATGATCCTATAACTCTTGAATAGCACTTTGATCTTGATTGGAGTGAGAAAGATGATAGAAATCAAAGAGCAAATGATAGAGAATCAAACTAATGCTGATTGAGTTTGATTCTGGTTGAAATTCGACAAAGAATGGTTATATTTTTGTTTACAAAATGAAAGAGGATAAGGAGGAGAGGACAAGAATGAAAAACGATGATAAAATTCGTTGGGAAGACAGGTATTTATAGAGGAATAACGGTCATGTCCGTTCGTGAAGAAATACGACGAATAGACACTTCTTTTGAAATTTGACTTTTGAAAATCACGGCTAGTATGTCGACATATAGGGGTAGAGTATGTCGACATACTCCTTGTAATTTTGAAAAATACTTTAAAATATTTTTTTGAAAATGTATTGCCTTGTAAAATAATTTGATACTTTGTAAACATGCTTAAATATAATTTATACACTTTTAAATCATAATAAAACTTGAGTAAAATTATATGATAAGTTTTTTGAAAAATAAACCAATATAAATCAAAATTTAATAAAAACAATAACTTAGTAAAATATCAAAAACCCCTAATAATATTTATTAGGGATGGACGCATGTCGGTTTAGTGCGGTTTGGAGTCTGAACCGCTTCCGCACCGCATCAAACGGTTAATAAAAAATACAAACCATTATACTAATTTTTTAAACGGTTCGGTTTCGGTCCGGTTTGAATGTAATACGATTCGGTTTCGGTCCGGTCCGGTTTGAACCCATATTAAATATGAAATAAGAGAATAACATTCATCAACAATTAATTTACGAAGACAACTGTGTGAAACTTTTACACTTAAAGATTAAACACACAATGTTATACTGAAATGAAAGATTGGTACTTAATTGTATGAATATTTCAATTTAATATTTACCTACAAGTGAGATTTTTTTAGCAGATTAATCAAACATCAACATTAATCAATGCATAATCATTAAGGAAAATGACTAGGATTATAATTAGCATTTATCCAAAAAAAAATGAGATGAAAAATATTATACTAAAACTATAACTTCTTCCTTTATGACAGCGATTATTATTAATATAACAACAACATACGCTAAAAATAGAATGTACATCATTAGAATCTAAAATAAAATAGGAGTTGCTTATATTTTTATCATAAGATTGCTAATGTAAATTTTCGGTTCGGTCCGGTTTAATATGGTTGGTTCAATCGTCCAAACCGTAACCGAACAGTATCGATGCGGGTCGGTCCGGTTCGGGGTATCTGCTTCGGTTAGAAGATTCGGTGCGGGTTTCCGCACCTTTTTTGCGGTCTGGTGCGGACGGTTTCCGTATAGCGCTACGGTTTATGCCCACCCCTAATATTTATTAACTATATGAAATTGAAAACTATTTAAAAGTTGTTTTGAAAAGTATATTTAAAAAAAGTTATTTAAAAACATAGAGAGAGATGAGAGAGAGATCAAGTACTATCAGAATTTTAACATAAATCTATGACTCTATAACTTATCTGTAATATCTTGAAATCTTGAACTCTTCAATACTCATGAGTCTTCATTCTCATGCTCTTGAGTCTCTATATCAACATCTTGAATCTCTTCAATCTTTAATTGATACTATACAGTCTTCTTAAATTATCACATGTTTAAATCCTGGACTACATACTATATATCTTGATAAAACATTAGTATTAATATTTTATATGATTTTCCAAAGCTGTTGTCATCAAAACCAATATCTTAGTACCGTTCGGTATTATACAATATGAGGTGCACTTAATTTTAAAAAAAACAAAATTTTATGAGCTACAAATTTTACTCATTTAGCCATCACTTCTTAAAATGGATAAATAACACTTTCGTAAAAACATATCTCTTAAGTTTCAAAATACTCAGTCGTCCCTCGTATAAAACATGTTATAAAAAAACTGTAACTTTAAGTTTCATTATATTTGCAGAGAACTCTGTAAATATTTACAGAGAACTTAGCAAATATTTACAGAGAACTCTGTAAAAATTTTAAATTTGTATACTTCGAATATTTATAGAGAACTCTACAAATATTTGCAATTTTCCAAAAAATTTGAAAAAAATTATTTTGATTATACAAACATGCGATTAATGTTTAGATTTAATTTTCAAAAAATGAAAAAAAAAAATCTTTCTATCGAAATAGAAAATAGGGATTAATTTAAAATACCTTTTGAGAGAGTTTTTCAAGTATCAAATTTGAAAACAAGAAGCTGAATCAAATTTACACAAATAAAACCCGCCTTTAGTCGAAAGTATGAGTGCACAATGAAAATACATGTGATATAGCAAAAAAAAAAAAACCTTGTTAATTAAAGTATCAAACGGTTCTTATACATCAATCGTTTACAAAAGACAACTTAGTAGGCTTTAAAACATGAGACACCTAAAAAATGGATTCAACAAACTTTACAACACCAAGAAGATCAATATTATTCTCAATGTCTCATATAGGAGATGTGTATTATATGCTTCAACAATATAACCTGAAGCAACAGCAAGCATGGGAGGACTATCTTCTTCATATAAGAAACCCTTAGATAGGGTAGGTGATTTTGCGTACGTTTCTTTGGTGATCAAACAGTTTGTTCCAAGATCCTGCAGTGCAGAATATAACCAGAAAAGAAGAAACCACAACATAAACGAGTGAAAATCACATTATCACCTAAATGCAAAGTACTCCAAAAGCTGCCAATAACTTAATTTATTGTCAGAGTTATTCTCCTCAAATATCTCTAAATTTCACTTGGGATCCATGGAAATTTGATTCATTTCTTAATAGACACAATTCTTTGTGTTAGAGCATCCAACAGATTTGAAGCAAATAAGAAACCCAATAATCAATCTTGCAATATAGGAAGGTCTCCTAAAAATAAGCATGAGCTAGATGTCTGTTCAATAGGTGCTTACAAAATTTTTGAATACAGCATCCATTTAACAAGAGCCCATCTTTTTTTTTGTATTTTCGTTTATATTTTGGGCGTCTACTACAAAAACATAATGGGCATCTATTAAATAGATGGCTAGTCCCCAAAACGCACCAAGCAAAGTTATATACTTGAATAACCAACCATTTTTACCACTGTTGGAGGAAGATTATGCAAAGAATCAGCATTCACGGAATCACGGTTGATATCTTAAATTATTCAAGATGTTTTTAGACATGATAATATTGCTCCTGTTGTTGTAACAAAGAAACAATTGCTGGACTATGCATTTATCAGCTATCAGTTAGGAAAATGGCTACTAATGATTAGCAACAATCACATACCAGTTTAAAGAAGTTTCTATGTTGAAAATCATTAATTTGTTAAAAACCAATATCTATACCTATTTGATTCCCATTATCGAGCAAATTAAATATATATTCTCTAGGCTCCAGAGCTAATTTAGCTCGGTATAATCTAACCATCCCACAAAACAGCTAAATAAGCTGATGAATCACAAGGAAGTGAACCCACTAGCATTTGTCACAAACTTCCGGTATAAATCATCTTCTACGTCTAAATCGTTAAAGTTCTGGTAGCCCTAATGATTAATATTATCCAATTTTGAACGCGGATAAAAATATAAGGAATTGAACAAGTAGGTATTCCAAGGGTTAAATTAGAGATATAATTAAATTGGCTAACAACAAATGAATACACTCTAAAAGTAAGCAGAACAAAAATTACCATGAATATATATATCTGTCATCTGCAATTGAATCCAATGCTGAACACCATATCAAAACTCAGAGTGTAGAAGAATCCCAACTAGCATTGACGGCCCCTATAATTTTTTCATGCAAAACTGACCCAGAGCAAGCAATTATTCCACGATCAACTCCTTCTAGGAATACTCCTTTAGAGAAGTCTAAAGGCCTGCCTCTTGCATCAGTAACTACTCCACCTGCTTCTTGTATTATGACTACTCCAGCAGCATGGTCCCATATTTTCTCTTTGTATCCCGCTCTTGCAAATTTCATGAATATTTCTGCATCTCCTCGTGCTATGGCAGCATACTTTACCATGCTGTATACTCGTAGTGGTTGTTTGCTGCAGTTGCAAGAAGATTAAATGTTTTGCTCTAAAATTTCAAGGCTGAACTATCAAGGCCTAAGCATTAATGGTGCATCAAAACTACTGCTTACTGATACCACAAAATAAAATACTTGAGTATTTTCAAACTTAATACATGGAAAATCCTTCTCAAAAATAAGGTTCACAAAACACCCATATTTGCAGTTAGAACTGCAAATATGTGCAGCTTAAAATGCACATATTTGTAAAATAAATATTAACAGTGTAGAGTGCAAATATTTAAAGGGTAAAATGCGCATTCCTACTACGTAGACTGCAAATTTTCATTTTACAAAAATGTGCAGTTAGAACTGCAAATATTTATAGTGCAGAATGCAAATATTCGCAGTTCTAACTGCAAATATAAACAATTTAAAATGCATATTTTCTCTGTAAACATTGACATGGGTTTTTCGCGGAACATGTTTTTGACGGGAGCAGAAATGAATTTTGACACTTTTGAAAGGTGTTTGAAAAAAAAAACGTCCCTAATAGAAATCAAACCTGTAAGTATAAACCAAAAGTTCGGTTAATCTGAAAGAAAAAGAAAATACAAAGAACATGTTTTTGGTGATCTATAGCTCATAGTTTGTTTATTTATTTTTTATTTTTTTAAGATGATGGCTGAAATCTTATATATCATTCAGAATTTTTATTGTTGAACTGGTTATGGTAGATTTGAGTGAAGTTTGAATTGGAGTTTAAGAAATGATTGTTGCCAGTGTACATGTTTCAGATAAGAAATTTATCCAAATAGTATAAAAAACATAAAAATGAATGTTCAATCATTTCAACATGATATCAAGTTTGAGAAGTATTACACACAAAAACCAGCTTGAGAAAACTGATTGCAATTATAATTCTTCAATCATCATTTATGTGGAAAAATATTTGTTCACCATCTAAAAATGCTAACATAGCCCCCCATGTTGATTCACCTTCGTCCAATGGGCCAAACCGAAATGTGGGTCTTTTGTTGCTCAATAAGAATTGATGTTGTTTGAAATGAAGACTTGGTATATGTCCCTTCCTATTTTTCATGGTGTGAGACTACATATTTTCAAGGATGTCACGGCTATCACACTTAAACAGCACAACACCTTCGTTGGCTCATAAACTCAATTCACCCAGGCATTGTTTTTGCAATCCACACCAGTATGGTAGCTCATCAACAAGTGTTTACTTCACCCCTTCCAAACACACAGATGAAAAATGTGTTACAAATTTACAATCTACAATTCCGACTGGCAACATGCTTTGTTGCCATCTGCAATGATATGCATCTTCAAATAACATAAATATTGTATCCAACTAACCACCTCCGTCTCACAGGTTAAACCAATGTGCAGATGTTGGTTTCCCAAAAGTCTGTGTACTTTGATGTGCGTGTTGTACCCAACTCACCACCTCCATCTAATGGATCAAACCAAAATAACACATAAAATACTGCTAGCCGTGTGTGTATCTTATATTGTTATTTTCATGATGTAATACTATTTATCGCCAAGAGTGCTACAGTGCGCATTACATTAGTTTTAAAATATGCAATGCAAGAGATGGACTAAAAATACCAAGGTCGGCTAAATATGGAATTTTGTGTGTGATCATGTATGTAACATTGATATAAATGTGATGGTAGTTGCACAGCAATCAAAGAAAAATATGTGCTGGACAAGGAAACATCTTGCTCCATGGATTAAATCGAAATCTGATCAAGAATGGAAAACAAGCTTCCTTAAAATATCTTTGAGATGAGAAGCCATAAAGTGTCACCACAGGATGAGAAACTTTCGCAAGAATCATTGAGATGTCAACATATGATAAAAAGTTTCTTCAGAAAGCCCTGAGGTATCACCATAAGGTGACAAGTTCCTGAGGTAGCTTTAAGATGTCCCACATGGTGAAATACTTGCATGAGCCAAACATCCCCACTAGAAATGCAACACTATAAAATTACCCTTTGCCTCTATGAATATCCCATACATTTCCATTTTTGTGCACACAAAAGTTAGTAAGGATGAAGGGAAAAAATTGAGATGAAAAAAGGAAGAACAAGCGTTATCCTGCAAAAGCATTAAGTGTAAGAACTCTTGCGAGGAAAAGTTGGGAATCATAGTCCAGTTTGTGTGAAGTACTGTAAACTTTGTACAAGTTTATGGAGATGAGGAAAAGTTAGGAGCCATAGTCCAATTTTTGTAAACTATGTACGGGTTTATGGAGGTGAAGAATCTTATCTTTCTATGTTATTGCATGTTTATTCATGATGAGTTGCTCATTAGTATGTTTGAACTCTATATAATTGATAAGCTTTTGAATAACTTGACCCTACTTGGTCGAATAACAACATTTATTTTACTCTTTTGATTTAGATGGGATCAAGTTTATTTGGAAGCTATTTCAGCGTTTACAAGCAATCGGTTATTTATTCAGTCTATTCTGTTTTGGTTTTATTTTCGGAAATGATCAATATATTTGAACTATAATGGCTGGATCCCAAATAGTACCTTTGAAGTAACATTACCGACGCACGATATTTTTCATTCTAACTCAGGAAGAAATAAATAATTAATGTTTATGGACACAACCTAGGCTTGACACCAAATATAACACAGATCTAGGAATGATATGCACTATCCGAATATGAAAAGTCATGTTAGTCCCAAGTTAGGAGAGTAAATGAAATTGTACTTCAGTCATGGAAGATCAAACCAAATAAATAAATATTCAACAACTGAATATTAAATCAGTTCCAAAGCTAGTAACGGTCTCTATCTTATTAAGCCTCCATAACGTCACCCCAAAACATCAACTTATTTTACAAGGAAACGATTGTAGGAGAAGGACACAGTGCAATTCTTCATTATATAATGATTGATCGATTATGAATATGAGCTCCATGAATATTCATTTGTTTATATGTCCAACGTCAATCTACAAACATTTACTCCCAGATACGAAAACTTTCAAAATTAAGGGTCCGTTTGGTTTCATTTTGTATTTTTGAGTTTTGTGTTTTCAACTTGCATTAAGAAATAGCAAGAAATAAGAGAAGAAGATTTATAATTCTTAGTCATTGCGACAATCAACGGACAACGAAGGAGTTGGATTGTTTCCGTGCTTTTGTTTTCTCTCGAAACACGAAAAACAAAATAAACTTGTTTTCTATTTTACATGTTAATTTCATTTTTTAAAATTGTTTGTTTTTCAACAATACATACAACGGACGCGCTTTTGTATTGACGAAAACACAAAACTAAAAACGACAAGCCAAACAGGGCCTAAATAAAAATAAATAAATGAATATGCTAAAACTCTAACCTACAATTAATTCACTCCTGGTTCCAATTTAATGGTATCCTTCAAGTTCTCCAAGTATGTTGGGGAACTAAGAAAATACCAGAAAAGGTTATAAAACAGTATTATGCAACATTAACAAACTCACCTGAGGCCGACACTTTCAGCCAACCCTGCCGTGAATGAATGACTTGAATTTGCCTTCTCAACTGGTTCACAGAACGTTGCCAATGCAGGATCGTCAACATTTGACACATTTATCAGAACTGCAGAGTTATGCATATCAGTCTCTCTACAATCACTAACAAGTGGTTGCATCCATGCTTCACCGCTGCCTTTTTGAGCATATATAACACATCCTTTTTCCCAACTGCCCGAAGAAGGAGACAATTTTGACATGAACCTAAAATATCTTTGATGATAATTTAACCATTGCTTATTCATAGGATAATTAGGGCATCCAAGAACACCAAGAGCTACTTTTCCATCTTCTATTAAAGCTAAAGCAACTGCATACTGATCTCCACGCACAAACCCTAATGTACCATCTACAGGATCAAGAACCCAATATCTACCCTTGGGACCCCCTGTGGAATTACATTTTCTTATTGCCTCTAAAATCTCATTAGTCCCAAGTAACTTTTCAGGAGGTTTTAATCCATACTTGTCAGCTTTTGAAAGGCATTCATTAACACTAGCCACAACGGACTCAAGCAAGATCGAGGAATCTTTCTTTGACAGAGTTTCAACATCTTCTTCAGCAACTATGGATACATTTTCACTACCAAGATTTTGTGAAAGAATATAACTGACAGTTGCTTGGACACCCCAATCTAGTGAAAGTGTAAATAACACACTGTTAAATAGCATTAATGTACACATAAGTGGAACAAGGTATAACGAGATAACCATATACATGATGGTGTAAAGAAGAAGGATTGAAGTGTAACAAATTCATGAATGAAAAGGATTTCATTTGATGTCTCCTGAAAAATCAGCCTACAATAGAAGATGTTTAAACAGAGGAATGCTGAATGAACACCATATTTAAATCGACAAAACCACTCTGACCGAAATACATTTGTCAAAAATTAAGGCTTTGATCACAGCCCTAATTTTTATACTCCCACCCTATTCCTCCATTCCTTTATTTTATGTACATTCCCGTGGTTCTTTGTTAGTCACTATAGCACTTCTCTATTTAAATAGAGGGATGTATTTGTTTAGAGTATGTAAAATTCAACGAACCCTTGCAGATTAAATGTATCATACCGAAGCCAAAAACAGGCAAAATTTGACACCTTCCTAGAATATTTCATGTGTTCCCCATAAATAAATAATTTATTTATTTCAAAAAAAAAACTACCGTTTTATAGTCGCCGTGCCTTTAAAATCCCTCTATAGCAGTACGGCTTGTCATTAAAGCACTTTTTTCCTCATTTAGCAATTATATGGAAATCATACAAAATACATTGAATGCCTTGTCATGATCGCTGTGGACAAACTAAACTGGTTAAAATGGCTGATCATAATTCCAAAAGACCATATTGCACTCTCCAAACTATTTTTTGCACAATGCAAAGACAAGATTGATTTGCTTTACATGAACATTGTCAAAGAACTATATGTTCTTTAATATTAACATTGTTTATTCTTTTGATCGCCTATCAAAATGCTCCTAATTTGCTAAATAGCAATAAAGAAGATTGGAAGTAGTTAAAATCATCAAATGACATAGCAAACACACACATTTTGAAGATAATTTTTGTTTCTTCTGATAGTAGAAATGTAGAATAACACAAAAAGAAAACGAAAAAAGAGAATAAAAGGGGGAAAACGTTTTAACGTACCCTTCTCAAATCACAATGAGCATAATAACCATATAAAAATTAAATGACAAAATTAAAACACCTGCAACAGTAACAGGAGAATCGTCATCTTTAGCCTGAATCTGGTCCTTCTTCATCTCCACAATCCCATCTTGAACTTTTTGGCAAAGAGAGCATGCCATCTGCACAACTCGAACTGCAATATCCATCTCAATAGACAATTTCCTCGATTCCATCACAATTTTCTTATATTTTACCAAATCCCGATTGGAAAAATAAGAAAAGAATAAGACGAGCAAATCAAAGATGAAATTAAAGATATTTTGAGGCGCGTATATTGTCTGGGAAATGGACAAGTAATTCTCTGCTTGATGAAATTTCCCTGCTTATTTTTCTTAGAAGATTGTCACATAGAAGCAAGGGTTCCAACTTCCAACAAGTAAATGGCTGTTAATTAATGAACAATCGACTCGTGGAAGTAGAGCAGAATTTTGTTCACAAAATAACAACAGAGTTGATTGATGTTAAAACAAGGGGAAATATGGATGCAATTCCAGCGTCTCCCTATCGTTTTGGACCAGCAATCTAAGCCAGTAAGTGCATCTTCAATGCAAACACATGTAATTTCCATTTAATCTTACGTATCAATAAATAGTTCATACCGTGAACTTAATGCACCGTGAACTTAATGTGATATATAATACTTAGTGTGCGTTTGCGGCCAATAAAAAGGATATATGAAAGGAGAATTTGAATGAGGAAGATTGGGGAATGAGAAATGCGTTTGCGGCTGCGAACGGAATATTTGACTTGTGATTTTTAATTTAATTGATTTATAGTTATTTAATTATTTATTTGTTTTTTAGTAAATAATATGTACCGATAATTTACATAAATAAATAAATTAAAATTTTACGAATTGCTCGGATTCAGTTCAAACCAGCTCCATATTGTAGAGCGCTTTGATACGATCACAAGGCAAAAAACGACGTCTCAAACGAACCTCATTTGCACAAATTATTAATTTTAGAAATTTATAAAAATTTAGATTTATATTAAATATAATTATTAAAACTAATAACCCCGTTCAAAATCTAAAACGCAGCTCAAAGCTGCATTTAGCCCAGCGTGCTTTTATGTGGACCAACCTCCATTGAGGCGTTGGACGCGAATGAAATTTTACCCCGTTCAAAATCTTACGAACGCGCCCTTACATTTCGATAATCTTAAAAAAACAACTCCAATACCGATGTATTCATGGCAAATAATTAGTTTATGTGTCCCGATGTAATTATGAATAAACAAAAGTATTATGTTAAAATAAATAATAGCATATGAATTTATTTATTTCATATCATGAAGTATAATGTCTAAAACTAGACATTGCACTTGATAGTGTGTAGTAAATTTTATGCCAAATCAGCATATTACAACTGAATTAACATCCTCGTTGGAGATTAAAGAGGTATTAAAATTAAGTCGGTAAAAACACTACAAAAACCCACTTCGTCTAGTTATGCAAAACTGAGTAAAGAAACAACCTAACGGTTTGGCGAAACCAACCGAAGCTTATAAAACCCTGATTATCAAAATTAATAATAACCTCTCATATCTTCAGTTAATGGTAGAGCATATCCAAATTAATAACACAAGAAAGATTCATTTTGATGTTTTTGAGAAATTCCTTAAATTAAAAGTAGGGTATGTTGTTCCTATCATACTGTAAATGGAATTTATATGTATTGTAATCTAATAAATTTGAAGGTTGGATTTGTTGTATTAGTTGTTGCTTTTTTGATTCAAAATAGTAGTTAATTTCAGCTAAATTTTTTGTTCATACAACAAATAAGTCTTAAAATTAATTTTTGTTCGAATAACTTGATTTCAGGTTCGGTCGAGTTTATAAGCTCGTAAATTTTGATGGTTGTAGTTGTTTACATAATTGCTCAAAAATATTTCTGTTTTTTGTCTTTTTGAATTTAAAGGTTAATGAATCTACATATTTTTGAATTAGTTTAGGAATTATGTACTATTATTCTATTTCTTGTCATTTAATACACAGATTGTAAATGATATTCGATGCCCTGATTCAATAGTTTGTAGTAATGATTTCTGAGATAAGTAGAACGAATGCATAGAAGATTTTTAAAGTATTAAAATAAAAGATGTGATATAGAAGAAAGTGGATTTGACATCTGTTTACGATTTTTTTGGAAGAGAAAACAAATTGATGCATGCATGAGGAAAAGAAACAAAAATAAATTGGGTGGGTGTAGATGAGTGTGTGGAGTGTTTGGTTGGGTGGGAGGATAAATGGGTGTAGAGTGTTAATTAGGGGTGTGTGCAGATAGTAACACCCTTTTTTAAATGTAATACAAGATCGATGATATGTAGAAGACTTCACAATTTCTACAGGTATTGTCACTTACACTCTAGTTTTGGATATGAGAGGGCCAAATTATATTAGTATTCCGTACAAAATTAAATTACTACGAGGGATACACATCCTATTAATAAAATATATATATATTTTTTTATCTTTTTTGCCCTTAGTTGAAACATCAAACTCTAAACACTTCCATTTACTCTCTCCTTCTCCTTTCTTTTGAAAAATAAAATAATGGTGAGAACAAAAAATTCAACTCGATTTTCACAGCCAGATTCAAACTTTGTAGAGAAGATGGTGGCAAGGTAATTACTTAATCTAGTTTATCGTGCATTTTTTTAACTGCAATAAAAATTAAGGTTTAAAATTACTGTTTAATTATTGTCAACGATTACAAAAACCATATAAAACCCTATGGTTTTTGAAAATAAATTACCTAATTGTTTCCTTCAACAAAATCTGTATGTTGAATGCTTTTTTGAGTAAGAATCAACCTTGTCTCTTTCTCATTTGCAATTCCATCTAGAGGTGAGTTTGAATTCTCTAGTATTTGATTAATGATTTTCAATTAAAGGTTAATGATGATAAAAGAAAAATTAGCGTAAATAAAAGAAAAGACAATTAAGAATTTGGTTGTAATTTTATGAGAGGACTAGTTTGATTAGTACCTCTCATAGCAAAAGAATTTCTAAAGAAAAAATGACCCCCTCATATCCAAAGCCGAAGTATTAATAACAATACCCAATTTTAATAGAGCTGGAGATGCACTTATTTGGGGAGCTTTGTAACGCTCGCATACCTTCCTTCACCCACATCCTCTCTCATGTCCGAACACTTAACTCAACCACTCACATTCACTTTTTTATTTTATTTTATTTTGTGCACGTCAAACAGAAGCGTCGTTTTCTTCCTAAAACAAACTCTCCGAACCGATTTCCTTTTACCAGACATTCAAACTATTCTCTCATCTTCGAAAATCATAATAACAAGTCATTCCACTTCGAAATTTTTTATCAGAACCATAGATTTATTGAACTAAAAGGTTAAAAAAGATGAATAAAACTAATAATGGCAAGCATAATACAAATCATTTTACAAAGCATATCAACCCGAACAAATTTCAATTTATCAAAACCGTTTAGTTCTGGCAGCACATCAATTGCATTGTTTGATCATTTAATACTTGTATTGTTGTTTCACCCAAATATATTAATAAAATTAAAAATTATCACTACCTTAAACATCATTAATTACTACTATAAATCCCTAAAAATAATAAATTTACAAGAACAATAATTAATATGCTCAATCTAAATATTAATAAAAATCTCTCAAATCATAAAACATTAATGTCAAGATAATAAAATATGTTATATTTACATTGTTCATCTTCTTTTCGTCCGCCACTATGACAACTAGGGCTTTACTTATTTATTAAACATCGTTCAGTTATGCCTAATCGATTTTGCTATTTTTCTGTTCATTTTAAAAAAACCGTCCAGAATGAGTTTTTGTAGTAGCTCTTAAAAATTAATTTTAAAAACTATTTAAGATGCGCTGTTGATGGTTTTGGTATGTGTATAAAGATGCAACCTTATTTTTTCACGAATGTGAACCAAGTAACGAACTTTAATCTGACTAGATAAACAGTATAAGTAGACATAATCCAACATAACGTTTAGTCGGTCAAAAAGTACAATCTTATTTAGGTTAATGTGAGGTTAACGGTGGTGTGTTTTCTTTTATAACATGTCTGACTCGACCGGTAATCTAATATATGATTCGAAATGATGTGACTTTGTGGTTGAACATGATCCGTTTTGGATCTGCTGTTAACATGCTAATCCAAATTTGACTTGCTTAAACTCATTGATCCAACAAAAGGAGCCTAGTTGAATCTTACAGGATCAAACCTCAACCTCCCCTAGCCAACCAAACCATGTGGTCCATGCAAGGTTAAAATTTTGATCATTGTTTGATGTAGGTGTCAAATCAAATAGTTAGTCTATTAGAAACAAAAACAATGATGTTAATAAAACACGTAAAAAAATAACATGAACACCTTGTGTTACACCAGATCAAATTTTCACGTTCTGTCTCATTGCCTACAATCTTCCTGCATTTTTAAGATTCTCGGTTCTTTTATGAATCAACATACAAATTACAATAAATTTATGTACGACATATTCTCTCAACTCAAACTATTACTCTCATCCCTCGACTTTGGATCTTTCATTGTACAATCCATCATTAACTATAAGTCTACAATATTATTGCATTTGTTCAATCTACTTTTCAAAGGTACCGCACAATCAAAAGAATATTTTAAAACCCCTCAATAAGAACATGTTTCTAAAGTCCCCAACGTTACATGAGCAATCTATAAAATCAATCGCTTAGGCAAGGATATAAAATGTCATTTCCCTTGAGTGAGCTTTCTTTTGCCACGTTTGTTTTTTTCCCAAAAGTTCTTAATGCAAGTTCTCAAATATTAATCAGATCTTTTAATGTTGTTTGTTTTTTTTAAACTCTTCAAATTTAAACTACCTATTCAGAAATAAGTGTTTAAAACTTTCTTATTGTCGATTATTACTTCTGAAAGCTAAACAATAATTTGTTCTGTTTATATACATATTAACATTTACAAATTATTATAAATTCAAAGTTTAAAATTAACTTTAGCGATTTTAAAATTTTAATCATAAATTCAAAACTTGCAAAAATTCAAAATTTTCAAATTTTCAAATTTTTAATTTTCAAATTTGGAATTTAATACTTCGGAAATTTTTATTTTTGAAAATCCTGTAAAATTTTGAAACTAATTATTAAATTAAAAGTTCTAGAAATTCTAAAATTAAATTTTAAAAAAATACTGCTTTTGAAAATTGTAATTTTGGACATTGGAAATTCCATACTTAATAATTTCAAAATTTTAATCTTCTAAAAGAAATATTTTTTAACTTTTTTGGTATTCAAATTTCTCTTAATTAAAACCATTTGCAGTTTATAACATTTAAATTTTATCACTTTTATTCTAGAAAAAAAAATTAAAATTTCAATATGTCAAAATTTTCCCTTTAATAATCCTTACTTGAAAAATCAATTAATAAAGAGGGGTATTTTTTCAAAAGAAACATATTTTTTAATGCTAATCAAAAGCTTTAAAATGCAAACAAACAAGTAATTATTCAACCTTCAGAATCAGCAATTAGCAATCAGATTTAAGAATTCAGCATTTAAACAAATGCAGCCTTACTTGCACGCCACGTAAGATTCCACTGGTTGCTACCCATGCAAATACAAATTACCCAAAATACTGGGTTTATTGACCAGTACTCTCAGATGGAACCCCTCTTATTTACCTCTTTATAGCCTTTAGTGATGCCCATTTGAATATTTTTTACAAAGACCAAATCTCAAGCCTACAAAATCAAATTGGGAAAGGCTAGAAGTTTAATCATAATACTTAGAATTTCTCAATATACCCACTTTTGAAAAACTACATCAGCTATATTAGATCGGGTGCATCGGACGGTGGGGTAAATTGAACAAATTTCAAAAAAAATATCTCATGCATTATGCACTAGATATTTTAATGTGTTATCATAAATAATTTAGTTCGCATTAAATCATATCTAATGTTATTGTTTTACTTTGATCCTCAAACATATAAAAAAAATTGGTGTTTAGAACTAATTAATTTGAATCTTTCAAATATAATAAATAATAAATAATTTATTATACACTCAAATAACACTTGTTCAAATTGAATATTTTATAAAATATTATTATAAGTTTAATTGATTATAAGTCGTTTTAATTCGAATATTCAAATGAAATGAATAATATCTTAATCTTAATTTTGATTAATAGTGTTGATATGTAAATATTTATATTATAATGTATAATTTACAGTATCATAAATAAATATAGAACTTATTGTTAAATAATGTTAATATGTTCAAATATAAACTACTAACTAATCAATGCAAGTTTTGCATAAAAATTGAGCTTGTTTGTGAGAGTTGTACTAGTTTAAATATTCATACATAAAATGCAATTTGTAAAAGTTAAGGGGTTTTTGAATAAAATTACCTTCCCTTTAGAACACCTAGTTGGCTCGGTATCCGCTGTGGGTGAGTTTTCTAATCCCTATAGCCTATTAGAGATAGCATGACCACCATCATCAGTCTCATCACGTCGAGTGCTCTTTACTAATGATCCCAAATCATAAATCGAGTCTCTAGATAGAAAACCATAAATCGATCTTCAACGACCCAATTATGCCACTTGACATTATCAAAATTGAAACCAACTTGACTAGAATTCCTCCTATCTTTGCTAAGACCGAGTGCATCGCTCCATGAATGCATAACAACTGAATGGAACATCTAGGTGGAGACGACTACACCTTATGGGTTTGACAACCTTATTGGCCATGCCTTCTATATTAGGTTTTAGTCTGTAACACCCCTAATTTTTAATAACATTATTCAGAAGATTTAATTAGATAAATTAAATAGAATAATGTAAATATTAGAGTGTTAAGGGGATTGAGATTTGAAAATTAAATTAGAGGCTGTGCTAAAATAAACATAGAGAACGAGTTTATGAAAATGGTTTATTAGGTAACTAATAAGAGAATAAAACAAGGGCTTAAAGGGAAATTGCCGTACCATAATCCCATAACCCTTAAAACACATGTTCCCATTTCTTTGCACATTCATTTCTCAAAAACTCAAAAACATAAACAAAAAAGATCAAAGCCGGCCATAACCTAGGGAAAGAAAAGGGAAAAATCAATTAAAGCTAAGTAATCAAGCAAGGGGAATTAATCAAAGATCAATCTCAAGTTCCTTATCCCAATCAAGGTGAATGATAATCAAAACCATCTCTATTTTTGTTCTTAAAGATCATTTGATTTTAGGTTTATGTTTAAAACCTTATGTGTTGATTTTAATGATGATATGCATGGATTCTATGATATGTTTGATTCAAACAAGTTTGTTTGATAA
This sequence comes from Allium fistulosum, assembly GCA_030737815.1. Classification (NCBI taxonomy): domain Eukaryota; kingdom Viridiplantae; phylum Streptophyta; class Magnoliopsida; order Asparagales; family Amaryllidaceae; genus Allium; species Allium fistulosum. Next base: position 1,154,245,024 of record CM060901.1, read on the forward strand.
ATGTTTAATTCGGTTTTTAGGCAAAAATCGTATTTTCTAGATTTCAAATGCCATGAGGAATTTATATGTTATGTAAAACATTATTTTGGAGATGGGCTTGTTTGCTAAATTATTTTAATTAGATCTGAAATGAATGCAACAGCTTTATTTTGAAAAGAATTTGAAAAGTTTATGGCAACCAATTAAATTTTTACAAATAGACAAGTTAGTTACAAAGCAATTACTTGAAAAGGCAATAAAACGGTTTTTGTATAGAAGTATGATTTTGCCGCTTCCAGTAGCTACCTTTCGACCTTATACTTCCACCCCCAATGAAGCCGAAATCAATACATAAGGTATCAAGTCTTTGGTACATAGTATATTGGAGAATGGTGGCAGGTATGGAGTCGAAACCATGCTTTCGAAGGGGTCGAAACCCATTTAAATAGCTTTCGAATGAGTTACCCTGTTTTTAAATCAATGCTTTCGAAAGGGGTAATTTGAACCTAGTCGAAACCATGCTGTCGACCTTATACCTTTCAAATGAATTGAAGTCATCAACTAGTTTGAAAGGCAGCTTTTGTTTTATAAATATAATAAGCCACTTCCCAAAGCTTTCGAAAGGGCTTCGGTTGTCACGTAAGGATTTCGAAGGCAATGGCTGCGAAAGGAGTTTCGAAGCCATCCTTCCAAATGTTTTACTTAAATGATTTAGGCTTTCGAAAGGATGGTTTCGAAGCCATCAGTTTTACCTAAACTCTTTTATATGAAGGCTAATGGTTTCGAAAGGGGCACTTTTGTTTATATTCACTTTGACCTAAAAGATATTTTAATGATAAACCCAATGGTTTTGAAAGAGGTACTTTTAAATGGTTTCGGAGCAACGCTTCTATGTATACTTTAATACTTTCAAAGGGATTGTTTTGATAGTTTTGAAAGGAAGGTTTTGATGCTTTCAAAAGGTTTTGAAAGTCATATGTTTTGAGTGTTTCGAAAGGCATATGCTTAGTGTTTTGAAAAGAAGATTTGAATGCTTTCGAAAGAGGTTTTTCAGTGGTTTTGAAAGTGAAGGTCTAAGGTTTCAAAAGCCTTAGTTTTCAGAATAAAGAACCTAATATCATTTTTAAAGGAAAACCCATGGAAAAATAAATGAGTTTTGAAATGGCTTTTAAGTATGGAGTTTTTGAAGAAGCTTTCCTTGATAAATTAACAAGTTAAAGGGATTAACCATATTTCATATGAAAATGATTTCAATGATATTAAACCATAAATGTTGGTGTTATTATGTTTTCTTCTTATAATATACATATTCACAGTAAAACGAACCCACAACTGTATTTTAGGGAGAAAGGGCAGAATAACTAGTTAGGTTGATCCAGTAGTGAATATAAATTGAGTTAACTCCTGAATGAGTAGAATTGCATCCAAGAGGTCAGGAAAACCAGAATAGAGGATGCCTAAATACTAATTAAAGAAGTTTTTAGATAGACAGATTCATAGTAAACCTATGAAAACTATGTTTAGAAAGAGTTATTGGCAATGGGCAATAGGTTTGTAGTGGACCCATGAAAACTATATCCGGATTTATTGACAGAATTCAATAGGTTCATAGTCAACCCATGAAAACTATGATATAAGAAAAGTTATTGAAGATACCAATATGTTCAGGGAGAACCCATGAATAATGAAGTTATTGGCAGGGGTCAATAGGTTCCTAGTGATCCCATGAAAACTATGAAACCGGGCAGATAGTCCTTAAGCTTTAAACCGGTTATTAGTCAGCCCATGAAAACTAATAGGTTAATAGTGACCCTAGAAACTATAACTATGACAGATAGTCAAATGAATGGGGATGGGAGTCCAGAATGATTTACTTGTTTACATATATCATCATAATATTTTGCATTGCTATGTTTTTAACCATTGTGAATGTAGGAACATAGTATATGGTTATTATAAGTTATGATAAGATACCAGTGAGGGGAAAACCCGTTCTGCTAAGCGGCGTAGTCTCACTAGAAATCTAAATGGTTCGAGATGGTAGGTTATTATTCATACCAGGCTTATGTCTGACTCGAAGTTTATGGTTTCCCCTTAAACTCTCCCCTTAAACTCTCGGGTGCTCAATTAACTTTGAATGGTTTGAGAGTTGAGGTTTACAGGTACCTCTTTACGACGAATAAGCTTTTGGAGACGTGCAGGAGCCAAGCTAGCTAGTAGGAGTCCTTTTCTATTTTGATTTCGTTGTGTTTTGATGTAAAGGCAAAGTTGTTTATTTGCCTATGTTTAGACTCTGATCATCCTAGGGGGCATCTTCATATGTCGCTCTTGGCGTATGTTGTAATAATTATATTTTCTCTGAACGTGGTTCTCGAATATGAGATTATGTAATGAATTTGAAATGATTTGAAATGGAATGAGAAAGTTTTTTAATGATTTTAAAATTTTCCATATCCATGTATTTCTATTATATCAATGTATCTAACATTACTGTATTGGTCGCCGAGGATTAATAACTATGGATGACTGCAACATCCGTAGCCGTTAGTTTTGGGCCTCCAAGTTGGGGATGTTACAAGTTGGTATCATAGTATAGGTCTATGAAAAATTAAAAGAAATTTAAGCCTAAAATATTTTTCAAAACATCATCCAATGAACCAGAAAATAAGATCGGGGTTTGGGTTAACGCTATAGTAATGTACTTGTATTTGATATATGTATATATATAAGTACGTATTCCCCTCTCTCTTAGACCATTCTTCTGTATCTTACTCAGGCTCGTATGCAGGTTTACGAGAAAGAAGATATGGAGGCAGGAAACGGAAGAGGAAATCTCGGTGGAGGAAGCACCACAAGAAATGGAAACGTTCGACCCACCAGGAGGAACCTGGGTCGATAGGCAAATGCTAATCAAAATGCAGATGCCAATGTAGGTGCTGGAAAACCGCCAATAGATATGGGGATGATGTATCAGTTCTTTGTCAATCTGATGCAAGCAGGAGCAGCTGCTGGAGTAGTTGGGAATGTTGGAGGAGCTAATCCCGCGGCTCCAATTGGAAACAACTATGCTAAGTTGAGCAGAGATTACACCAGTCTTGGTGGAAAGCCGTTTGTGGAAACGGAGGATGACATAGAAGTCAAAAATTGGTTGTTGCATTGTAAGAGGATCTTTGTTGATTTGGGATTAAGTGGTGAGCAAAAGAGGAGACTAGCCTCTAGACAGTCATAGGGAGCCGCGCTCCATTGGTGGAATAGTGTTACTGCCAGAGTACCCGAGGAAGAGTTAACTTGGGCAAAATTTCAAAGGAGATTTGAGCAAAGGTTTTTGTCTGAAGTTTCTAAGTCAACATTGTTGAGAAATTTTATGGATTTGGTGCAGGGAGAGATGTCAGTAATTGAGTATGCTACTAAGTTTGACGAGCTGTCCAGATATGGGTATGCTACTATTGACACTGTCATCAAGAGGAATGAGAAATTTATTCAGGGATTGAGGCCCGAGATTGCTAGGGCAACATTGTCACATCTCCGTGATCCTTGTAATGTAGTTGTGGAGATGGAAAGTTGACATGAGAAAATGCTTGCTACTTATGGGAAAGAAAAGCCGGTTGAATTCTAGGGTTCTCAAGGGAAGGAGAGGAAGTTTTTTTAGAAGAAGGGAACCCAGAAGGGAGAGGATGCCAAGAAGGCAAAGGCCGATCTGATCTGCTTTAAGTGTGATAAAAATGGTCATTATGCTCATGAATGCAGAACTGGCAAGGGGAAGAAGGCCAAAGAAAAGAAGAGCATGAAGTACTTTAACTACAACCAGGTTGGGCATTACAAGAATCAGTGTCCAGAACCAGTCAGGGCGGACAAGGGGAAAGTCTTTGATGTTGGACCATCATTAGGTAGGCCAACTACTGCTGAGAAAGGAAAGGTTGTGATGGAAGGTACGCTTTTGATTCAGAGTATACCAGTTAGGGTACTATTTGATACTGGTACTTTGCATTCATTTATATCTCAGTGTTTGGTTGATAGGTTATGTTTAGAATCCACCTACCTTGTTACTTCCTTAAGGGTTGTGAATCCGATAGGAGGGAATGCGACTCTGGGAATGAGATGTGACCAGTTAGAACTTGATTTGTTAGGTCATAAGTTTGCATGCAGTCTGTATGTTTTTGATTTCGTAGATTTCAGACTCATTTTGGGTATGGATTGGTTGGGTAAATATTTCCAGGATAGGGAAATATCATTGAGATATCCTGATAGTCATAACCGAATCATATTCTCAATGGAGAATTCTGACTGGAGTGTTTGTGCTTTGTTAAGTGCTATGTAAGTGGGAGAAGAGTTAAGTCAGGCTCGGATAGCAAGAGAATTTGTAGATGTTTTTGAGCCGATTACAAGATTACCACCGACACGAGCTGTTGAGTTTCGAATAGATATTGTGCCAGGAGCTAAACCTGTTAGTAGACCATCTAGCAGGATGACACCGACCGAGATGAAGGAATTGAAGGTGTAGCTAATGGATCTAGTAGGGAGAAATTTTATTAGACCAAGCAGTTCGCCTTGGGGAGCGGTCGCGATGTTCGTGAAGAAACCGGATGGGTTGTTAAAGATGTGTATTGACTATCGTAAGTTGAACGAGAAGACGATTAAGAATAAGTATCATTTAAGAAGAATTGATGATTTATTTGATCAGTTGTGTGGAGCCAAAGTATTTTCCCAATTGGATTGGCGACAGGCTTCCATCAGTTAAGAATGGCAAGGGACAGTATTCCATTGACGATGTTTCAGACTAGATATGGTTCGTATAAGTGGTTAATAATGCCATTCAAGTTAATGAATGCACCTGCTTTCTTCATGGATCTAATGAACCGAGTTTTTTGAGAGTACTTGGATAGGTTCATGTTGGTGTTTATAGATGACATTTTAGAATACTCTAAGGATAAAAGAGAGTATGAAGATCATTTTAGAGTAGTGCTTGAGACGTTGAGGCAGCATCAGCTAAAAGCGAAGTTTTCCAAGTGCCATTTCTGGAAGATAGAGGTTAAGTTTCTCGGTCACGTGGTTTCAGAGAAAGGCTTGTCAATCGATCCAGATAATATCGAAGCTGTTAATAACCGGAAGAGACCAAAGACAGTGACTAAGATTAGAAGTTTTCTTGGACTTGTTGGCTATTACCGGAGATTCATTAAGGATTTCTCGCGGATAGCAGCACCATTGACTAAGTTGACCAGGAAGGACGTGAAGTTTATCTGGTCTGACAAATGTGAGGAAGCATTCCTTAAGTTAAAGCATTTGTTGACCAATGCACATGTATTAGTAGTTAAAGCATTAAGGGTTGGTGGTGTATACCGATGCATGTGGGACTGGATAGGAGCCGTGTTAATGAAGAGAGGTAAAGTTATTACCTACGCTTCATGATAGCTTAGACCACATAAGTAAGATATCCTACTCATGATTTGGAGTTGGCTGCGGTGATCTTTGCATTGAAGATATGGAGACATTATCTCTTAGGGGAGAGATTTGAGCTATATGCAGATCATAAGTCCTTAAGATATTTATTCTCTTAGAAGGAGTTGAATATAAGACGACAGAGGTGGCTGGAGTTTTTAGCTGCTTATGACTTTGGTATAGAGTATACACCTGGGAAAGGAAATAAGATAGTGCATGCTCTTAGTAGAAGACATCAGAATGTGGTGTTAGCTATGTTAGCAGAATGGAAAGATTTAGAAGCCTTGACCACTTGTGTGCAGTTGAGATCAATTGCTAGTTCTAGTCAGAGCACAGCCATGTTGTCCTGTTTGGAAGTTTGACCAGTGTTGATCGAAAGGATTGCTTCTAAGCAAATGGAGGATCCATTATTAGCCGAGGAGATTAGAAGGCTTGAGGTGGGAACTGAGATCGATGATCTATAGTCTTGACCAGAGGGGATGGTTGAGAAAGAAGGGACGGTTGTGTGTTCCGAATGTTGAGGACTTAAGGAAAGAAGTTCTTAATGAATGTCATCGATCCAAATTAACGATTCATTCTGGAGGAACCAAGATGTATCAAGATATGAAGAGGAGCTTCTATTGGGAAGGTATGAAGAGGGATGTTGGCTTGTGGGTTAGGCAGTGTGCGAACTAACAAGTGAAGGCCGAACATCAGAAGCCGAGTGGATTGCTCCAACCTTTGGAGGTACCAATTTGAAAATGGGATTCAATATCCATGGATTTTATAGACGGGTTGTCAAGGTCAAATAGAGGAAATGAAAGTATACGGGTTATAGTGGACATGTTGACCAAGAGTGCCCATTTCATTTCAGTTAATTCAACTAGGACGGCACCTGTTTTAGCTAAGTTGTTTATGAAGAACATAGTTAGACTACATGAAATTCCTAGTTGTATGTCAACGACAGAGATGCTTTATTTACTAGTGAATTCTGGAAGAGTCTACCGGATGTGTTAGGTACCAAGCTTAAGATGAGTACTGTGTATCACCCTTAGACGGATTGGCAGACAGAGAGAGTCAATAAGGTACTCAAGGATTTGTTAAGAGCTTGTGTGTTGGACTTTGGTGGATCTTGGGAAGATCATTTACGTTTGGTTGAGTTTTCCTATAATAATAGTTATCAGACTAGTATAGGAATGGCGCCTTTTGAAGCTTTGTATGGAAGGCCATGCAAATCACCAGCATGTTGGTTGGAGACAGATTAGTCTTAGGTCCAGATCTGGTTAGAGAGGCGACAGAAAAGATTGAGTTGATCCGAGAAAGGATAAAGGAAGCTCAGTCCAGACAGAAGAGTTAGGCAGATAAGAGGCGTAAAGACGTAGAATTCTCAGTTGGAGATAGGGTTTTCATTAAGGTATCACCGATGAAGGGTGTGATACGATTTGGAAAATCAGGAAAAGAGGCACCGATATATGTTGGTCCGTTCCAAATTATAGAGAGGATCGGAAAGCTCACATATAGAGTAGAGTTGCCGAGCAGTATGGCAGGTGTCCATAATGTGTTTCATGTGTCTCATCTTCACAAGTATGTGCATGATCCAGATACTACAATTCCTCCGACAGAGTTGGAAGAGTTGATAGTAGAACCGAATTTGAGACAACCAGTTCGGGTTGTAGCGGGAGATGAGAAAAGGTTAAGGAACAAGACAGTCAAGTTGGTGAAAGTTCAGTGGAGCGACAATGAGAAGGATTGTACTTAGTAGACAGAAGACAGGATTAGAGATACTTATCATGATCTGTTGTGAGGGTATGTTCTATATTTGCTTTATATAGACTATTGCTAGTAAGGTAGGCAGTATGGTAGTTAGGATCTGTTATAGATGATTGCTATGTTTAGTATTTAGTCCTTACTGAATTTCGATGATGAAATTCTTTAAGCAGGGGAGCCTGTAACACCCTTAATTTTTAATAACATTATTCAAGAGATTTAATTAGATAAATTGAAGAGAATAATGTAAATATTGGAGTGTTAAGGGGATTGGGATTTGAAAATTTAATTAGAGGTCGTGCTTAAATAAACATAAAGAATGAGTTTATGGAAATGGTTTACTAGATAACTAATAAGAGATAAAAATAAGGGCTTGATGGGAAATTGCCGCACCATAATCCCATAACCCTTAAAACACACGTTCCCATTTCTTTGCACGTTCATTTCTCAAAAACTCAAAAACGTAAACAAAAAGGTCAAAGTCGGCCATAACCTAGGGAAAGAAAAGAGGAAAATCAATTAAAGCTAAGCAATCAAGCAAGTGGAATTAATCGAAGATCAAATCTCAAGTTCCTTATCCTAATCAAGGTGAATAATAATCAAAACCATCTCTATTTTTGTTTTAAAGATATTTTAATTTCAGGTTTATGTTTAAAACCTTGTGTGATGATTTCAATGATGATATGCATGGATTCTATGATATGTTTGATTCAAACAAGTTCGTTTGATAAATGTTCAATTCGGATTTTAGGCAAAAATCGTATTTTTTGGATTTCGAATGCTATGAGGAATTTATATGTTATGTAAAACATTATTTTGGAGATGGGTTTTAATTATTTGCAATTTTCCAAGCTATGGATATTTTATTATGAATTTTAGAAGGAAGAAATGAATAATTTGGGTTTAATAATTATTTCGGCTACCATATGGAAGAATTTGGGTCTGAAACTTATAAATGTTGGATAACATATTAAAAGTGAATTTCTATGATTTTTGAGGATTTTTCCTAAGTAATTTACTATGGAAATTAAAGTAATTTAGTTGGAGGACTTAAATGTTTTATTTGTTTTATTTAAGGAAAGACTTATTTGCTAAATTATTTTAACTAGATCTGAAATGAATGCAGCGGTTTTATTTTGGAAAGAATTTTAAAAGTTTATGACAACCAATTAAATTTTTACAAATAAGCAGGTTAGTTACAAAGCAATTGCTTGAAAAGGCAATAAAACAGTTTTTGTACAGATGTATGGTTTCACCACTTCTAGTAGCTACCTTTCGACCCTATACTTCCGCCCCCAATGACGTCGAAACCAATAAACAAGGTATCAAGGCTTTGGTACATAGTGGATTGGAGAATGGTGGCAGTTATGGAGTCAAAACTATGCTTTCGAAGGGGTAGAAACCCATTTAAATAGCTTTCGAATGAGTTACCCTGTTTTTAAATCAATGCTTTCGAAAGGAGTAATTTGAACCCAGTCGAAACCATGTTGTCGACCTTATAGCTTTCAAATGAATTGAAGTCATCAACTAGTTTGAAAGGTAGCTTTTGTTTTATAAATATAATAAGCCACTTCTCAAAGCTTTCGAAAGGGCTCCAGTAGCCACATAAGGGTTTCGAAGGCAATGGCTTCGAAAGGGGTTTTGAAGCTATCCTTCCAAATGTTTTACTTAAATGATTTAAGCTTTCGAAAGGATGGTTCCGAAGCCATCAGTTTTCCTCAAACTCTTTTATACGAAGGTTAATGGTTTCGAAAGGGGTACTTTCGTTTATATTCACTTTGACTCAAAAGATATTTTAAAGATAAACCCAATGGTTTTGAAAGAGGTACTTTCAAATGGTTTCTAAGCAACGCTTCTATGCATACTTTAATACTTTCGAAGGAATTGTTTTGATAGTTTCGAAAGGAAGGTTTTGATGCTTTCAAAAGGTTTTGAAAGTCATATGTTTTGAGTGTTTCAAAAGGCATATGCTTAGTGTTTTGAAAAGAAGATTTGAATGCTTTCGAAAGAGGTTTTTCAATGGTTTTGAAAGTAAAGGTCTAAGGTTTCGAAAGTCTTAGTTTTCAAAACAAAGAACCCAATCTCATTTTTAAAGAAAAACCCATAGAAAAATAACTGAGTTTTGAAATGGCTTTTAAGTATGAAGTTTTTAAAGAAGCTTTACTTGATAAAGTAATAGGTTAAAGGGATTAACCATGTTTCATATGAAAATGATTTCAAGGATATTAAACCATAGATGTTGGTGTTATTATGTTGTTATGTTTGCTTCTTCTAATATACATATTCACGGTAAAATGGACCCACAACTGTATTTTGGGGAGAAATGGTTATTGGGAGAAATGGCAGAATAACCAGTTAGGTTGACCCAGTAATAAATATAAATTTAGTTAACTCCTGAATGAGTAGAATTGTATCCAGGAAGTCAGGAAGACCGGAATAGAGGATGCCTAAATTCTAATTAAAGAAGTTGTTAGATAGATATGTTCATAGTAAATCCATGAAAACTATGTTTAGAAAGAGTTATTGGCAGAGGCCAATAGGTTTGTATTGAACCCATGAAAACTATATCCAGATTAAGTTATTGACAGAAGTCTATAGGTTCATAGTCGACCCATGAAAACTATAATATGAGAGAAGTTATTGGAGATACCAATAGGTTTAGGGAGAACCCATGAGTAATGAAGTTATTGGCAGGGGCTAATAGGTTTCTAGTGATCCCATGAAAAATATGAAACCGGGCAGATAGTTCATAAACTTGAAACAGGTTATTAGTCAGCCCATGAAAACTAATAGGTTAATAGTGACCCTAGAAACTATAACTATGACAGATAGTCAAATGAATGAGGATGGGAAATCCAGAATGATTTACTTGTTTGCATATCATCATAATATTTTAAATTGCTATGGTTTAACCATTGTGGATGCAGGAGCACAGTATATGGTTATTATAAGTTTTGATAAGATACTAGTGAAGGGAAAACCCGTTCCGCTAAGTGGCATGGTCTCACTAGATATCTAAATGGTTCGAGATGGTAGGTTATTATTCATATCAGGCTTATGTCTAACTCGAAGTTTATGTTTTCTCCTTAAATTTTCGGGTGCTCAATTCACTTTGGGTAGTTTGAGAGTTGAGGTTTTCAGGTACCTCTTTAGACGAATAAGCTTCCGAAGACGTGCAGGAGCCAAGCTAGCTAGTAGGAGTTCTTTTCTATTTTGATTCCACTTTGTTTTGATGTAAATGTAAAGTTGTTTAATTGCCTATGTTTAGACTCTGATCATCCAAGGGGGCATCTTCATATGTCGCTCTTGCCGTATATTGTAATAATTATATTTTCTCTAAACGTGGTTCTCGAATCTGGGATTATGTAATGAATTTGAAATGCTTTGAAATGGAATGAGAAAGTTGTCTAATGATTTTAAAAAAATTCTATGTCCATGTGTTTCTGTTATATCAATGTATCTAACATTACCGTATTTGGTCACCGAGGATTAATAATATGGATGACTGCGGCATTCGTAGCCATTAGTTTTGGGCCTCCAAGTGGGGGATGTTACATAGTCATTACTGCTGGTGAGGCTAGTCCAGCATTCCAGTTCATGTACCGCCCACTTAATAGATCTCAGAACCACACATGGGTTCCTGTACCTCAAAAGGTCTCGGAATCACACATGGATTCCAATATCCAAAACAGATCTTGGAATCACACATGGATTTCCACACCCCAACGAGTCTCGAAATCACAAATGGATTCCAACCTCTTAATATATCATGAAACTCCTCCATAGAACTGTATATGGTTTTTGGAGTGGTTACGATACGAGTCATCTCTTACAAGTATACTCCCTGGCTTACCAAGCGCCCTAAAAACCAATCGTTGATTTCCAGAATGCTCAATACCAGTTCTTTGGGAAATAATCTGACAATATATAAGAATGGGGATCACCCTCTAACCATTTAAGTGGACGGATCTCCTCATCAATTATCCTAGAAGAACAAAACGAGTTTATATGTACAATATAGCACCATCGACTTTAACTGTACCATATAATTCCCATATTCCTCCTAGATATTTCATGAGTTAAAATCCATCGATGTTAGGTAGAAAATATTTATGTACCACTAAAATTAAGAAGGGTTACATATTTAGGCCAAGATTTGATAGTCGATTATTTAACTATCAAATAAACAAACATTCCAAACAGAGATTACATTTTCCATGGAAAACACTAAGCCTCTTTAAAATTGATCTTGGATTAATTAAATCTCTTTCCAAAATATTTATCAAAATATTCATATACTTATCTCACTAGGATAAGTATATCCACAAACCCTTTCACTTTCAAACTTGGAACTCATTCCATATACTTATACAATGTTATAAGCGTATAAGATACCATTTGAAATACGTCTCGGTTATAATAATCTGTCCTTACAATTTGCTTTAGGTTGAAAAACTCTATTATGTGGCCGAGTTTGGGAACGATCGGCGCTAGATTGAGGGACGCGGCATGGAATTTATCGCTCTTGGGCTTTAGGAATTTCGAAAAAGCGGCACTCAAGTTGGAATCTGCTATGGATGGCTGGTGGTGATAGGGGGCGATGCTTCGTAATGAGCTCAAGATGGCGGATATGTGGGTGGTCTTAGATGGGAGGTTCGACGGCGGAGATGAGTGTGCACGTGCATGTTGATGATTTTCGCTTCCAAGTGGTTCGTTTTGTTTGAATTAGGGAAGAGGAAGCTATTCATTGTGGGTTGCGGGTGGTAAGCAATGGGCTTTGGCCTAATTGATTTTGGTCAGATTTATATTTTAGTTAGTTAAGTTTATAATGTTTAAAACTTTGTAAATCTATATCTCGTGCATAACAAATCCGTTTAACACACTGATTGTTGCATTGTGTTCGTACTTACGAATATAACGTTTTGACCTAACCTGTTGATTAGATTGGTGTAGTATAAATTAATAATAAATAAATAACGCCTGATAATAATTATTTTAATTTTAACATAAGTTAATTAATTATAAGTAATGGGTGTTATATATCTGGCCAAATAAACATCATACTGCAAAAATGAATTGAATATGGCAATTTGAACACCTGTTAGTAGAATAAATCATCGTTCCGCTAATTAAATTAATTGGTCGTTTAATTAGCAGAATAAATCCCCGTTCTGCTATTTTACAGATTTGGACATCTAATTATATGTTGTTATTGATATGCACTTTGAATAAGTGATATGTTAACCAATGAAGGTTAAGTGTTGAATTTGTTTACATAGTCGTTGATTATTTAAATATCAGTTATTAACTTGGAAAGTTAAATTGAATGATATGGTAGCTTGTTTAAGTACCATTATGATCATTAAGCCTCTTTCAAATTCGAAAAGTTAATTATTGGTTTGAAAGTTATTTTAAGAATAATTATTATCTATTATAAGGTTTTAAAGATAATTATTATTTGGTAATAAGATTTAAAGGTATTAACAATTTATTAATAATTTTTTAAAGATAATTAATAATTGTTTTTAATAATGATTTAAAATTAATTATTTTATTAATATGATTCTTAAAAGTTATTTATTAAAGTTATCTAAGAATATTTAATTATTATTTCAAAGTTATTTAATTATTATTTTAAAATGTTTTAATTATATTTTAATTATTTATTTAAAGTGGTTTAACTATACTTTAATTTTTAATTAAAAATATTTAATCATATCGATTTAAGTTATTTAACTATATTTTGTAACACCTCGCATTTTTATACAATTAAATAAAATCAATTGAATTAACATAATTGCAAAACAGAAAATAAATGTCAAATACATGCATTTAAGAATTAAGAGGTTACATAGATTTATGCAAGCAATAAGTGTGTGATTAATTGACGCATCAATCAATTAAAAGGGGAATTAATTAAGAGACATAGATGAGTCAATTAGTCAGAGAATATGTCACTTTTATAACATTAATTAATTAAGGGATCTTCTAATAAAGGGAAATATATGTAGGGAATAAATTAAATGATAACAGACATATATTAATTTATAATTGATGCAATCAATTAATTAAGAAATTAATAAAAGACATTTAGTAAGCGTGAATTAATAAAAGAGGGAAACTTATATGTCAATTAATTGGGTAATGAATTGGCGGTTTAAATATATATAACTAATAAATGTGTGATTGAGTGACGCATAGGAATTAATTTGGATATCGATTAAAATGGGAAAACGTGTCAATTAATTAATTGGCAATCAGTTGAGCATTTTAAAAAGTGTGTCAATTAATCAAAGAATATGCCCTTGTTTCAATAGCTAATAATGTAAATTAATCACTACTAGAAAAAGGTCAAATAGCGACGGGGGGGGGGAGCGACGGCTTCCGACGGCCATTTTCCGACGGCTTCCGACGGGCCATCGGCGGCCGTCGAAAAATATCGAATTACAGCAGCCAGCCGAGCCTTTCTTTCTCATTTTCCAGCCACCTCAACAAATCGAAAAAAACCCCCAAATCACCATTTTCGACCTCCAATCGCTGATTTCGTGCTTTTTCCTCCTCCCCGCTGTGAATTCAACACCTCTTGCTCTCCAACTAAGGTATAATATCTTATTTTCGTGAAAAATTCAATTTTTAACCTAATTCTAGATTTGCATAAATTGATAAATTAGGGCTAATTGGTGATTGAAATTGTTTCCAATTTTGTTATAATAGTTTCTAGCATTCCATGATATACCTATTTCATCTTTTATCGTGAAATTGTGAAAAACATGTATAATTTGGGGTTGTTCGTGTATATGGAAATCATTGTGTATGCCTTGGTTGTACCATCGTATATGTGTGTAGCGCTGCTATCATTGTATTGTGTTAGTTGGAATAAGATAAAATGAATGCACGAGCTAGGAATATTATATTGTGCATGTATTGACTTATGCAACAAAAAAAATGCGTCGAACGAGCCTTAAGTTGATGTAATACGTCGAATAAATGTGTTAAATTAAAATATATTTTTGTAAATGTGAACAGTTAGTAAAACTGTATTTTTTCGTAAAATGCGCACATTTAATTAACTAATGTCCCTTAGACAGTTTGTGGCCCCGTCTGACGAGTGTTGTACATGATCGTTATATAAATAGTCGTTTTTTTCAAAAAATGACCATTTATATTCATCTGGTACAATGTTTGTTGGATTTGTCCCTGTATTGGACAAGTTATGAACACAGTAAGCATTTACATTTTGTATACTACTTCGTCTCAAACGGTTCATAAAATTTCGGTCTAACTTTTCTTTTTTGTTTCCTACGTACATGCATTTGTGTACAATGCAGAGAACAAAAGGGAAATGCTGCCGAAATTTTGTTGAATCGTTTGAGATGAAGTAATATACAAAATGTAAATGCATACTATGTTTGTAATGGGAAGTAGAATGCGTGACCATGGAAAAAAAAATTTATACAATTTTTTATATCGATACGTTAAAAAATAAAATGTGCCATATTTGAAAATATTTTTAAATTTGTGAAGTTGTTCTTTAAATTCAAATATTATACGACCATGAAAATAATCTTTTTCGAATTTGTATTCTTGAAAATAAATATTAAATTTTGAACTTCTCATTTTCTCAAATAGGAAAAATGATTGATTATTTTGTTGATCGGAGGAGATGGATGTACCAAAGAAAAGGACTGAGGGGCTCAATAAAAGAAGATTTTTATAATGGTATAAACATGTTTGTTGAATTCGCTTTAAGTAATAACGGAAACGATCCAGAAATTCGTTGTCCGTGTAGTAGGTGTAGACATTTGAAGTATTTGTTACCAGATATTGTGAAAGTTCATTTGTGCCAAAACGGTTTCGTACCCGAGTATTATGTTTGGGATCGGCATGGAGAAGTTGTAGCAAATACTTCTGTAGAGTCTGAAAGTGTCGTTAACGAAATAGTTAGGACGACCCGTATAGAAAATATGGTCGAAGATGCAGCACGATCAATGTTTCCTATGGTTGAAGTTGACGACGATGATGGAAATGTTGAAGAACCAAATATTGAAGCAAATTTTTTTTATGATATACTAGATGCTGCTAAGAAACCTATTTGGGATGGTTGTAAAAGCGGCACTCAACTGTCAGTAATCGCAGAATACATTACGATGAAGTCAAAATACAACATCACTGAAGCTGGGTTTACGGCTGTTGTACAAGCTGCAAAAAGAAATATGCCGCTCGATAATCTAATGTGTGAAAATCACTATGAAGTTAAAAAACTTATGTCGGCTTTTGGTTTACCTTATCAGAAAATAGATACATGTTCAAAAGGCTGCATGTTGTTTTGGAAAGAAGACGCAAACCTTAGAAATTGTAAAATTTGTAACCAGGAGAGATACAAACCAAGAAAAAAGAAGGGGAAGGAAGTTCCGTACAAGCGTATGCATTACTTACCCATAACTCCAAGACTTCAACGATTATATGCATCTTCTGTAACTGCATCTAATATGAGATGACATAGTGTGAGAACGGAGGAAGAGGGTATGTTGACACATCCGGCCGATGGAGAAGCATGGAAGCATTTCGATAAAACGTATCCAAATTTTGCAGCGGAGAGTCGAAATGTTAGATTAGGATTATGTACGGACGGTTTTTCTCCATTTTCTCAATTTGGTTCTAAATATTCATCCTGGCCCATTATCGTCACACCGTATAATTTACCTCCATGGATGTGTATGAAAACGAAATATGTTTCTTACTGTTGTCGTTTCTGGTCCCGACGATCCGACACAAGGAATTGATGTATATTTACAACCGTTGATTGAGGAGTTAAAAATACTGTGGAACGAAGGAGTAGAAACATACGATGTGTCCAAGAAGAAAAAATTTCGTATGTTTGCTTCTTTGTTGTGGACTATAAGTGATTTTCCTGCCTATGCAATGCTTTCAGGATGGAGTACCGCCGGTCGTCTAGCATGTCCATATTGCATGGATGAAACACGAGCGTTTTCTTTACCTCATGGTAAGAAAATTTCACGGTTTGACTGTCATCGATATTTTCTCCATGTAAATCATCCCTTCAGAGGAGACAAGAAAAAATTTTTAGCTAATAGAGTAGAAACCAGACAACCACCGACGATATGGTCAAGCGAAGACATATATGAACTTTTTAGGGACTATCCAAAGATATATGAAACTGGAGAGCAAACAGAAATTGAAGGCAAATCAGTTGATCATAACTGGTGCAAACAAACTATTTTTTGGGAGTTGCCGTATTGGAAACATCTTCTGCTTCGTCATAATATAGATGTGATGCACAATGAGAAAAATGTATTTGATAATGTTTTTAACACAATTTTGAATGTGAAAGGAAAGACGAAGGATGATTTGAAATCAAGACGTGATATAGAATAATTATGCAAACGTCCTGAGCTTCATATGAAACCAAATGACAGTAAAAAAATCCAAAGCATGTTACGAATTAGATAATAATCAAGTTAAAGCTGTGTTAAAATGGGTGGAAGGGTTAAGATTTCCTGATGGGATATCATCAAATCTTCGTAGATGTGTTGACTTTAAAAATGGTAGATTGAGCGGAATGAAAAGTCACGACTGTCACATAATGATGGAAAATTTATTTCCCGTTATGTTCAAAGAACTACTGCCGTTAAAAGTTTGGAAGGTAGTAACGGAGCTCAGTATGTTTTACAAAGAGCTTTGTTCGACTACTTTAAAAGTGCAATGTTTACGTAAACTTGAAGTGGATATTCCTATACTGCTTTGCAATTTAGAGAAAATATTTCCGCCAGGTTTTTTTAATGTAATGGAACATTTACCTGTTCATCTCTCATCTGAAGCACGACTTCAAGGTCCTGTCCAATATGGATGGATGTATCCATTTGAGAGGTATGTAATATGTTATCACGTAATTTAATTGCATTTGAAAGATGAAGTTAATATATTAATTTTGCATAGATATTTGAATCATCTGAAGAAAAAAGTGAGGCAAAAAGCACGAGTTGAAGGTTCGATATGTAAATCTTACATCGAAGAAGAAGCTTCGTTCTTTTTCTCTCACTATTTCAGTGACCATGTGAATATTTCATTTGAAAGTGTTCCTCGTAATGACGAAGGCGACGAACAAGAGTCCTCTCAAGCAATGTTATCTATTTTTAGACAACATGGTCGGCCTTCTGGAAAATGTGTAGAAATATGGCTAGACGATAGAGATCTTCATGTAGCACACACTTATATTCTTCTAAATTGTGCCAAGGTTGCACCGTTTGTTAGGTAATCTGAAATAATAATTTGTGTTTTATTCTTTTCTATAATGCATGCGCGTGTATAACCTAATGTAATAATTTGTTTATATAAACAGTGTTTATGAACGTGAACATCCGAACGGAGATCTCAGTAAAGAATTTTCCGGTTGGTTTTTAAATTACGTTTATGAGCCGAGAAATTGTGTTGTTGACGAAGGGTTGAAACATCTTGCGATGGGACCAAAAAGAGTGGTCAAGACATATCCAATATATTTCGTCAATGGATATAAATTTAACACCAAAGAATACGGTGCAGAAAAATAAGAAATAATACTGGTGTATTTGTTAAAGGTAGTGACGATCCAGAAAATCACTTAAATGATTTTTATGGCGTTCTAACACAAATTTTGCAACTGACATATTTCTCACGACCCACGGAGGAGGTGTTTCTATTTAGATGCAATTGGTTTAGCAATATTCCAGGTTCTGGAATTAATGTGCACAAGGATTATAATCTTATCGAAATAAAGCATACATCGCACTATCACAAGTATGATCCTTTTGTACTAGCCAAACAAGCATTGCAAGTTTATTACGCTCCTTATCCGTCTCTAAAAAGAGATAAAGCAGATTGGTCTGCAGTTTTTAAAACAAAGGCCAGATTCACATTCGATGGGAAGAATATTTCGGACGAACAAGCTTATCAGGCAGATCTTGAGAAAAATAACGAAATAATAATTACAGACAATCATACAGATTTTGGTCCTTTGATCGATGAATCAAATGTTTTCGTAGAAGCGTTTGACAGTGCAAAGGAAAATATCGTAGAAAACGAGACCGAATCTGAATCAGAAGACGATGATGACTGATATAAATCTGAATCTGATTTTTTTGCAATTGATGTAACTATGTTGAATTCTTGATGTATTATGAAATTGATGTGATTATGAAAACAAATCTATTTACCATTGTTTACATGTTTTATGTCATTTCCATTTGTCATTTATTTAGCAATTTTAATTAAAAATGCAATGAAATCTACTTATCGTCGGAACAGTACACCCATTATGAATCAGGTATAACACACTTCCATTTCTATTTCCATTTCAGTCATTAATTAAGCAATTTATACCGTTGATGTCATTTACATATAAAATATATTTCATTATCATGTTATTATTCTCTTATATAAGAGCATCTCCAACAGGTTGCAAATTCTCGAATCCGCACCCGAAATTATCTCCAACAGGGTGCGAGAATTTGCAATAGTGCAGAAAGTAGGGCCTTCGGGCTAGGGAAATTGGATAGAGTGAGGCGCTTGTTGGCCAGGCGCTTGTTGGCCAGGCGCCTGTTGAACAGGCGCCTCATATATGTTTAAAGTAAAATGCATATTATATTAAAAAGCTGCACATCCTTCAATCCCACGTCCAGGTTTAAACTATTTATATTACCTTAAACATAGCAGTCATAACACCAAACACATTAAGATTCACATGCATAACGAATACTTATGTAATATTAAAGAATAAATTATAGGACATTGTGGGACCCTGATCCAATTCATCGATGAAAGCAGCGCATTATGCGCCTGTTCAACAGGGGCCCGACATTTAATAAACACGGGCGCCTGTTGAACAGGCGCCTGATGCCCAGGCGCCTGTTCAACAGGCGCCTGCCCTCATTTCTGTTGTAGAAATTAGGGCTCCAACATTTTAGAGTGTGGAAAATCGAATTTCCGCACTCCAAACTGTTGGAGATGCTCTAATGATGTGTATATATGTCACAGGTTTATCACAATGTCATATAGAGGTAGGAGCTCTTCACGTTCATCAGGAGGCGATGGCAATGGCCCATCGCAAGAGTCATAGCGTCCAGCAGTTTCGTTAGTCTTTAGAGCAGAGGGGTAAGAATTAAATTTTCTTCAGCATCTTATTTTTTTTTATGATATACGTACGTACTTATCTGTATCGTATTTAAAAACAGGGGGTTCGACCTACTTCCCTCGCAGGTTGTGCTGGATGTCACTAGAGCTTCTTATCGCAGTAGGATGAGTGCTTGCTGGCCGAAGTGGGATAACATCCCTCCTCACATCATAGAGTGCATATGGCAGGATGTCCTAGTATGTATATTTTTCTGTTTTCCATTTTTAATTCGTTTTTGTTGTTTTTCTACTGTTTATCGTTTACAGTGTAATCTTTTTTTTACTTTTTATCGTGAAACACAGGCTGAGATAGACATCCAGACAGACGATATGCTGCTGGCACGAGGATACTGGATGAAGAAGATGCGCAAGAACTATAGGGACACGATATCTGAAATTAAGAAATCTGGTAAGAAACCACGGTGGATGGGGGAGAGCGTATGGCAAGCATGGTTGGGATAATGGGAAACGGACGAGGCGAAGGCAAGTATACTAAATTTTTTTGAATTATTAATTTGACGTGATCGAAAAATAATGTATCAAATTTTGAATGTACAGGCAGAGTCGGATAGAAACTCTGCAAACAGAAATAAAAATCCCGTCACTCATCGCGGAGGGTCGAAGTCATTTCAGCAGTATCGGCGGGAGTTGGTAAATTTACTGAATGATAATTGTACATAGTTTATGCTATATAATTTTAAATGTATAATAATTGTATGTAAAAATCAACTTCAGGAAGCTGAGGCGCATGGTACCGTGGGCTATATGGACGTGTTCACTCGTACGCATGCTGTCGAGCATGTAAATCCGGATGGAACTGTTTCGTATACATGGCAGGATGATAAATCCAGCAAGAGCCATGTAAGCATATTTCATTTTATGCAGTATTAGTAATTGTTCTACTTGTTAAACTATAATGAAATAAGATATGATGTTATTAATTTGTTAATGCAAGAAAAGTTTATGGAGCAACGCCAGAAACTCCTTGTTGATACGGGTCGAGAACAGCTGACGACTGATGAGGAGGATGCTATTTTTGAGTCCGTTATGGATCCAGCAGAGCATGGCAGACGATACAGATTTGGCAATCAAGTGGTAAATAATTTATTTTACTGCTAATTTGATATTTAAGTCAAAATTCTATGTTGGAATATATAATTTTATCTTGAATACTTCAAATATGCTATTTGGACCTTTTCAAAACAATAAACTTGAATTTTATTCATTTACAATGATATGCACATACACTTACAGAGATCACACAGCTAAATTTAATATTTATTGCAGGCCAGTAGTCAGAGACGGGGTCGGCGGAATAGAGCTCAGAGCAATCTAGCCAATATAGAAGAATTGCGGACTAGAGTGTCCCAGCTGGAGGAGCAGAACCGCCAACAGGCCATGCAGACCACACAGTTGTTAGAGTACATGCAGCAGTTTGGTGGCCGCTTCCTTTCCTTGGCTGGCTCTTGAGGAGATTGATTCATTGCTTTCTTGCTTTTTCAAGTATGATTTTTTTAGTTTTGTATGATTATTTTTGATACACTTGGTTGTGTGGTTGTATAATGATGTGGATGTTGATGATTTTGTGTATGTATGACATGGTATAACACTTATTGTTGGGGTTGTTGGAATGGTTATGTATATTATGTATTTTATTTTGATGTAATTTGATATATTTGTGTGTTTGATTAATTTTATGTAGTTTGGGTTTTGATATTTGGTTGGTATATTGTATATTGGATTGTGCAGTATTGGTGTAATAGTTTTTGGAAGAGAAATGTGTATGGAAGGCTATATTTGTAGCAGTAATAAAAAAAACAGCATATTTCCGACGGCTTCCGACAGTTTACAAGTAGGCAATTTCCGACGACTTCCGACAGCCTGTAGGACATTTTTTCCGACGATTTCCGACGGATCCTGACACGTGTCGGAATCCGTCGGAAGCCGTCGGAAACCGTCGGCAATAAGTACGACACCCTCTATCGGAAGCCGTCGGAAATACTGCTCCCCGACGCCGTATATTCCGACGGCCGCCGACGGCTTCCGACGGCCGCCGATGGTTTTCAGCCGTCGGAAATTACTGTTCTCCTTGTAGAGAATTAGCTAGAAGAAAACGCCAGTTATAAGATTATTTGTTTCCAAGTTAAAAAGAAAAAAAGAATCGGAATACGTACAAAAGTCAAACGGAGTAATTAAGTTTATGATGAAGGTAAGTTAATAAGAATAAATTAAAAAGTATAACTTTTATATACAATCAATTAATAGAGGTATTAATTGACGTGTTCAAATAGGTAAGAAATTATAACGTATAAGAATCAATTAATATTGGATATATATATACACACACACATATATATATATGTATGTATGTATGATCTAATTAATGGGAGAATCTTATTTAGAAGGAAACGTGTATTAATAGGGTCGTATAACAAAGGAATAAATGAATAACATTGGAGAATTATACGTTATAAGCTAACGTAAACAAATCAATAAATGATGGTGAGGATTGTTTTTAGGGCTAATCGGATGGTTCATAGTTGTTCACTAAACCTATAAACTGAACGTAACTTAACCCTAGCCCACACTATTTTCTCTGAATCAGCTGCTGTCATTTACAGCAAACTTCTCTTCTCTTCTCCCTCTTCCTTTCTCCTCTATCAATCAAATCTTTCCCCAAACAAAAAATAAAATTAAGTAAGGATATACATACAAGCAAATCAGAGAATTGCACAAACAAATCAGGGATTTACAGCGAATTAAAAAGGGGGAAAAGCGGAGAAAAGCGTAGCAAATTAGAAGGGATAGAGATTGAAGCTAAGGACGACATGTAAGTGGATTTATTTATATATCTTTTAAGTTTAAGATATATTATCGTTAAATTCCCGATTAGATAATTTTATTCAATAATTAATCCTATTAATTAAGTTATGCTGAACTATAAGGAATTTACAGTTTATTTACAGTATTAGTATTTATTTACATCTGTTTCTACGTTTTGGATTTCTATGCAAGCATCATTCTTCTTCTATTTTCTCTTCTTTCTTCGCGTATGGATTAGAATAGATTAAACGTAAATATGGATTAAATAATTAATAATACTGAAATAAAGGAAATAAGATGTAAAGTAATAAAAGTTTGAGGAATGGTATTACTGTAATAAATTACGTTAAAATGAGAAAAGTTAATTAATCTAATAACTGGATTTCAGAGTAACTAAAAGGTAATTGGTTGGTTTAGAAAATAGGATACATTTTTATAATTTAATATTTAAAAGACAACAATAAACGTAATTGCTAGAATAAAAGAAAGTAAAGGAGAATTAGTGTAAAATAGAGAAACCACTGTATTTTACACTATTCCAAAATAGTAAAAGAAATATTTAGTAGTTATGGATTATTGTGTATAGTTTTATTTAATATTAAAATATGCAAATGGATTTTTAAATATAGTTTTCATAACCAACCAAATAAAATAGAATTACTTCCTAGAATAGAAGATAATAAAGCAAAGTATGACATGAATCAAGTAAATTATTAGATAAGAACTTGAAGCTGTAAATGATAATGAACCTAGATCTACATTCACTGCGCAGACTATTTAAGAAGATAGTTATTATGATAAGTGAATTATTTAATATAAGAGAATAAAAGAATATTCTATATCATAATAAAAGAAGGCAGAATAGAACAAAAAAGAAATGCTGGAATTATGTACGGACTATAAAAGAAGAGAAAATGACAATTACAGGTAGAATTATAACATAAGTTATAAATAAGTAATAAGAACGGAAAAGCTTATTTTGAGACTTTGAATAAATTAATGAGCAATAATAATGGTAGAAGCTTATTTAAATAATTCATATTAAGTCAATAAACAAATAAAGCAGGAATGATAAAAGAGGCTTATTTTAACGAACTTAAGATTTATATTATGTTAAATAAGCAAGATAATGAATGTGGCTCACACCAACAACATTCCCTATTAAATAAATGGAAATCTCACAATATATAGAGGTGAGACGAGGCCAAGAATATGCTAATTAGGGTAAATAAGTAGCCAACAGAATAAGAAAGTAAACTAAACGCAAATTAAAAGATTAGATTTAGGGTCTAATAAAAGAATTGAGATGCATTTGGAGCAGCCCAAAGGATGAAGCGTCTAATGAAGCAGTTCATCACAGATTTCAGAAATGGAGAAGCACGTCCAATTTAGTATTTTTAGGCTTCAAGGAAGTACGAGACTTCAACGGGACGTGAGGATACTCTAGGATGGCCTTCTGGGTAGGCCTAACGAAGCTGCACCCTCGGAGGTAGGTCTGTAGGTGTTCCATCAAGAGAGTATGCCTTGACTGCATTTTCATTGTAGGCCTAACGAAGCAGACCTTTGTAAGCAGTCAGAAGGGCTTGGTGTTCAGAGTAGGGTATTCGTATGTCTAGTACTTGCAAGTAAGTTTAAGGATAGTCGCATGCGGATATCGGCCAGCATCAAGACCAAGAGCGATTTCAGGAAAGACTAGAGTTAAACCAACAGGCCAATGATTCTTTCACTATCGAAACATTGGATGGGGGCACCGCCATTTGGATGTTAGATTGTTTACAGTAGGGCATGGCCACTTAACTCTTTAGAAGTCTTTCGGTCAGTTGATGGGTGGCTGCGTGGGGCCATAGGCATGATGAAAAAGAGACAGACCAACTAGAATATCTATATTGTAGGCTTAACGAAGCAGTCCTTTACAGATATAGAAAATCCCCGACTGAAATAGACCTTGTTGGCGGGATTCAGATAGTAGACAGAACGATTATGTAGTCCTCAATGTATGCACTAGATGGTACATTGTGGATGTCCGAGCACTGGCATAGACTAGTGCGGACGCGATTTACGTTTTCATAGTAAGTAGTGGAGCATCTGTATTGTAGGCCTTACGAAGCAGTCCTTTACAGATGTAGCTACGGAACGCTCGCGGAGCAAGACGATGGAGTATCTGTATTGTAGGCCTTACGAAGCAGTCCTTTACCGATATAGCTACGGCGCAAGACGATGGAGCATCTGTATTGTAGGCCTTACGAAGTAGTCCTTTACAGATGTAGTTACAGAACGCTCTCGAAGCAAGACGATGGAGCCCTTTTCGAGGAGGATACGGAAGGTACCATGGGTGGTACCTAGGACCAATACGGTCATTGGTAATATAGCTACATATATGTATATATATTAGTTATTAGGTTTTTATCTACTATGGAGTAGATGGGCATGGTTCATGAACAGAGGCGAGAGTATTGTAACCTAATGAACCTAATATAAGAGTAAATGGAAATAAAATGATATATGTAGAATTAAGCCTAGAAGTATATAATTTATTCATTCACCAGAACTTTTGTTCTGACCCCCTCCTTATAACATCCTACAGGTTAGGTAGATGGCAGAGACTTCTCAGCTTTTTGACTCTTGCTTAGAAAGTGTTATTATTTGGCCGAGTATTTACTTCTATTATATTTTAGTCAATTCCGCTGTGAGATAATTAATTGAGCTCTGATATATTTATCTTTTCCTATTTGCAGGGTACCAGATACCCAACTCGGGCTTTAGTAGGCTTGGTTTTTAGCATTTTTGCGAAAAATCTGGACCATTGGAATTTGGATTGTTACATATTTATAGGTTGATTAATTATCATATTAATATTGCTTAAAATTTAATTAATTTTTGTATTAATAAAGTTTTAAAATTAATTATCATATTAGTATTGTTTTGAGATTAATTTATTAATGTAATAATAGGTCTTAAAATTAATTTAATATATTATTAATAAGATTCTAAAGTTATTATTTTGAATGAGGTTTAAAGATAATTAAATAGAAGGGTGTTTAAATACTAACTTGTTATTTACAATAATTTTAAATAATCTATTGTTTATCAGTGGAACTTTATTGACTTAAAGAGTTTATTAAATAAGTTTATTTTAAATAAGGAAAGTTTTTAAAAGAAATTTTATAAATGATTTTGGAAATTTATAAAAAGGATTTGTGATATTCTTATAACATTATATAAGTATATGAAATGATTTCCAAGTTTGAAAGTGAAAGGGTTGATGAATATACTTATCCTAGTGAGATATGATAAGTATATGAATATTTTGGAAAGAGCTTTAATTAATCCAAGATTAATTTTAAAGAGGCTTAGTGTTTTCCATGAGACATGTAATCTCTGTTTGGAATGTTTGTTTATTTGATATTTAAATAATCGACTATCAAATCTTGGCCTAAATATGTAATCCTTCTTAATTTTGATGGTATGGAAATATTTCCCACTTAGCACTGAAGGATTTTAACTCTAGAAATATATAGGAGGAACACAGGAATTATATGATGCAGTTACCGTCGGTGGTGCTATACTGTACGCATAAACTCGTTTCGTTCTTTTAGGACAAATGAAGAGAAGATCCGTCAACTTAAACGGTTAGGGGGTGATCCCCACTCTTATGTATTATTTTATTATTTTCTAAAGAACCCGTATTGGGCATTCCAGAAATCGACGATTGGTTTTGGGGGAGCCCGGTAAGCGGGGGAGTGTACTCGTAAGAGATGACTCGCATCGTAACCACTCCAAAAGCGATATACGGTTATATGGAGGAGTTTCATGATATATTAAGATGTTGGAATCCATGTGTGATTCCGAGACCCGTTGGGATATGAGAATCCCTGTATGATTCTGAGATCTGTTTTGGATATTGGAATCCATATGTGATTCCGAGACCTGTTGAGGTATGGGAATCCATGTGTGGTTCAAAGATCTGTTCAGTAGGCGGTACGCGAGCTGGAATGTCGGACGTACCCTCGCCAGTAGTAATGACTAAAGCTGGAGATAGGAGACATGGCTAGTAGGGTTGGCAGACCCATAGGGTGAATTCGTCTCCACGTAGATGTTACATTTAGTTGTTATGCATGCATGGAGCGATGCACTCGGTCTTAGCGAGACCAGCTATGTTCTTCCTATAGTACATCACTAGGGATGTACGCTACTTCGAAAAGATATCTCTGATCCTTGTGCAGGAGGACCTTTCTCGAAGTACTGAGGGTACCTTCGTGGAATCCTACACAATTAGCGAACGCACCTTATCGGTTTTTGATTATATACCTAGTATTGTTATGATGTACACTAACGAGCATTACAACTACTTGATTATTATTATTTTCACCCTTAGACATTATTATAATATCACCAGATTTTCTGATATTAATATTTTGATTATCGTAAGGTAAGAAACCGTTTGTGTTTATGTGCGGCGTGTTCTTACGAGATACCTTTGATTTTAAAGTATTTTACAAGTTAGAATAAATAGTATTCCTGGCGATTTGAGTTTCTCACACTAGTTTTACCTGACTTACCCGGGCATTGTATCCTTATAATGCTCGGGTCAGCCCGAGCATATTTTTCAGATTTAGCTGGATGCTTTGGAGCTTTCAGGGGATGTGTTCGATTCTCCAAGACGTATTCACATATCTTATATTTTTACGTTGTTTTGTTGTTCTTGATTTTGTCTACATTTATCAGCAAATTGTAAGGATAGATTGTTATAACTATCCAAGGTTGATGATAAGTTAGTGTACTCTGATTTGTGTTATGTATGTATAATAAAGATGATTTCTTTATATAAAGATCTTGTACATATTATAAATCTTCTCGTCATGATGTGAGATTCTGTTCTATCTTTTATTTCTTCAACCACAACAATCTATCTTTCTGGCACTTCGATAAGAGCTAACATCGCTCTATAAAATATCATTCCATAATATGAAATTATCTAGTGATCCTAGTTGCTTTTTGACAACTCCAATCATACAAACAACGTACGTACTTCTATATAAGTTGATAAAATTCAATTTGCAACCGAACAGAGTTCCGTCTGCAAATTGGCCTCTTTCAGTCCATATAACAATCCATATATCATCAAACAATCAATTTTCATCCTAAGTATTTGATAAACAAAATAAATTATCACATGCATCCATTTTTAACTAATTCATTCACACACAATAAATATTCGTTGAAAACTATAATTAGGGAAGGATATGCAAATCAAAATTCATATTATAGAGATAGTAGTGTGAGTTGAAGTAACTCACTTTAACATTCTCTTGCTGAAACTTCCACTTACACCCACCTGCACCCCAAAACAATTTTTTCAAAGCCTTACCTACAGTTCACCACCAGCCACCCAAGCATTACCTCATTTGGATGCACCCATCGCCGAATCCAAAGTCGAGCTCTTACAAAGATGTCAAACTCCATACGTCGTGCATCAGAATTCGCATGTGTAGGCATGGCTCCCTGCCACAACCACTGCGACTTATGTCGCCACCATCCGACATCGCACCTGCCTGACTGAACATGAACACAGCCAAGCCCCACACTGTACTCCATCTTTCCAAGCTCTTATTGACGAATATCGAGCGTGCTTCATTTTCTTTTTTTTTTCTTTTTTCTATGTCGACTATGAATGGGGAAAGGGGTAAGGGAAAAGAGGGGAAAGTGGGTTTGGGTTTAACTAAGGAATGGGTATGGGTTTAAGTGTTTTGGGCCTTGGAAAACATTTAAGCCTAATAGTAATAAAAAGAAAATGTTTTCACTTTATATGTGAAACCATAATCCTATTTTCAATAAATTAAAGTCATTAAAATACTAGTAAATTTTATTTAAATCACTGCAAAAAATATCCTTAATTTTATTTCTACTTGAAATAATCATCGATGGTCAAAATACAACCTTTTAGCCTTAAAAAATAATTTTAATATATTTATTTATTCCTCAAAATAATTCCAAAATTCACAATTATCATTTATTTTTTGCTAAAACAAATTTTTAGACGACTTTGAACTTCAAAACAAAATTCAAATTTCAAATATGAGTTTTAAATCAATTTTCTCATATTACTGTCAAATAAATTCAAAAATTCAATTTATTGAATTAAATTCAATAAAATATTTAAATTTCTAAATCCATCTTAATATATTTATTTTATTCTAACTACAAACAGGGATGTTACAGTAATGTATACCATAATTATATGTTTGTGTAATATTTTGGTTAAGATTCCTCATACGAGCCTTTGTGTCTGACCCACCTTTGTCTT
This sequence comes from Allium fistulosum, assembly GCA_030737815.1. NCBI lineage: Eukaryota > Viridiplantae > Streptophyta > Magnoliopsida > Asparagales > Amaryllidaceae > Allium > Allium fistulosum. The sequence continues at coordinate 1,154,273,477 of CM060901.1, forward strand.
TTTATTTATCTTATGATATCTCTTGGGTACTCTAAAAAGTAGGCTAAGACTCGGGCATGCGGAATCTTAATAGTAGGATCTAAGTAGTTAATATTGGTATCGATTATGTATCAGTCAAGTACACATATGCGATATTTAAAATATCGGGAGAATATCGATAAAATATCGTACATGTTAATGATAGGTCATAAATGTTGTTAGATCACATTGTAACATCACAAATATGTTATCCTACCAAAGATTTCAATCTATATTGTTAGCTTACTACTAAAATTGGTATATGGCACCATATCGATCATAAGTTACAATTTATGATACATAAATATTCTATTAAACAAGTTATTAAACTGATGTAAAAAAACATCAAAGATTGGAGAGACCTACCCTTTTATTATTTTCTTTATCTTTGCTATCATCTTCCACATTTATCCAGTATTTCGAATCAACATTGCCAAATTTAATCATCTAATTGATTAGGTATGAGATGTTGACTTACTATTTGATGTCTACTTTTAGCTCTTGTTCCATGATCGATAGGTTAAATATCTACGTCATTGATTTCTACTTCTATTTTTTAATGCATGATATTAAAAAAACTATAAGACAAAATTTATATGTTGATTACTAATTAAAAATATTAAATAAAGATTTTTTTAGCAAAGCTAGCTAGCTTTATAGTAGGCCATGCCACTGCATAAATAATGGGAAAACAGATGTTCTGCACGTGCACAGAACAACTAAATGGGAGAAAAGAGCCCAAACCACAATGAAAAATAAAGCACAAGAGCTAGGAAAAAAGAGCCTAAACTACTAAATATTATGACTATGCACCCTCCGTAAAGGAACTGCCACTACCAACATCAGATGACGGGCCAATAACATGAACATACCCAGAGAAAAGAGCAGCCAAATTCGGATCATAACCTTCAGAAGAAGGAGAGTAAATAAATTTCCTATCCCAACTGACATCATAAAACTTACTTTTATTCTCCTCACCAATCTCACCAAACCTAGAAGGGACAAACCCTCACCCTCAATGTGATATATAAGACAACAACTCTCACCCTCAACATCACTGATTTAGGTATAAAAAGTTTCAGTCTCTAGAGAGTACCTCATATCAGATGGAACATGAATCCAAGCCCGCTCCTCAGAATTCCAAGTAATGGAATCAGACAAAATAGAAGTAGCAAGCCCATTCTGGGCCCTACCAACATGAGCATCAACAATTGGAGCAAAACCAGCAGGAGCGACAACATAAGGTGAAACAGAGAGGAGAGGAGCAACCTTCGGGACCCACTTCCTGACAAGAGGACGAGGAAGTGGAATCCGATCAGATAAAGGAACAAGGCCAGCAGAGGCCGATCTTGAACACGCATTTGAAAGATGCCCAAAGGACCGACAGAACGTACATATCTCCGGTTTCCAACTGTATCGAACTCCAACCTCAGCAAAATGGCCCTCATCGAGTCTGACTTTTAACATCGAAGGCAAAGATTCGGCAGGTGTTATTTCAATATTAAATAAAGAATTAAATACAAAAGAATGGTATCTCTTACATAAGGTTGTTTGTAATGAAAATGAATTCATATAAGGGAAGTGCAGTTGGTTAGCACATGCGACACTCACATGTAAAGTTGAGGGTTCAATTCTTGCCAGCTATATATCATTATGAGAATTGAACCAACTTCAAAAAACAAACGAAATAGGGAAAGAAGTAGAGCTTTCTTTATTAAATGATTTAATAAAGAAGAATAGAAAATGAAGTACAATTAAAGCCAAACAATTAATATATCTAGATTTGTGTGGTTCATACTTCATATATCATCATTGACTACATACTGAAGTCATACCTTAAGATTGTGAGTAGATATATTGTTAATTAATTTTATTTTCATCATCCAAAATAGTGGTTGATATTCATTAAAGATATCAAATATCAGAGTGATTTAACGGAAAATATCGGGTGATATATCACTAGCGGCACTTTAAGTTATATTTTAAGAATAAATTGGCTATTTTTAGCTTTTATTGGTTAATCTATTATGCCTATGGAAATAGAGATTCCAATCTATGAAGTTAACTATCTATAGAGAATTTAATTCAGATCTTCACTGTGATGAAAACTGAACCAACCAGTTATCTAAACTTAGGAATAAAATAAACTTGATTTTTGTTTAAGATTTCATGTAGTTGATACATAAATCCTAAATACTGTACCCTAGGAAGAATTACATATATTTAATTAAGACAGTCACAGTTTGATCAATTTATTATCCTTCTATAAATATTTTCAAACTTCAGAATCATATAGGTGCATCTAGGATTAGATTATGTCAGTAGTATCTACTGAAAACTCTCTCAAGACAACATTCTTTCTACTAGGGATGCCTAGGGTTTTATCGACATGTTGCATATACTCAATGAAATCGTGTTTCTTAAGAAAGTGGACCTTTCTTAGTTTTACTTTATTCGAGGATGAATAAAAGGATAAGTGTAAGGGTTTTTGATAACCACGTAAAAATGTATATTTTTATGCTCACATTTTATCTTTCTTTATCTAAATAAATTTTACATTAGTTGATATTTTTACATGTTTTTTACAAAACTTTAATAAAATGCTTTTAGTCATGATCCATGCATTTACAATTAGCATTATTGGACTAAAGGAATTTATTTTTGCACATTTTAATGTTCGTGTTAGGAACAAATTTTTCAGTCTTAAAACAGACTCAAATGATTAAACTGGACTAAAAATGACAAAGAAATGGAGTCCAAAACTTATGAAACATCAGAGGATGGCAGATGGAGAAGGGTAAAGGAGATAGCTAGAAATTTGGCAAGATTTCACAACTCGGCCTCTTGGATCATCACTGAGTTGAGAGCTTTGGATCATCACTGAGTAGAGATTGGAGTGAGATGGAGAAAAAAAATCATAAAACAGTAGAGTAAATGAATACAAAGAAGATAACAAAAAATGGATGAAATATTGAAATTCAACATTTTTGGATCGGGTGCCTTGGATCAATGACGAACCAAGCTCGGAGCATGACCTAGGAAAAGTGATGAAAATCTCATAGTAGAAGGTGAAGAAATGTAGAAGTAAGCCATCCTAAAGGAAAACCCAGAGCAAAGCACAAAGTAACCCGAAGTTGGATCCAAGTCAAATCGATGGTAAGTTGGGGGCCATGGATCATCATCAAGTTGTAAAACATGGATCAGTATTTAGCCATGAGATTTTAATGGAATGACATGCATGACGTGGAGAATGTGTGGAACTACTTTCAAAGACTACCTCAGACATTTTTTTCTATAAATAGGAGTGGAGATCACTTAGAAAAGGAATTTTACTTTTCTACTTTCTGAGCTCCTGGTTTCAACGAGTTGTGAATTACACTTCTAAATTACACCCAGCTAGATCCTTACCATGTTATAAGCAACTAAGCTATAAGAACAACTTTGTAAAAAAAGGATAATTAATAGAAATTGACTAAGTGGACGTAGATCAGAGTATTTATCGAATTACTATAAAAATTGTGTGTTCTTCTCTTGCTTTTATTCTCTCTTCTTTTCTAATTTCATACTTCATAAGAAATTGGATGTTTGTGCAATTTTTGGTCTAAACATTTTGATGCTTTTATTGAGAGAACTCAGATTTAACAACTTAAAACTTGAATTTGAAGAAGATGAAGAGGCCTAACACCAAATCAATTTTGGAGAAAGTCAACTAAAGCAAGGGGGCGACCGTGAAGTGTCCTTAGGATTAAACTCCACATCCATCTATGTAACTAGCAAGGAGATGGAGAGAATGATGAAGGAAATGCATGATAGGACGGTGGCTTGACAAGAGGAAATGCCGAACAGATTCTTTAGAAGGATGGAGCAATAAATGATAACTGGAATAGCTAGACACCAGAACCAAAGGTCGAAAGGTGGAACTAGTGCACCTGAAAATGGAATGGAAGGAGTTAAAGTCAATCCCCTAGAGACCTCACAAGTCGGTGCCAACCCACGTTTACAAGTTAGTGCTGACCCACATTTACAAGTTGATGCTAAGTCAAGGAGGAAGAAGGCATGATCAACGTAGACTTAGGGCAGGACAGAGCACGTCTAAGGAATGATATTAAGCCACAGAATTAAGGTCAGGACATGAATGCGCAACAACAGGAGTTGGAGCCAGGAGTTCCTCGTAGGAATGGGAGGGTAGGATGAAGGTACAGATTAGAGACTTCCATTCGATAGACTTGTACAAGTTAGTGGGTTTCCTTACCGAAGAGTGAGTGGATGGACACACTCGAATAAAGAGTCCCCTCTTCGGAGAGCGAGTGGATGGACTCATACAGGATAGCAAACCTCCTCATCAAAGTGTGAGTGGATGAGTGCGCTCAAATAGCAAGCCTCTTCACCGGAGAGTGAATGGATGGGTGCGATCAGATAGTAAGCCCTTCATCGAAGAGTATGGGTGTGCTCGAATAGTAAGCCTCTTTGCCAAAGAGTAAATTGATGGGTCGCTTGGATAAGAAGCCCTCTCATCGAAGAGAGAGTGGATGGGTGAGCTCGGATAGTGAGTCCTCTCGCCAAAGAGTGAGAGGATGAACTTGCTTGAATATTGGGACCCTTCACCGACGGGCTAGCGGATTGGACTCAATCTAGATATGTGATCCGAAGAGATCAGAAGTTTGATTGGATATATGATCCGATGAGATCGGGAGTTAGATTGGACCTATGATCCAGAGAGATCAAAGACTGGACCGAATATATAATTCATGATCTGGAGAGATCAAAAGTTCTAAGCTGGATGTTAATAACATGATCCGGAGAGATCAAAACCTAAACTAGACATTGATTATGTGATTTGGAACGATCAGAAATGAGATGTTAGGATTTGAAGCCACTTGAATTTGAAACGATTTGATAATGTTTATTGGATTACCCCATCGCCTCGATTCAATTGGACTTACTTATAATAGGATACTAGGCGATACTAGACAATTTATAAGTAATGACCCAATCAATGGTACGCTGATACGCATGTTATATAATATATTAAATTCCGAACGAACACAGGATGATTTGGTTTACGATATAAGATGCATGGAATTCCAAGGGAACATGGATTGGTTGTAATTTGTGACTAACACATAGACAAGGATTTGAGTCCTTTGCTGTGATGGGTCCGGTGCGACCTTTGATATACTAGTGAATTCGGAGATGAGGATGATTCGCTCGATTGGTCTAGAAAATAGCCATAGAACTCGCTACCAATGATTGATCATTTTCGATACTTATTCTTAAGCAAAGTGTGCCTTACATTCATATAGGGGTACTTTAGGGGGCAAGTGTTACAGCCAAATTTTCTAACCTCTGAACAGACTCAAATGATTAAACTGGACTGAAAAACAATAGAGAAACGAAGTCCAAAACTTAAGAAACATAACTGGATGGTAGATAGAGAAGTGTAAAGGTGATAGCTATAAATTTGGCAAGGTTTCACAACTCGGCCTCATGGATCATCATCGAGTTGAGAACCTTGGATCATCACCGAGTTGAGTCCGGAGTAAGATGGAGAAAAATGTCATAAAACAATAGAGTAAATGAATACAAAGAAAATAACAAAAAATTGATGAAATATTTATATTCAACATTCTTGGATCAGCTGCCTTGGATCAGTGACAAACCAAGCCTGGAGCATGACTTACGAAAAGTAATGAAAATCTCGAAGTAAAAAGTGAAGAAACATAAAAGCAAGCCATCCCGAAGGCAAACCTGGAACAAAGCACAAAGTAACCCGAAGTTGGATCCAAGTCAGATAGGTGACGAGTTGGGGGACATGGGTCATCACCTAGTTGCAAACATGAATCGATATTTGGCCATGAGATTTTTATGGAATGACAAGCATGATGTGGAGAACATGTAGAGCTATTTTCAAAGACTATCTCGGAGATATTCGTCTATAAATATGAGTGGAGATCTATAACAACCCGCACAATAATGTGCTCGAATTTTAACTAAATCGAAACCCAAGTCCATTAGGGTACAAATCGTTGGTGTTGGTAACCTATAATAAACATAAAGTATATTAAAGGGCAAACTCATAGCGGAATAGAAATATGTAATAAAACATATATACCGATTAAGGATGCTACCTTCGAATCAATATTATTCTATGCATATCTAGTTGCCTTATCAGTATTGAGCATTAATGGGAAGACCTCTCAATCTACCATTCCCATCTTGCACTAGTAGCATGTCCCACTAAATCTGTCTCGTGCGTCGTAATGAGGAGGCGGTCAGAACAACATTCTGGTGATTGGTAAATTACATACTTTATCCATAACACTAGTTTATTCCAATTAATTTCTATTTAAGTTTTATGCCTACTATTTATAGGATTGTTCATTTAATTCTACTCACACATAACATATCACTACAACATATAGCTCAATTTGCCACATCCAAATGCAGAAAAATTACCACGGTCTTAAGCCGTGGCAATTTTACCATGGTCCTGAGCCGTGGTAAAATAAATTACCATGGTTACTGAACGTGGTTGGAACAGCCTTAGACCGTGCCAAAGTTATCAAAAAAAAAATTCACCTACCCCGTGTACTAGATCTCACCATATTTCACGCCTTCTCCAAAAAATAGAACGCCCCTTCCAAAATTTGCCCTAAATCTAAATCTCATCCATTTTCATCCTACGCCCTAAATCTCATCCATTTTCACCCAAATCAATCACCGTCGAAGCTCCTTAAATCGAAAATAGTGATCTCGCTCAAATCGAGAAAATACGGTTTTATTTTTCGGGGCTTTTTGGAAATAGTGGATCGGGAATCTCTGTGGAAGATCTTAAACAACTCGAGACATTTTTCTACAAACTCGGTTTTTTTCGCACATCCTAGATTATATAGGCGAATCTTTAATTTTTAATTCTAAGGTTAAACTGTTTTCCGTTGTTTATATTTTGATTGAATTAGTTATTATATTTTCTCAGATTTTTGATTTTGTCTAATATATAGTAATCTTAGAATTATTTTTGTCTATAGGTAAGCTTCTCCACATATTCCATTTACAGTATTTTGGTTTATTTGTGCTCATCTTTTAAACTGGTAATGGGTTGTCAAGGGGATTCAATTCCAGGATCTCTAGATCCATGATCTAGAGCCTTACCACCAAGTTAATGGTCCTTGATAGTAGTTATCGATGGAACAATTGCTTTCCCAAACATTTTATTATAAACAGCTGTTTCATTCTTTGTACATTTGGATCTAAACATGCATGTTGTTGGCGTTTTATTGTTCTAAGCTAACAACACTTTGATATAATCTGAATGCTTGTAGCAACAATCAGTACATTGACAGATGTTGGATTTCTCTAGTTCGGAGAATTTTATCTAGAGTCTTCCCGTGTTATACAGGTAAATAGTAAAGAGCACATGCAACTGTGTTATTTCATGTTTAATACATGTGTGCTTTGACTATAAGATTTACCACTATTTAAGCTAATTGTTTGGTAGTTTGATGGGTAATATTTCAACAAACTGAAAATTCAATATGAAGGCCACTGGTTGTCATTGTCAATTTATTCATATTACTATTCATAGTTTTATGAAATGCTGCTATGAAATAGTTTGCTAAATTTTGACATATAACTTCGACATTTATTTGTATATTGTTTGCTTGTTCATGTGGTTTACTTTACCTTCCCTTTCAATTGCAGTATTATTTTGATTGCGAGGTGTGTTATCTTGGTGGTGATTTACTGTGCTGTGATACATGTCCACGAACCTGCCATTTGGAATGTCTTAACCCACCTCTCGAGGTATATATATAATAACTGACCTTTTATGGTTAAAATATTATAACCAAAATTTTAAATGTGCATAAGTTTTAAGATTTGACAAGTATAATTAAAGCTTCTCAGGAATTCTAGTCTTATATATATGTGTGAAAGAGTTCCAGGATTTATAATGCAATGATTTTCATGTTGGTTCGTTTATGTCTCATCATAAATATTCTTGAGTTATTCAACAGATGAGACATAAATTCACAACCACACCATAATCCTGGAATTTGGATTTATGATGTTCTAGGATTTATGATGTGGTTGTGAATTTATGTCTCGTCTGTTGAAGTTCGTTTGCTCTGTATTCAGTTCTCAAGTGTTCATAGATGTTTCTGCTTTTATCAGTATGTATTATATGATTTATCAATTTAGTTTGCATTTGATATATCAATGTCTAACCATTCTCATATGCTTGCTATCTATTTTTGCTGGACTTCAAACATTTCATCCAAGCATGCACTACATTTGCTGTCACTAAATTTGCTGTCTTTATGTGCATTAGTGTGTACAACATTTGTTGGCCTTCGAACCTGCCTGTTTGTTGTATATTTGTGCAGTGCAGTACCAAATTATGGCATGCTACTCATTCATGGTATAAAAACAATATATAAATTTATCAACTTCCTAAAAAAAAATTCATTGTCAGTTTATTTTTCGGTTAAACGATGAAAGAAAATTTTCCTTTTCTAATAGAACTTTTAATGCCCAAGTACTTTGAGGATGAGTTCATCCCCCTCACGTTCCAAAAGAGCATTGACATGATTATCATAAGTTTTCAATGTTCCTTATCTCAGGGTATGAAGGAGCAAACTCATTGTTTGTCTTCCTTTTTGGTTTTCTACTTTTAGGCTTGATTTGATTAATCATGTTGTTCCACTCAGAATTATCAATGACATCTTACACTGCTTTGAATTCAAATGGTTGTGTTGTAGTATTGAATTTCTTAACATACTGAATATCTGCTTCATTTTGAAGTCGATTTCCTGCGATGAAATTTGATTGTTTAGTCTGTTCATTTACTGAACAGTTTTCAGCTGAGTTCTGTTTTGAAGTATTTTGGGTGTCCTCGCTTGTTTTGCTCCTATGATCAACATATTTTGCTAACGTTCTCCTCAAGTCCTTGTTGTCTATTATTGCTAGCTTATTCTATTTCCATTGACGTTATTTGTAGCTTCGTTTTCTTTATTTTCCAGTCTCCATACTTTTTCAAACGCACAGTATTATTCACTATATCCAAAGCAACTGCAGTTTTGACACTATGTGGGTTTCCACACTTATTCTTTTTCCTGTTGTATTATTGGTTCCTTTTCATTTATAATTGACATGAAAGGGAAGGACTCTAACCCTACTTCAATAAGCACTCTTGTATATGAGATCTTGAGTGGTTCTTGACATGCCTTGGGTTGTAACTGAAAGATCTTGAGCAGTAATTGATAATTCTTGGATTTTTATTTTTATTTCATTTCATTTTTCTTAATGAAAAGGCATTTCTGTTATTGATAAGGTCTTTCATTTGCCATAGATCGGAAATTTCAACAAATTTAAAATATAAAGGCATTTCTCTCTTCCCTGCATACTCATTTGTTGTATGACTATGAATAGCGACACTGGTCGGTACATTAATGTTATATTCACATCGCTTATACCAACCTCCAATATTAGCCTCCAAATAGCAAACATATGTCATTATGCCTACAAAATATATTTTGTTGTTAAACTAACTATACATAAATTATGCATGAACCAGTAGCGTATAAATTTATTTTCTCCTAATTAGTAATCCAAGTTGCTACCTTTAGAAAAAAGAATTATTAGTTTTCCACAAACAATGGTATTTTGTTGTTAAACTAACTATACATAAATTATTAGTTTTCCAACTTGCATATTCAACCCGCATGTTTTTGAACCATAATATTTTAAAATGGTAATGGAAAGTTTACTGCTATTTTGAACCATAATATTTTCCTTATAATTCATTTATAAGTTTTGTGCACCATTTTATTCACTCATTACAAAATATGCCTGTTTTTCATTTGCAGGAATATCAACTGCTTCAGGTTCGTTGTTGGTTGCCAAGCTATTCACACATTTTTGTTGTAGTACAAAGGTTTTCTCCTTCTCCTTTAGGCGATTTGTGGACAACAGCACCTCATTTTGGCTTCACATTTGCTGAAATCCTTTGCTGAAGGTATCAATTTTTTATTTTATGTTTCGTTAACTGATTCGACTTTTAGTTAAGTTTCCAAGTAATTTTAGAAACATTGGATTCCTAAAACAGTTTGCTTTCAATGTATGTTTCGAAACTTAAATTGTATATTTTCAAAAGTAAGAAGTTTTATATACTTGGTTGAATTTTAGTATACCAAATTCTTAAGCATATAGACGTTGGAAAAGCATAAGTTTTGAATGTGAAGTTTTGTATAAATAGTTTCAAGTAAATCAAAACCTCTTTGAAAAAAAACACATGACATAAGGTGTACTCAATTTTTGAATGAATAAAATCTTAAACACATGTATATTCAAGAGTAAATTCTCTAATATGTATGCTAAGTTTCAAAAATAACCATATGAGTGGTTTTGTAAATGAAGTTTTGGAGGTGTAAAGTTGTATATGTTGATTCTAAAATATATGAGAGCATCAAATCTTTTCAATGTGTCTATTTAGAAGCATATGAATATATGCATATTTGTGATTTAAAACTTTAAGTAAACTTCAGATATGAAAAAATATCCACATGAACGATTTCTATATGTTAAAACAGATAGTTATAAATATGCACTATTTCATACATGAATTTCGAAATTAGTAGTTTTGCACATAATAATAAAATTTCCAACATGTATACATATCCCAAATATATCCCAAAAAGATACAAAATGAAAAGTTAAGGCTAATGTTGTGAAAAGTTGAAAAATGAAATCAAAATTAATAGAATAGTGAATCTAAATCTTCATCAATCATATTGTTGTATATTATGTATGATATAGCAGGGCAATATGTCATATAGTATAGACGAATAATGGATGAAAGAATCTGATTGAAGAACCACACGATATGTAGGAGTGTAGAAGTTGTTGAATTTGTTGTGGAAAATGGCGGTGATAAGGAAATCTATTCTTGTACTTGCACAGAGTGCAAAAATATGAAAATGAAGATTAAATTAGATGACATTCATTATCATCTACTCAAATGGGGAATTATTCAGTCATATACCATTTGGCATTTTCATAGAGAAGAATCGATAGAGAAGCAAAAACAATCTATTAGTCAAGCCATAAGTACTGATGAGGCTGAACATCCTAGGATGGAAGACTTGGTCAATGATGCTGATAGATTTCATAATTTTCAACCTACCAGTCCGTTGCCCGATAATATTGGGGAACCATCTACGGTTGATGTTGATCGGCCGACCAATCAAAGGAAGAAGTGTAAATCACTTTTTTATAGTGCAAAAGAGCCATTGTATCCTTCAAGTTCTATAAGTATAACAACATTGCATGCCATTGTGAAACTGAATAGCTCGAAAACTCAATACGGCATTTCCGACAATGGTGTGACTGCACTCCTCGAATTTATAAAGGAGTTACTCCCTGAAGGTAACACACTACCGACAAAGTATCCCGACATGAAGAAGATGATTAAACAAGTTGGGATGGATTACAAGACTTATGATGCATGCATTAATGGCTGCATGTTATACTAGAAAGATGACGCAAACAGAGTTTCCTGTACAATTTGCAACGAACCAAGATATAAGACAACATTCAACGAAGAGAAAAGAGCTACCAAAGTACCTCAAAAGACGTTGAGACATTTCCTTTTAATTTCTAGATTGAGGAGACTGTATACCATACCATGGATAGAGGATGTTATGACTTGGCATGCTCGTCCCAAGTCCGATTCAAATGTAATGCATCATCCACGTGACACTTCTCAATGGCGAGCTGCAGATTGTTTTGTTCAAACATTTGCTGCTGAACCACGAAATATCATGCTTGAAATAGCAACTGATGGTTTCAATCGACATGTGTCTCTAGCTAGTCGTTATAGTTGTTAGCTAGTAATTATAGTATCATATAATCTTCCTCCATCAATGTATATGAAAAGAGAGTTCTCAATGTTGACATTGTTGATTTCCGGGCCAAAACAACCAGGGAAGGATATCAATGTTTATTTACAACCATTGATAGATGAGTTAAAGCGGTTATGGGAATGAGTCAATGCATTTGACTCATTTAATAATTCCGAGTTCACAATGAGAGCTAGGATGTTGTGGGTAATTCATGATCATCCTGTGCTCGGTACTTTATCGGAGTGTACAACTCACGGCTATGTTGCATGTCCTATTTGTGGGGAAGATACTTGTTCTTATTATCTTCCTAAAAGTAAGAAGATGTGTTACATGGAACATTGAAGATTTCTTCCTTTCCAACACAAGTTTCGAGAAGATAAGGTGAACTTCAATAACGAACAAGAATATCATCGTCCTCCATGGCCATTGAATGGTTATCAAGTTGAAGAAAAGGTAGCTAATATCAAGATGAAAGTTGGTAAAAAGAAACAAGAAATCGGTCGAAAAAGAAAAAAGAAAACCGATTATGAAGACCTTATCAATGTTCCTACATGGTATAGGAGGTCTATCCTCTTTGATTTGCCATATTGGAAAGCAAATTTAGTCCGACATAATGTTGATGTTATGCATACAGAGAAGAATGTCTATAACGAACCGGATTTTGCCCGCTCGAAAATCGACATCCATACTTTACATCGTACTCGAATGCCATAGATTCGACCGTTCAAATCCGAGTCGCCGGAGCTTATAACAACATTAAGTAAATAACACAGCGGAAGAAAAAGAATAATACATTGATATACAATATCTGATACAACAGAGTGATACAATGAATATCAATATACATCAGAGATATGATACAACAAATAGCAGCGGAAAGAAAATAGATAACAGCAGCAGCGGATAATCTCCATCTTCAAAGCAGCAATCCAGAAATAGCTCGAACTTTCAATAACGAGGCACAAAGGTAAGCAAGTGCAGTCCGATCCAAAGACTGAACTAGCTCCAGATAATCTACTGATCCTGACTATCTGAAAAACCCAACTCTAGACTGCTCGTGTAGAAAAATTTTGAGCATCCAGAGTTTAGGAAAGAAACAATAAACTCCGGATCAGTCATGGGACTAGTGTGAGCAACAAAAACAGTTTATCTTTAAAACAAATAGCAGAGAATTTTAAAGTCAATTCGCAATGCTTTTGGAAAATGAAACTACCATAAGACCTCCCACCACACACACAATGCAAACGCGGACTTGGAGGAGATTTCTTCTTATGTTAGTCAAAGATGCTTACTACGCAAAATCAAATCATTTTTGATATTATTATTAGTGCATAGTGGAAAACATTTCGAAAGTAGAATATAAATCTTAGCCAGCATAGGTACCATTATATTATGCCTGCTATAGCTGCCTCCTGAGGAGACAGGTTCTACAATTTGCAATCGTAAAGGCTCGTATTGTTTTTTGGATTTCTAACAAATGATCAGGCCAAGGAACTTCCCATTGCCACATGGAAACGCCTCTAGAATGACGTCGCCTCTGGAATGACGTCCCGAGAACCTAACCGGATCTCTGCCAACACAAGGCCGGGTTACCTCTGCAAAAATAGGTAACTACTGACACGCGTATGCCATCCCCCGATCGTAACCGATTTTCCCGAGGATCCTCGATTCCAACAACCACATAAAAATAATAATGCAGTAACCACATAGGTTAAGTATCTGGGCTCCATACCATGATACCACCTCTATCCAGAAAGAAATGACATACACTAAGGGGCGCTACTCCCTAGAACCTTGCTGCATCTTTCCTGTTTTGACCATTCCGGGGTGTGAGGTTCGACGAAGTCTCGTCCACAAAGCTACGCTTTGTCACAAAACCATGCTTCGGGTCAAACAAATGATCAATCAATGATCACAAAGATATAAAATCAAATAAATGATCATATCGCAAATGATCAAACACTGATCATCACACAGCAACACTCAGCATGTCACATTACCAAATTGGGATATATCGCTGATAACTTCAACTACATAACCTCTGAGCTCGTCCGTCTCAGAGAAGGGTGTTAAGCTAAGAGAATAAATTCTCCGCCACCAACAAAAATGTATTTGAAAGAAATCGGCTTTATATCTCAAAGTGTAATGTCAGACATGTAACCATACAAGTCTGTTCCGGGTTCGAACAGAACCGAAGGCACTTCTTACGAAGCCCTTGCAATTCCGGGTATTCACAATCCCGTCCGGACTTCCCATCACAAAGGGTGATAAAATCTCTATATCGGGGCCAGTCGATGCAGAGACATTCGACGAGTTGTCCTTTCGTTTTTGAAAATATTCGGTCTTCACCACCGGTCTTCAAATGCTATCCATATACGACGTATCACTATTCGGAATGGGTTATATGACACAAATGTTTTTTCCCGGCTAACCCGAATAGCGAGCGTAATTATTAAAAATCATATGGATATTGGGGGTCTTAGTTAAATCACAGTTTAAAGTCAAAACTTTTCATTCGAATGGTTTAAAACAAATTACCATTTTCAATCTTTAAACAAAAAGATTCAATTCACAAAGTTAACCCCATTCACAAAGATACATTCATAGATTTCAAAACAATTTTCAATTTAATTGGATTAACTCGTTAAATCTTTAAAACAAAGATTCAACTTATAGCTTTCAAAACAATTTCATTTCAAAGGGTTTAAACAAATCATCATTTTAAATCTGTTAAAGATAAACAGATTCAATTCATAGCTTTCAAAACATTTCAATTTCATTTTAAATTTGAAACCTTTCAACACAAATTGGAAGTTCATTTCTTTTATGAAAGCTGTTATTATTTGAAAACAAATAGTTTTCGTTTCAGAAAAATCCAATTATATTTGTACGAGTTAAAGCTCTTGAATCACATTCCAAAATCAATATTTTTAAAATAGTTTAACCCATATATAACGGGTATAACATTTTTTTTTATCCCTAGTTTCAAATCTTGAATTTAGGTTTAAATCAAATTATTTAAACTTCAAAACTTAATTAAGTTATTCAAAATAAATTTTATCTTTGAAATTCCATTTCAAAAGCTTTTCACTTTAAACCAAAATTTCCAATTTCAAAGTCAATTGGAATTAAAATTTCAATTTCAAAATCATCAAATTTAAATTATCTGTGACTTAACCGATTTCCACGTGAAATCCATATTTGTGTGTGTATGGTGTAGTCCAGGGGTTTCACACACAATAGTGCAACATCAATCATCACAGATCAAAATACAGGATATAGTTGATAAGCGATATAAACTATAACGCTTATCTGTTATATACAGATCACAGATGTATAAATATCACAGATAAAGAAATTACAAATCACAAACTAAATCAGGGTATATCACAAAGCATCACAAACAGGAATGTCAAACAATTCGCATTCAATACAATTCAAACATCCGTAGGTAGGATCAAATTAAATTATCTGATTGATTTGAATCAGATTAACTTCTATGAATAAATTACTAATCCTGGTTAATTAATATTACAAATCATTTTGATAAATTATTCTTTAAATCATTTATTTGTTAACCATTAAAAATAAATTAATTAACCTTCAATTAAAATTTATCAACCTTTAATTATTAAATAATTATCCTTTAATTATTTAATTCACCAATAAATTATCTTTAATTAATTAATTAACCCAAAATTTGATTAATTATTATTAAATTAATTACCCTTAATTAATTACACTTTAATTAATCATCCTTAAAATTTTATAAATCTTTTAGTCACTATATCAACTGATGCTTAAATCATTAATCCTCCATTCTTAATAAATTAATCAATCCTTAGTTTATTTATTATCCTTTAATCAATTATCCTTAACTAATTACATTAGTTAATTAACCATTAATTAAAATAAATCAACATTTATAAATTAATCAACCTTTATTAATTAATCACATAATTACTTATCCTCAAATTAATTATTCTTTAAATTACTTGGTTAATCAAACTTAAATTTATTAACAAAATTTACCTTAATTACTTTTATTAAGAAATTTTATTTCAAACTTGAATTCATATTTGTACTTAACAAAAATTATTTTAGGGAAATAAACTTACAAATTAAATTGATTTGAATTTGTTCAATTTTTTAAAATCTGGAAACATACAACCCGAGACCTGCTTCGAGTCATACCCGAGCCAAATCACCATCTGCTTCGAGTTTTTGCCCAAACTTACCCGAGTGCCACAATTTTAAAAAAAAAAATTCTAAGTATTTTAACCCGGCAAACCCAAAATTTTACTCGAGTTCGACTTCGAGTCGTAACTGCTTTTCCCCCGAGTCAAACTTCAAGACACCTTCCTTTTTCCCCGATCCACATTCCAATGCACACGAACGTGCACGGTGCACCTGATACCACGCTGCCGACCTCCGATCATCATCGCGACCATCCTCGACAACCACTAGCACCCCCACGACCCCGAACAAGGATCCAGCTCGACGCTTCCAGGCTCGAATAAAAATTGAACCCATCGACCCAGAACTGGAATAACTCGATCATCATAAAACTGCCTCGTTTGATCACCCCAGGCCACCAGCGACATCGAGATCCTAGCCAGAGCCTCGTCAGGCTTCCCTACTTCGATCGCCACCGAAGCGATCGCCTCCGCTTTCGTCACGACGCCACGAGACCCATTCGAAACTCAACGACAAACACAGCCGTTAAACCCTATTTCTCCCCGGCCTGGCCACCACGATCACCAGAAAAATTCCCCAACATTTTTCCTAGGACTATCCACCTACCAGCCACCTCTGACCAAAATTTCGCCGCCATTCATCACGTCGATCAACGGCAATTGCCAAAAACGCCCCAAAACGTATTTCAAAAATTTCCAATTGATTATCACACTAAAAATTACAAAATGTATATCAAAAATCATAATTTTCGATAGCAAACGCATATATGTAATTCAAAACAGAATTTGATTTTGTTGATTTTCAACTTTTCTATGAAATCTTACTGTTATTTCTCTTTTTAAACCTACTTGTTTAATCTAAAACCTTGAAACTATTTTTATACACACTATCATACAATAACAACCATCTTTCATTTAAACATCAAGGTCTAATTTTAATTCTATTGGAAGCTTTGGATTTATGAAGGCAAGGCAAGAACTGGAACATAGGAAAACAGGGTATATAAATATATATATATATATAGGCAAACTTACTCACTTATACATAATACAAACTCATCAATATCATATATCAGATCAACTCAGGCATTTGAATCATTCATACCTTTAAAAAGTTTTATAAGTAATTCGTTCACTCACCTGATTTGGGAAGAAGACAGAGAATAGGACTGCAAAGCTTGGAACTTGAAAATTTGATCCTGACTTACTTTTTAAATTTGTTTTGTTGATCTAAACTTGTTGCTTTGCTGAGGATCAAGTCAGGTTGAAGCTTGAAGACTTTAAACTGGTTTATCATTTCTAGGTTGAAGCTTGAAGTTGCTCACTGCATTTCAAGAAATGAAGAACAGAGCTGCTTGTTTATTTTATTTTGATTAAATTTTGTTTTAAGTTTTGAACTGAAGTTTTGTTTGAGTTTTTAAAATATGCTTCAGTTTTGTAGCTGGACGAAATGAGATAGGAGGTGATGCTTATAAAAAGAAGTTACAGGCTATTTTTATTTTATTTATACAATAGGGTATGGGCTAAAGATGCTTGCTGCATTAATGAGAAGTTGATATGGTATGGTGGCTGAGGTGATTTTAGTCATGGGTTTGTATTTCTTTTGTTTTGAAAACTTGAGTGTATTTGTTTTGTTGACTACGGCTGATAGATAATGTTGTGTTGGTTTTGTTCATCTTTTGTTTTGTTTATTTGCTTGTTTTCATTACTCTACAACAAAATGAATTTCTATCTTACTTTGTTTTATTCCTATTTATTGTTTGTTTTTAACTTTGCATTGTAAATAAATTTCTATTTTAACTATGTTGCTTGAATTTAACTATATGTTACTTGTATTTGTTATTTTATTACTTTACAATATAATTGAATTTCTAATTTATTCTATTTCAAACCTTTACTTCTATTTTAACTTAAATATTATCATCATCATTTATTTACACTTCAAATCAAAAATATATCTATATATATTATTTCAAATTTATTATTATTCATCAATTCAAATATTTATTATTATCATATTATTATTAAACCATTTATTGTCATATATATATATATTATTAATTTTACTCTTAAATCACATATACATATATATATATATATAAACAATATTTCAATTTAAATGATTTAACAATTTTTAATTACGATCCAGGGAAACTCGCTTACTTTATCATTTAATTCTACAATTTAAACTCAAGTCAAATATATATATCTATATATTTATTATTCTCAAATTCACTCATATTTGAATCGGGGAAACTCGCTCCAATTTTCTAATTAAATTTACCAATTTTTATCCAAAAATTTATTTAATTACACAATTTAATTCAAAAATTCATTTAATTATTAATTAAATTAAATTAAAATCTAGGGTCGTTACAAACTTTCCCCCTTAAAAGAATTTCGTCCTCGAAATTCGTAGGCACGAAACAGCACAGAGATAGATAGATTCGATCTGCTATAATTCTTCAAACTAAAGATATGAATTCCAAACTCAAGTCGGAATATCTCAAAATACATACCAATTTGTCCCTCTTCGGACTTCGGTATTCAAAAGAAAATTACAATAGAATTTCAAATTTTGGTTTCAAACGAAATCATTTTATCGATACAATTCAATTTTGGCTTCATATTCTATTAATCAATTTAACTCAAATTTAAATTTCCAATTTTAAATTCATTAAGGTTTAAATCAAAAAGTGACAAGAAATCGATGAAGATACGAAATAAGAATTTTCTACAACGATTCGTAGAGCCATCATCGCACCGAAACTTCTTCTTGTAGCTGGTACGAAGAAATGAAAAGAATTTGGAAAGACGAATCAAAGAAAATTGATAAGAAAGTTATTTCCACTGTTGCAGGGTATTGACCATTGATAGTCGTATTCCCTTGTCTCCTATCTCGTCCTCTTTTTGCACTCATACTCACTATCAGTGAATAGTAAGAATTGAATAATGTAACATAACGTGCAACTATTCTAAACTATCTAACCAATTAGTGTACATCCAATTTTGCAGCCTATTGTGTATAAGTGCACGATGTGCCACAAAACATATGATATGTATACTGAACAATACTAAATCGGTGCCTTCTATACTTATGCATTCTTTAAAACAATTTTGAAAATATGATGCAAACAAACTATATATATTGGCAGTTCTATATGTGTAGGAGTTTTCAAAAATCAAAATCTTTGTTTTTTACAAAACAAATTCCACACTCCTACGAATAAGACTATGATTCAACCAATTTTGCATTCAATTTTTCTCAAATTTCTTTCCATCCAATCGTTAATACACATGGGGTCTGACTTAGAAATTGATTTCAATTGTTCTTTCTTTTGAAATTTTCTTCCTTTCTCTTTGTTCTTAACCTCTTCTTATTAAGAATATGTATTAAAAATCCAACTATTATCTTGTGGAGAGTAATGCATACTTTCTTGCGGGAACTTGCTCGCTCCTACTTACCTTCGGATATTCGCAACATATCGGTTCTTACTTCCCATCTATCTAAATGAGATATACTTGAACTAAAGAGAAGATAAAGTCAGTAATAAAAGATAGTCGATATTAGATTTCCAGAACTTACACGCCCCAAACTGCAATGCTTTCAGTCATATACAGGGTTCAGCAAATTTTGTCAATGCTTTTGATTCAGATCTGAAGATTAATCCTCCTAATTGACTACAAAGCGTAGAACTAATGAAAATTTCAGTTTGAATCGAAATAAGGTTTTGGAACATTAAATTTTACCTTAGATTTCATAGACTAACGTAGGTGTGAACATCAACGATCGGCCGTTGCCATTTTGTAGTGGATTTAAACTTCAACAATAGCATGCATCAGCAAAATCATGGATAGGGCGAGGGCACTTGTTCGACAAATTAAGGTTAATAGACGTGTAATATAAAATTTTGGGATAAACTGGTTATTAGGGATAGCTTTAGAGAAGATTGGAAACAAAGGTAAAGGTAGAAGTTTGGTATTAGGATGACAGTAGCGAAAATTTAGCAGTGAGATGGAGAAGGGTAGATGTTTAGTGGAAATAAAAGGGCCCGTAATAAAGTAAGGAAATTTGTGCGAAAACTGATCCTACGTCTATGCTAAATCCTTCCATTTAAATCCAATAGCTCCTCCGAAATCTGCGAGTTTTGAAATGCTTACTCCCTGCATGTACATGTAAGCATGAATTGTTTCGTGTTTGTAATTTTAAGTAATAGATAGATATAATTAATCTTATTTTTTCAATTAATATTTAATCTTCGCTAATTATTTAAAATATAAGGATTAATAATAATTTAATAATTATTAATTTTTTAATACTAAATTATTTTTTAATATTTAATTACTATTTATAGACTAAATATACAGACTTCTAATTCTACCTTTCTGAGCCCAATCCTATTCAACTAAAAAATGACAAAGCATACTCTCGACCAATCCTATTCAACTCTACTTTAAACTTCAAATCGATTTTGCAGTTTATATTCTACCTTTCTGAGACATCCATGGCCAAGTTGAATTGAAACTTAAAGGACAAAAATTTCTCCAAAGGTCAGAAACCACAAACTTCTATTTACTTTTTTAGAAACCGACATTGATCAAAGCTATAATATCTGAAAATTCTGAACTGTAATGGTGACTCGTGTATGTATCATCATTCACAGAAAAGTTATCTTCATAATAAATAAATCACATATACAATGTACTTTACAGTCACTATAAAATTAGTGATGGTTTAAACTAGGATAACGAATTTAATATATTTCACAATATACAATCTCTAAAAAACGTCAACAAGGAGTATTTTAGATATACATAATACGTTAGCTTCAGGTTAAGTAGGTGGTGGTATTTCATGATTATGTTCGCCAAAGACTTGATTGAGAATCATTGCTAATCTTACACCACCTTGCGCGATTCGTTTCATCACAATGGGCATCCGAGAATCGAAGTAATCATCTGAATATACAATGATGTATCGGTTATTTCCAGATTTCAAACTTAGTTAGGACAAACTGATGTCATATATGGCTACTGATTAAATGAAATGAAGAAACAAATGCATACACATGCATCGTAATTTATAACTAATTTTTAGTCCTATTCAAAATATTTATAATTGTAGTTAAACTGATTAGCAGTTGGTATCCTTTAAAACTGTTTAGATTGGCTTCTAACCAGTCAACTCTTATAAATTTGATATATCTGATTACAGTGAAATTGGGAACCGTTATGCTTTAGAATATATTTTGTCTAAAAGAGTCAAGTCTGAGATTGATACTTGCAATAATAAAAGTTTAAAGCTATAGAATGTTATACCCGAGAGAGTTTCCCCTTCTGTAACGCCGTGGTAACCCCATTTGCAAGCCAAATTTATGCTCTCCGTGGCCCATCTATATTAGATAAAAATTATGAGTACAGTTCACCTTTGTCAAGTCACGATGTAAACTAAGTACGTGTTGTACTATATTGACAAGCTTACAGGAAGTTGAAAACCTTTTTACATGACATCCAAACAAAGTGTTAGTTACTACTTAAAATATTAAGTACTGCAACAAAAAACAAAATAAACAACTAGGTGCACTAACAATGAGCAGCAGCATAACTATACCGCAGCCTACATGTTCTCAGACATGCTAATGTACCATCTGAATCTTTTGAAACATTTTCAATTGTTATTCTCGCATTATTTATGAAATTCTACTGTAAAACACAGAAAAATGCTTACTTTTTAGAACAGGAGAAAAGATCATCACAATCTTCCCAAGATGATGTGTCAGTCCATCTCTCCTGAAATGCATAGATAAATGCAAATCAGAAAACATCCTCTAAACTATACTGGTGCGTTTATTTCCTACATTTTTTTTTGTTTTCTTTAGTTCCCGTATTAATACTCGGTTATGCTCAAGAACATATAATCATACGTGCTATGTTAACATAAATATTGTATGATCATTATAAATTTTGCTTGCGTGTCATCTGGAATAAAATGCTGATGTGGTAGAATATATGTGTAATTATGTGTAAAAACTATGAATATCCGTGAACTTTAAGGAAATATGCATCAATCTCACGCATTGCTGTACATATTGTAAATGAGAATGTGAAACAAGTGAAACTATTACTTACAGCGGTTATATTTTTCTGTAGATCGTCTTGAAGGGCATCCATGTCTTTTTCATAATAATCAGCCAAAGCAGTTAGGATTATCTCTCTATCCCATACCTGCAACATTTTCAATTTTAAATACCAACGGCTAATTACTCAAATAAACGTTTCATACATGTATTTTTTTTTTGGGAATTAACAGTTATCGAGTTTGCTCCAGTTTTAGTAAATTAAAGATATTATAATAATATAAGTGGATGCTTAGATTTTGTATACTTACATGGTGAAGATTGGACTTATGCCTGAACCAACGCAGATTTATCGAGTTACCCCCTTCATCGCTTGTAAATCCAACGTGCATTGGCTACAAAAAGAAGTAAATTTAAATGAACGCCGTATTAATATAGAAATTATGAAGGAATTGTTACAACTTGTTCAGAATACCTGATGGATATCTCCCATGAAATGTGATAGAAATAGCAAGGCCTCGGTCATATTATCTGTAGAAACATCTAATATTTACAGTGCTTCACAAGAAGATAGAGATGCAAGGTAAAGCATTAATTAATGAATTTTACACTGATTTACATTATACTTCCAAATTGGAGAAGACATCCTATACCTAAACCAAATTAAAAAAGTGGATGGTTGTTTTTAACAGAGGATACGTGCCTATGGGGTAAATGAGAATGGTGATTGGTGATCTTAATACAGTAATGTGCTCAACTGCTCAATCATGCTTTTCAATAGAAATTCATGGAATAATTATGGTTGATCTAAACTCGTTGTTTCTTTTCAAGACACATGCAAAAGAACATGTTAATTTGTGCGATATTGATAACTGAAATTATTTCAACAGAAACATCTACTAGATTCAGCTAATAGAAATCATTTTAAGTGCTCTAAAAAAGATAAAACACAGATACATACAGAATTAGAAAACAGTGCAGTAACTTTAAGTTTTTCCTGACATAGTTCAACTTACATTTTCGATCAGAACTTCCTTCTTGGTAGTGCATTAGTTGGGTAGTAAAATTACGGACTGCCCCAGCAACGCACATGTCCTCCAGTCCTTTTGGATTACGACAGTCTCCTGATAAATAAATAGAACGTAAATAATAAGAGAGACTGATAATACAAAATAAGGTAAACAAAAACAGTATTCTGCATGATAAAATGGAAAAAAGGAAAAAATAAATAAATTTTACTTGAGTAGTCAAATGAGCATGCATTGTCTGGGGTATCGATGAAATGAAGAGGGCTAGTCCATCTGTACTTGTACCAATGTCGAATCTGATCTGGCCAGGTGCATAATGCTGACAAATCTCCATTCACATAATGTGGCAGCAAATTTTCAACTGCTTCAGCGGCTTCAGGTTCCAGCAGTTTCTAATCATTTTATAAAAAGAGAAAATGTGTAAATCATCGCCAGAAGATCACAGTTAAATACCTGTATACTTTTTCAGGCATATGCATTTACACAGCCTTTAAATACTTTCAACTTGACAAAGCTATTGACTGTTCTCCTCTGCCTTTCGAGACAGGAGTTCACTGTGTCGAATGTTCTCCTGTCTTTTTGGAGACAGGAATTCATTGTGTCAACAGTTTGCTATAAACATTGACATGATGATTGAACTCTCGGTAGTTCTTACAGAGATTCGCTTACTTTTTTGGTACAATTTTCAATTTTAACTAATTTGGTGGTTTAACACTTCTTTCTACTCATATGCTTTTTCGTCCAACTCATTGTGTCGCTAAATTTAACACTTCACCCTAATAAGAATATTTACGGAAGGTTCAATGTCGTGTGCTCCATCTTAAAACAAGTTAATTATCAATTCACATAATGTGAGTGTAATCCATAGATGAGAAAACAAACCCCAGAAAAAGTTCAAAAATAGCTTCAACTTGACCAAACCGTCCTCCCCTGCTTTTTGACCCAGAGAAGTTCATTACAGTGAATGAACTGACGATGGTTCTTACGCTGAGATCTCCTTTTTCTTTTTATCGTCCAGTATTTGATTTAAATATTTGACTCATATATACTCGTATTGCAAAATTAACTTTTGGAATTTCTGATTTTATAAATAAATTATCATAAAATGTAATATGCAACCTGTTCCTGTCCATTGTTTTGGGTGTTTCTTGTGGATATCTTGTTGGAATTCCTTAAAAAGATAAAATTGAATGATATATACAATAGTCCCACATTGCCAAAAATAAGAGAAGTTTCATAGATATATACCAATTCCTCAAACCCTATATTGGCCCTTAGGGTCAGGTAATTTTGTGCGAGGGGGAAGACGTATATCTTATGACCAAAAACACACGCGCGCGCCGCCCGTCCCGTACCGAACCGGACCGGGCTTGGGTCTAAATGAAATCTTATTTTTGCACAGAAAAACAAGGCCGGTTTCGAACAAGTTTTTCTGATCGAACAGTTCCGTGCAGAATCATTCTGTTGTATCTTGGGAAACTTTGGAAACAAAAGTTTTAAGAAAATTGCTAAGGCAAGCCTCAGAATTCCTTTGTTATACGGTTAGATTATTCTGTTTTTCCTTTATTTGAATGCTGCACTTATACATCTTAAAACTTTTACAAAATTCGTAGAATTTTGTGCACTCATACAGTATTCGGTCGACTGATTATCATACAGTCCATTAGTTACAGTGTTTTATCACTGATCTAGAAAGTTGCGAACTTTCTGTTATTCAAACTTGTCTACGTACAGTTTGTTATCATACATTTCCTAAGACTGTTTCTGTTGCAACAGGAAATGGCAGCGGTAGAAATTCAAAACAAAAATGCTACCCACAACAAACCTGATCTCTTTAAAGGAGATGGTGACGATTTTAACACATGGCAGAGTCAGATGCTGTTTTATCTCACCACACTAGGTTTGCAAAGGTATCTCGAGGAGGACGAACCAGTGATTGTACCAGGCCAAACCAGAGAGGAAAACAAAGATGTGTTTTTTGCCATTGATGCATGGAACCATTCTGGTTTTCGTATAAATGAATGTGATAAATGTGTTTATTACAAACAAGTCGGACAATCATTTGTAATGATCTGCCTATACGTTGACGATATGCTAATCTTTGGTCCTAACACTAAGGTAATAGAGACCATAAAGAAGATGTTAATCAATAATTTCGATATGAAAGACTTAGGAGTTGCCGATGTTATTCTGGGAATCAAAATAATAAAAACACCTGATGGAATTGAATTATCTCAGTCACACTATGTAGACAAAGTGATTGAAAAATTCCAAGACTATGGAATTAAAGGAGTGAGAACACCTTTTAATCCATCAGAAGTACTGCATAAAAACACTAATGAGAGTGTAATGCAACTGGAATACTCTCGTGTAATAGGATGTCTCATGTATCTCATGAATTGCACAAGACCAGATATAGCTTATGCAGTAAGTCGACTGAGCAGGTATACAAGCAATCCAGGAAAGGAACACTGGAAAGCACTAATGAGAGTGCTTGGTTATTTAAAAAATACCGCTAACTATTCCTTACATTATGGAAAATATCCTGCCGTCTTAGAAGGGTATAGTGATGCAAACTGGATTGCAGATTCAGAGGAATCAAAATCAACAAGTGGTTATGTCTTTACCCTAGCAGGGGCAGCAGTATCATGGAAATCTACTAAACAAACATGCATAGCTCGATCCACTATGGAATCAGAGTTCATTGCATTAGATAAAGCAGGCGAAGAAGCAGAATGGCCTCGTCACTTTTTAGAAGATATTCCGTTCTGGCCTAAACCTGTACCGGCCATATGCATACACTGCGATAACCAAGCAGCGCTAAGCAGAGCACACAACTTTGTGTATAATGGAAAGTCACGCCATATTCGACGACGCCATAACACAGTTAGGCAGTTACTCTCTAATGGAACTATTTCCATAGATTATGTGAGGACAAATGATAACCTAGCGGATCCGTTTACTAAAGGTTTATCCAGAGAGAAAATTGACTGCGCATCGAGGGGAATGGGTTTAAAAGCCTTAACCAACAAGAGTTAACTTATACGGAAACCTAACCTAGCGACTGGAGATCCCACGGACTAGGTTCAATAGGCAAACCAGTTATGATTAACTCAAGAAGTAATGCATTTGTTTGGACTTAGTCCTACCTAATTCCTATGATGCAAAATAAAATGCATGCCTACAGAAGTATTAAAAGGTTAAAACTATGTTTTTTAATGATGTCCATATCTTGAAAATAACAAGTGGGGTATAAGTAGTATACTCTACATGGATACGATCACCTATGTTAGTGTGAGTTGGGTCGGCTCTATGAGATTATTACAGGCTTATAATTCTCTATAACACTCGCAGAACCAATAACTGTTCAGGACCAAAATGAACATAACCAAGAAATTGGATGAGAAGGGAATCAATGCTTTGTGAAACTTATTGTCTGGTTATACAATAACGGCCGACGGTTCAAGATGAAATAATTCACCGATTAGCCAAGTATATCCGATGAGTTTTAACTAGGGAAAGTTCAAAGTGAAATATCTACTTATCCTCGATATAGCATTATTCCATATGTACTCTGTGATATTCCACTTTGTGTGGGGGATATGTATATTATCATTCATGTGGGGGATTGTTGGAATTCCTTAAAAAGATAAAATTGAATGATATATACAATAGTCCCACATTGCCAAAAATAAGAGAAGTTTCATAGATATATACCAATTCCTCAAACCCTATATTGGCCCTTAGGGTCAGGTAATTTTGTGCGAGGGGAAAGACGTATATCTTATGACCAAAAACACACACGCGCGCGCGCCGCCCGCCCGTACCGAACCGGGCCGGGCTTGGGCTTGGGCTTGGGCTTGGGTCTAAATGAAATCTTATTTTTGCACAGAAAAACAAGGCCGGTTTCGAACAAGTTTTTCTGAAGAGGTGTGACCTCTGGTGGACGGTAGCAACGGATATAAACGGACGCGGCCCGTTTTAAACGAACAGTTATGCCCGGTTCAAACGAACAGACGCGACTGTCTGAAGGGATGCAAACTGGACTATAAAAAGGACAGAATACTGATCACATTCTATTAATTCGAAAATCCAGTTTTCTACCTTCTTCTTCCTCCAAACTACTGCTGCCATATCAAACATCACAGAGTGACATTGCTCGTTACAGTTTCGTGCAGAATCATTCTGTTGTATCTTGGGAAACTTTGGAAACAAAAGTTTTAAGGAAATTGCTAAGGCAAGCCTCAGAATTCCTTTGTTATACGGTTAGATTATTCTGTTTTTCCTTTATTTGAATACTGCACTTATACATATCTTAGTGTTAACTGAAACATGTGGTAACGATATGCTACATAAAAACACGACTAGCACATGTAGCAACAAAGATTATCTAGGCATTCACAAATTTTTTTATCAATCGAAATAAAATCACACCCAAACAAAATAAACGCTAATACTTCTGAAATAGATACTAATACACGCACCTCTATGTGCGCATGCGCGTGTGTGTTAGGGTGCTTACAAACAAGCGTGAAGCAATTCAGGTTTCAACAGGATTGCCGAGTTTGAAAGATCAGTTGTAGAATAATATTTTCAGGTTCCAGCATGTTTATGTATCCAAATACTAAACCACTTTATGGACATAGAGGATCCCGTAACTTTAGAGAAAAATTCATTTACCTGTGCAATTCGACAAGTTATGATATGACCTTCTTTACTCCAAGACAGAGCTCCTGGAGCTAATACCAACAGCAGTACCAAAACTTTTACTGTGATTTTAATCATCTTTGATCCCATGATTATTATTTTCCTCTATATTTCTCTTTAACTCTTACTTATGCATAACAATTCATCAATATACATATATATAGACATCACATATAAAGAGTTCGTTGAGTAGAAGTCTCTTCTTCCCAGTTCTGCATGAGAGTTATTGGAGTCCAAGACAAGTAAATGACATGGCATTCGGCATATTCCTTGACAGGCAAAAGTATCAACTGAAATTGGCTAAAGGAACTCAAGTTATTCCCAATTGTGTTTCCACTTGATGCCCATAAGATTGAAGTAGATATAGCGACGGTTGGTGTCACAGAAAGATGGACCCCACTTTGGATGAGTCTTTGATTAACAATTGACAACCAATATAAGAAGTACTCATGAACAAGCAACGATAGTCCGTTGCCACACAAACCAAATGTTTTGAAAAAGGAAGGCTTTACCATATGATGACAATGACCCTGTGGTCCTCAGTTAGCATAAAAAACAAAGATTGCTTTTTTTTCGTCTTCCCATAATCTACTTATTTGTACGTTAGGTAGTAAAAGGAGCTTTGATTTTTGTTAGAAACATAATCCAATTATCCAAGCTGCTGCTATTGTAATTTGGAGCGTAATATATTCATGCACTTATTCCTGTTTAGTTTACCTGCTACACTTTGTACAACTATTAAATAGTAACCGGAACTACTTTGACCATTGTGTAGTAGAAAAGGAAAAGTAATAATGAATTAGGATGGTTTACATTACCGTGTAATGTAATGTATATCGTAATGGGCTTCGGGTGATTATATAAAAGAGCCCCCTTAACCAATAGCTCAGCAATCACGTTCAAGTTGTAACGTTATAAATACTGAGTGATGTATGTACAGAAACAACAATAATTCAATATACAATCATAATTTCTTCAACAACAATTCATCAAACTTCAATATGGTATCAGAGCTCTTTTAAAGCTTAACAGCATTCAATCAAATTTGCTGATACATAATCGAAACTGATCTATCGATCAGATTAATAATCATCATCTGATAGTCAGTTTCTCATCAGAGTTAATCATCATCATTTGGGTTGTTTCAAGAACCTGTCTGAAATCAGTGCCTTGTCTGGAAATCATCAATCTCCGACTGCAACTTGAATTCTTGGCAAATTCAGAGACAAGAAAGGATTAAGAAGAAAAGAAAATTAAAGCAGAAATCAAGAATTCCATCAAAGTTCATAAGAAAAGTAAGTGTCGTGCCAAAAACTTATCAGGATGATCTCATCATCTAAGTCTGGCTGCATCAACCCGTTCTCTGCTTATTGAAGAACTTCTTGAATCTGCTCATCTTCAAAATCTTTCAAGTCATTCAACTTTTAAAGTTCTATCATCATATCTAGAAATAACAGTAATACTGCAACATCAGAGAACTCAATCAATACTTAGCAACTTGCCACAGCCACAGAAAATCTCATCAAGACAGTGATTAGTCCTCGGAGTCAGTTGATAACTGTTCATCTTGAAGAATATAACTATCTGTTGTGGAAACTTCAAATAGAAACTGCACTTCAAGGTTATGGTCTTGAAGGATTTATTCTTGGTATCATCTATATTCCTCCCAAATTCACAACTAATCAAGAAAACAAGATGATAAGTAATGAGGAATACATAAAATATCATAGACAAGATAGACTTATAAGTTCATGGTTACTATCATCTATCAGCACCAATTTGTTATCACAAGTTCTTGGATGCAAAACATCAAATGAAATTTGGGCCACTGTAGAGAGAATATTCAATACTCAATCTGCAGCCAAAGTTATGCACTACAAAAGATTGCTGCTGAATATCAGAAAGGATAGTTTACCTATGAAAGAATATTTGTCAAAGATAAAGATAACATGTGATATGTTAGAAGCAGCAGGCCATAAAGTTTCAAACACAGAGCAAGTTCTAACCATCTTAAATGGTCTCAGTAAAGAATATGAGTCTGTTGTAGCAGTAATTTCATCAAAAAGAACTATACCATCCATAGAATATGTTCGCTCAACCCTTCTTGCTTATGAAGGAAGGATAAATCATAAGAAACCAATTGATACAGATATGTCAACTAACTATGCAGTCAATTATAAAGGAAAAGGACAAAACAATAACAAAGTAGACCAGTCTTATCAAAGAGGTGGTTATTCTAATAGATCAAGAGGCTGAGGGAGATGATAACAATAACAGGCTAAAATGTCAAATATGTGAGAAACTTGGTCATACTGCAGTTAAGTGCTATTTCAGATTTAATGCAAATTATACAGCAGGTTAGAGTCAAAGCATTCAGAGAAAAAAAATGCAAATGTCAATGTAGCCCAAGTTGATTCAAGTAATCCGTCTGATGCTTCAAGAAGTTATCAACAAAACTCAATCATAAAGTCAGATGATGTGGCAGATGAAAGTTGGTATCCTGACTCAGGGGCTACCAATCATATTACAAACAATTTAGTCAATCTGAATCTTGGACAAAAGGAGTATAGAGGTAAACAGTCCATACACATGGGCAATGGTGAGAGTATTAAAATTACACACACTGGACTTGCTTGCATCAAAGGTCAAAGACAACTATATCTCAATAATTTACTAAGAGTACCACAAATAAAACAAAAATCTCGTGGTTGTGTCACAATTATCAAGTGACAACAATATTTTTTTTGAATTTTATCCTAATTACTGCTTAGTCAAAGATATACTTACTAAAGAAATTCTTTTGCAGGGTAATGTTGACAGAGGGCTGTACAAGTTTAATCTTGTTAATTCAAGAAAGTCAAAGGGATATGAAAGATATTGTAATCTTTCTGTAATTACAGAAAGAAAAAATAGTGTTTTTGATTCTTGGTGTAGCAAGTTAGGACATCCAAATGTCAATATTGTAAAGCAGGTCTTAATGGATAATAAAATCCCTTTGAAAATATTACATTGCCATATGTGTGCACATATTGTTAAATGTGAAGAAGTCATAAACTCTCATTTATTGATTCACAAACAAAGTATGAAAAACCACTTGAATTGGTTGCTGCTGACCTGTGGGGTCCAACACCAGTCAATTCAGATTATGGTTTTAAGTACAATGTATCCTTTGTTGATGCACACACTAGATATACATGCATATATTTTCTTAAAACAAAATCATAAACTAGAAGTCTTACAAACAGATGGTGGCACGGAGTTTAAACCACTCAATGAATTCTTTCAAAGAAAAAGAATCATTCACAGAATCACATGTCTATATACATCTGAGCAAAATGGTCTAGTTGAAAGGAAACATAGACATGTTGAAGAATGTGGTCTTGCACTGTTAGCTCAAGGGTCATTACCTATGAAATTTTAGCCAGATGCATTTAGCACAGCAGTTTATTTGATAAATAGATTACCAAAAAGGGTTTTGAGAAATAAGTGTCCATTGGAATATGTATTTAGTATAAGACCAGATTATCATAGATTAAGAACTTTTGGATGTCTGTGTTTCCCATATCTAAGATCTTATAATGCACACAAATTAAATTTTAGATCAACAGCTTGTACATTTTTAGGCTATGCAAGCAATCAGAAAGGATACAAATGCTTAGATAGCAATGGTAAAATATATGTGAGCAGACATGTTATCTTCAATGAAAATATATTTCCATTTTCTAGCACAGGTGTGGTGACATCACAAAAAGTATACAATCCAAAAGTGTCGATACCAGATATACCTTTATTATAAACTGCGGACAACAAGGAATGGATTGAAGAAGGCTCAAATCACTCTGATCCACAACTCACTATGCTCAATGAACCAGGTCATGAACAAGCAGGGCAATCTGATCAAGTCAATCACACTCCTACAAATAATCAATCACAAAATACAAGTCAAGAAGGAGAACATGAGCATTCAAGTACACATCAAGACAACATAAGTGAACAAACACATGTTTGACAACCAGCTCAAACTGGACATCCAATGACTACCAGATCAAAGAGTGGCATATTTAAACCAAAAATATATGTTGGAATGATTACATCTGATGAACCAAACAACTTTGATCAAGTAGTAAGTAACAAGAATTGGAAAACGGCTATGGATGAAGAGTATGATGCATTTATGAGAAACAAAACATGAGATTTAGTTTATCCACCTGAAAACAAAAATATAGTAGGATGCAAGTGGACTTTCAGACTAAAGAAAAATCCTGATGGAACTATTGCAAGATACAAAGTAAGACTTGTGGCTAAGGGTTATACTCAGCAACATGGATTTGACTTTGATCAAACATTTTCTCCAGTTGTTAAATCAACTACAATCAGAGTTGTTCTTACTATAGCATTACACAAAAACAGAAAAATCAGATAGTTGGATGTAAACAATGCTTTCCTAAATGAGAACTTAAAGGAAGAAGTCTACATGGAGCAACCACAAGGCTACAGACAGGATATAAAACTAGTCTGCAAACTAAATAAAGCCATTTATGGACTTAAACAGGCTCCTAGAGTCTAGTTTGATAAACTGAAATTCACATTAACAAATATGGAATTTCAGCCTACCAAATCAGACAACTCACTATTTACAAGAATCAATAATGCTTCAATTATATATATACGGATATATGTTGATGACTTGATTATCACAGGTAATGATGAGTCAGAGATCAACAATCTCATTCAACTTTTAGACAAACACTTTTCAATTAAAGATCTTGGAGCATTAAGCTACTTTGTAGGAATTGAAGTTACAAGAGTGTTAGAGCCAGAAATTTTTTTATGTCAAAGGAAGTACATCATGGAAATTTTAATCAAAGCAAAAATGAAAGCAGCAAATTATTTGCTAACACCAACGGTGACAAGTCATCATCTGTCAAAACACAGGGGAGAACCCATATTTAATAGTAAACAGTACAGAATTATTGTTGGTGCATTACAATATGCAACCATTACAAGACTAGAAATATCATACAGTGTTAACAAATTGTGTCAATTCATGCAGGACCCAAAGGATAAACATTGGAAAGCTGTAAAAAGGATACTCGGATACTTGAAGGGCACTGTTGATCATGGTTTAAAGTTTAAAGAATGCAAACATCTAAATACAAATTAAACTTAGAAATTAATTTTAAAATGAATAAATTTTTTGAATAAAATTGTTAGGAAATTAAAATTTAGGATTTTATTGATACAAATTAATTTATAATATCAGTTAAGATCTTAATTTAAATTCCTATTAACGACATAGATTTGTAGTAAGAAAAAAGATAACTTATGTTAGTATGTATTTTAGTGATTTTGGTTGAATGTATTAATGGATAGAAATAACAAAAGTTTATTTTAATAAAAAATAAAATAAAATGAATATTTTCTGTATTAAAGAAAAATCACATGTTTATTTATTTGAAATGTATTATAGCTGAGATATTGATTACAGAATAATGGATCAATTATTTAGTAAGAATTTATAACTCTTGTTTGTGCACGATGATTTTTAAATTTACAAAGGAAACAATTGATTATTTTCCATCATATTTATTTTGTCCGTTTTGAAATTTGTCATTGTAATCAATCGAAATTAATGTAGTTGAAATAATTTCAATTAATAGGAGAGAGAACACTAAATTGTAAATTAATGGTGTAATTAAACGTAGCTTATGTTTTGTGAAAATAAAAGGAAAATTTTGATTTAATGAAAAGAATATTTTATCAAATAAAATGAATGTTTCATTTGTGAATAAAAGTTTAATTTCATTAAAATAAAGAAATTGAATTTTGTTGTACGTTTCGAGTTGGAATATTTGATTTATTTAAATATTCAAACTTGATTCGAATTTAATTTATAATGAAATAAGTTGTTGAGAAAACAACTTGAAAGATTTTCCCAAATTTTTTTGATTAGCAACAGTTAGTTAATTAATTAATTTGAAAATTTAGTTGTTTAGCTCGGAAAAATTTATTTCCGTTAACTTGAATTGTTAGTGTGTTTACATAGGAAAATTTATTTTGTTTCAAATTAAATTCGGAGTTATGGTGTGTAAATAGCGTTGTTATAGTGTTAAAATGGGTACACGACTATTTTTGGGCTAAACGGGTATAGACAACTAAACCCATTTCCTCGCTCATTTTCTCCTCCTTAATCCCGAATTCAACCCTAATTGTTGTTTAATGGGGCTTAGCAAATTAAATTGAGTGATTAAAATTCAAACTGTCCAAACTACATCAAATTATATACCTTTCGAAGCTATCGACGATACGAATCAACGGAAAGTTGTCGTTTTTGGAAACAGTGCACGATTCGATTAGAAATCTTGGTAGAAAAACGTGAAATTATGGTTTTGATTTAGGGTTTTCGATTTGTCGACCAATTGGAAAAATTGAGATATGGGTATTGAAGAGCACGTCGAGTAGAGTCTAACAGTGGTGGTCTCACTGTCTAACATCAACTACGGCGGTCGAAATAGGCGAATTAGGGTTCAAAATGGAGCGGCAACGGGTGGCATTCTAGGCGGTCGGCCTGGGTCATGGAGGTGGAGCTCATGGTGCCGAGTTCAATGGTAATGGTCATTGATCGAATGGTGGCCTGGTGGAGGAGAAATCGACGGTCAAAAGGCACGATAAGGGGGGTTGATGGGTTTGGCAATACACTATAACATGTTTGGGTAAGGAGATAGTATAATTACAATTGTGTCGTTGCTTTATTTTTTAATAAATTTTGAAATTTAAATATTCTAACTTGAATGACTTTTGTATACGAACTTTGATTCATGCACATTTTCTTCAGTTGGACTCGTCTTGAAATTCCGGACAACATGAAACTAGTTTGGCTGAGTTTGGAGACTATTAAGAAAAGCGCATTTGCTTGGATTTTAGTGGGCTAAAAATCAAAGGTGAGTGATTAAACCCGCTCACACAATACTAAAAATTTCTTCTACAAGTTTGATTGTTGTTTAAGAAATTAAACTGACATTTAAAATTGAATACCACTGCTAGTTGAACACCCCGATATTGATAATTAATAATTTTTGTGATATATGTTTAGTTGATTGATTTGAATATAAATTCCATGTGTATGTTATAAATTGATTATGGATGATGTGTTTGTATATTTGGATGATATTATTAATTTTGGATGATATTATTAATTTTGGATATCTCTGTTATCACCCTGTAAATTATTGAACTGTATAAATTGTCATAGGGATCATTTAAACATTTAATAACTGGATTAAGAAATAGGTTGAAATGGTATATGTCTATGACATCTAAATGTGGGTTGAAATGATATATACCCAAATAATTGAAATTTAAAATAAAATGATCAATTGGCCATAGGGTAGAAAATTATATGCAGACACGAAATTTGGTCAAATGAAATGGTTTCAAATTTTTGAATTTGAATTTGTTAAATGAAATTATTTTAAAGGATTTAACTTGAGTTTATCAATTTTAAATCGTAAAGGCTGATTTTGAAATTTAATGTGAATTTATTGAAATTGAATTATTTTAAACGGCTAAATATTGAATTAGTTGAAACTTGAATTTATCAAAATTGAATTATTTGAAATCTGAAATCATTTAAATTGTAGTTGATTTTGAAGTAAAAATTGAAATTTGAATTGGTTTAAGTTGAAGTTTGAAATTGGAAATTCGTCTTAAATTGAAAAGTTGTTTAAAGTGAAATTTGAAATTTGGAATTGGGTTAAATGGTTTAAAAGAAAAGAAATCATTTCGAATTTAAAACTATTTTCATTCAAAACAATTTTCAATTAAAACTATTTATTTCAAACTAATTTTTAAGTCCAACTATTTTCTGTTAAAACTATTTTATTTCAAACCATTTTCAATTCAAACTATTTTCAATTAAAACTGTTTTAAATTCAAAACTATTTAAATCGAAACTATTTTTACATTAAGAACTATTCTAATTCAAACTATTTTTAAATTCAAAGCCATTAAATCCGAAACTGTTTTAAGTGTAAAAAATTGAATTTAAATAATCATATTTGTAATATGAAATACGAAAATTGAAATTTAAATCTGATTTGATCTTATTTGTGATATGAAATATGATAGGTTGTATTGAAATTTAAAATGACCATAAGGTGTGTAAAATGGACGATTGGTTATTAAAGAGACCGGAGCCGGATATTGGCATACTCTCTGTCAATACTGGAACCACTTTAATAACCATGTACGTAGAGGATGCTCCAAAATGAAGTGGTTGGATTAGCGTACATTTGCTGGAATGAAGTAAGAGAATGATAATGGATGACCCGATATTTGTGTCAATTTGAAATGACTAAAACATAATTCATACCTAGCCAATAAGGCTAGCTACCTCTAGCGGACATCTTTCTTTCATATTACCATCTTGACTTTGAAACTTGATTGGTGCGCACCTTTAATTTTGGATTGATGGACGCGGTCGGCCGTTAGGGGTTACGATCAGTCAGGAAACGCAAAACGGTAGTATCTTACCTTGGACATTGCCTCACGTGCCTTGTCATACGATTATCCTTATACGAGCTCATTGCGATTTGGTTTTATTATGGTATCCATAGGAGACTCACTAGCTATCGACATTACTGGTTGTGTCACAGGACCTGCATAGACTACCTGCTTAAAAATATGTCAAGGAGGATCAATATAAAGCATTGACGTTATTTTAATACTTTACTTTATTGATAGACACTACATATAGCGTACCTTACTATATATAGATAGTTTAACGGGCCCTTAGCAGATAGAAAATCTCGTAACATCTCTTAAGTTATGTGCATTCATATTTCGCTTGATATTGATTTAACTTCATAAGATTTTTTAGTTCTGACTCGAGTGTATTGTTTTTCATTATGTTCGGATCAGCCTGAGTATTTCAGTATCCGAAGATGGTTATTTCCTGAAGATTAAGACGAAGTTTGGTAGATCGTATTTACTATTATTATTCCGCTGCATTACTTTGGTGTGTCGGTTGATTGTATAACTCTGATTATGTCTTAAAGTGAAATCAAATGTATATTGTATAACAGCTTCATGAACTGTTTATGTGATTATTATATTGTCATTTTGCTGTGAGATTCTGATTATTGTTTTCTTCCCCTCTTATTGTCTTTACAAACTCCATTGATAATCTGTCTTTTGGACTATTTGAGTCAGACATGTGTGGTTTATTGTCGACGTGAATTTTCCTAATGGCAGGTTGTCACACGAATCTTCACTTTAATAGACATGACTCTTAAACTTATCATTAAATTTTGGTTTATCCTAACATTGCCTCCCGTAAACCAAAATTCCTTTGAATTCCCAATGTAGCAACATTCCTTATAAACATAGGTCCCCCAAGGGGGCTTGTAAATGTCACCAATTTGTTCTTCATTCTTCTTTACGTATCCCGAAGGTTGTTTAATGTAAATTTCATCTTGAAGAAAATCATCCAAAAAAGCCGGTTTTACATCCGTTTGGAATAATTTCCAACCATTTTAAGTAGCAAAAGAAACTACCAATTAAACTGTATCAAGTTTAGAAATAGAAGCAAATACCTTACTGAAATCTTCATCTTCCTTCTGCTTGTATCCCTTTGCAACCAACCGTGCTTTGTGCTTATTGGTAGTGCCATCTAGATTGGTTTTTGTCTTGAACACCCACTTTACATCAATGGCAGATTTGTGTGAAGGTAACATAGTAAGCTCGCATGTATCATTTTTTTTCAGTACACTTGATTTCTTCTTTCATTGCATGGACCTATTTTTCATCTTTTGATGCTTCATCATAAGTGACAAGATCTTCTTCTTCATTTTTCTACTTTTCATCATTGGCGTTATCTTCGCTTACTTTATTTTTTCAACTTCTACTTCTCACGATTCTTCGTTTTCTCTTTCTTATCAATCAGATTATTTCTTCTATTATTTTTGTGTCATTTTTTCCATACACTACTTTCAATAAATTCCATGAATCTTTAGCGAAACTTTCTCCAAAAATATAATTCTATACTTCTTCATCGACGTTCTCACTCATCACAACACAAGCATGGTATCATTCCATCATAATTTTGGAAATGCTTTTTTTCCTATGTGTGACATGCTTTCCAGATCATTCGTTCGTTCATAAGCATTTTCGACGATCTTCATAATCCTTTAGAGATTAGGTCCTCTTTCTTTTTATTATTTCATTCCTGAGAACAAACGATGAAAGAATTAGAAATCTCACGATTTCGACCTAGCTCTGATAACAATTTGTTGAGAGAGATGAGGAATATAAATTTAGAGGAGAGGTAGATAAATAACTTTTGATTCTATTACTTCTTTTTAATTCAACTTTCTTCTTCTATTCTCATACATGCATCCAACACAAAAAATTGATCATATATTTATAGTGGACTACATGCTCTTACAAATAGACACGACTATTTAGATAGATACCTTTTCCTTTCAATGGAATGACTCTTCACTGAACAGACACGACTTTTCACTTCAATAAACATGACTTTTTACTTTAATAGACACGACTCTTCACTTCAATAAACAACACGACTTTTAAACTTATCATTGAATTTCGGTTTATCCCAACATAAGAAGTCTCAAATGTTACAGGATTATCTACTATAC
The DNA here is from genome assembly GCA_030737815.1 of Allium fistulosum. Lineage (NCBI taxonomy): Eukaryota > Viridiplantae > Streptophyta > Magnoliopsida > Asparagales > Amaryllidaceae > Allium > Allium fistulosum. The sequence goes on from CM060901.1 coordinate 1,154,312,061, forward strand.
AATTAAACCCAACAGATATTTTAACTTGAACATTAAATTGATTGTTTAATTAAGTTTTCTTGAGAATATAAATAATAAATTGATAAAGAAGGTGGAACTTTTTGCACCATACTCCTAATATACCGGTGGTTCGAGAAGGATCTGGAAATTGACATTGTTAAAAAAATGACTAATGAGTTATGAGATCAAGCCTAGAAGTTGAACCTACACTAACAAACACATTTATTTGTCTTTACTACAAGCCAGGTTTGTCTCTCTCGAGGATTAAAGAATTATTGATAATCGTCTCAATGAAAACAAAAAAAAAAGTATTGTGCTTTTTTTTAATTAAGAAAAAAATAAAAAGAGAGAGAGAGTATAAGATGCAACTTAAAATGTGAAGATGAAACTAGATTAAAAAGAAACACTATTTGATTGTGCATGTACAATATTAATAACGAATAAACGGTTGGGTTGTTTGACAAGTACTACAAAAATGATATAAAGTTTTTTTTGAAAGGAAAAATGATATAAAGTTACAACAACTACAAAATGTGAAGTGATAAATTGGTCCAAGGGTTCTTTTGACAAGCAATTAAAAGTACTACAATTTATCATGTTTGATGCACATGTGCATTAACACATCTTCAACGAAATACATTTAAACACATTTAAACTAAGAAGAATGAGCTCATTCTTCATCGTTTTTCTTATCATTCTATAAATTGATTTCAGAAATTCATCAAATCGGCCAATTGATCCCAATAAGATTTTGAAATTTGAGTTAAGTATCTTGTTAAATTTTACTAGTTTGATTATATGATTTTGCTGTTATTTCCTCAAAGGCTAAAAATATTTCTATAAGAAATCTCAAAGAACCAAGCATACACGGAAGTATTCACCCAACATCGATCACATACTCAGGATCAATCATAGATCAAAAACAAATAATCTAGGTTCTTTCTTCTTGATCTATAGATTTCACTCTACCTTTGTTCTCATTTTAATCTCTCTTTTCTATACAAAACCAAAAACCGAAAAATTTCCTTGGTTCTATTTTAAGATACAATAAGAACTTAATGAACGATTCGAATTACGTGGTTTCTGCCGAATCTTTAGACCTTGTGAATATATATATATAGTTTGAAATGACTTTAACTTACCAAATGAATGAATAAATAAATAATAAGGATATATCATACTTTGAGAAAATCAAGTTTGGAAACATAAAAATGAGTATATTATAAATGAAGAGAAATGACAATACTTTTGAAACACAACAAATTTGCTTTATGTTAGTAAGAAAATAAAAGAATATACTTTGAGAAAATCAAGTTTGGAACTATAATTTTTATGAAATATATTTTGAAAATGTACTTCTAGAAAATAATTATATTAAAACAATATCAAAATCAACGTTTAATGAAATTTCTGATCCAAAGTAACAAAACGGCAATACACCAAGAACACATAATTAGAAGTAACTTTGGTTTCGTAATCGTAATCATAAAAAATAATAATGAATATGAAAAAATTGTTATTAAAGAGTCCAAAATTATTAAATGAAAAATATTAAATAGGAATGGTTTTAGTAAAAAATAGTACGTGAAAATTAGCTGTAATATATTATTGAGTAATGTGTTAGTGATATTGATGGGAAGTTATTACTTTGATGTATTAGAGTTAGATCATGTGAATCATAACCTAAATGTATTAGCTGCTATGAATTGTTGTATAAGGGCACTGATATGTGCATGTGCACCGTGTGCATCCAGTATTTGTATATAAAGCTTGTCACCTACTTCAGATTAATGAATGAATCATTTTCAATTTTATCAAACCCTAATTCCTAGGACTCTTCCTCACAATCAGTAAATTCAGCTACTTAACTTGGTATCAGAACTCATAGCCTAGTGACATTCTTCATCAAGGTCCAAGAATCACATAAGATCTCAAACATTCATCAAGATTCATAAATCACCTGCAAATGTTTTCTCAACCTCAAAATCCTACCACATTACCAAATCATCTACAAATTTCAATCAAGATTCCTAAATCAAACTCTCATATGCAGATCCTCATCAGACTACAACCAGAACCATGTCAGAAAACAACAATCCCCAATCAAGAATTGATTCATCAAATCAAGGGAATGTAAGTGCAAATACATCTCAGAAAATTCTTAAAGATTCTTTAAAGATCATCAACCCACAAACCCAACTCATCACTGTAACACTAGATGAAAACAACATCTTATTATAGAAGTTTCAAATTAAAACAACAATTAGAGGTTATGGACTACAAAGCTTCATTGATTCTACAGCACCGTTACCTCCTTAGTTCATAACTGATCGGGAGGGAAAATTTATCAGCAACCTCGAATTTGTAACCCATCAGGGAGACAAAGACAAGACAGTTTGTTTTGCTCATGGCTTTTATCATTTATAAATACCAATCTTTTATCTCAAGTCATTGAATGCAAAACCGCATATGAAATTTGGACTACAATTCATTAGAATTTTTGCTCTCAGTCATCTGCAAGAATCATGTATTACAAAACACAACTGCAAAACATCAAGAAGGAGAACCTAACCATCAAAGAGTACCTAAGCAATATAAAAACCTTATGTGTGCTGGAAATTTTAGGAGGATCTTCAAGCTCTGAACCACTGTTGGGAAGTTTTATAAGAAGGAGAATTGAATTTGATAATAACTAGAAATGAGAGATGTGGACTTTTAAAAGAGGAAAAAAGTTTATTACAAACTTTGATTACAATTTTTTTGCTTGATTACAAACTTTCTTGCTTTATTGTTATTATTTTTGCTTCAATACAAAATAAGTCAATCCACCTCTATTTATAGTAGTACACATCTCAATTGAACGTTGGTGATGTGTTTATATTATATGGTTCACAATCATTCTCTAGAATATTCTTTAATTCTCCTGAATAGCCTATTCTCTATGGTTCTCTTAAATTTCCAAGCAAGATGATTCTAGAGACTTTCAATTAGTACATCAAATTCTAGATTATTCTCTAGGCTAAATTATAGTTTAACTTAATTATCTCCATAAATACTAAAATTACTATTGCCTAAATTATGCAATATTTTTCAAAATAATTAATTAGACCAAAATCAAGTTTATTTTCAACATCCCCCCTTAAACTTGATTTTGTAACTTCGAAAAAAATTTCCAAACTTTGTATTTTATATGTTTCTGTAGGAATAAAGATGTTATCCAATCTTTCCTTATTGTAATGACATTCTTCCCCAATTTCAAGATCTTCGATGCAATTTCACGAATCTTTGTGATGCTCCATTCATTTTGTCCTCCATCATTACCAAAGAAAACTTCAAAAAGCATGCGTTCTAACTTCCACTTTGCTCCAGTTTCATAAATTTTGAATGAGTCATATATGTTATCTTTCATTCTTCCATAATTTCACTCTTGCAATTTTTGACCCATCCAATTTATTTGCACACTTCCCAAATTTCTTTTTCGCAGGACATTTCAAAAAACATTGATTGAAAAATAAAATTGTCCGAAATATAAATGCTATAAGCTTACCACTTTTTGGTCATGATCATGAAATTTATCCCTTGCTACTTCGACTCCCTTTTTGGTCATTTCTATTTTTACTTCTTTAACATTCTTCATTTTCATTTCTTCAATTTTTTGCTCATATCTTAAATCTCCTCCAAACTCTTGAATTTCTTCTTCTTGATTCACCTCTTCTTCATATTCTTCTCTTTTGCTCTCATACTCTTCACCATTAACGTCATTTTTGCTTACTTTATTTTCTTCATCCTCTTCTTTTCCATTTTTTACTCGTTTTTCTTCTTCTTTTACTTTCTCCTTCTTTTCAACTTCTTCTTCCACCTTTTCAGTTTTTACTACCTTGACAGCTTCGTTTTTCACTTTATTGATTTTTGAAAGGTCTTCACCTGCAATCCTCATGCATTTCCCTTCGGTTATCTTTGGCGACTCTTCTACAACATTCTCCTCTATGTCAGTATTCGTTTTCTCTTCTTCTTTCATTGTAGTATTCTCTCTTATTTTGTTGTTCCCATTTTTGTCCTTCTTATCAGCTAAGATGGCTTCTTAAAATTCTATTTCATTATCCACCACGAGTTTGATTTAAAGAGCTTGATCTAATGGCTCTTCTTCGACTTTTCTATTTAATTTTTCTTCATAGACTCGAAGCATTTCCATGAGTTGACTAACGTTCATGGTTTTTACATCATTAGAATCTTCAACTGCTACAACTATGTTGTCAAATTTGGAATCCAAAATCGTAAAATTTTCTCAATTATTCTAGAATTACCCATTTTTTCTCCATATCTTTTCAATTGATTTACAATTGATAAAACCCATGAAAAATAATCATCGATTGTTTCCAATGATTTCATTAATAAAGATTCAAACTTACCTTGCATAGTTTGAAATCGAATTTTCTTCACTTATATCAATTCTCATGAATGCATTCTCCAAAATCTCTCATGCTTCCTTACTAGTAGATGCATTTTCTATCTTCTCGAACACATCTTCATCCAAGCCTTAATGAATGATAACCGGGGCTTGTAAATCCTTCTTCAAACTCTTCAAATTATCCCTTTTAGTTTTGGATAAAGCGGTAACATCGATGGGTTCTTCATATCCATTTTCTATGACATCCTACACACCTTGTGATTCCAGCACTGCCTTCATGTGAATTCTCCAATTATCACAATACCCTTTTTTGAGTAGGGAAACTTTTACGAAACTCAATCCACTTGTAATTCTTCCTTGCTATCAACCCGGCTCTGATACCACTGTTAGAAAGTTTAGGAGGATTTTCAAATTCTGATACCACAGTTGGAAAGTTTTATAAAAAAGAAGAAGAACTGAATTTGATAATAACTAGAAATGAGATATTGGACTTTTAAAAGAGGAAAAAATTTATTACAAACTTTGATCATAATTTTTTTGCTTGATTACAAACTTTCTTCCTTTATTACTTTTCTTGCTTCAATAAAAAATAAGTCACTACACATTTATTTATAGTAGTACACATCTCAATTGAACGTTGGTGATGTGTTTAATCATATGGTTCACCATCATTCTCTAGAATATTCTTTAATTCTACTTAAAAACCTATTCTCTAGAGTTCTCTTAAATTCTTAAGTAAGATGATTCTAAAGACTTTCAATTAGTACATCAAACTCTAGATTATTCTCTAGGCTAAATTTTAGTCTCTTCATTATAACTTAATTATCTCCATAATACTAAAATTGTTATTGCCTAAATTATGTAATATTTTTAAAAATAATTAATTAGACCAAAATCAAGTTTATTTCCAACAATGTGATCTACTTGGGTCATTTGGTTACAAGGTGACAGAGATAGAACATATCCTCACCATTCTTAATGGCCTAGACAGTGATAATGAAGCAGGTGTAGCTGTTATTTCCTCCAAAGAAACATCACTCACCTTACAATATGTGAGCTCCATACTTTTGCACATGAAGGTTGGCTAGAACAAAAGACTACATCCAATCAAGAATTTTCAATCAATTATGCATCAAATTCAAGAACTAAGAATCCAAACCACACCTATAAAACATAACTTCAACCAACGGTGGTAGAGGTATACTGGATGCCCTTATTACACTCGTAGTCTCTGAAGGATGAGAACCAACTATGTAGCATCTACATCGATAATTCAAGTATTGCATACGTCATTAGTCTGATCCTTTGTAGGAACTACCCGTAATAACGAACTTGCAAAATGGATTTGTCTATCATAAAGGGATTCGTTGTTCTTGACCCTATTCACCTTAATTGTTATTTGAACAAAAAGATCATAAAAAACTTTTGGTAAAAGTTATGTCTTGGTCCGAGTGGGGATAGCATTTCTCTTCTACATGTCTTAACTACCCGCCTTTTTGACCATCGAAAGTCGACACCAAACACTACCACCATGTTCAAACGTCGCACATCCAATCGACAAAAGGGCAGATTGTTAGGGTAAAGAAAAAAAATAGAGAACAGAGAAACAGAATCTCATAGGGGAATCGACAACATATAATATAATAAGAACACTAGAAACTGTCACTTAAAAAATACAGAGTATATCATAGTAAAAAACAAACCTTATCAGCTGGACAGTTATAAAATCATGACCTTACAAATGTCGATAGGTATATCATATAATACAGCGGAAAATAAAATACTACGACAGGTGAATCTTCAGCTCCCCTCCACGATTTCCAAAACTTCAAAGAAAAGCTGGGGAAAATACTCGGTCTGACCCGAGCATTATAAATAAATAACATCCGGATCGGTCTGGAAATACCAGCATGAGATAACTCGAATAATGAAGATCATATAAAAGTTCTGTGAGACCATGTCGCTAACGCGGAACGGGTTTTTACCTTACAAGAATAACATCCATGCAGGCAAGAGCAGAAATAAATATAATGAAACAAATCCAAATATGAATGAGCATAAATAATATTAAACCAGACTTGAAAGAGTGATAATAAACCGAGTAAAATCCAAAATGGACAGAATGGATAGAACAAGAAAAACAGTCCAACTTGATAGAATGGACTAAATAAGGTAACAATTCTAATTTGATGGAATGTACTAAATAAGATAACAGTCCAACTTGATAGAATGGACTAAATAAGGTAACAGTCTCACTTGATAGAATGGACTAAATAAACACGTAAATGTCGTGGTGAGGAGTTGGCTCTACTCGTGGCAATTTTAAAGCTAAAACAGATTTAGAGTTTTCGAATCAAAGGAGGAAAAGAAATTTTCCAACAAATGACAAGGAAGGTGCACCCCCCTTGAAGTATACCACTAGAAATATACTTCTGAGAAGCTCATTTACTCTGTGACACTTCTCCGACAATACCAAGCCGGACCCCGCTATACCTTACCGAGTATATGAATATTTCCACATCTAAGTGCACAACCAAATCCAAACTAGATGAGATGTGAAAATACCCTAATGGGAGCAAACCCACATAGCTTGGCTTCCTCTCGCGCTTTTGGTTTTATCATTCCTGACAAAGGATAGCAACGCTCAACGGAGCAATAAATCGTCTTAGAATGACGATAATAAAGTAGCTGAAGTAACCGATATCTGAGATATCAACTATCGAGGGTATAAAATGATCGTATATGGAAATTAAGTCTTGTATACTTATCACCACTCATTGAATTCAAACTTGTATTTCTTGGTTAACAATAATACCAGACAAGTCAATGTAGTGTTACCTCAAAGTAATGTCATACGATTATTCTTAACTTTCGAAATAGGGACAAATCTACTTCTTCGATGTTTAATGCTAATTATACGAATAAATCATTTCCATATAAGTGATTCGTTTTACGGAAATAATTTATTTCCATAAACGAATCAAACTTTTACTTTTAAAAACGAACTAAACTTGTGCTTGATTCCCATATTGGTGAAACATTTTTAGAATTAGTTCCTAATTGTTAAAACGTTAAGAGAATAAAATTTTTACAAGTGCGCGACCCCGAAAGCCTAAACCAACATCAGACTAAACACCGAGAAGATTAACCAACCTAACATCCCAATAATCGAGTTCCAATTCCTTTTTATAACTTTAAACCAATATTAATTATCCCAAAAGATAATTAATCACATTTAAAATCTCTTTTAAACAAACAAATCCATTGTCTTTAATAAAATAGATAATTATTTCCAAACACGTTTATAACATTGGTAAATTAACTTTAAATCAGTTGATTAAAGCAATTTTATCATATTGGTTAATCACTAGTACAAAACTGGTCATTTGTGTCGGTTGTGTAACCCCTATTGTGTCGGTTTTACAACCGACTCAAATGAAGACGACACAAAAGACATTTTTCTGTTGTGTCGGTTGTACAACCGATACAAATATCAATTATTTGTGTCGGTTGGTAATAGAGAACCGACACAAAACTATGAACAGTTGTGTCGGTCTTTCTAATAGGACCGACACAAATCAGCTTGTATAGTGAAGCAAACCGCCGTTTATTGTGTCGGTCCTTTAAGAAAAACCGACACAACTGTTGCTTGTTTTGTGTCGGTTCCTTATTAACGACCGACACAAATGATTGATATTTGTGTCGGTTATGTTTGTTTTTTCAACCGACACAATTGATATGCAGTTGTATCGGTTCCCTTTGAAGTAACAACCGACACAAGTTATATCTGAAGCAAAAAAAAATATTATTACCGTTTAAGATTATAAAAACAGTATGATATTGAATTTTAATTTTTTATAAACGAACGTTACTATGAACTGATTGAACAAAAAATATAATTATATTATCCATCAACATAATTCTTGTTTACAGAACAAAATAGAATATAATCTATCACAAACATAACGTACATAACAAAATACCAACTAGTTTAGATACTCACTCAGCTTTGCTTCAACTTCACTGCAATTAGTTTAGATACTCACTCAGCTTTGCTTCAACTTCACTGCATTCTTCACTTTAGTTCGCACATAATCTATCATCATGCAATTAGTTTAGATACTCACTCAGGTTTGCTTCAACTTCACTGCATTCTTCACTTTAGTTCTCACATGCCCCGGTCAGCAAGACACTTCAACATGTCAGTATATACTTCAGTTTAATCATGTTCTACCTATTCATGTTTCAGCCCAATTGCATCAACTCATGATCATCAAATTTGACAGCAAAGCATATACGCATATTTGACAATGTCTCTAGCAGAGAAGGACAGCAAGCATCAATGGCTGGTATTCTACCGAGTGGATGGGATGACAATGCAAGGGGGTGCTGCTGCCGAGGCGAGTCCCATACGGTTTTCATGGACTTTTTGTGACTAAAGAGGAGCTTAAGTCACAAAGGGTATACTGAATTGATAGAATAGATATCTAGACATACAATAATACGATTAATATATGTAAATACATGTATCATATAGAATTCTTATAAAGCTATTATAAAGCTATGTACAGACAAGCAACATAACAAAGACTTTTGGGCCTGGAAACTACAGCCTGATGGAAAAATTACTTTAAATCAGCATGGACTTGGGTAAGGGAAAAGCATAGCAACTTAGAGTGGTGAATACATGTTTGAAACAATGCGTGTTCACCCAAGATGTCGGTGTGCACTGTATTAGCTAAATTTAAAGAGTTAAACGCTAGATAAAACATCCCTAAGTGGAATGACGCTATTGACAAGACATGCATTCTGTGCAATCAAGGAACCGAGACAAGAAGCCACTTATTTTTCCAGTTCCAATACTCTAGTTCTCTATTGCAACATATTATAAATATTATGAAAATGCTTATTCAAAGATAATAAAGACATTGATTCTGTGTTCATAGAGATTTTATACTCAAAAACAGTGAACAAAACGTATCACAAACTAAATGACATAGCTCTAACAGTTCTTGTTTGGCACATATGATAGAATGCAATTATAGGATTTTTAGATCAATAGAAACGCCCTTAAGTGTTCAAGTGGAACTCACTCTGGCGGATTGCAAACATTTTATGTAACAATTAAACTTCAAATCAGAAAATATACAAGGGTTAGAACTTATCTTGCAAGAATTAGGTCTTGAGGTGCATCGTATAACTCGAGACGAGCTCAGATCTGAAAAACTAATCACGGCCTTAGAAAGTGATGACATGATTGCCTGTCAAATTTGATGATCATAAAAATATACAAATGCTGAGAAAGGAGACACAATATAAATTTTTCAAACATGTAGAAGACAAAATCATAAATACCTTGTCGATTAAAAAAGATGTATGAAATTTTGTCAAAACACTTCACAGAGATGTATGAAATTATTATAAGATTGTGTCTAACCTTTTCAATAACACCTGCTTGAGGACTAGCAACATCAATGGTCACCTAAATTTGATTTTTTTTTTAAAATCTGATATAGTTCATATAGGTGAATGCACATTAAACCAATTGGTGGTAAGAATAATTTAAAGCTATGGACCTAATAATACATTGTCTTTTTCAACATGAAAATTAGGTTCGTCAATTTCAACACGGTCACCAGGTTCTACATCTCGCGAAAGAATAACATAAGGACAAGTTACGAGTGTTCAATTGTTCGACAACTAGAAACATGAGTAATGGTTACTTACAGAACTTTGTATTTATGAAGTTTCAATATTAACAGACTATTTTACAACTAAAACATCAAAAGAAGCCATGCAAAGCCAATCACTTGTTCAAAGAAAAAAATTAGTTCTCCCAAGCTCCTTTCTTACTTCATTTGCTAGTTCTATCACATAATCATCTTCATGTCCTATACAACTGTCATAACCTTTTATGTTCAGTTCTTTGCAGTCTATCATTATCATTTTCAAAGAGACACAACCAATACACAACAAATTCTTTATACCTATATCATGTAATGCTTTCTCCAATGAAAACAAGTATTCTCTATTGTTTCCGCAAGGTCCATGTGCAGTGGCTATTTGCCTAAGAAGCAAGTAAAAAAAGCAGATCAGCAAAAATAATTTACAAACGAGAAAGCGTGCATTTTGTGCTATATACCTTGCCATAACCTCCAAAGGAGCTGGACCTAGATAGTATTTGTTGTTTACTTTGTCAGGGGTCGACGTGAATCTGTGTTTATAACGTATGTAGATGCTTTAGTTGTTGTAAGTTACAGTAGGAAAATAAAATATAAGTACTCTGCCAAAAGAAGCCTTACACTAAAACTCCAGTTACAGCTGGTGCAAGATCATCTCCTTCCTGGACATCAAATGCACATATTATGACTCTAAGCATGATAAAGCATAGCAATACAAATGTTATTCACATACCGATGCTTTTGAACTCACCTTATAAAAGTCTACAGATGCTTTCGAATCATACTCGCATTCTCTTCTCTCCAAATACTGATAAGAGAAATATTAGTTGAGAACAGTTGTTCATTATTACCGATAAAAGAGATATCAAATAGATTACAGGATGATACCTCCATAGCCTTCCTTTCCTTTTCTAAACCTCCTCTGACACAGAAGGCTGCACCCCACTGTCAAATAAACAATCACTACACATTAATTAAACCAAACCATTTCAAATCCTTATTTAGTAAAGATGTCGTACATAATCTATGGTTCTTTACATGATTACCGACATAGCATCAAGTACTCTTACTTATTTCGATTGCGAGTTTTCTGGAGACAGTAGATAATTCAATTGTACAACATAGTGTTTTGTCAAGCTATACTAGTTGCAAGCAACAAACAAGTTCAAATCAATGTAGGATTCATCATGTTGGTCATTACTGAAACAACAAAAACTTACATAAAGATAAACATGGGTAGCACTACTGTACAAAAGCGGTAGAAGTTTATAATAAGCTTACGCAAATTTCGTCTTCCTTTTCTTCCAAGGTGCAAGTTCTTGCTGGATGTTCAGGTGTACCCCTGTGATCAATGCATGCTAGAGAAAGGAAACAAGAAAATGCTGGTAATGTAATTCACCAAACTTGATATTGCTTAGTTAAGGCTTAAACTTCAATTACAAAAAATTACCAAGATCGAACACACGCCTGTAGTTCTTGATATATCCAACGATTTTCTCATCAAAATCAAAACACCAAACACACATACACATTCTATTTAAAAGAAAAATACGGAGAAGAAACAGGAAAGCAACCAACTTCCAATTCACTTTTACAGAAACTCAAGAAAACCATAACAAAATCTCGTAAGCAAATGATGTGTGTTTTTTTTTCCTTGTAATTCATTTGAAAAATGTCTGAGATGAACCAGCAGTTCAACAGCATTAGAAAGAAAGAAAGAAAAAAGGAGATGTTCATGGTTTACATTATTCACTTCCAAATTATGAACAAACACCTTATTCCAGAAACTGTTTTGACATCCAAATGAGTATGTAGTATATAAGAGGGGGAAAAACTAAGCAAAACGAACAACAATCCGCTTGTCGATAATGGTCCTACAAGCAGGGCAGTCGTTCATCCCTTACTTCTCATGTGTTGCATTGCACGTCTCACATAAAACTTGATGAGTGCAAGGAAGGAACACTATCGATTTCTCTTCATATAGACACATTACGCATTCTTTTTCCCTATCTTCATCCTCGTCTCCCTCACCTGCTTGAAACAGCATGGATATTAACTTTGTATTATTGTTGTTGCTGTTGTTTTCTGCTTTTGGACCATTGCCCCATTTTTTTAGAGCTGAGATTTTGGAGGAGTCGGTCTTCAGCCTTAGTTGTGAAATTTGAAATTCGAGCTTTCTAATCTCCTCTTTGTGTCTTTGTAACCCAGTCTCCGAGTTTATTCTCATTGCATTTTCTTTTGACCTACCTGATACTTCAAGATGTTCTCGTTCTTTTACCAAGGCGTTATACTGATCAAGAAGCTGCTGCTTAACCCCTGCTTCTTTTGTCCACCTAGCCTGTTGTTTTTTTTTTGATGAAGCAGAATGGCATGTAAAGATATCTATAAATTTCCTAATGTTATGTCAAAAACAATTTAAGTCTGTTCTTTACACCAAATGGTCAAGTTAGAAACATTTCATGCAATAGTACTCATTCAGAGACACCTGTATTACCTAAATATTTATGTCCATGCTATTTTGGATCATACACTTTGAATTTTTTTTTTCTTTCTCAAATCCATCTATTTTCTTATATTTGTAAGCAGAAGGTCACTACTTCAACCTTCACGAAAGCTATTTTAATACCATTATACTAAAACAAAATTAGGCCAAAAAATATTTCATGTGCAACCTGCATGCTACAAAAAATATATAAGTTAGTCACGCATAATACATTCAATCTTCAATTTACTTGGGAAAAACTCATTTTCATTTTACTCGCATTTGTTTTCAGTTATGAGATTGAGCTCAGTACTATTTTACATGCTTAATTCACTATCGCACATTTGGGATTCAACAAAGTCGATCAATTTATTTATTCACATATTAATTTCAACCATCCAAATTAAGAAAAATTAGTTGTAACAAACAAATAAGTCTAAACAAAATCACAAATTATAAATCTAACAATATAACACAATTTTGAAACTAATGAAATCACTTTAAGTACTACTTAGAAGTCCATTGAACCACTTCGAAAGTTTCTGATCAACTCTGAGAACCTCTTCAAAAGTCACTTCCTTTCAATTCTCGATTGCTGTTTTCAATTCTTCGAAAGCTTAATGGGTAGAGAGAAGAAGGAATAAAAGCGTGCGATTGCTGTTTTCTCTCTTTTTTTTTTCTTTTTTTTTTGATTCACGAAGAAGAAAAGAAGAGACGTGCCGGGTACGTGATGGAAAATTTAGGGTTCGCGGGAAAAGGCGGGAAAAGATGGGGCGGCTGAAATGGATTTGGAGGAAAAAGTTGTGTGCCTATGGTGTCGGTTTTTGGACAACCGATGCTATTGTATTTAATTGTGTCGGTTGTTCAAACAACCGACACGAGTAAATCTATTGCTTCCCTTCAATTGTGTCGGTTTCTTAAAAACAACAGATGCAAATTACATTTTTAACGTTTTCTTCTTACCCCATAAGTCAATAGTTTCGGTTGTTAATAAACAACCGACACAAATTACACTATTTGTGTCGGTTTTATGGACAACCGACACAAATGAGACGAAGCAACTGATCTGTTTTGTACTAGTGAATTTACTTAAATCATTTTTATTAAATCAATTAATCAACTTTAAATATCATTAATTAAAAGATTTATTAAATTCAAATAATCATTAGTTACCAATGAATACGTCGTCTCAAACAACATTTATTAAAATGATAAGTAAATTTCAAATTCCATTAGTTAAGTTCAAATAATCATGAATTAATTGAATTAATTAAATTCAAGCCTCATTAGTCAAAACGAGTAATTAAAATATCTTTGTTAAAATGATTTATTCAATTATAAAACATCATCAATTAAAATGATTTAACTAAATTCCAAATATCATTAGTTAAGATAATTAATTAAATTTAAAACAGATCATCAATTAAAATGATTAATAAAATTCAAATATCATTATTTAAAATGATTAATCAGTTTTAAATATCATTAATTAAATGATTATTAATTTCAATTATCCTTAATTAAAATAATTAATCAATTAACTAAACTCCATTATCATTAATTAGAATAACTAATTAATTAAACTCAAATAATCATTAGTTAAAACAATTAATTAAGTATAAAACATCATTAGCAAAAATAATTAATTAAATCTAAAGATAAACCAATTTTTAATCATCATTTATTAAATTGGTTAATTAATCTTAAATTAATTAATTTAAATGATTAATTAATTTAAATTATCATTAATCAAAATGATTAATAAAATTTTAATATTATTTTTAGCGAAAACACAAGCTCAAGTTCATATAACAGGGTTTTTGGAAATGAAATTGGATAAACGACGGTATAGCGGAAATCACTATAACAACAATTAAACTATTAGATGGGATATCAAGATTTTATTCAATTATCATCAATATAACAACATATGAATGTATATAAATAATTTATGGGCGAGAAACCCCCTTTGGGTCCATATACAGATTTTTTCTGCAAACCAATGATTATGGACAATATATAGATAATCATATGGGTTTATAACGATCAATTTAATATGTTATCAATTTTCCAAACGAAAATTCAACCAAACAAGCAATCAACAATTTAACTAACATCCAAACAATCAATAAACATTTTTAACGTTATTAATATGATATAATAAAATTAAATGTGAGTTAAACTCACATTGATTCTAGTTTTTGCCGAAGCGTTCCGGTTTGAACTAAAATCGAACCGACGTTCGATTTTAACACAAAATTCAACAAGCTCCAAACTCCTTTAATTTTATTCCAAGACGTAGATATCGTCATTATGAACACAACGCGGCCGGCCGCATTGGATTTGGACCTAGTATGAGCAGGATAATCAGTTTACAACAATTTGAATAAATTAAAATAATTAATTTACTTAATCCACCCCTAATTACCATTAACCAAATCCAGGCCTCCAATCCTTCTTCTCCCTCACTAACAAATTCGTACACACGCTGATACATGCCTCTTCACATTTAAACACGCACGCCAAATCTCCGCTATCACTCGACGGAATTTCAATTCGACTTCACCACCGAACTCCACGTCTCGCGCTCCACCTATTACACCCAATCTCCTGAAGCTCGAACAACCTAAGCAACTTTCGACCGAACACTTGCTCCTCCCCCTTTAAATGTCGCATCTCACCTCGACCAATAAAAGTACTCCAAACCGCCGCCAATCAAACTCCTTTCGTACCACGAGCCGAAAGCCAAGCTCTAAATCAACTCCGGCCCCCTCAGTTACATTCTGACCTGATGCTGCCTAAAGCCCCAAAAATGTCGCGATTTTCCATACATGGTCGGAACTTCTTATATTGGGTGGAGAGGTGAACGTCGGCAAGTGTTAAACGATGGTGGTCTCCAATTCCACTAATTCCGACTAATTCTCCCTAAAATCGTTGACCTACCTTCGCTGCAAAAAAATGGAGCAGCGCCAAAGTCCACCACAACCATTTTCGACTACATGGGTTTGAAGATTTCAACGGCATGCGTCCATTGAATCTTGTTTTAGGATTTTAGGATGAGTGAATGAATTGATTTATATTTTTGAAGTTTGATGGAAGCCATTTTTGGTTCTTACAGGAAATGAAATCAGAGATGAAGGCAAAAGAATGAATGAAAATTTAAAAGGGAAAATGAGTTTGGATAGATTTATAACCAAAGAAAAACATAATGATTATGTTTCCTTTTCCCACAACAAAAGTTTTTTCAAGCCACCTAAAATGTCCACGGCATAAAATTGGCATTGACATTTGAACTAAAGATTTGATTTTACAAAGGCATTATTTTATTTTGAGAATTTTCCCAAATATCATCGTTTGGCGATAAATAATCAAACAAATAATTTCAATATTTTCCAAATAAAAAATTAAAGAAAAGTCCTATAAATTAAATTAAAAATACGTTATCAAAAATCAAATCGTTTTATTACAATTTGATTTTCTTATTATTTATTATATTCGAACCATTTGTTATTGTAAATAAATTTGAAAAATGATTCACCATTATTATTTATTAGTTTAAATGGAGTTAAATAAAATTAGTAAATCCATTTAGTTAATATTTAATTCACAATTCAAATATTTAAATGATCACTATATTTAAATATAAGTTATTAAATTCCAAAAATCTAATTATTTAAATATTTAAAACTAATTAAACATTTAAAATCAAATGAACATATGTAGTCTAGTCACCCTGCCCGAGAATTAGTCTGTAGTAGGCTATAGATAGACTTACCAGTTGAAAAGAAATGATGATGGAACCATTGCAAAATATAAGGCAAGACTTGTAGCAAAGAGGTATACTCAACGGCATGGTTTTGATTTCAATGAAACCTTCTCACTATGGTGAAACCCGCTACAATTAGAGTCATGCTAACCAAAGCTTTATACAAAGGTTGGTAGATCAGGCAGCTAGATGTTCATAATGCATTCTTGAATAGGGAATAATAAGAAGAGAGATACATGAAGCAGCCAAAGGGGTTTGAAATGCAGGTTAAATAAGGCCATATATGGATTGAAACTGACACCTGGTTTGTGGTTTGTAAAGCTAAAAGGGACATTAACCAGATTAAACTATCATGCGACAAAATCAAATAATTCATTGTTTATCAAGAGAACTAGCAGTTTCGCAACCTATGTGTTGGTATATGTAGATGATTTTATCATAATTGGAAGCGGCAAGAAAGAAATAGATAAACTAGCTCAATACTTAGATAACCAATTCAAGTTAAAAGATCTTGGAAATTTGAGCTTCTTTCTCGGCATTGAGGTTAAGCATTCTGAGAATGGTGAATTACATCTTGGTCAAAGAAATGACATTTAGGCTGTCTTAAGGAGAGAATGTCTTAACCTTCATTTGTCCCAAAATGCAGGAGATCTAATAGATGATCCACATCAATATAGAGGCACAATACGGGCTCTATAATACATCACTATCACAAGGCCAAAGATATCATTCAGCGCAAACAAGGTATGTCAGTTCATGCAGAAACCTCTAACTGAGCATTGGAAGGCAGTGAAAATGATCTTAGGATATCTAGCATGGACATTAGAATATGGGATAAAGCTCTATATAAATAAAACACTACATACCAATGCATACGCAGATGCAGACTGGGCAGCTGACATGGATGATAGATGATCAACCAGTGGGTATTATGTATATCTTGGGAGGAACATAGTACCATGGCGCTCAACGAAACAACTAACTATTTCCAGATCAAGTACTAAGGTAGAACATCGAAGTATAGCTAGTGTCACATCTGAAATAATGTGGCTAAAATCCTTGCTGTCAGAGGTTTGCGATGAAAGAGATTATAGGACAACAATGTGATGTGATAACTTGAGCACTGTATCATTTGCTGCAAATCCGGTGTTACATTCTAGAACCACGCATATTGAGCTAGACTTATACTTTGTTAGATAGTAGGTTGCAAGGGGAAACATTTATATAAATCACATTCCAACAGCACTGTATTAGCGAGCAGACATACTGACTAAGTCTTTGTCTTTAACACATTTTGCCAGACTAAGAAAAGAACTAAATGTTGAAGACGGTTTAAATAAAGGAGAAGGAAGAGAGTTGGAGAGAGAAGCAGCAGGGAGAGAAATAGAAGTGAAGAGAGGAACAGTGGAGAGAGCTTAATTTGAGGGAAGGAATTAACTATAATATATTGAGTACTGTGTTAGTAATATTGATGGAGAGTGATTACTTTGATGTATTAGGGTTAGATCTTGTGAATCATAACCTGAATATATGTATTAGTTGTTGTAAATTGTTGTGTAAGGGCACTAATATGTGCACGTACACCATGTGCATCTAGTATCTGTATATAAAGCTTATAACCTACTTCAGATTAATGAATGAAACATTTTCAATTTTATCAAACCCTAATTCCTATTACTCTTCCTCTCAATTGGTAAATTCAATTACTTTAACTAAGAAGGTGGAAAATGAACGTATAAAATACTTCTATTTATGGATGTAAAACAAAAATATAAAAATAAGTGTATTAAAAAGTGTACGTATTGACAATGGGGCCAAGGACATCTAGTTCAAGTGGTTAGAGACTTGGTGCTTTAGACTTAGTTTCTAAAGGTCACGAGTTCGAGCCTCCGAGATATTAAAATGAATGTTCTGCTTGGATAAGGTAACATTTTTATTATGTATAAAAAAGTATGTTTGATAATGGGAAGAAGAGAACATTAAAATGAAAATAAAAAACATATAAAAAATTGTCATGGTTGTAATTTGAAACCAAAATTTGTGATAAAATGAATTAATTAATTTTATATTCTCATGTCTTACACATATGTTTTTTCCTATTACAGATAAAATTACATTTCAGAAAATTACGGTCATACAGATAATTATGACATCAAAGTTATTAGAAAATTTTCTTTAGTACGTGATTTGCATGTGGTTAGAAATATATTATTCAAAAAGAATATAATGATAAATCATTAAATTTCAGTTATGTATAAAGTTGCAACAAATATAAATTGGGAATTATAAAAAAACACACATTGTTGTGAATGAGATTTGAATTTGTGTGCTCATTTATATATCAAAATTTGCATTTAAAAATAAATGCTGATTTTTGTCAAAACTAAGTTTTAAACTCATGATCTCATTTACACATAAAAGCATTATGGAAAATTTTACGATCAAACCGAAAAATCATGAACCTATTCTAATTTTTAATAATGATTATCTTAAGGAAAAATGATTTTAGGGAAATAGGAGTTACTTGGATTCGAAAATTCTTCAAATCTACCAATTGATCCCAATAAGATATTGAAATTTGAGTTAAGTATCTTGTTAAATATTACTGGTTAGATTAGATGATTTTGTTATTATTTCCTCAAAGGTTGATAATATTTTTACAAGAAATCTCAAAAAACCAAGCATACATGAAAGTGTTCACCCAACACCGATCACATACTCAAGATCAATCATAGATAAAAAAACAAATAGTTTTTATCCTTTTCCTTGATCTATAGATTTCACTCTACTTTTGTTCTCATTTTAGTCTCTCTTCTCTATTCAAAACCAAAAACCAAAAAATTTCCTCACTTCTGTTTTAGATATGGTCGGAACTTAACTGAAGTGAATCGAATTACATGGTTTCGACCAAATCTTTAGACCTTGTGAATGTATATAATTTGAAATGACTTCAACTTAACAATAAATAAATAAATAAATAATAAGGATATATCATACTCTGAGACAATCAAGTTTGGAAACGTAAAAATGAGTATATTATAAATGAAGAGAAATGACAATACTTTTGAATCACTACAAATTTGCTTTATGTTTAGTAGGAAAATAAAAGATAAATTTTGGAACTGCAATGTTTATGACAAACATATTTGGAAAATGTACTTCTAGAAAATAAATATATTAAAACGATATCAAAATCAACGTTTAATGAAATATC
This sequence comes from Allium fistulosum, assembly GCA_030737815.1. Taxonomy (NCBI): domain Eukaryota; kingdom Viridiplantae; phylum Streptophyta; class Magnoliopsida; order Asparagales; family Amaryllidaceae; genus Allium; species Allium fistulosum. The sequence goes on from CM060901.1 coordinate 1,154,331,612, forward strand.
TGATCCAAAGTTGCAGATTGGCGATACACCAAGAACACAAAATTCGAAGTAATTTTGATTTCTTAATTGTATAAAAAAATGTAATTAAATGGTCAAAAATTATTAAATGAAAATATTAATGTGGTTTTAGTAAGAAATAGCACATGAAGGTGGAATGAACATATATAATGCTTCTATTTATGTGGAAAATAAGCATATAGAATGATTTTATTTATGAATGTTAAACAAAACTATAAAAATAAATAGATTAAAAAGTGAATGTATTGGCAATGGGGTCAAGGACCTCCAACTGAAGTGGTTATAGGTATGGTGTTTTAAACTTAGGTTCTAGAGGTCAAGGGTTCGTGCCTTCGAGGCATTAAGATGATTGCTTTGCTTGGATAAAGCAAGCATATAAAAAATTGTAATGGTTGTAATTTGAACTCAAAATTTGCGATAAAATGAATTGATTAATTTGTATTCATGTGTCTTACGCATATTTATTTCCTATTGCAAACAAAATTACGTTTCAGTAAATTGTGATCATACAATTTATAACGTCAAAGTTATTAGAAAACGTTCTTTGGTATGTGCATTGCATGTGGTTAGAAATATATTATTAAAAAAAATATAATGATCTAAAATAATCATTTCATTTTTTTGAAATTGAATAGTTAGATGGTAGTACATGATTGTATAATAAGTCTTAGATGGTATGTAACATAATATACTACAAGTCAACAATTTTCAATAGTTCGGATCATGCGCTACGCATAATCTGAACATGTGACCTTATGGACCAAAATCAGAGAGGGAGAGCGCCTAACCACTGAAACAGTGGTGCTATTGGACTAAAATCATTATATCCAGTTATGTATAAAGTTGCAACAAACACAAATTAGAAATTACACAGAAAAACATGCATTTTTGTTGTGAATAGGTTTTGAATTCGTGAGCTCGTTTATATATCAAAATTTGCAGTTAAAAATAAATGTTGATTTTTGTCAAAACCGAGTTTTAGACTCGTGATCTTATTTACACATAAAAGCATTATGGAAGATTTTATGATCGGACCGAAAAATCATGAACCCGTTCCATTATTTAATAAAGATTATCTTAAGGAAAAATGGACATGGTTAGTTAACCAAAACATTTTGACAAGTATTTAATTGAACAACTTATATACATACACACACACACACACACACACACACACACACACACACACATATATATATATATTGATTAACCACCCCGAAATCCTTTTAGGCAACTCGTATCTATTAAATAGTTCAAAATAAATTATAGTTAACCAATTTTCGTTTAACACCATAATACACAATACTTCATCCTACTATGGTTTATGATACGGTGTACAAAGGACGAATTCTCTAAGCCTGCACAATGCGTGTGTGTGTAAATCTAAGTCGGATAGCATTACATAATTTCCTAGGTAGGATAGTAGACTGAATTTTTTTTATGTAGGATAGAATCGTAAAAAAAACTAATTTTCCAAACCGTCATCATAATTACTATATATGTTAGTCATAGTTACTATTAGCGCACAATGCAAAAGGACGCAAAACCTCTTCGGAGCCTTGGCGCACAGTGCAGCAAATGGCTCATGCCTTTTTAATTACTTAACATGGTTAGCATTTTTTATAAATTCAATGTATATAACAATTAATTTAATAATTCAAAATAATTTCTTTTTTTACTAATACATATGTAATAAAGTTTTTCTAGACATTTTGCAAAAAATATCATCAAACATAATCATAGGTAAAGAATTTTAAACATAACAGCCTTTAAAAGCCAAAATCCAAGAGAATAGTGCATATTATTGATTAAGTACAAATCTGAATCTGATTTAGCAATTATATTTTCTAAATCAAAATCTACATCATCAGGTTTATAAGCTTCAGCATCTACGTCATCTATCTCATATCGATTAATAAGTTATTTCGTGCGACAGTAACAGAAACAGACAGTTCAAAGTTCATTGGAGATTAATTTGAAAAAAACATCCATACGAGATTATTTGTTCGGCGCAACAGTAATTAGAATAGATGGTTCAAAGTTCGTTTAATTTAGAGAATGCGATCATTCAAGAATATTGTTCAATGCAAGGGTGGTAATTAACCTCGTCGGGTCGAATCTAAACCTGACCCGAACAGAGGTTCAATTTGGATTGAGTTGGTTCGGGCTAAAAATGCATATATTTTGTTACTTTTTTGTCTAATCTTTAGAGTCGGCTCGATTCTTCATATTATTTTTCATCAATTAGACACGACCTGAAACCCATCTGGTTCAATTCGGGTTCGAATCAATCTATACAGATTTTGGATCTCGGTTCTGATTGTCTATCGTAGTTCGATGCGATAATAATATAAATAAATAGTTCAAAATTTGTTGGAGATTAGTTCTAAGTGAAATTGTATCATTGTATAAAAATATATATAATACATTCAACCATTGTTGAAGATTAATTTAAATTGTGAAAGATAAAAATTAAATAAAAAAGAAATAAAAACAATAAAATAACAAAAAGACGCGCCATTTTTGCATTGCACACCATCTTCGTCGTAAGCATCATTTGCGCCATTCGCCACATCTTTTCATATGCGCCGCATCATACAGAAGAAAGGCGCAAACGCCATGCCATGCCTTGTACCATGATGCAGGCTATAGCGTGCATTTCATAACTATGATGTTAGTTACTATGAATGTTGGGCATGGATAATATACAAGAATGCAAGAGATTATTTCAAGGATTTAGGAGAAGGTCTAGGGTATTAGGGAGGGACAAGAAACTTGATCTCAAAAGATTCACAAGTTAAAACACTAAAATATGTGATGGTGTAATTCAAATTATGGACGGACAACTTTATAATGGAGTGGGCTATTAAAAAATGTTAAAAAAGTAACATCGAATTCTTTTAAAAAAATCATTTGACCAATCCCCCAAGTAATTTTGTTTGTTGACCCAAATAAGTTAGTCAATCATAAGTAGTTGATTAATCGTTACTCAGATAAGATTGGTTAAACAATTAAGTCAATTTGGTTTGGTTAAGTTGATTATGTAATATTCACTTATACCCATAAGTACTACAAATTTGATGATGAAAGATAAACAAAAAATGAAACGATAATTAAAGTTTTATATTTCATCACAAAGAACTATTATTTCAAGTTTATATTATATTAAGTTTGTAAACCTCTTCTCTATCATTATGCACATTTTTGAAATACTGGCAACTCGTGTTATTTTTCTATGAATAAACCCTCGGAGCTTTTGTGATTATTTTGTTGTGTTCTAAGACATGTTTTTTGATGAAAATTAATGTGATAAATCATCCTCGTAAATTTTATTGATAAAAGAGACTAGAAACAGTTATTCATGATAATATTAGAAAGCTATATAAGCTCGTATTTAGATTTTTCTCGATCGCTAAATATATCATATGCTTTTCTTTTCTTTTTTCTTTTGAATATCTCTTTATTATTCTTTGATTCAAGAGCACTATAGAAACTTATGAATTTGAAAAATACTTTAAGAAAATATATGTGCTTATATTAGACTTGGCTGGATATCATTTCAATCTCATCCTCTAACCCAATCGAAAACTCTAGATTGTCTTGAAGTCCATTCTAATCTTAGATTGTCTATTGTATGAATAAAACAAGAATAACAAGGACAAATTTTCAATATAGACTTGTTAAAAAAGCGTAGTGTAAGAATAGGCCTCTTAGAAAACTAATTGCAGAAATATGCCTTTTTTATATAGCTTGTGCATTTATAGAATGCGCATGCTATATTATTTATAAAAAAAATAATTTACGCTTATATGGAATGCGCGTGCATTATCTTTTAAAAAAAAACATGCGCATTTCATAAATACGCAAGTTTAAAAATTGTATTTGCACATTTATGGAATGCGATAATACAATTTCGGGCCTGAAATAAATAGCAAGTCCCTTTTTTTCTATTTCCATTATATTCTTTCCATCTCACCAAAACCCAATTTATTTTCTCCACGATTTCTTATACTCTTCAAAATTTGTCTAAGGAAACATAATCTTCTTGCTTTTGGTTGAAGATTGTCTAAGGGAACATCATCTTATTCACAAATCAAGATATTAATTTTGAAAATTTTAGTATATGGTTTTTCACAAATCAAGATTTTGAATTTAGTGTTTCAATTTTTTTATAGATAATGTCAACGGTTCCAACTATATTTTACTACAATGAAGAATTGTTGGTTGATGAAGACGATAAACCTATGTATATTGGTGGTAAACGAAAGTGATCAAAAATTAAAAAATATTGTAGCTTCGGAAAGTTTAAACAACGTGCATTTAAAGTGACAAAAGTCAATCCTCTCGAATATGATTTAAAAATAGTGGTGCAATGGGTTAGAGATGATGGTTCATTCGCTATTGATATGGAAGATGATGATGATATGAATTCTACGTTTTCTGTTGGAATGAAAGTGATAGAAACTTTTGTTACGAAAACAAAACATGTTACTGTTGTAGAAATACATCAGTCCGCAATATCAATGGAAGAACCTTTACCTACTACACAGTTTCAAGAAATATAATGTTCGTCACTTCCTTTTTATACGACAACTCGTCATGGTGAAGAGTTTACAAATTTATTAAATAGATATAGTGGAATGATTAGAGGATCATCTAGTCAAGCACATATGAATCATAACTTTATATATTCAAACCAATCTCAAACAGTCTCCAAGTGAGTAATATTTTACCGTAGCATTTTCATTTTGAATTACCTTCACATACTTTATTCTTATCATTATTTTTGGTACTTGTAGTTTCCGAATGAATTGGGTGGAAGAAGCATTCATTAGTCGTATTGACGCTGATAATGATGATTACATTGATAATGAAAACGATAGTGAAGTGCATTTGAATAGCATGCAAGTAGCTTGTGCATATGATGTAGATAGAACTTGGTTTAATAATATGGAGGTTAAGAATGATGCAATCATATATGAAGATAATCCACATGGTGATGATCTAAATGCCGATGAAGACCAAATCATATATGAAGCTAGCCGATGATTTATGTACTGCAACAACGATGGCGAAATCCATTATGGATAACTTTCAGTTAGAAGTGGAAGTATTTGCAAGAGAATGTACTAAAAAAGGACCTTGGGTTTAACTAATGTTTGAAAGTAAAGAGAAACTCATTGAATAGTTATGTGAATGGATAATTAAATGTTCAATTTCTTTTCAAGCGGTGAAATCGCGTGCAAATCAATATACAGTTTGATGTAATGTGGATGAAAAATGTCTTTGGAGTGTGCATACTAGCCTATCGACGAGAAAATCTAAAAATTGGTGGAAAATAAAAGCATGTGGTGTGGATCACGCTTGTTAAAATGCAATCATCAACTCAAACCATAGACAAGCAACATCAAAGTTTATATGTAGCAAAATAAAAACATATGGTGAGGATCACACTTTTCACCTTCTCCGGCTCAAAACATTGTCTTGAATTTCATCAACCACTTCTAAAGCACTATATATTCCGCTTACCCATAAAATAAGCCAATTTAACAATTCACATGGTATAAAAAAAATACAAATCACCAAATATTATAATTTAAAGTACTAGTGGAGCTCGAGGAATGTAAACAACCAGTCTTCTAGACGACCGTTTCAAGATGCAACGACGAGTTATTTGCCAATACCAATATTCATACTCACTCAATAATGTAGGAGGATCACGTTCTTGAACAGGATAATCAATTCTTGAATTCCATAAAGCCAAACTTTCATCAAGAAAAGCTCTCCAATCATTCGAATTTGGATCTATTGGAATGACAAGATAAGGAATGTGCTGATGATTAAATCCAAATTGTCTCATCACTCAATCCAGAACATAATTTTTGAAATTTCAAAATAGGATTAATCGACCCTTGGCGATCCAACTCGGAAACATAAATTGTACATTAACACAATAAAATGCATTAATCTATGAATATGCTTCCCAAGTTACGGCATCATCCGCTAATAAATCCAATTCATTTCAGTAAAATTGTACATTTTTTGAAATTTCACGCCAACTCCTAGCACAATTCCACCTACAACCGTATGGAAGATAAGGATCTAAATTGGCAGGAATTGTTATAGCAAGACTTACAATAGCTAAATGAGACCAAGACCATAATTGCGACAATTTTGCAGAACCGCCTAATAATTTTGTTTCTTGTAATGCAATATTGTCAATTCGCTATATAAATAACAAAGTACTGCACTACCCTATGAATACTGATCACAATGTGCTAAATCATCCACAAATGGCATAAATTTCATGTTATATGGGTCTTTTGAATAATCTAGGAAAAGCTAGCGGTTTAAAAAATATAAAATTACAGCACGACTAAAATGAAGTATTTGTATATCTGTCGCATCAGCTCCAAGTGGTTCTTGAAATTCAGCTTTAAACCAAGTCATACTTATCTGACTTTTAGATTTTATTGTAGTTGGAGGAGAAATTAAACCTAAATCATGACACAATTCTATATAATCATACTCCACACCGGAAAACCGTTCATGGCTAAATCAAATTAAAAGCAAACACTACATAATGTGATAATTATTTCACCTACTCTCATAAGTATTTGTCTTAGGCCTCCAACGATCACACAATGCCTTAAAAAAATGATGACCATGTCTAATCTATTAAATAATAGTAAAACAGAAGAATTTTATGCTCTCTTATTGATTATAGGGATTTCCTCCACTCTCCTTCATTCTCTCTTGATATTTTATTTCCAAATCCCTTCAATTTATTATTATTATAATTATTACAATGCTTCTATCGCTTATCTTTTCTATTTAAGTACAAATATTTAATAATTTTTTCAGTTATTGGTAGATTTCCCTTCTTGTGTTACTTTACATTTAAGTCTATGTTTTAAAATTAATCAGATGATATTAAATTTAAACTTTTGGAATAAATACAATTAAAAATATTCATTAATAAATCTAATAGATTCTTAAAAAACGACAATTCAATGTATGTCACATTTTCATAATGACAAAAATGATAAAACTAATTTTTCATTCCACTCCATATAGTTTAAATTTTTTATGATTATATACACATTATTACAATGTTCTACTAATTTTTTCCTTTATCCTTTTACAATTAAATACCAACATTTCATGGTTTTTACAATTATTTACGGATTCCTCCTAAAGTTTCTTATATTGTTTTACATTCAAGTCCATATATATTTGAATTAATTAAGTGATCTTAAATTTAAACCTTTTAAACAATTCCAATTAACAAATATTTATTAATTGATCTATTAAATCATAAAAAATGACAATTCAATGTGTATAGCACATTCCTATTAGCAAAAATGGTAAAACATTTTTTTTCATTCAAGTCCATATGATTCTAAATTTTTATAATTGAATACAAAATTTTATTAAATATCATTACATTATTTTACATTTAAATTCATAAAATTTCTTTCTTTCTAAACTTAGTATTTTAATACAAATAAATATATACATAATTGTTTCCTTTCTAAAGTTGATATTTCATTGCAAGCAAATATATACATAATCTTTTCTTTCTAAAATTGATATATCATTACAAACATATATAACATTTTTCCTTTTCAAATTTGGTATGCCAAGCGGATTCTTCGTGAGTAATAAAATTTATTTTCATGAAGAATGACATTGTAATTAATGATAAGTGGTGAATGTTTATAATCTATGATACTGAAGAATAATAAAAAATTTAGTTAGAATGTTTTTGTATAAAAATTACATTTTGACTGTTTATATCCGTAATTTAAGATAATTAGTGGGCAAATATTATACTACATTTTGACTAGAAATATTTTTTCTTTGTATTTTATTATCTTTTAAAGGTAAATGTTAAACATATTTTGAAATTATTATTATAAATTAAACTTATTGAGGTATGGAACACTGGATTAAATATCAATCTTTTAATAATTAAAAAGACAATGTGATTTGTAACATTATAAGTTTTATTTTCATTTAAAATTTCTTTTAGTGATGAATTAAATATTTTTATCACTTTGATAATATTATGCAGTTATTTTTGACAAAAATATGCTGTAAAAAAATTTAACGCATATAAATATGTCAATTTAATTTATAATTCATTTATTATAATGAATTTATCATATATTGCATAGTAAAATTTTATTTTTAGCAATAATTAAATATAAATACTATATTTTAACAACATTACCGTGTGTAACGCACGTGTTATACACTAGTATGCTCAACTTGCATTGCTTTTTAAAAACCAGCTATTCTTAAGTTTTGGTCCAATCTAGAACCTTTATAATCTATTTCTTTAAGCTTGCTGCAATGGTCTACGAGTTTAATTGTTTGAACGACCTAATTTATAACAACAAATAACACTACAAGAAACCAGGCAATTTTCGATGGCTCAAAACCGTCGGCGATCGTTGGAAGCCGTCGGAAATTACCGCCGTAATCAAATCCGTCGCTGAACAGAATTTCCGACAGCACCCGTCGCCGCTTTTCAGACGACTACAAACGGCACACCGACGGCTCCCGACGGCCGTCGGAAGACACATGGACAATCACGGTTAGTACCGAAAGCCATCGCAAGCCGTCGACGAAAGCCGTCGCAAGCCGTCGAAAGCCGCCTTTTTTGTCTGCCGCAAACCGTTGGAATTGTTTAGCCTACAGGCCGTCGGGAGCCATCGGGAGCCGTCGGAATAGCTGCTGCTGTTTTTCAGTTTTCCTGCTGTATTTTCGCCTTCCATCCACAATCCATAAACACAATATATTCCTTCCAACAAGTATATATCCAATTCAGATATTCAATATGAAATCCAACCATACAAACATAATCAAATCACATAAAAAAATAAATCAAGCATAATTCATATAAAATCAAACCAAACTTCGCTACCATAATTTACATACATCTCATTGTACAATATATACATCAATCCTTCATCAACTCCTCACCATCAACTCCCAAATGTCAAAATTACTACCACCAAATGTATCATCAAACAATATACACAACATTTCAAATCCAACTCCACCAACTCAATGTATCATCAAAACTTAATAAACAATGACACAAAACAAAAACAAAAAACATACATATCACTCCAGTCAATCACCTCCAAAGCCTCTCGAACCAGCTGTGGATGGAAAGCAGCCGCCATACTGCTGCATGTACTCAGCAATACGCTGGTCCAACAGCTGTGTCATCTCAATGGCCTGGCGACCGTTCTGCTCTTTCAGCTGCGCCACCCTTTCTCTCAACTCTTCGATCTCTACTAGATTGATCTCAGCTCTGGCCGTTTGGCTGGCTCTCCTCTGTCTGCTAGCCTGCAATACTTATTTAATTTAGTCTATAATCTTACTATCAAAGCTACAATATAATGTATTAATTGTTATATCTATAAACTTATTACCGAAACTAAAGCGATGTGAAGTTCTTTAGAACTAAAAGATTACTAAATTGCTATATCTTAATATATTATTCATTACCACTTGATTGCCAAAGCTGCAGCGCCTGTTCCGTGATGGTGAATCCACGACTGACTCAAAAAAAACGCCCTCCTCATCCGTCGTCAACTGCTCTCGACCGGTATCCTTCAGGAGTTTCTGGCATTGTTCCATAAATCTTGCCTGCATGAACAAATAAAAATGCAGTTAAAATTAATAGCATGATATCTTAATTCATTATACTTTAACAATTAAAACAATTACTAATAGTACATAAACTAAAATATGCTTACATGCCACTTTCTTGATTTATTGTCGTGCCATGTAAATGAAACTGTCCCGTCTGGATTTACATGCTCGACGGCATGAGTACGGGTAAATACATCCATATACGACACGGGACCCTACGCCTCAGCTTCCTAAAATTGATTATTATGTACTATTATTGTATATTCAAAATTATATAGCACAATAACTATTTACAATTCACATTTAATAAATTTACCAACTCCTGGAGATATTGCTGGAACGACTTTGACCCTCCTCGATGAGTGCGGGATTTTTGTTCCTATTTGCAAAGTTTCTTTCCGACTTTGCTTGTACATTTAAATTTAATACATTATTTACTTACCAAATATTTTTGATATTTACGTATCAATCAAATAATTAATAAAAGTATAGTACACTTACCTTCGCCTCGTCACTATCCCAATGTGCCAGCCACCCTTCTCACACGCTCGCCCCCATCTAGTTCGGCTTCTGCCCTTTATGCTTCATTGCCGACATGGAATCCCTGTAGTTCTTCCTCATCTTCTGCATCCAGTAATGTCGTATCAGCTGTTGGTCATCTGATTGTACGTCCACTGCGGCCTGCATTTCATGATAAACAAGCTACCAAAAATTAAACAATAAAAGGTGAACAATAAATAAGCGACAAAAAAAAATTAAGAATGGAAAACAATAGATTATACTTACAATGAAATCATGCCATATACACTCCAGGATATGGGGAGGGATATTATCCCACTTCGGCCAATAAGTTGTCATCCTACTCTTGCACGAATCTCTCGAAACTGATAGAACTACAGTTGACGGCTATAGGTCAAACCCTCTGTGTTAAATATGATACAAATTAGTATATCGTACACAAAATATTTACTCAACACCAGAATTATCATTTTCCAACGGTTATAACCATTACAAATCAAATTTGTAACGGTTATAACCGTTAGTATTAGGTACGTGACAAAATCTGTAATATATTTCCCAACGGTTATAACCGTTGGGAAATTCCTTATTCCCAACGGTTTTAACCGTTGGGAACCTCCATATTCCTAACGGTTATAACCGTTGGGAATAAGGAATGTCCCAACGGTTATAACCGTTGGGAACCTCCATAGTACCAACAGTTAAAAGTTAATATTCCCAACGGTTATAACCGTTGGGAATTTTGGTATAATTAATTTTAAATGTCTAAATTAAACTTCACAGCAATGAATATATAATTAATCTCAAAATAAACAATATCAAACACACATTTCATATCAAAAATCAACAAAATTTCAAAAATCATAACTTTTCTTACTTTTCTACCATAAACCATTAAAAATGAAAATATATTTCTATTAAGATTCTACCAACAGGAAACATTTATACAATTTTTGAAGTATCGAATAATTCTAAACAGTTAACAGAGCCTTCGGTGATAACCAATGCAATTGAAAGGATACAAAATAAATCCAAAAGAACTTAACTTAGTAACCCCCACTAATACCAATAAACGAAACATCAGTTCTTTAACTGAGCCAAATCAGCGAGTAGCATGTTTCTCCATGTTGATTCAACCATCTTCAAAACTTGAGTAAATTAAAACTGAGCTTGCTGCCAGAAAAATTGAAGTCGATTAATGATTCTGCCGTCAACCTGAATGTATAAGAGAAACAAAATTATACACATCATTAATATAGTATGGTGTTTGAATTACTGAAAAAACCATATATACAGAGATTGCAAATTAAAATACAAGTTTCAAATACTTTACCCCACGTGAGTGTTCTTTGAATACAGTGTAAAATATGTGGGCGTTGAAAGTCAATATTCAGCAGTGGAAAAGTGTGAATAATTGAAGTAAGATAATAGCTGAAATTGTTTGTCAATATAATCTTTTCATACAGATATAATTGTGATACAATATAATTGTGCTGGTTTCATACAGATAGCACCAGCACTATAATCTTTTCGACCATAAGATCGTATAAAAAAATTAAAAATGCATACATGTTTGGATAAGGTACATGCAACGGAAAATAATGCGTAGACATAGCCCCTTAAGAGTGCAAGTTGTAACCAAAAGAGGAGGATATGCTTACTTCATCCGTCGTAGCTACTAGCAAAAACAACGGCTATGTTTGCTTTTCATTGATTAGTATTCTCTTGCAAGTCTTCCATTCTTGTTATTCTAATCAATAAAACTTCAGTATCACAATCTAAAGCAAATATGTGTCTAAAGTCGTACAATATAATGGCCCTGATTTATTGACGATGTGCTTAGTATGCAAACATGCATCATTATTTAAGTTTAACCACAAAATACTTCAAAATTACTTGCACACATTTTGGTTTGTACTCCTTATTCAGATGTATTGTAGTTAAATACTTCACTTCCTTTGCAATGATTAATTAACAAAAATATATAACTTGGTTCTGAATGATTTTAATTTATGTTGTTTTTTACAAAATGCGAGGGGTATTGTAATCCCCGACATCTGTTAACGAGTTTAGGCATCACTCGATTATTAATTTATAAGTCGGGGTTACATATAAGTCGGGGTTAAACTTCCTATTATTTATAAGTCAGGGTGTTATCCCGCCTTTTGGCAAGGCCGTGACACCAAGGACTTGACTAGAGACCGGTAACAGATCGTCTCGGAAGTCAGTTAACACACCAGGATCGCTATGGATATCGATGAAATTTGTCCGAGTCCAGATCGGGCTGCAATCGATAAGGCGCGTCAAACAGAGTAGTAGAAACCAACGTTCCAAATTTCGAGGCAACCCGAGTTCGTATGCTCAAGTTATCATCGTTAGAAAATGGAAGGATAGTCCTGGCTCGAATCCATCCTAGGGTCGAATCCCCCTTGCTTCGACTCCATCAGCAAAACCATCCTCGAATCCATTGGCCAGGAACCAGTTCGAATCCATCGAACTTCCCTTGCCTCGACTCCATCGAACTTCCCTTGCCTCGACTCCATCGAACTTCCCTTGCTTCGACTCCATCGAACAAACCTCTGTTCGAATCCATCGAGGGATGGCTCCTTCGAATCCATGCAATTGGATAAGCCTCGACTCCACCATCTTCGAATCCATGCAATTGGATAAGCCTCGACTCCACCATCTTCGAATCCATTCAACTGAGAGTCCTTCGAATCCATTACCTCGAATCCAAGCCATGGATTCGACCCAGTCAAACCAGAGTACAAAACGGATCGAAGCGAGAGACACGCGCCACATCGCAGCAAGCATCGAGTCGACTGAATCGATTCGAACTAAGATCGATTCGAAGTATCCATGTTCTCCAGAAATGCAACATTGAATCGATCATATCTCGAGTTCTACAAGTCCAAATGCCATGAAATTTTCACAGAAGCTTAAACACATGATGAAGAATGTCCACACCAAATTTCAGCTCGATTGGATGATTTCTTGATCGATTCGAACCAAGGGTCGAATCGATCCCAAAGTGGGCCCGGATCTCCAGATTTCGGCCATGTGGGCCCCTTGACGTACCAGAACTGGTCTCCCCTCATTTTAGGCGAAATATCAGCCTCCTACACCTATAAATAGAGCCCCTGGTCATTCAGAAAAGGGGTCGAACAATTCTCAGCACTAAAGAGCGCCCAGATTCTGCCAGATTTACTCCAGAACACCACTGCTGCTTTAGTTTGAGACTTAGCATTTAAATTCAGTTGTATGACAGTATAAAGACTTGTAATCTTCGAGTGTAGAGCAATAAAATCATCAAATCTTCATAGTGGACGTAGGCTACAAAGCCGAACCACTCTAAATCGCTTGTCTTTGCACTTTACATTTTTTATTTGGAGTTTTTGTTAGATAATTCACAGCGTTAACTATCCATTCTTCGCGTTCATCTCTTCAAAGACTTCCGAAGAGTGTTGTGCCCATTTTTGGTACAAACACTTTGGTGCTTTCACTGAGAAAAAACCAGCTTTTTTCTCCTGCTCCTTGGATCTACCATCGATACCGGATTGCACAAATCCAAGAGGAAGATCCAGATCTCAGATTCATCATCCTTCCATTCTATTCAGATTTGCATAAAATCTAGGAAAAGGATTCATCATTCGAGATGGTTAGCACGAGAACCACTTCTACAGCTGCTGGACAAGAAGGTAGGGATGGACAGAATCCTGCTCAACATCAGCCATCCAACCAAGACAACACTGCCCACTCAGATCCATCTAGGGCAGTCACTAGACAAGAATTTCAGGTGTTGCTTCAAGAGTTGACTCAGAGTCGGCAGCAATTAGCCGAACAGTTGCGTGCCAATATTGAATTGACAAATCAACTAAACCGCCAGGGCCGTAGGAGATCCAGAAGGGACGATGTTTCCCGCTCATCCACTGAAAGTTCTACCTCATCCGACTATCATCATAGATCTACCCATCCCCGATTAGACGGAGATCATGCTCAAGCTGCTGGATATCAACCCGCCCTGACTGTCGGGCAATTGAGGGTAGGACCGTCGATCAGCTTCCAGGCTGGGCCATCAGTACGAGGTGGCCATACTCCACAATATACTACGGACAATCATGTCACAGCTGCCACAGTAGAAACAAGGGTTGATGCCCGACATCTTCCAGATTCAAGCAATCAACAACAGGGGCGTACTTCTGAACCATACGTCCCAGAAGATGCTGAGCCAAGGAGGCGAAACTTGGACCGTCGACAGCGCCCGGTCCAAACTCGCACTGTGGAACCCGACCACACCATAGCTCAGCATGCTCAAGATGTAGCAATGCCAAACATCTCGACTATGATACGTCAGATGATCCGCGAAAGCCAAGGTCTTACCAATGACTATTGGGGGATTTCTCGAAGCCATACTCCTTTCACGAACGAGATACTATACGCTGAACCTCCTTGGCAATTCAGAATTCCAACTCTCCCTATGTACGAAGGAAATTCTGATCCCAATCAGCACATATTGAAATACGAATGGTCAATGAGCGCCGCAAGGGCCGACGATGCAGTAAAATGCCGAAGCTTCCCCATCTCACTGGGAGGAATTGCAACAATGTGGTTTACCAGATTACCTCCAAGATCTATCTCTTCATTTGACCAATTGGCTAAGAAATTTGTTGAACAATTCCGTATGCATGTCGCTAGACCCAAAGATGTTAACACCCTGTCCAATGTTACCCAAGCTCGTGGGGAAACACTAAGGCGTTACTTGGAGAGATTCCATGCGGCATGTGTGGAAATTAGTAATCCCAATGACAACTCAATTTTAATGGCATTGACAAAGGGAATTGATCCCGATTCTGAATTTGGAAACTGGTTAGCCGGAAAACCACCTGCATCGTTGGACCGTTTCTACTCCAAAGCCGCACAATTCTTACGACAAGAGGACGCAAAACAGTCTAGGAAGCAGGACGATGCGGAACCCAAGAGCGAAGGAATACAGAGCAATGTAGCAGTTAAACAGTCCGATGACAATTCCGGAAAAGTTCAGTTGAACATACAGAACAAGCAAACTCAGCCAAGAGGTAACAACGGTCAGAATAAGAAAAGAGATCCAAATCGAGGTCCACGGCGTGAGGCTCCAATGTTCGATAATTACACACCATTGAATACATCGTTGGAAAATGTGTACCTACAGACTTGCAATACTATGCAATACAAGAAGCCGGCTCCGAAGCAATCGTCGGAGAGGCAGATTCAAACAGGGAAGTTCTGTAGATTCCACGAAAGTTATGGCCACAACACCAATGAATGTCGACACTTGCAGGACCTCATTGAGAAGTTGATCAGAGAGAGGAAGTTAGACCAGTTTGTGCGGGCACCGCAGTCTGAAGGGGCGGGCCCCTCAAATCAAAATCATGTACAGAATCCAGAAAGACAGGAAGAACCAGGTCGTGTCGGAGGAAGACTGGTAATTAATGTTGTAAGTGATAGTCCTCGTACAGCGAAGCGAAGCTGGGGAGAAATGAAATCATATAACAACTTGGCTAGACGAACAGACTTTGAGTACGATGATAACTTGGACAATAAACCTTCGACCAAACGAAAGAGAGCGATAATTAACGACATCACTTTCCGAGACAACGATATTGATTATGTCGGAAGCCCGACTACTGACCCACTCGTGATATCGGCACAAGTAGGTCCAGCTTGGATGAAGAGGATACTAATTGACTGCGGGAGCTCTGTGAATATCCTTTTTATACATGCTTATAATCAAATGAGGATGAAAGCCAGGGATTTGGAACCTTGCCAAACTCACCTCCATGGATTCAACGGTAGCGCTACCGTACCTATTGGGATGGTGAAGCTACCAGTTGGGTTGGGATCAAAGGAACACAGGAGAGTTCGGACATTACAGTTCGCTGTGTTGAACATAGTCTCGCCATACAACGCTTTCTTAGGACGACCTGCCCTTACTGAGTTCAGAGCCGTAATTGCCCCGTGGTGCTTAACCTTAAAGTTCCCTACCGTCAACGGAGTTGGAGTCGTCCAGGGCGACCAGGTTGACTTGAGAACAGTCATACGCCGAAATCGAGTCGCCCGATTACGCAATGCCGAGGACCGACTTAAAACTTTTGAACGCAATGAGATTGTCATTAAAAAAGAATACCCGGAATTCCCAAACATGAAACCAACGTGGAAAGGGTCACACGAGATTAAGCAGGAGCTCGGGGATGGTATATATGAGTTAACGACCGCTGATGGTCTAGCTTCACCAAAGGCCTTGGATAGCGAAAGTCTTCGTCGCTATTGCATATAACAGGCTATGTTTATCTATTTAGTTTAAATTCTGTTTTAGAATTTGTTTCTGCATTTCGAAATTAGAATTTGTAACAAGGCAACTGACTTTGCCATGTTTTCTTATTTCAGCAATAAAATGCCATCTCTTCGAGCCAGAGCTGTGATTCATTAAATACAATGTACAACATCACGATGCACGAAGAGCTAAATTCCATCACACAATGGGATTTATTCAAGTAGAGAGTGGCTATGAAGCAATCAACCACTCACTAAATGAAACCTGGGCTCGGGGGCAAGCCATCACATCAGGCCAGAAATGGGTTGGTACACGACAACTTTTTCCTTAACTCCGAACTCCCAGAGTGCGAGGCGGAGTATAAACATTCATTCAACTCCGTACTCCCAGAGTGCGAGGCGGAGTATAAACATTTTCCTAAATCCCAGAGTACTCCGAGAGCGCGAGCTGGGTACGAACTTTTTACTTAACTCCGTACTCCCAGAGTGTGAGGCGGAGTATAAACATTCATTCAACTCCGTACTCCCAGAGCACGAGACGGAGTATGAACATTCACAAAACCCCAGAGTACTCCGAGAGCGCGAGCTGGGTATAAATATCAACAAACTCCAGCTTCCGAGAGCGCGAACTGAAGTATAAACATTAACTAACTCTGGATTCCGAGAGCACGAACCGGAGTATAAACATAAACAAACTCCAGCTTCCGAGAGCGCGAACTGGAGTATAAACATTATCTGACTCCGTACTTCCAGTGCGCAAGGCGGAGTATAAACATACATCAACTCCACACTTATCCCCAATACTGGGGGCAGAACCATAACACATAACGAGTTGAAGACGAAAGGGAATACATTCTCATTTCCACTATCAACAAAAAGAATCTGATTACAAAATGGTTCAAAAAATCGCTACTAGTGGGAGCCGAATCCACATCTATACACGGCTATAGAGAAATCAACAAAATGCTACCCTACGCAACAGAGATTTAAAGAAAGAGTTCAATCTTTCTTCTTCCTTATCTTCTTCTTCGGGGTAGCTCCACCAGATCCGCTGCCTGATTTTCTCCTCGACCGCTTACTCTTTTCAGACTTGCCCTCCGACAGCGATATAATGTCAACGTCTTCCTCAGAACTGGAGGCGACGGAAATTCTTCTAGGAGGTCGAGCTGGAGGCATAGGAGTAGTAGCAGAAGGAGGGACAGGAGCAGTTTTAATCACTACGGTACCGCCTGGTGAAATCACCATTAACGGGGCAGGCCCGGGCGGATTCATACCAGCATTCCCTGCTACCATCTCGGCATCAATCTCAGCCATAACGTCGTCCTCACGGGATACTTGGGCCGCATCGGATGTGCTAATAGCTGGCATGGATGAACTAACGGCCGGAGCAGCCCCACTCACAGCATCGGACGGGTTGACAGAGGGATCGATGGGTTCATTAAGAAGCTCCTCAATCATTTGAGTGCTGAAAGAAAACATATTTGCATCTCCCTCCTCGCCAATCAAAGTAGAAGTCGTGATGGCTTCAGTAAAAACAACCCCTTGTGTTTGATGAGGAACTGATAGAGCAAGGGGCGCAGAAACAACGACTTCAGTCATTGAAATGCGACAAAACGAAGATTGTTAGCCAAGTGTGTTGCTTAAAGTTCTTCACAACTAAACTACGAGAAGCGTTCAAATACCTTCATTAGTCTGGACCGAAACGTGGGCAGAGTCCTCGGCAGAAGATAATAATGGTTGGTCAGGATTATAGGCAGGAACAGACTGGGGATCTACCGCACCAGTGGTTTCGGGCAATGTTGGAATTACAGCTCCAACACTTGTCTCGTGATGCGCGATCCCCGAGCCTTCGCCTGTCTCTAGAGATTGAACGCCAAGCTTTTCTTTCGCCATAGAGATCACTGCCTCATGAAGGATCTTCCTCTCATCCTCGGTGAGCAAACGCATCTCCAGTTCAAAGTCGTCAAGTGTTCCATCTGGATGCGCCGCTCTTTTCTCATTCACCAGCCGGGTCCAGGCATTGTACAAGATCATGGAGTCATCTCCCAGCCACGCTAAATTTCTGTGTTCCAGCACATTAGCGTTATACGTGACTAAGAGATCGTCAAACTCAGCATCTAGCCTAGACCTCTCCTCCAAGATCTTTTCTTGAATTCCTGCTTCCACAGACTTAGCCTTGACCGCCGCCGCAGCAAGTTCGGCCCTGAGAGATACTGCTTGGTCGCAAGCCTCTTGAGCAGTGGCATTTGCATCGTCCTTCTCCTTCACCATTTCAGTAAATTTGGCCTTGAGCTCATTCAGCTCTTTAACGGCTAAGTCTCGCTCAGCTGCAATGGTAGTGTTGCGGTGGCCCATCTCTTCTACCGTGGCGCAGTGTTCCTGCTGCATCCTCGCCAGTTTGGCCACGACATCTTCATGTTTCTGAAGTGTTTCAAGCTCTGACTTCCGGGACGTCTCCACTTCAGATTGAAGGACCTGAATGATGCGTTTCTGTTTTACAATGTCAGCATCACGTTCAGCAATGATCTTCGCCCGGTCAAAAGCTACTCTAGAAGCCTTCACGGCTGCCTTGTACCACTCCTTATACTGAGCGTAGAAGTCGTGGATATAACTATGAGCAGTGGTCTCAGCGTCCGGAGGAATTCTTTTAAAGTTAAGAGGGAAGATATAGCCATCCATGCAAATTTCAGGGTAGTCATTTTTCATTTGGGCAAGTTTAGCAGCTCCCTCGCTTGTCAACTCAGCCGGAGCTTGTTCAATTATAGCGGCTGCTGTCGGTTCCGTTCTTGGCCGTTGAGCATCAGGCCGGGAAGATTGAGAAGGCAGCTGCTGCTGATGAGATGGCCCTGGGAGGTCTACTGGGGCCCTGGGAGGCGGAGGAGAGCGAGATCGCGGTCGGTACTGGTATCCCCGGTCTCTGTCAGAATAATCATAGCCAGAACGGCCACGCGAGTAATCTCTGTCTCTGTCATAACGTTCTTGACTTGAATAGCTTCGCCTATGATCCCTATCTGTTTCTCTCCTGCGGGAATCGTAAAATGGAGAAGATTGGCGCACATTCCGAAGCCTATCCAGAGTAGAGCCACGTCCTGACATCTCAACTGCGATAAGAAAGAATTACGGGTTAAGATCCCATAAAGCAATGTTTGCTATGCAAAAGTCATGAAGTGCTGTGGAAGTGTGTGTAAATGTGTAAACCCCCAAACCGACCGGAAGTGTTGACCGCACTTAAAGGAAAGGGCTCGTTCATGTTTAGGACATCTTGAAATTCCTCCAACCCAGGATTATGAGAAATCGATATATAATCTGGGATAGGAATATCGTCAAGCCCTTTGAAAGAATCTCTCGAATGAGAAGGGGTGGCCTCAGAAATCATGACCCCGGAAGCGGGAAGAAACACATCTACGGATTTCCCCCCCTTGGACTTAAGTTTTTTGGAAACGGCGGCCTTGCCTTTCCGTTTTTCTCCCGATTCCTCCAAGTTTCCCGAAAGGTCAGCCATTGGCTCCGAATCCGTATGAGTTCTTTCTTCGTCACTCGCCTCGATTATTTTGATTCCGAGTGACTTCTTCACCTTTCTCTTCTTGGTTTTCTTCTTATCTTCCTTCTTGGAGGCGGGCTTTGCAAATCCCTCAACGACTATACTTTGATTGATGTTGATCAAACCAAGAACTCTTAAGTTGTAATCGTTCAGCACCGAGTCAATATGCCTCAACTCGCTTGGGACTTCTTGAAGACTCCGGACGATACCCTTGAAGCGCCCTCCATCGGGTCTGGATATAATGGCTGTAAAGGGAATGAAGTGTCAATTTTAACACCAAAGAGCTATTGGTCAAGAAAACAGGTTAAGGCACTTACGTCTAGACAACCATCGCCTAGCAAAACC
Organism: Allium fistulosum; assembly: GCA_030737815.1. Taxonomy (NCBI): domain Eukaryota; kingdom Viridiplantae; phylum Streptophyta; class Magnoliopsida; order Asparagales; family Amaryllidaceae; genus Allium; species Allium fistulosum. Next base: position 1,154,352,016 of record CM060901.1, read on the forward strand.
CGGAGGGCACCGAACATAGAACCACTCGTTCTTAAAATAACTCAGTCGGGTCCAAGCTCCCACTACAACTTGGCAATTCCTAACTGCCTCCAGAAATGTAAAAGACGGGCTATCACCCCTACTCTTGAAGTTAAATATGTGTCTGATCTCGGTGGGCCTTGGCGGACGAAAGAGACAGTCCATGAATATGATAAAGGCACTGTTCAGCAACGCGTGCCCGTTGGGATGAAGTTGCGAAGGAGCGATTCCCAAATATGATAGCATCCCTCTGATATATTGATTGAAAGGAGGGAGAGTTCCGGCCGCGCAAGCATGGCGGTAAAAAGCTGTATATCCATCGGGCGGATTGTGCGGTCTATCAGTGGCACTAGGCAATAATACGTCACCTAGAGATATGTTGTGCTTCAAGCAAATTCGGCCTAGTAAGGATTCGGAGATGTTGGATTGAACAGAGTCAATGGGATCCTCGATAAATATAGCCTCCGGCAATTCATCCGGAGCCGGGTCGATTACGTCGGCAGGAATATCGGGAATCTCGAGCACTGGAGGAGTCGAGCTCTGTACCTCTTGTTGTTGGGAGCTCGAAGATTCCATAATTAGCTAACTCATCAGAAAGCAACGTTAAGTTCATAACCAGCCCGTGCATGCCCCAGTATAGTGTGTGTGAACGTGTCGTGCAGTGCAAGTGCTGTGCATCACTTAAGCAAATTTAACAGAATAAAGCAAGATGTTCGTACAACATATCTTGGGAATTTGAGAATGAAAATGACCGTCATCGCTGACCGTCACTTCCGCAACATCCAAACGCTACGAACCAACTTCGTGTATAAATCAGTTGTATTATTGGTTAAGTCATAGTTCCATCGACGAGCTTCAAAGGAAATTCAAGTCCAAGTTTTACAGTCGTGTTTGACTATGCAAGGCCGAAGCTCGTCGGAGTCAAATGTGCTAAAGCTCGTTAAATTTGTCAAATTTCAACTTGAGATTGGTCGTAGTTCAGATGTTGGAGCAAATCGGAAGGATGTAGGTTTCGAAAATCAGAACGTTCAAACCCAGAAGTTCGAATCCATGCGGATCGAATCGATACGAATCGATTCGAAGGAAACAAGGTCCAGATGTTCGAATCCATGCGGTTCGAATCGATAGAGCCTAAGGGAGGACAGATACTTCGAATCCATGAATCTAGTGCAGTTTCGAATCGATCGGAATATCATGTCTTCAACTCAATTATAGCAGCATTGCTTCGAATCGATCGCTTCGATACAATTTTCTTTCATGATCATCAATTCGAAATCTGACATTTAGAATCGATTCGAACAAATTGCTCCCAGATCGATGCGAAGCTATGAACAAAAATGATGTCCACCAGGACAAGTTTCTTTCCCCAAGTCTACCGATTCGACCCATTCCAGATCTGACGATCCTTCAAAATTTTCAGAAGATAAGATGGGGTCACTGCCAAGAATTCCAAATTTTTACGTTCTACACTCGAATCGGTTCCATATTTACCTGATTGGGTTCGATTATAAACAAAAGCTTGGGAGGATGTTATCAATTCGAACGAAGGCGTGGAAGTTCCTAGTCTGAAGGATTGATTCGAAGAAACAGCTGAAACAATGGGAAAAGTAGGAAAAGTGAAAAGTGAATAGGACCCCGGTATTTATAATAACTTAGTGGCGATTCGCCTCCCGGTATACCTGACCGGCTTCTACAGGTGAGAGAATCGAATCGAATCGATTCGTTGCGGCATGTTCGAATCCATTGTGACCACTAGTTCGAATCCATCACGACACAGAATTGTTCCACCAGTTCGAATCCATCCCTTAGTTCGAATCCATCCGGTTTCGAATCCTTTACAACATCGAATCCATTTCAGCAACATCGATACGAGGCGACATCGACTCGAAGCACAAACCCCACGAACCATCGTTTCGAAAAGACATCGATTCGAGCACTCGCGACTTCGACTCCACCAACTCAGAGAACTTCGAATCCACGCAGTATTGATTCGGAGAACCATCGATTCAAAGTACCCACTTCGAAACCCTCAACTCGAAGCGGATCAAGAGACATAGCTTCGAGTCCATCAAATACCACCGGTCAAATGGGCGAATCGTTTCCATATTAAAAATTGCTTGTCCACTCTTGTACCGATTCAGGAGAGGATCAATACAAGAGGATGATCATAGGCAATCATAAAAGCGATGTTTTAACTCGAGTCTCAAACCGGTTCAGGAGAGGACCGATGCAGATTTCGAGAGCAAACCGAACTGGCAACGACTTGCGATCACGCAACATTAACCAAAGTCAAGATAATACACGTATGCACGTGTTTCTGACTAATGTTTGATCTCTTATCATTCACAGAAATCAAATGTCCATTCCATCATGAGCTCGACAACAAACAGCCGATCATGATCATACAACGATTGATTACAACAGCAAAGAAGACAACTTTCAACAAAGCATGTCATAACTGTTCAATAAGGGACTGTAGCTTTTCAAAGCACGTCATGTTTACACAAGACGTACTTTGGGGGGCAAATGTTATCCCGCCTTTTGGCAAGGCCGTGACACCAAGGACTTGACTAGAGACCGGTAACAGATCGTCTCGGAAGTCAGTTAACACACCAGGATCGCTATGGATTTCGATGAAATTTGTCCGAGTCCAGATCGGGCTGCAATCGATAAGGCGCATCAAACAGAGTAGTAGAAACCAACGTTCCAAATTTCGAGGCAACCCGAGTTCGTATGCTCAAGTTATCATCGTTAGAAAATGGAAGGATAGTCCTGGCTCGAATCCATCCTAGGGTCGAATCCCCCTTGCTTCGACTCCATCAGCAAAACCATCCTCGAATCCATTGGCCAGGAACCAGTTCGAATCCATCGAACTTCCCTTGCCTCGACTCCATCGAACTTCCCTTGCCTCGACTCCATCGAACTTCCCTTGCTTCGACTCCATCGAACAAACCTCTGTTCGAATCCATCGAGGGATGGCTCCTTCGAATCCATGCAATTGGATAAGCCTCGACTCCACCATCTTCGAATCCATGCAATTGGATAAGCCTCGACTCCACCATCTTCGAATCCATTCAACTGAGAGTCCTTCGAATCCATTACCTCGAATCCAAGCCATGGATTCGACCCAGTCAAACCAGAGTACAAAACGGATCGAAGCGAGAGACACGCGCCACGTCGCAGCAAGCATCGAGTCGACTGAATCGATTCGAACTAAGATCGATTCGAAGTATCCATGTTCTCCAGAAATGCAACATTGAATCGATCATATCTCGAGTTCTACAAGTCCAAATGCCATGAAATTTTCACAGAAGCTTAAACACATGATGAAGAATGTCCACACCAAATTTCAGCTCGATTGGATGATTTCTAGATCGATTCGAACCAAGGGTCGAATCGATCCCAAAGTGGGCCCGGATCTCCAGATTTCGGCCATGTGGGCCCCTTGACGTACCAGAACTGGTCTCCCCTCATTTTAGGCAAAATATCTGCCTCCTACACCTATAAATAGAGCCCCTGGTCATTCAGAAAAGGGGTCGGACAATTCTCAGCACTAAAGAGCGCCCAGATTCTGCCAGATTTACTCCAGAACACCACTGCTGCTTTAGTTTGAGACTTAGCATTTAAATTCAGTTGTATGACAGTATAAAGACTTGTAATCTTCGAGTGTAGAGCAATAAAATCATCAAATCTTCATAGTGGACGTAGGCTACAAAGCCGAACCACTCTAAATCGCTTGTCTTTGCACTTTACATTTTTTACTTGGAGTTTTTGTTAGATAATTCACAGCGTTAACTATCAATTCTTCGCGTTCATCTCTTCAAAGACTTCCGAAGAGTGTTGTGCCCATTTTTGGTACAAACACAGGGCTATATACTTCTGAACTTCATGTTATTTATAAGTCATGGTTATATACTTCTGTTGTATATGCCCCGTTAGTTGATAAAACTGCCTTGTGGATGACCTGATGTTCTATGGATCTTCATACTTAGGAAGTTTCGACCACTATTTTTGTATTTGATATTATTTTCATCGGCATATTTTATAACCTAAACAGTTTCTAATAATTACTTTCTCGATCAATCTGTGACAAATTGATTCTAATAACAGTCTCTAGGAGATCATTTCCAAATGCTTAATTTCTAGAATACATATATCTGCTTTCAGCTGAGGTAAAATAAAATGTAACATTTCCTAATGTTCAACTTCTAGATTGAATATGTGATGAAAGTAACAAAGGAGAACATACCTTGAACTTCACGCACTTTGAATTCTATGGTATAACAAAATTTTCAATTGACTTAAAATGTAAGACTAAAAATAAAAATGAATTTATCTCCTCTGATTTGCTAATCTATTTCCTCATTCTCCTCAAAATCCATTATTTTGAAAAGGAAATTGGATTTATTTGGCTAAAATTATACATAATGGAATGTGAAAAAAGTGAATTAGAGTAAAAGATGTTTCGTGTATGTACTGTGAGATAGAATAAAGAAGGGTAAGATGGGACATTTTTATCCTACCAACGTTTTAAAATTAAGGTGCAGCAATGAAGTAATTTTATGGGTTTAAATAGAATCCCCTCATTGATAGAATAGTGTCATACTTGTGAATATGACAGGAAGATGGCACTTGGTTTCTTCTTTTTGTTTCTTTATTTTTTTCCTTGTCTTTCAAACCTTATGTTTACATTGGTTTAAATAGAATCCCCTCATTGATTTGTTTTACGTGGCAGACGTCGGAGTTCGGTAGCACGATCTGCGTCGATTTGGATGACGAGGCAGCTGCGTTGTTCAATGTGCAGGAGATGTAGTTCTCCATTAATTTATAAGTTTGTATATGTGTATAATAGTTTAACGTAGGAAGAATTAATACTGGGAAACTACAGGTGGTTGGGATATATAAGGGATGGAGGAAGTAAAAAGAGGGAAGAATGTAAATAGTGTATAGAGGTGGAGGTGGGTTTTTTTATTCGTTATTAAAATTTGAAGTGTGTTAGATCAGCAATATTTGGAGACTGGTTTATAGTTTAGGAATAATTTGGTCTGTAACGTTGCTTTCGTTTTGGTTGTCAACAGGCAGCTTGCAACCTATGCTGCAGGTACTAGGAAATAATGTTAACATGTAACATGCATTATCACATGGTTCAACTTGAGACAAACTAGACCGAAAACATCAAGCAATAATGTACTGCCCATGAATGGATAAACACGGTGATAACACAAATTACTTATTGCCAGTTTTGGCAAGATAGTTTGCAAATTTTCTAGACAACTCTTTAAGATCTTCATGTTTTTTTCTAAGAAACCATAGAATCTGGTCCATGCAACTGGTAAGCAATAACAAAGGTTCTCTTTTTTGTAGTCGACGACTAGCATAGAGTGATATGATGAAAAGAAAGCAAGTTGAATACAAATAAGAAAGGAAGAAGACTAGAGAACTAACCAAAAATTCCAATAACTTCCATGTCAGGAAAGTCGGTCTGAAGAAAATCCAAGACGTTCTGCACTCCTTTGGAGACCATGTTCATCCCCATAGCATCTCCAGTTCTGCATGTGAATAATATGTACAAATTCCTCCCTACAAGCGCGCATTGTATTCCTTGAAGTCTTGCAAATCTACTTGACCCGAAAAAGCATAGTAAATAGATACTATTAAATCATCCCACTATAATAAGTAACCAATACACGCTATCAGTCAAATAGCAATGGCAACATATGTAAATTGGTTGAACATATGATTTAATGTTATTTATCTGCACGCCTCCACATAAAAATATATGCAAACAAACAAAACATAATGACAAAAAGAACCAAGAAATATACCATTATATATGTACCACTAAATCAAATTATAAAAGAAAAGTATGAATCTTTGTACCTATTGAAAACAACAGCAAGAGTATCGAAATTAGCAGCCTCCTCCAAAAACAACACCAAGAGTATCCAATATAAGTAAATCATTGAAACTGAAGAATATTATGAAAATGAATTCGTAATTAATCATTATAAATGAGCATGATTAATATTCTCAATGCAAGACACAAGCATAAAAAAATTAGAAGCATGCATTAACACGATTTTCATGAGCTTTCAGGTATAAAAAAAATGCCTATTCACTAAAATGATTGAAAAGTAATTTTTGTCCAAAAAAAGGAAAAAAAAGAGAACACCAGATAATCGTGATCATTAGAAACTTCCAGCCTTGCATAATTCAGAAAAAGAAAAGTAGAATAAAAAAGAATACCTGTGTGCAAATCCAAAACCATAAGAGTGAGCATAGCAATTAATATGTTATGGGTAGTTGTTGATCTAGAATTGCATGTTCTTGAATAATATTGTACTGTCCAATACCAAAACTTTACTAATTTACCTTGAAATTATTGAAATTCCAAGTACGACAATTGAAGGTTTCTGCAACTCTCTCAATAGGTGTTGAATCAAGGTCAGTAGGACTAACTTATTTCTTTGTATGATCTGCAACATCATAGATAACATACATGTTTTGTCTAAAATTGTAAATATCAAATTAAAACTCAGAAAAGTAATAATATCACACACACACACATAGATTCATGTTAAAATTAAATAATTTAATATCCATGCGCATGGGACTTTCCTTTTTCAAGTATGTATAATGCCATCGGACCAGAAACATTTGATCTGAAAATCCATATAATTTTAAAAGAACTTCAGCCCCATGGTAGTTGAAATATAATAATAAAAGACTTCTCATTTTCTTTTCTTAAAAAGGAATAGGTTAAAAAAACACTTCTACTTTCCAACTTTGATACTCTAACAGATATAAATTTTGTCACTATCCTTCCCAATTTTATTTCCGACCGCAGGTTTATAAACTTTTCAGGAAGAACCAAAAGAACTTTACCCAAAGAACTTCAAATTTACACAAAGAAATATTCACATGTAGTAAATACAAACTAGAGAAATCCAAAATAACTTGTCAAGTTATACACCTTCCAAACTCAACTTACAACATTTCTTTCCATACTTGATCTTGCTTCAAACCATGTAGCGTAAGAGTCACATTCATTATTTTAGCAGAGGCAACCACATTAATATCTACAAGAAAAAAAGTAGTCAAATTATAGGAAGCATGAAAGTTTAAAATTGTAACAATAAAATTAGCAACTAATGTTCTGGATGTTAAGTTAATAAAAAAAACATAAATTCACATACTAGAGTGGAAAACAAAAGCCCAACTTGTTGGTTGAAATAGAAATTCAATCTTTTACTCCTAAAAAAATGTTAACTTCTTGATTTTGCATGTTGGATACATTGACTTAGTTCACAAACAAAGTTAATACCTACTCTCTGTTCCCTAAAGTCACATTCATAATATTAGCTCTCAAAACATAGATTATGATTTATGCATAATTTTCAAATCCCAATCCAATGTAGTAGCCTATGAACTATTGAAAATTAAAGGATGATAATAGGATTCAAGCAACTGCATTTAATAGACCTAATTCCAAATCACAGATCTATATCTCTAATTGCACTTAATTAATACACTGATTATATTTTATTCAGATGGAAAGAGATCTTACATAATTATATTTTTCCAACGTTGGAAGGCTTTGAAAAATATATTTGATGTGAGTTTTGGGGTAGCATGCAAAAAGCTGAGATTTACATGCACCTCTGCTTCAAAAATATTACATAGACAATCAGTAGATAGCCACTTTTTAATTATTCGAAGTTAAATTGTTCAAGATACCGATTGACCATAAACAATAGTATGTCCATATGTGTAGTTAGTACATTAACGTAACACACAATCTGATTATTTTCATTAGTATATACACACATATATTATTAATTTTACAAAATTAAATCCAAATTAAATACTCAAAAGGAGTGATATCTTTCAAAGACACCTTTGAGTACGGTTAATAACCATAAAACATAAAATCTATTATTAGCAAAAAATTACACGTAAGGAAAAACTCAATAATGGAGCAGAATTATAAAGAAGCAAAAAAAAATGAGAGTACCCGATCCAGGCGGAGGAGGAGAGAAGCATGTGGAAGGCAGAAAGGAAGTGGGGATTGACAACGCGGACAATCGCCGTCGAAAGCGGCGGACAGTCGCCATCGAAGGCGGTGGACAATCGTAGTTAGGGCTTCTGACGAATTTGAGTAGTTGGAGCGATTTTTCCTGTTTTGGAGTCTTTCGTGCTTTGGAAAATGGTGTAGATATCTAAGGCTGCGTGTATTTTACAAGGCACGGACAGAGAGGTTGATAAACGCAGATCGAATTTGAGGCTAAAGGGAGGAGGCGGCGATAAGCGAAAACCCTAACTTGATTTACAAAATAACAAAGGACGAAGCTGGAAGCGTGACGAACGGGAGAAATAAGAATAGAAGATGAAATGACGACTCTGTCCACAACGCTTTGAATTATTTACGAAAGCCCAAGTTTTGTCATGGAAATAAGCGTGATAATGAAACGTAACGGTAATAACCGTTATAAATTTCCAACAATAATAAATGTTACAAAATGAAACGAAAAAAGTGTTACAAAATAGCATGTTTGGTGTAGTGTTAAGATGCTGAATTTTTTTTAATACTTACCCCTCTGCTCTAAGTACTAGATACACAGTGGGTCGTTGTGGCGGTTGCGATGGACCACTGTCATCGCCTCCTAAAGAATGGAAGAACTCCTCCTTCTGGACGACATGGTACATGTCACAGACACATCATTTTAAAAGAGAACAATAACATAATAATGAAATATATTTTATAGTTAAATGACATAAATGAGATAAAGTACATAAAGTGTAAAGTATCCCTGATTCAGATTGGGTCTCATATTCCGATTATAAGCATAATACATCGCATTTTTAACATAAATTGCTAAATAAATGACAGAAATGGTAATGACAAAAATGATGTAAATGACGAGAAGCAGATTCGGTTCCATAAATGACATAAATTACATAACTAGCAAAATAAATCTCATCAATTACATAAATTGCATAATACATAAGAATTCAACATAGTATTTACATCAATACTCATCGTATTCTGATTCAAATTCGGTCTCATATTCTATGTTATTTTCCTCCCTACTCTCGAATGCTTCTACCAAAACGTTTGATTCATCGTTCAGAGGTCCAAAATCAGTACGATCGTCCGTTATTATTATTTCGTTGCTTTGCTCAAGATCTGCCTGATAAGCTTGTTCGTCTAGAATATTCTTCCCATCAAACGTAAATCTTGCCTTTGTTTTAAAAACTACCGACCAATCTGCGTTATCTCTTTTTAGAGACGGATAAGGAGCGTAATAAACTTTCAATGCTTGTTTGGCTAGTACAAAAGGATCATACTTGTGATAATGTGATGTGCTTTATTTCAATAAGATTATAATCCTTGTGCACATTAATTCCAGAACCTGGAACATTGCTAAACCAATTGCATCTAAATAGAAACACCTCCTTTGCGGGTCGTGAGAAATATTTCAGTTGTAAAATTTGTGTTAAAACGCCATAAGAATCATTTATGTGTTTTTTTCGGATCGTCGCTGCCTTTAACAAATACACTTTTATTATTAGTTAATTTTTCTGCACCGTATTCTTTGGTGTTAAATTTATATCCATTGATGAAATATATTGGATATGACTTGACATTTCTTTTTGGTCCCAATGCAAGATGTTTCAACCCTTCTCAACCACACAATTTCTCGGTTCATAAACGTACTTTGAAAACCAATCAGAAAATTCTTTACTGAGATCTCCGTGCGGATGTTCACTTTCATAAATACTGCATATATGAATACAATATTGCATTAAATTCTATACGCGCATGCATTATGGAAATGAATAAATCATAAATTATGATTTCAGATTACCTAACAAATGGTGCAACCTCAGCACAATTAAAAAGAATATAAGTGTGTGCTATATGAAGATCTCCATCGTCTAACCATACTTTTACACATTTTTCAGAAGGTCGACCATGTTGTCTAAAAATAGATAATATTGTTTGAGAGGACTCTTGTTCATCGCCTTCATCATTACGAGGAACACTTTCAAATGATATGTTCACATGGTCACTGAAATAGTGAGAGAAAAAGAATGAAGCTTCTTCTTCGATGTAAGATTTACATATCGAACCTTCAACTCGTGCTTTTTGCCTCACTTTATTCTTCAGATGATTCAAGTATCTATGCAAAATTAATTTACATTAACTTTAACTTCCGAATGTAATTAAATTAATAGGTAACATATTACATAACTCTCAAATGGATACATCCATCCATATTGCACAGGACCTCAAAATCGTGCTTCAGATGGGAGATGAACAGGTAAATGTTCCATTACATTAAAATAACCTGGCGGAAATATTTTCTCTAATATGTAGAGCAATATAGGAATATCTTCTTCAAGTTTACGTAAACGTTTCACTTTTAAAGTGGTCGAACAAAGCTCTTTGTAAAACAGACTAAGCTCCGTTATTACCTTCCAAACTTTTAAGGGCAATAGTTCTTTGAATAGAACAGCTAATAAATTTTCCATCATTATGTGACAGTCGTGTCTTTTCATTCCACTCAATCTACCGTTTTTAAAGTCAACACATCTACGAAGATTTGATGAAATCCCATCAGGAAATCTTAATCCTTCCACCCATTTTAACACAACTTTAACTTGATTATTATCTAACTCGTAACATGCTTTGGGTTTTTTTTACTGTCATTTGATTTCATATGAAGCTCAGGACGTTTGCATAATTCCTGAAGATCGCGTATTGATTTCAAATCGTCCTTAGTCTTCCCCTTGACATTCAAAATTGTGTTAAAAACATTATCAAAGACATTTTTCTCGTTGTGCATCACATCAATATATGATGAAAAAGAAGATCTTTCCAATAAGGCAACTCCCAAAATATACTTTGTTTGCACCAATTATGAATAGTCGATTTGCCTATAATTTCTGTTTGCACTCCAGTTTGATATATCTTTGGATAGTCCCTTACAAGTTCGTATATATCTTCGCTTGACCATATCGTTAGTGGTTGTCTGGTTTCTACTCTAGTAGCTAAAAAAGTTTTCCTGTCTCCTCTGAAGGGATGATTGACATGGAGAAAACATCGATGGCAGTCAAACCATGAAATTTTCTTACCATTCGGTAAAGAAAATGCCCGTGTTTCTTCCATGCAATAAGGACATGATAGACAACTGGATGTACTCCATACTGAAAGCATTGCATAGGTAGGAAAATCACTTATAGTCCACAACAAAGAAGCAAACATACGAAGAAAAAAATTTCTTTGAAACGTCGTATGTTTCTACTCCTTCGTTCCACAGTGTTTTTAATTTCTCAATCAACGGTTGTAAATAAACATCGATTCCTTGTGTCGGATCGTCGGGGTCAGGAACGACAACAGTAAGAAAGATATATTGCGTTTTCATACACATCCACAGGGTAAATTATAAGGTGTGATGATAATGGGCCAAGATGAATATTTAGCACCAAATTGAGAAAATGGTGAAAAACCATCCGTACATAATCCAAGTCTAACATTACGACTCTGCGCTGCAAAATTGGGATAAGTTTTGTCGAAATGCTTCCATGCTTCTCCATCGGCTGGAGTGTCAACGTACCTTCTTCCTCTGTTCTCACACTATGCCATCTCATATGAGATGCAGTTACAGAAGATGCGTATAATCTTTGAAGCCTAGGAGTGATGGGCAAATAATGCATACATTTGTATGGAACTTCCTTTCCCTTCTTTTTTCTTGGTTTGTACCTTACCTCATTACATATTCTACGCTTCCTAAGAGTGATGTCCTCTTTCCAAACACTACACCAGAAAAGCGATTTTGCCACGGCTTTGAGCCGTGGCTAAACGATTTAGCCACGGTTTTGAGCCGTGGCAAAATTGGCAGTGGCAAATATTTCGCCATGGCTCAGGGCCGTGGCAAATTACAATTATGGATAGATTGTTGTTATACGCTCAGTACTTCCTACTAAACTACAGTTTTGCAGATATAGAATAAAAAATTCCATGTTGGTGGAAGGTTTTCTTAGCGAGCAGTTTGCAAAATATCGAACTAGAAAAAATAGATAGTAGCTCTGTTTATTGCACCCATCATTATCTTGGGAAATGTTATTGAAATTCTATATGTTCTAACCTAACTCGCTATGCTTTAGACATGAACTTGCATATATCCTAACAGTCAACCAAACAATTTGGTTATAAATTTTTATCGCAATGTCTAAGTTTTCCAGTCAATGTAACATACATGAATGATCACACATGCATTGCCGTGAACACTACTAAAGAAATGCCAAAGTAGGAAATTTCAACTTGCAAACTATGGTACAGGCTAAAAGAAACTATAAAGTGGAAATGCATGACATCAAAATGCAACAAACTACACAGGTCCCATAGGGGCATTACAATTATGTAGAAAGATACTTATCCTGTATTGACTAAATTTACATCTCAAGGAAGCCCAGCAACAACAACTTCAACATGCACAAACAAATATCAACTTTACCAGGCAACCATAAATAAAATAGCATATGAACATAGGTTCAAATAGCTATAAGAAGCCATCATCATAAAATAAACCAGCTACATATTTATCAACTGTAAGCAATGTGACATTCAGAAATAAAAACATATGGCTTCCAAACAGGTTTCTCAACGTCATAGTTTAAACAATACAAAAGTAAAACAACCAACAACCATCAATCAGCATCACTCCATAATAGTAGAGTATAAATTCAGACAGCAGCCACAAACATTGCATACAAATGATCAAAGCGGAACATTCTTAACCATTTGTTTTTTCCTACCATTATCAATTTATATAGAATTTTACTTCCCAGTAGTTCCAAGTTATCTTACATTTTTAACTACATATTCAGTTAAAAAGGATTTCTCATATAACAAGATTAAGAATAGAGAAGTATAAATTTTATTCTATTATTGCATTAGTCATGAATGAGTCTTTCGTCACAGAACAGTTGTCCCTTTTAGTGAAACTTAACATGAATTTGATCTCCAACTAGGCATCGTTTTGTGTTTAATAAGAAACAGAATCCTTTTGTTTTCATGTATAAATGGAGTGCGGCTACCTCATGCAACATGCAATGCTTCTGCATTTAAATATCTGGTTTGCACCAAAAGACAATATACTATGACCCCATCTTCCTTGGCACTGCACATCTATGTAGATGCACAGTATTCCTCTATCCTAATTTTTTTATATATTTTATATTGTCAATCATTTTAGGTTGGTAAGAGTTATGTACATATGTGTTGCTAAACTAATATTTTGTACTTGTTATCATTTGCTAACCAGTAAATTAATTTCGGATTATGTAGGATATTCATGATATATATTCTGTTGCACCCACATTCTATTTGGAATAAATTGATTTTGAAATTTCCAAGCATCTCCTGACGATAAAACAATGTTAATGTTAAAGTATTCTAAATATGAAATAAATTGATTTTGTAATTTCTATGGATATGTACAATATTTGGAAAAAAAGCTCAAACTAATTTTTTTTCACAAAACTAATATATTGCACGCATCAGAGGACTCCCCATTCTTCCTCTTTTTTTCTTTTTTCCTTTTCTTTTTCTCATTTTTACCCTCACATCTTCTTTCAAATTTCTTCCTTTTACGTTGAACTTTTTGTAATTGCATGTGCATAGTGCAATATAGAAACAAGGACAAACCTTATAAATTTGTTAGCTGCGATATTTTGATTTTGACCTCAATGGAACAGTTCCACCAAACTGGGGTTCATGACAAGAACGGGACGGTGGTCAGATTTAGACTTCCTTTGGAAGTTCTTTTATGCCAGTTTTGACTTTGTTTTGAACGGCTTTTTATTCAAGATGTCATAATCCTTGCTAAGTTTTTTTGTGTTAGATATTATTGATTATAAAATCAGTGAAACCTGATGCAATGCAATTTTAATAGTAATTCTCAACCTATCAAATTAAGGTGTTTTAAAGGGTTCTCCAATTTTTTTTAATTATATCTCTACTAATAATATTAAAAAAATCTTTAAAAAATAGAAAATAAATATAAAGATATAAATGTAATGTTACTTTAAGGAAAAATTATTAAAACCGATGTGGATTAAGTATAATAATACTTCATATGAAACAATCAAAATCACTAAGATCATTAACGATCAAAATCGGTACTCTTAAAATCTCGCATAACAGTTACTGCAAAATTACCAAACATAGAATACAACACGACATGGAAGAGAAAATCTTATCAATCAAAGAATACAACACGACAAATCCTGTATTGAATGTTATGATTGTCACAAGTTTGGTCACTATCAATATGAATGTGCATAAAATGAGAAAGAGACAAAGACAAACATTACCGAAAATGAAGAAGTGCTCCTGATATACATGAATACATGCATCTGGAGTGAAATTATATGCTGCTATACATTCTTATTTGATAATGTTTTTTATTTTTATTTTTAATCCATTACTGTTAAAACAATCTGTTTGATTTCTTTGTATGTTTTCAGTTGATCCTCCTTAATATTTCAAAATAGCATTTTTAAATTCTTGAAATTTACAACTAAAAATATAAATACTATTCATTTAAGACATACAAAGCATTTAAGGGAATGTGCAGTATTAAAACAAATTTACAAACCAAACTTTATCTGAAAATCAAAAGGAAAAAAAACAGTTATTCTCCATAATTTGCAGAAAACAAATAATTACAGTTTGATAACTTATAACAGGAATGATGTTTAGATCACATTGTTGTGTATTAATGTATATACACCTTTGATTGCTAACCTACATATTAAATTTAATCTTTGCAACTATAATTTCTTGGACTGATGACAATGAATTTTTTTGGGTTTTAAGAAACCAAGGAATTCTGCTTTGGTTATAGTACTAAAACTGAAAATGATGCCACAAAATTTGGTGTTAACCAAAGTTGAAAAATATTCTGTTTTGTTTCCAGTAAAAAAACAGAAACACTGCTGGAAGTTAACTTTTCAAATTGAAATTTCCATAAACAACTTGTTTGTTCAAGAGATCATAAATAAAATCCAAGTAGACTGTAAAACAAACCGACCACAACTAAAATAATTTCAAAGTGCATCTATGATAAACAAATGACACTTAAGTACTCTTATATCTAAACAAAGGGATAAAGCAAAGTCAATATTCTTTGAGCACAATAATAGTGAACTTTATTTATAAATTTAACAAAGTAAAAAAAAGCCAGATTTCTCATGTAGTTTTTTTTATTAATTTAACAAATTATCATATAACCCAAATACAATAATAAACTTGTAGAAGCGTATGAACTGGAACCTATAAACGATTATATGGAATAATAATGTACCTTAAGACTTTCCTTAAACAATAAACTATATTGGTTAGGAATAAAATAAAGGAAGATGAGTGAAAAGAATAAGCTTGGATGGTGAAGGGGTAGCTCATACGTTGCTATATGTGTGTAGGTTGAGCTGGACTCAGTCTATCTTTATAGACTAAAGATTTTGTGTATGGAAGTATTCGGTCGTAGCTTCCAAAAAAAATCGTACCGACAGTGCTGACAGTTCTAACAAATACATGCAAACCATCATCAAATGAACGAAAGGAAAGATATCTAGCATGACAACAAATTGAAGGAGTAATAATGAAATAAATCAATAATTTTGATCTTGCATTTGGTAATAGTACAATAAACTAAAAACAATTGTACATCATATAAATGCAATAAAAAAGAAACAAATGAAGCAATCATTCTACTACTATGAAACTTATGTTAAAAGCTATTTGAAACCCCAACCGATGTTCAGTGTAAACAGAGATAAATGACATGTATGTCTGATCTTTTTTTCAAAAGTTCGAACGATGATTGATTACTGTTTATTCCTTGTTACACTGACTCATTTGTAATTTAATTGCTATACCACTGTATTCAACAACAACAACAAATGATGAGCTAATAACATGAAAACAAGTAGCAAGTGAAATCAGAAGTTAATTAATCGTCCACAAAACCAAGAAAGAAAATTAAACTTCACATATTATTCAAAGATAACTCATTTCCATATATATTGTTGTTAAACTTCGATGATCACTTGTATAATGACATGGATGCTTCAAAACAAAAGTTGTCATTATGTCCATTTAGTTAACTTTTGGATGTCTTTGGCCAAATGAAAATAATTAATCATTAATGAACTAGTGCAATCTTGACTGTTAAGAAACTGCCCACTCAAACAACTTATACAACAAGGAAATGATGCACCAATCTAGAACAAAGCAACTAAATTATGAAATATGATAAACAAGTTACATTACTCGTGTAAGGATACTAACCTATAATATCAGGAATTTGATTTGTCTCTGCAACTGGTTTTGCTAACTCTTTGACACTGCTTTCATTTTTCTGCACAGAGAAGCAAGTAGTGTATCAATAAGGATTATGATGGTTAATATAGGACAGTGTATGTGCACAAATAAACCAAAATACTGTAAACAGAATATGCTTACCTATAGACACAAATAATTCTAAGATTACTATATATTAGACAAAATCAAACATCTGAGAAAATCAAATATAATTACTAATTCAATCAAAAAATAAACAATGGAAAATAGTTCAACCTTAGAATTAAAAATTAAAGATTCACCTGTATAATTTAGGATGTGCAGAAAAACCGAGTTTGTAGGAAAATTTCTTGAGTTGTTTAAGATCTTCCACAGAGATTCCCAATCCACTATTTCGAAACAACCCCGAGAAATAAAACTGTATTTTCACGACTTGAGCAAGATCTTAATTTTCGACAGCGGTGATCGATTTGGGTGAAAATGGATGAGATTTAGGGCGCAGGAGGAAAATGGATGAGATTTAGATTTAGGGCAAAGCGTTCGAAGGCGTGAAATATGTTGAGATGCAGTACACGTCAGGGGTGAAATTTTTTTGATAATTTTAGCATGGTCTTAGGCCATTCCAAAATTGCCACGGTCAGTAACCGTGGTAATTTATTTTACCACGGCTCAGGACCATGGTAAAATTGCCATGGCTTAAGACCGTAGCAATTTTTGCGCATCTGGGTGTGGCAAATTGAGCTGTATGGTGTAGTGAAAACAACATGCAGCCATTTAAACATGTATCTATTTTCTGATAAGGTAAACCAAAAGCCGACATAAGATTTTTAACTTCATAGTGATTTTCGCACATTAAATTATCGGGTGCATATGTCTTTTTGCAGCTTGTACAAGCTGTAAATCCGACTTCGGTGATGTTGTATTTTGACTTCATCGCAATGTATTATGCGGTTACTGATAGTTGGGTGCCGCTTTTACCACCATCCCAAAGAGGTTTCTTAGCAGCATCCAGGAAATCATAAATTTTTTTACTTCAATATTTGGTTCTTCAACATTTTCATCATCATTGTTAACTTCAACCGTAGGGAACATTGATCGTGCTGCATCTTCAACCATATTTTATATACGGTTTGTCATAACAATTTCATTACTAGCAATCTCTAATTCAGACTCTGCGGAAGTATTTGCTACAACTTCTCAATGACGATCCCAAACATAATACTCTGGCACGAAACCGTTTTTGCACAAATGGACTTTCACAATATCGGGTAACAAATACTTTAAATGTTTACACCTACTACACGGACAACGAATTTCTACATCATTTCCGTTATTACTTAAAGCAAATTCAACAAATACGTTTATACCATTATAAAAATCTTCTTTTATTGAGCCTCTCAATCCTTTTCTTTGATACATCCATCTCCTCCGATCAACAAAATAATCGATCATTTTTTCTATTTGAAAAAATATGTCACAAACTCAAAAATAAATATCGATCATTTTACGAATTCACATTTTATTTTTCAATGTATCGATACAAAAACTTATACGCGTCAATTTTAACCTACCTAAGAATACAATATAGAAATGCTAGTTTATGGTTATCTTTTTTCCTGGTCAGTCATCCTACTTCCCATTACAAACACAGTAAACACTTACATTTCGTACATTATTTCGTTTTAAATGTTTTAACAAAATTTCGGCAGCACTTCACTTTTGTTTCCTGCATTGTACACAAATGCGCATACGTAGGACACATAAAGAAAATTGACGGCGAAATTTTGTGAACCGTTTGAAACGAAATAATGTGGGAAATGTAATTGTTTACTATGTTTATAAATTGTCCAATACATGGACAAATCCAACAAGTACTATACCAGATGAATATAAATGACTGTTTTGTGACAAAAATGAATATTTATATAACGATCATGTACAACACCTGTTGGACAGGGCCAAAAACTCTCTAAGTGACGTAAAAAAAAGTAGTTTATAAAAAACAAATATTTACTAATTTTATATATTTCAAAAAATATTTATTTACCACATTTATTCCGCGTATTTTATCAAATAAGGCTGCTTCAATATTGTTGTCATTTTTCAATACAGTTAAATTTTTTTAGACTCGTGCATTCATTATTGTTATACAAGTCAAGATGTTATACAACTCATATCTTATTCCAATTAACACAATACAATGGTAGAAACAACATATATATAATGGTTTACATATACACACACAATCAAAAATTATACAAACTCTTTAAAATTTTATGATAACATATGAAATAGGTATACCGTGTAATACTATAAACCATTATTAGGCTATTGGAAATAATTACAATCACTAATTAGCCCTAATTTATCAACTTATGCAAATCTAGATTTAGGGTAAAAATTAGATTTTTGGTGAAAATAAGAGATTATACATGGGATTGAGAGCAATAGAGTTTGATTAGACAGTCATGGAGGATTTGGAAGCTTGAAATCGGAGATTGGAAGCTTGGAGGAGGGATTTGGGGGTTTCAATGGGTTTTTTTTCGTGCTGGAAAATGAGGAAGAAGAGGCTCGGTTGGAGCCTGTAATTCGCGAATTTTCAATGGCTTCCGACGGCCCGTCGAAAGCCGTCGAAAACCAGCCGTCCAAAGCCGTCGCTATGTGCTGTCGGTATTTTAGCATTTTCTAAAAGTGTAAGAATTAATACTTTACATTGCATTTTCAATTAAAAATCAACGTATATAAAATAAACACCTCCACAAGCGATTGATTTTTTACTTCTATGTTTTTGTTGATAAAGAAAACTTATATCAACAGATCCGGATGGTAATTCTACAAAAATTTATCATCTAATACATACCATTAACATCCAATTATTCACTCATGTCAAAATTAAAACTAGGATTTCCAATACCAATTTGCAATAGCTAACATTTCGATGTTAAATTAATTATCTACAACAATAATACCTAAACTAAGTTATACATAACCAACAAAATCTATTAATCCAAAATTAAATTTTTTTACTTTTAGTTTGAGAAGATGAAGAAGAACCTTCCATTTCTTGATAAATTAACTAATTATTTGAAGCTAAACTATAGATTATTTTGATTTGGAATTGAAAATGTGAATTAGAATTGAAATTGAGATAGATTAGAGATTGGGTTTGGGTTTTGGCGAGATAGAGATAGGTTTGGGTTTTGGTGAGATGGAGATGGAAGAAAGGAAATGAGGATGAAAAGGGGTTTGCTGTTTATTTCAGACCCGAAATTGTATTTGCGCATTTCATATATGTGCAAATACAATTAATACACTTGCGCATTTATGAAATGCGCATGTTTATTTTAAAAGTATAATGCATGCGCATTTCAAAAATGCGCTAGTTAAAAAAAAATTAAAAAAATATAGCGTGTGAATTTCATAAATGCACAAACTATATATAAAAAGGTCTATTTCTGTAATTAGTTTTGGTTCAGGTCTATAATTGCAATACTTATTTTTGCAAGTCCATTTCAAAAATTTGTCTTGATAATAAATCATTGACCTTGTTCTTTACCCACACACATTTTGAATCGGTTGTATATGACCAAGCCCACAAATTGATTCATAAATCTGAGTAGTCGCTACTTGATCACTAAAAAGACTCAAACATGATATCTTTGCCAATAGAAATTGTATTTCGCCATCATTTAAAACCTGAAAACATGTTGTCAATCTCTCTGTTCAATCTCTCTGTTGTACCTGTAAACGAGACATTCCTTGGACACGATCCTTCCTAATAAGCATATCGTAGAACTTCATAAACTAGCCACTAGGTTATCCCGATCAAAAGTATAATATCACCACAGTTTTCTTTTTTTCATAAAGACCGTGCAACCATTCCATAGTTTCATAACTCCGACTACTAATGAAATCATGTAATCTTTGGAACATGCATCACCACATCAAAAGTGCAAACCGCTTCATTATATCTTTTATCTTATTTGTTTATTTACCCACGACATCAAACTTAGTGTTATCACCCTGAGTATTTATCCCTGACTTCGTGAAACGTACAAAAATATTATTTCTAAAAAGATGATTAGTGTAACCATTATCTAACATTCAATCTTGAGAAATAGTGCTATCTTTTGAGAGTGAGAAATTCACGGAAATTTCCTGTTACACCAACCAGAAACTCTCTGATGTAGCAGCGGAATAACAAAATGATGATTCTGTGAAAGTAGCAATCGATGGAATGAAGAATACCGAATGGCCCAAATTCGTTGATCCGAAGATACCGAATTCTAGCTATCTTCGTCACGTTGATCGCGCACGATACCGTGAAAGAAGATCTGCAATTCTTCAGACGTTGATCAAGCGCACTTGATACCGTGAATTGGCTTCTACGATCGTTGATTCGAGCGCACTCGAATGCCGAAAGAGGAGATAGGAGATTACACTCAACTACCAATTTAATGAAAGCACAAAGCTAACAAACAAAAGTTTTATTCAAAATCAACTTAAACTTAAAAATGACCCAACGTGTCTATTTATAGACGTACAACTCACACATCACTAGGTCGTTCACGACCTTACAACACACACTTTACAACACAACTCTTAGGTCAGCAACGACCTAACACAGAAACGACCTACGACCTAAAATACAATGCACACGACCTACGACTTACAATATTTACATCTCAACACATTACAAACCATCACGACTTACGACCTAACATATGAGCGACCTAAAAATGTAAGGCAGCGACCTAACTCTTCAGTGCATAAGGTCGAGTGACCTAAAACATTGCTTCAGGACATCTTCGCGACCTAACATAGGTCGTAACCCCTCTTCGCGACCTAACATAGGTCGTAGCTCCTCTCCGCGACCTAACTTAGGTCGTATCTCTTCTCTGCGACCTATCTTCACGCGTCTTATCTTCCAACGACCTAGCATAGGTCGAATCATATCTCCGCGACCTAAAGTAGGTCGTAATTCAATCTCGCGACCTAACTTAGGTCGTAGCTTGTTGGCTCGTTCGCCTGGCTTCACGCTGAATCCATTAACTCGCGTGCCACCTTCACTAGGTCATGAGCGACCTAAAATTTCGTTAGGTCGTGAGCGACCTAAGTCTTCAACTTCCAACGACTTATCCCCCAGTTTTATTTCTTTAGTTCCTCTACGACCTAGGACTTCTTCAGGCTGGGCTGCATCATCCTCCCCAGGTTGAGAAAAATTCGTCCTCGAATTTGCGCCCTCTTCTTCCACAACAAACTCATTCCCATGATATGGTATCAGATGTTTAACATTAAACACGTCAGACGTGTACACATCCTCCGACAGCTTCAACCTGTAAGCGTTTTCATTGATCCGTTTCACAATTGTTACAGGACCAATCTTTCGTGCTTTAAGTTTATTGTATGCTCCCACTGGAAAACGATCTTTTGTTAACACATCATATACTAAATCTCCTTCCTTAAATTCGACGCTTCTTCGCTTCAAATCTGCAGATCGCTTATACTTTTCATTCGCTTTCTCCAATCGTTCCTGAACGATTTTATGACATTCTGCCAATCCATCAACAAAATCAACAGCCCGTTTAACAGTCCCCTTTGGTTGTGGTATTATTGTCAAATCCAACGGCCCTCTTGGTAAACTTGAATAAACAATCTGGAACGGACTGAACCCCGTACTACGGTTCACAGCATGATTATGTGCAAACTCTGCTTGACATAACTTCATATCCCAACTCTTCAGATTATCTTTCACCAGGCACCGTAATAAATTTCCCAAAGATCTGTTAACAACTTCAGTCTGTCCATCGGACTGCGGATGGTAAGCACTACTGAAATTTAGTTTTGTTCCCACCAACTTCCACAAACTCAGCCAAAAATGACTTAGAAATCTAGTATCCCGATCAGAAACAATGGATTCTGGTAAACCATGTAAACGATACACTTCTTTAAAGAATAACTCGGCAACACGGATGGCATCAGCTGTCTTCTTACAAGCGATGAAATGTGCCATCTTCGAAAACCTGTCCACTACAACATATATCGAGTCATTCCCCCTCTGAGTTCTCGGTAATCCCAAAACAAAATCCATACTGATATCAACCTCATGGTCTAACCGGTACGGGTAATGGCATATACAATCCCGCATTTGTCGCTGTTCCCTTGGAAACTTGGCAAATATGACATCTCTCCACAAACTTTCCAACTTCCCGCTTCATCGAAGGCCAATAATAAGATTTAGAAATCAATTGCAAAGTACGATCTCGGCCCACATGACCTTCCTCATGCAACTCCTTTACAATCTTCATACGTAAGCTGCACTCCGGTATGCACAATTGATTTCCTTTAAAAAGAAAACCATCCACCATCACAAACTCATCCGTCTTCCCCTCCTTGACTTCATCTACATACTTCGCATAGTAAGGATCATCAACAAATAATTCTGGCAATACATCGAAACCTGTCACTTCAACCTTCATTGTAGTCAACAAATGATTCCTTCGACTCAATGCATCTGCCACTCTATTCGTAATCCCCGACTTATGTTTCACCACAAATGTAAATTGTTGTAAGTATGAAATCCACGAAGCATGCCTTGCCGCAATCTTGTCCTGTCCCTGCATATGCTTCAACGCCTCATGATCAGTATATAAAACAAATTCTTTATGAAACAAATAATGTCTCCAATGTTTGATAGCTTGCACGATAGCATAGAATTCCACATCATATGTATTATATCTCATTTTTTCTCCCGATAGCTTCTCACTGAAATATGCAATAGGACGTCCCTTCTGACTCAACACTCCTCCAATTCCAACCTTTGATGCATCAGTATGTAATTCTGAAAATCTGGCAACACTAGAATTGGTGCTGTCATCAAAAGTTCTTTGATTCGCTCAAAAGCAACCCCTGCTTCCTCCGACCATAAAAATTGTTTCCCCTTCATACAATCAGTCACTGGTGCCATCACGCTACTGAAGTGTGGAATGAACCTTCGGTAGAATGACGCTAAACCATGGAAACTTCTAACTTCGGTTATCGTCCTGGGTTGTGGCCAATTTCTGATTGCTTCAACTTTGTTTTGGTCCACCTGTATACCTCCTCCCAATATAACATACCCCAAAAATAAAACACTATGCGTCATGAACACGCATTTCTTCGTTGCAGCATAAAATTGTTCTTGTCGCAGAACCATCAATACTTCTCTCAGATGTTGCAAGTGTTCTTCTGGATTTCCACTATATATTAGTATATCATCAAAATACACCACTACAAACTTCCCAATGAATGGTCTAAAAATCTAATTCATCACCCGCATAAATGTACTCGGTGCATTCGAAAGACCAAACGGCATAACCAGCCATTCGTACAACCCCTCTCTCATCTTAAATGTTGTCTTCCATTCGTCCCCTGGTCTGATTCGAATTTGATGATAGCCACTCTTCAAATCAATCTTCGAAAATATAGTAGCTCCACTAAGCTGATCCAACAAGTCATCCAGTCTAGACATAGGAAATCTGTATCTCACTGTAATCTTATTCAACGCCCGACTATCAGTGCACGTCCTCCACGTCCCATCCTTCTTTGGTACTAACAATGCTGGTACATCACATGGACTCAAACTTTCCTGCACACGTCCCTGTTCAAGCAATTCTTCCACTTGCCTTCTCAACTCCTCATATTCTTTTGGACTCATTCTGTAGTGTGGTCTATGAGGTAACACAGCTCCTGGAACAAGATCAATTTGATGTTGAATGTCTCTCAACGGTGGTAACTCCGTTGGTAGATCCTTTGGAAATACATCGTCAAACTCTCCCAGCACTGGTTTTACTTCTTCAGGAATCTCAACCACTTCATGACTCTCCCGTCCGATCAACAAGAATACTTCAGGCTCCTCTTCTACCTCCTTAACAAACTCCTTCAATGATAACAAAGTTTTCAACTCTTCAATCTCCTCCAACTTGTTTTCTTCTTGTTGTCGCTTCTTAGGAATCAAAGTGATTTTAGTTCCTTCAAACATAAAACTGTAACTGTTAGTACGTCCATCATGTTGCACAGCCCTATCATATTGCCATGGTCTTCCTAACAACAGATGGCATACATCCATGTCTACAACATCACACCAAATTTCATCCTTGTATTTCTTCCCAATTGAAAAATTAACACAATCTCTTCGCCCAACTTTCACCTCCCCACGTTTCCTCAACCAAGCTAACTTATAAGGTTTCGGATGCTTCTCTATCTTCAATGATAACTTCTTCACAGCTTCTGTAGAGATAATATTATCACAGCTCCCCGCATCGATGACAAAACTTGCAAACCCTTCCCAAGATAGTACATGTTGATTGAAAGATGTTACTCCTCAGCCAGCTAGTTTCCTCCTCCTGTTTTGGTGTTAAACACGACCTCTTCATCATCAATGAATACCCTTCATCTCCCGACACATTCTCTTCCTCCTCATCATGTAGTGAATTAGAACAGTCAGCCTCTACCTCATCTTCCTTTGCCTCAGCAATCATAGTTCTTTTCTTCGGTTTTGGACATTCGCTGCTCTTGTGTCCCACTTCTTGACAATTATAGCATTTGAAATTAGTGTTGACCTTTGGCTTAGCCACTTCATGAACAACAGGCTTATTTGATGCCTTAGGAATATTAGAACTACTACCCGCTCCTTTGTTCTGTCCTGTAAAACTTGGAAACACACCTCCCCCACGTCTTCCTTGTTTCTCCTAAGCCAACGCCTTTTGATGTGCTTCTGCCACAGATCGAGGGTCGAACATGTTCACCATATCCTGGATCTGTGTTCTAAGTCCACCAACAAACCTAGCGGTCAGTTGTTCTTCTGTCTCCATAATGTCATTTCGAGCAATCAACTGGTAGAACTCATCTGCATAATCAGTAACCGCTTTCGTCCCCTGCCTCAGGTTTTGTAGTCTCTGATACATTAGTGATTGGTAATTGTAGGGTAAGAAAGTAGCCTTCATCAATTTCTTCATCTTTTCCCAAGCAACAATCCTTGACTTCCCCATTCGTTCTCTAGTTAGTTTGGTTTGCTGCCACCATGTCATAGCTCTCCCCCTCAACCTAGTAGCAACCAACTTCACCTTGCGATCCTTCGGAACCTCCTTGAAGTCAAATATTTCCTCAACATAAGCTAACCAATCCAGAAATTCCTCGACTTGCATACCTCCCTTGAATTCCGGTATTTCAGTTTTCATCCCAGACTCCCACTTGTGATCATACTCCGACTGATTTCTTCCTTGTCCTCGTCCTCATCCATGAACACTACCACCATCAAACTCCTCCTCGAAATCTAATGTATATCGATGTCAATCCTGACCACCAACATCTCTACTACCATCGTGTCTTCCACCAACATCCCTTTGATCTACATTCCTTCGTTCACGATCATTCACATTCCTATCACGTCTTCGATCATCATCATTTCTATAGCAATCTCGACTCACACTTCTATGATCATTATCAACACTTCTCTCCCGATTGGAATGTGGTGAAACTCTACTTCCTCCATGGTTAGATTCAGGCGAAACCCTTCTTTGATTTTGATACATCTCCAACATCATCTTCTCTAATCGTCCAATCCCTTCATTAAGCTTCTCACTAAAGTTTTCGTTTATTCTTTGCTCCATCTCATCAGCTTCCTCTCTCCTATACAATGCTTCTACGTTCTGATGGCGATTAGCTCTTCTCGGCGGCATGATTTGAAACTTCACAAACACTTCAATTCTCGACTTGTACAAATCAAAGGATACCAAATGATGTACGATCTTCAACTTCAAACTCTCGGATCTAACGAATCAAAATGATACACGGCTTCAATAGCTCGGCAACAATGGTTCGCGACTTAACGGTCTTAGCCCGCTTCAATTTTTCACATACAATCTCAAATCTTGGCGCGCAAACTTCCACGGCCAAATTCAAACACCTGTCTTCTTTCGATCCAAAATGATATGGATCAAAATCTTCACTCTTGTTGCGACTTTGTGATGAACGCGATGAACAACCAACTTTTCTAAATGATGTACGGCTTCAATTAACTCCTCAAACTCTTCGAATAAATTGGCTCCAAGACTCGGCTTAGCTATGATTGGCTAAGTCTAGCTCTGGTACCAAATGATGCAGCAGCGGAATAACAAAATGATGATTCTGTGAAAGTAGCAATCGATGGAATGAAGAATACTGAATGGCCCAAATTCGTTGATCCGAAGATACCGAATTCTAGCTATCTTCATCACGTTGATCGCGCACGATACCGTGAAAGAAGATCTGCAATTCTTCAGACGTTGATCAAGCGCACTTGATACCGTGAATTAGCTTCTACGATCGTTGATTCGAGCGCACTCGAATGCCGAAAGAGGAGATAGGAGATTACACTCAACTACCAATTTAGTGAAAGCACAAAGCTAACAAACAAAAGTTTTATTCAAAATCAACTTAAACTTACAAATGACCCAACGTGTCTATTTATAGACGTACAACTCACACATCACTAGGTCGTTCACGACCTTACAACACACACTTTACAACACAACTCTTAGGTCGGCAACGACCTAACACAGAAACGACCTACGACCTAAAATACAATGCACACGACCTACGACTTACAATATTTACATCTCAACACATTACAAACCATCACGACTTACGACCTAACATATGAGCGACCTAAAAATGTAAGGCAGCGACCTAACTCTTCGGTGCATAAGGTCGAGCGACCTAAAACATTGCTTCAGGACATCTTCGCGACCTAACATAGGTCGTAACCCCTCTTCGCGACCTAACATAGGTTGTAGCTCCTCTCCACGAGCTAACTTAGGTCGTATCTCTTCTCTGCGACCTATCTTCACGCGTCTTATCTTCCAACGACCTAGCATAGGTCGAATCATATCTCCGCGACCTAAAGTAGGTCGTAATTCAATCTCGCGACCTAACTTAGGTCGTAGCTTGTTGGCTCGTTCGCCTGCCTTCACGCTAAATCCATTAACTCGCGTGCCACCTTCACTAGGTCGTGAGCGACCTAAGTCTTCAACTTCCAACGACTTATCCCCCAGTTTTAGTTCGTTAGGTCGTCTACGACCTAGGACTTCTTCAGGCTGGGCTGCATCACTCTCCTTAAAGAATCTCGTCACCAAGATTCATGCACGCCCTTGAAAATATATAACTCACTTTGCTGGTATACATAAAGATTTTAGATCTCTTGTGTTCTTTTCAAGGTATAAGGTTTCGATCGAAATAATGAGATTTCAACAGTTTCAGATTGGTTCCGGCGATGACCTCCAAATTTCATAAATTCTTCAATTCGAGTGTGTGTGTATATTAAAGAAAAGGTTTCCATTACACAAGATAACTTAAAGTTGAGAAGTGGAACTAAACAAACGAATTGGAAAATAAAACAAAAAAAAAGTTACCTAAAATTATGAGTTGCCATTAGAAAATTTGAAGGTCTCATGAAGAGACGAAGGAGGAGGAGAAAAAACAAGAAAGATATTGAATTTGGATATACAGCTAGCCTAGTGTAAGTTGTCCCATGACATTAGTTTTCATGTGTGATAATATTTGCGTCCCATTTCAGTGTTACTACTAGGGATGTTATGGTAATGGTTACCATTACCTTTCTGTAAATACCGTTACCGTACCGTTTTTACTGATAAACTAAAATTGTTTACCGTTACCGTTACCGATGGTTGGAATACCGATAAACTGGTAACCGTTAAACTGGTAATGGTAAATTACCGTTTGTCTAGAAAAATAATAAATTGATATATTTTTACACTGAATGATGAATTATTATATATCTTATTGGATCACTTAATAAAGAACATAGAAAAGAAGTGTATTTATCATTATTTGGCTTGAATTACTGAAATAAATTGAACTATTTTCTTGCTTCTAAATTTCCATAATACAATATCTTACATGAATAACAATGTATTATGAATGAACTGGTAAATTACCGTTACCGCTGGTTTTGAAAAAATATTACCGATGTTTTACCGTAAAAAATGGTAAATTTACCATTACCTGTTGAAGAGTAATTTGCAATCATCTAGATTATCACACCAGCATGAAAGTCATTGAATGTGTACCTAGAAATCTGAACAGTCATCTAGTAAATGTGGTTCCTCATTTATTAGGATTCATATGTATCTAGATATTCATGCATCTGTTAAGTTGTATTCATCTACTATAAATATCTATGTATGTAGTTAGATCAATGATCAACAATTATCAATCAAATCAAGGCAAGAGCTGTAGCTTTGCCATACTTTTCTTACTCTCCAAAAATAGCTTTACTCAAATACCCAACATATTTGGTATCGGAGCCATAGGTCCATAATGTCTGCAAATTCTGTTTTTTCATATACATCAAGCCAAACTCCAATTTTCGATGGTGAACACTACGATTATTGGAATTCTCAAATGGAGACCATCTTCCTTTCTCAAGATCTGTGGGATATAGTCGAAGAAGACTATGAGGATTTAGCAGATCCGAATTCCAAGGACTACAAAGAGAATGTGAAGAAGAATGCAACAGCATTAAGGGTCATTCAGTAAGGTGTAAGTAAAACCATTTATCCTAGAATTTTTGGTTTGAAAAAGGCAAAAGAAGCATGGGAAACTCTAAAAATAGAGTTCTAAGGATCTGAAAAAGTGATTGCCATTAGGCTACAATCCTTATGGAGTCAATTTGAAAATCTGTCAATGAAAGAAGGTGAGCTCGTGAAGGATTTTTTTTTCTAGAGTTGCAGAGATTATCAATCAGATTAAAAGCTGTGGGGATGCAGTTCTAGAAAAGAAAGTTGTGGAGAAAATTTTGAGGAGTCTCCCTCAAAAATTCAAGCATATTGTTGCCGTTATCACCGAGACTAGAGATCTCAGTAAGCTCACTCAATATGAACTTATGGGATCTTAAGAAGCACACGAACAGAGAGTAAGCAAGTATAACTCTCAACCTTTGGAGCAAGTTTTTCAAGCAAAAGCAAATATTCCCAAAAAGAACTTCCAGCAAGGTCGTGGGGGATCATCTCGTGGCTAATCACCCAACAGAGGTTGTGGAAGAAATTTCCCGAATGGAGGCAGAGGGAGAGGAAGGAAAGATTTCTCTTCACAACAAAAATCTGGTAACTCCGACTCTGAATGTTTTGTTTGTCAAAAACCTGGTCATGAATCAAAAAATTGTTGGTGGAAATGCACTAGATGTAAAATTCCTAATCATTCAGATCGAGATTGTTGGTATAAAAAGAATCAAGAAAGTGGTGAAAAACAGCAGGCTGCAAATTTTACGGCAAAGGATGAAGAAAACAAATTATTCCTCTCAGTTATGGATGTTGAGAAAACTTCTCCAACATGGTATTTGGATAGTGGATGTAGCAATCATCTCACTGGAAATCAAAGCGAGTTTCAGAAACTTGAAAGTTACGCCTTATATGTTGAACTTGGTGATGGGAAGCAAGTAAAAATTGAAGGCAAAGGGGCAGTTGCTATACACACTAACAGAGGTAGAAAAACTCATCAATGATGTTCATTACTCTCCTCATATTTCTGTAAACCTCTTGAGTATCGGACAAATGATGAGAAATGGTTATAAGCTGACTTTTGACAATGGAGAATGTGAGATTGTTGATAAGAAACTTGGAGAACAAGTTGCTGTGGCAAAGCTATCTTCCAATAATCTATTTCCTCTGAACATGAAAACTCATGTTGCTTGGAAGAGTGCGACCCCAGAAGATACACACTTTTGGCACTTAAGGTTCGGTCATCTGAACATCAAAGGTCTGCAGTTGTTACAGTAGAAAAGCATGGTTGTTGGACTACCAGAAATTAAAAATAATGAACACGTGTGTGAAGGATGCATTTACGGGAAGATGCATCGTCTCCCCTTTCCAAAAACAGCCTGGAGAGCCAATGCACCTCTGGAGTTAGTGCATTCAGACATATGCGGTCCAACAAGAACACCTTCATTGGGAAATAAAAGGTACTTTTTACTTTTTATTGATGACTTACGAGGATGACTTGGGTCTACATTATTGAGCAAAAATCAAAAGCTTTTGCAAAATTTATGCACTTCAAAACTCTTGTGGAAAAGCAAAGCGGCTTTGAACTTAAATGTCTTCGGACTGATCGAGGTGGTGAGTTCATCTACAAGCCTTTCATGAACTATTGCAAAGACCACGGAATCAAGAGACAACTTACAGTCCGATATACGCCACAACAAAATGGAGTGGCCGAGAGAAAAAATCGCACTATTGAAGAAATGGCCAGAAGCATGTTGAAAGGCAAAGGACTTCCAAATAAATTTTGGGCTGAAGCTGTAAGTTCTGCTATCCATATTCTAAATCGTTCTCCAACGAAGGTAGTACGGAATAAAACACCTTTTGAAGCTTGGCATGGAAGAAAACCAGTTGTAAGTCAACTTAAAGTTTTTGGCTGCATTGCATATGCTCTTATTCCTTCTCAAAAGAGAGAAAAATTTGATGAGAAGGGAGAGAAACTTGTGTTTATTGGTTACAGTGATGAAACAAATGGTTATCGTCTCTATAATCCAATGACTAACAATTTGGTGCTTTCAAGAGATGTGATTTTTGATGAAAGTGGAGCATGGAATTTTGAAGCTGAAGATGATGTACAGTCTGCTATGGAATCTGTACCACCTGTGGTGAATCAAAAAACTACTAATTCATCTAGTAGGAATACAAATGAAGACGATTCTGATTCAGACTCGGAAGATCAACCGAATAAGTTTCGCTCTTTGGAAGATATTTATGCTTCATGTAATTTTGCATTTTTTGCTGGAGAACCTATGAGTTTTGAAGAAGCATCAAAAGAAGATGAATGGAGAAAAGCAATGGATGATGAGATGAGAAGTATTGAAAAAAAATGCAACATGGAAGTTAATGGATCTTCCACCCGAAAAAGAGGCCATTGGTTTGAAATGGGTGTTTAAGACCAAGTACAATGAAGATGGAAGTGTTCAGAAGCATAAGGCAAGATTAGTTGCCAAGAGCTATTCTCAACAGCCTGGTGTGGATTTTACTGAAACTTTTGCGCCGGTCGCAAGAATGGAGACGATCAGAACTGTTCTTGCTATTGCAGCCCAAATGAAGCTCCAAGTATTCCAACTGGATGTCAAATCAGCCTTCTTGAATGGAGAATTGGAAGATAAGGTTTATGTTAAGCAACCTCAAGGCTACGAAATAAAAGGAAAGGAAGGGAAAGTCTACAAGTTGCAAAAAGCGCTTTACGGCTTAAGACAAGCCCCGAGAGCTTGGAACAGCAATATTGATTCTTATTTTGTGAAGAATGGATTTGTGAGAAGTCCATCTGAACCATCTCTTTACGTGAGGAAAACTGAAACCGATCTCTTAATGGTTTGTCTCTACGTTGATGACTTGATTTATGCAGGAACTAATGAGGCGATGGTAAAATCATTCAAGGCGACAATGATGAAAGAATATGAGATGACTGATCTTGGATTGATGAAATATTTTCTTGGTATTCAAGTGAAGCAGAGTAAAGGGCTGATCTTTATCTCGCAAGAAAAATATATTTCAGATTTGCTGAAAAAGTTTCGGATGGAAGATTGCAAGTCTGTTGCAACTCCTATGGCTCTGAATGAAAAACTGAAGCAAGAAGATGGAGCAGAAAAATCAGATCCTAATCTCTATCGGAGTCTTGTCGGTTCCTTGATTTATTTAACCAACACAAGGCCAGACATTGTATATTGTGTAAGTTTAATTTCCAGGTTCATGAGTAATCCAAGCAAGATCCATTTTGGTGCAGCAAAAAGAATACTTCGTTATCTCCAAGGAACGAAAAGCTTTGGAATCAAATATGAGAAGGAAGAAAGTAGCAAGTTGGTTGGCTTCACAGATAGTGATTGGGCTGGAAGTCAAGATGATAGAAGAAGTACATCAGCCTACATATTTTGCATTGGTTCAAAACCAGTATCGTGGAGTTCAAAGAAGCAGAATTCAATTGCACTATCCTCTTCAGAAGCTGAATACATATCTGCAAATGAAGCAGCTCGAGAAGCAGTTTGGTTGAAAAGAATTCTGAAAATTCTACAGCAAAATGTTTCTGATCCAACACCAATTTTCTGTGACAATCAGTCTGCAATCTCGATGACTAAGAATCCAGTTTTCCATGCAAGATCAAAGCATATCGAGCTACGCCACCATTACATTCGAGACATTGTTCAAAAGAAGAAGATTTTCTTGGAGTATGTCAATACTACTGAACAGCCAGCTGATATTCTTACCAAGGCTGTGAGCATCGAAAAACTTCGACAGTTTATGAAGGGTCTGAAGATTACAAATTAAGAAGGGGTATTGAAGAGTAATTTGCAATCATCTAGATTATCACACCAGCATGAAAGTCATTGAATGTGTACCTAGAAATCTGAACAGTCATCTAGTAAATGTGGTCCTCATTTATTAGGATTCATATGTATCTAGATATTCATGCATCTGTTAAGTTGTATTCATCTACTATAAATATCTATGTATGTAGTTAGATCAATGATCAACAATTATCAATCAAATCAAGGCAAGAGCTGTAGCTTTGCCATACTTTTCTTACTCTCCAAAAATAGCTTTACTCAAATACCCAACATTACCGTACCGATTATGCTGGTATATCAACTTTACTTTAAAATGACAACCGATTGACTGGTAATGGTATGATAATGGTAAATTTACCGTTACCATAACAGCCCTAGTCACTACCGTGTTTTTATGATTTTTAGTGGCATGGCTTCCAAATATATGAAATTAATATAACTTGATTGTACTGACATTAATGTATTAGTTTATACTAAATATTAGTATAATCATGATGATTAGATATATGTTTACTACCAAATTTTACAATTAATTCAATTATTAATTATTTCTACTGTTAGCAGTACACAAATAAATAGAAATGTTTACCAAAATTTCTAAAACTAACAATAAATTGAAAATTCAATAAAATTGAAAGACCAAAATCAAGCTCTGAAACTTTGATTCTTCCTATTGAACTTGTTAATTAATATGATCTTTTTGATGATCAAAATGTGAGAAATATTCCTCCTACTATAGGCTAGATCGAAGAGTCCAGAAACTATAACTCATGGTAATATTCAAACGATGTAAATGCTCTTATTTAAAGCACCATAACACCAATTAAATATAGGATATATTTGGTTTCTCAATATTTCTAGATTATTCTTTGATTCAAGATCACTTTTGAACTTTAACAACTATAATAAGTTTCATGAAAATATTATTATTAGGTTGGACTCTTTTCAGTGAGATGAGCATATTGCATGTGCAGTCAGGTGAGTCACTAAAATGAAACCGAATAGCCCACTGTCATTTGCCTTGGTGTTAAAATTCACCGGACTGAGTATAAAATGCAGCTAGATTACCGCTTATATACAGCTGAATTTACCTCCTAGGATAGAAGACCAAGATAGAACGTAATGAAGCCAAGAATTAACAAAAAATATATATCGCAGTGTGAGAGCAGAGGCAACTGGACGAACAAATTAATAAAAACTAAAAATGATATGATAAATTAATCTACAGAACAATGAAGCTGTTAAACTTGCTGAACTTCAAGATGGCAACCAAGTAGTGTACAGGTGTCCAGGTAGTTGAAGATTATTATTGTTGTTGTTATTGTTGTTGTCGTTGTTGTTGTTTTGGAGTGGGGTGTGTAGGAAAATAATGAAGACAAAAAAACAAAGGAAGAAAAAACTGTGCTTATTAACTTCAGAGCAACAAAAGACAACTTATAAAACAGACAGCAACACACTACACCTTAAAAACAGGAGATCCTATTTTACTGCCATGATATAACTAGACTTAATCAAACTAAAGACTTATTCAAACAAAGCAAAACGTAGTAACTAACAGACTAACAGAGAGTTTGAGTTTATACAACTCCAACATCCCCCCTTAAACACAAACTCTCATAGCTGCAAACTCCCATCATCTTTCTTAATTTCTCGAAGGCTTCAACCTTCAATGCTTTTGTAAGAATATCAACAATCTGATCTTCTGATCTGCAAAACTCCATTCTGATTTCACCTTGATTTACAAGATCACGAATGTAATGATATTTGATGTGGATGTGTTTTCTTCCATAAAACACTGGATTCTTAGTAAGCGCAATGGCAGATTTGTTGTCACAAGAAATCTTTGTCGGCAATGTTTGTTTCAGACCTAACTGTTCACATATTCGTCGTAACCACACAGCTTGACTTGCACTCGATGCTGCGGCCATGTATTCTGCCTCCGTAGTTGAAAGTGCCACGACCTGCTGCTTCTTCGAGGACCAAGAAACAGCAGCTGAACCTAAGTTAAACACATAACCAGAAATACTTTTTCTATCTTCAACATCACCTGCCCAATCGCTATCGACATACCCAGCAAGATCACAATTTTCTGAACATGTGAAGAACAAACCATAACTAAGAGTACCTTTGACGTAGCGCAGAATCCGCTTAGCAGCATGTAGATGATTTTGCTTTGGCTCTTCCATGAACCGGCTAATTAAACCTACACCGAATGCAATATCAGGTCTAGTTGAGGTCAAGTAGCGTAGGCTACCTACTAAACTACGATAATTAGTTGCAGAAACGTATTCTCCACTTTCATGCTTCTCCAACTTTAGCCTTGCTTCAGCCGGTGTTCTACTTGGACTACAACCTTCCATCTTGAAATGCTTTAAGATGTCAGCAGCATATTTTCTTTGTGACACAAAAATTCCATCCTCTGCTTGCTTAACTTCCAAACCAAGAAAATATGCCATTAATCCCATGTCAGTCATCTCAAAATGACTCTTCATGGCCTCTTTGAATTTAGCAAACATGGTTGGATCATTGCAAGTGAATATAAGATCATCTACGTACAGGCACAAGAAGCACACCTCCATCTAAATCAGTTTTGACATACAAAGTCGGTTCATAAGGACACTTCAAAAAACCATTTTCAGCAAAATAAGTGTCTATGCGAGTATACCAGGCCCGCGGTGCCTGTTTTAACCCATATAATGCCTTCTTTAACTTCAGAACCTTACCCTCCTCGCCCTTCCTTACATAGCCAGTTGGTTGATCAACAAAGACTTCCTCTTCAAGTATGCCATTCAGAAATGCAAACTTGACATCCATTTGATTAATTTTCCATTTCTTTTGCGCGGCTAAAGCAATCACCATCTGAATCGTATCCAGTCTAACTACTAGTGCGAATACTTCATAATAATCAATACCAGGCTTTTGTTTGTATCCCTTTACGACCAATCAGGCCTTCAACCGGTCCACCTGACCATCAGGTTTATACTTGGTCTTATACACCCATTTCAAACCAATGGATTTATTTACCTACGGGAAGAGAAGTTAGTTCCCATGTGTCATTTTTTCGATTGAATGAATTTCATCATCCATTGCATGACGCCATCCATCATCTTTAGCTGCTTCTTGAAATGTGAGAGGATCACAATATGCAAACAATGCAAAATTAGCTAATTCATCATCAGAGACATCGTTATCATTAGTGACAACATAATCTTGTAAATGTGTTGGTATAACACGATTACGCGTCGAACGTCGAGTTGCTTCATTGAGGTGCGATGCTGGATTGATATGCTGTTGGGGAGGTATTGCAGGCCCTTTTCCCCCACATCTAAATCTTCAATCAAGTTAATACTTGTCTCTTTAGACTTTTCAACAGCCCAGTTCCACTCCTCATCTTCAAGAAATTCAACATCCCTGCTAATAATAACTGTATTTGTTTTTGGATTAAACAACTTATACCCCTTTGTTCGATCGCTGTAACCAACAAATATACACTTTTCACCTTTATCGTCAAACTTCTTCCGTTTTTCAACCGGTACATGGGCATATGCAACACATCCGAACCTTCGGAGTTGTGCAACATTTGGTTTAAACCCACTCCAAGCCTCCTCTGGTGTCATATTAAGAACGCTTTTGGTGGGGCACCTATTCAAAAGATACACAGCACAACATACAGCCTCAGCCCAGAAAAACTTCGGTAAATGTTTACCTTTTAACATGCTCCGCGCCATTTCAACAATGGTCCTGTTCTTCCTCTCCGAAATACCATTTTGCTGCGGCGAATAGGAGGCAGTAAGTTGATGCTTTACACCATTGTTCTTGAAGAACTCACTGAATGCATTTGACATATACTCACCCCCTTTGCCAGTTCGTAAAATCTTCAAGCTATACCCACTTTGTTTTTCTGCATAAGCCTTAAAGTCTTTGAACACATCAAACGCTTCAAATTTATGCTTTAGAAAATAAACCCATATCTTTCTACTGTAATCATCAATAAATCTTATGAAATATCGATTACCTCTTTGGGACTCAACTTCCATCGGGCCACATATGTCTGAATGCACAAGCTCTAGCTGTTGTGTTGCTCGTCGTGCTTTCCCAACCGGAAATGAATCTCAATGTTGCTTACCAAGAATGCATCCTTCACATACGTGATCCGACTTCCCAATTAATGGCAGCCCGGTAACCATATCTTTCTTAGCCAATAAATGTAGGCCATCAAAATTTAGATGCCCGAAATGGAGATGCCACAGCCAGTTTGTATCCTTTATTACAGCACTAAAGGAACAAATAGTTTCAGTCCGTAAAGACAAGGGAAATATGCGATTTCTTGACATTTTAATCACAGTAATAAGTTAACTTTTCTTGTTCTTAAGTGTGCATACACCATTGTCAATGATGATTTTAATACCTTTCTCTGAAAGCTGACCCATACTTAATAAATTCCAGTGCAAGCTAGGAACATAATACACATCGGAGATTTGTTCTAGAGAACCATCCTTCAATTGAATGAGAACATTACCTTTGCCCATGATTGGAACCTTTGTCTTGTTTCCAAAATTCACATCCCCGCGAACAGTTTCATCCAAACGGGAGAACAATTCTCTCTTCCCACACATGTGATTGCTGCATCCGGTGTCCAAATACCACTTATTGAGATGATCATCTTTTGAAATACTACAAGCTAATAGTAATGTTTCTTCAGCCTGGACCTCAGTATTAGTATAGTTAGCATGTTCATAATTTTTCGAAGGCATTTTAACTCTACACTCTGATTTGAAATGTCCATACTTATGACAACGGTAACATTTAATCTTAGACTTATCATACCTTCGATTCGATGTCTGCTCATCAGAATGTGTTTCCTTATCTGACGCTTGCTGTTTCGAGCCATAACGCTTAGCAATCTGGTTGAAACCTGATGCTTTTGCACTACTCGAACTACCTTTCTCAGTAATATTAACTTTGCTTTGAAAACATGCTCAACAGACCCTGCATTTTTCTGATCCATTATGTGTTCATGAGAACATAATGAACCATCAACCCTTTAATTGTCATGGTTGAAATATATCTTCCCTCTTCAATTGCAGCAACAACATAGTCAAACCGACCTGCTAAGGATCTCAAAATATTCTCAACAAGACGAATGTCCTCCATTTTTTCTCCATTCACTCGTAATTGATTCACAACAGATTGAACTCGAGAAAAATAATCAGAAATTGTTTCAGTAACATTCATTGAAAGAGATTCGAATTCACCTCGTAGAGTTTGCAACCTTACGCTCTTCACCTTGGCATCACCTTTGTAAGATTTCTGCAACAGACCCCACGCCTCCTTAGCTGTTGTTGCACTTGAGATCCGTTCGAAAACAACCTCGTATACTGCCTGATAGAGGAAAACAGCGCCTTCTTGTCCTTTTTTCGATCCTCCCTCGATCTGTCTTTTTGGCCTTGACTGAGAGCTGCAACTGCAGCTTCATCCACAGGCTCAACATAGCCATGCTCGATGACCTCCATCAGCTCCTGAAAACCAAACAAAGCTTTCATCTGAATACACCATTGATCAAAGTTCTTTCCGCTGAACTTTGGAAGTTGAGGCTGCATCGATCCGTTCATTGTTGTTAATCTGCTTTCAAGCACTCTGAGAACAACAATAGGTAAAAGATATGGCTCTGATACCAGATGTAGGAAAATAATGAAGACCAAAAAAACAAAGGAAGAAAAAACTGTGCTTATTAACTTCAGAGCAACAAAAGACAACTTATAAACATACAGCAACACACTACACCTAAAAAATATGAGATCCTATTTTACTGCCATGATATAACTAGACTTAATCAAACTAAAGACTTATTCAAACAAAGCAAAACGTAGTAACTAACAGACTAACAGAGAGTTTGAGTTTATATAACTCCAATAGGGTGGAGGTGTGCGCATGCATGTCTGCATGTGCATGTGCTTCCCGTTGCACCATTTACAAATAGATATTATTTTGTTTAATTAATTCCCAATGATTATGCTTGCACGACAATAATTAGCACTAGAATTAATGGTGCAGTCAACTTAAGTGATGGTAATTGATTTATATTTTTTATAACAGTGCTTGATAATTTATCAAATTAAGCATAACACTCGTTATGATGTCGTAGAAACTTGAACTCATTATGTTTGTAAGTTTTGTCTAAAGCATTATACATCTAACCACTTGAGCAATTGATTATATAAATCTAATCGATAAAATGCTAACACAAATGAGCTGCTAGATTTAGTTATCACCACCTTAGCGTGTTCTATGTGTGTGCGCACGTACTTGTGTGTCTACATCCATACATATTTGGTAATTTGAATACGAAAATTGGACATCAACTGTAAACTCCCACGGACATAACAATCGACTCCAGAATACATACTCTAGGCAATTGGCAAAAGAAGTTGCTGTCTTGGTCAAAACTGGAACACCGCTTGTTCAAACTGGAACACTGCTTGTTGCTATCGGAGCACTTTGGCCACATGAACTACCTTTTGGAGTTATAGTACCACGATTTCATACTAACGCCCATACAGGGGCAGAGCCACATTAAAGCTGGTGAGGTCACGTGACCCCAGCATCGAAGAAATATATGCATATTTATGCTAATATAATTAATTACAAAGTGCATGAATAGTGCCTCCAGCAAGCTTTGTTTGCCACTCGCAAATATTAAAGCCTCCATCTCTCTCTCCACGGTACAAGGAAAGTAACTCAGAAATTCCGAAGTTTTTGCAGCTGTCTTCTTAGATGATTTTGCAGCCTTTTTGGTGATTTAGGAGTTTTGAATTCCTCAGAAGCAGTCTTCTTTGGCAAAAGCACAGGGTTGATAGTAGGCAATATCACTCCACCTAGCAATTTTCCCAACTCCTCGTCGTTTCTTATTGCAAGAAGAACATGTCTTGGAATGATTCTGTTCCTTTTGTTGTCTTTTGCTGCATTTCCAACAAGTTCCAATACCTTGGTTTCTAATCTTTGATTTTCTAAGTTTGGGGTTTAACTGAAAGTCACGAAATTATTTGGTGCTATTGATGAAATTGATGATTTGAAGTTGGCTCCGTCTATTAGTTCCCCGGTATTTTCTCTTCACCATCTGGTTAAAATTTTAATTCCAATTATACCCTTTGTAACGACCTGCTATTTCGAACTATCCAAATCGACAATCATCCACACATGTCGGACTTGAATTGATCAAAACAACAGATTGTTAATTTACATTTGACAAAACTTAGCATATACGATAAATAAATCAATCACAAAATCACAGATACAGAGTACTATAACAATAAGCAGCGGAATAGATAAATAGTAGTTCATGAAGCTACTATAGAAACATCAGAGTGCAAATCAAAATACAATAGAAATCCAAATACAAAGGAATCTCTAATATAAAAGCAAATTACAAGTCTAAACATAAATAACTGAAAGCTGAACAGATAAAAATAGATCTCCAAGCAAAGCTCCAAAGATGAGTCTCAACTGCTGTGACACTCAGTCTGACCCGAGCATAAAGCAAAATACAAAACACTCGTGTGAGGATTAACATTCTTATGCAAGTAAATCAACTTAAGTGAAATGTTCAAGTGAAATGCAATATAACTTAAAGGGTGTTGGGTTCCATCCTTTAAGGATCCGTTAAACTATCTACATACATAATACAATACGCTACATAGATAATGTCTACAGTAAAGTAAAATATTAAAATAGCATTAAGGCGTTACCCATATCCCCTTAACACATTTTTATATAAATACCGTAGTCTATACAGTACCGTAATTCCTCCATAAACTGGAGGGCTATCAGAGGGTACTCCATAGTGTACGACATAAACCAAACTCGTAATGGACTCGATAAGGCATGTGACAAGTCACGCGAGGCAATGCCCAGGGTAGGATACTACAATTTTGCGGATCCAGACTGGTGGTAAAGCATAACAGCTACTACCGCCCACCTCGAGACACACTCCCATAATCAAAGGTGCACCCAATCAAATCACAAAGTAATAGAATGGTATCGAAGAAGCATGCTCGATCGGAGGTGCGACCTCACTTGGCCCAGCATAGCTTCTGTTTTAGTCACATCAAGCTGACCTGAGGGGGTCAAGGCTGGGTTGATACCTCATACAGACGTTCGCCACCATCCTACTTCATTCTGGATTCTCCACCACGTGCACAATTGTTAAAGTGGTTTTCGGTATTAGTAGAGAGTTTGACAATATTCGATTCCGGACTCTTTAACAACCAAACGCTTATTTCACACCGTTGTCATTTTATAAAATCAAACAGTTCATACTTCATATCAAAATATCATATTCATTTCAAAATCATACCACTTTCGAAATCTTATTCACTTTCGAAATCATTATTCACTTTAAACCATATTCATTTTCGAAATCATATTCATTTCCAAAATCATAACCACAAAATAGGTTAAACCATCACATCAAAGTATTCGCATTTAATCCATTAAATCTAAATCAACAGTTCCAACTTAAACAGTTTGAATATTGAAAGTAGTTTATATATTGGAATAATTATACATTAAAAATAGTTTATGTTTAAAAATAGGTTATAGATTTTAAAATAGTTTATATATTAAAAATAGTTTATATATTAAAATATATATATTTAAAATTGTTTACAAATTTAAAATAATATATATTAAAATAGTTTATATATTTAAAAGAGTTTACATCGAAAATAGTTTCAAATTTAGAATTGTTTCTTCCAATTTCACAAATCAATTCAAATCAACTTTAGTCCCAGATTCAATTTAAATCAATCTCAGTTCAACAATTTCAATTAAAAAGGTTAAAGGTTAAATTCAAATTCTCATTAAAACCATTTTAAATTTATATCGATTTCAAATCCAGGTTTGAACTACAAATTAAAACCACTTCCAATTCAATAGGTTTCCAAGTTTAAATATTCAAACAATTTACAATAACTCAATTTGATAAATTTCATTTATATTTCAATATTCAACTTTAATTTTATTCAAATCTGAACATATTCACTTAATCATTTTTAATAACATTTAAATAAAATCTCAAATTACAAGTTTAAATCAAAATTA
Source organism: Allium fistulosum (assembly GCA_030737815.1). NCBI lineage: Eukaryota > Viridiplantae > Streptophyta > Magnoliopsida > Asparagales > Amaryllidaceae > Allium > Allium fistulosum. The sequence goes on from CM060901.1 coordinate 1,154,393,865, forward strand.
ATTATTCAATTTAAATTTTATTTAAATTTGAAATTATTCATTTAATCACCTTTAATCAAAAATCAAGTTATCAAGTTATAAAATCATATCATTAAAATCTCAAAATTAATAAGTTCAAATCAATTCCTATTTAAATACAATTCTTAAAAAAATTAAATTACAAATCAATTTTAGTTTATCTTTCCAACATTTATTTATTAAAGTTATTATAAAATCTATTTTCAAAATATTAATATAAATTTTAAATAAATATCTTAAACATATTCCATATATATTAATTAAATTAAATTTTATTATATTAATTATTATTAAATTAAATCTTATTATTATTAAATCTATTTTAAATCTTATTTTATATAATGTAAAAATAATAAAGTTATAAGTAAAATTTTAAATTTACATTTTTAACCTAACTTATAATTTTAAAATTTCCAAACATATAATTTTAAAAATTTAAATTTTACACATATATTAAAATTAAAATATCTTTATATTATATTCTAAAAATCGATACACACATTTTTCTCCTTTTCAAAAAATTGGAAATCATTTAAAAATAGACCAATAGTGTCCGTATATAATTTTCTATCCTATGGTTAAGTGATACTGATATTTATCATTTCAATTCGCAATAATTTAATATTTACGGGTATATATCATTTCATCCCGCAATCCCAAAATTTCAAAATCAATAAAAATCTCTTGAGTTTGTCATTTCAACCCATAACAATTTTCCCTAATCTATAAGATCGTTCTGGTATTTATCATTTCAACCCATAGGGAATTTCTAAACTAATAGGGAACTTGCAGTGAGAGAATAATAGAATAAAGCAACATAACATATCAATTACAAGCATATATAATCGTTAACAATTTTAATTTAATACATATACAACAGGTTATGGTGTCATATGTCAATTGATATAGGTAAACAATTGCAAATAATAATATATCATACTAACAATTAAATTTCTAACCAATTCAAATTTTAACAACATATTTCAATCGTCATTTCATGTGAATTAAATTTACTAAATATAAAATTGTTAATCGTGAGTGATAGCTCACTTTTCAAGGCTAGAGAAACAACGAGAATGACAAGCAACTGACACGGATACGCGGCTATGGAAAAGCATGCGGATACACAGTAAACGGGACAACGATAAGCCAACGAACTACTGCGATAAATTCCGGACAGCGGCAAGCAAAAACTAGACAACGATAAGGTAGATAACTTGAATTCAAATTCGATGAAAACCAAATATATATATATATATATAAGTAATATATATATACACCTTTGTTTTTTTAAGGAGAAGGCTGCTAACTGGACGGCGGCGGAAGGCTTGACTATGGTGGAGGAAAAAAATGAAAAAGGTGTTTTAAATTGAGTTCAAAACAAGCATCATGACAGCAGCAGCTCATACTAGCTTCTTAGTATCTATGGTGTAATTGTCTGTCTTATATAGCAACTCCTTCCAGGAGTCCACATCTTTCAACACTCACATTTAAACTGTGGAGTTGGAGGGGCGAGGGTGGAGTTTCGAGAAGAGGTTGGTCGGAGCAATGGTGTGGGCTGTGGTCAGGTGAATGCGGCCGCTATTGATGTAGTGAAGGGGTTGCGTGCTAGTTGATCGAAGGAAGAAGGCAGAGTTCGATCAGGAGAGGAAGGCCGGGTTGACAATGGCTGGTGCTCGAGTGGCTATTGCAGCGAGGCTGAGCTATGGGTGGTCTGGCGTTCGGTAGTTGTCGCGTGGAGATGGAGGCAAGGTGTTGGGATTTTGGCAGCTGAGTGAGGGGCAGTGGGCGAGGAGGTTGCTTGCTGTGATGCGGCATTCCGGGTGGAAGGGCTTCGGGTGCTAGGTTGATGGACGGCTGCAGGGAGGAGGAGGTTGGCGAATGGATGGGTTGTGTGACTTGGCGTTGGGCGAGAGGACACGGAGGAGGGTGATGGAGTAGGTGCTATGGGCGGAAGATGGTTGGTCGTGACGAAGTTGGCTGGGTCAGTGAGCGAGCTGGGTGTGGCTTCAGGCGGTCGTTTACATGAATGGAAGGTGGGTTGCAAAGATAGGCAGCAAAAAGAAGACGTGCAGGTAGGAGGAAAGAGAAGACGTGCTGCCTTTATATATGAACTATATATATTATTACTATTTTTATAAGAGAATGGCAGAACGAACGAACAAAAGAGAAGAGAAAATGAGAAAGCATGAACGCCAGGATATATAAATTAACAGTGAGAATAGCAAAGGCCAAGAGAAAGTTTTTGAAATATTAAAGGCTGTTGACCTTTGGTACCTCCCGGGAAACAAATGAATGGACATAGGAAACCTAAAAGACCAAAATGGGTACCGATACGGCAAATTGTTTTGCAGATTTCGCCACGTACCAAACGCCGAAATGCACAAATGAATATACTGCGAAGATCAACGTGACGAGATGAACTGAATGGTACACAGATATAAGTGATACGACCCACTATCAAAACTCGATTTTCGCTGCCAAACTACTGCTAAATTGCCGAAAATAAGATAAACGGGGCTAGAGCAGTCCAAATTTAGCGAAACAAATTTTGACGTCTCACTCAGAAAATGATTTACATTTTTCTTGTATAAGATTATTTAGATTTCAAAAATATTTTATTTCCATCAAATTTTAACTGATTTTAAATTTAAAAATTGAAATTTCACAACTGAACAAACTTACGTATATTCAGATGAGAATCTGCCACTTGCAACGTTAAAATAGACATATTCCAAATATTAAATTTTCATTTCTAAAGTTTATTGTTTATTTTCAAGAAAATTTTAGTTAATTACGTTATTAAAATTCTCAGGTCGTTACACTCTCCCCCACTCAAAACTTTTCATCCCCAAAAAGGAACGAGATAGGAGAATAGAAGCAACAAAAAGGAAAGATAGATTCGAAATACATAGCACCAGATACAACAATTAATCAAAACCATATAAATTTCATTCTAATTAACTCACTTTCAGTTAATTTACATTCATGTCCAATTTATTTGTATTCACCTTAAATAGCATTCTCTTTTTATTATTCAATTTATTTTACCTAACATATATTGCAACATAGATTAAGTGTATAAACATTTATATGACCACTCAATTTTTATTTATAAATTCCCTTAACAAAATTTCATTTTTTGGGACATCTTATTACTTACATTTATATTGTATATTATTCAATTGCATGTTGTCATTACATTCAAATTTTTTCCTAGGTAAGTTTTATGAATGCTTCCAAATGTAATTGAGCACTATAGAAATTCACCTTTTATTTACAACATTTTTATTAAGCAAAATTTAGTTTGAACATTTGTTTATTACTTAAGTTTCTCTTGTATAACCTTCAATCATATTCACATTACATTTTAACTTTTTGAATATTTCAGGTAAGTTATATATGTTTTAGAATGCAATAAGTATTATACAAATAAATTTTATCCTAGTTCAACTGTTTCAAGTTGTTTCAATTCCATTTTCTAATTATAGACACCCCAATTATTCAAATTTTTTGCTTTATTCAATAATTGAAAACCATCACTTAACATAAAACTTAAGAGTTAAATTTCCGGTTTCACTTCAAACCATTTTGAAATAAATATATACATACATATATATATATATATTATACATCAAATCATACTCAAGAAATTCAAATCAAATCCATTTTCCAAAACAAAAGTGTATCAAAGCTACTAAGTGACCTCCCCGCTTGAGACTCGAAAATGAATGTCGATGATGCTGCAGTCATCACCGAGGTTATTTTCCAGCGACAAATAAGGAGAGTACCGACTTACCTCTTTTAAAAATTCTTTGAAAACAATTTCCATTTGAAAATACTTTCAAATAACATATTTTTTAAAGCTTTGAAAACCAAATTTTGAAAACCACTGAAAATTTAATTCTCAAATCCTTAATTTAAATTCATTTCATTTGCAAATCAGATTTATAAACCATGTTTTTTCTTCTTCAAAAATTTCATTTCCTTATAACATACAACAATAGTTAACAGTTTAGAAATGTTGACAAAACAATAAATGATAATCTAGTACTATCATTTCTATCAACCAATTTATTTAACTATCTAATTTTAGAAAATTATACTTATATAAAATATAATCATACATAAAATTATTTTATTTACCAATTTCGAAAACAATATTGAGTCAGTTTGCTTTGTTCCAGTGTTTCAGAATTTCTATCAATAGCGTTAGCTAGACGAATAGATTGAGACTCAAAATTCAAACTTAACAACCCAAACAACATAATATAAAACATTTTTATATAAATTACAAATACGCTCCCTCATAAGATGATTCAAAAATGGATTTTAGAACAAGGATAGAGATTCAAATTTTAAAGGGACCCTAATCAAAGAGAATTCTAACTACGAAGATAGGCTCGAAAGGAAGATAAGATAATTAAGTTACAAAAGAGGAAAGATGGATAGACTTATATTAATTGCGGTGACCTTAACCGGGTCAACTGAGACTCCAATTTCAGAAACAATGTGCCCAAGGAATCAGACTTCATCCCTCTAGAAATGGAATTTAGAAAATTTAGCTTTCAACTGATGACTCCAAAGAGTTTCCAGCACATAGCTTAAATGCGACTCATGCTCCTTCTCAGACTTAGAAAAGACGAGAATATCATCAACGAAAACTAGGACAAACTTGTTGAAAACACCGTAGAAAACACGATTCACGAGATCGATAAAGAAGGCAGGAGCATTGGTTAATCCAAAGGGTATGACTAACCATTCATAGGAACCATTCTCTATTCGAAAAGCTATCTTTGGAATGCTCTCCTCGGCTACACGAAGCTGGTGAGAACCGGTAGCAAGGTCGAGCTCAAGGAATAAGATCGATGCGGAATTCAATTTTCCGCTTAGGAGGAAGAGAAGTGACTTCACCAAAAACATTAGGATAATCACTGACTATCGGGGTGGAGTCAAGATCACTAGGCTGAGCATCAAGCGAAAAGATGTAGCTGCCAACATAATCCTGAGGCATATGACATTCAATCATAAGAGAACTACCCTGGTCGTCTACAAGAGAAACGGTTCGGGCTTTTCAAGAAATAACAGTATCAAAATCGAGGATATAGAAATCTCCGGCGAATCGACGCCTGTTGTAAAGGAGTTTCAACCCTTTACAAATCATACAAAGGATGGCGGGACCGCCGACGGGATTAGTCACACATAAGGATGAAGTTTCCAATTGAGGTTGCAAGATGTGCTCAAATTTATTACAGAGATGAACAGAAATAGAGCTATGGGATGCTCCAGTATCAAAAGAACACGAACAGGAAAAGACAAGAATGGATTTTAGAACAAAGGTAAATTTCCAAAATTCAAAAGAAATCCTAATCAAAGGAAATCCTAACGAATAATTTCAAGCTCGAAAGAAGACGATTTTGTAATTAATTTTACTTGTTCTTGGGTATCACTACCCTATCTCTAATGATTTTTTACTCCATATGCTAAGTTTTGCCTAAACCAGAGCTCTAATACCAACTGTAACGACCTGCTATTTCGAGCTATCCAAATCGACAATCATCCACACATGTCGGACTTGAATTGCTCAAAACAATAGATTGTTAATTTATATTTGGCAAAACTTAGCATATACAGTAAATAAATCAATCATAGAATCACAAACACAGAGTACTATAACAATAAGCAGTGGAATAGATAAATATTAGTTCATAAAGCTACTACAGAAACATCAGAGTGCAAATCAAAATACAACAGAAATCCAAATACAAAGGAATCTCTAATACAAAAGCAAATAACAAGTCTGAACATAAATAACTGAAAGATGAATAGATAAAGATAGATCTTCAAGCAAAGCTCCAAGCTTCAAAGGTGAGTCTCAAATGCTGTGACACTCAGTCTGACCCGAGCATAAAGATAATTAGAAAACACTCGAGTCAGGATTAACGTTCTTATGCAAGTAAATCAACTCAAGTGAAATGTCCAAGTGAAATGCAATATAACTTAAAGGGTGTTGGGATTCCATCCTTTAAAGATCCGTTAATTTATCAACATACATAATATCGTACGCTACATAGATAATGTCTACAGTAAAGTAAAATATTAAAATAGCGTTAAGGCATTACCCATATCCTCCTTAACACATTTTTATATAAATATCGTAGTCTATACAGTACCGTAATTCCCCCATAAACTGGAGGGCTATTAGAGGGCACTCCATAGTGTATGACACAAACCAAACTCTTAATGGGCTCGATAAGGCATGTGACAAGGCACGCGAGGCAATGCCTACGGTAGGATACTACCGTTTTGCAGACCCGGACTGGTGGTAGCGCATAGCAGCTACTACCGCCCACCTCGAGACACACTCCCATAATCAAAGGTGCACCCAATCAAATCACAAAGTAATAGAATGGTATCGAAGAAGCCTGCTCGATCGAAGGTGCGACCTTACTTGGCCCGACATGTCTCTTGTTTTAGTCACATCAAGCTGACCCGAGGGGATCAGGGCTGCGTTCATACCTCATACAGATGTTCGCCACCATCCTACTTCGTTCTGGATTCTCCACCATGTGCACAGTTGTTAAAGTGGTTTTCGGTATTGGTAGAGAGTATGACAGTATCCAATCCTGTTCTCTTTAACAAACAAACGCTTATTTCACACCATTGTAATTTTATAAAATCAAACAGTTCATACTTCATATCAAAATATCATATTCATATTCACTTTCGAAATCATTATTCACTTTAAATCATATTCATTTTTGAAATCATATTCATTTCCAAAATCATAACCACAAAATAGGTTAAACCATCCTATCAAAGTATTCGCATTTAAATCCATTAAATCTAAATCATAACAGTTCCAACTTAAACATTTTGAATATTGAAAGTAGTTTATATATTGGAATAATTATACATTAAAAATAGTTTATATTTAAAAATAGGTTATAGATTTTAAAATAGTTATATATAAAAAATAATTTATATTTTAAAATATATATATTTAAAATTGTTTATAAATTTAAAATAATATATATTAAAATAGTTTATATATTTAAAAGAGTTTACATCGAAAATATTTTCAAATTTTGAATTGTTTCTTCCAATTTCACAAATAAATTCAAATCAACTTTAGTCCCAAATTAAATTTAAATCAATCTCAGTTCAATAATTTTAATTAAAAGGGTTAAAGGTTCAATTCAAATTCTCATTAAAACTATTTTTAATTTATATCGATTCCATCCAGGTTTGAACTACAAATTTAAACCACTTCCAATTCAATAGGTTTCCAAGTTTAAATATTTAAACAATTTACAATAACTCAATTTGATAAATTTCATTTATTTTTAAATATTCAACTTTAATTTTATTTAAATTTGAACATATTCACTTAATCGTTTTTAGTAACATTTAAATAAAACCTCAAATTACAAGTTTAAATCAAAACTAAATATTCAATTTAAATTTTATTTAAATTTGAAATTATTCATTTAATCGCCTTTAACCAAAAATCAAGTTATCAAGTTATAAAATCATATCTTTAAAATCTCAAAATTAATAAGTTCAAATCAATTTCTATTTAAATACAATTCTTAAACAAATTAAATTACAAATCAATTTAGTTTATCTTTCCAACCTTTATTTATTAAAGTTATTACAAAATCTATTTTCAAAATATTAATATAAATTTTAAACAAATATCTTAAACATATTCCATATATATTAATTAAATTAAATTCTTATTGAATTTTATTACGTTAATTATTATTAAATTTAATCATATTATAATTAAATCTATTTTAAACCTTATTTTATATATTTTAAAAATAATAAAGTTATAAGTAAAATTTTATAATTTACAATTTTAACCTAACTTATAATTTTAAAATTTCCACACATATAATTTTAAAAATCTAAATTTAACACATATATGAAAGTTAAAATATCTTTATATTATATTCTAAAAATCAATACACATATTTTTCTCCTTCTCAAAAATTTGGAAATCATTTAAAAATAGGCCAACAGTGTCCGTATATAATTTTCTATCGTATGGTAAGGTGATACAGATATTTATCATTTCAATCTGCAATAATTTAATATTTACGGATATATATTATTTCAACCCGCAATCCCAAAATTTCAAAATAAAAAAAATCGCTTGGGTTTATCATTTCAACCCATAATGATTTTCCCTAATTTATAAGATCGTTCGGTATTTATCATTTCAACCCATAGGGAATTTCTAAACTAACTGGGAACTTGCAGTGAGAGAACAATAGAATAAAACAGCATAACATATCAATTACAAGCATATATAATCATTAACAAATTTAATTTAATATATATATAACAGGTTATGGTGTTATATGTCAATTGATATAGGTAAACAATTGCAAATAATAACATATCATACTTTAACAATTAAATTTCTAACCAATTCAAATTTTAAAAACATATTTCAATCGTCATTTCATGTGAATTAAATTTACTAAATATAAGAATGTTAATCGTGAGTGATCGCTCACCTTTCGAGGTTAGAGAAACAACGAGAATGACAAGCAACTGATACGCATACACGGCTATGGACACGCACGTGGATACGCAGCAAACGGGACAACGACAAGCCAACGAACTGCAGGGATAAATTTCGGACAGCGGCAAGCAAAAACTGGACAGCGACAAGGTAGATAACTTGAATTCAAATTCGATGAAAACTAAATATATATAAGTAATATATATAGCTTGGTTTTTTTAAGGAGAAGGCTGCTAGCTGGACGGCGGTGGAAGGCTTGACTGTGGCGGAGGAAAAAATGAGAAAGGTGTTTCAAATTGAGTTCAAAACAAGCATCATGTCAGCAACAGCTCATACTAGCTTCTTGGTATCTTATGGTGCAATTGTCTTTTCTATATAGCAACTCCTTCCAAGAGTCCACATCTTTCAACACTCACATTTAAACTGTGGAGTTGGAGGGGCGAGGGTGGAGTTTCGGGCAGAGGTTAGTCGGAGTAGTGGTGTAGGCTGTGGTCAGGTGAATGCGGCCAATGTTGATGGAGTGGAGGGGTTGCATGCTAGTTGCTCGGAGGAAGAAGGCAGAGTTCGGCCAGGGGAGGAAGGTCGGGTTGACAGTGGCTGGTGTTCGGGTGGCTATTGGAGTGAGGCTGAGCTATGGGTGGTCTGGCGTTCGACAGTTGCCGTGTGGAGATGGAGGCAAGGTGTTGGGGTTTTGGCGGTTGAGCGAGGAGTAGTGGGCGAGGAGGTTGCTTGCTGTGATGCGGCGTTCTGCGTGGAAGGGCTTCGGGTGCTAGGTTGATGGACGGCTACAGGGAGGAGGCGGTGGCGAATGGATGGGTTGTGTGGCTTGGCGTTGGGCGAGAGGGCACGAAGGAGGGTGATGGAGTGGGTGCTATGGGCGGAAGATGGTTGGTCGTGACGGAGTTGGCTGGGTCAGTGAGCGAGCTGGGTGCGGCTTCAGGCGGTCATTTACGTGAATGGAAGGTGGTTTGCAAAGATAAGCAGCAAATAGAAGACGTGCAAATAGGAGGAAAGAGAAGACGTGCTGCCTTTACATATAACTATATATATTATTACTATTTTTATAAGAGAATGGCAGAATGAATGAACAAAAGAGAAGAGAAAATGAGAAAGCAGGAACGCCATGATATATAAATTAACGGTGGGAATAGCAAAGGCCAAGTGAAATTTTTTGAAATATTAAAGGCTGTTGACCTTTGGTATCTCCTGGAAAACAAACGAATAGACATAGAAAACCTAAAAGGCCAAAATGGGTACCGATACGGCAAATCGTTTTGCAGATTTCGCCGCGTACCGGACGCCGAAATGCACAAATGAATATACTGTGGAGATCAGCGTGACGAGATGAACAGAATGGTAGACAGATATAAGTGATACGACCCACCTATTAAAACACGATTTTCGCTGCCAAACTACTGCTAAATTGCCGAAAATAAGATAAACGGGGCTAGGGCAGTCCAAATTTGGCGAAACGAATTATGACGTCTCACTTAGGAAATGATTTACTTTTTTCTTATATAAAAATATTCTGACTTCAAAAATATTTTATTTCCATCAAATTTTAACTGATTTTAAATTAAAAAATTGAAATTTCACAACTGAACAAACTTACAAATATTCAGATGACAATCTGACACTTGCTACGTTAAAATAGATGTATTCCAAATATCAAATTTTCATTTCTAAATTTTATTGTTTATTTTTAAGAAAATTTTAGTTAATTACATTATTAAAATCGTTAAAATTCTCGGGTCGTTACACTCTCCCCCACTCAAAACTTTTTGTCCCCAAAAAGGAATGAGATAGGAGAATAGAAGCAACAAAAAGGAAAGACAGATTTGAAATACATAGCACCAGATACAACAATTAATTCAAAACCATATAAATTTCATTCTAATTAACTCACTTTCAGTTAATTTACATTCATGTCCAATTTATTTGTATTCACCTTAAATAGCATTCTCTTTTTATTATTCAATTTATTTTACCTAACATATCTTGCAACATAGATTAAGTGTATAAACATTTATATGACCACTCAATTTTTATTTATAAATTCCCTTAACAAAATTTCCTTTTTTGGGACATCTTATTACTTACATTTATATTGTATATTATTCAATTGCATGTTGTCATTACATTCAAATTTTTTCCTAGGTAAGTTTTATGAATGCTTCCGAATGTAATTGAGCACTATAGAAATTCACCTTTTATTTACAACATTTTTATTAAGCAAAATTTAGTTTGAACATTTGTTTATTACTTAAGTTTCTCTTATATAACCTTCAATTATATTCACATTACATTTTAACTTTTTGAATATTTCAGGTAAATTATATATGTTTTAGAATGCAATTAAGTATTATAAAGATTAATTTTATCCTAGTTCAACTGTTTCAAGTTGTTTCAATTCCATTTTCTCATTTTAGACACCCCAATTATTCAAAAGATTTTGCTTCATTTAAATAATTGAAAACCATCACTTAACATAAAACCTAAGAGTTAAATTTCCGGTTTCACTTCAAACCATTTTGAAATAAATAATACATATATATATTTTATACATCAAATCATACTTAAGAAATTCAAATCAAATCCATTTTCCAAAATAAAAGTGTAGCAAAGCTACTAAGTGGTCTCCCCGCTTTGAGAATCGAAAATGAATGTCGATGATGCTACAGTCATCATCGAGATTATTTTCCAGCAACAAAAGAGGAGGGTACTGACTTGCCTCTTTTTAAAATTCTTTGAAAACAATTTCCATTCGAAAATACTTTCAAATAATATATTTTTTTAAAGCTTTGAAAACCAAATTTTGAAAAGCACCGAAAATTTAATTCTCAAATCCTTAATTTAAATTCATTTCATTTGCAAATCAGATTTATAAACCATGTTTTTTTTCTTCACAAATTTCATCTCCTTATAACATACAACAATAATTAACAGTTTAAAAATGTTTACAAAACAATAAATGATAATCTAGTACTATCATTTCTATCAACCAATTTATTTAACTATCAAATTTTAGAAAATTATACTTATATAAAATATAATAATACATAATTATTTCATTTACCAATTTCGAAAACAATATTGTATCAGTTTGCTTTGTTCAAGTGTTTTGGAATTTCTATCGATAGCATTAGCTAGACGAATCGATCGAAACCCAAAATTCAAACATAACAACCCAAACAACACAATATAAAACATATTTATATCAATTACAAATATGCTCCCTCACAGGATGATTCAAAAATGGATTTTAGAACAAGGATAGAGATTCAAATTTTAGAGGGACACTAGTCAAAAAGAATTCTAACTACGAAGATAGGCTTGAAAGGAAGATAAGATAATTAAGTTACAAAAGAGGAAAGATGGATAGACTTATGTTAATCGCGGCGACCTTAACCGGATCAACCGAGACTCCATTTCAGAAATAATATGTCCAAGGAATCAGACTTCATCCCTCCAGAAATGGCATTTAGAAAATTTGGCTTTCAACTGATGACTCCAAAGAGTTTCCAGCATATAGCCCAAATGTGACTCATGATCCTTCTCAGACTTAGAAAAGACGAGAATATCATCAACGAAAACTAGGACAAACTTGTTGAGAACAGCGCAAAAAAAACGATTCACGAGATGGAATAAGAAGGCAGGAGCATTGGTTAATCCAAAGGGTATGACTAACCATTTATAGAAACCATTCTTTGCTCAGAAAGCTGTCCTGGGAATGCTCTCCTCGGCTACACGAAGCTGGTGAAAACCGGTAGCGAGATCGAGATCAAGGAATAAGATCGATGCGGAATTCAATTTCCCGCTTAGGAGGAAGAGAAGTGAATTCACCAAAAACATCAGAATAATCCCCGACTATCAGGGTGGAGTCAAGATCATTAGGCTGAGCATCAAGCGAAAAGATGAAGCTTCCAGCATAATCCTGAGGCATGCGACATTCAATCACAAGAAAACTACCATGGTCATCTACAAGAGAAACAGTTTGGGCTTTGCAATAAATAACAGCATCAAAACCGAGGACACAGAAATCTGGGGTGAATCGACGCCAGTTGTAAAGGAATTTCACCCCTTTACAAATCATACAAAGGTTGGCGGGACCGTCGACGGGATTAGTCACACATACGGATGAAGTTGCCAATTGAGGTTGCAAGATGTGCTCAAATTTATTACAGAGATCAACATAAATAGAGCTATGGGATGCTCCAGTATCAAAAGAACACGAACATGAAAAGACAAGAATGGATTTTAGAACAAAGGTAAAGTTCCAAAATTCAAACGAAATCCTAATCAAAGGAAATCCTAACGAAGAATTTCAAGCTCGAACGAAGACGATTCTATAATTAATTTCACTCATTCTAGGTTATCACTACCCTATTTCTAATGAGTTTTTACTCCATATGCTAAGTTTTGCCTAAACCATAGCTCTGATTCAAACTGTAACGACATGCTATTTCAAACTATCCAAATTGACAATCATCCACACATGTCGGACTTGAATTTCTCAGAACAACAGATTGTTAATTTATATTTGGCAAAACTGAGCATATACAGTAAATAAATCAATCACAGGATCACAAACATAGAGTACTATAACAATAAGCAGCGGAATAGATAAATAGTAGTTCATGAAGCTACTACGGAAACATCAGAGTGCAAATCAAAATACAACATAAATCCAAGTACAAAGGAATCTCTAATACAATAGCAAATAAAAAGTCCGAACATAAATAACTGAAAGCAGAATAGATAAAGATAGATCTCCAAGCAAAGCTCCAAGCTCTAGAGGTGAGTCTCAAATGCTGTGACACTCGGTCTGACCCGAGCATAAAGCAAATACAAAACACTCGAGTCAGGATTAACATTCTTATGCAAGTAAATCAACTCAAGTGCAATGTCCAAGTGAAATGCAATATAACTTAAAGAGTGTTGGGATTCCATCCTTTAAGGATTCGTTAAACTATCTATATACATAATACAATATGCTACATAAATAATGTCTACAGTAAAGTAAAAAAATTAAAATAGCGTTAAGGCGTTACCCATGTCCCCCTTAACACATTTTTATATAAATGACGTAGTCTATATAGTACTGTAATTCCTCCATAAATAGGAGGGCTATCAGAGGGCACTCCATAGTGTACGACACTGATATTTATCATTTCAATCCGCGATAATTTAATATTTACGGGTATATATCATTTCAACCCGCAATCCTAAAATTTCAAAATCAATAAAATTCGCTTAAGCTTATCATTTCAACCCATAACGATTTTTCCTAATCTATAAGATCGTTTGGGTATTTATCATTTCAATCCATAGGGAATTTCTAAACTAACCGGGAACTTGCAGTGAGAGAACAATAGAATAAAACAGCATAACATATCAATTACAAGCATATATAATCATTAACAATTTTAATTTAATATATATACAATAGGTTATGGTGTCATATGTCAATTGATATAAGTAAACAATTGCAAATAATAACATATCATACTTTAACAATTAAGTTTCTAACCAATTCAAGTTTTAACAACATATTTCAATCGTCATTTCATGTGAATTAAATTTACTAAATATAAGAATGTTAATCGTGGGTGATCGCTCACCTTTCGAGGCTTGAGAAACAACGAGAATGACAAGCAACTGACACGGATACGCGGCCATGGACACGCACGCAGATACACATCAATCGGGATAATGACAAGCCAACGAAATGCTGCGATAAATTCCGAACAGTGACAAGCAAAAACTGGACAGCGACAAAGTAGATAACTTAAACTCGAATTCAATGAAAATCAAATATATATATACCTTTGTTTTTTTACGGAGAAGGTTGCTAGCTGGATGGCGGTGGAAGGCTTGACTATGGCGGAGGAAAAAAATGAGAAAGGTGTTTTAAATTGAGTTCAAAACAAGCATCATGTCAGCAGCAGCTCATACTAGCTTCTTGGTATCTTATGGTGCAATTGTCTGTCCTATATAGCAACTCCTTCCGGGAGTCCACATCTTTCAACACTCATATTTAAACTGTGGAGTTGGAGGGGCGAGGGTGGAGTTTCTAGCAGAGGTTGGTCGGAGCAGTGGTGTGGGCTGTGGTCAGGTGAATGCGGCCGCTGTTGATGGAGTGGAGGGGTTGCGTGCTAGTTGCTCGGAGGAAGAAGGCATAGTTCGGCCAGGGGAGGAAGGCCAGGTTGACAATGGCTGGTGCTCGGGTGGCTATTGGAGCGAGGCCGAGATATGGGTGGTCTGGCGTTCGGTAGTTGCCGTGTGGAGATGGAGGTACGGTGCTGGGGTTTTGGCGGTTAAGCGAGGGGTAGTGGGCGAAGAGGTTGCTTGTTGTGATGCAGTGTTCTGGGTGGAAGGGCTTCGGGTGCTAGGTTGATGGACGGCTACAAGGAGGAGGCGGTTGGTGAATGGATGGGTTGCGTGGCTTGGCGTTGGGCGAGAGGACACAAAGGAAGGTGATGGAGTGGGTGCTATGGGCGGAAGATGGTTGGTCGTGATGGAGTTGGCTGGGTCAGTGAGCGTGTTGGGTACGGCTTCAGGCGGTCGTTTATGTGAATGGAAGGTGGGTTGCAAAGATAAGCAGCAAATAGAAGACGAGCAGGTTGGAGGAAAGAGAAGACGTGCTGCCTTTATATACAAACCATATATATTATTATTATTTTTTATAAGAGAATGGCAGAACAAACAAACAAAAGAGAAGAGAAAATGAGAAAGCATGAACGCCAGGACATATAAATTAACAGTGGGAATAGAAAAGGCCAAGAGAAATTTCTAGAAATATTAAAGGCTGCTGACCATTGGTATCTCCGGGGAAACAAACAAATGGAAACGGGAAACCTAAAAGACCAAAATGGTTATCGATACGGCAAATCATTTTGCAGATTTCGCCGCATACCGAAATGCACAAATGAATATATTGCGGAGATCAACGCGACGAGACAAACATAATGGTACACAGATATGAGTGATACGACCCACCTATCAAAACTCGATTTTCGCTGCCAAACTGCTGCTAAATTGCTGAAAATAAGATAAACGGTGGTAGGGCAGTCTAAATTTGGAAAAACGAATTATGACGTCTCACTCAGAAAATGATTTACAATTTTCTTATATAAAAATATTTAGATTTCAAAAATATTTTATTTACATCAAATTTTAACTGGTTTTAAATTTAAAAATTGAAATTTCATAACTGAACAAACTTACATATATTTAGATGAGAATCTGACACTTGCTACGTTAAAATAGACGTATTCCAAATATCAAATTTTCATTTCTAAATTTTATTGTTTATTTTCAAGAAAATTTTAGTTAATTACGTTATTAAAATCGTTAAAATTCTCGGATCATTACACCCTTTAATAATTAATTAGATATCTTATTCGATTCAATGTTTCTATTCATCTTCCATCTTCATCTCTCCTCTGTATCTGTTGAAATTGCCATGGATGATCGAAGCAGTAAGTCGACTATAGATTTTATAGATGATTACGTACAACAAAATCAGTTATGGTTCCTTTATAGCTACTACTATACTAGGAACTAACATAATCATGGTGCCATATACACTAGGAATTGCTTAAAACCTAGTTTACTGTATACTAGGAAGTGATGAAAACATCGTTCGTCAAATACTATGCCCGTTTTTTATTTTTTAGATTGCATGGGTGGCCGAAGAAGATGAAGAAATTGTTAAGGATTATAGTAATGAGTTTACAACATATGATGTATGTAATTTATTTCACTATTATGTAAATTAACTCATTTTCTAAATTGAAAATTTCTCACTTTTTTTTATTGCATGAAGGTATTTCCAAATAGATATAAAATGAAAGAATGGATTGATTCCACGGCTAGAAGGAATGCGATGGTAGTGGTAGTCTTAAAATCGGATATTAACAGTAACGATAGAATTCCAAGAATTATATTTGGATGTGAGAAGTGGAGCATATAAAGAGTACAAAGGCAAGAAATCTAACAATATTAGATTAACAAGTACAAAAAAGTGAAACTGTCTATTTCATTTGAAAGATGTTAAATTTCATAGTTCAGATAATTGGAGATTAGAAGTAATATGTGGTGTTCATAATCATTCTACACTTTACAGTTCGGAAGACCACTCTTTTCTTGGTCGACTAACGGAGGATGAAAAAAAATTAGTCGTTGAAATGTACAAAAACATGGTGAACCCAAAAGCCATTTTGCACATTATAAAACAAAATGATCCATCCAATAGTACAATAATTAAAACGGTTTATAATGTTCTTTCTAGGAACAAGAAAATGGATAGAGCGGGTCGTTCTCAAATACAACATCTCTTAAGCAAGCTTAAGGAAAAAAATTACTTCGAATGGCATCGTAATACCTTAGATGAAAGTGATGTAATTACTGACATATTTTGGGCTCATCCTACGAGTATAGATTTGTTAAGAACATTTCCACATCTTCTTGCTATGGATTGTACTTACAAAACAAACAAATATAGAATGTCGTTGTTGGAGATTGTCAGTGTCACATCAACTAATCAAACCTTTTGTGTTACTATTGCATATCTCGTATCTGAACGTGAAAATTACAATCTTTGGGCCTTAAATCGTATTCAATTGGTAATGATTGATTGTGATGTAGAAATGCCAAGTGTCATTGTCACGGATAGAGAGATAGCATTGATTAATGCCATTAACATTGTTTTTCCCCAAGCAGCTCATATCCTATGCACGTGGCATATCGAAAAAAATATTCTTGCTTTTATCCAGAGAAGAGTTACGGGTATGAAAAAAGAAGTAAAAAAAAAGTTTTTTCAAGATTGGGACAGTTTATGTGAGTCTGGAAATATTGAGCAATATAACAATAATCTACAAGATTTGCATGTCAAGTATGGTGAGTACCCAAACTTAATAAAATATATATAACGACCCGTAATTTTCGATAATTAAAATATTAATTAAATAAGATTTTGGGATTTAATATTGGAAGAAATTAAAAATTTATGATTTGTTAATGAGAAAACAATTAAAATGAAATTCATAATGTTTATTTAATGCAATTGACGGTTATTTCAATGTAATTTCAATCAATTGAAATAATTGAAAAAGTTGATTTGGATATAACTGTAAATAAGGAAATAAATTGAATGTTGAACATAATGGTAAAATTATATGTTACTAATTGGAATATGTAATAAATTAATTTCTACATAAATTTATTAATTTTGATTCGTAAACAATAAACTTGGAAATGTGTTTGAATTATTAATGTATAATAATTGCTTCAATTATCATTTTGTTATCTAGTCCGGTAAATTAATTGGAAATCGATAAAAATTTAATCTAATTGAAATATTGCAATTAATATGGTCAAAAATGATAACTGTAGACTATGGATGTAATAAAATGTAAACCAACGTTAATTATATCCATAAGATGATAGTTGATTGAATAATAAGATGTAAATCAAAATAAATGAATTTAGTGGAATTTAAATTCTAATTTATGAATTTATTGCTATTGAAATTGAATACTGTAACTAGTGCAATATGTAACGTTGGATTTGACATGGAAATTTATTTTAAAAGATTATAAAGTACTAGGTAATCAAAAGTGATAAAAATAGTTAGTTATAAAATTTGAATTTGAAAATGATCGATTTAATTTAATAATAATTTATTTAATTAATGTGTAAAATAGCCATTTTGGTCACTGTCTCGGATTTCGACGAAACTAGTTTCATCGAATCTGCAATAGTGAATTATTGTAGGATTTCAAGTTTTGTAGCGATCGGACTTGTCGTTTGATCGTGCAGGCTCGAAACGCGTAAAAATCAATTTTTATGAATTCAATTAAAATAAGCTGATTTTAAAAGCTAACTTCTAAATACAATAGAATTTGGGTTTTAAACATGTTCCATTGAATTTAAAAATATTGAAAACAATTATTTGGATATATGAGATGACCCATTTTTGTTTCGGAAGCGTAACGGGCTTTTCGGGTCGTTATTGTTATTTCAAACCAATTCGATATGTTACTCAGTCTTATCGGGCGTTGTCTATATAAATAGTTTTTTTCTAAAACTAGTAGCCTTTCTATTTCTTATTCTGTACGTACAAATCTGTCTGTCTATTCCTATCTCCTCTCTCCAATGGCAGATACCTATTTTCAATTCAAAACCCTAATTCAGTTTCAAATTCAAATCGAAAATCAAACTCCTCAAAACCTTATCATATTATATACCATTTGAAGCTCTCAACCATAAGAATCTATGGCAAGTGTTCGTTTTCTGAAATAGTTCTCGATTCAATGGAAAATTGCTGTCAAAGTTGAATAGGGGGTTTTTAATCTGGGCAGCAATCGATGAAATTGGGATATGGGTTTTGTAGAGCTCGTCGTCTAGAGTTCGCCACTGGTGGTCGCCTGGCCTAAAATTGCATGTTGGCATGAGCTATCGATGAATTAGGGTTCGAAACATTAAATCTTGAAGGCAGCGGCGCGTTGGCATGAGGAGGCCGAAGCGCTCGTGAGTGGGCCAGGGGATGCAACTCGTCAAGGCGGTGAGGATGGTGGTGGTCGGCGACTCTCTGATGGTCGGAGGTGTGAGCATGAGGCAATTACAGCTGGAGTTCATGGGTTTGGTTCGAATGGGGCTGTGAAGGAGAGAAGGTGACACATATTCATTTATATTATTATTATATTTATTTTATGTTATATATTGTATAACTTCTAACGTCAATAACTTTTTCATACGAGCTCGGATTCACGCGCGGTTTGTTCCGTTGGGACGTATCGAAAATTTGGACATTAAAGAACTAGTTTGGATGAATTCTGAGGTGGTTCAATTTTGGGCCTTTATTTCGATTTTAAATCGATTTGAAATCCAAGGTGAGTGTTTTAACCCACTCACAATTACTAAATTGTCTTATGTTAGTTAAACTGAATTTATGATATGATTAGAAGTTGACTGATTGCTGTTTGGAATATTTAAATTGTCATTGTAGTTGTAACGCCCCACTCTGAGACCCACTGTAACAAAGAGTATTACGGGAGTAATACCGTCTGTTAAAGCGGAGAATAGAGTATAGTGGAAGCGACCATTTGTAATCAAGCTATAACTATCTACTAAATACGTCGAAAGGGTGGTATCTATTTTTTTTTCAAGTGGTTCGACATATTCAATAAATATTTATAACGAATTTACAAATGGCTAAAGATCTATCAGGACAAAGCATAATAACATAATGAAATAGCATCACAGAACAGAATCACATAACAGATATAAAATCCCAGAACAATACATCGTCAATACAGATCCAAATATCATAAGTGGGTACAAAGCCACTGCTCATACATGTGAGTCAACAATATGTACATATCAAAGTCTGAATAATAACATAAGCGGATATTAAGATAAGCTATCTCAAAAGCATAGCAGATAAGTCCAAAGCGGAAGCACAGAAGCTAAGTCCAGAGACCTAACCTGAAACAACTCGGTCTGACCCGAGCGAAATCACTCGGGTCAGGCTAGCTAAACAATCAGTAATAACTGAGATATATCATAATGCGGTACATAAATAAAACAGTACTTATCCAAAGAGAAGTATATTATGAACCACATGAATATAATGACGATCCCTAATCATCAATAAACAATAAAAATCTCCAAAGAGAAATCAACACCAAAGTGTAGAATAAATAAAATCGCCTCATATCATCGGCGTAGCCAAAGCTATAAAAAGATGCCCATAGGCAATAATCCCAAGAGTGACCAGAGTCTGTAATCAATGCCCAAGCAAAGATCAATGCTCCAAAGAGCAATGGGGATATACTGAAAAGTCAATGAAATCCAACACTGAAAAGCAGTGTCCAGAGACATTGTGAATCCACAAGGTAATCGCACTTACATCGTATGGTTCCATAGAACCAACATCGAATGGCGGTACTCGAATGGATATAAAAATCATCAAATAATACCAATATTGCACGTGCACCGACCAGAGTCGTTGTTGCCAAGTACTGTAGAGTTGTGATCGATCACTCGCACAGATGCAGAACGCGCGAGACGGCAAGATCCTTCCCAGAAGGATAAAGGCCCAGAGGCGCATGCCGAAAAATAAACTGCTCCATAGAGCAGGTGTCCAGAGACGGTTGCCCAGAGGCGTGGTGACCCAGAGGTCCAGTACTGGCCGCCCAGAGGCTAATGTGTCACTAACTTCTTGGAGAGGAACCCGTAAAGTGTTAACAATGAGTCTCATACCCCACGTTCGCACTAAACGGTTTACTAACCAATAGCAAGCTCACACTCCAAACAATAAAAAGTCCACCTCGTATCATCGGTAAACTAGACCCAAAGGTCAAAACGATCAATCGAATAGGTCGGGGATTAACCGGAAAGGAAATACACACGGTTCCATAGGCCGGAGATTTCCTAACCGTTTAAGCACCTTTCCACTTCGCTCGATGTGCTAAAAAGTGAGTGTGAGATTTTTATTATAGAAAATAATGGTGCGAAATGGATTTATAATTGATTTTGAAATCACTTTAAAACGGCTTTTGAAAACTCTCCTATTATGGAGTAATTAATTTAATAATTAAAAATAATATTATATAATAATTTCTAAAGCCATTTAGGAGTGAAAAATCCTTTGAAAATAATTCATAAACCCGTGTACAAAATCTAGAGACAAATCTCAAAGAAATCAATAAAACCAGAAAATCACTGAAAATATTCTAAGTGTTGGAAAATAGTCCAAAAATGACGCGAACCCAAGTTCGGAAAATTATTCGGACTATAAAACTGAATCCGAATGGCATGAAAATTGGTAGACATATATTCCAACATCCCTGCTCCAAACTGCAAAAAGAATCGGGAAATTCCGACTTGAAATGAAGAAACGGCGTCGTCTCAAAGTCGGACAAAAATCATAAAACTTTACTGTGTCAAAACAGTGTAAAGGTCCCACTTCGACGACATGGTCGAAGGGTCACATGAACTCAGATCTTGATGAAAATTTGCAGGAGCGTAGTAAAGTACTCCTACTTGATATTCAACAAGAATTGTTCAGTTTCGGCTTGAAATGAAGAAACGACAATGTTTCAAAGTTGGTCCGACGATAACTGAAAATGATCACTATTGTAAAACAGTTTCTGGGTGCTACTTCGGCAATAGAAACGAAGTATCTAATGCACCCAGATCTAAACCAAACTTTGCATTGTTAAAGATCTCGATTTCATCATTTTAACGAGATCAAAAACGATGAAATCCGACAAAAGACGAGCCCGGGATGGCGTCGCAAAGTCGGGGTTCTACGCTGAAAACAACGGGAGAAAAGAGACTAAGGCCTATAGCTATGCACTAACTGGCCAGAGATGAAAAACCACAATTTTGGCATAGTAAACTTCAAATTCTGGCAAAATGAATAAAATTAAAGTTGTAGCTTAGTTTCTAAGCTTTCCGGAATGACCAAGATCGTCAAATTCCGACTAGAGATGAAAATTCTATGACTAAAACAATTCTCAGATCTAAATTTTATATCACTGTCGTTGTGCTCTCGGGACAGTGGTAAGAATGCACAGTTTTGACCAAATTAACTTCGAAATTTCATGAAACTCAAAACATGAAACTTTTAGCGCTAAATCTAAACTTTCCATAACATAAAAAATTATTAGATTTGGATAAGAAACGAGTAACTTATGGCCAAATCAATTTCATGGTTTTATTTTATCAACCTTGTGTTTGTTGTCAGGTCAGCGACAAACATACGTGATTTCGACCATCCAAACCACAAAATTAGGCAAAGCTCAAAACATAAAAGTTATAGCCTACAGAATAAGCTTTCCAGAACTTCAAGAAAATATTAATTCCGATTTAAGATGAATGAGATATGCCTAATTTACTAACAGTAATAAACTAATTATAATTTCAGCTAGCATATATTACAAATACCTTATGTTCACACCCCAAAATGAAAGCAAAGTTGATCAAGGAGCTATGATTCACATGTTACATAATAAAACATGTGTTACTAACTGATTACCGAAATCAAAAGATGATTAAACACATATTAGAAGAGGTTTTTAGCAATATACCTCTCTAGAAAGCAACAAAGACTACTATAGCATCAACCCAAGTTAGCAAAAGATGATTAGGAGGCTATAAGATCAAAAAAAAAACACATAAAACATGTGTTACCAAATTAATTTCAAAAATAAGAAAGATATAAAAATGGATTTGAGGTGGGTATTTGCATTACCTTTGCATAGAATGACTTGCATAAGCTAAAACTAGAAGGAGATGAAGATAGAGGCCATTTTTGTTATGAAAGCTTTAGGAAATGATTAGGGTTTTGATTAGGGTTGAATGAATGAGGTATGGAGGGTTTGAGATGATTTATAGAGGAGGTTTAGGGTGGGTTATTGGGCTAGGTTTAGTAACCCAATAAGAAGAGAGTTATTTACATGTTTTTTCCAAAATTAGTCTAAGTGTTCATATATGTTCATAAAACTCATTTTTCTTATCCAAACCCGTTTTAAAATCTCCCCTAAAATATTTAACTTTCCAAAAATAACATTTTATCCTCATTTTAAAATCTCATATTTCCCATTTAATTAAAATAGCATTTTTTAATTAAATTTTGTTATTCCAAATCCTTTTATGCTTCATTAAAATAAATAAAAATCCTAACTTTTATTTATTAATTGGTAATGCAAATCTCGGGTTGTTACAGTAGTTAAATCTAACTTTTATTGAATTAAATCGCCATTTAATTTAATATTGAATTTTTAATTTGCCAGTTAAATACTTGTTAATGACAACCAGTTAATTGATATTATTTATTGGTTGATTTGAATGATGATTATGATGAATGTTTAGTTGTTGATGTTGGATGACTAGATGTTATGTTATTTTATATATATTGATATCACACTGCAAGTTCCCTTAGTTTTTTGTTAGAAAATCCTTATGGGTTGAAATGATACATACCCGAATGTTCTGATAGATTAGGGAGAAATCGTTATGGATTGAAATGATAGACTCGAGCGATTTCATGAATTTGAAGTTAAATTCGGGATTGCGGGTTCAAATGATATATACCCGTAAATTTTAAAATTATTGCGGGTTGAAATGATATATATCTGTATCACTTGACCATAGGGTAGAAAATTATATACGGACACCATATTGGTTAAATTAAATGATTTTAAAACCTTAAATTTTCGAATCTAGTCAAATGATATTTTGAAATAAAAATTTGATTTATTTAAACCGAATTATTTACGAAAATCCAAGCTTTAAATGTTGAAATTGGAATTGGTTTAAATGAATTGTTTAAAGAATTTAAATTGAAATTTTAAAGTTGGATTTGAAGTATAAAAGAAATTTATTGAAATTGAGTTATTGAAATATTTGAATATTTAAACTTTGAAATCTACTAAATATGAATATGGTTTGAATTTATAGTTCGAATAGGGATTTGAAATCGATATTGATTAAATGGTTTTAAATGAGAATCTGGATTAAAAGACAAAATTGAGTTTGTTTATTTGAAAGCTGGACATGGTCCAGATGTGTTGAAATGAAAGAAATAGTTTAATTTGATATTAATTTCAAGATAATTATTTTAGTATAAAACTGTTAAAAGATAAATTATTTTAAAATTCCGATTTATTTAGATTTTTAAAATATTTACTATATAAACCATTTCAATAATCAAACCATTTTATATTAAACTAATAAAACTATATTTAATCAATTTAAACTATTTTAATCTATTTTAAACTATTTTAATCTATTTTAAACTATGTTAATCTATTTTAAACTATTTAAACATTTTTATTTAATTTAAGCTATTTTAATATAATTTAAACTATTTTAAACCATTTAAACTATTTTATAGTATTTTAAACTATTTATGACTATCTAAACTATTTTCTAGATTTCTAACGGTGTAAGGTTGAATTGTTTATATTTAAATCATTGCTTAAAGCGAATGTGGTTAAATGATGTTATAACCTAAGTTGGGTTTTGAAATGATATTTTCTAGTGAAATGGCATATTTGAGTAAATATGATGATTTTGAAACGAGAGTTTGACTTATTTTGTCGATATGATTGCAAAAGTGAATATGATTTCCAAAGTGAATATGATTTCGAAAGTGATATGGTTTGAATTGAATATGATGTTTTGATATCAATTATGAATTGCTTTGGAAATGTAAAAGAACCATCCGGTGTGAAATAAGCATTTGATTGTTAAAGAGACCGGGATCGGATATTGTCATACTCTCTGCCAATACCGAAAACCACTTTAACAACTGTGTATGTGGTGGAGATTCCAGAATGAAGTAGGATGGTTTGGCGAACGATTTTGTATGAGGTATTAACGTAGCCTTGACTCCCTCGAGTCAGCTTGATGTGACTAAAACAGGAGCCCCGCTGGGCCAAGTAAGGTTGCACCTCCGATCAGACATGCGTCTTCGATACCATTTTATGACTTTGTGATTGATTTGGTAGCCACCTCTCCATTTGATTATGGGAGTGTGTTCCGAGGTGGGCGGTAGTAGCTGTTATGCGTTACTACCTGTTCGGATCTGCAAAACGGTAGTATCCTACCCTGGGCATTGCCTCGCATGCCTTATCACTTGCCCTATCGTGCTCTTTACGAGTTTGGTTTGCACCGTACCTATGGAGTGCTCCTTGAGTATCCCATCAGTTTGGTGGGGCTTACAGTATCTGTATAGACTACGGGAATATATAAAATGTGTTAAGGGGGATATGGGTAACGCCTTAATGCTAATTTTAATACTTTACTTTACTGTAAACACTATTATAATAGCGTATTGTACTATGTATGTAGATAGTTTAACGGATCCTTAAGAGATAGTAATCCCGAACATCTCTTAGCACGCACGTTAGACACTGGATAGGAGATGTAAAACCCCGTAAACATCTCTGAAGCCGTTGCACTCGTAATTATTTATTGTTGATTTAAATTACATAAGATCTTTTAGTTTTGACTCGAGTGTTTTGTCTTTTCATTATGCTCGGGTCAGTCTGAGCTTTTCAGTGTATTGAAGACTATTTTCTGGAGGACGAAGATGAAGATTCGGTATATTATTACTGTTTATTTTATTTATTCCACTGGATCATGTTGTTCCGCTGCATTATTTATTTATTCATGTTGTATGTATAACTCTGATTGTATTGTAAAGTGTAATCAAATGTGTTCGTAAAACAGCTTCATGAACTGTTTATTTTATTATTATATTTTGTCATTCCGCTGTGAGATTCTGTGTTTTTTTTCTTTTCTCTTCTTTTTCTTATTTACCCCATAACAATACTCCCTTTCGAATGGTTTGAGTCGACATGTATGGATGATTGTCGATTTGAACCGTCCAAAGAGGCAGGTCGTTACATTCGGTATCAAAGAATTGATTTAGCGATAACCTTAGCTTTGTAGGGTCTAACTCATTAGGAATAGGGTAGTAATACCCTAGAATGAGTTTGTCTTAGTGTATATATGAGAGAGTGTAGTTGTTACTGTTATAAAATGTTTTTATATTGTGTTAATTTGTTCTGTTTGATATTTATAAATTCTGGTCGATACATAAGACGTTATGGCATCGATAGGGATTTCTAAACACTTAATAGGGCAGACCAACACAGTATTGTTTTAAAATATAGGTAAATGAAATAATTTTACCTAATATTATATATATAAAAGAATAATTTTTATAAATGGATACGGTTGTATGTGATATATTTGTTTGTTAGGAAGTGAAATTTTATAAATATTGGTTGCGAAATAAGATTTACAAATACAGTAAATAAGAACTGAAAATTTGAGAACTTAGGTTTCGGGGTTTAAAATTTGGTTTTCAAAGATTTTGGAATATAGCATTAGTATTATTTGGAAATATTTTTGGATATGAATATTTTCAATGTGATTTGAAAGAAATGTTTTAAAAGAATTTTAAAAGGAAATAAGTTATGTACTCCCCTCTTCTGTCGCTGGAAAATAATTTCGGTGATGAGTGCACACATCATCGACATTCATTTTCGAGTTTCAAAGTGGGAAGACTGTTGTAGTAGTGTTACTACACATTTATTTTGATAAACAAACCTTAATTTTAATTTCTAAATATGATTGGATATATAAATGCTATGAGTATACATATATATTATTTTGAACAATTTAAAATGAACCCGACATTTAGTTCTTAGGTTTTATAAATTAGGGATTTCAATTATTATAATAAAATGAGATTTTAACTATTTTAATAATTGGAAACTTCTAGAAATGAAAATAAGAAACTAGATGCTAAGTGATTAATGAAATATATATAAGAAATTGGAAATTTGTAACTTGTAAATCAAAAGATATGAAAATTTAGAAGATGTAATTATTGAACATTTTTGTTAACTAAATTTGAATAGGATAAACTTGTGTAACATCCATTTACATTCCTAAACATATATATAACCTACTAGAAAGGTTAAAAGTTGAAGTGTTAAATAGGAATATGTAATAGAATATTATACAAGTAAAACTCAAGTAATGAAAGTGTTCGATAGAATTATGCTTATAAATGAAGAATTAAGATGTATAAGAATATTATAAACTTAATTTAATAATTGGAAGTGCTACTGATTAAATTTAATAAAAGGGTGAATACTATAAGTAGATGATTATAAACTTAAGTTAATGCTTGAAGTTATTTATAATTAAAATGAGTAGTAAAAGTGAATACTATATTAATTGAATGATTATAACTTCAGAAAATGTTGAAATGATATAGAAATAGATTTAATATTCAATAATACTATATATGAAAGAAATGAATGTGAAAAAGAAATAATCTATTAATGGTGAATTAAATTTGTAAAGAGACTTACATAATAATGGATGATCTAAATAATTGAATGGAAATAACTATGTAAGTAAATGAATGTAAATTAATGGAAAAATTGCATTATATAAATGAATGGGAAATGAATTTTGTAAGTGATGAAGTTAAATTAATGAAATAATCATTGTATGAATGAAAATAGATGAACGGCAAATGATACGAAAGGAAATTAAAAAGAATAAACTTAAACGATATTTGAAATTATTAGTTGTTTTGGCTTATGGGATGTTTGGGAAAGGATATTTCTGACTGTATAAGGATGTATAAATAATCTATTGGGTTATTACCAAAGGCTGTTGAGTGTAGGATAAACTTGATAGTTTATTTATCACCCTTGTGCGATTAAAAGTTTCTGAGCCTGAACAAACCATTTGTTTTGGTTGCTGTGGATGGATGATTGATTCCTTTGTTACACATGATGGTCGTGTTGTTCTGTTTGCTTGTGACTATTGTTGTATTGTGTTGATTTGTTTTGTTATTAATTGAAACAATTAAATATTTCTCTTGTACATAATTCTAAATCTTTTGGATTATATAAGTGAAATATAGGTTTATGGAAGCAATAACTACTGCTTTTGGTTACATAAATTAAGCGTTGTTTGCCCGACAAATAGGTACGTTTTTGGATTACGGTTTTATAGCGATATTTTATTGTTTTCCCATGGTTTGGGATATTTTATTATTGAAATATGATAAATATACGATATTATTGATATTATTATTTTTCCAGACCTCTCCGTACAAAGGAGACTCTGTCGAAATTTTTCGTAAAATTAAGACTTAGAAAAAAAAAATTGTTAAAGTGAAATATTTTCAAACTTTTATTTAACTTGAATATGAAGATTTAATTGTTTATTAATTGGTATATTTTATTTAAAATACTTGAGTATGTAAATTAATTTGATAAAAATTGAATACTTTGAATAAAATATATGTATTCCTTAATTCCTTCTTTTTCATTTTCGAGGACGAAAAGTTTTGAGTGGGGGAGAGTGTAACGACCCTTAATTTTCGATAATTAAAATATTAATTAAATAGGATTTTGGGATTTAATATTGGAAGAAATTAAAATTTTATGATTTGTTAATGAGAAAATAATTAAAATGAAATTCAATAATGTTAATTTAATGCAATTGACGACTATTTCAATGTAATTTCAATCAATTGAAAAAGTTGATTTGGATATAATTGTAAATAAGGAAATAAATTGAATGTTGAACATAAGGGTGAAATTATATGTTATTAATTTGAATATGTAATAAATTAGTTTGTACGTAAATTTATTAACTATTGATTCGTAAACAATAAACTTGGAAATGTGTTTGAATTATTAATGTATAATAATTGCTTCAATTATCATTTTGTTATCTAATCTGGTAAATTAATTTGGAAATTGATAAAAATTTAATATAATTGAAATATTGCAATTAATATGGTCAAAGATGATAACTGTAGACTATGGATGTAATAAAACGTAAACCAATGTTAATTATATCCATAAGGTGATAGTTGATTGAATAATAAGATGTAAATCAAAATAAATGAATTTAGTGGAATTTAAATTCTAATTTATGAATTTATTGCTATTGTAATTGAATACTGTAATTAGTGCAATATGTAACGCTGGATTTGACATGGAAATTTATTTTAAAAGATTATAAAGTACTAGGTAATCAAAATTGATAAAAATAGTTAGATATAAAATTTGAATTTGAAAGTGATTAATTTAATTTAATAATAATTAATTTAATTAACATGTAAAATAGCCATTTTGGCCACTGTCTCGGATTTCGACGAAACCAGTTTCATCGGATCCGCAACAGTGAATTATTGTAAGATTTCAAGTTTCAAAGCGATCGGACTTGTCGTTTGATCGAGCAGGCTTGAAATGCGTAGAAATCAATTTTTATGAATTCAATTAAAATAAGCTGATTTTAAAAGCTAACTTTTGTATACAATGGAATTTGAGTTTGAAACCTGTTCCATTGAATTTAATAATATCGAAAACATTTATTTGGATATATGGGATGATCCATTTTCGTTTCGAAAGCGGAATGGGCTTTTCGGGTTGTTATTATCATTTCGAACCAATTCGATATGTTGTTCAGTCTTATAGGGCCTTGTCTATATAAATAGTTTTTTTCTAACCCTAGTAGCCTTTCTATTTCTTATTCTATACGTACAAATCTGTCTGTCTATTCCTATCTCCTCTCTCTAATGGTAGAAACCTATTTTTAATTCAAAACCCTAATTTAATTTCAATTTCAAATCGAAAATCGAACTCCTCAAAACCCTATCATATTATATACCATTTTGAAGCTCTCGTCTATACGAATCTACGGCAAGCGTTTGTTTTCTGAGTGCTCGAGTCAACGGCAAATCGTGGTCAAAGTTGAATTGGGGGTTTTTAATCTGGGCAGCAATCGACGAAATTAGGATATGGGTTTTGTAGAGCTCGTCGTCTGGAGTCCGTTGCTGGTCGTCGCTTGGCCTAACATTGCGTGTGGTGGTCAGAATCGATGAATTAGGGTTTGAAATCCTAAATCTTGAAGGCGGCGGCGCGTTGGCATGAGGAGGCCGGAGCGCTCGTGAGTGGGCCAGGGGATGCGGCTCGTCAAGGCGGTGAGGATGGTGGTGGTCGGCGACTCTCTGATGGTCGGAGGTGTGAGCATGAGGCGGTCAATGGTGGCATTCGTGGTTTTGGTTCAAACAGAGCTGTGAGGGAGAGAAGGTGACACGTATTCATTTCTATTATTATTATATTTATTTTATATTATATGTCGTATAACTTCTAACGTCAATAACTTTTTTATACGAGCTCGGATTCATGCGTGGTTTGTTCCGTTGGGATCGTATCGAAATTCCAGACATTATATATCTAGTTTGGACGAATTCTGAGACTGTAAAATTTTGGGCCTTTATTTGAATTTTAAATCGATTTGAAATCAAAGGTGAGTGTTTTAACCCACTCATAATTACTAAATTGTCTTATGTTAGTTAACTTGAATTTATGATGTGATTAGAAGTTAATTGACTGCTGTTTGGAATATTTAAATTCTCATTGCAGTTAAATCTGACTTTAATTGAATTAAATCACCATTTAATTTAATATTGAATTTTTGATTTGCCAATTAAATACTTGTAAATGACAACCAGTTAATTGACATTATTTATTGGTTGATTTAAATGATGATTGTGATAGATGTTTAATTGTTGATGTTGGATGACTGGATGTTACGTTATTTTATATATATTGATATCACACTAGAAGTTCCCTTAGTTTATTGTTAGAAAATCCCTATGGGTTGAAATGATATATACCAGAATAATCTGATAGATTAGGGAGAAATCATTATGGGTTGAAATGATAGACTCGAGCGATTTCATGGATTTGAAGTTAAATTCGGGATTACGGGTTGAAATGATATATACCTGTAAATTTTAAACTTACCGCGGGTTGAAATGTTATATATATCCGTATCACTTGACCATAGGGTAGAAAATTATATACGGACACCGGATTGGTTAAATTAAATGATTTTAAAACCTTACATTTTTTAATCCAGTTAAATGATATTTTGAAATAAAAATTTGATTTATATAAACTGAATTATTTTCGGAAATCCAAGTTTTAAATGTTGAAATTAGAATTGGTTTAAATGAATTGTTTAAAGAATTTAAATTGAAATTTTAAAGTTAGATTTGAAGTATAAAAGAAATTTATCGAAATTAAGTTACTGAAATATTTGAATATTTAAACTTTGAAATCTACTAAATTTAAATATGGTTTGAATTTATAGTTCGAACATGGATTTGAAATCGATATTGATTAAATGGTTTTAAATGAGAATTTGAATTGAAAGAAAAAATTGAGTTTGTTGATTTGAAAGCAGGACATGGTCCAGATGTGTTGAAATGAAAGAAATAGTTTAATTTGATATTAATTTCAAGTTAATTATTTTAGTATAAAACTGTTAAAAAATATATTATTTTAAAATTCCGATTTATTTAGATTTTTAAAATATTTACTATATAAGCCATTTCAATAATCAAACCATTTTATATTAAACTAATAAAACTATATTTAATCTATTCTAAACTGTTTTAATCTATTTAAACTATTTTAACCTATTTACCTATTTTAATCTATTTTAAACTAGTTTAATCTATTTTAAACTATGTTAATCTATTTTAAACTATTTAAACAATTTTTATTTAATCTAAGCTATTTTAATATAATTTAAACTATTTTAAACCATTTAAACTATTTTAAACTAATTTAACTATTTAAACTATTTATGACTATCTAAACTATTTTCTAGATTTCTAACGGTGTAAGGTTGAATTGTTTATATTTAAATCCTTGATTTAAAAGCGAATATGGTCAAATGATGTTATAACCTAAGTTGGGTTTTGAAATGATATTTTCTAGTGAAATGACATATTTGAGTAAATATGATGATTTTGAAATGAGAGTTTGACCTATTTTATCGATATGATTTCAAAAGTGAATATGATTTCAAAAGTGAATATGATTTCGAAAGTGAATATGATTTCGGAAGTGAATATGATTTCGGAAGTGATATGGTTTGAATTGAATATGATATTTTGATATCAATTATGAATTGGTTTGAAAATGTAAAAGAACCATCCGGTGTGAAATAAGCATTTGGTTGTTAAAGAGACCGGGATCAGATATTATCATACTCTCTGCCAATACCGAAAACCACTTTAACAACTGTGTACGTGGTGGAGATTCTAGCATGAAGTAGGATGGTTTGGCGAACGATTCTATGAGGTATTAACGTAGCCCTGACTCCCTCGAGTCAGCTTGATGTGACTAAAACAGGAGCCATGTTGGGCGAAGTAAGGTCGCACCTCCGATCGGACATGCTTCTTCGATACCATATTATGACTTTGTGATTGATTTGGTAGCCACCCCTCGAGTTGATTATGGGAGTGTGTTCCGAGGTGGGTGGTAGTAGCTGCTAAGCATTACTACCTGTCCGGATCCGCAAAACGGTAGTATCCTACCCTGGGCATTGCCTCGCATGCCTTGTCACATGCCTTATCGCGCCCATTACGAGTTTGGTTTGTACAGTACCTATGTAGTGCTCCCTGAGTATCCCATAAGTTTGGTGGGGCTTACAGTATATGTATAGACTATGGGAATATATAAAATGTGTTAAGGGGGATATGGGTAACGCCTTAATGCTATTTTAATACTTTACTTTACTGTAAACACTAATATAATAGCGTATTGTACTATGTATGTAGATAGTTTAACGGATCCTTAAGAGATGGTAATCCCAAACATCTCTTAGCACACACGTTAGACACTGGATAGGTGATGTAAAACCCAATAAACATCTCTGAATCCGTTGCACTCATAATTATTTATTGTTGATTTAACTTACATAAGGTCTTTTAGTTCTGACTCGCGTGTTTTGTCTTTTCATTACGCTCGGGTCAGTCCGAGCTTTTCAGTGTATTGAAGACTATTTTCTGGAGGACGAAGACGAAGATTCGGTATATTATTATTATTTATTTTATTTATTCCAATGCACCATGTTGTTCCGCTGCACTATTTATTTATTTCTGTTGTATGTATAACTCTGATTGTATTGTAAAGTGTAATCAAATGTATTCGTAAAATAGCTTCATGAACTGTTTATTTGATTATTATATTTTGTCATTCTGTTGTGAGATTCTGTGGTTTTTTCTCTTTTCTCTTCTTTTTCTTATTTACCCCATAACAATCCTCCCTTTTGAATGGTTTGAGTCGACATGTGTGTATGATTGTCGATTTGAATCATCCAAAAAGAAGGGTCATTATAATATATTGCAAAAAATTGGCTTGATACATGGAAAGATCGATTTGTACATGCATGGATCGACAATTTTATGCACTTTGGCAACTACACATCAAATAGGTAAGGCACTTGCTTTTATATTTATTTAATTATTTTAGATTTTTTTATAACAATAACTTAATATCTATTTTCTTCTAGAGCCGAGACCGCACATTCTAAATTGAAAAAACATTTGGCCAAAGTCAGTGCAACTTCGAAAGAGCATGGGAGAGTATGCATTCACTGCTTGAACTATCTTTTACCGAACTAAAATCTTCATTTGAAACAAGTCTATTAAAAGTAGCTCATGTTTATCATAAAAAGAATTTAAAAATCTGCGTGGTGTAGTTTCACTTGCGGCATTGGAGATAATTCATTCTGAGCTTCTACAGGTAAATTCGTATGAAATTGTAGAAGATGACTTATGCGGACGTGTTGCTCGTAAGACACACGGACTTCCATGCTTTCATGTGTTAGCAAAACTCGGTCGAAATGTGGAAATACCTTTTGATTTTATTCATGTTCATTGGACTAGATTGCATATTATAAATATGAGAGAGAAACGAGATTTTAATATGAAGAAAAAGCTTGAAGAAATGCTAAATGAAGTTATGAAATTGGAATTACCGCATCAAATGCAAGTCTATAAGAAAATAAAAGAGATTGTTTATCCGCAAACGTCAACTCTTGCATCTTCTATTAGCAAAATCAAAACCCGTGGAAGATCTCATAATAAAATTGATACTTTAACAAAAAGGTTGCCTTCCGCATTTGAGCTAGGTGAATGTTCTTCAACTCAATGTAGCATAGCTAAAAAACAAAAATTTGATCCTTATATTTCGATGAAAAAAGAAAAATTGATTGTTCATAGACCTAAAAATATAAATTTAGGTGTGTATGAAAATTGCATACCAAAAGAGTGGAAGCCATATATCGAAGGAATTGTAGACGTGGGTATGCATGGTAATTGTGGATTTAGATGTGTTGCTTTTTTTCAGGATTAGGAGAAGATCGATGGTGGCAAGTCCATAAGGAATTAATGGAAGAACTTGAAGAACATCAAGAGATATATGACCAAGTGTTTATTGAAAAAGGTAGAACCACCTATTTGCTAAATGTGCTTAATCACGAATTTGGTGGTGCCGAACCAAGTAAATGGATGATTATGCTCGAGATTGGGTACATAATAGCTACAAAATATATTATTGTCGTTTTTAGCATTAGTGAGAGTTTGAGTTTGAGTTTGACTATACCGCCTTTAAGAGGACAAATTCCATCCTAATTGCAACGTCATGAATTAGGGATTCTTCATGTAAACAATGACCATTTTGTCCAGGTATTATGCATTATTCGTTTTAATTTTAATGATTATATGAAGGATTTCACTTACAATGAAATGTTTTTATTTGTATAGGTCATCTTACAAGCGAACCATCTGGTACCGATGACATCCTAGGTTTGTTGTTCAATATTGTGCTCTTCAATATTTTGCTCTACATTTTGCTTATTCTGACTTTGTTTTCTTGCTTTCACTTGTCTATTTCTTTTCGATGTTGTTAAACGAGTTCAGCCATGGGTAGTAGCTTCAGGAACTTCACATATATCTATAAATGTATAAATGAATCATTTCCATTATCTTATAGCAAAATATCTACAAACAAACCATAATTAAATTATATAAATAGAAGATTATAGATAAAATGATAATATAAAATATATTCAACTATGTCATAATTAAATTATATAAATATAAGTTCTTCTACAAAGTTTAAACCTTGGAAACCATGTCAATGTATGATGTATTTAGAAAGACTCATCTAAAAAATAAGAATGATATGGCAGTAGTGGAGGATCTGACAGCCATTCCTGAACAGTAGACTATGTTGCTGAAATAAATTTGGTTAACTTGTTTGTTTTAATTGGTTTAGCATCAATTAGTCTTAAAATCATGCAATTTACATCTATTCAAAACTAACAAAAACACAATTTTTAAATAATTAATAGGCCATTAATACGACATCTATGACACAAGTCCAGGCATTTGCATTTGACAGAAATGCAAACTAAATGCATTTCTTGATTTGTAGCATCAGATGCATCTGCATTTGTAGTAGCAAATACATTTGCATTAGCAAATTCCAGGCACTTGCTTTGCTGCTGAAAACGCACTTGCATCAGTTGCTACAAACGCACTTGCATTTGCTAATGTTATGTAAAAATATGTTGTAGCAAGCAACATGAGCATTTGCTTGCTGCAAGCAAATTCTTGCATATAACAAACAGGTTCTAGCATTTTTACATTAGTTACAATAACAAATGCTTGCATTTTCTTATTGGAAGCAAATGCTTCCATTTTTAACAGCTAATGCAGTTGCATTTGCATTTTCAACAAGTGCAAGAATTTGTATCTGCACCCGCAAATGCAAGGCATGTTCATAAGCTTCAAGTGCAAGCAATTACATTTATAGCTGCAAATTCAAGGCATTTTCATTTGCTCCAAATGCAAATACCTTTCATTTGCCAGGGCATCATATAATTGTGCATTGACCTATAATAACAAACAAGCTAGGGTTGAGTAAATCAACCAACGCCTGAGGCAGCGTTGGTTGATTTACTCAACCCTAACCTGTGTTAACCGAAGAAGAAAATAGAGCTTTAAATTTGAAATCTTACCATGTAGTTGCTTAGATCTTCTTTTCGCACGTTTGCCTCCTTGCTGCTTGTCTTTTTCCATTACCGACTGTGTAGTTGTAAAGCTGCTACCTGCTAGGGTTTTGGTTGAAATACAAGAAACCGTAAAACGAACAGGAAGGAGGAAAATAACGTGGTTAATGATGGAACAAGGGTAATTTGGGAATGAATGGGGTGGGGAAACGAAATAGTGGGGTGAGAATTATTTTTTAAAATTACTGGGGTGGGGAAAACAATAATTGGGGTGGCAATAGACGAAGCCTTTGAAGTTTAACTTGTATAAAATAAATCAAAGTTTAAAACAACAAATGTGCTCGAACTTGTTAAAATTTGTTTCTATTATTAGTATATCATCATTGAAAATTTTGCAAAAATAGGAAAAAATCCTGGCTTTGAAGCTTGAAATTTTCAAATAGTACCCTCGCCAACCAAAAATCATGGCTACGCCACTACACCCACATGAGTGCTCCATTCTTGTTTGGATCTTGATGGGGGTCCGAGCTTCCCAAGCTCTGTGCAGAGTAACAAAGTAGATAATAATTTTAACTTGTGAGTTAGCCAAGGTGGGTAAAGTAAAAGACAAATTCTATTCCAACCCACAAAATGACTTTGTAGCCTCCCATGCTCAAAAGAGTTTGTAAACCCACAGAATAACTGAGTAGCCCCATTCATATTTCAAAACTACCCTTCTTCACAGAAAACTATATGTTAGAAAAAAAAGCGAAGCTTTATTTCAGCATACTCCCATCACGCAACCCTTCCTCTCCGCACCGCCGTGTCATCCTCCTTGCCTCGCCTCGTCCTTTGCCGCGCTCCTTCCTCACAACAAACCTGTATTTTAAGACTTGCTTTGGTCAAGGTAAGCAATTTCTTAATTCAATTGTTGTTATTTTGAGTTTTTCTTTGGTCTAGGTGCAAAAATCAAACTGAATTGTTATTCGAATTGAAATGGGTAAGCAGTTGTTTTGCGCGGAGATGAGTTAGGGTTTGTTGCTGGTCTCAGCAATAACCCAGTTGAAAACGCGTGGAATAAATAAGTACCATGCAAGAGTACTGCATGGAAAGCAATTTTTCCACGCATAGCATATGCATGGAAAAAAATGCCTTCCACGCAGTAGCCCAACGTGGTAGTCATTTTTTCCACGCTAAGCTACTACATGGTAGGCAATTTTTCCATGCAGTGCCCTGCATGGAAAAATTGCTTTCACGTTGCTTCAACAAAGTTGTTGCTGAAACCAGCAACAATTTTTTTTTGGTTCAACATAGTTTTTGGGGACATAGTTGTTGCGTGGTTATGTACTATCGTGCTAACTGTTTTTTCTTCTGATTATTTGCATATGGGTCGAACTCGATGATGGCTTCTGAAAGAAAATAGAGAATGGAGAAAGCAGCAGTAGGTACTAGTTCGGACATGAACGAAGATAGGGCTGATGTAGTTGCCAGGGAAGACGATACAGATGAGGGGCAACATGAGATAGACCAGGTAACTTTCAGATTGTTGTAAGGCAAGACGAGGAACAACATGAAGAAGGAGATGAGGAACATGGAGATGGTTCAGACTCGTCGAGAGAAGATGAGATGACATAGAGGATGATTCGGAGATGGATGCTGGCGACGAGACAGATGATGATCCCAAGGTAGAAGGTGAAGCCAAAGAAGATGTAAACGAGAATGGTGGACCAAGAATCAGTGATGTGATTAGATTATTACATCTATTAACAACACTAATTATGATGAGTTGTACGCCATGAGTAATCAGTCCATTTAATAGCACTAATTTTGATTTCTTACATCTTTGAATAGGTTATTTTTGATTATTACATCTTTTCACGACACTATCATCCATTTCATGCTATATCTTGGTATAGTGGTTGCATTCTCTGCCTCAACATTGTGGAGCCATATTATCCTGATAGAGTACTTAGGCAGTTTGGTAGAGTTCGGAACATTCCCATGGCTCCAATTCCTCCAGTAGCAACAAATGCATGTCGAGGTACAACTTCAACTACATACACTCGGGTGCGTTATCAATTTTTGGAAAGTATATGGGAGAATTGGTACCATCATGTAATTGTAGAAGGGCGTAGATCAATACCACTCCATCAGTTTTTTTCTGAGTTGCACGGATGATTATATGGAGTGGTACAGGGATCATAGTGTTTTACGGGTTCACAATCCAGTACGCTTATCTGCTAATATAATGGTTGAAGCATCACATTTTCAGCCCACCTATGACCAACTGTACTCAGTATGTTGTATTTATTTTTTCACATTTCATTTCACTATAAATTAGGATGAAGTTTCATTTTCAACAAACCCGCAAGCTTAACTTTTTTTTCCAGACTCTACATGATGTGCATGGCCTTTTGGATGAAGCTAACACTCAAGTTGCTAATGCCAGAGTTTCTAGTGGACGCTACATCCGTCGTCAACTTTAGTTTAAGCAACTCGTTGTTAAAGTTTGTTAATATAACGTTCTTGGGGACTGCATGTATTTTGTCATATGGTATTTAGGTTTGATATTTGACTGCATGTATTTTGTCATATGGTATTTAGGTTTGATATTTGACTTTGTTATTGTAATGGTTGAATGTATGGCTATGTTATATATATGTTAACATCATATGGTAATGGTATTTTTTCTATGTTGGTTGTCTCTATTGCTTACTAGCTTCTGTATTTTTTTTTAAGTTCTGGAGTTTACCACGCACTGACAAGACGTGGTTATAGACCTAACCACGTAGAGACAAAGCGAGGAAAGGCTTCTATTTTTTATTTTTTTTGAGTTTTTGAGTTCACCACGTACTGACAAGACGTGGTTATAGAGCTAACCACGTAGAGTGACTGCGTGGTTTATCATCAAACCACGTGGTACCCATACGGGGTTATTTTACCAACCACGTTGAAATTCCCCATACTGGAATAAAATTCACGTATGCTCCCTACGCGGTACTTCCAAAACTGGAAAAAAAACCCGTTCTTCATCGCCGCAAACAAACACAGTTTAAACTAATTGATTCACATTTTAATCCACATTTCATTCAAGGAAATTCAGAACAGTGATGCAATTTGTAATCCAACTAGTTGCGAACAAAGTAAATTGTGGTTACTAAGCAACAATAATTTGCAAACATTCACTCAAGTTAAACATACAATTTAAGAACTCCAAAATGGTGCCACGACTCAAGTAAAGGCATTTTGTACCTATTGGTTTTATATGTGCAATCTAATATGATAACTCGGGGAAATGTAAGTAGAAAATTCAAACTGGTTGGATGCGCCCAAAAAATATCTTTAATAATATCTGTTCCGTCTAATGTTTTACGGTGCCATTCAAAGTAACCAAACTCTTTCAATTTACTAAGCAAATATTGAACTTGAGAACACCTTGCTCGCTCAATAGCATTTTGTGCTCGTATAACATTGTAAATTATTTTGACGGTGGTACAATTTGTAGGATCATTTCTTTTAATGGTGTGTAAAATTTCTTTTGCTTTTATCATATTCCTATGCCTCTCAATAACTAACTTGGTCTGGTCTTCAGTTAGTCGACCAATATACGAATGTCCTTCAGTATTTTTTAATTCCGAATGATTATGAACACCATTAACAACATGCAATCGCCAATCATCTAAAGTATAAAGTTTCTCACCTTTAAGTCTAAACGAGCAATTGCATTTTTTTGTACCGGTCATTCGGAGGTTCTTCGGGCTTTTGTCTTTTCGCTTCTTGGACACACCATTTCGTTCACAAGCACCAGTATCTGATTTATTATTATGATAACAAAACCAAGGCGTTTTCCCGTATCACGAACCCAATCAACCAATTTTTCTCTCGAAGGAAATATTTGCAATAAAAATGTTAAATAAAATGTAAGTAAGATGGTTTATTCAAAAGTTAATCGAAGTAAACTTACATCATAAGTCGTAAACTCATTTGAATGATCCAACACTATTTCGTCGTACATTTCTTCATCATTGGAAAACGGTACAATCTGCAGAAAACAAGTATCAAACACTAAAAAGTTAAGCAAAAAAAAAATTGAACTACCACATTGGGGATTGCGTGGTTAGTGTTAATACCACGCAGCATCTAAGCATGGTTGTGTACATAATCACGCAGATTTTCAGCGTCGTTAAGCCTATAACCTAGTAGAGCATGTACGTGGATTATCACAAATCTCACTGATCGACAACAATCGACTGTATTTGCAAAAATTTAAAAACGTGTCAATTTTTTTTCTTCCAATTACATGCTGTGATTGTGACAAAAATTCGTTCTCCTCTTCAAAGTCCATCATTTACTAGTTTAAAAACGAATGTTTTCTTCAATAATTTGAAAATTAGGGTTTTGAAGCTTCGATGGTTTAGAAACAGTGAAAAC
This sequence comes from Allium fistulosum, assembly GCA_030737815.1. Lineage (NCBI taxonomy): Eukaryota > Viridiplantae > Streptophyta > Magnoliopsida > Asparagales > Amaryllidaceae > Allium > Allium fistulosum. The sequence continues at coordinate 1,154,434,264 of CM060901.1, forward strand.
TTATGTAATAATTAAAAAGAATTAAGAAGAAAGCTTAAGAAGAAAGCTTCTTAAGTGTATTTTTGTTTTTAAAATTTTATTTTATGAAGGGGCTAATAAGTGAAAATATGGGTTGGAATAGAATTTGCCGCAGTAAAATATGAGTTATGTATCTCTATCGTTTCGCATGCTGCATAAAGCCGATCTTCAACCCCAATAGTATATTTGGTAAAAACATGGAGCAACAGCCAGGCAATAACAATCATTGACATTTCTGCAATACGTTGTAGCATAACTGAAGTATAGAGTCGGTATTTTTTTTTACACACATAAGAACAGGGCCGGTCCAATAAATTGGGTTGCCCAAGACGACTACAGAATTTTTTGCCCCCTTTGACAAAAAAAGATAACATTAAATTTACAATTATAACATATTTTTCTTAGTTCACATAGCAAAAACAAGATATATTTCAACTACATAATATATTATGACAAAAAATTAAACATGTTGTGATAATAAACCATCATATATATCTAGCATTCTAGTAGCACAACATATTATATATATATAGCAATATTTCTTTAATCATTTGACCAACAAAAGTATTAATTCATTTCTTGTTATATGGCTAAGATAATGGTTGTTTATTAACATACGTCTAAAATGCTCTTCCATGATTGAATCAAATTCGGAAACGATTCCTACAAAGTCCATTGTTCTTCTCATAAATCTTCTCTTTAAATTCACATAATGGTAAATTATTTCGGAAGAGAGTTTTGACAGCACCAATAATGCGAACTATTTTTTTCCCATTTCGTTGTCTCACTTCATCTGTTAGTGATTCCATTCCTTTGTCTATTATTTATTTTAGATACAAATATTCCCATTTGTGCCATACATTTCGGATTACTTTCATAATCTCAAAGTTCTTTTGCAATGTTATGTCAATCATTAAACCCTTCTTCTCCTGATTTGAATGTCTTGTTGATTTTTAAATAACCTAAAAAAAAAACTTTATTCGCTTCATTTGAGTAAACAAGCCACTTTCGTTCATACTCCTCTTTGCTTAAATAATAACCGACATAATGTTTAGAAGAAAAATATAGTCCATCATCTTCATTCTTAGAAAACTTATTATTATTCGCTTTTAAGATTTTAATATACCCTTTTTTGAATTAACATTGCTCTTTTATGGTATTTCTTCCCCATTCAAACAAAATAGACTATAATAAAACATCACAATTAAATAATCCATTAATCTCCATTTTAATGAATTAAGGGTACAATTAAACACCAGAATCTTACCGAGCATACAACCATTACCAAATACCAATTTTATTCAGCAAGCTTTAAACTTTTAAATAATTTTCTTCATACAAAATGCAAAATCAACAAGTTTAAACTTTTATTCAACATTACATCAGAGTAGAAATCAGAAAATAGATTAGAGAAAACAATTAAAAGCATTACCTTTTAGGCTTTTCCAACCAAATCAGTAGATCAGATGGCGCGAGATGTTGCAGATCAAGTCAACTACAGCCTGGAGGCGGAAGCAGCAGAGAGTGAAGTAACTGGAGTTCGGATGGAGGGTCAGACTCGTTGGAGGCTTGGAGTGAGGCACTCGACGAAGAGGATTGGAGCGGTGACTGTGCGATGTAAATGAAAATTGAAATTAAGACAAAATTGAATTTGGCGTTGCAATCGTTTGTCACTTCCGTTCTGGTGGCGCACGGGAGGTTCTGGTGGTGGTGGGCTGCCAGGCTGGTGGCGTGCGACTGTGCGAGAGATTCTGGGCGGCGAATGAGATTTTTTATTTATTTATTTTATTGCCCCCGCGTGTGCCCGTTGCCCTAGACATAAGTCGACATAAGTCTTGTTTGCCTTGGGCTTGGGCTGGGCCTGCATAAGAATATCATGAAAATCCCAGTCCTTTCACTTTGCTTTCTTTTGGCAACAATGAGCAATGGAAACTGAAGCCCAGGTTATGTTATCCAAGTAATGTGTATAATGTAGAAAATTGATAATGGATTTATCTGTTGTTGAAGAGGCTGTTGAAAAATCGTCATAATCCCCCAGACTAGTAAGCTCATAATGAAAAAATAGCTAAAAGATAATCCAACGCTTCTTTTCAGCTCAGGCATTGAACAACTTTATCAGAAAATAACGCATATATGTTTGTGACAAAATAGGTAAATTGAAGAACGTATCACTTATATTGCTATTGGAATATACAGTATCCATAATCTCAAATAAATATTTAATATCACTTGAATTGGTCCATCATTGAGTTGAACTATATTCATAGAGCATAAAAACGATGTGTTAAAGGTAAACAAGAGCGTGTGTGACTTTCTGCTTATAAATAAAAAAAAGGATTTCAAGATGGTGCTACCTAATTTCAGTAACGTGCCTGAATTCTTCAAGCTCTGGTACAAGTAATAAAAATACATTACCATTACTTGCCATAAACTGAACTTTCAGAGCCCTTAATAATTCGAAGAAATAAGTTGTATATTTCAATTTAAAAGCAAACGCTACTTTACTTACTAACTAATTAAAGCATCCACAATGTAGTAGCTATATTTAACTAGCTAAGTTTTGCCACATAGATCATAAGTGGCTATTAACGTACACATTCACATAACATATATTCACCTACATTGGACTAGGTAAATTCAACTAGTTAACATATGAACACATGAATGTTTTAACAAGAAGTTGGAATAAGACAAAGTATAATTTAATGCCAAACGTTGTAAAATAGTACGTACACGAATCCTACTTCTACCACCATTCATTCCAATTAAATAATTAACTAATTAATTCATTTGAAATATCACCTAGGGATAGAGGACACATGTAATTGGGGATAGAGGATTTGCCTGAAAAACTAGCCAAACGTAACGAATATTTTAACATACGAGCGTGATTAATGTAGTTAGCTTGTATGCTAACTAATCCGATGTGGAGATAAATTTATCTTCTACCTAACATGGACAATCGTTTGCGAAACGGTAGCTCCATTGTGGATGCTCTTATAGACCACCGTTTACAATGGATTAAACTAATACAAATAAATTGATATATGCACTATAATGGTATCCACGTGTCAATTTTTTTACCTAGGATTAAAAACACAGCAATGGTGACACATAAATAGTACTTTACTTCTTCGCTTCTTCTGTTGCAGCCTGTAATCACAAATAAAAAGGAGAGAAGTAAAATTACTTGACGAAAAAGACTAAGAACTTAATTTGACAGTATTATAAACACTGTTTTAGTACCCAGTTCAATGGTAACCCACCTGAGCGCCCATCCCATGTAAGATAACGTTTGATATACCAAGATGTAACGATCCGTATTTTTAACACTTTAAAAATACGAATTAAAAAGAAAATTTTGGATAAAAATCCGAAGGAAATAAAATTTTGTGTTGTTAAATGTGAATTACAAGTTAAAATACAAAACTGAATTCTGAAATAACTTATTTGTAAATTAAATATGGATGTTAACTTGTAATTGAACGTAAGTAAAGATTTAAATTTGAATGTAACAAGTAATTGAAACGAATTGAATTCGATTGTAAACAACGAAATAAATAAGATGATAGCTGAAGAAAATGAAAGTAAATGAATTATAAACTATTGATAATAATGTATAAGTAAATGGTTGATTCAATAATGAAAGTGTAAATCGAAATAAAAGAATTCATTTGGAATTAAGTAACTTGAATTTGAATTACAATATAATTGAACGCTGAATCTAATATAATCTTTTATATTGAATTTATAATGGAAAACTGCATTGTAGAAGATTGTTAATTACTGTGAAATTAAAAATGGGATTTGTGAACAATTGAAATTTGATTTAAAAGTTAATAATTTAAATTGGGAATTTTATATTGAAATTAAACAGTCGAATAATTTATTTTTCGAATATTGGATTTAATTAGACAATTAAATCGATAATTTAATAAGTTAAATTTCAGAAATAATTGAAAATCGAGTTGAATATGATTGAAAATGATTTGTTAAATTTTATCTTATCATATTGGAGTTATAGTAATGTTATAGAACTTTTAAAATTGAATTTAAAGTTAATTTGTGAAAATTGAATATTTTTAATATTTAATTATCGATTGAAAAATAGCCATTTTTCGAACAGTCTCAGAATTGAACGAAACTAGTTCCATTGAATCCGTAATAGTTTGTTATTGTCGGATTTCAATTTTCGTAGCAATCGGAGTTATCGTTTGACCGTGGCAGCTCGAAACGCATCGAAATCGTTTTAATTTTAATTCGGCGAGTTAAAATAGTCATTTTTCAAAAAGTCTCGGATTTCGACGAAACTAGTTTCATCGGATCCATAATGTGATATTATTGTATGGTTTCAAATTTCGTGTCAATTGGATTTACCGTTTGTCCGGGGCGAGCCCAAACGCACAGAAATTTGATTAACCGATTTAATTTTAAATCGACCGTTTATTGCCGTAACTCGCACAGATGATCAAATTAGCTTCTGAAACATGTTTCATTGCGTTCGGAACGTGGGGTAAACCTTAGAAACGTCAGCCGGCATGCTTCGTTTGGAGTTCGGAAAATCCGGGATGAATAGTGTCGCGTATTTTTCTATAAAAGTCCCTCACTTATTTCATTTTGTAAAAGAACTAGGGTTTCTCTTTGTAGCCGCCACATTTACAGCCAATGGCCAGAATTTCATCTTCTTTCTTCCCTTAATCTCTCTCAATCCGTAAGGAATTAGAGGAAGTTGTCAACTACAAACTTGTAGAGCATTGCGAGAGCTTCAAATCCATACGGAGATGATCGAAAACGGAGCAACGGATCAACGGGAAATCGAGCTCGAAGCTGCTGCATTTTTCACACATTTCGAGGCCAAAGGAGCAGCCGAGCTTCAAGCTATTCCAGGCGTTGGTGGCTCGTGTGGTGGCGCGCGTGGTGGTGGTCCCTGATCGTCTTCAAGCTGCTCGGTGTGGTCGTGAAAATTGCTTGAAGATGGCGGCTAATGGGTTTTGGTGAACGTATTTTCACGTTGAAGAAGATGATGGGAAGGTGCGGCCCAGATTTGAAGATGCAGAAACGAACGGCCAGATCTGAAGCTAGGGTTTGAAATTTAAATTAAAAGCTGAAATTGTTTATTTAAATTCGTGCAAACTTTAAAAATGCATAACTTTTTCATACGAGGTCCGATTGGAACAAAACTTTTTGCGTTGCGATCGTAATGACGAGAGCTTCGAAATGAAACTAGTTTGGATGGATTTGGAGACGGTGGAAATTTGGGCTAAAGTTGGGCGTCGTCCAGTTTTAGTTCCAAACCGAAACGTCTCGGCGACAACAGAAAATCAAAGTGAGTGTTTTCTAACGCTCACAACGTACTAGAATATCTTTATGCTAGTTAAATCTGACATTATGAAGTGATATGATTTTATTGGTCGTTCTTTGATAAATTTAATTGTCTTCTACATTGTCATCGAATTTAATGTTAGAAATTAAAACTGACAGTCAAATTGAAATTAAAATTTAATTGCGATTAAATTACCTGACATTGATAACTATGAAATTGCTGTGAATTGTATTGACTATTGGATGATTTATTTCGATGGATGTTATTGGTTGATATTTAATTGTTTGGATGTTTATTTGCTTATATATATCCTGTTATACATGCACCTGACACTGTGATTGGTTTAAGTAATATATATTCATCCATGACATTTAAGTGAAATAACTAACCACTTGGCTATAGGTTAGAGAATTATATACGGACACCGAGTTGGTTAAATTAAATAATTTTAAAAGTTGTTTTGAAATTATTTAAATGAATTGATTTTAAGAATAAAAATCCAATTTATGGAAATTTAATTATTTTGAATTGAAGATCGAGATGTTGAAATTTAAAATTGGTAAATGAAATTGTTTAATTATTTGAAGTTTAGATTTTAAGTAAAAATTTTGAAATACGGCGTAAATTTTCGGAAGTTGATTTGTTTTAAAAGATCGGACTTTTAATCGAATTCTGAATATTTCTAAGAAAATTTATATGAAATGGTATTTCAAGTTTGAGTTTGGAATTGAAAATTTAATTGAAATTGAGATTTAATTAATTTGGAATTTAATTGAAATTCAAAGAAATTTGTGAATTGGACTAAATCGAAACTATTGAATTAAATTTGAAGATAAAATTGATTTGAATAGGATTTGAACTGAAATCGATTTGGAATGTAATACTTAAATGAATTCTTGAAATTCGAATGTTATTGAATTGGAATTGTTCCACAGATTAAGTAAACTACTTAATACGGATGTTTAATTTGAAGTATGTTCTAATTTGAATACGAAATGGTTTTAAAGCGAATCTTATATTCTTATATAAATATATGAGCTGTTTTGAAATGTGAAATATTTAAAGTTTCGAAATATATTGAAAGTGAAATTGTTCATTTTGTGGTTCAAATATGTATTTGAAATTGATAATTTGAAATGGTTTATTGAGAAGCTGAATCGAGTTGAAATTGATGATTTGAGATTTGATTAAATTTTAAATTTTGGAATTCGAGTTTATGTGAATCGTTTTGTGGAATTTGAGGCGAAAAATGATTTTGAAATCGAAATGAGATATTGAGGCGAAAATGATTTTTGAAATGAAATTGTATACTTTGAGTAGATATGATGATTTTGAAATGGATTTGATTTTGAAGCGAATATGATATTTTGATATCAATTATGAATCGATTTGAAATATAAAAGAGCCATCGGTGTAATAATACATAGTTATTAAAGAGACCGGGATCGGATATGGACATACTCTCTGTCGATACCGAAAACCACTTTAATAACTAGTATACGCGGAGTGTTGATCCAGAACGAAGTGGATGGTTTTGGTGAACGTGTTGATTTGAAGAAAGAGAACGATTTTGGATGACCCCTGACATGACTAAAACAGGAGCCGCGCCGGGCCATTGAGGATCGCCATCTCTAGCGGACACACTCCTTCGTTACCATGTCTATTACTTTTGTGATTCGATTTAGGTGCACCCCGCGATTTGGGAGTGTTGTTTCGCGGTGTTGGGGTAGTAGCTGCTATGCCCAACATCAGTCCGGATCAGGCAACTACTAGTATCCTAGTTGGTATCGCCTCATGTACCTTGTCATACTAATTATCCTATTCGCGACCACTACGTTTTGTTTTGTACCTTTAGTATATGGATTGCCCTCTGGTGACTTCCGGTTTTGGGGAAACTACGGTCTTGTATATGCTCTTGGGAATATAAACTGTGTTAAGGGTGGAATGGGCCATGGCTTAACGCTATTTTAATACTTTTACTTTAATGTAGACATATTATAATAGCGTATTGTACTACATAGTAGATAGTTTAATGGATCCTTAAGCGATGGAAAATCCCGTAACATCTCTTAAGTTATTGCACTCACGTTGACACTGGATAGGAGATGTCAAACCCCGTAAACATCTCTGATGCCGTCACACTCATATTTCTTATTCAATTTGATTTACATGAGATATTTTAGTCCTGACTCGAGTGTTTTGTCTTTTCATTACGCTCGGGTCAGCCTGAGCATTTCAGATAAGGTTGAAGATCTATTTTGGAGGACGAAGACAGAGTTTGGTATTACATCATTTGTATTCTACTACTGTATTATTTTTCCACTGCATTGTTGTATTATCTCTGATATGTATGTAACTCTGATTTATGATGTATAATAATAATCAAATTTATTTATTTAACAGCTTCATGAACTGTTATTTTATTATTATATCTTGTTCCTTCCGCTGCGAGATTCTGAGTTTGTTTCTGTTCTTTCCTTTCTTTTCTTATTTAACCCCAATAACTATCTGTATTTTGGATTGTTTGAGTCGGCATGTGTGTATGTTTTGTCTACTTGAACGGTCAAAAATGCGGGTCGTTATAGTTGGTATCAGAGCTTTGGTTTAGATTACCTTGGCTCTAGTGGGGAATAACTCATTGAAATAGAGGTAAACTATATGAATGGGTTGAGTGTATATGAGAGAGCGTATTTGTAATTTTGATATAAAAATGATTTTATATTGTGTTAATTTGTTCCGTTGAGTATTTATGAATTCTGGTCGGTACTTGGGACGCCAAGGCATCGATAGGGATTTCTAAACACTCGAATAGAACAAACTGACATAATATTGTTTTGAATTATATTTTATATATAAATATAATTATGAATATATATATTGACTTTATTGGTTGATTATGAAATGATAATATTAGATTATCATCGTCCATTGGTTGATTAGTCAATATTTCTAAACTATTGACTATTGAATGAAAAAAAAATGAAACTCTGTGAATATAGTTGATAATGAAATTAAATGAATATAATTTTGGATTTGAGAATTAAATTTCCTGTGTTTTGAAAATTTATTATCAAAAATTTGAAATGTATAATATAAGTATTACATGATAGTATATTCGATTAGAAATTGTTTTCAAAGGATTTTCAAATGAAGTAAGTGTTATTGTTATCCCGCCTTTTGGCAAGGCCGTGACACCAAGGACTTGACTAGATACCGGTAACAGATTGTCTCGGAAGTCGGTTACACGTGAGGATCACTACGGATATCGATGGATTTTGTCCGAGTCCAGTTCGGGCTGCAATTGATAAGACGCGTCAAGCAGAGCCTTGGGAACCAATGATCCAAGTTTCAAGTCAATCCGAGTTCGTATGCTCGAGATATCGTCGACGAAAGATGGAGTAGGGCACCTTTAGTTCGAATCCATAGGTTTCGCCTATGTTCGAATCCATTAGCCAGGAAACAGTTCGAATCCATCGAACTACCATTGCCTCGACTCCAGCAGCTCTCCCTTGCTTCGACTCCATCAGCCTAGAAGCTCTCGTTCGAATCCAGCCGGACCAAGTAGTTAGCTGTACTTCGAATCGATTCGAACGATACCTTGAGTTCGAATCGATTGGAGTTTTCTACAATTCGAATCCATCAAGAGAGGGAACTTCGAATCCAGAAGACATTGCTTCACTTCGAATCCATCGTGGAAGCTTACCTTCGAATCGATAAGACAAAGCTTACCTTCGAATCGATAAGACAAAGCTTCACTTCGAATCGATAAGAGATAGCTTCACTTCGAATCCGGGAGACGCAGCTTGCCCTCGACTCCACCATCTTCGAATCCATGTCGTGGATTCGACCCAGTCAAAGCGGAGTGCAAAGCGGACCGATTCGAAGAAAGCGCACCACGTCACCATCCTCACAAGCAGGAAGATCGATTCGAACGAATCGATTCGAGCATATCGATTCGAACGACTCCAGAATACGAAAAACACCAACTTGAATCGATCATAACTCGAGTTCTACAAGTCCAAATCCCATGAAATTTTCACAGAAGCTCAAATACATGATGAAGAATGTACACACCAAATTTCAGCTCGATTGGATGATTTCTTGATCGATTCGAACCAAGGGTCGAATCGATCCCAAAGTGGGCCCGGGTCTCTAAATTTCGGCCATGTGGGCCCCCTGACGTACCAGAACTGGTCTCCCCACATTTTGGGCGAAATACCAGCCTCCTACACCTATAAATAGACCCCCTGGTCATTCAGAAAAGGGGTCGGACAATTCTAAGTACTGAAGAGCGCCCAGATTCTGCCAGATCTACTCCAGAACACCGCCGCTGCTTTAGATTGACACTTAGCATTGAAATTCAGTTGTATTACATTGTTAACTACTGTAATCTTCAAGTAATCGAGCAATAAAATCATCAAACTTCATAGTGGACGTAGGCAAAGCGCCGAACCACTCTAAATCGCTTGTCTTTGCAATTTACTTTCTGTTATTTGGAGTTTTTGTTAGATAATCCACAGTATTATTTTTCATTCTGCGCGTTTATCTCTTCAACTACTTCCGAAGAGTGTTGTGCCCATTTTTGGTACAAACACTTTGGTGCTTTCACTGAGAACAAACCAGCTTTTTTCTCCTGCTCCTTGGATCTACCATCGATACCGGATTGCACAAATCCAAGAGGAAGATCCAGATCTTCGATTCACAGTCCTTCCATTCTACTCAGATTTGCATAAAATCTAGGAAAAGGATTCATCATTCAAAATGGTTAGCACGAGAACCACTTCTACAGCTGCTGGACAAGAAGGTAGGGATGGACAGAATCCTGCTCAACAGCAGCCATCCAACCAAGACAACACTGTCCACTCAGATCCGTTTGGGGCAGTCACTAGACAAGAATTCCAAGTATTGCTTCACGAGCTGACTCAGAGTCGGCAGCAATTAGCCGAACAGTTGCGTGCCAATATCGAATTGACAAATCAACTGAACCGCCAGGGCCGTAGGAGGTCCCGAAGGGATGATGTTTCCCGCTCATCCACTGAAAGTTCTGCTTCATCAGACTACTATCACAGATCTACCCGTCCTCGATTAGACGGGAGTCATGCACAAACGATCGGATATCAACCCGCTTTAACTATTGGACGGTTGATGGCAGGACCGCCAACCAGCTTTCAGGCCGGGCCCTCCACGCAAGGAGGCCCTACTACCCAGCATACCGCGGACAATCATGCCGCAGCTGCCACAATAGAAACAAGGGTTGATACCCGAAATCTTTCAGAGCCAAATAATCGGCAACGTGGACGTACTCCTGAACCGTACGTCTTGGATGACGCTGAGCCAAGGAGACAGAATTTGGACCGTCGACAGCGCCCGGTCCGAACTCGCGCTGTGGAACCCGACCACACCTTAGCTCGGCAAGCTCAAAATGTAGCGATGCCAGACATCTCGACTATGATACGTCAGATGATCCGCGAAAGCCAAGGCCTTACCAACGATGACTGGGGACTTTCCCGTAGTCACACTCCCTTCACAAATGAGATACTGAGTGCTGAACCTCCCCGGCGATTCAGAATGCCAACCCTTCCTATGTATGAAGGAAATTCTGATCCCAATCAACACATCTTGAAATATGAGTGGTCAATGAGCGCCGCAAGGGCCGATGACGCAGTAAAATGTCGTAGTTTCCCCATCTCTCTAGGTGGAATTGCAACGATGTGGTTCACGAGATTGCCACCTAGGTCTATCTCTTCATTTGATCAACTGGCTAAGAAATTTGTGGAACAATTTCGCATGCATGTCGCTAGACCCAAAGATGTCAACACCCTATCCAGTGTTACCCAAGCTCGAGGGGAAACGCTAAGGCGTTACTTAGAAAGATTTCATGCGGCATGTGTGGAGATTAGTAATCCCAACGATAACTCAATCTTAATGGCATTAACAAAGGGAATTGACCCTGATTCTGAATTTGGGAACTGGTTGGCGGGAAAACCGCCCGCATCATTGGACCGTTTCTACTCCAAAGCCGCGCAATTCCTACGACAAGAGGACGCAAAACAGTCTAGGAAGCAAGACGATGCGGGACCCAAGAGTGAAGGGATACAGAGCAATGTAGCAGTAAAACAATCAGGAGACAATTCCGGAAATGTTCAGTTGAACATACAAAACAAGCAAACGCAGCCAAGAGGAAACAATGGTCAGAATAAGAAAAGAGATCCAAATCGGGGTCCACGACGTGAGGCCCCAATGTTCGATAATTACACACCATTGAATACATCGTTGGAAAATGTGTACCTACAGACTTGCAATACTATGCAATACAAGAAACCGGCTCCGAAGCAATCGTCGGAGAGGCAGATTCAAACAGGAAAGTTCTGTAGATTCCACGAAAGTTATGGCCACAACACCAATGAATGTCGACACTTGCAAGACCTCGTTGAGAAGTTAATTAGAGAAAGGAAGTTAGATCAGTTTGTGCGGGCACCGCAGTCTGAAGGGGCGGGCCCCTCAAATCAAAATCATGTACATAATCCAGAAAGACAGGAAGAACCAGGTCGTGTCGGAGGAAGACTGGTAATTAATGTTGTAAGTGATAGTCCTCGTACAGCGAAGCGAAGCTGGGGAGAGATGAAATCGTATAACAACTTGGTTAGACGAACAGACTTTGAGTACGATGATAACTTAGTCAATAAACCTTCGACCAAACGAAAGAGAGCGACAATTAACGACATCACTTTCCGAGACAACGATACTGGTTATGTCGGAAGCCCGACTACGGACCCACTCGTGATATCGGCACAAGTAGGTCCAGCTTGGATGAAGAGGATACTAATTGACTGCGGGAGTTCCGTGAATATCCTTTTTATACATGCTTATAATCAAATGAGGATGAATCCCAGGGATTTGGAACCTTGCCAAACTCACCTCCATGGATTCAACGGTAGCTCTACCGTACCTATTGGGGTGGTGAAGTTACCAGTTAGGTTGGGATCTAAGGAACATTGGAGAGTTCGAACATTACAGTTCACTGTGTTGAACACAGTCTCGCCATACAACGCCTTCTTAGGACGACCTGCCCTTACTGAATTCAGAGCTGTAATTGCCCCATGGTGCTTGACCTTAAAGTTTCCCACTGTCAACGGAGTTGGAGTCGTCCAGGGCGATCAGGTTGACTTGAGAACAGTCATACACCGAAAACGAATCGCCCGATTACGCGATGCCAAGGACCGACTTAAAACTTTTGAACGCAATGAGATTGTCATTAAAAAAGAATACCCAGCACTACTGCACATGAAACCAACACGGAAGGGATCACATGAGATTAAGCAAGAGCTCGGGAATGATGTATATGAGATGACGACCGCTGATGGTCTAGCTTCACCAAAGACCTTGGATAGCGAAAGACTTCGTCGCTATCGCACATAACAGGCTATGTTTATCTATTTAGTTTCAATTCTGTTTTAGAATTTGTTTCTGCATTTCGAAATTAGAACTTGTAATAAGGCAACTGACTTTGCCGTGTTTTCTTATTTCAGCAATAAAATGCCATCTCTTTGAGCCAGAGCTGTGATTCATTAAATACAATGTACAACATCACGATGCGCGAAGAGCAAAATTCCATCACGCAATGGAATTTATTCAAATAGGGAGTGGCTATGAAGCAATCAACCACTCACCAAATGAAACCCGAGCTCGGGGGCAAGCCATCACATCAGGCCAGAAATGGGTTGATACACGGCAACCTTTTCCATAACTCCAGCTTCCGAGAGCGCGAACTGGAGTATAAACATTAATTAACTCCGTACTCCCAGAGTGCGAGGCGGAGTATAAACATTTTTACAAAATCCCAGAGTACTCCGAGAGCGCGAGCTGGGTATAAATATCAACAAACTCCAGCTTCCGAGAGCGCGAACTGGAGTATAAACATTAACTAACTCCGGATTCCGAGAGCGCGAACCAGAGCATAAATATCAACGAACTCCAGCTTCCGAGAGCGCGAACTGGAGTATAAACATTAATTAACTCCGTACTCCCAGAACGCGAGGCGGAGTATAAACATTTCTCCTAAATCCCAGAGTACTCCGAGAGCGCGAGCTGGGTACAAAACTTTTTAACTAACTCCGTACTCCCAGAGTGCGAGGCGGAGTATAAACATTTTTCCTAAAATCCCAGAGTACTCCGAGAGCGCGAGCTGGGTACAAAACTTTTTACTTAACTCCGTACTCCCAGAGTGCGAGGCGGAGTATAAACATTTTTTCTAAAATCCCAGAGTACTCCGAGAGCGCGAGCTGGGTACAAAACTTTTTACTTAACTCCGTACTCCCAGAGTGCGAGGCGGAGTATAAACATTCACAAAATCCCAGAGAACTCCGAGAGCGCGAGCTGGGTACAAAGCTTTTTACTTAACTCCGTACTCCCAGAGTGCGAGGCGGAGTATAAATATTCTCCTAAAAACTCCAGCTTCCGAGAGCGCGAACTGGGGTATAAACATTAACGAACTCCAGCTTCCAGGAACGCGAACTGGAGTATAAACATTAATTAACTCCGTGCTTCCAGTACGCAAGGCAGAGTATAAACATACGTCAACTCCACACTTCTCCCCAGTACAGGGGGCAGAACCATAACACATAACAAGTTGAAGACAGAAAGAGAATAGATTTTCATTTCCATTATCAACAAAAAGAATCTGATTACAGAGTGTTTATGAAAAATTCTGCTAGTGGGAGCCGAATCCACATCTATACACGGCTATAGAAAAAATCGACAAAATGCTACCCTACGCGACAAAGATTTAGGGAAAGAAGTTCATTCTTTCTTCTTCCTTATCTTCTTCTTTGGAGTAGCTCCACCTGATCCGCTGCCCGACTTCTTCCTCAATCGCTTGCTCTTTTCAGGCTTGCCCTCCGGCGGCGATATGATGTCGACTTCCTCCTCAGAGCTGGAGGCGACGGAAGTTCTTCTAGGAGGACGAGCCGGGGGCATAGGAGAAGTAGCAGGAGGAGGGACAGGAGCGGTCTCGATCAATACAGTACCACCCGGCGAAATCACCATTAGCGGGGCAGGCCCGGGCGGACTAGAACCAACATTCCCTGCTGTCATCTCGGCAGCAATCTCAGCTAAAACGTCATCCTCACGAGATGCTTGGGCCGCATCAGATGTGCCAATGGCTGGCATAGATAAACTAGCGGCCGGAGCAGCCTCATTCACAACATCGGACGGGTTGGCAGAGGGATCGATGGGTTCATTGAGAAGCTCCTCAATCATCTGAGCGCTGAAAGAAAACATATTTGCATCTCCCTCCTCGCCAATCAAAGTAGAAGCCGTGATGGCTTCAGAAAAAACTACCCCTTGTGTTTGCTGAGAAACTGATAAGGCAAGGGGCGCAGAAACTATAGCTTCGGTCACTGAAATACGACAAAACGAAGGTTGTTAGCCAAGTGTGTTGTTTAAGGTTCTTCACAACAAAACTACGAGAAGCGTTCAAGTACCTTCCTTAGTCTGGACCGAAACATGGGTGGAATCATCGGCGGAAGATAATAACGGTTGGTCAGGATTATATGCAGGAACAGATTGGGGGTCTACCGCACCAGTAGTCTCGGGCAATGTTGAGATTACGGCTCCAACACTAGCCTCGTGATGCGCGGTCCCCGAACCTTCGCCTGTCTCTGATGATTGGACGCCGAGTCTTTCTTTCGCCATAGAAATTACCACCTCATGAAGGGTCTTCCTCTCATCCTCAGTAAGCAGGCGCATCTCCAGTTCAAAGTCGTCAAGTGCTCCATCTGGTTGCGCCGCTCTCTTCTCATTCACCAGCCGGGTCCAGGCATTATACAAGATCATGGAGTCATCTCCCAGCCACGCTAGATTTCTGTGTTCCAGCACATTAGCGTTATACGTGACTAAGAGATCGTCAAACTCAGCATCTAGCCTGGACCTCTCCTCCAAGATTTTTTCCTGAATCTCCGCTTCCACAGACTTAGCCTTGACCGCCGCCGCAGCAAGTTCGGCCCTGAGGGATACTGCTTGGTCGCAAGCCTCTTGAGCAGTAGCGTTCGCATCGTCTTTCTCCTTCACCATTTCAGCGAATTTGGCCTTGAGCTCGTTCAGCTCTTTAACGGCCAAGTCTCGCTCAGCTGCAACGGTGGTATTGCGATGGCCCATCTCTTCCACTGTGGCGCAATGTTCTTGCTGCATCCTCGCTAGTTTGGCTACAACACCCTCGTGTTTCTTAAGTGTTTCAAGCTCTGACTTTCGGGACGTTTCCACTTCGGATTGAAGAACTTGAATGATGCGTTTCTGCTTCGCAATGTCAACATCACGTTCAGCAATGACCTTCGCCCTGTCGAAAGCTACTCTAGAAGCCTTCACGGCTGCCTTATACCACTCCTTGTACTGAGCATAGAAGTCGTGGATGTAATTATGAGCAGTGGTCTCAGCTTCCGGAGGGATTCTTTTAAAGTTAGGAGGGAAGATATAGCCGTCCATGCAAATTTCCGGGTAGTCGTTTTTCATTTGGGCGAGTTTAGCAGCTCCCTCGCTTGTCAACTCAGCCGGAGCTTGTTCAATTATAGCGGCCGCCGTTGGTTCCACTCTTGGCCGTTGAGCGTCGGGCCGAGAAGATTGAGAAGGCAACTGTTGCTGATGAGATGGCCCTGGGAGGTCTACTGGAGCCCTGGGAGGCGGAGGAGAACGAGATCGGGGTCGGTGCTGGTATCCCCGGTCTCTGTCAGAGTAATCATAACCAGAGCGGTTACGCGAGTAGTCTCTGTCCCTATCATAACGTTCTTGACTCGAGTAACCTCGCCCATGGTCCCTATCTGTCTCTCTCCTACGGGAATCATAAAATGGAGAAGATTGACGCACATTCCGAAGCCTATCTAGAGTAGAGCCGCGTCCTGACATCTCACCTGCGATAAGAAAGAATTACGGATTAAAATCCCATAAAGCAATGTTTACTATGCAGAAGTCATGAAGTGCCGTGAAAGTGTGTGTAAATGTGTAAACCCCCAAACCGACCGGAAGTGTTGACCGCACTTAAAGGAAAGGGCTCGTTCATATTTAAGACATCTTGTAATTCCTCCAACCCAGGATTATGAGAGATTGATATATAATCTGGGATAGGAATATCGTCAAGCCCTTTGAGAGAATCTCTCGAATGAGAAGGGGCGGCCTCAGAAATCATAACTCCGGAAGCGGGAAGGAACACATCTACAGATTTTCCCCCTTTTGACTTAAGTTTTTTGGAAACGGCGGCCTTGCCTTTCCGTTTTTCTCCCTATTCGTCCAAGTTTCCCGAAAGGTCAGCCATCGGCTCTGAATCCGTCTGAGTTCTTTCTTCGTCACTCGCCTCGACTATTCTGGTCCCGAGTGACCTCTTCGCTTTTCTCTCCTTGGGTTTCTTCTTATTTTCCTTCTTGGAGACGGACTTTGAAAATCCCTCAACAACTATGCTTTGGTTAATGTCAATCAAACCCAGAACTCTTAAGTTATAGTCGTTCAGCACCGAGTCAATATGCCTCAGCTCGCTTGGGACTTCCTGAAGACTCCGGACAGTACCCTTGAAACGCCCTCCATCGGGCCTAGAGATAATAGCTGAAAAGGGAATGAAATGTCAATTTTAACACCGAAGAGAAATTGGTCAAAGAAACAGGTTAAGGCGCTTACGTCTAGACAACCATCGCCTAGCAAAACCCGGAGGGCATCGAACGTAGAACCATTCGTTCTTGAAGTAGCTCAGTCGCGTCCAAGCTCCAACTACAACTTGGCAATTTCTGACTGCCTCCAAAAATGTAAACGACGGGCTATCACCCCTGCTCTTGAAGTTGAATATATGTCTGATTTCAGAGGGCCTCGGCGGGCGAAAAAGACAGTCCATGAATATTACGAAGACACTATTCAGCAACGCGTGACCGTTGGGATGAAGTTGCGAAGGAGCGATCCCTAAATATGATAGCATCCTTCGGATATATTGATTGAAGGGAGGAAGAGTTCCAGCCGCACAAGCATGACGGTAAAATGCTGTATATCCTTCAGGCGGATTGTGCGGTCTATCGGTGGTGCTGGGCAATAGAACGTCACCAAGAGATATGTTATGCTTTAAGCATATTCGTCCCAATAAATATTCAGAAATGTTGGACTGGACCGAGTCGACAGGGTCCTCAATAAATATCGCCTCCGGCAATTCATCTGGAGCCGGATCGATTACGTCGGCAGGGATGTCAGGAATCTCAAGCACGGGAGGAGTCGAGCTCTGCACCTCTTGTTGTTGGGAGCTCGAAGATTCCATAATTAGCTAACTCATTAGAAAGCAACATTAAGTTTATGAACAAGCCCGTGCATGCCCCAGTGTAGTGTGTGTGAACATGTCGTGCAGTGCAAGTATTATACATCACTCGAGCAAATTTAACAGAATGAAGCGAGATGTTCGTACAACATAACTTGGGAATTTAAGAAAGAAAGTGACCGTCATCGCTGACCGTCATTTCCGCACCATCCAAACGCTACGGACCGACTTCAAGTATAAGTCAGTTGTATTATTGGTTAAGTCATGGTTCCATCGACGGGCTTCAAAGGAAATTCAGGTTCAAGTCTGTTAATCAAGTTCGATTATGCAAGGCCGAAGCTCGTCGGAGTCAATTATGCCAAAGTTCATTAAGTTCATCAGAGAAAAACTTAAAACTGGTCGTAGTTCATATGATGGAGCAAGTCAGGAAGCAATGGTATCAGAGGACGAAGACGTTCGAATCCATCGACTTCGAATCGATAAGGGTCGAATCGATGGAGTTCGATTCCAGGTACTTCGAATCCGTATGGTTCGACTCGATGTAACTGAGTGATAGAGGAGCGCTTCGAATCCGTAGGCTCCGCATTGCTTCGAATCGATCAGTATTCAATCCCTTCGAATCGATTTAAATGACATCACTTCGAATCGATCAAATCCCTCCAAGTCATCGATTCGAAATCTTGCCCTCGAAATCGATTCGAACCGGTCATTCCTGGATCGATGCGAAGCAACGGGAGGCGACCCAATCCATTCAGATCTCATCGCTCCTCGACTCCATCGAGTCAACCCATTTCATTCAGACCTCGTCACTTCTCAGAATTTTCTAAGGCGAAGATGGTTCTATTTTCCTCATCTCGAATCGATCCATTGAATACCTGTTTGGATTTCGAGTAAAAGCGTGGAAGAGATCGATTGTTTTGAAGAGAGCACGTTTGTCTTGGCCTAGGAGAAATCGATTCGAAGAAGAAGCTCTCGTAACAGTAAAAAGTGAAAAGTGAGAAATGAATAGGAGCCCGGTATATATAGGGGAGATGTGGCGATTCGCCTCCCGGTATATCTGACCGGCTTCTATAGGTGGGATAATCGACTCGAATCGATTCGTTGCGACATCTTCGAATCCATTATAACCTTTAGTTCGAATCCATCACAACACAGCGTCGTTCCACCAGTTCGAATCCCTCCTTTAGTTCGAATCCATCCGGTTTCAAATCCTTTGCCACATCGAATCCATTCCAGTAGCATCGAAACAAAGCAACATTGATTCGAGCACTCACAACTTCGGCTCCATCAACTCAGAGAACATCGAATCCACGCCATATCGATTCGAAGAGGCACACCCTCGAATCCATCGCCAACCACTAATGAAAATGGACGAATAGTCTCAATGTTTAAAATTGTTTGTCTACTCTTGTACTGATTCAGGAGAGGATCAGTACGAGAGGGTGATCGTAGACAATCATAAGAGCAGTGTTCTAACTCAAATCTCAAATCGGTCCAGGAGAGGACCGATGCAGATTTCGATAGTAAACCGAACTGACAACGACTTGCGATCACGCAACGTTAATCAAAGCCAAGGTAATACACGTATGCACGTATTTCTGACTAATGTTTGATCTCTATCATTTACAGGGATCGAATGTTCATCTCGTCATGACTCAAAAAACTGACGGCCAGTCACTATTGTACGACGGTCGATTACAGCGATACAGAATGCAACTTTCGGTAAAGCATGTCATAGCTGTCCAGTGAGAGACTGCGACTTTTCAAAGCACGTCATGTTTACACAAGACGTACTTTGGGGGGCAAATGTTATCCCGCCTTTTGGCAAGGCCGTGACACCAAGGACTTGACTAGATACCGGTAACAGATTGTCTCGGAAGTCGGTTACACGTGAGGATCACTACGGATATCGATGGATTTTGTCCGAGTCCAGTTCGGGCTGCAATTGATAAGACGCGTCAAGCAGAGCCTTGGGAACCAACGATCCAAGTTTCAAGTCAATCCGAGTTCGTATGCTCGAGATATCGTCGACGAAAGATGGAGTAGGGCACCTTTAGTTCGAATCCATAGGTTTCGCCTATGTTCGAATCCATTAGCCAGGAAACAGTTCAAATCCATCGAACTACCATTGCCTCGACTCCAGCAGCTCTCCCTTGCTTCGACTCCATCAGCCTAGAAGCTCTCGTTCGAATCCAGCCGGACCAAGTAGTTAGCTGTACTTCGAATCGATTCGAACGATACCTTGAGTTCGAATCGATTGGAGTTTTCTACAATTCGAATCCATCAAGAGAGGGAACTTCGGATCCAGAAGACATTGCTTCACTTCGAATCCATCGTGGAAGCTTACCTTCGAATCGATAAGACAAAGCTTACCTTCGAATCGATAAGACAAAGCTTCACTTCGAATCGATAAGAGATAGCTTCACTTCGAATCCGGGAGACGCAGCTTGCCCTCGACTCCACCATCTTCGAATCCATGTCGTGGATTCGACCCAGTCAAAGCGGAGTGCAAAGCGGACCGATTCGAAGAAAGCGCACCACGTCACCATCCTCACAAGCAGGAAGATCGATTCGAACGAATCGATTCGAGCATATCGATTCGAACGACTCCAGAATACGAAAAACACCAACTTGAATCGATCATAACTCGAGTTCTACAAGTCCAAATCCCATGAAATTTTCACAGAAGCTCAAATACATGATGAAGAATGTACACACCAAATTTCAGCTCGATTGGATGATTTCTTGATCGATTCGAACCAAGGGTCGAATCGATCCCAAAGTGGGCCCGGGTCTCTAAATTTCGGCCATGTGGGCCCCCTGACGTACCAGAACTGGTCTCCCCACATTTTGGGCGAAATACCAGCCTCCTACACCTATAAATAGACCCCCTGGTCATTCAGAAAAGGGGTCGGACAATTCTAAGTACTGAAGAGCGCCCAGATTCTGCCAGATCTACTCCAGAACACCGCCGCTGCTTTAGATTGACACTTAGCATTGAAATTCAGTTGTATTACATTGTTAACTACTGTAATCTTCAAGTAATCGAGCAATAAAATCATCAAACTTCATAGTGGACGTAGGCAAAGCGCCGAACCACTCTAAATCGCTTGTCTTTGCAATTTACTTTCTGTTATTTGGAGTTTTTGTTAGATAATCCACAGTATTATTTTTCATTCTGCGCGTTTATCTCTTCAACTACTTCCGAAGAGTGTTGTGCCCATTTTTGGTACAAACAGTTATACTCCCCTCTTAACACTAGAAAATGATTTCGGTGATGAGTGCATGCATCATCGACGTTTATTTTCGAGAGTCCAAGTGGGGGAGATCACTTAATAGTTTTTCTAAACCCTGTTTTGATTAAAATTGAATTTTATTTTGTATCCTCTATAGTATGATTTGATATATAAATTATATAAGTATATATTATTTCAAAACTTGATTTGAAATGAAACCGGGATTGGAATTCTTGAGTTCTTTAATAATTAATGATTTTTCTTTTAATGGTTGAAATGAATTAATACTTGAATCATTTCGGAACTTCTGAATTGAGAAATGAACCTAAGAGCTAAGTGAAATATTAATTGAAGTAGAAATCCTTAGAATTAGGAAATTATGAATTTAAAATAAAATTGAAACTTAAAACTCGCATAGTATTAAATTTCATTCTATAGCATATATATAACTCACCAAAATATTTAAGAAGTTCAAAAATGTTATATGAATTGTTAATTGGATAATATACAAGTATAGGTTTGAATAATGAAATATGCATTTAATTAATTGTTTGCAAATATAAATAAAATTGTTAGTAAATAATTGGAATTTAAATTAACATTTAAAGGTGATTCACAATTATGTTAATATAAAATGGAAATACTATATGTGAATGTAAATGTGAAATTAAATTATAGTGAAATTTAAGTAATGACTTAAGAATTAATTAATTGAAAATTCAACTTTGAATGAAAAGAGGTTGTATGTTGTTTAACTACATTCTATTTGCATAACTATAACTTACCAAATACTTAAAAAGTTTAAAATGCTAATAAGGATAAGTAGAGGAATAATATACCAGTGTGAGAGTGAATAATAAAATGTGAAGATCTATTGATAGTTGTAAATATAAAGGAAATTTAAGTTGTAAAATGAATTAAATTTAAAATTAATTAAATATAAAATTAGTAAATGGAAAATAATTAAATTTGAATAAAACTAAATGTCAATAAACTTGGAAGTGTATGAAATTAAATTTTTGACATGGAAATGTATAATTGATTTTGTGTAGATTTTGGATGGATGGTAATGTTTGATATGCATTGGTTGTTAGATGGATGGTAATCGGTTTAGTAGAATTCATTAGTGTTAATGGAATTGAATAAACGGAATAAAATTTTAAATAATTAAATTCAAATTTGAAGCAAAGTGAAATTAAATATAATTGAATTCAAATTAAATTGAAGCAAATTAACTTGAATTTAAATTATGAATGAAACAAACTTGAATAAATCGGAAACAAATCGAACGTAAACTTATTTCATGGATAAATAAGAAAATAAATGACTTTGTGTCTATAATTGTTTCTTTAGAAAATTTGAAGTTTGATGGTTTGTACTTTGAAATAATAAAAGCAAATTTTTGGAAAAATCCAAAATTGTCCAATATATGCTGAAACGAAAACAACCATAACTTTTAAATGGTTGAACGGAATTTGACGATCTTTGACTTTCCGGAAAGCCTAGAAACTTTGCTACATCTTCTGTTTAGAATGTTTTGATAAATACTTTCATCCACTAGGCTTAAAACACCAATATTAGTCGCTGGCCTGTGCGAAGTAGAAATCTGAAGCACCTTAGTATTCTCGCCATAACTTTTTACTGGTTTATCGGATTTTGATGATCTTGCCCTTTCTGGAAAGCTTAGAACTTACGCTAAAACTTTTGTTTTAAATGTTTTGTGTTTTTCTGTCATTTAGAGGGTCGAAAACGTGAGTGGAAGTCGCTGACCTGCGCAATTCATTGCCCAGGCTGAGGCGTATCCTTTTAGTAAAACGGTCGTAACTTTTGAACGGATGGTCCGAATTCGATGATTTTGGACATTCCGGAAAGCCTGAAATGAATGCAACAACTTTTGTTTAGATTCCATTGCCAAATTTTATCGTTCAGGTGACCAAAAACTGAGATTCGTTTGTTGTCCTGGAATTGGAATTGCAGTTTTTAAGCTAAACATGTTATATGTATGTTGTTTATGATAAGTATATCGACCTATCTTTATATGCATGGTTCTAACTTGGTTATTGAGAATTTTAGTAGGTAGCAAAGGGGTTGCGCTTCGCTTGTGGAGCTCGCTTCTGCGCTTAATGCAAAATGTAAGTTAAAATGCTAATAAACGCTAAATAAAAGGTACGTTCTCGGATTACGGTTTATGTTGTTGTATATTATTGTGTTCCCCATGTTTTGGGATGCCTCATTCTTGTAATGAGATGTATATCATGCAATTATTACCACTGTGAAATTTTTCGGTCCTATCCGCGCAAAGGAGGTGCTGCCGAAATTTTTCAAAAATCCGGGAGTTAGAAAATTTTGTGAGAAAAAAAAATCCTATAACTAAATTTTGCAAATAAGTAGAATATTTTGAATGAATTATATCTAAATGATGGTTTTCCCTTCTTTTTTTCCTTTTCGGGGACGAAAAGTTTTAAGTGGGGGAGAATGTAACGATCCGTATTTTTAACACTTTAAAAATACGAATTAAAAAGAAAATTTTGGATAAAAATCCGAAGAAAATAAAATTTTGTGTTGTTAAATGTGAATTACAAGTTAAAATACAAAACTGAATTCTGAAATAACTTATTTGTAAATTAAATATGGATGTTAACTTGTAATTGAACGTAAGTAAAGATTTAAATTTGAATGTAACAAGTAATTGAAACGAATTGAATTCGATTGTAAACAACGAAATAAATAAGATGATAGCTGAAGAAAATGAAAGTAAATGAATTATAAACTATTGATAATAATGTATAAGTAAATGGTTGATTCAATAATGAAAGTGTAAATCGAAATAAAAGAATTCATTTGGAATTAAGTAACTTGAATTTGAATTACAATATAATTGAACGCTGAATCTAATATAATCTTTTATATTGGATTTATAATGGAAAACTGCATTGTAGAAGATTGTTAATTACTGTGAAATTAAAAATGGGATTTGTGAACAATTGAAATTTGATTTAAAAGTTAATAATTTAAATTGAGAATTTTATATTGAAATTAAACAGTCGAATAATTTATTTTTCGAATATTGGATTTAATTAGACAATTAAATCGATAATTTAATAAGTTAAATTTCAGAAATAATTGAAAATCGAGTTGAATATGATTGAAAATGATTTGTTAAATTTTATCTTATCATATTGGAGTTATAGTAATGTTATAGAACTTTTAAAATTGAATTTAAAGTTAATTTGTGAAAATTGAATATTTTTAATATTTAATTATCGATTGAAAAATAGCCATTTTTCGAACAGTCTCAGAATTGAACGAAACTAGTTCCATTGGATCCGTAATAGTTTGTTATTGTCGGATTTCAATTTTCGTAGCAATCGGAGTTATCGTTTGACCGTGGCAGCTCGAAACGCGTCGAAATCGTTTTAATTTTAATTCGGCGAGTTAAAATAGTCATTTTTCAAAAAGTCTCGGATTTCGACGAAACTAGTTTCTTCGGATCCGTAATGTGATATTATTGTATGGTTTCAAATTTCGTGTCAATTGGATTTACCGTTTGTCCGGGGCGAGCCCAAACGCATAGAAATTTGATTAACCGATTTAATTTTAAATCGACCGTTTATCGCCGTAACTCGCACAGATGATCAAATTAGCTTCCGAAACATGTTTCATTGCGTTCAGAACGTGGGGTAAACCTTAGAAACGTCAGCCGACACGCTTCGTTTGGAGTTCGGAAAATCCGGGATGAATAGTGTCGCGTATTTTTCTATAAAAGCCCCTCACTTATTTCATTTTGTAAAAGAACAAGGGTTTCTCTTTGTAGCCGCCATATTTACAGCCAATGGCCAGAATTTCATATTCTTTCTTCCCTTAATCTCTCTCAATCCGTAAGGAATTAGAGGAAGTTGTCAACTACAAACTTGTAGAGCATTGCGAGAGCTTCAAATCCATACGGAGATGATCGAAAACGGAGCAACGGATCAACGGGAAATCGAGCTCGAAGCTGCTGCGTTTTTCACACATTTCGAGGCCAAAGGAGCAGCCGAGCTTCAAGCTATTCCAGGCGTTGGTGGCTCGTGTGGTGGCGCGCGTGGTGGTGGTCCCTGATCGTCTTCAAGCTGCTCGGTGTGGTCGTGAAAATTGCTTGAAGATGGCAGCTAATGGGTTTTGGTGAACGTGTTTTCACGTTGTAGAAGATGATGGGAAGGTGCGGCCCAGATTTGAAGATGCAGAAACGAACGGCCAGATCTGAAGCTAGGGTTTGAAATTTAAATTAAAAGCTGAAATTGTTTATTTAAATTCGTGCAAACTTTAAAAATGCATAACTTTTTCATACGAGGTCCGATTGGAACGAAACTTTTTGCGTTGCGATCGTAATGACGAGAGCTTCGAAATGAAACTAGTTTGGATGGATTTGGAGACGATGGAAATTTGGGCTAAAGTTGGGCGTCGTCCAATTTTAGTTCCAAACCGGAACGTCTCGGCGACAACAGAAAATCAAAGTGAGTATTTTCTAACGCTCACAACGTACTAGAATATCTTTATGCTAGTTAAATCTGACATTATGAAGTGATATGATTTTATTGGTCGTCCTTTGATAAATTTAATTGTCTTCTACATTGTCATCGAATTTAATGTTAGAAATTAAAATTGACAGTCAAATTGAAATTAAAATTTAATTGCGATTAAATTACCTGACATTGATAACTATGAAATTGCTGTGAATTGTATTGACTATTGGATGATTTATTTCGATGGATGCTATTGGTTGATATTTAATTGTTTGGATGTTTATTTGCTTATATATATCCTGTTATACATGCACCTGACACTGTGATTGGTTTAAGTAATATATATTCATCCCTGACATTTAATTGAAATAACTAACCACTTGGCTATAGGTTAGAGAATTATATACGGACACCGAGTTGGTTAAATTAAATAATTTTAAAAGTTGTTTTGAAATTATTTAAATGAATTGATTTTAAGAATAAAAATCCAATTTATGGAAATTTAATTATTTTGAATTGAAGATCGAGATGTTGAAATTTAAAATTGGTAAATGAAATTGTTTAATTATTTGAAGTTTAGATTTTAAGTAAAAATTTTGAAATATGGCGTAAATTTTCGGAAGTTGATTTGTTTTAAAAGATCGGACTTTTAATCGAATTCTGAATATTTCTAAGAAAATTTATATGAAATGGTATTTCAAGTTTGAGTTTGGAATTGAAAATTTAATTGAAATTGAGATTTAATTAATTTGGAATTTAATTGAAATTCAAAGAAATTTGTGAATTGGACTAAATCGAAACTATTGAATTAAATTTGAAGATAAAATTGATTTGAATAGGATTTGAACTGAAATCGATTTGGAATGTAATACTTAAATGAATTCTTGAAATTCGAATGTTATTGAATTGGAATTGTTCCACAGATTAAGTAAACTACTTAATACGGATGTTTAATTTGAAGTATGTTCTAATTTGAATACGAAATGGTTTTAAAGCGAATCTTATATTCTTATATAAATATATGAGCTGTTTTGAAATGTGAAATATTTAAAGTTTCGAAATATATTGAAAGTGAAATTGTTCATTTTGTGGTTCAAATATGTATTTGAAATTGATAATTTGAAATGGTTTATTGAGAAGCTGAATCGAGTTGAAATTGATGATTTGAGATTTGATTAAATTTTAAATTTTGGAATTCGAGTTTATGTGAATCGTTTTGTGGAATTTGAGGCGAAAAATGATTTTGAAATCGAAATGAGATATTGAGGCGAAAATGATTTTTGAAATGAAATTGTATACTTTGAGTAGATATGAGTGGATTTGATTTTGAAGCGAATATGATATTTTGATATCAATTATGAATCGATTTGAAATATAAAAGAGCCATCGGTGTAATAATACGTAGTTATTAAAGAGACCGGGATCGGATATGGACATACTCTCTGTCGATACCGAAAACCACTTTAATAACTAGTATACGCGGAGTGTTGATCCAGAACGAAGTGGATGGTTTTGGTGAACGTGTTGATTTGAAGAAAGAGAACGATTTTGGATGACCCCTGACATGACTAAAACAGGAGCCGCGCCGGGCCATTGAGGATCGCCATCTCTAGCGGACACACTCCTTCGTTACCATGTCTATTACTTTTGTGATTCGATTTGGGTGCACCCCGCGATTTGGGAGTGTTGTTTCGCGGTGTTGGGGTAGTAGCTGCTATGCCCAACATCAGTCTGGATCAGGCAACTACTAGTATCCTAGTTGGTATCGCCTCATGTACCTTGTCATACTGATTATCCTATTCGCGACCACTACGTTTTGTTTTGTACCTTTAGTATATGGATTGCCCTCTGGTGACTTCCGGTTTTGGGGAAACTACGGTCTTGTATATGCTCTTGGGAATATAAACTGTGTTAAGGGTGGAATGTGCCATGGCTTAACGCTATTTTAATACTTTTACTTTAATGTAGACATATTATAATAGCGTATTGTACTACATAGTAGATAGTTTAACGGATCCTTAAGAGATGGAAAATCCCGTAACATCTCTTAAGTTATTGCACTCACGTTGACACTGGATAGGAGATGTCAAACCCCGTAAACATCTCTGATGCCGTCACACTCATATTTCTTATTCAATTTGATTTACATGAGATATTTTAGTCCTGACTCGAGTGTTTTGTCTTTTCATTACGCTCGGGTCAGCCTGAGCATTTCAGATAAGGTTGAAGATCTATTTTGGAGGACGAAGACGGAGTTTGGTATTACATCATTTGTATTCTACTACTGTATTATTTTTCCGCTGCATTGTTGTATTATCTCTGATATGTATGTAACTCTGATTTATGATGTATAATAATAATCAAATTTATTTATTTAACAGCTTCATGAACTGTTATTTTATTATTATATCTTGTTCCTTCCGCTGCGAGATTCTGAGTTTGTTTCTGTTCTTTCCTTTCTTTTCTTATTTAACCCCAATAACTATCTGTATTTTGGATTGTTTGAGTCGGCATGTGTGTATGTTTTGTCGACTTGAACGGTCAAAAATGCGGGTCGTTACATCAATCGTCTGAGCATTGAGATTACACGTTTAGTTGCCTGAGACATGGACTTTTATGCCCATGCTGCTGTGTTTCGATTGTGAAGGCTTCAAAGGACAACTTTGGTATTTGCCAAACGGTAATTCTTCATATAAAAGTTATTTTTCAAATCTCAATAGAGAGAGGTTCATTTAAATAGGAAAAGGATTTTCTCTATCAAATTTCTTCAATTCTCAGTCTCCACAAATCAAATTCTATAGAATTTTGAATGATTATTGTAATCAATCTCATGTACTTTTTCATTATTGATGATAAAAAGAATCTCTTCAAAGTGGATATACACTAACACAACTTCAGTGAAACTACTATAAATCTTGTATGTGATTTACATTCATTATTGTTTATTATACTTGTTTGTGATTGAGATTGATGTATTTGGATTGGTTTTGAGTTTTAGTATTGGAATATTGATCGGTTGTTTTTATGCATCTTTCAACGATCTCACTTTGACATCGTCTTATGAAGTTTGGAATAGAGTGGTCTCGAATTTAAATTTCATAACATTTGGTATCAGAGCGTTAGTGTTGGTAAGATGTTTGTGGAAATGCCGGAATCGGAAAATATCTCAGATAGCCCCTCGTTGGTTAGTCTAAGTAATGTAGTACCGTATGGACGTGGATCGTATGCGGTTATGAGTTCTCAATTGGTGTTGACAAGTGGAATGGTAATAATGATTTTGAAAAATAGCAATGGAAAATAAAAGCGGATGTGCATCGGGTTGTGTTTGATGCGCATTTGTTGCCGACGGACATCTCGGATGTTGAGAGAGGAAATGAAAGAGTGGACATTCACTACACTTCAACTTGCTATGGATGAGAATGTAATATCTGAAATTAGTGGTGAGACCACCGCTAAGGGTATTCGGGATAAGTTGGAGAAATTATATATGAAAAAATCACTAACTAATCGTTCGATCTTGTTGCGAACATTCTTTACCTACAAGATGAAGTAGAGAACTTCGCTAAAGACGCACTTGAATACCTTTGATGGTTAGCTAATAAAAATGAAGGCGGTAGACTTAAAGATCGAGGAAGAGCAAAAGGCGATGATCTTGTTATGTTCGTTGTCGGACCGTTATACGAGTTTCTTAAATAGCTTGATCTAAAGCCGGGATATTTTGATTCTTAGTGATGTTAAAGTAGGCCTTCTTAATGAGGAGTTGTGGGATCAAATAAAAAAGTTGAGTGATAGTAGTAGTGGTGCTAGTAGTGTCACAGTTTGTTTGTGGAGAAGGAGATAAATGAGAAGGCAAAGGGGAATCGTGGGCGTTCTAGAACAAAAAATCCCAGTTGGAGAGGAAAGTCAAAAGATAGAACTAACAAGTGTTTTATTTGCAAGAAGCCCGATCATTGAAGAAATGAGTGTCCAGACAATGATAAGAGGAAGAAGGAAGTAGCATCTTCATCGGTGGCATGGAGAGTGATGTTAGTGAGGTAGATGAAAATGTGTTGACGGCTGTAGCATCGAATGTTTCGGATGGCGAATGGGAACTCGATTTGGGTGCGTCTTATCATACGACACCGAATAATTTTTTTCCTCTTATGTCGACAAGGAGAAAAATTCAGTTGTAATGGGTAATTGTGTTATTTGTACATCAATGGGCATTGGTTCCATGCGAATTCTGATGTCTGATGGAGTAATTCGTACGCACTAATGTACGGTATGTTCCGGATCTTCGAAAACTTCTTATTTCCTTGAGGCAACTGGATTCTTTGGATTGTAAAATTCCTATTGAAAGTGATAGCTTGTGGGTCTCGAAGGGTGCACTTGTGGTGATGAAATGTGCTAGAGCTCATGGAGTTTATTTGCTTGAAGATGTGACTATTAGAGGTGAAAATTGTGTAGGTGTTGATAGTTCTCGTGGCTTAAAAGCGACAAGGTTGTGACATTTAAAATTGGGTTTAGTCTCGAAGAGGAGTTTGAATATTCTTCGGAAAGTGAGATGATCGATGGAGAGAGTTTCAACAAACTTGAGTTTTGCAAGGAATGTATCATGGGGAAGCAAACCAAAGTATCAATCAGTGACGGAAAACATGATTCGAGAGATGTTCTTGAGTATGTTCACATGGATGTTTGAGGGCCGACACCGGTAGCTTCTTTGGGTGGAGCTCATTATTATATTTTTTAATGATGACTTTTCTCGAAAGATATGGGTGTATGTAATGAAGGCTAAGTCGGAGGCATTTGCAAAGTTCAACGTTTGGAAGATTCTTGTTGAGAATAAGAGTAGCAAGTCTTTCAAGGTGTTGAGGTCTGACAATGGTGAAAAGTATGTTTCCGAAGCGTCTTTGGATTTTTGCAAGCATCATAGTATTTAGAGGCGGGGGAATCCGCAATCGAATGTGGTAGCGAAGAGAATGAACCGAACTCTACTTGAGAAAGCTTGATGTTTGAGATTAACATCGGGTTTGTCGAAAAGATTTAGACCGAAGCATCGTCAACCGCGGTGCATATTGTAAATCGAATTCGTGATCGGCTGTTGATAATAGAATTCTGGAGGAAGTGTGGAAGGGGAAGGACATTGATTTGAGCTATCTTCGTGTGTTTGATAGTCCAGTCTCTGTGCATGATCCAGGAAATTTAGGCTTGAGCCTAGAGCTTTTAAAGGGGTCTTGCTTGGTTATACGGATGGTGTGTCAAAGGCTACCGGATTTAGAATCCGAAAATGAAGAAAGTTGTGAATTCTCGTCATGTTACTTTTGATGAGTTGGCCTTGTTCGAGGAGAATAAGAGCTCATCGAATGTTCCAGATTTGGTTCGTGATGAATCATAGAAGAAGGAAGTTGTTCTCATTCTTCATCCAAGGAGTAGATTTGTTGGAGATGCTTGTGTTGGAGAAGCGATTGATGTTACATCACATAGTCCACATGTTTCCTCTAGTAGTGTTAGAGATGTGCATTATTCTAAAGAGGATTTGGTTCAAGGTGAAACCGAAAGGAGTTTGGTTGATAATATTACAACTCGGGTTGGTTGTCGTGTTATAAAACCATTTGAAAGATACAATGATTGAAACTATCTTAGCTTTTGCGATTATTTAAACTATGCTCTTCGTGTAGTCCAAGATGAGCCCATGGACCTTGATGACATCATGGATTCAAGTGATAGCTCGAAATGGATTTATGTCATAGAGGAAGAGATGCAATCTTTGTTGAAGAATCATACTTGAGATTTGTATCCACCTCCTAAAGGAAACTATGCTATTTGGTGCAAATGGATATACAAGGTGAAGAACAATAGAAGATACAAAGCTAGATTAGTGGCTAAGGGGGTTTGCATAAAGAAAGGGAAATGAGTATGATAAAATCTTTGCACCGGTCGTGTGTCATATTTCAATCCGGGTATTACTTTCTATAGTTGTTATTCATGATTTGGAATTGAAGCAACTTGATATGAAAACCCCATTCTTGCATGGTGACTTGGATAAAGACGTCTACATGGAGTAGGATGGTAAGTCAAATTTAGTTTGCAAGTTGAAAAAAGCACTGTATGGTTTAAAACAATCACCTAGACAATGATGCAAGAGATTTGATCATTTTATGCTTAAAAATGGTTTTAATAGAAGCATCAAAGAAGCTTGTGTATATTTCAAGAGGTTAAAAAATGATTATTGTATATATTTACTCTTGTATGAGGATGACATGCTCATGGTCTCTTAAGATAAAACTGAAATCAACAAGTTAAAAATGTGTTTAAAATCGGAATTTGATATGAAAGATCTTAAAGAGGCAAAGAAAATTTTGAACATAGAAATAGAAAGAAATCGAAAGTGTTTTGAGTTAAAATTGACTCAAAAGGAGTATATGGAAATAATGTTTTGCCGGTTTAGCATGAAGAATGTAAAAGCGTATAATACACCTTTACCTTTGCATATGAAGCTTTCAATCAAGGGATCACTCATCTTGGAGAAAGACAAAACTAATATGGTAAGAGTGCAATATGCAAGTGCGGTTGGAAGTTTAATGTATGTCATGGTGTGTACAAGACCCAAAATTACAAATGCCGTCGGTATGGTTAGTCGATATATGACCAATCCGGGAAAATTGCATTAGGAAGTCGTAAAGGTTATTTTGAGATATCTTAGAGTTACTCCATCTCACGGTCTTGTTTTTTATGGTAGTGATGTGATGAATTGCAAGTTAGTTGGTTATTGTGATTTGGAGTATGCCGGTGTTAGGGATCGGGGGAAATTAACATTTGGGTATGTCTTCACTCTTGGTGGTATGGCCATGAGTTGGAGATCAAGATTGCAAACCATAATTGCTTTATCCATTACGGAGGCGAAGCTGATAGCCACGGTGTAGGCGGCAAAAGAAGCACTATACTTGAGGATATTGTTGTGTGACTTGGGTTTTAAACACGATAGTACCGATATTTAATGTGATAGCCAAAGTGTTATACATTTGACAGAGAATTTGGCTTTTATCTCTCGGACTAAGCATATAGAAGTAAGAGTCACTTTGGTAAAGATAAACTTATTCATCTTCAGAAAATGCACACAAAGGATAATGCGGTGGATATGTTTACAATAGCATAGTCGGTTGGAAAGTTCGAGCATTGCTCGAACATGATTCGCTTATTAAAGTGCTAGGTGTCATGGGGTAGCACGGTTGAAGGAGTAGATTGTTTATTATGATGAAGAGTATCGTGAGAGATTGTGGTTCTATCTTCTTGGTTAGTACTTGTTTGCACTCCTAAGTATTTTTATCTTTTTGTAAGATATTTTTTGGATTTTGATACTTTCAATACTTCGTTAGCGGACGGTGGCCTTGCTTAGTTGCTTGAGCTCGTTGGCGGAGTGTAATGGACGGTGGCTTTGTTGAAGCTCATTGAGGAAGTATTTAAGTGTTTTGGTTCAAGGTAGAGGTGGTGATGGTTTGGTACCATTGGTTCTTGGTATATGGAGATGGATATAATGTCGAGGTGGAGTGTTAAATTTTGGCGATGTTATATATAGAATTGAAGTGGACGCAAATAGTTTGATATTGGTGAAGACGATTTGCATATCAAAGCTCGGAGGCGAGAGATATCACAGTTTGAAAAAGCAAAACATCGCTACAACAAGTCAGATGTCCGAATAACCTCCTCGGACGTTTAATTGACTCAGGAAATTATCCCGACAGTTTCTAGTGTATTTTAGACGTATTTAGACGTCTGGTTTTGCAAAAGTCAGTCGTCTAAGCAAGATGTCAGATGGCTGATTAGCTGTATGGTAGGATTCAGACGTCTGAGCATTGAGATCAGACGTCGGGTTGCTTGAGACGTGGACTTTTATGCACGTGTTGTTGTGTTTTGATTATGAAGGCTTCAAAGGGCAAATTTGATATTTGCCAAACGAGAATTCTTTATATAAAAGCTATTTTTCAAATCTCAATAGAGAGAGGTTCATTCAAATTGCAAAAGGGTTTCCTCTATCAAATTTCTTCAATTCTTAGTCTTCACAAATCAAATTTTATAAAATTTTGAGTGATCATTGTAATCAATCTCTTGTACTCTTTCATTGTTAATAATAAAAAGGTTCTCCTCAAAGTGGATGTACACTAACACAACGTTAGTGAAACCACTATAAATCTTGTGTGTGATTTATTTTCGTTATTGTTTATTTTACTTGCTTGTAATTGAGATTAGTTTATTTGGATTGGTTTTGAGTTTCAGTATTGGGATATTGATCGGTTGTTTTTGCACATCTTTCAACAATCTCGCTTTTCAGCTGCATTTTGAAGTTTGGATTAGAGTAGTCTCGAATTTAAATTTCATAACACACTTAATTCATTTACGATTTTGGTAATTTTATTCAATGGCCATATTTTCATTAGAAAATGATAACATAATAATATCGATTTTCTTAAATCCATGTATATAAATATATCAAAACTAGATAATAAGATCAAATCACATCACAAACCCATGATAACAAAAGATACATCTTAGGCATATTTTATGCATATATACAGGCACACACCAAGGTTCGAAATTCCCTTTTTCGGTTCCGTGTCGGTCATTTATAATTTTTAAAATTTCGACTCCGTTTCGGAAATTTCGAAAATTCTGTTTAAATTTCGAATTTTTCATATTTTTTTCAATATAAATGTGTTAAAATATTCAATTGTAACCAAGATATTGTAATATTAATACAATTTCCAATAATCATTTTACATTTTTAATAAATATCTCACTATTTGCTTTCTTTATCATACTTTTAGCTCATACTTTGCTGAGCTCAAGCTCTCATTTTTTAAAGTACAAAGCCTATAGCCTGTAGTGTACTTGCCATACTTCATCAAGTCCAACATTCATCTTCTAGTTTAGGTCATTTCACTTTGTTTTTCTCAACTCAAAATAACAAAATCCAATTTGCGAAGAATTCTATCGTCCTTTGGCTCCTTCCCTCTTCTCACTTCAAATAACCCTCAATTTTGAATCCTATTCACACAAAAAAAACACTTCAAATATGAAATAGATGTTATCAATTAAGGAGCATAACAAAGAAAATTAAAGGTAATTACCTAATACTTTTCGTTTTTTTAGTTTTACCGTGGTTTTCTTAGGGAAAAATCCGAAATAGAAATTTCCTCGAATTCCGGTCTGACCTGCACCGGATCTAGGACATAATGAACGGAATTCTAGTGTATCGGCTAGAAGTTCAAACCTTGACGCACACTCACATGTCTGTATATGTTTGTGAGCACAAATTCCTTTTTTTCTCTTTTTTTAATTAAAGCTAACTTTGTTTTCTTTTTGAAATATAAATAGGGAACTAATTATATTTTCTTGAGTTCTATATTATAATTCATTACTGCCATTTTTTTCCGTAGTCATCTGAGCTAGGGTAGGGATTGATCAGTTTAACATTGGCTCCATTCTTAAAGGAGCAAGAACTATGGTTAAGAATTTGCAGCATTAACCTTCTAACCTTAACCTACGAACGTCATCTCATCCCAGTTAGCTAATACAAGTACCAGGGACGGATGTATGTGTATGATTACCTGGGCTACAGCCCGGGTGCTCTTTTGTAAAAAAAAACACACCAAGTATTATTCAGTCCAATATAGCTCAATATATTAGAAAACCCATTCAGTCCAACATGCCAAAATTACACAATACTTCCTTTGCCTCTTCTTCCGCACAAAACGAAAAACGCAGCTGCTGCTCCGATCCATTCAAGGGCCAAAATAGGGTAAATATTTCTTTTTTTATGTTCTAATTCCTTTTTAATCATTAATGTCTCATCTTATGTTCATAAAGTAGTTGCAAACTTTAAATTATTTGCCATATTGTAATCAATTGATACCCTAGTTTGCTCAATAATCGTTTTTTTATTCTATTCAAATTAAATCAATTAGTTGAATGTATTACATTTTTCTTGATTTAAGTTAAAATTGCTATTAAAGAACTTAAATATAAAATCCTAATTTTTTACTCTCATCGTTATTGTTGTTAAACTGATTTTATTTTAATATCCATGTCAATTGTCAGAAACAAAAAATTGATGTATTTCACTTATATTTGATTTTACTTTAATAAACTTCTGTAATTTAGGCATTTTTTTAGGTAATGTCAAACTCAAAGTATAGCAAAACATTGTTGTCATTTTACAAGTTAAAAGGAGATAACTCTTTGGACCCAAAAAATGAAACTTCTTCAAACTCTATCGAACTTCCTTGCAAAATTCAAAGAATCATATTTGATAATGGCGAAGTTCATTTTATCAACTATCTTTGAGTTGTGTAAACATCGATCGATTCGTCTTATTTTAACTCTTCTAGTTTCCACGGAAACGACGGAGCGAGCTTTTTCAGCTACGAAAAATGTTAAAACTACTCTACGTAATAAAATGTGATGATTTTCTTGAGGATTGCATGATTATCAACATAGAAATGGAGCTTGCTGAAGATATTGATTTGAATTCGGTAGTTTATGATTTCAACTCACGGAAATAGTGTAGAGTCCAACTTGTATAGATTATCGTGTCTACTTTTGTATTTATCTAAGTCACGCATAAGATATACATGAACACCTCATGTTATTGTAAGATTTCACTAATATATAATTAAAAACTACATTTTGCAACTTTTGATCTTATTTAGCTTTATTTTTTCATCTCTTTTACTTTTAGCCCAGGTCATACTAAATTCCTAGCTCCATCCCTGACAAGTACATACAATTAGGGCTGAGCATTTATTAATTCAAACCGAATAAACTGACCAAATTGAATATGTTTGATTAACTTGTTTGGTTTACTAGTTAACTGATTGGCTTTTGTTTCTTTGTTTCTATTTGGTTTTGGGATCGGTTTGATTTTCAATATTTCAAAACCAATGAACCAATTAAACCACACATAAACTTAAAAGTTATATTTTAAGACAAAATAGTTATCCATGTCAATATTATCATTTATGTTATTATCTTGTCATATTGTTTTTCTTTAAATTCGTGCATTTGTGGTTAATGAAGGAGGAATTTATTCTGAAAATTACAGCATCAACATAAATTTACATAAAATTGACCTGACAAATCATTTTGACCTTGTAGTTGTTAGGTGTAGCTCGCATTTGAGAGTGCGTGGGTTGAACGTTAAATGAGGGATATTCAATCGGGACGCTGACACATCTGAAGTTTTATTAAGATGGCGCCGTTACAGAATAATGAAGCGCGTGTTCATGGAACGCGTTGGAGTGCCGAAATACACATCACACCCGATTTGGTTTGATTTGGTTCGATTTTGGATGGTTGCATTTTCAAGAAAATCCAAACTGAACCATCCTAACAAACATCACACCCGACACAAAATTTTAAAAGCATATAAATGAGGAATGTAAACCTGTTTTGAACACATTTTTTTGAAAGATGACATTATTTTAGCAAATGAAAGATAAATATTGTCTCTCTTGTCTGATAATTGGATATTTATGTTCGATGATTAGCTACACAATTTTAGATGTCTAAAATTAAATTACCTCTTCTTTATTTTTATCCTTCCCACCGAAAGCTTTCATCCCTCCGTAAATCAACAATCCCCAGCCAACTAAGCTAGCAAGCGCGACCTGCAAGGTATCAAAAAGCAATATCAAGTGTTAAAAGTAGATTTACAGGTAAGGGTACATCGGTGGCCATACTTATTAAATAAGACTGAAGTCACATGATTTGTACAAAAGCTCAAGTCATTGATAACTGGTGGTATAAATGTAGAATAGCCAAGGCAAGATAACGGATTTATTGACTTTACTACGTCGGATTGGCGAAAAGACATATATACTCATTATGATACAGCACATCAAACAGGATAGTATAACATTGGAGTTCTAGCAGAACAAATATGACATGTTATAGGAGCTCAAAAACTATTGTTTAGACAAAGCCTACACAACCACTGAGCTAACAGTGATTCATGTTACGAAGTTAACTCAATATCTGGACCATGCTTAACCACTGGCGACATTCTCACTCCCAACATATAAGATATGATACGCTGTCAATCCTTTAATGCCTAAACTGGTTACATGGGAATTGCACATTGACTGACTTCCAAATCATCTTACAAACTGCCTTGCATACTACATAGTTCAGATACATAATATGATGAATACATCAAGAGTTCAATCTTACATGCAGCCACTGGTTATTAGTAGTGAGTTTAGTTTACTTAACAATGAAGATACTTATTTCATGTAGTTTATTTCTATGCTTTAGGATGAGCCAACAATTTTACAATGTGTTTGGAGGTTATTTATAGATAATGACAATGTAAATATTGAAATGCTTCCAAATTTTCTCCTTTTTTCAGAACAATACGTAGTGCTTGATATATTGTGGGTTAACTATCGTGTTTTACTATTAGAATTTATTTGGATGACGCTTCATATACAGCGGAACAATTATAGTAATCACATTGACTCATACTAACTTTATTTAAAGATTTACCACATACCAAAAAATTATCATGTTTATTACACAAACATAATTTGTAGTTGGATAAAAGATACTTCAGTGCAAATTTGTTATGTATATATAGCATGTATCGTCGACAAGATCAGTACTATCGAATTGTTCATAGATTGATATTAGCTGATCCAGCAGAATTCTATAAAGACGTATGAAAACTAAATTGTAGTCTACACTCTATTGGCTGAAGTCTAATCAATGGATAATCAAGTAACTAAATCTAACTTACTAACTCCACAACTACATGCCAAGCACAAAGCTCCAAATACACATTTTAGAAACCGGAAATTATTGTCAAGGACAAAATTTCTTAGCGTTTTAACCTCAAGGATAGACCTTCAATATTTTAGTCTGAACGACAACTTTCTTTAGGTATCAATTTTTAGTTATCGGTAGCAGTTTTTAGGTATCAGTTTGTAATTATCGGTAGCAGTTTTTAGCTCGGTACCAGTTTTGAAAGAATGTTTGTCTTTATGAATAGTTTTGAAAGAATGTTTGTCCTTATGATTAATTTTTAGGAGAATGCTTGTTTTGTGGTTAAAATATTGAGGTTGTGTCCTTAAGACTAAAAATATACAAATTTTTGTCTTTTAAATTAATGTTCTCTTCTAGAAAAGATGCATGAAATGTAAAATAAGTTTTGTGCAGAAGAACAAACAAGCTTACATGCTCTTCCTTCTATTTAGATGGACTGAGTGGGTCTTCCCATATGTTAACTTTTGGCGGCCCATGATGATCTGGAAGATAATAATAAAAAAAATACATTACTAACGTAGACAAACTTCGAAGAATATCATAACATTCATTAACAAAATATTAATAGTTCAGTAGAGCACTGGCAAAATAATAATAAGTTGTTGATATTATAAGTTGCTTGGCTGGTATGAATTTTTCAGTTGTTATTTAGATATTGGTGCTAACCCTCCGTCCACGGGTTGCAGATTTGGAGAATTTGAATTCAAACAGCAAACAAATATGACTGTTTGGACTCAAAGATGTGTTTTTTTCAAAAGTCACCACCAATAGAAGCCAAACCCTAATATACATACGCTATAGTATTTCGTTGGCAGAGATAACTTCTTTTTTGCTTTCTGAATCAACAACATTATACACGCATCATCTATTCAATTTCGAGTGTTCTTCTGATTTGTGTAAGTGATCACAACTTGCACAAATTTTCTCTACTGTTTTCTAAAAAAACGTTTTCGATAGCCTTTCATGATTTGAAACAGGGAAAAACATTTTTGAAAGAAATCGTTTAACTGAGACTTAGTGTTATAATATATCTACACAAATTTACAACAATACATATATGTGTGATATATCTACATAAAGATCAAACAACTCTGTTCTTATATTTTTCAAATGAAATGAAAATAAGGACTTAACGAAATAGCACTACAAAGTAAACATAAATAATTAAATCAACGTTTACAGTTCGCGAATCAAACATAGACAACGAAAGGAGTGACAGTAAAATGAGACATCCACCGCTTAAATGAAAAGTGTCAACCATTTGCTTAACATCTAAAGAGTATTCTAGTAAGGTAAAATCGTTCAAAATGGACAATATGTTCTAATACAAAAATAATAATCAAACGGATGCTAAAATTAGCAAATGCAAAGAAATTTATTGGAAGAGGGAAAAGAGCGAGAAAAAGGTGACAGCTTGAAAACTCTAGTAGCAGCAAATAACGTTTTATTATAAACTTCCAATAATTGGAGAAACTTGTTTTACAGGAAAACGGGAAGAAGAGGAAAAAACCACCAATCTTGGGTTATTAACCGTACTCCAACTTTGATTTGAGTCAAATTTAAAAAAAAAAAAAAAAAAAAAATTAAAACAAAAAGAGTAAAAGGTGGAAATAGCATAGAAAACAAATTCTACCTCATTTTTAGTTTTAAGGACGGAATCGCAATTTTTTCAATGTAACAACAAATTTTACAGCTAAATTGCATAGAATGACAAAACTTTTAGTGAAATGGACAAGCCGTGGCAAATGAGTATGGACAATGGATGAGGTTTCCAACTACTTCATGTTGAAATCGGTCCGGTCCGTAGCGGATGAATCAGGTGAATTTCAAAAAAAATCCCAAATTGAATCTCAATGGACCTATAAAGTCTAATAGTTGTACTAAATCCAGTCTTGTTGATTTAAATAAAATCATATCTTATTTAATTTTTTTGATTAATTAATGTATGTTAATTAATTTAACATGCATACTTTCGAGTATATCAATATATACTCATGTGCGGATGTTATTAAGATGTGCAATATGGCAAGGTGTACATGATTAATATTTACATAAGTAGATATTGTGATTTTATATCCAATGTAAACATCGACCATTTATATAGGTAACGTCCCGCGAAATTTATCGAAAAATTATTAAAATAAATTAACCAATTTAAAATAGAGCCAAA
This sequence comes from Allium fistulosum, assembly GCA_030737815.1. Taxonomy (NCBI): domain Eukaryota; kingdom Viridiplantae; phylum Streptophyta; class Magnoliopsida; order Asparagales; family Amaryllidaceae; genus Allium; species Allium fistulosum. The sequence continues at coordinate 1,154,474,585 of CM060901.1, forward strand.
AGTGAAATTTGAGCAAACGTCATAATTTGGCTATGAAACTTGCACCATTATGTTCGTGACGATTTTCTAGACAACTACCATATATAAAGTTTTGTAATCGGAGTTCATATAGAAAAGTTATTAACATTTGAAGATTTAAAACCGAAAATAATTAAAAATATATATAAAAGGAAAGTTAACGTTAAATTAAGTAACATTAACCGGTTGACAGCTTATGACCTAGGTTATACACACACATATATGTGTATATGTATATATACATATACATACACATAACATACATACATACATACATATAGTATATATGTTATATAAGTATGGAAAGTTAGTTCCCTAATTCTTGACCTTTGAATACTGCAGGACTGAAGTATACGTATATGCGTAGGCCAAGATACTATTTATTATGTGAATTTGATATTCGATATAAAGCGGTTCAATCACGAATTGCGCTAAGCAAACGACACTAACGGGAGGTTCCTCACTGTACGCGACGTTGTTGGTGGATGCTTGGTGAGGTGCATGGTTCGACACTAAAAAGAGGTTCCTCGGTGCATACAATGATTAGGACGTGTTTGCTGTTGGTGGATGCCCGGTGTGGTGCAATAAGTGGCATTACCATTGAGTTATTGGACACAGATTCTTCAGTAGACCCTAAGTCATCTTCGAAGCAAGTCAGCATTGCGGGATCCTCTCAATGACGTGTAGCCTTTGTTTAAGCAATGCACTTCCAATATTTTATGCGATCTTATTTTATGAGCAGTCCTAGAGATTATTAGTTAGATCTGTTGTTGATCGTTGTATGATCCGTTGTTGACCAGTTGTCTGATTCATTGTTGATCGGTTGTCCAATCTGTTGTTGATTAGCTGTTTGATTCTTTGTTCGACCTTTAAGTATAAACCTCCACAGGATGTTTGGATGTAGGTGTATTTGAAACCATATTCCTTAGGTTGATGTGACTAACCCTAGTAAGTAATTCACAAACACAAGTAGAACACCCTAGGTCACTATAACGATTCGCCTTTTCGACTCTCGAATGTCGACACCGATATATCTACGGTATTCACATGCCGAGCAACTAAGTGTCGGAAAGATAAAAAGTAAGGGTAAAATAAAAGGAAAAAGAAATAGAACAAGGAAGAAGAGAGCACAATGTCAGAATCTCATAGCAGAACAATAATATATAATATTAAAAGAACAGTACAAAGGGTTACTCCGATACAGAAATTTCGAAGTTATCAAAACCTAAGCACTACCATCAGCCTGGACAGTTATAACAACCTATCCTCGCAAATGCTGATATGTACAATATAGTAATGCAATAGAAATAAGAATACTATGGTAGGCGATCGAACATCCAGTTCGCCTTCTCGAGCTCCAATGAACATCAATGTAAAACCTGCCTTTCTTAGACTACTTGAAAGAGCATGCGAGGAATTTAAGGAAAACAAAAATCAAGCGTCAGACGTAAGTCCAGTATAAGAAACTCAAGAAATATGTAGTTACCATATAACAATACTATTGAGATCGCATGGAATGCCATAAAGATTATCCCCTCAAAAGAACCATCATCTAATAAGTACATAAGGTGATATATTAGATAATGTTTAGGGCGAAGAATATAAATATATAACATAGCCGGAATGGTCACATTCATTACATTCAACAACATATTAGGAGTACAATCAAATCCGATAAGGAACGTTCACATATTGGATTTTCCGTGGAGATCTCTCCGGTGGAGCCGGATGCAATTTCCTGCATAAGGGTCAGAAAGTACCTTCAGGCAATGTATATCTCTATATAAAATATAACTTTAGGTAAACATAGCTGGTCCATGCCCGAACACATGATCCTATATATTATCATCTCCCGCCAGCCAACAACTGATAAGCATACCCTAGATCTGGAGTTGATATGTCGTTTCATGGGTTAGCTTATCCCCAGGCTATGAGGCCTAATCTATTTTAGTCATTTCCGATGTCGAGGTTACGTTCGGCATCTTTCACACGAGTCTTCATCACTCGAACAGAACACAATCCCAAATTGGATCCTTACGTCTCGAACAGATCTCAAAACCACAAATGAATTCCAGCATTCAACAAATCTCGAAATCACACATGGATTCCCACCTCCCGAATAGATCACGAACAACTACATGTGTTCGAGCATCTTAAATAGATTTTAAATCTCCACATAGATCCCCGCATCTAGAACCAATCCACTTCTAAGAGATAGAACACATATCTCAGCCTTAAAGTGGTTTTCGATAAGTAAGACACTTACCGACTGGTCTCTTCAAGACTAAATCGACAAATTTGGTCATTCAATGATAGTGAGAGTGATTGCATATGGAAACCAAGTCTCGTATACTTATCACATTTCCGATATTTTCATCTCACACTATCCTTCGATCAAGAGTGAAGTAGGTAGATTAAAGTTCTATTGCTCATATCCATATTCAAACATCAGTCTTAATTTCAACAAATAGAAAAGCTTACTTCATCGACTTTTAGTGCTAAGTATAAGACTAAATGTTTTCCATAAACGAGTAAACATATAAAGCACAATCAAGTCATACAAAGTACGATTAAGTCATATAAGCGAATTCTAATCCCATTTTTGTTTAATTAATCATTTCAACTCTTTTCAATACTTCAAAAAGTATTCATATACTTATCTCAAAGGGTATAAGTATATTCACAAATCATTAACAAGATTTCTTACTTAAAACCATCACTCTTTCTATACTTCAAAAAGTATTCATATACTTATCTCCAATGGTATTAGTACATTCACAAATCGTTAACAAGATTTCTTACTTTAAACCTTTATTCTTTTTATACTTCAAAAAGTATTCATATACTTACCTCAAATGGTATAAGTATATTCACAAATCATTTAACAAGATTTCTTACTTGAATATTTCCTTTAAAATATCCATTTTAAGGATCTAAATATTTTCACAAATCCATTCAAAAGGTTTAAGACTAATGTTACCCAAAAAAATTATCACTACAAACCCAAAGCCATTTCACTTATGCTTATCTTTAAAACATTCTTTTTAAAGATCTATTTACATTCATAAGTATAACAAAAAAGGGTTAAAGACGAATGTTATTAAAACAGTATCACAACAAACCCAAAGCCATTTCATTTATGCTTATCTTTAAAACATTCTTTTTAAAGATCTATTTACATTCATAAGTATAATAAAAAAGGGTTAAAGACGAATGTTATTAACACATTATCACAACAAACCCAAAACCATTTCATATTTATATAATCTTTAAAACATTGTTTTTAAAGATCTAAGTTAATATTTAGTTAAGTTTGATAGTCGACTGGTCGATTATCTGGCTAAAACAATTGCTTATACAAATCAATGTTCGTATACTTAACTCGTTTCCGACATTCCCGACTTAATATTCCTCATTCAAGAGGGAAGCTTAGTAGGTTAGAGCTATATTGCTCCATCCCTACTCGACATCAATCTTTAACTCTCAGAAATAGATAAACCTACTTCGTCGGCTTTTAGTGTTAAGTAAAGTTAATTACCTTTTTTAAACAAGTAAGTAAATAAGAAGAGTAGCACGTTTTCGATATTTCAACTTATATTGTTTCTCGTTCAAGAATGAAGTCAGTTAAGTTTGGGCATGGGTTGCTCCAAGCCTTGTCTAAACACCTCATTCTTGAATCTCACAAACATACAAGTTTACTCGTCGGCTTTTAGTGTTAAGCCTAGTCCATCACCTTTGTCAAAACTTGTATATAAATTAATACTTTAGAAATAATTGTAAATAGGTTTTAAATATCTATATATAATATTACTTGAAAATAACTAATTTAGAAGTTTGATAAAAAACATGTTTTACATTTTGCAGCACTGTACTTTGAAAATTCGCAAATAATCATTAAAACTATATGTAAACTTCTATTCTTTTTTCCATACTCAATTACATTTTATGAGAACTTCCATAAAAAGATTTTATAAAGAAAAGAATTCAGAAACCATTTAAAAATCACGAAAAACAAGCCAAACCGTCGCATTTTAAACATTTAAAAGCATAAGCGACTTAATACAACATTTATAGTGCTGTTAAAAGTCCTTGTTAAAACAACATTGAAAAGCACAATCTTTGCGACTAGTTTTAACCACTTACACAAATGATTTAAGACTTAAATTTTTTATAGTAAGTACTACCATTAGAGTACTTAAAATCTATAGAAATAAATCCCTAAGAATATCTTTTCATTTATTTATAAAAATTTCCTAAAATAAGGGATTACGAAGTGCACTTATAACGACTATTCTTGTTTCAAATACTTTCAAACTTACTTCAATTTAACACACATGTTAAACAACCATTTAAACATCAAGTCATGGCCACACCACATGTTTAAAAGGGTAATAGAAGTGAGGTTATACAATATAAAGTTGTCATTTGCTTTCAAAAGCAAGAGGGGTCCAACATTTATAACTTTACTTAGTTAATGTCACTTCAACATTATACTTTAAACACAATACACACACACAATGTATACTTATATGATAGCAATATAACTTGCTTAGATCCATGACAAACCTAAGCATAAAGCCATAAGAATCAAAGAACCACCTCCTTCCATCAACACAAGCCTCAAGATCCCACCTTTAGCACTTCCAAACCAAAGCCACCTTCTTCCTTCTCCTCCATGCTCACGGCCCATCCAAGCTCCCCCTCTTCCTCTCACCTCCTCTTACTTCTTTACTTGCTAATCATGCTTCACATGATGTCTTAGGCCCAAATCCAAAGTTTATAAGAGATTTGAGAATATTTGGTTAATTTTGAAAAAGTTAGAGAGTAATTAGTGGATTAGCGCTTAATCACTTCCACCATTTCAACCCTCCTACTTCCTCTCAAGCTTATTTGATTTTGTGCGATTATTAAGCGAACCCCTCTCCTTTATTTATAGGCTTCAAATTGTGAAGCATAAGTTTTCTCTCACCCCTCTTGGAAGGCTTACCTCCCATCACATATACTTTATCATATGCTTAACACTTAAGCATTTCAATTTATACACACTTCTTCTTTATATCACTTCTCCTTTAGGCTAATTACCATTATGCACTCACCATGATAATATCTCTTATACATTAGAACATTCTAGGATCTTCCAAGCTCAATGAAGATGTGTGTGCGTTAATTAGTTGCTAATGTTTTCATTTGATCATTAGCTTAAAAATTAAATGTTTCCTTATTTGCTCATTTTCCTTTTTTGCTCATTTTAAAAATATCTTATGACATCATCACATTTAGTTAGCCATAAACATAAAAATATTTTTAGTTGCTAATTACCTCCTTAGCGATTAATTAGATATGCATTAAAAGTTCGAACAACTTTTGTTGAGAAAAAAGCTGTTTATCGATAAAACGATTTTCGGCCACATTATCGATATTTTTCCAAAGAATATATTTTTGTGAACATTTTTCCAAAATAAGTTACCATCATTACTTATGATTTAAAAGGGGTTTAAAATCTTATTAAATCATTTAATAACATTTTATCCAAGATTCAAATATTTAAATAATTCTGATATTTAAATACGTAGTATCCGAAATTCCGGGTTGTACATTCTCCCCTACTTAGAATATTTTGTCCTCAAAATTCCAACATGAACAACCAAAGAAACAATCACATAACATTACCTAATAGTGTTCAAAATCACTAACAAACAAACACATGTTTTGCTCAAGTTCAAAATCCCCTCATCGCATAAGGATGATAAACAATCTACTAGGTGTACCTTACGCTCAACTGCCTTAGGTAATTATTAGTAGCCAATTCATGCTACCTCATAACAAATCAAAGATTCATCACCTAGATCTCCATAAGCCAACAAAACATAGTATGCAAATATACTAATGCCCATACGATGTACATGGATCATCCATACGCAATATCAAATCCGATCACTTGCTCGATCGTATAAATTTCACTTCCCAACTAGTATAGTCACTTGACCTCTTTAGTGCGGACACCGATCAATTTCCTTGATTACAAAACTCTGTTCTCCTTACATATCCATACACTATGATAGAAAACTTTAGGATCATATAAAAAATCTGTATCAAGTGTTCGCCGTCAAGAATCTAGTGAAATATCCTTATTCGGACTAGTGAAAAATCCTTCAAAATCATGTACTCGAGTACTGGATCAAGGACAGTCATGCGAAACGATCTACATACAACTTACGTACTTATCCTATTGGTTTATTAATTATACCAATATCAAGTATGTTTAACCAATTCAAAACTTGTTTTAATTTACTAACTTCTCAATTCAAATGTTATATAAACTCATCTTTTATATTTCCACAAAAAACTTAGTTTCAAGTTCTATACAATTCAGAATTTCCAGACTGTCCAAAATTGTCGAAAATCCCATTTCATTTTAACGAGTGAAAACTACCAAACAACATGTCATAATATGATGCACATATCATACAATCCTAATGCATATGCTACATGTATCCATAAAACAGCTTAACAAATTTCAATAATTTATTAAACACACTTTACCCAAAAAGGGAAAACCTGTAAAGTTCCAACATTTATTCTGGGCTATGTCACTACCACTCGGGCACCCTACATAGTATACATATAAAACTTTTCTACATAAAATGTTCATATCAAATTTCTTTCCAAAGAAATACTTTAGAACTAAACACTCAGGTTTTATTTGAAATCATTTTGAAATAATAATATATACATATATCTTTTGTATAACAAATCATACTTTCGAAATTTAAATTGAAATCGGTTTTACTAAAACAACCATGTAGCATCCCCCAATTAAAACCCCAAAAATGAAGCTAATGATGTTAAAATCTTCACAAGAATTATTTTCAAGGGACAGGAGTGAGTTCAGTACATCAATTCATGCCTTTCTGACTTAACTAAAATTATTTCAAAATGGTTTCAAATACTTTGTAAATATTACTAAGTACCATGATCCCAATTTCCCAAATACTTACTTTCAAATAATACTGCTATTATTTTCTTCAAAATCTTGAAAAACATTTTCAAAGACACCAGGATTTAAGTTCTCAAAATATCAGTTAAATCCTTTTTGTTTATAAATTTTATAAACCATATTTATATAAAATCACTTTCTTATATAAAAATCTTTCATAAACGTTTATTCCCTAAATATCATATCTTTCATCAGACTAAATAAACAACTTTTACTAAATTCAACTTTTATACAAGTTAACTTTCAACTCGACATTATCATTGAATGCCTTATAGTCAAACTGTGAAACTAAATTCACAAAGTGTTCGTTTCAATTTATCTATGAATACTATCTACCTAACCCATGTAGTAGAAGGTAAAACTGCTCATAAACTGGTCAAGCACAAATCAATAATCAATAAATGAAAGTCAATGTCCATAAACCAGTCGAGCATGACTATGCTACTAAATCTAAAAGTGATAATAATACTCATAAACTAGTCGAGCATGTCAAATCATTCTACAAAGGATAGCAATGCTCATAAACTGGCCGAGCTTGACTAAACAAATTAATGAGTAATAAATAAACACCATTAATCCCTACATTAATTAAATTATACTTTGATAATTCACTTATGTAACTTACTATATGTAAGATCTTTAATTTTCGCAGTTATAATTACCATTAAGGTATATGTTTATAACAATCACAATTACGCTCTCATATGTATAATACACTCAACTTATCTTGGGCATTCCATTAACCTATCTCTTAATGAGTTATACCCACTAAAGCCAAGGTTCTCGCTTAACCTTCAGCTCTGATATTAAGTGCAACAATTCGCCTTTTCGATCCTTGAATGTTGACACCGGTACATCCACAATATTCACGTGCCGAGCAACCAAGTGCCAGAAAGACAAAAAGTTAGGATAAAATAAAATGATATAGAAAAAGGAAGAAGATAACACAATATCAGAATCTTACAGCAGAACGATAATATAAAAAGAATAGTACAAAGTGTTACTCCGATGCAGAAATTTTGGAGTTATCAAAACCAAAGTACTATCATCAGCCTGGACAGTTATAACAGCATGTCCTCACAAATGCTAATATATACAATACAGTAATGCAGCGGAAATAAGAATACTACGGTAGGCGAACATCCAGGTTGTCTTCTCAAGCTCCAATGAACATCAATGGAAAACCTACCTTTCTCAGACTACTCAAAAGAGCATGCGAGGAATTTAGGGAAAACAAAAACCAAGCGTCAGACATAAGTTTGGTATGAGAAACTCAAGAAATACGTAGTTAGCATATAACAGTACTTTTGAGACCGCATGGAATGCCATATCGGTTATCCCCTCAAAAGAACCAGCATCTAATAAGTACATAAGGTGGTATATTAGATAATGTTTGGATGTAGAAAATAAATATATAACATAGCCAGAATGGTTATATTCAACAGCATATTAGGAGTATAAATCTGATAAGGAATGTTCGCATATTGGATTTTCCATGGAGATCTCTCCGATGGAGCCGAATCCAATCTCCTACACAAGGGTCGGAAAGTACCTCCAAGTGACGTATATCTTTAGATAAAATATACCTTTAGGTAAGCATAGTTGGTCCACATTTGAACATATGATCCCATATATCATCAACTCCCGCCGGCCAACAATCAATAAGCATACTCTAGATCTAGAGTTAATATATCTTATCGTGGGTTAGCAAACCCCAGGCTATGAGGTCTACTCTGTTTTTACCCATTTACGATGTCAAGGTTACATTCGGCATCTTCCACATGGGTCTTCATCACTCGAACAGAACACGAATCCAAAATTGGATCCTCACATCTCGAACAGATCTCAAAACCACACATGGATTCCAGCATCCCAATAGATCTCGAAATCACACATGGATTCCCACATCCCGAATAGATCACGAACAACTACATGTGTTCGAGCATCTTAAATAGATCTTGAATCTCCATATAGATCCCTGCATCTAGAACCAATCCACTTGCAAGAGATAGAACAAGTATCTCAGCCTTGAAGTGGTTTTCGGTAGGTAAAACACTTATCGGTCTCGGTCTCTCCAAGACTGAGTCGACGAATTTGGTCATTCTATGATAATAAGAGAGATCACATATGTAAACCAAGTCTCATATTCATATCACATTTTCGATATTTTCATCTCACACTATCCATCGATTAAGAGTGAGGCCAGTAGGTTAGAGCTCTTTCGTACATATCCCTACTCGAACATCAATCTCAATTTCAATATATAGACAAGCCTACTTCATCGGCTTTTAGTGCTAAGTATACGACTAAATTTTTCCCATAAACGAGTAAACAAACATAATCAAGTCATACAAAGTACGATTAAGTCATATAAGTGACTTCTAATCCCTTTTTTGTTTAATTAATCTTTTTTTAATTAAAACCTCATTTATTAGTAAAGCTTCTTTTGTCTAATGGAAGATTATTTATTAATTCCTACTATTCGTTTGTACTCTTTTCAATACTTCAAAAAGTATTCATAAACTTATCTCAAAGGGTATAAGTATATTCACAAATCATTAACAAGATTTCTTACTTAAAACCATTACTCTTTCTATACTTCAAAAGATATTCATATACTTATCTCAAATGGTATAAGTATATTCACAAATCATTAACAAGATTTCTACTTTAAAACCTTTACTCTTTTTATACTTCAAAAAGTATTCATATACTTATCTCAAATGGTATAAGTATATTCACAAATCATTTAACAAGATTTATTACTTTAAAATTTCCTTTAAAATATCCATTTTAAGGATCCAAGTATTTTCACAAATCCATTCAATAGGTTTAAGACTAATGGTACTCAAACATTGTCAGTACAAACCCAAAATTGTTTCGCTTATGCTTATCTTTAAAACATTATTAAAGATCTATTTACATTCATAAGTGTTAGCACCAAAAATTAGCATAAACATTTAATAAAGATTTTGTAGAGGAATAAATAAAGAATAATAAATGTAAACAGAGAGAATATAGCTATAAAGCAATCAAAAAGGAGTAAATAATAGAGACACAACAATCTATAGTTGGTCGGCATTGTTTGCCTACATCCACTTTGAAGAGATAGCTTTACTAATCACATTATAAATTGAGTACAAGAAGGATCAGATGAAAATCCTTAGTTACAAAAGAGTACAAAGCAACAAGCATCGCAAAGATCTTGAAAATGAACAATCAAGTCTGTATTTAACAAGGTAGACAGCAAAATATCTCCCTGAAAATTCGATAGAAGGATCTCCAAAACCATAAGGGCCCATGGAAGGGATCGCATGGCCCAAATCCTAAGAAATAGTGATTTGGGCTGACCCTTATGTTGGAGGAGTTTGGGGGTGCGATCCTTGTGGGAACTTATCCTTATTATATTATGCTTAGCTTCCAAGTTTTATGCCAATTGGATTAGTAGAACTTGAGTTATCGATCAATCTTTGTTGTAACATGTTGTGTAGCCTGATTCTGGCCGATCCCTCTTGCTTGCTCCTTTTAGTGTGCGATCTCAAGGGTAGACTACCTAGGGTCCCCACATCTTGTTCTCAAAGTTTCATATGCGTTGGACTTCTAGATTTTGAGATATCGATTGTTTTCCATTGAGTTGCACTTGTTTTAGCTGAAGTAATCTGATCCCTTTGGAAGAGAGGGATCATATCTGATCCCTTTTCTAGATTGGATTATATTCTATACTTAGAACATTATGTATAGCATATTTCTTAATTTTATTTGATCACGGCTTCATATTATCATATGTACTTGATTTCTGGACTCCACAATCATCGCTCTGGGCTTACTGGCCTTGATGACAGTCGAGTCTAACTTGCCCAATCAGTTCAATATAGCCAAGTCAAAACGCCAGATAACACTTGCCTCCTAAAGTATGTCTTGTGTTGAACATGTGCTTTGAATCAAAGCAAGTTAGATTTTCCGGAAAGAAATCTATCCAGTTTTTTGAATAGTCGCTATCCTTTTGTTGAATTATTTTCCCAAACTGTCATATCTCTCTTTGATCGTCATGACACTTGGTCGATTTCTATTAGTATAAATTCAGTATTATATTCCATCAGTTGCTATCTATGTCTGGTTCTACCTAGCTTTGGCTATTTGATCTAGTTTCGTCTTTGAAATCTTTAGGTGAGAATTCAATTTCCGTCGATTTCAAAAATTGAATTTTAGAATATACACGTGCATGTTCAGGTCCACGTTCTTGTCATTGGCTCTTGGATGCATTTACACGCTCATGAATCGTTGCCAATTTTTATTGAATTAGATGCAGTTTCATTGCATGTTGTATATATTTACCTATATTTTTTTATATACATTACATGCACATCGGGATCAGAATTCTTTTTTCTTATGTTTATAAAAATCAGAATTCCTCTAGCCGATCCCTTTCTCTCCTATATTATCTCTCTCCCTCTCTCTCTCTCTCTCCTTCTCTCTCTCTCTCTTTTTTGTTTGTGGAAATTAGCCACAAGGGTCTCTTTAGCAAGTGGAATTAGTTTTTAGGACACACAACTGAAATAATTACTTTCAAGGACAAAACGTAAAATAATTAGTTTCTAGGGCCTAAAAACCTATGAAATTATGTCCTTGAATGTAATTGGACTGCTGACTTTGTCCTTGAAAGTAATTATTCTACTGATTTTGGCTTTGAAAGTAATTTCTTTGAATGTGTGTCCTAGAAATTAACAGGAATCAGAGTTCCTCTTTCTTCACTTAGGGACCATACTCGATCCCTTTCTTTCTCTCTTCTTCCCCTTCTTTTTTTAATATTTATATTTAGGGATTGGATGGATCCCTCTTGGATAGGGGTCATACCCGATCCCTAACAACGTTGGGGACTTAACATTTCAGCTTTATGTAAAAGCTTAAGCAAGCCGATTCCTATAAACCTTCATGTATAAACCGACATTCCAACCCTCCATCTCTTCACTTTGCTTTATTTCTCATTCGCCTTTGTTTCCTTCAAGCTCACCTTCGAACCCTCTCCCTCCAGTTTGAACTCTGAACCCTTCCCTTCAAATCAATTGCTGCCTCCATTCTTAGACCCACCATCCTCTCTGGCTCTGGACCACCACCCTGCTTTCGATTTGAATTGAAATTCAACATCTCCATTCAAGTAACTCGTATTTTATACATTTAGGTAGGTTTTCTTGCATTTAACTTTGATTCATGACGAAATGATGGGTTCGATCATGCTTCTTGTTTTAATCATGGGTTGAATTAGGAGGATATGAGATGGATGGTGCGAACGATGGCGATATAGAGTTCAGTGAGGTGGTAGGGTAGGGAAAAGGAGAAGAGTGAAACATGAAGGAAGTAGAGGGATCGATCATGAAAGGGTATGTAGGAGAGGGTTCGGTCTTGCGTATTGCCTAAGGAATCAGAGTAATAATTTGGGGGAAGTGTAAAAACGACCAAATATAAGGATCGGTGTAGATGCGTGTATAGGGATGGGTTATGAAAGTTTGAGGCGTAAGGAGGGATTGGTGTGAATATGAGAAAGAAGGGAGCGATCGCGTTGGTGGATGAGGGATCGGTTGTTTGTGGAGCATGGAGAGATCGGTGTTAGTGTAGCTTAAAGGGACCGATCAAGTTGGTTTTGGCATAGGGATCAGCTATGTTGAGATGTGGGAATAAGGATCGGTCATGTTGGTTAAGGGGGATCGATTGTTTGCTTTATGAGAGGGATCAGCTATGGGGACCTAGCCGATTTTAGGCCCTTGAACCGAGCTTGAACAAATGAACCAATCCATGTAGACTTGTGCGAACAATTGGAACCAATCCCATCTTAATGAACTCGAACGTATGAAGTTTAACGGATAACACGACTTGCATATCCAATATCGAACTTGAAATTAAATGACTAAACTGCTGGGACTTGGAATATGAATTAAAATTTAGCATATGGACTTCAATGATGAACTTCACACTTCGGTATGTCGATGGTCGATCCCAAAGCTTACACAACCGATCAATTTCAAAGCCAGTTGAGACAGTCAGCGATGATGGTCACTCTGGTTGGAATCCAAAGTCTCTTCACTACTTTTGCTTTTAATTATGAATTTCTTATCTCTACACTACATGGCACTGCACCACACTAGTTTACACTTAGCATGGGGGACAGGTAGGTTTTTCTAATCTTTATTATCTATTGAGTTTAGTTGATATGGGCTCCAAACATTCAGGGCATTTAGCCACAATGTCTTCTGGACAACCTTCACAGTATAGAATCCAGGAGCTGAGTCAAGTTTAGCGACTGTATCCAGTAGAATTTCTCCTGAACACCAAACTGAGGAACTAAAGAGTTCCGGTCCGTTGGTTGACCTTTTCTTTGATGTCCCTATCCTTCCGATGGAAGAGATAAATCCTGCCCCTAACACTTTAGAGGGTGTTGTATTTCTGGATAACACGATGGGTTCCCAAGCCTTCAAAATTGGTGAAGCCGCTCTCTATAGGCTATGCTCTAAACTTGGGATCCCGTTTGGAGATGTTCTAGTCCCTTTAAGGAATGACAGGGTCCACTTGCTCCCGAAAGGGTATACAGCTTGTAATAAATTCATGTATTGGGCAGGATGTGTGCTGCCTTTTAATTCATTTATTCGAAAGATGCTAAAATATCTGGGAATAGTTCCTGCTCATATGCATCCAAACAGCTACGCTTTTCTTTACGGCACCTTTTTATTATTTATGGACGTTCTGTTTTATCGCCATCTCTTGAAGACATCCGGTTCATTTACAATTTTAAGTAACAGACGGGAAGTCTTTCTTATACTTTCCTCGAGCCCACGCCCAAATGTCAAGTTGTTACTGGTGCTTGGAACAAGCTCAGTTCCTTTAAACATGAATGGTTCTATGTTTGTTCTCCGCCCGGCTTCATGAGGCAATGGTTGGATGGACGTAAGGGGTGCCCTCACTTTAATTTCAAGTTCTTAAGTCAAAGCCGTATCCTAAACTAACAAATACTCTAAAAATTTATAGGTGTCGATCCAGGACTTAAAGGAGATAATTATTTAAGGATGGTTTCTGTAATTCGTGCTACTACAGTTGAAGACAGGGACATTAGATCACTCGTAACTGATGAGTGGTTATCTCTTTTCGGGCTGTTTGAAGAGGGTAGTAGCATCGGACTTCCAGAAAGCATTGCATCGTGAAGGAGTGTTGCGGAATAAGAAGGCGGCACCGAGCCCTATCGTGCCCCCAATCAAGGAGGCTCAGGATAGTGCCGAAGAATGTGAAATTAGAGGTGATGAAGCCAACAAGCTTGGAAATGATAATGTATGTCTCGAGCAACGCGCCTGTGGTTGAATCATCACAAGACATGCTATCTCATGCGCCGACAATAGAAGGAAAAACGCTAGCGTACAAACTTAGGAGGAGAAACACTGCTAAAAAGTTCAAGTTCACCATCACCTCTGTTGAAGAAGAATCTTCCTCTCAGCCTTTAGAAAGTTCGATGGAAGGATTCTCAAATCTACCGATTCTAGATGATATCGAGACTTTTTGACTTTCCCAACATTAGTGTCGGAGGGCTTAATTCTCCCACCAGGACTGGTGATGACATTCCTTCCACTAGCAAAGGGAAAATCACTCCTATGAGCAAGGCTACAGTAACTGGTCCGTCGGATGGACACTAGGACACTCACAATCACACGCACTTCATTGCACGATTTTTGTCTATCTTTTCTTTGATGGTTACTTATACACTCTTGTTTGGTTTGCAGGTGCTATGTCTCATTCTCGTGCCTTTGATTGCTTAAGGAGCTCCTCAACACAGTATGGATCTAGTCATGGTCCAGACTTGGGCAAGCGTCGAGAAGGGGTGACAGCTGGGAAAGAAGTCATCGTTCAAGGGAGTCTTCATCCTCTAAGCACAAGTCCAAATCTCAATCATCTCATCAAGAGGTTCAGCTCAATTCTCCTGCACATAGCGGCGATCAAACCTCTTCTCATATTCCCCAAACTGCTTTGCCACCTAAGCATTATTCAAGTTCATATAGTTCTTGACAACCTCACGATCGCTGGCCGAGCAAACGTCCCATTGCTACTTCTGATCTGCTTTGACTACTACAGCTCCTGAAGCCTCTACGGTAGAAAGATTAGCCGAACTTATGGTCAATTTCCCAAAAGTCTACTTTGATGGGCTAAAGTTTCTTCCGTCTATCCATACAATTCCAAGGAGTGCTTAAGCAGGTTCACTTGCATGTGTTAACGATGTTTTTGTGCAGCATGAAGCATTCCACCAGTTAGCCGAAAAAATCTCTGAGGTGTCTATTGAAAGGCAACATGAAATCGATCTCTTTAATCTAGAGACGATCCATGATAAAGACATAATAAAAAAAAGATGATGAGATCGTGGAGTTAAGCATGAAGTTATCCGTGGCAGAGAAGACAACTAAAGAAATATCCGAGGAAGTTAATCATCTAGAAGTGGCTCACTAAAAGAAGCTGGATGCTGCCCTTAGCCGCAACAGTGTGCTTGCTCTAGAGAAGGACACACTACAAAAAGAGAAAGACACTCTAGCCTACCAGATTAAGGAACCGGAAGAGCTTCTTAAAAAGAGAAGGAAGAAAAACTTGAGGCTCAAGAGGCATCTCAAAAGTACTGTGAAGAGGCCATCGAGGCTCGGGAGCTGAAAATTAAACTTGACAAGCAACTTGCTCAAATTGAAGCTCCCAAGGAAGAGGCAAGGGAAGCTAGCCATAATGAAGTCAGAGGGCAAATTGAGGCCCAATTGGAGGATGCTAAAGAGGCTAGACAGAATGAGGTTAAGGACATGCTTGATCCTTTGATTGTTGAATACAATGCCAAAGTCCTAATCCAACATGATTTGAGTTTTCTTGGAGAGGGCTACCTCGAACCGCTTGCCGGGGCTTGGGAATATATCATTGAAATGAGGAAGAAAGCTCTCGGGGAAGCTGATTTGGATAAGGAGAAATTGGTACGAGAAATCCTTCATGGGAATGAACCTTTAGATCTTGCTACTACAAGGCTCCGATTCTTTGATATTTTGGCACCCTCTGGCAAAGGGAAAGACATTGCTGAAGCTTCGAAGTCTAATCCCAGAGGTTTCTCTTCATTTCAATCAGCCAGAGCATCAATTTCACTTGGCCTGGGACAAGAACCGAGCTATGATCCAGATAGACCTAGTTATAAATCAAAGGTGCTGATTCCTATCTAAGAAGGGAGCACTCTAGCAACAACTGAAAGTTAACTTGACGCAGGTATCCTGCTCTATTCTCTATTACTCGAGAGGTTTCGTTTTTTATGCCCAATAGTTCTGGGTTTATTTTCTTATTCCCATGAATCTGCCGGTCTTTCGACTCCCAGTCAAACCCCGAGAAGTGGTGCCGCTATGGAGCAATAAACGACACTTACTGATATTACAGCGGCTACTGACATTCCAGGGCTCGGTGCTTAAGTTATTAGAGCTCTTGACATCGAAAAGACCGATGATCAGCTGCTGCAAGATAAACCCGATGATGTTATAATCAAGGTGCCTCCGAACACACTGATTAGCTCAGCTTAAAAGAGCACATCAAGAGGGAGGAGTTATTGAAGAAGAAAGCTAAAATTGAACCCATTGATGTGGAATTCCATGATCTAAACCTTATCCCTCTTCAAGTCATTCCACCTGGCAGGTCGGTTCCTGAAGGACTCCCTCCAACATCTGAAAGCTCTCCTGCCAAAGGTGGTAAAGGCAGTAGTAAGCGGTTGAAGAGAGAAATAGGCGGAGGCTCGGGTGGGTCCACTCCCAAGAAACTCAAAAGGAAGAAGAAGCAAAAGAAGTAGCCGTCACATTGGCTTAGTTTGTATATAGCTCATGTAGCCGTCTTTCTTTTTGTTAGTCGTGTATGTGTGGGTAGAGCCCCCACTTTTGGATAAACTTGTACTATGATTTCGGAGTTTAATGGATAAATAAAAGTTTTTTATTTTCTATTGAACTCTTATGTGAACTTGTTTAGGTAGTCGAGCTATTACTTTTCCATTCAACGTACTTGTAATTCGTTACTCGTTAATTTAGATAATCATCTATTAATTTTTACTCAAGGCCTCCATGTGGCCGTGGCCTCAAGTTGTACCAAATACTAGGCTCAAGCCCTAGTGCTACACCGTTGGATTCAGCGGTTTAAGTGGTCATAATCCTGCCCCCAGTCTTGGGTTAGCGGAGTTAGATAGTGGATGGTCGAACTCCATCCTTAGCAAATTTATACTACTCCTGTAAGTTTCAGGTCAGAGTTTATGGAATAGTGAGTGGTCGAACCACACTCATCTATTTATTTATACTCATATCCGCACTCTGGGGATAAGAGTTAGTTAGTGGGTGATCGAATCGCACCCAATTTGTGTTTATACTCCAGTCTACACTCTAGGGATTTAGAATTATTTTGGAAAATATTCGAACCGTACTTTCATTAATTGATTGATTTGCCCCCAAGTTTGGGGTTTGATTTAATAAACGATTAGTCGTATCACGATCGCTTTTGACTCATGTTTGTCCCATCGCTTGGTGGGATTAATTTGAATATCGGATGGTCAAGTCACATCCATTCCTCATTAGGTACTCCATCCATCGGGTTGTCAGCGAGAATCATCGAATGAACGGTCGGACCATGTTCACATCATGAACTTGTGTAATCGGCTGGCTCCAAACTTTGGGAACCTGCTCGAACATGTCAATATTAGTTAGCCAGGTATCGTAACTAATACATAATGCTACAGCAATCACAGATATGAAGGAAATTTCAAACTTTATTTTCCAAATGAAAAAAAAAGACATAATTTGTCTCATTACATATCTGGAAAACCAAATGCTAAAGAAAATTCGAAATTTAAATGAACTGAATGAAAAAGAATAAACTAAGTGAAATAGCATTGTAAACGCTCGCTATTCCCTGCCCTTAGGAGTGTGACGCCATCAACAGTTGCTAGCTTGAAAGTTCCTTCTCCAAGCCTCTGTTCAATGAAATACGGTCCTTCCTAAGTAGGATTCATGTGTGACGGGATAGGAAAAACCCATTTCAAGACGAGATAGCCAATTTCAAAGGATCTAGGAAAGACTTTAGCACTGTAGTATTAGGAAACTCGATGTCGATGTTCAGCAGCCCTCAATCAGCTTCTTCATACTTCACATCTACAAAGTCTAGAGATTCTAAAAGGAGATCTCTATTCGTTCTGGGGTCGTAGTAGGTCACTCGATGAGAAAGTACTTTGAGTTTAATAGGAATGACAACTTCGAAGCCGTAAGCAAGGGCGAATGGAGTATGGCCACTCATGGACTTGTGGGTGGTTCTGTAAGCCCATAATGTTGTTGGGAGTTCATCCACTCACTTGCCTCTAGCCTTTCCAAACGTTTATTTAGAATGTACTTTATGATTTTGTTCACAGCTTTAACTTGTCCATTTGCTTGAAGGTGAGCAACTGCTGCAAATCACTTTTCAATATGATGCCAACGACAGATGTCCTTGAATTCTGCGCTGTTGAATTGAGTTCCAATATCAGTTACAATGGTTCATGGAAGGCCAAAACGACAAATGATGTTCCAAATCATAAAGTTGATTACTTTCTTTGTTGTGATCATGGTTAAAGGTTCTGCTTCAGCCCATTTGGTGAAGTAATCAACTGCTACGATGGCATACTTCACACCATCATTAGAGATCGGTAAGGAACCAATAATATCTATGCCATATATGGAAAACAGCCATAGACTAACCATTTGTGTAATTTCCATTGGTGCAGCTCTCAATGTTTTTGCATACATCTTGCATTTGTCGCATCGCTTAGTGTAATCAACAACATTTTGGTTGACAGTTGGCTAGTAATACCCATAAGGATGTATTTTCTTTGCTAGGGTTTGCCCCCCAGTGTGACCGTCACTATCCCCTTTATGAACTTCCTTTAGGAGCCGTTTTATTTTATCGTGAGCAATACACCGAAGTAGGGGAACTAAAAAATCCTTTCTATACACGACTCTTTCCTGAATGATATATCATGAAGCTCTACAGAGGATTTGTCGTCTGTCATTCCTCCATTCGGGAAGGATTCCCTGTAGCAAATAATCTTTAATTGGAGTCATCCATGACTCCTTCTCAGGCTTTGTCTCTAGTACCCAATTGATTTCCATCAGGTTTATGCTCTGGGCATCTAGTACTTCGACTAGAACCAAGCCCATTTGTTGCGCATCCCCGACTCTAGCAAACTTTTCCAATGAGTCGGCCTCTTTGTTTTTATCCCAGGGAATGTGCGTGATGTCATAATACTCAAAGTCGTTCAATAGCTCTTGGACTCGGATAAAATACGTGGCAAGTCGTTGTCCTTTAGCCTGGTAATCTCCCCTGACTTAGTATACCACCAATCGGGAATCATATAAGATTTCAAGAGATTTTATTCCCAATTCTCTAGCAAGCTTGAGTCCAGCAATCAGAGCTTCATACTCAGCTTCATTGTTCGTTACAGAGAAGTCAAACTTCAATGCGTAGCAAATTGATCAATCCTCTAGAGTTACTAGCATGACTCTGACTCTAGAACAACGATTGTTGGAGGCTCCATCCATATACATTTTCCATCGGATAGCAGTTGCTTCACTACTTTCTCGGAGATCATCCTGTCTGGTGAACTCAGCTATAAAGTCCATTAGTGTCTAACCCTAGATGGCTCTCCGAGGGAGATAAGTAATGTCAAACTGGCTCAACTCGATGTTCTACTTGAGTAACCTTCCAAACGTCTCAGGTCATTGTCGGACCAGTCGTAACGGCTGATTAGTGTAAATGTTGATGGGATGAGCCCAAAAATAGGAGCGGAGCTTTCGTGAAGCAATCAACAAGCAGTACGCCAATTTCTCTATGTTTGGATAGTTCCATTCAGCTCCTATTAATTGCTTGTTAACATAATAGATCGGTCTCTGGATTCGATCCTCCTTGCGAAGTAGTGTGACACTTATAACATATATCTACACAGCCAAGTAAATATACAAGTCTTCGTGATCCACTGACTTTGAAGAGATGGGATGCCTCTCTAAGTGGCTCACCAAAGCTTGGGATGCGTATTCATAATCCTATGTCCATTCTAAGTTCCTTTTCCCACTTATAATCAAGTCGAAGAAAAGAATGCATTTATCGATGGCTCTGGAAATAAATCGACTTAGGGCGGCAACCTTCCCATTTAGGCTCTGTACTTGTTTGATAGTCTTTGGCGCTTGAATGTTGCAAATTGCTCAAATCTTCTCGGGATTAGCTTCAAATTTTCTCGGGATTAGCTTCGATTCTACGAGCATTGACTATGAAACCCAAGAACTTTCCTGATGCAATGCCAAAAGAACATTTCAGAGGATTGATCTTCATCTTGTAATATTGGAGGTTGTCGAACATCTCTACCAAGTCTCTAATGTGGTCACTTCATTGTCATGACTTCACAAGCATATCATACACATATAACTCCATCGTCTTCCCAATCTAATCTTTAAAGATTCAGTTGACCAGACATTGATAAGTTGCTCCAACATTCTTTAATCCAAATGGAATTACCACATAGCAATACAATCTGACATCGGTAATAAAACCGGTGTGCTCCTGGTCAGGGATGTGCATCGGGATTTGATTATATCCGGAGTATGAATCCATGAAAGATAGAAGCTCGTGTCCTACGGTTAAGTCCACCGGTTGATCGATCCTTGGAAGGGGAAAGCTGTCTTTAGGGCATGCCTTATTTAAGTTCGAATAGTCAACGCATGTCCGCCATTTTCCATTTGCCTTTTCACAAGTAAAGGATTAGATACCCATTTCGGGTAAAGGGCATCGCCAATAAACCCATTGCTTTTGAGCTTACCCACCTCCTCTTTAAGAGTGGCATATCTCTCCGGATCCATGCCACGCCTTTTCTGTTTCACCGGGACATGTGTGTGGCTCGCAATGGCAGGTGAGATCCCACACATATCAGAATGAGTCCTAGCGAACACATCAAGATTCGCTTAGAGAAAACCAGCAAGTTCTTTCATCATCAGGAAGGCTGAGATGTGATCCGATCTTTAGGATCCATGATGGGTCGCCATGGCTGATCGTGATGTAAATCGTTAGCACAGCTGGTGCAGCCTTGACTACTTTGGGCTCCTCTTCATCATCTCTCGGATCTATGTCTTTATAGAACCAACCGTGGCACCCGAGCCAAGGCCCAGGCGCTGGTTGGCAATCTTTGGTGGCTTGGATGTTAAGAGACTTGTCCACACCCTTACCTTTCTCTCTTCACTGGGCATCTCTCAGCTCAGCTACATAGCAGGCACGTCCAGCTGCCTGATCACCATGCACAACTTCAACACCGTTATTAGTTGGGAACTTCAAAGTCAAACACCATAGGGCAAAGGCTGCTTGGAATTCAGCTAGGGCCGGTCGACCCAGAAAGGCATTGTATGGAGAATCCACATCGAAAACAACAATTGGCAACATCTGCACTCTCCTGCAGTCTCACCTCCTCCCAACTCCATGAGCAATTCGACATAACTGACAGCACCATTATAGCCATGAATGCAGGCTTTAGATAGTTTCAATCCTTGTCGTCCATCCTCATCTGATCGTTAGCCTTTTTTAAAATTATATTCATGGAACTACTACAATCCATTAAGATCATCCTCATTAAGGCGGGCCCGATCATGGTCGAAATGACCACTGGGTCGATCGTCAGTGCCTCCACCTTATCTGCATCTCTGTTTTTGAATACAATAACGTCTGCCATTGTATGCTGATGTTTTGCCAAAGCCTCATCTTCTGTACTTGAACAACGCTCAAAATTCATATGCTAGATTGCGCTAGCATAGCGATCCATCTCAAGCCAGCTCTTATCAGCTTGATGTGGTCCTCCAGCTATTGTATTGACCACTAACCTTCCACCAGTCCGCACAGGCTCTATAGCTCTGTGCGGTGCTTGTCCTCGGTTGCATCCGGATGTCCCCTGCTCGCCATCCTATGGGGCTTTAATAAACTGCTATAGTTTTCTTTTCGGAATCAGTTTCTCGATAACATCCTGGAGATTCCTACATTAATTTGTGTTGTGACCATAGCATTCGTGGAACCGGCAATATTTTCCAGTCTGCTTTTGCTTCTTTGTCGATTCTTGCGAAGGTGGCTTCCTATACCGCATCGTATTGCACGTAGACAGATGGACATTCTCTAGAGATGCATTCGGTGGTGTGTAGGTATCATATATTAGAATCCTAGACTTTCCTCTTCCAGAATCCCTCTTCCGTTCAACGTTCCTATCACTACATTTCTTTTGCCGATTCAGTTTATTTTGGACATTCGATTGAACTTTTCTGGAACTCTTCCCAGACCGTTTCACTACAATGTTACTCTACACTCCCACTCCACTCGACCCTATAACATTCTTCTTCCTAGAGCATCTAGCTTCCTCTTTCCTCAAATACTAAGTTGCTTTTGCTTAGAAATGCTCTAATGTTGCAGGTTGTTTGATAGCTAATCAATCGCCAAAGTCAGATTCTGGGTTAATCCCTCTTGTTACCGCCATCAATATTGAATGGTCATTCAGATTACTGGCTTCTGTAACAGATGTATGAAATCTCTCCAAATAGTCTTTCAACGATTCTCCTGGAGCTTGGATCATGCTTGATAGGGACATTAAATCTTTGGGGCGAGTTGCATGCATATGGAACTACTTCACACATTTTGTTGCTAACCCGTGAAATCTAGAGATTGGCCGTGGGGGTAATCTCATAAACCACATCATTGCTATGCCAGAGAGAGTAATAGGAAAACACCTACATTCTGTGGCATCATCAACTTGTGCGAAATCCATCAGCCATTCATATCTCATGATGTATTGTCTAGGGTCGGTTATTCCCTTATAGGCAAGCATAGACGACATGCTAAACCTCCTTGGATACTCCGTGTGTAGGATATTATCAGTGAACCGGGTGTGGCTCCTCGAGATCCCCCAATCATCATTGATCAAGCCTTGGCTCTCCTTTGCTAGCCGCTTGATCCTAGCCATTAAGTCTGGTGTTTGGATAGTTGGAGCCAAGCGGTAGTCGTACTCCACCTCACGTGAATGGTCTAGTCGATGTTTACGAACCATTTCATGCCTTCTTGGCTCAACATCCTCTCGATGCATATTACGTGCGTTCACTTCATCATCATTCCGAGGAGGTAATTAGTCTGCATCCACTTGAATTCCACATCCAAATCAACCGCGGTGGCTCCAGCTTGTGTTCCACGGGAAAAGGCAAATTTCCTCCTCCGGAGGAGGGATTGGTCCCGATCCTTATATAGGGATCGGGTCCGATCGGCCCTGGTGTCCCAGGTAAGTTTGTTTGTTGAAGTCCAGATGCTTCTACATAATATTCGACAATTCTGTGACGTCTGCGTCTGCGATAATCATCTGATGAAGTAGAGCACTCCAATGTAGAATAATGGGTCGGCTCTCTCCTAGTTTTCCCACACTATTGCTCCCTAAATCAATTCATTAGATCGATATTGGTTTGAATCTGCTGGTACAACCGTCGGCGGCTAACTATGAGCTCTTTCATCAGATTCTGGAAATCATCCCCTATGATGGAATTAGCTGGATTATGGACATCAACTAGATTGGTAGCATCAACATCTACGGGTAGATTGCTTTGGCCTCATTGCAAGATGCTGGCGTTCTCGTTTCCTTCTACATTTTGAGAGGTAGATCTGGTGTTCCTAACCATTGTTGATAGTTTTCTTTAGACTTTTGCAAACCTAAATAGAACAGGTAAACTATTTGAAGGTAATTTTGAATCTCTTCCTGGGATTTGCAATCCAGTAGCAGCAAAGGGATCCAAATTGTGACGACCAAAATTTTCGGCCCTCGAAAATCGACATTAATACATCCTCAGTATTCACGTGCCACAAATTCAAGTGCCGAAAAATCCGACCGTTAAGAGTAGAAAGAAAATAAAGACAGAATA
Source organism: Allium fistulosum (assembly GCA_030737815.1). Classification (NCBI taxonomy): domain Eukaryota; kingdom Viridiplantae; phylum Streptophyta; class Magnoliopsida; order Asparagales; family Amaryllidaceae; genus Allium; species Allium fistulosum. The sequence continues at coordinate 1,154,498,573 of CM060901.1, forward strand.
GAATCTTGCAAAAATGGAATAACATGTATTATTTCAACATATAATCTTTACAGTGAAATTTTTTAAATACATTTCTCAGAGTTTAACTGAACATTAACATGGGCAGTTATAAATATCTGTCCTTACAAATGCGGAATACAATAGTACATAAGTGTGGTGGAAATGGATAACAATCTTCTAACTCCATGCTCGGAGCTCTTCCAAAATGCTCTAAACAAAACCTAACTACTAGGCTACATGGAAAAATAGGGCACCCAGAGAGTTTAAGGGAAAGAAAATAAACTCTGGGTCAGTCATGGGCTGGTGTGAAAAACTCAAAATACGAGTATTTAGAAAACAAAGAGTATCTCATAAGACCGCACCCCATATAAACATGGAACGAGCTTTTACCTTATGATTACCAAATCATTTCTACGTGAAATTCAGTGATATTATTCTTAATGACATTCTTTTGAAAACATTTCAAATAAACATATCAAATAGCCGAAATTGTTACATTATTAAATTCCAGCATAATAGATTTACTACTAAGTTCGAAGGCACTTATTGGAGATTTTGATTTTCGAGTCAATAACGAGGTAAGGGACTACCTCCCATACAGTCATCTCTAGAGGAATGCACCAAGGATCGGCACCTTCAAAACCTCTTCGAACTAAGACCGACCAAACCCGCAGACCTATATGGTGGTGGATAGGACCGAATATGATATCACCCGCCCGTTCCTGACCAATCCAAGAGCTTTCATACCATACACCATATTTTTTACCCGACGTCATAGCGGGCGCGAAATAAATCTAGATAGGTGATATCATACCCTAATGGTAGAAAACCACTTAGCCATAAAGCAACCCTTGTTTCACAATTCCCCGGGTGTGAGGCTTGAGGTAACTTTTACCTTTCTTAGAACATTTTCTCATAAAATGCCACATTGCCATTTCCAGCAACATACCATTGATTTCCACAAAAGTACAACCTCTGAGCACGTACATCTTAAAGTTGGGTGCTAAGTATAAGAGGGGTTACTTCCTACACCACCAAACCGATGCATGTTTGTAGAAATCAATGCACTATGATCTTACAAATGTAATGTTAGACATTTATCCATATAAGTTGTCTAGGAACAGGATAAACCGAAGGCACTCTCGTACCACATCCCTTGTGATTAGTAGCGAGTAGTCCTTGCATACGAAGATCCCAGAACGAAGGGACCACTACTATTTATTTATTTTGGGAGCTACTACGAAATTCCCAACAAGTAGTCCTTTCATTATAAAGATCCCATCCTTCTACTTTATCGTCTTTAACATGTCTTCATTTTTGTACTTTTAAACTGGTTCGAAGTGGTTTTCGGATAGGGATTGTCCCAAATCCGATCCCAATTCCTTCGAACCAATCATCGGTAAAAAGATGTTTAAGTAAATAGGTGCTTATCATTTGATTGATTACTTTTATCTTTATCAAAATATCTTCTAAAGATATATATCTTTAAAACATTTCTTTTCGGTATATATGAGATCATTAAACCTCCTTTATCAAATCTTTATTCAATTAAAACTTTACTAAATCTTAGAATAATTCCAAATCATTTCATTCTTTAATTAGGAAAATATTTCAAAATCATTTATTTAAATCTTAGCAATGATTTCCAAATCATAACTTTTAAAATGTGTCAAAAACAATGTTATTTAAGACATCGTTTATTGTAAACCCAAAAAAATAAATTTGAAGTATAGGAATTAAAGTAATTCCAAATCATTTATTTAAATATTGACAAAAGATTTCATATTTCCAATACATATCTTTTTAATAGGTTGAAACCATGCTATCTACGATGGTAGATCCAAATTAGTTAGTATTCAAGTTAAGCGGATCCATAGAAATTATACTAATTTTACTCGACATCAATTTCCGTATTCAGCTTTTACTATCCGTCGAATAGTAGTGAAATCACCATTTAAATTCACATGGATAGTACAAGTTCCCTCCTCGAAATTTAATACCAAGTATAAGAAGATTATCTCTATACAATCCAAGTTGTATTAAATTTGGAAAAATTAAATCTTTTATACTTGCCTCATTTCTGACATTTCGACTTTATCTATTCCTTGCACAGGGAAAAGGCCAGGTAAGCCAGGGCACTGGTTGCTCCTGAACATCTCCTTAGTTTAAGCACCTCATATCTGGATCTCACGAATAGAAAAATCCAGTCTACTTATCGGCTTTTAAAGCCAAGATTAAATCACTTAATTGTAACAGCTTTTCTTTGAATCATTTATTTAAACTTTTTAAAATAAATTATAAAACCTTCAAATCATCTTTAAAATAGTTAATTATTTATTTAAAAACATTTATAAAAGATTTGGGAAAGAATACTTAAGTTTAAAGCCATATTTTAATAGTTATTAAAAGTGTTGCAAATAGTGCTTCGAATAGTACTTTTAAGGCTTATTTGATCAAAACAACTTTTCTATCATTTAGAAATCCATTTTTATAACTCAAATCTATTTTAAAACATTTTAAAAGATTTATAATATTTATTCCATATTTTTAATGAATTAAAAATAACATTTATAAAGAATTTGTCACTTTGGTTCCGAACCGCCAAACCGCGCTATTTTGAAAACTTATTTTGCTTATATTTCAAAATCTACTAAACGAAATCACGATCCTTTTCTTTTGTTTGAAAACTATGATTATAAGACTTTGGAAAATTCTTATTACAAAGAATTCTGACTCCGAATCCATCGTATAAATGGATGTAGCTTTCTACGGTGCGAAATCGCGAACTGCCATTACGCGACGTGCCTATTTTTGACTCAATTTTCATAACTTATCCAACTTCATCAAATTGGATTTAATGTTTATAAAATATTTATACACCATTTTAAATTATTTCAAATGGGTTTAACAATCTCATATACACCGTTTCATTATTAAAGTAAAGTGATTTCCTTTGTGATATTCGACATGTATTTAATGTGACTTGTTTACACATCAAAATAAACATATAATCCACATCGAAACTTGATGATCAAAGCATAATATACATCCATAGGAATCGTATTACATCATTATATATACATACATACATGTAGAGTTTCCCACCTTCACTGCTTTCTAACTTCTCAAAAATTTCCTATAGATTCGCTCTGATCGAATCAAAGCCTATAGACTCGAGCCTTGGACCTTAGGAAGGACACGACCTAAGCTTGCAAATGGAATTGTGCTCGGCCTTGGTAATGGAAGGTGGTGGCCGTGGATTATGAGGTAGGAGAGGAAGTGATTTGCTTTGGTTTTGAAGTGGATTACTTATGTATATATACTTATACAAATTTAATTTCTTTTTCCAATATTTTTCTTCATATTTTCCTTAAATTAGGAAGCCATGGAAAGGCTTAAGAATGAGGAAGAAGATGAAGTAGAATAGTGTGTAAAATTATGAAGAGATTGGTGGGTATTTATGGAAATTTTTTGGAAATAAATACTCTATTAGAAAAATACTCACATTGAACATAAACATCATCCACTTTCTTGAAATCGTTGATGTCCACTAACCTAAACTAAGAAGTTAGTACAAGCATGACACAAAACCAACTACTCTGAGCTATATATATATATATATAGTATATCACTTAAAACAACATAAAAAAATTTCAGGCTCCGTAATCGTGAATACAAAATTATAGATTATCATAAAATATGGAGGATCGCATAGTTAGATGTATGAACTAATTATTAGTGTTAATTACATCGATAGTTGTAATTTTCTTGAATTGTTAGTATCAGATATCATTCTGAATCATTTCCCCAAAGTATGTAGTTCCCTACTGATTCTATGTGCCCTTTCAAAATATGCAGTTCCCAGTGCCTAATCAAATACATATATCAAGAAAAGGTCATATTCAAAAGTGAAGAAGCATCAAATGAAAAATATAATAAACTGCAAATTTAATCCATATATTTACAAAACTTGCCACTTCAGCCCTTTTCTTTGCATGCTCTATGATTTTTGAAAGCTCCAGGTAACTATTTTTATCTACAAAGAGTTTAGCGGCTTCTAGAGGTCTTAAGGCTGAACCAAATGAGACTGTAGAAGTCTGAGGCTAATTGAACTGATTTGTTGAATAAAGCAATAGTTGTGTGTATGTATAGTTGTGTATACAAGTAAAATAAAAATATTATAAAGGATATTAATACATTTCCACCAAAAATGTTTACCTTGAGATCTCATCATTCTTGCACCTCTAATAGGTGAAAACAATGAAGAAGAAGAAATAACTGGTATATCAACTCCAAGTGATCCTATTTTAGTAACATCCTTGCTAGAGCATCTGCTTTTACATGAAAACATGGTTATTCCCTATTTTATAGAACATATTATTACCAACACAAATTTGACACCATGTTAATACATATACATTATCCGCATCTCTAAAAACAATCACCACTAGATATCTGACCCACAAATAATTCACCCTATTTATCCCCATACCCAGTTTATTCATGACAATTTTGCAACCTTTTTATCTTTAATACACTTTCAGCCTTCTACTAGTTACAAACACTACCTACCCCACAGCCGATTTATTCATGACAATTTTACCAACTTTTATCTATAATTTACATTTAGCCCACTTCTACTTACAAACTGGTTTAGAAATGAAAGGTAAGAAATGTTGGAAGAACTTTCAAGCAATATACTCAAAATTTTCTGCTTTGATGATTATTCTACTACAACTCAATATTCAAATGGATTTTTAATAAATTAAAACATTAATTTACACATTTTCTTTTCAACTAAATTCTACTTTCAAATTTGATTGAATTGCACTTGTCCATTGCTGTTAATCGGGATTGTTAAATAAATAAATTGATTTATATGTCCATAAGTTTTCAATGAATAGGTTATTTATATAGCCATAAATCTATTAATATTACTGAATACCAGTTCTATTTTATAGGTAATTTACAATCAGCTATTATAGTATTTTGAAATATGAATAGAAACTTATGCAATCAATCCCTCACCTTAAATATCGTCAGTACTATCTTCACTGCCAGCAAACCACATTGCAAATCCCCCAAATTGCTGTTGCCAAGTCATCGGTTCGTGCCTCGTCGCCATGTCAAAGTTACCAGCGCCAAATCCTTAACCTAGCCTCATCGCGAAACCATCCCGATAACACAGCCACCTGGACGCATGCTTTCTCCTCTACGTGTCTTTCCCAATACATCGTCGATGTTCTCCATTTCCAGCTGCGTTAACGATTTCCCATGTGAAAAATTATAATTTTTTCTCTCTTCGTTAATTGATTTGGGGTGAAGCCGCAGACGAAGAGTTAAGTTATTTGAGGTGAAGCCACAGATTTTGAAAGATGAAGTTAAGGGATTTTGTTAATAAATGATAAAAGAGGACGAAAAAAAATCTAAATAAGATTTTTTTTGGGGTTTCCAGGAGGACAAAAAAATAATTGATAAGAGTTAAAAAGAGTTATGAGCGGCCACATAAATTTTTAGCAAATTTTATTGAATTGTTGGCGGGAATAATGTAGTAGCGTTTATTTTTTTTATTTTAAAATGGCCAATGGTTGTATATATCTTAAAACGCTACCAATATTTGCAACTAATAGCAAGTTTTGTTGTAGTGGATCTAGTTAAGACTAGCAGTTCCTTTCCTTGTTCGGATGCCCCCACTTCTATACTTGGATTTGCTTGATATCCCACTAGCACAATCCGAATTTCTAGGGCTCCCCTTGAACTAGCGAATTTTTCTAATGAATCTGCCTATGAGTTTTCTCCTCGCCGAACTTGATGTGTAGAAAAATCTTCAAATAAAGCTAGCATCTTCAATATCTTATTTCCATATAAAGATAGCTTGGCGTCTTTAGTCCGATACACTTGCTTCACTTGATTCACCATTAATTGCGAATTACTAAAGATTTTAATTTGTGGGATTTTGAGCTCCAATACCAAAGTCAACCCTGCCACCATTGATTCATATTTGGCTACATTGTTTGCTGCTGGAAATCCTAACTTTATAGCATAGTGTAGACAGTGTCCGTTTGGTGTTATTATGACATATCTCGCACCAGCCCCTTGTTCATTTGATGCACCATCGACGAATAACTGCCACATGGGTTTTTGATCCCTTTTCTTTTCTGATTTTCCTTAATGAAGTTGGTACACTCATTAATAAAATCCACCAATGCTTGTCCTTTGCTAGCTGCCCATGGTTGAAACTCAATATCATACTAACTAAGCTCAATTCCCCATTTCACCAGCCTACCTGAAGTTTCGGCTTACTATAAACTTATTTGAGGGAAAAATTGGTTAATACCTTGACTAGATGTGCTTGAAAGTATGCACCAAGCTTTCGTGCTATGAGTATCAAGCAATAAGCTAATTTTTCTATTACGAGGTACCGAACGTCTGCTTCCTTTAACCACCTACTTACATAATAAACAGGAAGTTGAGTCCCTCTTCCTTCTCTAATCAATACCGAACTCACTGCATGTTCTAAGACTGCTATGTATAGGTACAAGATTTCACCATTCTCGGGACTAGATAGTATTGGCGGTTTTTCCAAGTGATTTTTCAACTCTTGAAAAGCTTTCCTACAATCTTCTTCCCATTCTCTTTTTCTTGATTACATTGAAAAAAGGATACACTTATCAGTCGCCTTGGAAATGAATCTAGTTAAATAGGCTATCCTTCCATTCAAACTCATTACCTCTTTGCTAGTTTTGGGCTCAGCCATATCCTTGATAGCTTGAATCTGGTCTGGGATAGCTTCAATCCCTTGAGCACTTACAAGATAGCCTAAAGACTTCCTGAATGAACTCCAAAAGAGCATTTCTGAGGATTTAGTTTCATCTGATATTTCCGTAATATTTCGAACATTTCCCCTAGATCTTCAAGGTGACTTTTAGCCTCATAAGACTTTCCTAGCATGTCATCAACATAAACTTCCATATTTCATCCAATCTGTTCTTTAAACATCTTGTTGACTAACCTTTGATACGTAGCCCCTATATTCTTTAACCCGAATGACATTGCTTTGTAGTAATAGATTCCCCAATCAGTAATAAAACTTGTGTGTTCCTCATCTTGCTTGAACATATGTATCTGATTGTATCCTGAGTATGCATCTATGAGAGATAACAATCTATGCCCACTAGTCGATGCAATCCTCCACTTACCATTCGACTTCTTTACTAATACTGGGTTTGCTACCCATTTTGGGTAGTAAATTTCTCGAATAAATCCATTTTCAAGGACCCTGTTAACTTCCTTTTTTTAAGGTGTCAGACAACACTTTATCCAGTTGTATCTTTTTCTATCTTATGGGGGTTGCTTCTGGATTGATGTTCAATGCATGACACATAACCAATGGGTCAATCCCCACCATATCCGAATGAGACGAAGCAAACACATCTTTATTAGTTTTTAGAAATTGGATTAAGTCCTTCTTCAAGTTGATATCTAATTCCCTTCCCATCTTGACTACTTTAGTGGAATCATCTGGGTTATGCATGCCTCTTCAATCAAATTCGATGATGATTTGACCTTCTTCTACAAAATTTGCATCGACTCTTCTCCTCTTGCCTCCAGGGGATATGTACTTTTCATACATATGTTTTTTAGTCTTATTAGATCTAATCTTTGTTTCGAATGTTGGATGTAAAAATCCATCATTCGAAGGCTGTAAAATAGTAGAAGAATCGAAGTAAGCAAAAGACTCCCTTTTGTATGGATCAATTGTAGCAAAATACATTTCACAAGAGCTGAATTGCTCCCCACAGATAGTTCCCCAGCCTCTCTTGGTTAAGAATTTCACCATCAGACATTTCGGCGAGACAAAAGCATCTATCTCATCAAGCGCAAGTTTGCTGAAGAAAACATTGTAATAGGATGGCTGGTTGATGATCACGAAGAGAGTTTTAAAAGTCCGGCAATGGCACTCCCATTTGCACCAGCAATTTTACTTGTTCCACTGGGGTCGATCCTTTATTATTGAACCCAAAGATTGGTTCCATGCAGGGCTCTAGTTTATCTTCAGGAATACCCATCGATCAAAGGCATGCTTAAAAATTACATTGACCGTGCTAGAGTATCCATAAGAATTTTGGATACTATAGATAGTCCAATCTGACCTGTAATCATTAAAGGATCATTGTGTGGGTGATGGACTCCCTTCTTCAGCTCTTGAGGAGAGATGACAAGGTTCGGCGTTGGGATGTTGAATCACGGATTTTTTAGCGGGGGTTCCTCTTGGATGGAGAACATACCTTCACTTGCCCCCTTAATATACCTGCTCCTTGCCCTTTTGTTGGTTCCTGTTGGATGTGGCCCTCCATGAATTACATCGATCCTATTCAGTGGCGGACTTAAGCTCAAAGGATCTTCTTCCTTCAGAATATTAACAACATTACTAGGGAGATTTTGCGGACCATACCCCGTCCGTGGAGTTTTCTGTTTATCCTGGATGAACTCTTTTAAATGACCTTCATGAACCAACTTTTGAATTATTCCTGCCAAGACCGCATTCGTCAGTCTTGTGGCCATTTCCTTTCTGGTAGACATAGTAGTCATCTACTTTTCTTTGTTCTGGGTAATTCTTAGCCTAGAAGGAAGTTGGAAAATTGACTCTCTCCTTTACTGCAACATAGATGTAAGACAATGGCTTGTACAAAGCAATTGAATTAGTAATAGGCTCTTCCCATCTTGCTCTTTTATGCCCTCGATCCAATCCAAATCTTCCTCTTTTCTTTTTAGGAATCGGTTTCCTTCTAGTGTGATATAGCTCATCCATTCGAATGAACTTGTCTACCTGAAAATGGAAATCTTGCAGGTCCTTGCACCCATTAACAAAGAGTTCTTTCCAAGACGGAGTATTCTCTATTAATCCAGAATGTATAGCAATGAGGTTATCACGGTCATTCATGTCTTTAGCTTTTAATGCTTCAGTGCTGAAACTTTTAAGATAATCCTCTAGAGACTCTCCCTGTCTCTGTTTTATGTTAGACAGAACTGTATAATCGATGGTAGGGTCCTTAGTTATGCAAAACTGAGTAGAGAATTCATAAGGCAATTGCTTCCATGAGTAGATAGTATTTTCTCAGTATTGTCGTTACCATTTAGCTGCTTCCACTTGGATATTCATTGGAAATAATCTACACAGAACAACTCCAAATGCATTATATAGATCCTTTTGGCTATCGAAAGCCACAAGTGGTCATCTAGATCTGTACTTCCATGCTACTTCATAGTAAGGATCTTTACATAAGATGGAATAGCTGTTGCCATGATTTCATCTGTGAAAGGCAGTACCCGCACGTTATCATTCATATTCTCATCTAAGGTCCTCTTCCCCTGTAACGACCCACTATTTTGGACCATTCAAATCGACAATAAAACCACACATGTCAGACTTGAATAATTCAAAACAATAGATTGTAAATAAATTTGGAGCAAATAAAACCAATCACAGACACAGAATATCAGAATAACTCGCAGTGGAAATAAAAATACATAGAGGTTCATGATGCCACTACAATACATAGTATCAAAACAGATACAAAATACCATAGTCTGAAAAACAGATACAACAGAAGTCTGAATACATAAGTTCACAAATACATAATCAAAGCTGAATGAAATAACTGAAATGGGAAGACAACTAGATAAACAGATAACTCCAGCAAATCTCTAGCTCCAGAAGGTGAATCCAAAGCTGTGGTACTCAGGCTGGCCCGAGCGTAAAGCAAAACACAAAACACTCGAGTCAGGACATACATACTTATAAAATGTAAATCAACTCAAGTGAACTGTAATAGAAATGCATTAATAACTTACAGGATGCTTGGGATCGCCCATCCTCTAAGGATCCGTTAAACTATCTACTATGTAGTCAGATACGCTATTATAATAATGTCTAAAGTAAAGTAAACTATCAAAATAGCGTTAAGGCTTTACATTTTCCACCTTAACACATTTTATATATTCCCATAGTCTATACAGTACCGTAATCTCCCCCGTAATGGGCATCGTCAGAGGGCACTCCATAGGTATGGTACAAGACAAACTCGTAGTAAAGCACGCTAGGGTAGGTGACACGGCACAACTAGGCAATGCCAGGGTAGATATACCAATTACACTTCCAGGCCGGTGGTAACGCAGAGCCGCAGTAATCGCCCACCTCGAGCCACACTCCCGAATCAAGGGGTGCACCCAATCAATCACAAAGTAATAGAATGGTATACGATGGAATGTATCCGATCAGAGGTGCTACCTCATTAGCCCGTCAATTGCTCCTGTTTTAGCCACCTTATGCCAACTCGCGGGAGTTGGGTCCACGTTTATACCTCAAAATAGAATCGTCACCACCATCCTACTTCATTCTGGAATCTCCACCGTGTACATAGTTATTAAAGTGGTTTTCGGTATCGACAGAGAGTATGTCCATATCCGATCCCGGTCTCTTTAACAACCAATCGTTTTTATAACCCGTGGTTATAAATTCAAAATGGTTTATATTTCAAATCAAAACATATTCATTTAAACCATTTAAATTCAATGTCAATATCTTTCAAAAATAAAATTCATTTCCAAAGTTGTAGCAATTCTAAGTTCATTCATTCAATTATAACAATTTCAAAAACATTGTAATTTTAGCATTCGTAGCACTTTGAAAATGTGATGGTACATATATTAGTATTCGAAAATATCATCTTTTCAGAAACGGCAGCACTTAGAAAATGTTACTGTAGATATAGTATTTTAGAAATATAGTCTTTTTAATAAACAACAGCACTTAGAAAATGTTACAGTAGATAGTAGTATTATTTCAAAAAACAGTACATTTACAGAAACAACAACACTTATAAACTGCTACCTTAAAACCATAGCATTTCAGAAATGCTACCAATACAAATATGAGATTTTCTATAACATTTCAGAAACATTATAATTTCAATTTTCACCATTTTTAACTTAAAAACATATATCACTTTTAAAAATTATTTATTTGGATATCATTTCACTTATGATTTAATTAAAATAAAAATTTTATAAATAAAATATCCAATTAAGCATAATTCATTTATTAAGTTAAAATACATTTAAATTGCTTAACTTTTAATTTAACAAACAACTAGCTATTTTATTTACTTTTAAAAATATCCATTTCATAAATAAAATATTTTATTACCAAGTTAAGCCAAAATTTCCATTTTTTAAATCAAAATTTCAATTATTAAGTTAAATCACATTTTTAATTTACATTTTTAATCATTTATTAATTCATACAATTTTTAACTTATAGAAAATCATTATAAAGTTTATTTAAATCATTTAAATCCAATTTAAGTTAAAATCTCGTATAAATTAAATTCCAAATACTTAGAATTTTCAGAAAATATTTATATTTAAAATTAACCACGGGTCTGTATAATATTTTCTAACCTAGGTCAAGTGAATACGGATATATATCATTTCAATCCGAAATATAAATCCCAGGTTTTATCATTTCAAACCCGCAATCCCAAGTCAAATAAAAATTGCTCGAGCCTATCATTTCAGCTCATAACGACTTTTCCCTATTCTAAAGTCCGTTCGGGTATGTATCATTTCAACCCATAGTGAGGGAACTTGCAGTGTGAGAAACAGAAATATAAATAAACAGTAAAACATTGCATGTCATATCAGGTGATTAAACTGGTATATAATCAGGTATATAATCAAGTTATAACATCATATAATATCACATCACAGGCATATATGAAATCTACTATCAACATGGAATATCACTACTACAATTCACAAGACTTTGTTTCACAATTTTATAAGTACGAAGTCGAGAGTGATAACTCAACTTCTAAAGCTAGAGATGACAATTCAAACACAAGAACAAACTCCGAAAAAGCACGACAAAGCACGAATCAGATTAGAGGAGAAGTAGCACCCAAATCCAAATCTTGTAAACAAATAAAATAACACATACATAAGAAAATATTCAACACAAAAGAATATAAGAATTAAACAATGCAAAAAGAAAGAACAAATTGGAAAAGTTGTCTAGACTCATGCAAGTGGTTCGGCCACTTCAACATTTGCTCGGCCAAGACCAGATTTAGGCATGCATATGCTCGGCCATGGTCAGGTAATGGAGGGCACAACATTGGAATGTGAAGAGAGAGGGGTACATGAAGGAAAAAGGTCGTGGTATGTGAATGGTCAAGGAGCATTTGGGTTCGGCCTTAGGCAAATGGGCTCGGCCTGGGTTCAAAGCATGGTTCAGGTCAGGTGCAGTCATCAGAAGTGGTGCGGCTAAGGTCAGGTCTGGTCATGTCATGGGGCTGGAGATGGTGGAAGTGATGGTGGTGGCCGAGGCTAGCAAGGAGATGGTGTGAGTGATGGTTCGGCTAGGGTTTCATGCATGGGATGGTGATGTTTTGTGGTGGTGCTCTGGAAAAGGGGTCACAGGAATGGATAGGGGATGGTGGAGATGGCGATGGCCGGTCCTGGTTGATGAATTGGTGGAGGAGATGGTCGGCTATAGGTAGGAGATGGTGATGGCCGAACATAGCAAGAGAAAGAAAAGGAAAAGAGAAAGAGGAAGACATGGAATAACTTACTGTAAAATTCTTTGTTCAGGAAATGCAAATGAGAAGAGATGAGAAACAAAAAGTTTTGTATGGCTATGAGAAAGGAATGAACGGCTATGGGAATGGAAAAGGCACAAATTCACATTAAAGAAAAAGAAACATAAGCCTCTTGGAATTTCCAAGCCCGTTTGTCAAGCCCAAAACAAAACAAGCTCAAAACAACAAATAAAATTCAAAGCCTAAACAAAATAAAAGATGGAAAAGTAAAATAGAAAATAGACAATAAACTACTGAAAATAATTTCGTGTAAAATGCGGAAATTTATCAAATTTAAAAGTATAAAACAGAATTTAACAAAACGAAAAGCAGAACGAATATCGAAATCAAATACTGTTTCAAAGAAAAAGATTAGAAATTTAAAGATTCAAATTTTAAAAATTTCAACTGAAAGTCAAAGTTTGACAAAAAATTGAACAAAATATAGAATTTCCAGAAAATCATTATTTTATTATATTTGGAAAATAAATTATCAATAAATCCCAAAATTTCATTATAAAATTCCAAAATTTCAAATTTAAATGATTTAAAATCAATGTTTTCAAATAAATTAAATTAAAAAATATTTGTGAAAATTTATGGGTTGTTACATCCCCCCAGCATTCAGCACAGCTTTAATTGCTTTTTCTGCCGCATATTTTTGATAGTCTTTAGCGTCATGATAATTTTTCTGGTTTGAATAGTATTCTTTCAATGTCGAACTACCAGACTGTTTATCTAGCACTCTTCCCTGATGATCAACTTTAGTTGGAGAACGCTCTTTCTTTTTTGAAGAAGTTAAGTCAATTTTTCTCTTGTCTTCATTTGCATAAGCCTTCAAATTCCTTTTTGGAGAGATCACCTCATATCCATTTGTTGGCTTTGTTGTCTTAGAAGATTTCTAGGACTGCCATCTTAAGGAGTTCCTGCATCTCTAGCAACTGATGTTTCGATGCTTTATTTTGGTGGCATTATCATCTTGTTGAGCTGATGTCGATGGTTGCCCTGGTACAACCCCGTCCAAGTTGAAGGTTGGAGTTATATTTTTTCTAAGGTTGTAGTGTGAACAACCTCCACATTCATTCTACTAAGTCTCTTGGATTTCATTTTCCTATGCCAAGTAAAACAACCCATAATTAGTCTATAAGGTAATCACAAGGTCGGAGGTTCAAGCCCCCCTTCTAGTGCCAAAAACGTTAACAAAAAAATTTGTCAACATCCCCAAAGCTATGTGGTTAGCAAATAAGTTTATTTGTGATGCAAAAGAGAATTATTAAAGAGATTACACCCTTCGAAACCCTCCTTTCGATCGAGTTGAATTGATTCAGCCAACTTCCTCAGGATGAAGATTAAGGAGAGAGTATCTCATTCGAAACCCCTCTTTCGAATGAGTTGAAAGCGGCCATTTATATCAAATATTCATCCCCTTTCGACTATGTCGAAAGGTTCACTCATCCTTTTCGATCACATCGAAAGGTCTGCTTTGCCTTTAAATCGAAGGAACTGCTTTCGACTTCATTGGTTTTGCTTTTTTAGGAGGAGCTCCTTCAAAACGATCATAGGCATTGTAGGGTGCATATACCTTTCGAAGGAACCCACTTTATATAACATTGCTTTACATTTATGCTTCTGGTCTTCCTCGAAATGTCCCTTTCGACCAAGTCGAAAAGGATCTGGCTCTTTCGTAGTGGATCAAATGTATAATATGCAAAGCCTTATTTAATATATGCAATGGGAAATCATCTTAGATAACACAAATTCTGTAACTTGTTAAGATCGAGACATCATCATCATCTTTATTTGTCATAATATATTGTTAATCATGATGATAATGGGCTTCATATGCATATTATCCAAGTCGAACCCATGGCATTGCATAAAACAAAAAGGAGTTAAGAAGATAAGATAACATCATGTGCAATTCATTAGTCTAGCTAATGATCGAAATGGTCTCCCTTATGATCAAAATATTTATTGAATTCATGCATTTCTTCTTTTGAACATTAATCCGAAACGAGTTACAAGTTTGAGAGCTTTTTCCCCAAATCAATTTAGGGCTACAAAGATTTGATTTTTGCTAAGAAGTAGAAGATTGAGTTTTGGATTCCAAAATCCAGTCCACAAAATCGGACCCCTAGGGTCTTATTTATAGATGTAGGTCAGCCACTTCTTTCGACTCGGTCGAAAAGTCCTCCTATCTTCTGCATCCATCCTTTCGACGTAGTCGAAAGGCCCTCTTTCTTTTTTCAGTGTGCCTGCTTTCGATGCTGTCAAAAGGCATTCCCTTCGAGTTTCCTCATTCATCCTTGCGCTTCCCATTTTCTTATTCCAGACCTTTCGACCCAGTCGAAAGGGTTTCCTTGTCCACTTTTCGCCGTCATTAAGGTCCAAGTGTTTATTTTCTCCGCTTTCTCCTAGATTGCTTTCGACTTAGTCAAAAGGATGATGGATGATCCTTTTCTCTTTGTGTTGCTTTGTTTTCATAAGAAGTAAAGATACGAGCTTTCAACTCTATTGATAGGTAGTTTTATGGGTTTTGAAGGTGTTGAAGTGTTGATAGCTTCGACGCGGTAAATAGCTTCCGAACGCATGCTTGCAAATTAATGCGGAACCTTCCCTGGATGTTAAAGGCTTCGACCAGTTCGAAAGGCTTGACTATGCTTTCGAAAGGGTTGTTCTTATCAAGGCATCTTTCCGAGTAATTTGAATGAAGGCGAAACCTTTAGTTTCAAAAGGTTTGGCATGCACATGAAGGGTTGTTATTCATGGCCTACGAAAGGGGTTTCAAACCCATTCCTACTTTTCTTATATTTGCGAATCCATCTGCATCGAAAGGTTTTATCAAGGCCGAAGGGTAGCCTTGTTTTCTTCTTTCATCTCTTCAAAAGCTCTTGCACTTTTTATCATTTGTGATGACGCTTGGTGCTTGCGACTCCTCCGAAAGCCATCTCAATGGCTTTGAAACGCCCTTCCGTGAACCTTGAAGAAACGCATGTCTTTAATTTTAGTAGTGCTTAGTGCTTTTATTAACCTTCTTTCATACCTTTGTTCTTAAATGGATTTTATGGTTAACATTTTCTGATAATTATAGAGTTATTTATCGATAAGATGGTTTTAGGTTGTTTTACTGGTATTTTTCCAAAGTATATATTTCTGTAAATAATTTTCAAAATAAGATTACCATCATTACTTATTATTCAAGACAATATAATCTATGTTGTAAAGCTTATATTTGAATATAGTAAAAATAAATATAATTTATCGAAGTGATAAATTTGCAGGTCATTACAGGCTCCCCTCCTTAAAAGAATTTCGTCCCCGAAATTACAACACAAAACCCAAAGGTGTTTGCCGAAAATATTTATTTTTAAACTTACTCCCATACAATGTATATAGATCATATATTTGATTCAATCTTATTATTCGAATTCACAACTTTACTTCCGAACTAGTATTGATCCTTCAATTCTCTAGTGCGGACTCCGATCAGGCTCAAAAACTTATATTTTCTTTACATAGCTCTCAACTATGATAGAAAATTCAAGTATCCAACCACTAACCCTCATCAATGTTCGTCGTCAAGAATCAAGTGGTAAATCTTTTTTTGGATATCACAACCTATGTTCGAATCTTTAGGCCAAATTCATGTTACGAAATAATTCGTGTAAAATGCATATACTTTTTTTCTTATCCAAAATATTTAGAAAATCTTGGTTTAAGTTTTTAAATATTTCATAAAGATATAGTTCTATTCTTATGAAATTTCTCAAGTGGTTTCTATATGTACCTTTGAACAAAGTCATAAACAAAGGACTTAATTATATTAATCATGCTTAATATTTTGCATTCATCCTTATCTTACACATATCATACTCCTCATCTACTTAAGCCATTCTTAAGTCCCTCTAAATCTACTTGGGTTTTCATAATACCGATACAAACATAACTACCTTACAAGTCATACATATACATGCTACTACATAATACTAATACTAGATAGGAGTTTCCAAATCTTCCAATCTCTCATCATAATCACTCCTCTGAGTCCAACCCTAACGGTCCACTTCAGTATCCAAAATAAAACAAGAGTTCTCCATCATCATCATCACTATCATCTTGTTCGTTATCGGCATCGTTTTCGTCCTCAATCTGTGCAATCACATTCGCTTGATATGGCAACCAGGGTTGGTTCCACGGCACATGCCCCAGTCCGGTTGGCATATCTTGCATAACTTCTCCTTCTTCCGGTTCTTCTAAACCATGCACTTCTTTTTTCTCGGGATCCACAAATTCTTCCTTTTTGTCTTCCATGTCGCCCTAATGAATGCAGGAATCTGACGACTCCTCGTGCCAAATAATATGGTCACCGTCCATCTCCCATATGATGTTACTGTCTCTACTTGTGTTGTTTGACTCATGGGATATCATAGTATTCGGGTCTTCTTCAGGTTTAGATTCTTCTTCCATCGGCTCCTCCTTGGGAATTTCTTCTTCCGGTTCAAGTTCTGAACTTACTGGACCAGTGATCCACATTCTTTCTAAGGCATAAAGGGTTTCTGCCTCACTAGACACTATAACAAGTTCTAGAGTTCGGGAAGATATAGGCATTTTGGCCGTAGAGTAACCGTCTTTATCTAGTCGGGTGTATGGATCTAATTCTCCTCCAATAGTGGGCTTAATATTGCTAAGTGGCCATTTCCCCGGTTCCTCCTCGTTACTCGAAAGAATGATTAGATCATTCTTCTTACCCCAGTTGGCTCTTGAGGTCTCTCCTTTTGAATACTTTCTCCCGCAGCTTGAGGGTTTCTACAATTATCAATAACAAACACTTAGATACTAAGTTTTTTAACTGTCTTACCTAATCTAATGTTAGGTAATAAATCTAAGTTTATCCCAGCAAAAATTCATTTTAACTATACAATTTTTATGGGTGATAGTTTGCTAAGCACATGACATTGTTTCTCCAAACCAATACTTAGAATATTTCAAATAAAATCCTTTGAAAATTCTCTACCAAAAACCCTTTTTAAAGAAAAGTTCTCATTATCCAAATCTTTTTCCAAAGTATTACTCTTAATCTTCTCAGTGTTACTATAAAACATCTTATAGTCAAACTGTGAAATTCTAATCACAATATGTTTATACTTAGATTTTACTAATTTTTATTTCAAGCTATCATTCACGTTATAACATATTTAACTATATTTCTTTTTCAAAATATGTTCTTTATATAAATATAATCCTAGGTATAATTATTTCATTTACCATATTTTTCTAAAACAAAAATCATTTTTTATACCATTAACAAACATGCGCTCTTATATAATATACTCTCAACTCATTTTACGGTGTTACTAACACTATCTCTAATGAGTTACTTATCCTAGGGTGTTACTAAGCCTATCTCCGATGAAACTTTAGCCCTATCAAGCTCAGATGTTTGCTCAACCTAAGCTCTGATATCAAATGTGATGATCCGGCTTTTTAGCCTTCAAAAATCGACACTAATACATCCTCGGTATTCCCATGCTACAAATTCAAGTTTCGAAAAACTCGACAGTTAAGGGTAGAAAGAAAATAAAGATAAAACAGATTCACGAATGGAATAACATATATTATTGCAACATATAATCTTTACAGTGAAATATTTTAAAATACATTTATCATAGTTTAACTTAACATTAACATGGACCATTAGAAATATCCGTCCTTACAAAAGCGAAATATGATAGTAATAAGAGTGGTGGAAATGGATAATAATCTTCAAAAGAATATTCTAACTCCATGCTCCGAGCTCTTCCAAAATGCTCTAAACAAAACTTGACTACTAGGCTGCCCAAAAAGATAGGGCACCTAGAGTTTAAGGAAAGGAAAATAAACTCCGGGTTACTCATGGGATTGGTGTGAGCAACTCAAAATATGAGTATTTGGAAAACAAAGGGTATCTCATATGACCACGTTGCACATAAACACGAAACGAGTTTTTACCTTATGATAACCAAATCATTTCTACGTGAAATTCAGTGATATTATTTTTAATGACATTCTTTTGAAAACCTTTCTAATAAACATATTCAAATAGCTAAAATTATTACATTATTAAATTCCAGCATAATAGGTTTACAACTAAGTCCAAAGTAACTTATTGGAGATTTGGATTTCCATGTGAATAGCGAAGTAAGGGACTACCTCCTATACAGTACATTTTTAGAAGGATGCATCGAGGATCGACATCCTTGAAACCTCTGCGAATTAAGTCTGGCTTACCCGTAGACCTATATGGTGGCGGATAGAACCGAATATGATATCACCCTAGCCGTTCATGACCTATCCGAGTGCTCTCATGCCATACACCACATATTTTGTTACCAGACGTCATAGCAGGTGCAAAATAAATCTAAAAAGGTGATACGATACCCTAATGGTAATGAACCACTTAGCCATAAAGCAACCTCTTTTCAAAATTCCTTGGGTGTGAGGCTCGAGGTAACTGTTACCTTTCTTAGAACATTTTCACTTAAAATGCCACATTGCCATTTTCAACAACACATTATTGATTTCCACAACAGTACAACCTCTGAGCTTGTAAGTCCTAGAGAAGGGTGTCAAGTATAAGAGGGGTTACCTCATGTACCAACAAACCGTTGTACATTTGTAGAGATCAATGCACCATGATCTTTGAAATGAAATGTTAGACATTCATCCATATAAGTTGTCTAGGAACAGGACAAACCGAAGGCACTCTCTTACCACATCCCTTGGGATTAGTAGCGAGTAGTCCTTGCATACGAGGATCCCAGAACGAATGCACCACTGCTATTTATTTATCTTGGGAGCTACTCCGAAATTTTCAACAAGTAGTCCATTCATTATGAAGATCCATGCCTTCAACTTAATTGTCTTTGACATGTCTTCACTTTCGAACTCAGAAATTGGTTTGAAGCGGTTTTTGGATAGGGATTGCCCCAAATCCAACCCCGGTTCCTTCGAACCAATCATCGATAAAAAGATGTTTAAGTAAATAGGTGCTTATCAGTTGATTTATCGCTTTTCTCTTTATCAAAAATATCTTCTAGATATATATATCATTAAAACATTTCTTTCCGGTATGTACGAGATCATTAAACCTCCTTTATCAAATCTTTGTTTAATTAAAACCTTTTCCAAATCTTGGAATAATTCCAATCGAATTCATTCTTTCCTTAGGAAGATATTTTTAAATCATTTATTTAAATCTTAACAAAGATTTCCAAATCATAACTTTTAAAATTGGTCAAAAACAATGTTATTTAAGCCATCATTTACTTTAAACCCAAAACAATAAATTTTAAGTATAGAAATTAAATTAATTCCAAAGCATTTTTTTTAATCTTGACAAAATATTTCTTATTTCCAATACATATCTATTTAATAGGTTGAAACCATGTTATCTAAGATGGTAGATCTAAATTAGTTAGTATTCAAGTAAAGCGGATCCATAGAAATTATACAAATTTTACTTAACATCAATTTCCGTATTCAACCTTTACTATCTGTTGAATAGCAGTGAAATCACCTTTTAAATTCACATGGATATTATGGGTTCCCTCCTCGGAATTTAATACCAAGTATAAGAATATTATCTCTATGCAATCCAAGTAGTATTAAATTTGGAAAAATTAAATCTTTTATACTTGCCTCATTTCTGATATTTCGACCTTATCTATTCCTCGTCTAGGAAAAAGGCCAGGTGAGTCAGGCCACTGGTTGCTCCTGAACATCTCCTTAGTTTAAGCACCTCACATCCGAATCACATGGATAGAAAGATACAATCTACTTATCGACTTTTAAAGCATAGATTAAATCACTTAATTATAACACCTTTTTTTAAATCATTTATTTAAACTTTTTAAAATAAATTATAAAACTTTCAAATCATCTTTAAAATACTTAATTATTTATTTGAAAACATTTATAACATATTTGGGAAAGAATACCGAAGTTTAAAGTCGTATTTCAAAAGTTACTAAAAGTGTTGCAAAAAGTGCTACGAATAGTACTTTTAAGGCTTATTTGATCAAAAAAAAATTTCTATCATTTAGAAATCCTTTTTTATTACTCAATATCTTTTAAAACATTTTAAAAGATTGATAGGATTTATTCCATATTTTAAAAGAATTAAAAAGATCATTTGTAAAGAATTTGTCGCTTTGGTTTTCAAACTTCCAAACCACGACTATTTTGAAAACTTGTTTTGCTCATATTTTAAAATCTACTAAACGAAATCTCAATCTTCTTCTTTTGTTTGAAAACTATGATTATAAGAGTTTGGAAAATTCTTATTGCAAAGAATTCTGACTCCAAATCCATCGTATAAATGGTTTTAACTTTCTACGGTGCGAAATCGCGAACTGCCGTTACATGACAAGCCTATTTTTGACTCAATTTTCATTACTTTTCAAACTTCACCAAACTGGATTTAGTGTTTATAATTCATTTATATACCATTTTAAATTATTTCAAAGGTGTTTAACAATCCCATATACATTGTTTCATTTATTAAAGGAAAGTGATTTCCTTTGTGATATTCGATGTATATTTAACGTAACTTGTTTACACATCAAAATAAACATATAATCAACATCCAAACTTGATGATCAAAACATAGTATACATCCATAGTAATCATATCACATCATTAGACACACATACACACACACACATATAGAGTTTCTCGCCTTCATTGGATTCTAACTTCTCGAAAATTCGCTAAGCTTTGCTATAATCGAATCAAAGCGTACAGAATCAAGCCTTGGACCTTAGGAAGGGCACGGCCTAAGCTTGCAAATGGAATTGTGTTCGGCCTTGGTGATGGAGGGTGGTGGCCGTGGATTATGAGGGAGGAGAGGAAGCGATTTGCTTTGGTTTTGAAGTGGAATTCTTATGTATATATACTTATATAAATTTAATTTCTTTTTACAATATTTTTCTTCATATTTTCCTTAAATTAGGAAGCCATGGAAAGGCTTGAAAATGAGGAAGAAGATGAAATAGAATAATGTGTAAAATTATGAAGGGAATGGTGGTTATTTATAGGAAAAATTTAGAAATAAATATCTACATGCATAATTACACATTTTCCTCTTTCCCACACCCTCTTTATCTCTTCCGAATGCATGGCAAGCCACCCCCCTTGTGCCTCCATGTGTGTGATGATAATGGTGTGTAAGTTACTTGATGTTTGCTTTTTAGGGTAAAAAATATCTTAGATATTTATACTTTTTACTATATGTAAATTCAAATGTAAATGGTAGTTATATTTGCATGTGTATATGTGTTCATGTATATGTTATGGTATGTATGTGTATGTTGGATATGTGTTCAAGTGATATAAAAAAGGTTGTAACAACTTCCGCTCGTTAAACCGTTGGAAATCGGGAAGCCAATTCCCGGTCACATTTTCACTTATTAACTAATTTACTTATAAATGTAAACATAATTTGAAAACTATTTTCTTATCATTTTTAACTAATTAAAATGATCATATTTGATTTATAAAACCATATAATTAATTTTTAAAAAAAATTTCACAAAAAGTGTTGTTATATCGATAAAGCGATATGAATTTTCTTCTATTTTCGAATCAAGTATATCTTTTTATAAAACTATCATTAATGATTTATTATCCCTTTATAACTAATTAAATGAATTATTATCATTTAAAAACAATTATTTGAATAATTAGATAAACTATTAAATTATTAAATCTCAATTTAAATTCATAAATCAATTATTAAATACAATGCCATTATTGATAATGTCCTAGATGCATTTTATTCCCAAAAATAAAATAAATTATTTTATTACATATTCCTGTTTATATGGATAAATAAGTGTATGTATCTAGCTTGATGCGTGATTTCTGATAATTATAGAGTTGTCTATCGATAAAACGAATTTTAGTCATTTTATCAATATTTTTCCAAAGTAATATTTTTGTAATTACTTATTTAAAATAAGATTGCCATCATTATTTATTATTCAAGACAACATAATCTATGTTGTAAAGCTTATATTTGAATATATTAAAAATAAATATTGTTATCCCACTTTTTGGCAAAGCTGGGATACCCAAAAATTAACTGAAGTCAATATTAATCAGCCATGAATGTTAAATATGCATTGCAGGATGATCATGGATATCGATGAATTTTGCCCAAGTCCGGATCGGACCGCAATTGACAAGACATGACAAGCAAAGCCATGGGAGCCAGCGTTTCAGATTTCAGGATAAACGGAGTTCGTGTGAATGAGATATGATCGATAAAAGTTGGATACAAGGTGTTGTTCGTATCCATCAGAAAAACAAGGTAGCGACCTGTTCGAATCGATCAGATTTGTATCCATCAGGGAGACATCGTCGAGTTCGAATCCATCAGGGCTTGGCGACTTCGAATCGATCAGGCACGAATTGGTCCGTGGTCATGAAGCTCGAATCCATCCGTTCGTATCCATCACCACACCTTGGTTCGTATCCATGAACTTCGTATCGGTTGACCGATGATTAGTTCGAATCGATGGACGAGGCGTTTATTTGACCATCAGGAAGCTTTAGTTCGTATCCATCATGTATCTATTGAATGAGTCTCCATCGATACGAGCTAAGCTGCATACCTTGATTTGAACTAGACGTTGACAACTGATACGAGATGCACGGAGTTGATTGATTCAAACTGGATACCAGTACTCGATACAAACAAGGAGAAGTTCGTGGATACGAATCGGTCAATACGCCACTTAAATCGGATCGACCCAGGAAACTCGTTCCATATCACTCCACGTCACCTCCCACGCATGTGCCTCGATCGAGTCGAACAGATGGATGCGAAAGTATGGATTCGAAAGCGGCAGACTACGAAAAACATGACCTTGAATCGATCATATCTCCCAAGCCACAAGGCCAAATGCAACAAAATTTTCACAGTAGCTTCCACACAAGGTAAAGAGCAATCCTGCCAAGTTTCAGCTCGATTGGAGCATTTCCTGATCGATACGAAGTTGATTCGAATCGATCACAGATTGAGTTGAAACTTGGTGGGACCGATCGCGTGGGCCCCCTCACGTGCCAGAAGAAGTCTCCTGAAGTTTGGGCGAGATCTGGGCCTCCTCCGCCTATAAATAGCCCCCTGAAGCCTACAGAAAAGGGATCTTTTTCAGCCATTCAACGTCCAGACTCTGCCGGATTGAACTCTACTCCTTTCCATTGCTGTTATATTCAGATTCATTCATTGTACTTGCTATAATCAGCGAAGAACATCAATAAAAGATAAAAATCCTTGAAGTGGACGTAGGCCGGAGATAGCTGAACCACTATAAATTGCGTGTCACTGTTCATTATTTCTGGATTGTTGTTTATTGCTTGCTTAGATCTGATATTTGTGTTTGAATATTGCTGATTTGTATTCATACACTGGTGCTTTCACAACACTTGTGGTTTGTGACCATTTTTGGTGCAAACACTTTGGTGCTTTCACTGAGAAGAACTAGCACCCGCTACACCAGATTCGAAGTTCAGATTTGAAGACTCGAAGATTTGAAGACAATGACTCGACAAACAAGTAGAAGACAAAGAGCCGAAAGAAGCCATCAAGGAGGAAGTCAAGAGGCATCCTCTGGTGCTGGAGAAGAACCAGCTTCGGTCTACATCACTAGAGATGAAATGGAGACCATGACCAATCTGATGCACGAAAGAATGATGAAAAGTCAACAAGAGATGCTGCAAAATTTCTTTGAACAGATGAGAGCTGCAGGGATGCAGAGCTTAAGACCAGCTACAGCGGCTATGAATGTGGAACAAGGAGCTAGGATTGCGGAACCTGATGAAGGACAGAATGCAGATCCAGAGGACAATCGACAAGGACTCGGGGGCAGACCCTCGGAATCCGATGCTGGAAGGCCGACAGGCGGAGCTCAACAAGCTAGGGCCAATGCTGATGCTAACGGGCCACACGAAGAATACATACCAGAATACCCTTCAAGACCAAGAGGGCAACCCCAAGATGGAGATGAAAAGATGGCTGGATTAGTGCGACGACTCATGAGAGGAGGATTGTCTAGCGGAGGATTGGAGGAAGTCAGTCGGAGTCCGTTCACTCCAAATATCAGGAATGCAAGGAACCCTCCAAAGTTCAAACTGCCGACGCTGAATCCGTATGACGGAAAGTCAGACCCGACCATGCACGTTACCAGATACATCAGGCATATGGAAGTGCTGGGGGCATCCGAGGAAGTGATGGCACGATGCTTTCCTTTGTTTCTATCAGATTTGGCTGCGCTTTGGTTCAGACAACTAGAGACTGGATCAATCAGGACATGGGGTGAGCTAGTGGAATGCTTCATGAGACAGTTTAGGGTCCATGTGACGTGACCCAAGAGTGTGATGACTTTAGCCTCGATAAAGCAAAGGACCGGAGAGTCCATAAAAGATTTTATATTGCGATTCAATGCAACGGTGGCTTCTGTAGATCGCCCGGATCCATCAATGATTTTGATGGCGGCAGTAGCAGGAATTGCAGAAGGCACCGAATTCAAAGATTCTCTGACCAGAGACCCACCGCAAGATCTAGGAGAGTTCTATCATGAAGCTGAAAAATTCATTCGACTAGAGGAATCACGAGCCGAGAGGCAGGAAATAAACACTACACGAAGCGAAGGAACCGCGGGAGGACAGTCTGGAGCAGACAAAGGAAAGAGAAAGCAGGACGATGCACAGGACGGTCCTGATAAACGGAAGAAATTCCAGGAACCCAGATTCAGGCAATACACCGGTTTGACGGCAAGCCTGGAACGAGTTTACACTGAAACTCGGGGGCAGCTCCCTTATCGAAAGCCGCCGAGAAGAGATCCCACAGAGCGGGAACGTAGAACTGGAAAATATTGCCTATTCCATGAGCTGGATGGGCACACGACTGATGAATGCCGCCACCTAAAGGATGAGGTGGAAGAACATGCTAGGAGTGGTAGATTGCCACAATATGTCAGAGAACCGACAGCAGCGGTAAGACCTGAACAGCCACCGCCTCCACGTAACAGGAACGATCCAGGATCGGGATCACGACTCGTCATCAGCTGATCATGATGGCAAGGACCAAGTTCAAGATATGAACTCTGGTCAATCACTTTTCTTAGATTTGCTTTCAAAATAAAACAGCTATTCCACTCACTCATGTATGGGAACCAGAGAGATCCCTAGGCATGCTCTGAGATGGTATAGACCGTTCAGCCCGGAGAGGCGTTGTTTAGTTTTTCCCTGATGTTTGAGATTGAACATCTAGGGTCTGAATTTAATAAATAAACTTGAATTTCCTGAATAAGCCTTTGACCGGAGAGTTAAAGGATGAATATTACGTACTGATACAAAATGATGATCGCTTTATGACCCTACCCAGAGAGGCGGGGTCCGGAGTGCAAGAAGTGAGTTGCTTCGCCAGAGAGCGACAGGATCGACTCACTTAAGCATCGTTTCCTATTCACCGGAGAGTGATTTGATTGGGATTCGATAAGAGCCCGAATAGGCTATGATCGGCCGACGATTCAGGTCAAGACATCGCTTAATGTTCAGATACACTGAACCGGAGTGCAAGAAGTGGGTCGCTTCGCCAGAGGGCAACAGGATTGACCCACTTAACGTTGTTTCCCCTTCACCGGAGAGTGACAGGATGGGATCCAGCAGGAGCCCGGAGAGGCTACGATCGGCCCAGAACGGCCAAGACATCGCTTCACGCCCTAACTAGGGCCAGAGTGCAAGGGATAGAAAGCAACGCCGGAGTGCAATAGGATCTTTCTATTCGACCGCTAAGTCTGGAATGGGCTTCGCAAGGGTCCGGAGCGATCGTCAACAGTCCGGAGAGACTGTGGAATTTCATTCTTAAACTTCCACTGGCAGAAATTGATAACGATTCGGCTTCGAACAGCCATGGACTTAATTGAAAATGCTATAAACTCTGAATAAAACATGAACTCGCTACATTCAAATTGAGACTAGTCAAAACACACCTTTTACCAAAAGGCATGTTTTGGGGGGCAAAGTGTTATCCCACTTTTTGGAAAAGCTGGGATACCCAAAAATTAACTGAAGTCAATATTAATCAGCCATGAATGTTAAATATGCATTGCAAGATGATCATGGATATCGATGAATTTTGCCCAAGTCCGGATCGGACCGCAATTGACAAGACATGACAAGCA
This sequence comes from Allium fistulosum, assembly GCA_030737815.1. Lineage (NCBI taxonomy): Eukaryota > Viridiplantae > Streptophyta > Magnoliopsida > Asparagales > Amaryllidaceae > Allium > Allium fistulosum. The sequence goes on from CM060901.1 coordinate 1,154,525,439, forward strand.
AAGCCATGGGAGCCAGCGTTTCAGATTTCAGGATAATCGGAGTTCGTGTGAATGAGATATGATCGATACAAGTTGGATACAAGGTGTTGTTCGTATCCATCAGAAAAACAAGGTAGCGACCTGTTCGAATCGATCAGATTCGTATCCATCAGGGAGACATCGTCGAGTTCGAATCCATCAGGGCTTGGCGACTTCAAATCGATCAGGCACGAATCAGTCCGTGGTCATGAAGCTCGAATCCATCCATTCGTATCCATCACCACACCTTGGTTCGTATCCATGAACTTCGTATCGGTTGACCGATGATTAGTTCGAATCGATGGACGAGGCGTTCATTTGACCATCAGGAAGCTTTAGTTCGTATCCATCATGTATCTATTGAATGAGTCTCCATCGATACGAGCTAAGCTGCATACCTTGATTTGAACTAGACGTTGACAACTGATACGAGATGCACGGAGTTGATTGATTCAAACTGGATACCAGTACTCGATACAAACAAGGCGAAGTTCGTGGATACGAATCGGTCAATACGCCACTTAAATCGGATCGACCCAGGAAACTCGTTCCATATCACTCCACGTCACCTCCCACGCATGTGCCTCGATCGAGTCGAACAGATGGATGCGAAAGTATGGATTCGAAAGCGGCAGACTACGAAAAACATGACCTTGAATCGATCATATCTCCCAAGCCACAAGGCCAAATGCAACAAAATTTTCACAGTAGCTTCCACACAAGGTAAAGAGCAATCCTGCCAAGTTTCAGCTCGATTGGAGCATTTCCTGATCGATACGAAGTTGATTCGAATCGATCACAGATTGAGTTGAAACTTGGTGGGACCGGTCGCGTGGGCCCCCTCACGTGCCAGAAGAAGTCTCCTGAAGTTTAGGCGAGATCTGGGCCTCCTCCGCCTATAAATAGCCCCCTGAAGCCTACAGAAAAGGGATCTTTTTCAGCCATTCAACGTCCAGACTCTGCCGGATTGAACTCTACTCCTTTCCATTGCTGTTATATTCAGATTCATTCATTGTACTTGCTGTAATCATCTGTAATCAGCGAAGAACATCAATAAAAGATAAAAATCCTTGAAGTGGACGTAGGCCGGAGATAGCCGAACCACTATAAATTGCGTGTCACTGTTCATTATTTCTGGATTGTTGTTTATTGCTTGCTTAGATCTGATATTTGTGTTTGAATATTGCTGATTTGTATTCATACACTGGTGCTTTCACAACACTTGGGGTTTGTGACCATTTTTGGTGCAAACAAATATAAATTATGAAAGTGACAAATTTGCGGGTCATTGCATACTCTTCCTTAAATGAATTTCGTCCTCGAAATGACAACGCAAAACCCAAAGGTGTTTGCCCAAAATTTTTATTTTTAAACTTTCTCCCATTCGATGTATATAGATCATATATTTGATTCAATCTTAATATTCGAATCCACAAATTTACTTTCGAACTAGTATTGATCCTTCGCTTCTCTAGTGCGGACTGCTATCGGGCTCGAAAACTTATATTTTCCTTCCATAGCTCTTAACTATGATAGAAAACTCAAGTATCCAACCACTAATCCTCATCTATTTTCGTCGTCAAGAATCGAGTGATAAATCTTTTTTCTGATATCAAAATCCTATATTCGAATATTTAGGCCAAATTCATGTTATGAAATAATTCATGTAAAATGCATATACTTTTTATCCTTTCCAAAATATTTAGAAAATCTTAGTTTAAGTTTTTAGACATTTCATAAAGATATAGTCTTATTCTTTTGAAATTTTCTCAAGTGGTTTATGTATTTACCTATGAACTAAGTCAAAAACAAAGGACGTAATTATATTATACATGCTTAATATTTTACATTCATCCTTATCTTACACATATCATACTCCTCATACACTTAAGCCATTCTTAAGTCCTTCTAAATCTATTTGGGTTTTTATAATACTGATACAAACATAACAACCTTAAAAGCTGTACATATACATGCTACTACATAATACTAATACTAGGTAGGTGTTTCCAAATCTTTCCAATCTCCCACCATAATCACTCCTCCGAGTCTGACGCTGATGGTCCACTTCCGTATCCAAAATCAAACAAGACTTCACCATCGTCATCACTATCATCTTGTTCGTTATTGACTTCATTTCCATCCTCAATCTGTGGCATCACATCCGCTTTATATGACAACCAGGGTTGGTTCCATGGCACATGCCCCAATCTGGTTGGCATTTCTTTCATAACTTCTCCTTCGTCTAGTTCTTTTAAACCTTGCACTTCCTCTTTCTCGAGACCCACAAATTCTTCCTCTTCGTCTTCCATGTCATCCCAATGAATGGGGAATCTGATGACTCCTCGTGCCAAATAATATGGACATCATCCATATCCCATATAACGTTACTGTCTCTACTGTTGTTGTTTGACTCTTGGGATATCATATTATTCTGGCCTTCTTCAGGTTCATAATCTTCTTCCATCGGCTCCTCCTTGGGAATTTCTTCTTCCGGTTGAGTTCTGAACTTACTGGATCATTGATCCACATTCGTTCTGAGGGGTTTCTTCCTCATTAGACACTATAATAAGTTTGAGAGTCGGAGAAGATATAGGCATTTTGACCATAGGGTAACCGTCTTTATCTAGTCGGGTATATGGATCTAATTCTCCTTCAATAATTGGCTTAATATTGCTAAGTGGTCGTTTCCCAGGTTCCTCCTCATCACTTGAAAGAATGATTAGATCATTTTTCTTACCCTAGGTTGCTCTCGAGGTCTCCCATTTCAAATACTTTCTCCCATAGCTTGAGGGTTTCTACAGTTATCAATAACTAACACTTAGATACTAAGTTTTTTAATTGTCTTAACTAATCTAATGTTAGGTTATAAATCTAAGTTTATCAGCATGAATTCATTTTTAACTATACAACTTTAAAGGTGATAGTTTGCTAAACACATGATATTTTTTCTCCAAACCAATACTTAGAATATTTCAAACAAAATCCTTTGAAAATTTTCTTCTAAAAACCTTTTTAGAAAAAAGTTCTCATTATTCAATCTTTTTCTGAAGTATTACTCTTAATCTTCTCAGTGTTATTATTAAACATCTTATAGTCAAACTATGAAATTCTAATCCCAAGATGTTTATACTTAGATTTTACTAATCTTGATTTGAAATTTTCATTCAACTTATAACATATCTAACTATTTTTTAAAAATATTTTCTTTATATTCTAAATATAATCCTAGGCAAAATTATTTCACTTACCAAATTTTTCTAAAACAAAAGTAATTTTTTTATATCATTAAGAAACACGCGCTCTTATATAATATACTCTCAACTCATTCTAGGGTGTTACTTACCTTATCTCTAATGAGTTACTCATCCTAGGGTGTTACTAGCCCTATCTATGATAAGACATTACCCCTATCAGGCTTAGGTGTTCGCTCAACCTAAGCTCTGATACCAAATGTGACAACCCGATTTTTCGACCCTCGAAAATCAACACTAATGCATCCTTGATATTCACGTGCCACAAATTCAAATGCCGGAAAATCCGATCGTTAAGGGTAGAAAGAAAATAAAGACAGAAAAGAATGTTACACGAATGGAATAACATATATTACTTCAAAATATAATCTTTACAGCGAAAAATTTTAAAAAACGTTTATTAAAGTTTAACTTAATATTAACATGGACAATTATAAATATATGTCCTTACAAATGCGGAATACAACAATACATAAATGTGGTGGAAATGGATAACAGTCTTCAGAATAATCTTCTAACTTCATGATCGGAGCTCATCCAAAATGCTCTAAACAAAACCAAACTACTAGGCTGCCTGGAGAAAAAGAGCACCCAGAGTTTAAGGGAAAGAAAATAAACTTCGGGTCTGTCATGAGACTGGTGTGAGAAACTCAAAATACGAGGATTTGGATAACAAAGGGTATCTCATATGACCCAAACACACATAAACACGGAATGGATCTTTACCTTACGATAATCAAATCATTTCTACGTGAAATTCAATGATATTATTTTTAATGACATTCTTTTGGAAACCTTTCAAATAAACATATTCAAATAAACATATTCAAATAGCCAAAATTATTACATTATTAAATTCCAGCATAATAGATTTACAACTAACTTCGAAGGCACTTATTGAAGATCTGGATTTCCAAGTAAATAGCGAGGTAAGAGACTACCTCCCGTAAAGTATATTTCTAGAGGGATGCACCGATGATCGACATCTTTGAAACCTCTGCGAATTAAGACCGACCTACCCACCGACCCATATGGTGGGGATAGAACCGAATATGTTATCACTTTGGCCATTCCCGACCTATCCGAGAGCTCTCATACCATACACTACTTTTTTTTACCTGACATCATAGCGGGCACAAAATAAATCTAGAAAGGTGATTTCATACCTTAATGGTAGTGAACCACTTAGCCGTAAAGCAACGCCCGTTTCACAATTCCCAGGGTGTGAGGCTCGAGGTGACGTTTACCTTTCTTAGAACATTTCACTTAAAATGCCACATTGCAATTTCCAACAACACTCTATTGGTTTCCACAAAAGTACAACCTCTGAGCTTGTACATCTCAGAGAAAGGTGTTAAATATAAGAGGGGTTACCTCCTATACCACCAAACCGATGTACGTTTGTAGAGATCAATGCACTAATTTGATCTTAGAAATGCAACGTCAGACATTCATCCTTATAAGTTGTCAAGGAACAGGACAAACCAAAGGCACTGTAACATCCCTAATTTTTTATAACATTATTTAGGGGATTTAATTAGATAAATTAAATAGATAATGAAAGAATTAAAATGATAAGGAGATTGAGATTTGAATAAATCAATTTAAGGTCCTGCTTAATAATAATATAAATGGGCTAAGAATAGTGTAAGCTAATTAATTTATACAAAGTCCTATTAGGGAATAACAACCTTCATTTATATTACCCACTTATTCACATATCCTTTCATTTTTTCCACGTTCACTTTCATTTTACAAAACGAAAAACAAAAAACTAAGAAGGAAGCCGGCTATTACAAGGAAGAAAAGCAGAGAAAATCTAATCAAAGCTAAGGATTAAAGCTAAAGGAATTAATCTTCCACAAATCTCAAATTCCTTATCATATTCAAGGTGAGTAATAATTTACACCATCTCTATTTTGCTTTTAATCATATGTATTTGGGTTTAAGATTAAACTTGTTTTTATGATGATTTGGAGATGATATGCTTGAACTATAACATGATTGATTTAAATCAAATTTGTTTAAATATGATTTATACGATTTTAGGGCAAAACCGATTGTTAATGATTTTTGAATGCCTTGGAAAAATTATGTGTTATGTAAAATACAATTTTGGAGATAGTTTCAATTTTTGTAATTTTCCAAACTATGGGTTAAAAATTTATTTCGATTATTTTAGGAGGAATTTGGGTCTGAAATTTTAGTATGTTAGAAAGCATGACGAAAGTGAATTTCTGTAATTTTTGGGGATTTTCCCTAATTGATTTACTATGGGCATTAAACTGTTTTAGAAGGAAGGACTTATTTGCATTATTGTTTTTGCCTAATGGAAGGGCTTAATTGTTAAATTTTCATTGAGTTGGATCTAATAATAAGCGGCAGTTATTTTATAAAGAATTTGAAAATTTTAAGGCAACCAATCATGTGTTTACGAATAGGCAGGTTAGTTATAAAGCAATTACTAAACTTAGCATCAATTCAGCCTTTTCAATAAAAGTTGGTTCCGCCTTCTTTAGAAGCGCCTTTCGACTTTAATGCTTCCACTTCAACTCAGTCGAAACCTACCAAGCCGAAACCCACCTAGTCAAAGCTAATACATAAGTTATCACTTAGATGGTACGTAGTGGATTGAGGGAAAGGCGGAAGTCATGGTGTCGAAAACAATGCTTCCGATGGGGTCGAGACCTTAGTTTTGTTTTCAAAGGATAAGCGCCTGCCTTGTTTTCATAAACGCTTTCAACTGAGTCGAAATATATGCTTTTTAAAGGGGTTTCCAAAAATGCTTTCGAAAGGGGTTGCCATCTCACGTTTAAATTATGAGCTTCCGAAGGGGACCCTTTAATTTCAAAATAATGCTTTCGAAAGTAGTGGTTTCAACCTAGTCGAAACCTACTGCCATACTTTTGCCTTTCGAGTGTATTAAAGCCATCAATGCTTTCGAAGGGTTGTCTTTTTTTTAAACTTATGCTAAGCCATTTCCTAAATGCTTTCGAATAGGTTCAAGGGTTTCGAAAGCAATGGCTTCAAAAGGGGGTTTCGATGCTATCCTTCAAAGTTCTACTTACTTGTTTTAAAGCTTTCGAATAAATGGTTCCGACGCCATCAAGTTTTCGCCAAACATTTGTATAAAGATAAAAGGTTTCGAAAGAGATACTTTCATATATATTCACTTTGACCCAAAAGAAGTTTTAAAGCAAAACCCAATGGTTTCAAAAGAGTTGCTTTCATTGGTTTTGATGCTAAGTTTCCAAGGATTTTTGAGTAATGCTTTAGTCCTTTCGAAAGGTATATTTTGGTTTCGAAAGAGATGATTTAAAGAGCTTCGAAAGGTATATACTTAATGTTTTGAAAAGAAGTTTTCTATGCTTTTGAAGGAGGTTATCCAGGGGTTTCTTAAGTGATGTTTTAAGGTTTCGAAAGCCTTAGTTTTCAAAAAAAAACCAATCTCATTTTAGAGGTAAACCATGGCATAAATAAAGTGTTTTGAAATGAACTTTTGAAGAAGTTTTCCTTGATAAATGGGTCAAAGGGAATAACCAAGTTATAAATATAATTATTTCAAGGATATGAAACCATAGGGGTTGGTATTATTATGTTTGCTTCTTCATATATGTATTTAAATATATTTACATTGTAATTAACCCATAACGATACCTTAGAAAAGGGCAAAATAACCAGCTTGGTTGACCCAGTAGTGAATATAAATTAAGGATGCTAAAATATTAATTAAAGATATTGGCAAGGTCCAATAGGTTTATAGTAAGCCCATGAAAACTATGTATAAACGAAGATGTCAGGAAGATAGGTTCACAGTAAGCCATTAAAACTATGATTCGATATTGGCAGGGGCCAATAGGTTTGTAGTTAGCCCATGAAAACTATATCCGGATTAAGATATTGACAGAAGTCAATAGGTTCCTAGTCAAGCCATGAAAATTAGGATATGAAAAAAGATATTGGAGTTACCAATAGGTTCTAGGACAACCCATGAAACAGTAAAGATATTGGTAGGGCCAATAGGTTCTTAGCGATCCCATGAAAACTATGAAACTGGACATGGAGTCCATAAACATTAAACGGGTTATTAGTAAGGCAATGAAAACTAATGGGTTAATAGTGACCCTAGAAACTATAACTGAGACAGATAGTCAAAATTGAATGGGGATGGGTAATCCAACATTGATTTACTTGTTTTGCATATCATCATATTATTTTGAGATGTTTCAACCATTGTGGATGCAGGAGCCCAGTATATGGCTTTATAAAGGTTTTAGGATACTAGTGAGGGGAAAACCCATTCCGCTAAGCGGCGTGGTCTCACTAGATATCTAAATGGTTTGAGATGGTAGATTATTATTCATACCAGACTTTATATCTCACTCGAAGTTTATGTTTTCCCCTTAAACTCTTGGGTACTCAATTGATTTTGAGTAGTTTGAGAGTTAAGGTTTTTAGGTACCTCTTTTTAGACGAATAAAGCTTCCAAAGACGTGCATGTGTCAAGCTAGTTAATAAAAGTTCTTTTATTCCGCGGTGTTTTGTGTTGTAAAGGCAAATTTGTTTTATTGCCTTATTATATACTCTGATCATCCAAGGGGGCATCTTTATATATCGCTCTTGGAGTATTTTGTATTAAGTATATTTTATCCGAACGTGGTTACGATTGTGGGATTATGTAATGAATTTGAAATGTTTTGAAATGAAATATGGAATGTGATTTGATGTTTTAAATTTTTTCCATACTCATGTGTTTCTGTGTACCAATATATCTAACATTGCCGTATTTGGTTGCCGAGGATTAATAACTATGGATGACTACAACATCCGTAGCCGTACGTTTTGGGCCTCCAAGTAGGGGGATGTTACAAGTTGGTATCAGAGCATATGTATATGAAACTTAAAAGAATTTTAAACCTAAAAGATTTTCAAACACAATCCAATTGATATGAAAATAAGATCTGGGTTTGGGATAACGCTATAGTAACGTACTTGTATTTGATATATAGGGGTGTGTGTGTGTGTATAAGTACGTATTCCCCTCTCTCTTAGATCGTTCTTCTGTATCTTACTAAGGCTCGTATGCAGATTTATGAGAAAGAAGATATGGAAGTAGGAAACGGAAGAGGAAATCTTGGTGGAGGAAGCACCACAATAACGAAAATGCTCGACTTAATACAAGGAGGAACCAAGGTCAGCATGCTAATGCTAACCAAAATGCTGATGCCAATATGGGTGCTGGAAATCCACCAGTGGATATGGGAGTGATGTATCAGTTCTTCGTCAATATGATGCAAGCATGAGTTGCTGGAAATGTTGTAGGAGCTAATCCCATGGCTCCAGTTGGGAATAATTATTCTAAGCTGAGCACAGATTACACCCGTCTTGGCGGAAAGCAATTTACAAGGACAGAGAATGCCATAGAAGTAGAGATTTGGCTGTTGCATTATGAGCGTACCTTTGCTGATTTGGGTTTAGATGATGAGCGGAAGAGAAGGTTGGCCTCTAGGCAGTTGTAAGGGTCGGCACTTCATTGGTGGAACAATGTTACTTTTGGAGTTCTGGAGGAGGAATTGACTTGGACTGATTTTCGAAGGAGATTTAAGCAGAGGTTTATGTTTGAGGTTGCTAAATCAGCGCTGCTGAGGAAGTTTTTGGGTTTGGAGCAGGGAGAGATGTTGGTTGTTGAGTATGCTTCCAAGTTTGATGAGTTGTCCCGTTATGGATATAATATTATAGACACCGTCATCAGGAGGAATGAGAGGTTCATTAGGGAAATGAGGCCCGAGATAGCTAGGGCAACTCTACCACATATCCATGATCCTAGTAATGTAGTGGTGGAGATAGAAATTCGCCATGAAGAGATGCTTGCTATTTGTGCCAGAGAGAAGCCAGTTGAAACCTAGGGTTCTCAAGGAAAGAAGAGAAATGTGACATCCCCCACTTGGAGGCCCAAAACTAACGGCTACAGATGTTGCAGTCATCCATATTTATTAATCCTCGGCGACCAGATACGGTAATGTTAGATACATTGATATAATAGAAACACATGGACGTGTAAAAAAAATTAAATTTCACAACAACATTCACATTCCATTACAAAAACCATTTCAACATTCCTTACATAATCCCATAATCTCAAACCACGTTCATAAAATATAATTATTACACATATGCCAAGAGCGACATACGAAGATGCCCCCTTGGTTGAACAGAGTATATAATAAGGCACTTAAACAACTTTGCCTTTACAAACACATCGGAATCCAATTTAAAAAGAACTCTAAATAGCTATAATGCCTCATGCACGTCCCTGGAAGCTTACTCGTCTAATGAGGTACCTAAAAACCTCAACCTTCATACTACTCAAAATTAATTGAGCACCTGAGAGTTTAAAGGGAAAAAATAAACTTCGAATCAGACATAAAGCCTGGTATAAATATTAATCTAACATCTCAAACCATTTAGATATCCAGCGAGACCACGCCGCTTAGCGGAACGGGTTTTCCCCTCACTAGTATCTCACAAACCTTTATAAAACCATATACTGTGCTCCTGCATCCACAATGGTTAAAACATAGTCATTTCAAAATATTATGACGATATGCATATAAGTTAAAACATTTTAGATTTCCCATCCCCTGTTTAATTGACTCCCTGTCATCTTTATAGTTTCTAGGGTCACTATTAACCTATTAGTTTTCATGGGCCTACTAATAACATTTATATAATATATGGACTCCCTGTCCTACTTCATATTTTTCATGGGCTTACTACTGATCTGAATTTAATTTCTAGACTCCCTGTCCTATATCATAGTTTTCATGGGTGCACTATGAACCTGTTGGCCCCTACCAATTAACTTAATTAATTCATAGGTTCTCCCGAACCTATTAGTGACTCCAATAACTTCTCTCTTATTTTAGTTTTCATGGGTTGACTAGGAACCTATGGACAACTGTCAATAACTTAATCCGGATATAGTTTTCATGGGTGCACTACAAACCAACTGGTCCCTGCCAACCACTTTTTATAACATGGTTTTCATGGGATCACTATGAACCTATTGGTAACTCCAATAATTTCTTAATCATAGTTTTCATAGGTGCACCATGAACCTGTCTCCCTGACAACTTCTTGATTTAGACATCCTATATTCTGGTCTTCCTGACCTCCTGGATGCAATTCTACTCATTCAAAAGTTTAATCAATTTATATTCACTACTGGATCAACCTAGCTGGTTCTTCTGCCCTTTATCCCCAAAATGCAGTTATGGGTCCATTTTTCTATGAATATATTTATATTTTAAGAATCAAACATAATAGCATAACAATACCACTCATGTGGGTTTAATGTCCTTGAAATCAATTTCATATAAAACATGGTTAATCCCTTTAATCTATTATTTTGTTAAGGAAAGCTTCTTCTTAAAACCATTTCAAAACTCCTTTATTTAGCCATGGGTTTTTCTTTTAAAAATGAGTTGGGTAATTTGTTTTGAAAAACATAGCCTTTCGAAACCTTCGAAACATTGCTTTCGACCTCACTAGATAACCTCCTTTAAAAGCATATAAATCTATCTTCAAAATATTAGGCCCCCGCCTTTCGAACACTTTAAAACCTCTCTTTCAAAACCTTTCGAATGTATTAAAGTATTAGCATTTAACTTTAGAAGCATAGCTTCGAAACCATTGAAAGTACCCCTTTCAAAAACATTGAAAGTACCTCTTTTGTAACCTTTGGAAGTATCTCTTCCGAAACCATTGAAAGACCCTTTTTCGAAAACATTGAAAGTACTCCTTTCGAAACCTTTGGAAGTATCCCTTCCGAAACCATTGAAAGACCCTCTTTTGAAACCATTGGGTTTATATTTAAAATATCATTTGGGTCAAGTGAATATAAACGAAAGTCCCTCTTTTGAAACCATTCTTTATCATTTAAAAGTATTAGGGAAAACTTGATGGCTTTAGCACCACCCTTTCAAAAGCATAAGTCCTTTGGGTAAAATACTTGAAGATTGGCTTCGAAACCCCTTTCAAAACCATTGCTTTCGAAACTTCTAACCCCCTTCGAAAACTATAGGAAGTGGCTTACGTTTTTAAAACAAAGGTTACCTTTCAAAAGCATTGATATCTTCAATACCTTCGAAAGGCATAAGCGGCAGAAGGGTTCTAACTTGGTCAAAACTACCCCTTCCGAGCAATTTAATTTGGAAACAAAGTAGCCCATTTAGAAGCTACAACTTTTAAACTAAGGTGGCAACTCTCTTTCGAAAGCTAATTAAAAGACCCTCTCGAAAGCTTCAATTTCGACCCCTTCGAAAGCATTTAACAAAACAGGCAAGCGCTTGTCTTTTAAAAACGAAACAAAGGTATCAACCCCATCGAAAGTAATGCTTTCGACACCCTACCTTTCGCCTTTCTCCAATCCACTATGTACCAACTAAGTGATACCATGTGCATTGGTTTTGGCTTCATGTGTCTCGACTTGGTGGGTTTCGACCTGATTGAAGGCGATAATTCTGGGTCGAAAGGTACCTCTATAGGAGGCGAAACCTACTTTTTATGGGTAAAGGCTGTTTTTACCAAATAAAATAAGTTCTTTGTAACTAACTTGCCTATTTGTAAACATTTGATTGATTTTCTTAACTATTCAAATTATTTTACAAATAATTTTCGCATATTTTCAGATCTAAAACATGATTAATTTTAACAAATAAGCCCTTCCCATTTAACAACAATTAAATCATTTAGGTCCTCCTTTCAAAATAATTTAATTTCTATAATAAATCCGTTAATAAAATCCTCAAAAATCATAGAAATTCACTTTTAATAAGTTATCTAATAGATATAAATTTCAGACCCAGATTCACCATATAATAACCGAAATTAATTTCTAAACCCAATAATACATATTTGCCAATGAAAATTCATATTATATTCTCCATGACTTGGAAAATTATAAAAATTGAAACCCAACTCCAAAATCATGTTTCCCATAACATATAATTTTTCCATGGCATTCGAAAATCGTTTGCTATCGGTTTTGCCCTAAAACCGTGCATATCATATTTAAATAATTTGATTTTAAATCAAACATGTTATAAAACCAAGCATATAATCATTCAAATCATCATAAAATGGATTAATTCATAAATCTGAACACATATGATTGACAAAAAATAGAGATGATTAGGATTATTTCACCTTAGTTTGGATAAGGAAATTAGAGATTTGTTTGAGATTTATTCTCCCTAGCTTGATCCGAAGCTTTTACTTTGTTTTTTCTTCTTCTTCTCCTAGTAATGGCTAACCTTCCCTTAGCTTTCTTACATTTTATTTTGTTGTGATAAAATGAATGGGAGTGTTACGGTAACGTGGATATTAGGGTGATAAACATGGGGCGGAAAAATACCCTTATGCCATTATGTTTATATAACTATTATTTTAACCAATTGTAAGCCCATTCATTTGGGATAAGCACAACCACTAAATTTATTTACAAATCTCAATCCCCCTATCACTCTACATTATTATATTTAATTTATCTAATTAAATCTTCTGAATAATGTTACTAAAACTTAGGGGTGTTACAAGAAAGTTCTTTAAGAAGAAGGGAGATCTACCAAGAAGGCAAAGGCTGATTTCGTTTGCTTTAAGTGTGACAAGAAGGGTCATTATGCAAATGAATGCAAGTCAGGGAAGGGGAAGGCTGTGGATAAGAAGAATGTAAAGTGCTTCAACTGCGATCAAGTTGGGTATTCCAAGAATCAGTTTCCAGAGCCAGTCAGGGCAGACAAGGGAAACTTTTTTGCTATTGGACCAGCTAGGTGTCACAAACTGGATTTTCGACCCTCGAAAATCGACATTAATACGTCCACTGTATAGCATGCCGAGCAATCGAGTGCCAGAAATACCAGATCGTTAGAGGAAAAGAAGAAAGAGGTAGAAGAAGAAACAGAAAACAACAACACAGAATCTCACAATCACAGTGGAACAATATATAATAGATAATAACATGTCTTTATACAAAAAGAACTACAACTGTTATTTACATATTACATCATCAGACTACAACACATCAATACACAATACAAGACAGTTATAATAACTTGTTCTTATAAGTGTTGAATATACAGCCTACAATACACAACGGAATATAATTAGATACGTGTAATACGTCTTCATCATCCAGCTCGTTTCCTGAGCTCCATAGCATCCTATCCTGAATCTGTAATATTCGGTCTAACCCAAGCATTATAATAAAATAACACCCGAGTCAGTCTGGAAAACCAGCGTGAGAAAAAACACTCAATTTGAATTATTAAAGTTGTCAAAATCCTTTGAAAAAAAAAGGTATCTCGTAAGACCACGCCATAAATAAACATGACGGGTTTTTACCTTACGATAACCAAAACATTTTATATCAAAATCCTTTGATAGTATAATAGTGTCTAGGTACAAATACTTATTCAAATAGCTGAAATTGTTACATTAATTAAATTCCAGCATACTAGGCTCTACAACCAAAACCGTAAGGCACGTATTGGAGAATGGATTCCATACGAATGACTAGGAACTGGGGTACCACCTATCACAGTACACATCTAGAAAAATATACCGAAGACCTCACCGAGATCCCCTGCAACACAAGACCGGACTACCCCTAACCTGGATAGGCCGAATATACTATCATCCCGGGTGTTCCTATCCTTTCCGAGTTCTTCCGTGCACCGTAGTAATAATATCCGAGGGTATCTAGAAAGGTGAATAACATACCCTAATTGGGAGAGATCCACTTAGCCTTGCTGCATCACCCTTGATTTTCAGTCATTCCCGGTTGATGAGGCTTGAGGCTACGATTACCTTTTTAAGGAATTTATACTTGGAATGCTCATTGTCCTCCAATGACAATGTACTGATAGCATCCATCTATACAAGTCCGTTCGGGTCCGAACGAAACCGAAGGCACTATTCCTACTACATCCATTTTGGAATCATCCTCGGGATTAGTAGCGATTAGCCCTTGCACTTCAATGCTCCATCTTTGATTCCATGCTCTTGTTTTTCACTTCGAAAATGTATTCGTTGGATCGAAGTGGTTTTCGGATAATTTATCCAATCCTAGTCTCTTCGAAACAACGTTCGATATTTCCGGTAAACTCAACCCTGGTTCTTTAGGAAATAAACATATGAAAATAAGATCGGAGACATCTCCTAACTGTTAGTGGACGGGTTTCCTTATCATCATCCTAGAAGGACGAAACGAGTTTATACGTACAGTATAGCACCTTCCGACGGTAACTGTACCATATAATTCTCGTGTTTCTCCTAGATATTCCCAAAGTTATGTTTTGGGTCCAGATTTGATAGTCGGTTATTTAACTATCAAATAAACAATCATTCAACCAAGAGTTCATTTTTCACTGAAAACACTTAGTCTCATTTTATTTAGTTTTAATAAATTAAATCTCTTTATCAAAAGGCATGTACTTATCTTATCGGAGTAAGTACGTTCACTAACCATTCTTTTCAAAAATATTTGAAATTTTTTTAAAATAATAATGGAAAGCACCACTGCGGTATCAATCATGGATTCACAGCTCAATGGTTACGTCTCTATCCCAAAGAATCCAAACTTAACTGCAGCCACTCACTGCCTCCAATTTCTCCATGAATGTATACCATTACTTTTCAAAAAACTTAATTTAATATTTTTTCTCAAAATAATACTTATAAAATTTCTATAATAATTTTCCCAGTTTAACTTAGGAAAAAACTCTTAAATAAAAGTTATTACATAAAACTATATTAATATTGAAAAATTTATCCTTTAAAGTAACAATACTGATAATTAACTCAATATCAACTCATTATAAACTAAATTAATTAATAATTAAATATACTTTAACAATTTAAAATAATTACATAACTTTGAAATGATAATAAATTCAGATTTATTAATAAGATTCTAATCGACTTATAAGACCTATTTATAAACTTATAATCCATTTTGACAATTTAAAAATATTTAAATAACTAACTTTCTGGAAATATTCTTATGCTAAAACATTTTTAAATTACCTAGTTTAATAATTTATAATCCTCTTTTTAAAACAAACTTAACTTCTCGATAAAATATATTTTTCAATTCCAATATAGCCAGTCTAATATTTATAAATCCCTCTCGATTTATCACCAATTTGATTTACATCCCAATTTTGTAAATCCCCTTTTCACAATTCTAAAAGAAAAATCTATCTTTTCTTTTTAAACCGATTTACCCATCTCATTATAAATTCTCATCGTAAATTATATCTTCAATTTATTAAATGATAATCACTTCACTTATTTATAAACATTGTTTATAAATCTCATAGTCTTCAATTCCAGTTTATAACAGTTTCACATCACTTATATCCATTATAAATTGATTTCTAAATTAAATCCCATTTATAAATCAATTTCTTAAATTGAATTACATTTATGAATTAACTTCTTAAATAACCAAACTATATTCCAAAAATAATCCAAATCTCGATTTTTACTTCCATTCTGTAATCTAGAAATCTTATCTATGTTCCAGTATAACCACTTTTATACTTCTTCCCAAATTCACTTCTATTCTTCCAATTTATTTAAAATCTTGATTTAAAAATCCTTTATATTTAAAACAAGTATCAACTAGGAATTATTTTTAAAATCCTATATATATATATATAATATTCCAAAATCTCTATTTATAATATCACGAAATAATTAAGATAAATTTAAAATCATTATTTTATTACAAAAATTCCTTTTTAATTAATCCAAATTCTATATAAATATTTACTTCAGAATCCCTTTTTCAATTTCTTTTAAAATCCAAAAAATATATATTTATGGTATTTTAAAATACCAAATTCTAGACCAGTATTATCCTAGCATCCATTAAATTCAGATTACACTATATTATATCATAGATTATTCAAACAAATCATATATCACTATATATGAAATTAAATTCAACATTTTTGAGGAATCCAGTTTGATCCTTCCAACCTGTTTCCCTGCATCCACAGATGTTAATACAACATAAAAATACCAATCCCGCTTCGAGGGAGATATCGCGGTATATAGGGTCATCCGCTATTATGCATATATATATATATGGTCATCCGCTATTATGCGGGGCGCATAGGCTCTCATTCGCTAAATATATGCGGGAATATCAATCCAACTACCAATATATATACTACTATATATAACATCACATTCAACTGATAATAATTTATCAATTCAACAAATCAATCAATAATTAATTTTAACTATTTAAAATTAACTAGTAATCCAAAATTGAGTGAGATTACCTCACATTGATTTTTATTATCGCTTTCGCGTTCTGGTTCCGATTTAATCCGAATGCATTTGAAATTATTTGAAAATTTTGCAAACTCAGATCTCGACCAATCCAATTCCTATGCATAGGCGATGACAATACGATCCCAAGGCAACTTGAATCGTCCGAATCAGACCTCGTATGGGAGAGATATACATCTAATAAGATATCGATAATTTAAATTTTAAATCAAATAACTATACTCAACTTACAAAATTACCCTCCTCTGAACTTCATCACTCTAAACCAATACGCAAGCCTCCTCTTCTAAATTCAAAACTCCACCATGTCGATACCTTCCTTCTTTTTATTCTTTTCTTCTTTTTTTCTTTTCCTTTATCTTTTTTTCTTTTCCTTTATCTTTTTAACCGGCCCAAAGCCCAACGCATCTTCTTCTTCCTCCTTTTTTTTGCATCTCCAGGTTGAGGCCGTGCACCATTAACGTGCACGTACACACGGTGATACGGCGAATCGCTCCACGAAACGCCACGCCGTCCTCACCGATACACTCCTCACTCGAATCTCGATTTTCCCATACCCATTTCGCCTTGCCTGAGCCTCTCTAGAATAACACGACCTGCTACCGTGCACTCCTCGACCCCGCAAATGTCGCCATCCCCAATTTGATGCCGCACTCTTCCAAACCCCACTTGCGCGTGCGCCTTCGTTCCCTGATCATGAATCCACCCTCGCCTCGAGCCACTTCACCTCCAAACACCCAAAAACCGAAACCCTAGCCCAAAACTTGCTCACGTCGTCAAAATAAATCACCCCAACTCGAAGCCGCACCATACAAATTTAATACCAGATGGAAGAGAATCATGAAACATGAATTTACAAATTTGTTTTGAATTTTTCCATCGAGTATTTCACGAGTTATAATTTTTTTAAGCTACCATTTTTTTTTGAACTGTGTCATGCCGTTGGATTTAAAAATGAGGAGGGAAATGATGGATAAGATAGGAGGTGTGTTTGAAGATGGCTATAGTGTTTTTGATAGGAAGGAAAAAGGCTGATGTGAAAAAAATTGTCAAGTCAATTATATATATATAAATAATTTAAATTTCAAATCGTCTCGATTACACAACTTAAAATCTCGAAACCCTATCGAGGCGTGCTGCTAGGAATTTATAATGTTATACCCCTATTCTGAATGCAATGAAAAAGATTTCGAGTCCTAATTCGATCGTATGGAGAAGATAGCTTTTTGGACCCAATTATTATATTGAAATTTCGATATAAATTTCACCGCGTTTAATATCCCGTACGATCAAACGATGACTCGAAACGCTACAAAATTTGAAACCCGATAATAATATACTATTACGGATCCAATGGACCTAGTTTCGTCAAATTCCAAGACTATGCCCCGGAAGGCTATTTATATATGTTAATTCAAACGATATATTTTTAAAATTGAACAAATCACTTTTAAATTAAATTTAAAAAGTTTTATTATCTTCACTATTATTAATATAAATTTTATAAGCCTTTAAATTATTTTTATTAAGCTTAAACTTAAGATTCAATAATTTAACCAATATTCAATTATTAATTTCAATAATTAAATTATCCAATGAATCATTTTATTTGAAATTCAAGTTAAAAACTAACTTTTAAATATTTAAAATCAATTAAATATTCCAATTTCAAATAACCAAAATTCTGAGTCGTTACATTCCTCCCCCCTTAAAAGAAATTCGTCCTTGAAATTGCTAGGGTAAGAAGAATGGTCTAAAACCCAATAACCTCCCCCCAAACCCAATCAGTTTAACATCTTTCCAAAATCAATTTATTGAAAACACAACATCACTTTTACTAATTTCCATATTCACCCATAGATTCCAAATAATATTATCTATTCAATCATTTTAGATTCTAACTCAAATCCAATTTTAGTTACTAAAAATTTTCTTTAAAATTTTCTAACTCCTTAATTTTCGAAAAATTTCACCAGCGTCTCCTTTGCGCGGCTAGATCTGAACAACTACAAATCGCCTCTACAGGCTCAAATCATCAAAAGAAACAAACGCCAAGTGGCTCAATCATAAAATCATCAATTTCAAACACAATTTAAACACATACCTTTTTATCGGGGAATCCACTTTTTACTTCTGAAATCGAAGACATCAATTTAGCTTTTGCTTTTAATTACCTGCACCATACTTACCAATAGTATCCAATCATACAATTCAAAATCATTTTATTTTGCAAATTTCAAATTTTCAGTATTTATTTCACCAAAACCCGTACGATGTACATATACCATCCGTACGCAATGTCAACTCTGATCACTCACTCGATCACACAATTTCACTTCCGAACTAGTATCGTTCACACGACTCTCTAGTGCGGACTCAGATCTATTTTCTTGATTAGAAACCGGCATTCTCCTTGCATAGCCATATACTATGATAGAGAATTCCATAATCAATCAAAAATCCATATCCAGGGTTTCCGTCGAAAATCGAGTGAAAAATCCTAACTCGGATTGATATAAATCATCTCAAAATTCTGTGCTCGAATCTGGATCAAATCATCATGTGAATACAATAATATACTTACAACTTATGTATTAATTTCCAATTGATTCTTAGCTAACCCAGTTTCTCTTATTCACCTTCATTTCATTTATTTCCTTTTATTTCATTCACTTCCAATTTTCCACTTTCAGTTACTTAACTTTATTTGATCTACATTCAAATATTTACTTGGTATATTTTCCAATACAAATTATCTCTTAAGAATTTTATCATCGGATTTTCTTAAGTCAATTATAACATTTATACAAAAGTCCTTATGTTTATTTCCACTTCATCACTTAAGTTTATATCTATTTAACTCAATTTATCTCCAAATTTTAAATATTGAATTTTATCAACCATATTCCATACCATATTTAATTAACTAATTAATTTAATTTGATTAGTTCCCTTTATTAGTTCATTTCAATCTTAACAAATTCCATTTCCAATAATTATTTCATTTAACCTACTTAGGCTAAATTTTCAAATTCACTCTTATTTAACTTAATTTAAGTTAAATTCCATTCTAAAATCAAATTTCAAATTTTATAAGCTATCAAACCTATTCATATCCCATTCACTAATTTTATTCCAATTCACTTCATTTAATTAGTTTACTTTACTAATTTATTTCATTATCCCACTCACTTTCATTTAACTTCTCTTAAGTTAAATTTCATTCTCCATTTTCAACATTCGATTTTTATCCACTCTATTTAGCCTACCTTAAGGTAAGATTCATTTTCAATTTTGCTTTCCAGATTTTATAAGTTTAATTTTATTTTCTCATATTTCCAATAATCATTTCAAATCAAAACCCCAGAGTTTAAACAATTTGTTCTAAGTGTTTCAAGTCACTATTGAAATCATATATATACATATATATCTCACTTATATATATCAAATCCAAAAATTTTAAGCTTCTTAAAATCAAAAACTTGTTTACCAAAACAAGACTCCAACAGCAATCATTACGGTAGCAATTCCTCCCTTGGAAACTCGAAAATGAACGTCGACAATGCTGCAGTCATCACCGAAATTATTTTCCAGCGACCGAAGTGAGTTCAGTGCTTTTGTTTCCTTTAAAACTCCATTTAAATATTTCAATTCAATAATATTCTCCAAATAATATCACTATTATTTCCTCAGACCTTTGAAAGACATTTCAAAACCAACGGGAATTAAATTCCAAAATTCCCAGCTTTTAAATCCCTTTAAATCCATAAACTGCTTTTATAAATCATATTTATAATATACTTTTGGAATTTCATTCCATTTCAAATTATAAATCACATTTACAAAATCATATTTAAAAAATTCCATTTTGTTATATGAATTACTTTCTTAACTTTCGATTATAATATCAATTTTTATTCAATCACCACAACAACAACAAACAAATGATAATAATTGAATATTATCAATCTCTAACAACCAAGCACACCACATATAATTATAATAATTTCTAAAAAGTTATTTCTTTTATATATAAAATAATCTGGGTAAAATATTTCATTTACCCCATTTCAAAACAATATCATGTCGAATTGCTCTGTTCAAGTGTTTAGAGATTCCAATCAATAACGTTAATTACTCATATTGACCAAAATCCATAAGCCACTCAATAGATCAACCAACACAATATAAAACATTTTATATTCACTAACAAATATGCGCTCATATCTATTAATACACTCAGACTCATTCTAGGATACTACTAACCTTATCTCTAATGAGTTACCCCAGAGCTGAAGTTCTCGCTTAACCTTCAGCTCTGATACCAAGTGTCACGAATCGGATTTTCGACCCTCGAAAATTGACATTAATACGTCCACTATATAGCATGCCGAGCAATCAAGTGCCAGAAATACCAAATGGTTAGAGGAAAAGAAGAAAGAGGTAGAAGAAAACACAGAAAACAACATAGAATCTCACAATTACAGCAGAACAATATATAATAGATAATAACATGTCTTTATACAAAAAGAACTACAACTGTTATTTACATATTACATCATTAGAGTACAACACATCAATACACAATACTGGACAGTTATAATAACTTGTCCTCACAAGTGCTGAATATACAGCCTACAATACACAGCGGAATATAATCAGATACATGTAATACGTCTTCGTCATCCAGCTCGTTTCCTGAGCTCCATAGCATCCTATCCTGAATTTGTAATACTCGGTCAAACTCGAGCATTATAATAAAATAACACCCGAGTCAGTCTGGAAAACCAGCATGAGAAAACACACTCAATTTGAATTATTAACGTTGTCAAAATCCTTTGAAAAACAAAGGTATCTCATAAGACCACGCCACAAATAAACACGACGGGTTTTTACCTTACGATAACCAAAACATTTTATATCAAAATCCTCTGATATTATAATAGTGTCTAGGTACAAATACTTATTCAAATAGCTGAAATTGTTACATTAATTAAATTCCAGCATACTACGCTCTACAACCAAAACCGTAAGGCACGTATTAGAGAAGGATTCCATACGAATGACTAGCCACTGGGGTATCACCTGTCATAGTACACATCTAGAAAAATGTACCGAGGACCTTGTCGGGATCCCCTACAACACAAGACCGAACTACTCCTAACCTGGATAGGCCGAATATACTATCACCTCGGGTGTTCCCACCCTTTTCGAGTTCTTCCGCGCACCGTAGTAATAATATCCGAGGGTATCTAGAAAGGTGAACATACCCTAATTGGGTTGCAACCCACTTAGCCTTGCTGCATCTCCCCTGATTTTCATTCATTCCCAGTTGATGAGGCTTGAGGCTACGATTACCTTTTTAAGGAATTTATACTTCGAATGCTCATTGTCCTCCAATGACAATGTACTGATAGCATCCATCCATACAAGTGCATTCTAGTTCCGAACGAAACCGAAGGCACTATTCCTACTACATCCATTTTGGAATCATCTTCAGGATTAGTAGCGATTAGCCCTTGCACTTCAATGCTCCATCTTCGATTCCATGCTCTTGTTTTTCACTTCAAAAACGTATTTGTTGGATCGAAGTGGTTTTCGGATAATTTATCTGATCCCGGTCTCTTCGAAACAACATTCTATATTTCCGGTAGACTAAAACCCGGTTCTTTAGGAAATAAACAGACGAAAATAAGGTCGGAGATCATCTCCTAACCGTTAGTGGACGGGTTTCGTTATCATCGTCCTAGAAGGACAAAACGAGTTTATACGTACAGTATAGCACCTTCCGACGGTAACTGTACCATATAATTCTCGTGTTTCTCCTAGATATTCCCAAAGTTATGTTTTGGGTCCAGATTTGATAGTCGGTTATTTAACTATCAAATAAACAATCATTCAACCAAGAGTTCATTTTTCACTGAAAACACTTAGTCTCATTTTATTTAGTTTTAATAAATTAAATCTCTTTATCAAAAGTTATGTACTTATCTTATCGGAGTAAGTACGTTCACTAACCATTCTTTTCAAAAATATTTGAAATTTTTTTAAAATAATAATGGAAAGCACCACTGCGGTATCAACCATGGATTCACAGCTCAATGGTTACGTCTCTATCCCAAAGAATCCAAACTTAACTGCAGGCACTTACTGCTTCCAATTTCGCCATGAATGTATACCATTACTTTTCGAAAAACTTTATTTAATAATTTTTCTCAAAATAATACTTATAAAATTTCTATAATAATTTTCCCAGATTAACTTAGGAAAAAACTCTTAAATAAAAGTTATTATATAAAACTATATTAATATTAAATAATTTATCCTTTAAAGTAACAATACTGACTAATTCTTAATTAATAATTAACTCAATATCAACTCATTATAAACTAACTTAATTAATAATTAAATATACTTTAACAATTTAAAATAATTACATAACTTTGAAATGATAATAAATTCGGATTTATTAATAAGATCCTAATCGACTTACAAGACCTATTTATAAACTTATAATCCATTTTGACAATTTAAAAATATTTAAATAACTAACTTTCTGGAAATATTCTTATGCTAAAACCTTTTTAAGTTACCTAGTTTAATAATTTAAAATTCTCTTTTTAAAACAAACTTAACTTCTCGATAAAATATATTTTTCAATTCTAATATAGCCAGTTTAATATTTATAAATCCCTCTCGATTAATCACCAATTTGATTTACGACCCAATTTCGTAAATCCACTTTTCACATTTCCAAAAGAAAAATCTATCTTTTCTTTTTAAACCGATTTGCCCATCTCATTATAAATTCTCACCGTGAATTTATATCTTCAATTTATTAAATGATAATCACTTCACTTTATTTATAAACATTGTTTATAAATCTCACAGTCTTCAATTCCAGTTTATAACGGTTTCACATCACTTGCATCCATTATAAATTGATTTCTAAATTAAATCCCATTTATAAATAAATTTCTTAAATTGGATTACATTGATGAATTAACATCTTAAATAACCAAACTATATTCCAAAAACAATCCAAATCTCGATTTTTACTTCCATTCGGTAATCTAGAAATTTTATCTAAGTTCCAGTATAACCACTTTTATACCTATTCCCAAATTCACTTCTATTCTTCCAATCTATTTAAAATCTTGATTTAAAAATCCTTTATATTTAAAACAAGTATCAACTAGGAATTATTTTTAAAATCCTATATATATATATATAATATTCCAAAATCTCTATTTACAATATCATGAAATAATTAAGATAAATTTAAAATCATTATTTTATTACCAAAATTTCTTTTTAATTAATCCAAATTCTATATAAATATTAACTTCAAAAATCCCTTTTCCAATTTCTTTTAAAATTCAATATATATATATATATTTATGGTATTTTAAAATACCAAAATCTAGACCAGTATTATCCTAGCATCCAATAAATTCAAATCACACTATAATATATATCACAGATTATCCAAACAAATCATATATCACTATATATGAAATTAAATTCAACATTTTTGAGGAATCCAGTTGGATCCCTCCAACCTGTTTCCCTGCATCCACAGATGTTAATACAACATAAAAATACCAATCCCACTTCGAGGGGGATATCGCGGTATATAGAGTCATCCGCTATTATGCGGGGCGTATAGGGTCTCATCAGCTAAATATATATGGAAATATCAATCCAACTACCAATATATATATATGGTCATCCGCTATTATGCGGGGCGCATAGGGTCTTATCCGCTAAATATATGCGGGAATATCAATCCAACTACCAATATATATACTACTATATATAACATCACATTCAACTGATAATAATTTATCTGTTCAACAAATCAATCAATAATGAATTTTAACTATTTAAAATTAACTAGTAGTCCAAAATTAAGTGAGATTAACTCATATTGATTTTTATTGTCGCTTTCGCTTTCTGGTTCCAATTTAATCCGAATGCATTTGAAATTATCTGAAAATTTTGCAAGCACAGATCTCGACCAATCGAATTGCTATGCGTAGGTGATGATAATACGATCCCAGCGCAACTTGAATCGTCCGAATCGGACCTTGTATGGGAGAGATATACATCTAATAAGATATCGATAATTTAAATTTTAAATCAAATAATTATACTCAGATTACAAAATTACCCTCCTCTGAACTTCATCACTCCAAACCAATACGCAAGCCTCCTCTTCCAAATTCAAAACTCCACCATGTCGATACCTTCCTTGTTCTTCTTTTTTCTTCTTTTTTATTCCTTTATCTTTTTTTTCTTTTCCTTTATCTTTTTAACCGACCCAAAGCCCAATGCATCTTCTTCTTCCTCCTTTTTTTCACATCTCCAGGTTGAGGCCATGTACCATTAACATGCACGTACACACTGTTATACGGCGAATCGCTCCACGAAACGCCACGTCGTCTTCATCGATACACTCCTCACTCGAATCTCGATCTTCCCATACCCATTTCGCCTCGCCCGAGCCTCTCTACAAAAATGCGACTTGCTACCGTGCACTCCTCGACCCTGCAAATGTCGCCATCCCCAATTTGATGTCGCACTCTTCCAAACCTCGCTTGCACGTGCACCTTCGTTCCGTAATCATGAATCCACCCTCACCTTGAGCCACTTAACCTCCAAACACCCAAAAACCGAAACCCTAGCCCAAAACTTGCTCACGTCATCAAAATCAATCACCCCAACTCGAAGCCGTGCCATACAAATTTTAGACCAGATGGAAGAGAATCAAGAAACATGAATTTACAAATTTGTTTTGGATTTTTCCATCGAGTATTTCACGAGTTATAATTTTTTTAAGCTACCATTTTTTTTTCGAACTGTGTTGTGCTGTTGGATTTAAAAAGGAGGAGGGAAACGATGGATAAGATAGGAGGCGTATTTGAAGATGGCTATAGTGTTTTTGATAGGAAGGAAAAAGGATGATGTGAAAAAAAATTTCAAGTCAATTGTATATATATATAATTTAAATTTCAAATCATCTCGATTACACAACTCAAAATCTCGAACCCCTATCGAGGCATGCTGCTAGGTGTTTATAATGTTATACCCCTATTCCGAACGTAATGGAAAAGCGCGTTTATATCTCGTACGATCTAACGATGACTCCAAATGTTACGAAATTTGAAATTCGAAAATAATACACTATTACAGATCGAATGGAACTGGTTTCGTCAAATTCCGAGACTGTGCCCCGAAAGGCTATTTATATATGTTAATTCAAACGATATA
Organism: Allium fistulosum; assembly: GCA_030737815.1. Lineage (NCBI taxonomy): Eukaryota > Viridiplantae > Streptophyta > Magnoliopsida > Asparagales > Amaryllidaceae > Allium > Allium fistulosum. The sequence goes on from CM060901.1 coordinate 1,154,551,346, forward strand.
TTTTTAAAATTGAACAAATCACTTTTAAATTCAATTTAAAAAGTTTTATTATCTTCACTATTATTAATATAAGTTTTATAAGCCTTTAAATTATTTTTATTAATCTTAAACTCAATATTCAATAATTTAACCAATATTCAATTATTAATTTCAATAATTTAATTATCGAATAAATCATTTTATTTGGAATTCAAGTTAAAAATTAACTTTTAAATATTTATAATCAATTAAATATTTCAATTTCGAATAACCAAAATTCTGGGTCATTACACTAGGCCAACTGTAGCTGAAAAAGGGAAGACTGTGATGGAAGGTACTCTTTTGATTCAGAACATACTAATTAAGATACTTTTTGATACCGGTGCATCACATTCATTTATATCCCAGTGTTTGGTTGATAGGTTATGCTTAGAACCCACATACCTTGTTACTTCCTTAAGGTTAAGGGTTGCGAATCCAATAGGAGGGTGTGCAACTCTAGGGATGAGATGTGACCAGCTAGAACTTGATTTGTTAGGCCATAAGTTTGCATGCAATCTATATATTTTTGATTTTGTAGATTTCAGAATCATTTTGGGTATGGATTGGTTGAGTAAGTATCAGGCTAAGATATTTTGCCAGGATGGGAAGGTATCACTAAGACACCCTAATAGTCATAACCAAATCATATTCTCAGTGGAGAATTCTGACCGGAGTAGTTGTGCTTTGTTAAGTGCAATGGAAGTGGGAGAAGAGCTAAGTCAGGTTTGAGTAGCAAGAGAGTTTGCAGATGTCTTTGAGATGGTCACAGGACTACCATCGAAACGAGCTGTTGAGTTTCGAATAGTCTTATGCCAGGAGCTGAACCTGTAAGTAGACCACCTAGCAGGATGATAACGGCTGAGATGAAGGAATTGAATGTGAAGCTAGTGGATCTAGAAAGAAGGAATTTTATTAGGCCAAGCGGTTTGCCTTGGGGAGTGGTCGCGGTATTCATGAAGAAACCAAATGGGTCTTTAAGGATGTGCATCGACTATCGTAATTTAAATGAGAGGAAGCTCAAGAATAGGTATCCTCTGCCAAAAATAGATGATCTATTTGATCAGTTGAGTGGAGGCAGAATGTTTTCCCAATTGGATTTGGTGATGGTCTCATCAGTTAAGGGTGTCAGAGGATAGTATTTCTTTGACAACATTCCAGACTAGGTATGGTTCGTATGAGTGGTTAGTAATGCCATTCGGGTTAACGAATGCACCTGCTTTCTTCGTAGATTTGATGAACCGAGTTCTTCGAGAGCACTTGGATAGGTTCGTATTGGTATTTATAGATGACATTTTAGTGTACTCGAATGATGAAAGAGAGCATGAGGATCATCTTAGAGTAGTGCTTGAGATGCTGAGGCAGCATCAGCTAAGCAAAGTTTTCCAAGTGTCATTTTTGGAAGAAAGAGGTTAAATTTCTTGGTCATGTAATTTCAAGAAGGGCTTGGTTGTCGATCCACTTAAGATCGAAGCTGTCAATAATTGGAAGAGACCAGAGATGGTAACCGAGATCAGAAGTTTTCTTGGACTTGCTGGTTATTACCAAAGATTAATTAAGGATTTCTCGCAGATAGCAGCACCTTTGTCTAAGTTGACCAGGAAAAATGTGAAGTTGCATCCCGCCTGCTCAATCATTTGGATTCTTTTAAATAGAATCCTATATAGTCACAGGTTTCATCGTTCCTATAGCTTCTCCATTAATGATTTGGCTTGAACTCTGCAATGGAGCTCTCAACAAAATCTATTTCCGAGTCAATCTCCTCAGTTTCTATTAACCGGATGTGAGGAAGGGTTCCTTAAGTTAAAGCATTCATTAACCAATGCACTAGTGTTAGTAGTTCCAGACAGAAACCAAGGGTTGGTAGTATATACTGATGCATGTGGGACTGGATTGGGAGATGTGTTGATGCAGAATAGTAAAGCTATTGCCTATGTTTCGCGATAGCTTAGACCGCAAGAGGTGAGATACCCTACTCGTGATTTGGAGTTGGCTATAGTGATCTTCGCATTGAAGATTTGGAGGCATTATCTCTTAGGAGAGAGATTTGAGCTTTACACTGATCATAAGCCTTTAAGATACTTATTCTCTCAGAAGGAGATGAATATAAGACAGCAGAGGTGGCTGGAATTTTTGGCTGCCTAATGATTTTGTATAGAATATACGCCCGGGAAAGGTAATAAGGTAGCGGATTCTCTTAGCAGGAAACATCAAAACGTGGTGTTAGATATGTTGGTAGAATGGAAGGATCTAGAAACGTTGACTACTTGTAGTGTGCAATTAAGATCGACTGCTAGTTCTAGTCAAAATACCGCCACGTTGTCATGTTTAGAAGTCCGACTAGTATTGATCGAGAGGATCGCATCCAAGCAGAAAGAGGATCCAGTACTAGCCGAGAGGATTAGAAGGCTTGAGGTTGAAACCGAGATCGATGATCTAAAAGATTTCAGTCTTGACCAAAGATGATGGTTGAGAAAGAAAGGACGGTTGTGTGTTCCAAATGTCAAGGACTTGAGGAAAGAGGTTCTTGGAGAATGTCATTGATCCAAGTTTATGATTCATCATGGAGGGACAAGATGTATCAAGATATGAAGAGGAGCTTCTATTGTGAAGTTTTGAAGAGGGATATTGGCTTGTGGGTTAGGCAGTGTGCAAACTATCAACAAGTGAAGGCCGAACATCAGAAACCGAATGGATTGCTTCAACCTCTAGAGATTCCAGTTTGGAAATAGGATTTGATATCTATGGATTTTATAAACGGGTTGCCAATGTCAAATAGAGGAAATGAAAGTATATGGATCATAGTGGACAAATTGACCAAGAGTGCCCATTTCATTCCAGTAAAGTCAACCAGGACGGCACCTATTTTAGCCAAGTTATTCATGAAGAACATAGATAGACTACATGGAGTTCCTAGTAGTATAGTCAGTGATAGAGATGCTTTGTTCACTGGTGAATTCTGGAAGAGTCTACAGGATGTATTAGGTACCAAGTTTAATATGAGTACTGTATATCACCCTCAGACAGAGAGACTCAATAAGGTACTCGAGGATTTGTTAAGAGCTTGTGTATTGGACTTTGGTGGATCTTGGGGGGATCGCCTATATTTAGTTGAGTTTTCCTATAATAATAGTTATCAGACTAGTATAGGAATGGCGCTTTTGAAGCTTTGTATGGAAGGTCATGTAAATCACTAGCATGTTGGTTTGAGACTGGAGACAGATTAGTCTTAGGTCCAGATTTGGTTAGGGAGGCATCAGAGAAGATTGAGTTGATCTGAGGAAGAATGAAGGAAGATCAGTCCAAAAAGAAGAGTTAAGCAGATAAAAGGTGTAAAGACCTAGAATTCTCAGTTGGAGATAAGGTTTTCATTAAAGTATCACCGATGAAGGGTGTGGTACAATTTGGAAAGTCCAGAAAACTGGCATCGAGATATGTTGGTCCATTCCAGATTATAGAGAGGATTTGAAAGCTCGCATACAGAGTTGAGTTACCGAGCAGTATGGCAGGTGTCCATAATTTATTTCATGTATCTCATCTTCGCAAGTATGTGCATGATCCAAAGACTACTATTCCTCCGATAAGGCTGGAAGATTTGATAGTAGAGCCTAATTTGACTTTTGTTAGACACCCAGTTTGGGTTGTAGCGATAGATGAGAAAAGATTAAGGAACAAGATAGTCAGGTTGGTGAAAGTTCAGTGGAGTGACAACGAGAAGGACTGTACTTGGAAGACCAAAGATAGAATTCAAGATACTTATCCCGATCTGCTTTAAGGGTATGTCTATATTAGATTTATATAGATAGTTGCTAGTCAGGTAGGCTAGTATGGTTGTTAGGAGTTGCTATAGATGATTGCTATGTTTAGTATTTAGTCCTTACTGAATTTCGAGGACGAAATTCTTTAATGATGGAAGCCTGTAACATCCTTAATTTTTGATAACATTATTCAGGGGATTTAATTAGATAAATTAAATAGAATAATAAAAGAATTAAAATGATTAGGAGATTGAGAATTGAATAAATCAATTTATGACCGTGCTTAATACTAATATAAATGGGCTAAGAATAGTGTAAGCTAATTAATTTATACAAAGGCCTATTAGGAAATAACCGCCTTCATTTCTATTACCTAGTTATTCACATATCCTTTCATTTTTTCACATTCACTTTCATTTTTAAAAACGCAAAACAAAATCCTAAGAAGGAAGCTGGCCATTATAAGCAAGAAAAGAGGAGAAAATCTAATCAAAGCTGAGGATTAAGCTAGGGGAATTAATCTTCAACAAATCTCAAAATCATTATCATGTTCAATGTGAGTAATAATATACACCATCTCTATTTTGTATTTAGTCATATGTATTTATGTTTAAGAATAAACTCATTTTTATGATGACTTGGATGATGATATGCTTGAACTATAACATGATTGATTTAAATCAAATTTGTTTAAATACGATTTATACGGTTCTAGGGAAAAACCAATTGTTAATGATTTTTGAATGCCATGGAAAAATTATATGTTATGTAAAATACGATTTTGGAGATGGGTTTCAATTTTTGTAATTTTCCAAGCTATGGAAAATTTAACACGGATTTTCAAAGGAAAATATGATGAAATTGGGTTAAAAATTTATTTCGATTATTCCAGGAGGAATTTGGGTCTGAAATTTTAGTATGTTAGAAAACTCGACGAAAGTAAATTTCTGTAATTTTTGGGGATTTTTTCCTAATTGATTTACTATGGAAATTAAATTGTTTTAGAAGAAAGGACTTATTTACATTATTGTTTTTGCTTAATGGAAGGGCTTAATTATTAAATTTTGATTGATTTGGATCTGATAATAAGTGGCAGTTATTTTATAAAGAATTTGAAAAGTTTAAGGCAACCAATCATGTGTTTACAAATAGGAAGGTTAGTTATAAAGCAATTACTAAACTTAGCATTAATTCAGCCTTTTCAATAAAAGTTGGTTCCGCCTCCTATAGAAGCGCCTTTTGACTTCAATGCTTCCGCTTCAACTCAATCGAAACCTACCATGCCGAAACCCACCTAGTTGAAGCCAATACACAAGGTATCACTTAGATGATACGTAGTGGGTTGGAGGAAAGGCGGAAGTCATGATGTCGAAAGCAATGCTTCCGATGGGGTCGAGGCCTTAGTTTAGTTTTCAAAAGATAAGCGCCTACCTTGTTTCCATAAACACTTTCGACAGAGTCGAAACATATGCTTTCGAAAGGGGTTTCCAAAAATGCTTTCGAAAGGGGTTTCCAAAAATGCTTTCGAAAGGGGTTTCCATCTCACATTTAAATTATATGCTTTCGAAGGGGTTCCTTTAATTTCAAAATAATACTTTCGAAAGTAGTGGTTTCGATCTAGTCAAAACCCTACTACCATCCATTTGTTTTCGACTGTATGAAGCCATCAATGCTTTTGAAGGGTTGTCTTTTTTAAAAAATTATGCTAAGTCAATTCCTAAATTCTTTCGAATGAGGTTAAGGGTTTCTATGGCAATGGCTTTGAAAGTGGGGTTTCGATGCCATCCTTTAAAGTTCTACTTAATTGTTTTAAAGCTTTCAAATGGATGGTTCCGACACCATCAAGTTTTCCCCAAACATTTGTATAAAGATTAAAGGTTTTGAAAGAGATACTTTCGTATATATTCACTTTTACCCAAAAGAAGTTTTAAAGCAAAACCCAATGGTTTCGAAAGAGTTGCTTTCACTAGTTTCGATGCTATGTTTCAAAGGATTTTTGGGTAATGCTTTAGTACTTTCGAAAGGTATATTTTGGTTTCAAAAGAGATGATTTAAAGAGCTTCTAAAGGTATATACTTAGTGTTTTGAAAAGAGGTTTTCTATGCTTTCAAAGGAGGTTTTCCACGGGTTTCTTAAGTGATGTTTTAAGGTTTCGAAAGACTTAGTTTTCAAAACAAATAACCCAATCTCATTTTAAAGGTAAACCATGGAATAAATAAAGTGTTTTTAAATGAAGTTTTGAAGAAGTTTTCCTTGATAAATGGGTTAAAGGGAATAACCAAGTTATATATGAAATTATTTCAAGGATATGAAACCACGGGCGTTGGTATTATTATGTTTGCTTCTTCATATATGTATTTAAATATATTTACATTGTAATTAACCTATAACGGTACCTTGGAGAAGTACAGAATAACAGCTAGGTTGACCCGGTAGTGAATATAAATTAAGGATGCTAAAATATTAAATAAAGATATTGGCAAGGGCCAATAGGTTCATAGTATGCCCGTGAAAACTATGTATAAACGAAGATGTTAGGAAGATAGGTTCATAGTAAGCCTATTAAAACTATTATTTGATATTGCTAGGGGCTAATAGGTTTTTAGTTAGCCCATGAAAACTATATCTGGATTAAGATATTGACAGAAGTCAATAGGTTCCTAGTCAAGCCATGAAAACTAGGATAAGAGAAAAGATATTGGAGTTAACAATAGGTTCAGGGAGAACCCATGAAACATTAAAGATATTGGCAGGGGCCAATAAGTTCTTTGTGATCCCATGAAAACTATGAAACTGGACAGGGAGTCCATAAACATTAAACATGTTATTAGTAAGCCAATGAAAACTAATGGGTTAATAGTGACCCTAGAAACTATAACTGAGACAGACAGTCAAAATTGAATGGGGATGGGTAATCCAGCATTGATTTACTTGTTTTGCAAATCATCATATTATTTTGAGATGCTTTAACCATTATGTACGTAGGAGCACAGTATATGGTTTTATAAAGGTTTTAGGATACTAGTGAGGGGAAAACTCGTTCCGCAAAGCAGCATGGTCTCACTAGATACCTAAATGGTTTGAGATGGTATATTATTATTCATACCAGGCTTTATGTCTGACTCGAAGTTTATGTTTTCCCCTTAAACTCTTGGGTACTCAATTGATTTTGAATAGTTTGAGAGTTAAGATTTTCAGGTACCTCTTTTTAGATGAATAAAGCATTCAGAGACGTGCAAGAGGCAAGCTAGTTAATAAGAGTTCTTTTATTCCACTACGTTCTGTGTTGTAAAGGCAAATTTGTTTTATTGCCTTATTATATACTTTGATCATCCAAGGGGGCATCCTCATATATCGCTCTTAGTGTATTTTATATTAAGTATATTTAATCTAAACGTGGTTACGATTGTGGGATTATGTAATGAATTTGAAATGTTTTGAAATGGATGTGGAATGTGATTTGATGTTTTAAAAATTTTCCACACTCATGTGTTTCTGTGTATCAATGTATCTAACATTGCCGTATTTGATTGCCAAGGATCTATAACTATGGATGAATGCATCATCCGTAGCCATTATCTTTGGGCCTCCAAGTAGGGGGATGTTACAAGCACTCGCCTACAAAATCCCTTGGGATTAGTTGCGAGTAGTTCTTACATATAAAGAGCCCAGAACAAAGGGACCACTGCTATTTATTTATCTCAGGAGCTACTCCAAAATTGTCAACAAGCAGTCCTTTCATTATGAAAATCCCTGCCTTCAACTTCAACATCTTTAACATGTCTTCACTTTCAAACTCGTAAATTGGTTCAAAGTGGTTTTCGAATAGGGATTGCCCCAAATCCGACTCCGCTTCCTTCGAACCAATCATCGATAAAAAGATGTTTAAGTAAATAGGTTCTTATCATTTAATTGATTATTTTTCTCTTTATCAAAAATATCTTCTAGAGATATATATCTTTAATACATTTTTTTGGTATATACGGGATCATTAAACCTCCTTTATCAAATCTTTGTTTAATTAAAACCTTTTCCAAATCTTGGAAGTATTCCAAAACATTTCATTTTTTACCTAGGGAAATATTTCCAGATTATTTATTTAAATCTTAACAAAGATTTCCAAGCATAGCTTTTAAAACGGGTCAACAACAATGTTATTTAAGATATCGTTTATTGTAAACCCAAAATAATAAATTTTAAGTATAGGAAATAAATTAATTCCAAATCATTTATTTAAATCTTGACAAAAGATTTCTTATTTCCAATACATATCTTTTTAATAGGTTGAAACCATGTTATCTGAGATGGTAGATCTGAATTAGTTAGTATTAAAGTAAAGTGGTTCCATAGAAATTATACTAATTTTACTCGACATCAGTTTCCATATTCAACCTTTACTATCTGTCGTATAGCGGTGAAATCATCTTTTAAATTCACATAGAGAGTATGGGTTCCCTCCTTGAAATATAATACCAAGTATAATAAGATTATCTCTATACAATCCAAGTTGTATTAAATTTGGAAAAATTAAATCTTTCATACTTGCCTTATTTTCGACGTTTCGACCTTATCTATTCATCGCCCAGGAAAAAGGCCAGTTGAGCCAGGACAGTGGTTGCTCTTGAACATCCCCTTAGTTTAAGCACCTTACGTTCAGATCTCATGAATAGAAAATTTCAGTCTACTTATCGGCTTTTAGAGCCAAAATTAAATCACTTAATTATAATAGCTTTTCTTTAGATCATTTATTTATACTTTTTAAAATAAATTATAAAACCTTCAAATCATCTTTAAAATACTTGATTATTTATTTTCAAACATTTATAAAATATTTTGGAAAGAATACTTAAGTTCAAAGCCATATTTCAAATGTTATTGAAATTGTTGCAAAAAGTGGTACAAATAGTGCTGCGAATAGTACTCTTAAGGCTTAATTGATCGAAACAACTTTTTTATCATTTGAAATCCATTTTTATAACTTAAATATCTTTTAAAAGATTTATAGGATTTATTCCATATTTTTAAAGAATTAAAAATATCGTTTATAAAGAATTTATCGCTTTGGTTTTCGAACTGCCAAAACGCGACTTTTGAAAAGTTATTTTGCTCATATTTCAAAATCTACTAAATGAAATCTAGATCCTTTTATTTTGTTTGAAAAATATGATTATAAGAGTTAGGAAAATTCTTTTACAAAGAATTCCGACTCTGAATCCAGCGTGTAAATGGATTTAACTTTCTACGGCGCGAAATCGCCCACTGCCGTTACGCGACGCACCTATTTTTGACTCAATTTTCACAACTTGTCAAAACTTCACCAAATTGGATTTTATGTTTATAAAAAATTTATAAACCATTTTAAATCATTTCAAAGGGGTTTAACAATCTCATGTACTCCATTTCATTTATTAAAGGAAAGTGATTACCTTTGTGATATTCGACGCGTGTTTAACGTGACTTGTTTACACGTCAAAATAAACATATGATCAACATCCAAACTTAATAATCAAAGAATAGTAAACATCCGTAGTAATCATATCACTTCATTATATATATATATATAGTTTCTCGACTTTATTGATTTCTAACTTCTCGAAAATTCGCTATTGCTTCGCTACAATCGAATCAAAGCCTATGAAGTCGAGCCTTGGACCGCAAGAAGGGCACGACCTAAGCTTGCAAATGGAATAGTGCTCGGCCTTGGAGATTGAGGGTGGTGGCCATGGATTATAAGGAAGGAGAGGAAGTGATTTGCTTTGGTTTTGAAATGGATTGTTTACGTATATGTACTTGTATAAATTTAATTTATTTTTGCAATATTTTTCTCCATAATTTTCTTAAGGTAGGAAGCCATGGAAAAGCTTGAGAATGAGGAAGAAGATGAAGTAAAATAGCATGTAAAATTATGAAGAGATTGGTGGGTATTTGCTGGAAAATTTGGAAATAAATATCAAAATGCATAATTACACATTTGCCCCTTGCCCGCACTCCCTCCATCTCTTCCAAACCCACGGCAATCCATCTCTTATTATGCCTCTATGTGTGTGATGTGATGGTTTGTAAGTGACTTGATGTTTGGCTTTTTAGTTAGAAAATATCTTAGATATTTATACTTTTTACTATATGTAAATTCAAATGTAAATGGTAATTATATTTGTATGTATATTTTTTTTGAAAATGATATTTGTATGTATATATATGTTCATATATATGTTAGGGTGTGTATGTGTACATTAGTTATGTGTTCAAGTGATATAAACAAGTTTGCAACAACTTTGAATAACTTCCGTGCGTTAAACAGTTGAAAGTCGGGAAGCCAATTCCCGGTCACATTTTCACTTATTAACTAATTTACATATAAATGTAAACAAAATTTGAAAACTAATTTCTTGCCATTTTTAACTAATTAAAATGATCAAATTTGATTCATAAAACCATATAATTAAATATTAAACATTGTTTACAAAAAGTGTTATTATATCGATAAAGCGATACGAATTTTCTTATATTTTCAAATCAATTATATCTTTTTATAAAACTATAATAAATGATTTATTATCCATTCATAACTAATTAAAATGAATTATTATCATTTAAAAATAAATATTTGAATAATTATAATAATTACTAAATTATTAAATCCCAAATTAAATTCATAAATCAATTATTAAATATGATGTCACTATTGATGATGTCATAAATACATTTTATTCCCAAAAATAAAATAAATTATTTTATTACATATTCTTGTTTATATGGATAAATGAGTATATGTATCCAACTTAGTGTGCAATTTCTGATAATTATATATTGTTTATCGATAATACGGTTTTCGATCATTTTATCGATATTTTTTTGAAGTATGTATTTTTGTAAATAATTATTCAAAATAAGATTACCATCATTATTTATCATCCAAGACAACATAATCTATGTTTAAAAGCATATATTTGAATATTTTAAAAATAATTATAATTTATCAAAGTGATAGATTTGTAGGTTGTTACGCAAACGAAGCTGAGAAGCTTGTTTCTCACTGAAAGCACCAAAATGTTAACACCAAAAATTGGCACAAACACCCAATAGAGATTTTGTAGAGGAATAAATGAAAAATAATAAATATAAATAGAGAGAATATAGCAGTAAAACAATCGAAAATGAGCAAATAACAAGACACAACAATTTATAGTGGTTTGGCGTTGTTTGCCTATGTCCACTTTAAAGAGATAGTTTTATTAATTACTTTGTAAACCGAGTACAAAAGGGATCGGATGAAAATCCTTAGTTATTAAAGAGTACAAAGCAACAAGTAGCATAAAGATACCAAAAAAGAAAAATCAAGTCTGTATTTATAAAGGAAGACGACAAAATATCTCCCTAAAAATTCGGCAGAAGGATCTCCAAAACCACAGGGGCCCACAGGTGGGATAGTATGGCCCAAATCCTAAGAAATAGGTATCAGGGTTGATCCCTATTTTGGAGGAGTTTGGGGTGCGATCCCTATAGGAGCTTCTCCATGTTGTATTACACTTAGCCTCCAAGTTTCATGCCAATTGGATTAGTAGAACTTGAGTTATCGATCAATCTTTGTTGTAACATGTTGCACAGCCTAATTCTGGCTGATCACTCTAGAGGGTAGATGGCTGATCCCTCTTGCTTGCTCCTTTTGGGGTGCGATCCCTAGGGTCCCCACATCTTGTTCTCGAAGTTTCATATGCATTGGACTTCTAGATTTTTAGATATTGATTGATTTCCATTGGGTTGCACTTGTTTTAGCTGAAGTAATCTGATCCCTTTGGCGGAGAGGGATCATTCCCAATCCCTTTTCTAGATTAGATTATATTCCATACTTAGAACGTTCTGTATAGCATATTTCTCAATTTTGTTTGATCACAGCATATCATCATCTGTACTTGATTTCTGGACCTTATAATCATCGCTCTGGGCTTACTTGCCTTGATGACAGTCAAGTCTAACTTATCCAATCAGTTCAGATATAGTCGGGTAAAAATGCCAGATAATAATTAGTATAATGAAAAAGGGTTAAAGATGGATGTTATTAAAATATTATCACAATAAACCCAAAACCATTTCATTTATGCTTATCTTTAAAACATTCTTTTTAAAGATCTATTTACGTTCATAAATATAATCAAAAGGGTTAATAATGAATGTTATTAATACATTGTCACAACAAAGCCAAAACAATTTCATATTTGTATTATCTTTAAAACATTCTTTTTAAAGATCTATGTTAATATCTGGTTAGTTCAATAATTGACTAATTGATTATCTAGTTAAAACAATTGCTTACACAAATCAATGTTCATATACTTAACTCGTTTTCGACATTCCCGACTTAATTATTCCTCATTCAAGAAGGAAGCCTGGTTGGTTAGAGCTTTATTGCTTCGTCCTTCGACATCAATCTTTAACTCTCAGAAATAGATAAACCTACTTCGTTGGCTTTTAGTGTTAAGTAAAGTTAATTACCTTTTTTAAACAAGTAAGTAAACAACAAGATTAACACGTTTTTGACATTTCAACTTATATCGTTTCTCGTTCAAGGGTGAAGCCCAATAATTTTGGGCACTAGTTGCTCCAAGTCTGGCCTAAACACCTCATTCTTGAATCTCACAAACAGTCAAGTTTACTCGTCGACTTTTAGTGTTAAGCCTAGTCAATCACCTTTGTTAAAAATTATATATAAAATAATACTTTAGAAAAACTTGTAAATAGGTATTAAATATCTATATAAAATATTATTTGAAAATAACTAATTTAGAAGTTTGATAAAAAAAACATGTTTTATATTTTGCAGCACTTTACTTTCAAAATTCGTAAATAATCATTAAAACTATATTTAAATTTCTATTCATTTTTTCATACTCAAATACATTTTATAAGATTTCCATAAAAAGATTTTATAAAGAAAAGAATTTAGATACCATTTAAATCACGAAAAAGAAGCCAAAACGTCGCATTTTAAACACTTAAAACAATAAGCCACTTACTACAGCATTTATAAGTGCTGTTAAACGTCCTTATTAAAACAACATTGAAAATCACTATCTTTGCGACTAGTTTTAACCACTTAAACAAATGATTTAGGTCTTGAAATTTTTATTGTAAGTACCACCTTTAAAGTACCTAAAAATTATAGAAATAAATCCTTAAGAATATCTTTAAATTTATTTATAAAAATTCCCTAAAATAGGGGATTCCGAAGTGCACTTATAACGACTATTCTTGTTTCAAATACTTTCAAACTTACTTCAATTTAACACACAAGTTAAAAAACTATTTAAACATCAAGTCATGGCCACACCACTTGTTTAAGAGGGTAATAGAAGTGAGGTTATAGAATATAAATTTGTTATTTGCTTACGAAAGCAAGAGGGGTCCAAAGTTTATAATTTTACTTAGTTAATGTCACTTTAACTTTATACTTTAAACATAACATATATATGCACGATATATATGTATAAGATAGTGAGGTAACTCACTTAGATCCATTCCAAACCCAAGCACAAAGCCATAAGAACCAAAGAACCACCTCCTTCCATCAGCACATGCTTAAAGGTCCAACCTTTAGCACTTCCAAACCAAAGCCACTTTCTTCCTTCTCCTCCATGCTCACGGCCCATCCAAGCTCTCCCTCTTCCTCTTACCTTCTCCCACTTCTTACTTTCTTATCAAACTTCCTATGATGTCGTAGGCCCAAAGCCAAAGTTTAGAAGAGATTTGAGAAGATTTGGTTAACTTTTGAAAAAGTAAGAAAGTAATTAGTGGATTAGTGCTTAAGCACTTCCACCATTTTCAACCCTCCTACTTCATCTGAAGCTTATTTGATTTTGTTTGATTATTAAGTGAACCCATCCCCTTTATTTATAGGCTTCAAATGGTGAAGCATAAGCTTGCTCTCAACCCCCTTGGAAGGCTTACCTCCCATCACATCTACTTTATCATATGCTTAACACTTAAGCATTTCCATTTATGAACAGTTCTCCTTTATGTCACTTCTCCTTTAGGATAATTACCATTATACCCTCACCATGATAATATCTCTTATCCATTAGAACATTCCAAGCTCAATGAAGAGGTGTGTGTGTTAATTAGTTGCTAATGTGTTCATTTGATCTTTGGCTTAAGAGTTAAATGTTTCCTTATTTGCTTATTTTCCTTTTATGGTCATTTTAAAATATCATGTGACATCATCACATTTAGTTAGCCATAAATATGAAAAATATTTTTAGTTTCTAATTACCTCCTTAGCGATTAATTAGATATGGACAAAAAGTTGGAACAACTTTTGTTGAGAAAAAAGCTGTTTATCAACAAATCGATTTCGGTCACATTATCGATATTTTTCCAAAGAATGTATTTTTGTAAACATTTTTCTAAAATAAGTTTACCATTATTACTTATTATTTAAAAGGGGGTTAGAAATATTATTAAATAATTTTATCCAAGATTAAAATATTTATATAATTCTGATATTTAACTATGAAGTGTCCAAAATTCCGGTTTGTTGCAGTCACATAGATTATAAATGAAGTTAATTGCATGTGATCACCATTTATTAGTAATACAATTCATTCATCCGGCTTTTACCTGACTCGCTCCTTTTCTTTTTCCCCACCATGGGAGTACAGGGCAACAGGTGAATTGGCCAGATACAGTACGTGGAGGAAGGAGCTAGGCATTGAAGATGTGTTATTCTTTTTAGTTACTCTTTATGTACTAGTTATAATATTTATTTTTGTTGGACCTTCAGTAATTATTTTGGAAGCTTGGTATGTGGACTACTTATTATTGAGATATTATCTGAGATGTTATTTTCAGCACTTCTATTTTATTTCCTTTCACCGTGAGATCTAAAAGTATAGAATATTGTCAAGTTTACCTTAGTTTCTATATCATGTAATATTTCAAAAACCAATAGCCCATACTTCTTGGCCCGAAGCAAGTCCGAAAATCACTCTAGGCTTTGGGTCAGTGTGTCCGAAGGAGCGGGTTGTCATAATATATTTGTTAACTGCCTCAAAACATTGTTTAATATTTTTGTAAAATATATAAATATAAATATTAGTGTTTGAAATTTTTTATATATAGAAAAATATAAAATATCTATTCTAAGTTTTACTTAGTCAACAAATTTTAAATTGAAAATTTTAATTTAAAATATCTAATAAGACTTAGTAAAACATTTTAAAAATCAAAACTATGCCCATAAACATCAGTTAAAATATCTTTAATTAAATTTATATATGTATATATTTATATTACAGTCGAAAATAATATTTTTTTCATATATATATTATAAATAAATACTTTAAAATTATATATATGTAGACATTATTTGGCTAGTAAGAAATAAATTATATACATACATATATATATAATTATTTATTTATTTAGAATACACAACGCTCTTTTAATATGTGTAAACAATTTGTATATACATATTATTAAAAAAATTAAAATTATATACATGTTAAACATTATTTGGGCAATAAGGAAAAATTTTAAAAAATATTTTTTTTAAAAGGATATGTCTATATATAGAATAATATTAAAAGTAAACACTGTATTAAACAATAAATAACATATATATGATAACTAAATAAAATTATTTTTTTGACCAGAGAATATATATATATATATATATTAATTTGAACAACTGAAAATAATTTAAATAACTTAATTAAATATATATAGTTTTAAAATAGTTTTAAGGTATTTTGTGTCTTAAAATTAGTAAATAGTCATTTAAAATTAAAAATAAATATTTATAATACATAGAAAATTAATATATATATATATATCTGTGTGTATGTGTATTAGAATACAAACATTGCCGAATTTAAAATATTACATATATTTTTAATTTTAAACTTTGAATTTAGACTAACAATTTCATATTGATTAATCATACAATATAATTTAATATATATTAACATTTATGGGGAGACAATATCACATATATAAAATCAATATAATAATATGAACAATATATAATGAACAATACATATAATATAAAAATTATACCAAAGAGAAGTGGCATTTAATTCACACATCGTTCAAATGATCTCCTGGATCCATGTCCAAATGCAAACTTTGAAGTGCTACCAGTTGAAAGAGTTGTGTATTTGATTTGAGGTATGTTAGCCCTTGGCTATAGGCTGGAGTAGGGGTTATGGGCCTAGGGAGTGGGAGAGATGGATCAAAAATGTTAAACTAAAAGGTGGAGGCTTAGGTTCACTTAAACATAGGATCTGATAGAAATATCTTTCCACCATCTCCTCTTATCAAGTCATACGCTAAGGCTCCCTCTCCTTCCTCATTTTTAGTTGGCTTTGGTCAATAATGGACTAAGTGGATCTCAAAACTCGATAGCAATTAAGTCTACTTAAATCCAATTTAAATTCCTATCAATATCATATATCGATACCCACATATAACTTTTGTATACGTACCCATTTAATTAATAATAGCATCCAAAGCATTTAGAGGCTATCCCATTTACTAAATACACCCCAAATATTAAATACAACAAATATTAATTAATTTAATTAATAATTCTTTAAATATTAATTCATCTAATTAATTTACAACACTTTATAAACTAAGTAAATCGAGTAGGGAAGACCGAATTCAGATGTGCGACTTATAGGTGTGGATTCAATCAACGACTAATATTTGAACAATTTAAATACTAATATTCACACATTACCATAGCTAATGGTATGACAATTTGACCGAATTCATCACTTACATATCTCATAAGTAAAATCTAGTTTTGCAAATTTAAGCGGTACCATTTAGTAACGATTATGTACACTAGTTATTTTCATCAACACTGTACCATATTAGGGCTGTCAATGGGTACCTGAAAAATTCGATATCTGTCTGCATCCGTACCCGAAAATTTGAAAAAATATCTGATATCCGAAAAGCGAATATGGATATAAGATATTTGAAAAGTTTTCCGAATAAGGATATGGTTATAGTATCGATAAATATATATCTTGTGTATTTATATACATTAATACACACACAAATACACGCACACGCACACGCACATATATATATATATATACACACTAAAATTATGTTTAGTTAACTACCAATCTTAAATTAATATGATTTCCTCGTTGATGGCTAACTCATCCCAACTGTCCACTCTATCCTTACTGAAAGTGTACGTGCAGTACTAAGGATCGTGTAATATGGTATATAAATGCGGAAACTGATAATAGCAGTAAAATAAAAATTAAAGCAAGCACACCAGGAATTTTTATACTGGTTCGAACTTCCCGTTCTACCTCCAGTCCCAGAATACCCTCTGGATTTAAACTAAACCCCTCACTTAACCCGGAGGAATATGTATACGACACCTGAGCAGCCGAACGGGAATTTTTCCGCCTCAACAGCTGAAGAGGACTTCAACTTAATACAAATAACTTATTGACGAATGTGTTCTGAATAACACGGATTGTCTTTTGATAGTACAATTCGCCTATAATCAAATCCTCAAGAATATATAGTGTGTGTGAAGATTTAGAAGGAGGATAATCGCGTAGAATCGAAGTATATGAATTAATTCAGGGATTCTAGCGATATTGAATGAGAGTGAATGCTTTTATTTGCAGAAATAAATAGAGAATAGATTACAGAATTATATACAAGAATCGGTGATTGTAGAAGTGAATTAAACATGTTTATATAGTTGTAGAATAGTTACAATCTTTCATGAAGAGTTTCAATCAAAAGTTGTGACCATATCTCTTGGATTGAGGGTGATTCCTCTTCACGAACGATCGCAACTCTTCAGAAAAATAACCGTTATTTTCAGGCCGGTTGACTAAAAATTCTGGCCGGTCAGCTAAGTTAAAAATTGTGCACAAAACAGTGTATATCTGTGCACTAACACAGATTCGGTCAGCCGAGCTTACTGGTCGGTCGACCGACCTGATGTTATGTGCACAGATCACATTTTTTAAAATATAAAACAATATACAACTATTTTTATGTGTGTGTGACTACTTGATGAATGATTTTAACAATATTCTAAGACTTAATATAATAAAATATTCATACTAATCTCTGGATTGTAGTCTTGTCTTCTTTGTAGTGCACAATTTACGTTTATTCTCTTTTTGTCGCCTTTGTATAGTAATCTCTTTGTAGTTCGTCTTATGATCTCTGAAGCTTGTGTCATGAATCAAAACCCATGAATCAACTTTCTCCCCCTTTTTGATTGATGACAATACTTATGTGACGAAGTAGTATATACATATATATTGTAATTCTCCCCCTGAATATATGGCGACTTTTCTGCAAAATCTTGTTAGCTTTCATATATTTCTCCCCCTTTGTCATCGACAAAAAGGAATACTTATGATACATAAAATGTAAAAAACAATACGGAATATGTATCAAATTTAGGAACATAGAATTAAATTTACATACCGAAAACAAATAAAATGTTAATGATTCCATTACTTAAAACTTCATAAAATAGAAATATTGTTCACAATGAAAACATAATACTTGAAATAATCCAATAGCAAGACAAACAACAACAAGATCACTCCTCACCCTCGTCAGTATCCCAATATTCTGGATGAATATTTTCATCAGGAGGAGCATGTTCTTTACCACGACGTTGAGTATGAGAAGTATGAGTTCCTGATGTTCCGGAACTTGTATTCTCCGAAGTTGACCAAGAGTAATTAGGTGCTGGTCCTTTTCTGGGAGCAAGATGAGAGGAACCGACTTCAGAAGTGCATGACAAAGCGTCCCAAAGATTAACAAAGAAGCCTTTAATTTTCTTGAATCTTCCATCTATTTTCCGTAGACGGGCATCTAAAGCTAATTGATTTCGAGCCAAAAGATCAATATCCGCTTCCGTACCAAGTCCGGGAGTTGGTCTTTGAATTGTGGACTGGCGAGTTAAGCGTTCTGTAGAATGAGTGGTTGGTTGTGGTGTGGAATGGCTACGGCGTAGTTGATCTCTAGGAGTAGCACGCCATTGGTCAAATTTTATAAATCTTGGTGGAGCATCCGGCAACTTCATTAATTTAATGGTCCTTGAATCAAAATGATGAACTTTGGTAGTTTCGGATTCTGGAGCATGTACGACTAAGTCATTGATTAATCTCATTATATATTCTCCATAGTAAATATGAAGCATCTTGCCTTGGTTAAATGAGAGAAACTCTTCCATAAGTAATTGTGCCCAATTGACTCGAACATTTCCACATATAGCATATAATGCTTTAAAATTTTCAGGATACATTAAGTGATAAGAGCCGCCTCTTGGAACAATGGATTTCATCATGAATCGATGAAAAAGTCTAGTTTTGGTCGAAGAGATGATGTTTGTCTGAAATCTATAGCATCATCTTCGAAAAAGAGATGGCTTATTTGGTCGCGTCTCATTACATTGCAATCCACATCATGTAACGATATTCCACCCGGTCGAGCCTTCAAGGTATGATTTATTCAATCTAGTGAAAGGAAAATTTCCGTACTACATACCGACGTCCAAACACAATTTTCAGTGTTTCTAGGAGGATTAACAAGGTTTAGGTTAGCAAGAAATAATTTGACCATAATGCGGTTAATTTCAAATTGTACTTTCTATGGTCAAGAAAATTATAAAGCCCACTTTCAATTGCGGCATTTTCAATACCGTAAGAAGAGAAATCGGGGTAACTTACGAAGGATTCCTCGAAGATCTTGGCATCTTGAAGCTTTATCCATCTTTCGAGTGCTTTATCACTCACAAGCCATGAGGCTATTTGAGAATCCACTGGAGTTGATAAAGAAGCGGCGGTAGTTTTAGTTTTCTTTCTAGGAGCCATTGATTTTGAGGAAAAATTTGAGAAAATTTTAATGGAGTTTGGGGTAAAAATCTGAAATTGGGAAAGTTAAAATGAAGAGGTAGTTGTAAAAAGTGAACAGGTAGGTTAAATAATTGAAGAGGCAGCAGCAGTTTTAACTGAAACGTATGAAACTATTAACTGAAACGTATGAAACTTTCGGGAAGGGATTCGGCTGACCGACTCAGTATTTCGGTCGACCGACCCTGTTGTTTTTGCCCAGTTTTGCTGTTTCTGTTAAAAAATTGTATTAAGAGAAATTTTATTATTTTTGCATGATATTAATACAACTTATAGAAAATTAGCAACACATATATATATATATTAAAAAAATGCTTAGCCACCGGTTGTTAATATCGACGTTCCCAAGAATTTGGAGATGGAACATTCTCTATAGGTGACCACGTAGGAGCTACTGGAGATTGAGCAGGATTTGAGGAGGTTGAGGGTCTAGATGTGGGTTTAACAACGTCTTCCTTTTTCGACGAACAAATTTTTATGGCCATCCGTTCTAGAAAGCTCAAACGTCTTGCCATAATTTTTTGTTCATAGTATAACTCCTTTTGTAGATCCAATTGTTGCTGTTGATAGTGATGTATCTCATCTATTTTCTGTTTAGTTGAAGGAGATATGACCATAGCATTCTTGCATTTCTTCTTTTCCGGTGTATAACCGGTATGAGTGTTCTCCCATGGTTTCCAGCCATGTCGGGGGTCTTTATCCGGGGAAGGAGAGAATTTAAGGACACGATTAGGTAAGGGAAAAATAGGATAGGGTCCATTTTCAGGAATACGATCGGAATCATCGTCCGGAGATGAATACGATAAACGAGAGTTTTTGGAATTGTAAAAATCATTGTTGGATGACATTTTAAAATAATTTTGAATATAAACTTTCTTAGTATTTGTTTGAAAACTAAACATAGTTTATATAAGTATTTGTTTACTAAGAAACAAGTGGATAAGAATTATTATTTAATTCTTATCACAGGTAATTAATAGCAAAACAGTTTGTAAATGGATGATTACAAATTTTAAAACTAAAAATAGATTTCTGAAAATACAATTTAAACTAAAAAGGAGATTGAGAGAAGAAACAACTATAGCTCAAGTGGCTATAATACACCATTTAACAAGCAAGTAAAAAAAATTTGTTTTAAACATTTCGCATATTTTTAGTTAACTCTTTTAGAGACATTATTCCTAAATCTCGTCTAAGTTTGATAAAAATATTTTCATTTAATGGTTTAGTAAAAATGTCAGCAATCTGATTTTCAGTATTAATAAACTCTAAATTTATCAATCCTTTTTCCAAACAATCACGAAGAAAATGATGACGAATATCTATGTGTTTTGTTCGTGAGTGATTGACAGGATTTTTAGAAAGATTTATTGCACTAGTATTATCACAATAAATTATAGACTTTTCAAGATGACAATTAAAATCTTGAAGTGTTTGTTGCATGTAAATGACTTGTGCACATGCCAAAGCAGCAGATATGTATTATGCTTCACATGTCGATAAAGAAACGCAGTTTTGTTTCTTACTGAACCAAGAGACTAAGGAACGTCCAATGAAGTGACATGTTCCGCTAGTACTTTTTCTATCCGTCCGACTTCCTCCAAAATCAGCATCGCTATAGGAAACTAATTCGAAAGGACATTCTTTTGGATAAAATAGTCTGAAATCTTTGGTTTTAGTTAGATAACGAATAATACGTTTAACTGCTCGCATATGTGATTCTTTGGGATTTGCTTGAAATCTAGCACATAAACAAACACTCATCATTATATCAGGTCGACTAGCTGTTAAATATAATAAAGATCCAATCATACTACGATATAGTTTTTGATCAACACTTTTGCCCTCCTCGTCTCTATCGAGATGAATTATTGTGCTCATAGGAGTTGGTTTGGCAGAATTGTTTACCAGACCAAATCGTTTAATTAAATTATAACAATATTTTTCTTGATTAATAAAAATTCCATTTTCAACTTGTTTAATTTGTAATCCAAGAAAATATGACAATTCTCCCATATGAGACATTTCAAATTCATTTGTCATTATAGTCGAAAATTCCTGACATAACTTTTCATTTGTCGATCCAAAAATAATATTATCAACATAAATTTGAATTATCAAAATATCTTTCTTAGTTTTCTTAATAAAAAGAGTTTGATCTACTTTACCAATTTCAAACCCAGATTCTAATAAATAGCTTTTAAGACGATCATACCAAGCACGTGGTGCTTGTTTTAAACCATATAAAGCCTTTTTGAGTTTATACACATGATCCGGAAATTTTTTCATGATAAAAAAGAGGTGGTTGTTCAACAAAGACATTTTCTTTTATGTAACCATTTAAAAATGCACTTTTAACATCCATTTGATAAAGTTTAAAATTATGAAAACATGCAAACGCCAATAAGATTCGTATTGCTTCAAGTCGGGCGACTGGAGCAAACGTTTCTTCATAATCAATTCCCTCTTCTTGATTATATCCTTGTGCAACTAATCTAGCTTTATTCCTAGTTATATTTCCTAGTTCATCTGCTTTATTTTTGAAGACCCATGTAGTACCAATGACTGATTGATCACTTGGTCTAGGAACAAGTTCCAAAACTTCGTTTCGTTCGAATTGATTTAGTTCTTCTTGCATGGCAAGAATCTAGTAGTCATCAGTTGAGGCTTCTTTTATATTCTTAGGTTCTATGTTAAAGGGAAATGCTACATGACCTACTTGACTTAATTGATGTCTGGTTTTAACATTCGTATTTACTTCTCCAATTATATTTTGTACATGATGATCCCGTAAAATTTTAGGTGGAGATTTTATTATATTAGTAGTAATGTTTATATTTTCGGTAAATTCATGATTATTATCAAAATTTTCACTAGTATTACTATTTTTATTCTGAATAGTTTCATCATCAGAATCGATAGTAATATTTGGATTTATATTTTTAAAATATTCGTCAAATGAAACATGTAAACTTTCTTCAATAATTTGAGTTCTTTTATTAAAAATTCGATAAGCTTTACTTCGTTCCGAATATCCTACGAATATTGCTTCATCGGATTTTGGATCGAATTTGCCTAGCTGATCTTTAGTATTCAAAATAAAACATTTAGAACCAAAAACTTTAAGATATGAAATATTTGGTTTTCTTCCATTTAGAAGTTCATATGGAGTATTTTTAGTTAACGGTCGAATGGAAACACGATTCAATACATAACAGGCAGTAGCTACAGCTTCTGCCTAAAAATGTTTTGATAAAGTGGTTCCATTTAATAAAGTTCTTGCACATTCTTGTAACGTTCTATTTTTTCTTTCTACAACGCCATTTTGTTGTGGTGTTCTAGGAAATGAAAAATTATGGTTAATACCTTTCTTGTTACAAAATTGTTCAAAAACTTCATTTTCAAATTCTCCTCCATGATCACTTCTGATATTTTTAATTTTCAAACTTTTAATATTTTGTATTCTTTTAACAAAAACTTTAAAATTATCAAAAGTATCACTTTTATTTTTCAAAAAGAAAGTCCAAGTGTATCTAGAAAAATCATCTACAATAACAAACACATATCTATTATGATTAATAGACTGAACTTGAGTTGGACCAAAAAGATCCATGTGTAAAAGTTCAAGTGGTTGTTCTGTAGAAATTACCTTTTTAGATTTAAAAGAAGATTTTGTTAATTTTCGTAATTTACATGCATCACAAAATATATTAGTTTTGAATTTCATGTTAGGTAATCCTTTAACTAATTTATTTTTAGCTAATTTGTTGATGGTATTAAAATTGATGTGACAAAATCTTTTGTGCCAAAGACAGGAATCATTTTCCTTAGCTACTAAACACAAATTTAAATCATTATTAACGTTCATATTTAAGATATAAATGTTTTTATCTCTTATTCCTTCAAAAATAGTGTTATGATTTTTATCGAAAATATTACATTTATTTTTTGAAAAAGTTATATTAAAACCTTTATCACATAGCTGACTAATACTCAATAAATTATGTTTTAAATTTTTAACTAATAAAACGTCAGTAATGAGAGGTAAATTAGTGGTACTGTTGCTGCTGACATCGCCTTTACCAATGATATATCCTTTAGAGTTATCTCCAAAAGTGACCGATCCTCCATTTGAGTAGATAATATTTGACAACATTTCTTTGTTTCCAGTCATGTGTTTTGAGCAACCGCTATCTAAAATCCATTTTCCTCTCCTTTTATGAGGTACATCGTCTGACGAAGCCATGAAGCACACATTTTCTTGTTCATTTTCATTATCACTTTCACTCTCTGATGAGGATGATGAATCTGTGTCGTCCCAAGTGACTGAAAAAGCTCTTCGTTTGGTTCTGTCCTTCTTAAAATTGCTCTTTTTCGTTCTGGACAATCCTTCTTCATGTGACCTTTCTTGTGACATTCATAACATTCCATTGCTAAAGATGATGGTTTGCTACTATTGGTATTATTTTTGTTTCCCCTGAATTTATTTCTTTTGAATTTCAGAAACTTTTTGAAATTTTTAGCAATCATTGCCATATTTTCATTCTCTGAGTCGGAGTCATCTTTTTCTACTTGAAATGCCACATTCTTCTTTTCTTGTGCTCCATTTCTCTTTGCCTGCAAATTTACTTCGTAGGACATTAAATTACCTATCAATTCTTCTGGTTTTAATGTTGACAAATCACTTGCTTCTTCAATGGCTAGGACTTTTCTTTCCCATTCGTCCGTTAAAGAATTTAAGATTTTTGTGACAATATCAAAATCAGTAAATTTTTGTTCTAATGATAGTAGAGCATGATAAATATCCTGAAATCTAGAGTACATATCATTTATAGATTCATTTGGCCTCATTTTGAAATTTTGAAATTGATTTTTCAACATAGAGATTTTGCTTAATTTAACTTTGTTCGTTCCTTCATGTGTTACCTTAAGTGTTCTCCAAATTTCATAACCAGAAGTGCACATGCTAACTCTATTGAATTCATTTCTATCTAATGCACAAAATAAAATATTCATAGCCTTTGCATTTGATGTAGCATCTAGTTTTTGTGTGTTACTCCAAGTTGAGTATTCTTTAGTAGGAGTTGTGTACTCTCTTTGTATAATATTCCAGATATCAAAACCACTAGATTGCAAATAGATTCTCATTCTAGTTGACCAATAATTATAATTTATACAATTAAAAAGTGGAGGTCGTAAAGTTGATTGACCCTCTGTGAAACCAGTATTAGTGTTAGTGTCAAAATTGTTAGTTTGTGTTGTTGCCATATTACTAGAATAGATATCAAATAACTTTGTGATGGTTATAGGATAACCTTGCTCTGATACCAAATGAAAGTGAACGTGCAGTACTAAGGATCGTGTAATATGGTATATAAATGCGGAAACTGATAATAGCAGTAAAATAAAAATTAAAGTAAGCACACCAAGAATTTTTATACTGGTTCGAACTTCCCGTTCTACGTCCAATCCCAAAATACCCTCTGGATTTAAACTAAACCCCTCACTTAACCCGGAGGAATAGGTATACGACACCTGAGTAGCCGAACAAGAATTTTTCCGCCTCAACAGCCGAAGAGGACTTCAACTTAATACAAATAACTTGTTGACGAATGTGTTCTAAATAACACGGATTGTCTTTTGATAGTACAATTCTCCTATAATAAAATCCTCAAGAATATATAGTGTGTGTGAAGATTTAGAAGGAGGATAATCGCGTAGAATCGAAGTATATGAATTAATTCAGGGATTCTAGCGATATTGAATGAGAGTGAATGCTTTTATTTGCAGAAATAAATAGAGAATAGATTACAGAATTATATACAAGAATCGGTGATTGTAGAAGTGAATTAAACATGTTTATATAGTTGTAGAATAGTTACAATCTTTCATGAAGAGTTTCAATCAAAAATTGTGACCATATCTCTTGGATTGAGGGTGATTCCTCTTCACGAACGATCGCAACTCTTCAGAAAAAGAGCCGTTATTTTCAGGTCGGTTGACTGAAAATTCTGGTCGGTCAGCTGAGTTAAAAATTGTGCATAAAACAGTGTATATCTGTGCACTAACACAGATTCGGTCAGCCGAGCTTACTGGTCGGTCGACTGTAACGACCTGTAAATTTTAACCGTTTTAATAACGTTATTAATTGAAATTTTGCGAAATTTTAAATGACAAATTTTGAAATATAAATTTGATATTTGGAATGCGTCTAGTTAAACATAGCAACTGGTAAATTTTCGTCCGAAAATATGAAAGTTTATTTCGCGCGTAAATTTACTTCAATTTAATCAAAAAAGCGATGAAAATAAATGTTTCCGAAACCTAAATATTTTTACATAGAAAAATTCTAAACCATCTTCTGAGCAAGATGTCAGTTTGTCGTTTTTCCAAATTCAGACATCTTTGGCTCCGTCGATCTTATTTTTTAGTGTTTTTCTTGCATTTTCCGCTAGTAGAAAATTCGAATTTTTATAATTCAATCGTAACACTGTTATCTGCCTACCGTTTTGATCGTCTCATCGTACTGATCTCAGCGGTATATTCATTTCTATTTTTTCGATCACCGATATGCGACGGAAACCGCGAAACGGGTCACCGTACTGTTACCGGTTTTGTGCCTTTCGGTTATTGTGAACTTTCAATATTACACCGTTGGATTGAACAGCCATCGGCTTTTATAATTCCCTAAAATACAGCTATTTGCATTTATATCTTCTAAATTCTCGTGCAAGACTTTTTGTTTCCACTGGTTCCAATGTTTATTTGTTGGTTCATTTCGTTCATTTTGTTTTCTCTGCCTTTCCCATTCATTTTGTTCTCTGGTACATTTCATTTGAAATTGCCATGGCCACAACTATTTTTCCTCCACCATTCTTCTTTTTTTGTTTTGTGCTCATTCTCTTCTCCTCTGTCTTAAAGAATTCAAGCATCCATATATATATCTGGTTCTCTTTAATCATCGCTACCAGCAAGTGTCGTTCACCGAGCTCTCTCCTCTCGCCTGGCTCTACAACCGAACCCCAAGCCTCCGCGCCTACCTGGATCCACCCACGAAAACCCAACCCCAGCCTCCGCCCTGGCCTTGTGCGTACGGCCCCATCAAACCCGACCCACCAGATTTTCCGAGCCTATTACAGCAACGTGTCCACTCTTCTTTCCACCCCGGCAAGTGCCACCGTCTCCACCTAAGTCCCCTTCCGTTTCACCATGGCCGAGCATAGAAACTCGCTTCCTCCCCTCTACTTAGCCAAAGGCAGTGCCCGACTACCTTCATTTTTCCAGAGCCTTATAGCCGAGCATCTCTTCTTATGTGAGGTATATGTATATATGTGTTATTTTTAGTAAAAATATATGTGATACAAGTTTGTATATAATATATAGTACGGTTTTATTTTATGTTATTATGTATATAAGTTATTGAGTATATGTAACATGTTTATACAAGTTTTTGTGGGTTGTTGAGTTATATCTAAGTACATATAAAGTAATAGGTTATAGTAGTATCAAAATGTTTATCTATTGTATAACTTTATATTGGTATTATATACATATTACATCCTGCCTTGATACATATATTTATATATAGATAGTTATAGTAAGCCTGTTATTTAAGATGATTATATACTAATCCGTTTGTTATAAAGGTTATATTACATGTTATATATATTGTATAGGGAGTCATATTGGCTTTATGTATAAAGTTATATTTGGTTTTACCTTTCGTTTCATATATACATTAGTTATGTAGTTCGGTACGTGTATTGTTAGTTACAATATTTTGGGTTGCTTTATTAATATATACATATTTTTATTAATTTTATAATACAAAGAGAAACTTGTTTGCAAGCATGTCTATACTTATTGCGTCTGCGTGTGTTGTATAGTTGAATATATATATTTTATATTTATTTGATTATAGTAAGTCTGCATATATATATATATATATATATATGTTACGTAAAGTTTTATGTTAGTCTATGATTTATATTATAATGTATGTGTATATGTACGTTGCGTATGTTGGCTATAGAAGTTTTAATTGGTAGCTTATGATTTGGTAGCCTATATATATGGGTCTGGATAAAGTTCGTATCAGTTATTTATGGGTCTACTTTTATTGGGCTATATATTGCATTCATACGTATTGTTTTTAAATGCTATATATATACAATTTATACATGAATTTGGGGTTGAGTTAAAGATTGATTTGAAATTATATATATATATATATCTTATTTTAAAATGTGTGTTTTAAAAATTTGGTTTTAAGGAAAAATTTATAACGTATAATTGTTTCAGTTATATCTGGATGGTTCTAATTCGTTTTCATCAATTCTTATCTATCTGCTTCGTCCGTTGAATTCGTGCCCATCTTATTTCACTTTGGAATTCGTGTTTGGGTCCACCATTCGCTTCCATTCCCGTTCATCTCTCTAGACTCGGAAGGTGAGCAATCACTAACGATTAATGTTCTTTTATTTATTAAATTTGATTTCAATTGAAACGACAATTGAAATATTGCTGCTGTTAGTTATTTATACTGTTATTTATGTTATTACCTGTATCAGTTCACTTGTGACATCTGACACCATTATCTGTTAATTATTTATGCGATGATAATACAGTTTGGCTGTTAATTGATTGATTGTTGATGTTTGCATTGGTCGTTAAATTGTAAATGTATAAGTGATAAATAACATGCAACTAAATTGACGTAGGATAGTTAAAGTTTGAATTGATATATGTGTTGGGTTTGATTAGTTAAATTTGTAAAATATGACCCCTTAAATGTTTAATTATTGGACGCGTAGAAATGGTTAATTACCCTTGAACCATTTGAATTTATGATTGTATGAAATCGAATAATAAATGTCAAGTGTAGAACCGTATAAATATTAGTGTAATAATCTTTAATCTACATGAAATGATAGTGTAGATTCTAAAAATAATTATATTAATTTGCACAAATAACAATGTGAATTAATATGATTATTTTGGGATTATTTGAATTAATTATTGGATTGATATTGATTGTTGTTATTGCTTGTTTATTTACTTTGACACCATCCCAGTTATCACACTGCAAGTTCCCTTTGGTATGCTTTGATTTTGAATTGAAATGGAATCGGGTTGAAATGATAAATACCCAAATTTAACTTTGACCTAGGATAGAGAATTAAATAAAATCCGATTGGTCAATAATTTGATTTAAAAATAAAATAAAGATTTTATTGGAATAAATGATAAGGTTTTGAAAAGAAGTTGGAATTTGAATTTTGATGAAAGGAAAATGTTAATATTTAATAATATGAAACAAAATATTAACAATGTAATTGATGAAAGAACGTTGTTAAATTTGAGAAACGATTGAATTAAGTTTTGAATTTTTAATAATTAAGTTTGAAATTATTAATAATTAAGTTTTGAGATTATTTAATAATTAAGTTTTGAAATTATTTAATAATTAAATAAGATTGAATTATTTAGTAATTAAAAAAAATATAATGCTTTAATAAGTGTAATTGAACTTCTTGAATAAGTGAAATAAAGTTTCTTTATTAATTGAGTTTTGAAATTTGCAACTAAGAAAATGAATAAGTGGAATTGAATTTCTTTAACAAGAAATAAAATGGGATTTATTGAATCAATGTAAGACTTGTAATTTAAAGAACTTGATTTGACGAATTTAATTTAATTCAATTTGAAGTTTTGATATAATGAAGTTGAACTTAAGTAATTAATTTAATGAATTGGAAGTTAAATAGAAATTGTTTGAATGAAATTTACTTAAGGAATATTGAATGAAATCGATTAATGAAGTTAAATTGTTTTGAATGTTAAATTAATTTAATTTAAATGATTTCGGAATGAAACTTATATTACAAACTTGAGTCAATATTTGAATTGTTTAAAAGAAATTGAAATTGAATTATAAGAGTTTGAAATTTGAATTTGGAAGTTTTGGAACGTAAATTTTGGAAATTGATTTTTGAAAGAGAAATGAAATGTTGGTTTACAAATTCTATTTAAAATTTAAATTGATTTGGTTTTTCGAAATATATAAACGACCAATCGGTGTAATAATTACGAAAGTTATCAAAGAGACCGGAATCGGTTAGGGACATACTCACTGTCTAA
The DNA here is from genome assembly GCA_030737815.1 of Allium fistulosum. Taxonomy (NCBI): domain Eukaryota; kingdom Viridiplantae; phylum Streptophyta; class Magnoliopsida; order Asparagales; family Amaryllidaceae; genus Allium; species Allium fistulosum. The sequence goes on from CM060901.1 coordinate 1,154,581,173, forward strand.
ACCAAAAACCACTTTGATAACTATACGCGGAGTGTGATCCAGAATGAAGTGGTTGGAATGATGTACGTGATGACTGAAGAAAGAGAACGATAATGGATAGCCTTGACACTTGTGTCAAATTGGAAATGACTAAAACAGGAGTCGTGCCGGGCCAAATGGGGGTTAGCTACCTCAACCGAACACACTTCTTCGAAACTACTTATTACTTGTTGTCGATTGGTGCACCCTTGATTTTGGGAGTGTTGTTTCGCGGTGTTGCGATCGCTGCGGCGATGCGTTCTCACCAGTCCGGATCAGGCAAACGGTAGTTTCACTACCTTGGGTATTGCCTCATGTGCCTTGTCATACTTGTATCCCTATACGCGACCACTACGATTTGTTTTGTGTTATACCTATGGAGTACTCCCTGATATCCCACTAGTTTACGGTGGAGTTTACAATGCTGTATAGACTATAATGCTTATATAAAATGTGTTAAGGGGGATAATGGTAACGCCTTAACACTATTTTGATACTTTATATTACTGATAGACATTATCTACTTATCGTACACTACTACATAGTAGATAGTTTAACGGATCCTTAAAGGATGGTTATTCCAACATCCTTTGAGTTACTTGTATTTCAATTGCTATTTCACTTGAGTTGGATTTATTGATATAAGAATGTTAATCCTGACTCGAGTGTTTTGTGTTTTGCTTTACGCTCGGGTCAGACTGAGTGTACTAGTATTCGAGACTCACCTTTGAAGTTGGAGCTTTGCTTGAAGATCCAGCCATCTATTCTGCTTTCAGTATTCGATGATTCCAGTGATGTATTCTGATTTGTATCTGATGTATCATGTTACTCTTCCGTTGTATCTGGTTTAACTCTGGTGTAACCTATATATTTATATAGTAGCTTCATGAACTACTATCTCTTTTATTTCCGCTGCATTTATTACTCTGTGTCTGTGATCTGTGATTATTTATTTACTGTATATGTTTAGTTTTGCCAAATTTAAATTAACAACGCGATATTTTGAATTATTCAAGTCCGACATGTGCGGATGCGAATGGTCCAAAATACCGGGTCGTTACATCGACCGACCTGATGTTATGTGCATAGATCACATTTTTTAAAATATAAAACAATATACAGCTATTTGTATGTGCGTGTGACTACTTGAGGAATGATTTTAACAATATTCTAAGACTCAATATAATAAAATATTCATACTAACATCTGGATTGTAGTCTTATCTTCTTTGTAGTGCACAATTTACGTTTATTCTCTTTTTGTCGCCTTTGTATAGTAATCTCTTTGTAGTTCGTCTTATGATCTCTGAAGCTTGTGTCATGAATCAAAACCCATGAATCAACACTTACATCTTGGAAATAAAAATAACAAATACATTTGCATTCATTTTCATAGAAAACTTCAAAACCCTAGCATTGAGCCGCCTATCGCCATTCTTTTTCTCTGAATCGAATTAGGGTTTCCATTTTCCATTCAATCTTCTCCAAATCCATTATAACACCCCATAAAAATTAATAAAAGAGTAATTAATTAATAGTAAAGTTAAAAAATGAGAATATGGCAAATGTTAGAATTTGGCCCCAGAAGTTACACTATTATGTTCGTGGTGATTTTCTGATCAACTTTCATATATATATATATATATGTATGTATATGTATATATATACATACATATATATGTATATATAGTTTTCGATTAGAGCTCAAACGGGAAAGTTACTGACGTTCAAAATTTTCGAATTTAAAATAATTCAAACAAATTTAAATTCAAAAATTAAATAACTTTAATATTAAATATTAAAAGGACAATGAATATTTTTATGTTAAGGAAAATGTTAACTTAAGAATTAATGGTCGACATATTAACATTAATAATTAAAAATGGCAAGAAATAAATCTTGGCCGTAGAAGAAGGCCGATCGACCGCCTCCACTGGGCCTATCGACCACTAGCGGTCGACCACCTAGGGAGATGCAGTCGACCGGTACCTATATGGCGGCTAGGGTTAGGTTAGACCAGGAACGACCCATATTTTATTATATTAAATCAACTTAAATTCCATGGTCCATGCACATCCTAACCACTATAAATAAGAGGTTAGCCCCCTCACTTTTATCCACAACAAAATCGAAACACTAGCAAAACTCTGTCAGCCTTCTTCTTCAATTCTTCGATTTAGAATCAATCATATCTAAAGGTAATAAGTTATATACATATACATATACATACACATACACACACACATATATACATTTTCTATTTCTATTCTTTCCAAAACTCTGAATTCTGAATCTAATATATATACACACACAATTGAATTGTTGTATATTTTAAAAAGAAGGAAACCGAAGGAGAAATTAGGCAAAGGAATGAAGTTAAATCTAAAAGGAATTAGGAAAAGTTATTTGTGAGTGGGAATCTTAGTTTTTCACATTTTAGTAATCTATGAAGTAAAAGTTTGAATTTTTTTTATGCCTTGGGAAATTTTGTGTACAAAAACTTAAACCCTAGAAACCCAAAATTCCCCCAAGTAAAATATTAATTCTTTAATTAATTGGAATTTCAATTGTTTTACGTTAATATAGTAGAATTTAATTTGTTGTTTGCAATTTTAATAATTTATGTTCTATTCAATTTCCACTTTAAATTTCTATTGTTGCGATAAAGGGTTCAAAAAGAAAATTATTAGGAAAAGGTGTGCAAAGTATGGATTTTTCTTTTTGTAGTTTGCACCGCCTATTTTCGTAATTTAAACAAATATGAATCCATTTTTCCACTTTAAGTATATGTAAAAGTTAAATAGAATATAAATGGTTTAAATTGTAATGTTTTGTTTCCTTGAAATAGAGGCATTGATTCTATTATATTAATGTAAAATAAGTTGGTATTTGATTCCATTTTTTGAGAAAAGCTAGCCTACTTTTATAGTGGGTCTTTCCATATTTATTAGCAGATGTAAACGGGTATTGTGCACATGCACAAAACAGCTGTAATGGTTTTGTAGTCGCCACATTACTGAAATAAAAATACAACATAAGAGATAGGAAAAATGTGAGAAATGCGGATTAAGGATCTTAAGGCTAGAATTAACACTAGAGGGGGGTGAATAGTGTTTTAAGAAATTTGTTAATCTTTTTGAGTTTATCTAACTTTATTAACAATGTATACACTAATTAGACATAGATATGAACACAGAATCAAACACAGATGCAAATATAAAGTAAAAGCAGTAAAGAAAAGAACACACCGGATTTTATACTGGTTCGAAGTTACCCTACATCCAGTCCCATACAACTAAGTACAGATTTCCTTTCAAAAGCAATTCAACAATTACAACCCTCGATTTCAAGACTACGAGGTACACCCTCCAGAATACCAATCCTCTGGGTAGAGATACTTGATTTTCGGGGCAACAAGTTCACCCAATTGATTTCCAAGGCTACAATCACACCTTTTCTCGCTTGATTTATTTCAAAGGATACAATCACACCATTTCTCGCTAATATATTACAAAGAAATCTATAACTCTGAATAGCACTGAGAACCTTGTAGAGATAGTGATGTAGAATCAAACTAGAAGTAATCGAGTATGATTCGATGTTGATTTCGGCAGAGTAATGGTATGATTTTGTAATAAGAAATGTGGAAGATGAAGAGGAGTGAAAATCAGAAAAAATATGATTAAAAATTCGTTGAAACTGACCCCTGTTTATAGAAAACCAACAGCCATGACCATTCATGAAGAGTTATGGCAAATAGACACTTCTTTTGAAATTTGAATTTGAACTTCAACTGTCACTATGTCGACATACTACCTAGGGGCATGTCGACATCCCTCAGCCAAAAATGATAATTTGAATTTCTATAAAAACAATATTTATCTTATATAAAAACTATTTAAAACTTTATAAATATACTTGAATATAGTTGTAATTCATAAGTAAATATAAAGAACAATAAATACATAATTTAACTATAATTTTATATTTAACTCTAAGTATAAATATTAAAAGTTAAATATATTATTTGAAAAGATATTTAAAAACAGGAGTATTTTGACTTTGAAATTAAAGATGTTTTGAGGCTAAAATTATTTAAAATCAGGATAGGGAGTTTTGAATCTTTTAAAATGAAAGTTTTGAAATCATTTTGAAAACAAGATAATTTTTTAAAATCATTTGAATTAAAATTAGTGGATACAAAACAATGTCCCACTAGATTTTCGTAGGTTCCATCCTACTTAGGGTTCCATCCCTTTAACGGGCTCGAAATGGATTCCATTCCACGAATAAATTGGATATTAAGATGCCAGTGCTTTTCTATGAATTTTAACAAATATTCCTAATAAAACAGACTTAACCTTGAACTCTTGATAATCTTGATACTCATGAGTCTTCTATCTCTGTATCTTAAATCTCTATACTATACAATCTTCATTCTTGATACCTGCATGGTTAGATCCTGCAAATACATATATATCTAAACTTGTAATGTTAGTATTTATATTTTATAATATATTCTAAGGTTGTTGTCATCAAAACCATCATCTCAAGGACTAACAATCTCCCCCTTTTTGATGATGATAACCTTTGTTTATAAAATATTCCTTCTATCCTAATAACTCCCCCTAAAACTAACAACTCCCCCTTAATCTATGCCTAACTACCCTATATTATACTTCTCCCCCTTTGTCATCAACAAAAATTTACTCCCCCTTACTCTTGGACTTTAGTACCTGCATTGATAAGCTATACAACGGAATATATAATATATAGATTAAGAAATAATGATACTTATGAGCATAATAACTTAACTAAAGACTATATTCATTTTAATGTATATATATACATGTTTCACACAGCAAACTTCAAACCAAATGAAATCAATCCACACAAAGTATCAATCCAAACCAAATCAAATCAAACAAATTAATTCAAACAAATCAATCAAAGAAAGAAAATTAAACGTTACGAGGAACATCAACCCATCCTTCTTTTCCAAAGATAGGGTCTTGTTTGATGGCATCCCAATTTTCATTATCAACAGATAGAGAAACGGGAGGATGTGCTTCGTTATCATCCTTGTGCAGGGAGGAGATCATCCATCGAATTGCATCGAAGTGTCTCTCTTGTTCCTTGATCATCTGCATTTGACTTAATTCTAAGTGACGCTGATTACGGAGGATGATAGAGAGAATATTATTGAATGAATTGAGTGTTTCTTCAAGATTTTCAGATAGATTATGAATAGGATTGGCCATAATTGAATTAGAGAAAGAAATGAAGGATATAGATAATGAGAAATAAATTTCAGTGAAGATTTCTGGAAAACAAAGGTATATATAGGTGTAGAAATTCATTTGAAATGAATAGACATTTGGTAGTTATTCAAATTTCAAATTCAAAATCAATAGTCACTTCTGACCAGTACATGTCGACATGGTCAAGGGGGGTATGTCGACATACTTCAGTGAAAATTGATGATAATTTTATTTTGTGAATAATGATGTATATATATTTCTATAATATACTAACATTTATTCTAGATATAAAATAAGCTAGATGATAGGAAGGAAATTCAATTTCATTGCAGAATTGAATAATACAATGATTAAACATAAGGAACTACACGAACATTCGAAACAAACTAAGACAAATACAATAAGATACTAAAAGATAAAACTAGTTAGAAGATGAAGATGATGAAGATAGTCCAAGTTTCTTGCTGACTTTTGAAAAGAACTTGTTCATCTTCGAAGACATGTTATCCAACTTCTTACTAACGGATCGTTTTAAAATCCGTTGATTCTCCACAATTATCTTTTGGTTTTTGAGAAGGGTTTTGTTGGATGGATTGGAAGGATATTCAATACTTTCTAAGGATGTTTCACCTTCTTCTTCTTCTATTTCCATTTCATCCCTTTCTTCTTCTTCTTCCTCTTCCATTTCTTCATGAGCCAAACGCTCTTCCTTTTCGGTAAGAGTCTCATAAGGTTGAAAAACATATGGGATTTTTATGAGAGAAATGTTTGAGATATTAAAAACTTTTCTAGAGACAAATTCTTCACCTTTGAAATCCACTCCAAAATAGTTCAAAATCCGAGTAAGGTAAATTCCATGATATAAAGTGTTTTCTCCCATTTCAAAAATTTTTAGGACGAAGTTCATCCAAAATAACTTGCGCCCAATTGATGTCATAATTTCCGAAAATACCAAAAAGTGCTTTGCACACTTTTGAAGTAGGATTGTTAAAATTACCCGATCTTGGGGTCAAAGTATGTTGTAAAAGAAGATTGACAATCCTTGCTTTAGGATGAAAGTTTCGGTTTTTAAATTCAAAGTTTTCATCTCCTTCAAAAATAAGATGAAATGTCTCACGATCATGTTCATCGATTTTAAAACTAGAAAGATCCATTCCCGTGCTTTTGCAATTAAGAATGGTACCCAAGAGATCACAATTCAAAACAATTTGAGTACCTTTGACACTACTCCAAATCTCATTCTCATTTCCATTATAAAAAGCACGGTTTAGATTAGCATAAAAGATTTTGACAAGATTAGGATAGCAAACAAAATCATTTTGAGAAGAGTCAATAAGACTTAAAACACCATTGTTTGCAAAAAGAGAATCAATTTCATAAGAAGAAAAATCTTGAAAAATAGCAAATTTTCCGGGATGGACTTTGGCATAATTAGCATAATTGATGTATGCTTTAATTGCCTCCGGATCATTGAATAATTGCTCTTTGATTTTTCTGGAAATTCTCATGGTTGAGGAGTTACTTGAAGAAGCCATTAGAGTAGAGAGTAGAGTGCTTGAAGATATGAAGAGAGTTTGAATTTGAAAATGAAAGTGAAAAGATATGATAAAAGATAGTGGATAAATAGACTTTCAAAGGACATACTCTCTGGTCAAAAGGTATCTTTTCAGAGAAATAAATGAAGTGAAAAGGTGGAGGGAAATTCAAACATTTGAATTCAAAATTTGAAATTCAAATTCAGGTAGGCATGTCGACATCGTGGTAGGGGACATGTCGACATGTGCCTGTGAATTTTCATGATATGATTTTCCTAAGATATCTAATATACATATATATAAATATTATTATTAATGTCTATATTTCTGAAATATTATTTTACTTATAATATATTTCAGAATGTGTCAAAAATAATAAAATTAATAATAAAAAAATAGTAAAAATAGAAAATAAAATTTTAAAATTCAAACAGCATATCAATTTAAAATCAATCAAGCAACTAATTCTATGCAAGCAATTTCAACCAATTATATTGTAAACGTGTACCTTTTTCTGAGTCCGTTTCTTTGAACTCGTCGGAGTCGTGAACTGCAGTGAAACACAAATTCGAGTTATCCGTCTTCTGATCATCATCACTTGAGGATGAGTCTGAGTCATCTAGAGTAGCAGTAAATGCATGCTTCCGTTTCTTTGCTGGTTCATTGTTCATAGGAGGATTCTGCCTTTCTGGATACGGACAGTTCTTTTTTATATGACCTGGTTCGTCACAATTGAAGCATTTGATAAAGTTTGGTACTGTAGTCTAATTACCGGAATTCTTAAAGTTGTTTCTCTTGGAACTATTCAATTTTCTGTACTTCAGAAATTTCCTAAAATTTCTGGTCATAAATGCTATCTCTTCATCATTGTCACTGTTTGAGTCTGATCCATCGGTCAATGCATTGAATGCCATTGATTTCTTTTCAGATGCTTTGCTTTCTCTTCTCCCGATCATTTGAACTTCAAACGACATTAGATTTCCAATCAATTCTTCTATCTTTAAAGTACTGATGTCATTTTCCTTTTCAATTGCAAGTGTCTTTTGATCCCATTCTGGATGAGAGAATTTAAAAATTTTCTGACTTGATCTTCTTCCGAAAATTCCTTTCCCAAAGATATTATAGAATGCACGATATCTTGAAATCGACTATACATATCTGAAATAGACTCATTAGTATTCATTTTAAATAACTGAAACTGATTTGTGAGCATGGAAATTTTGGTCTGTTTAACTTTGCTTGTTCATTCGTGAGTAACTTGCAAAGTTTTCCAGATTTCATATGCAGACTTACAAACTGACACTCTATTAAATTCATTTCTTTCAAGTGAACAAAACAGAATATTCATTGCCTTAGAGTTATTTTTTGCAACAGTCTTTTGCTCAGTGGTCCACTGTGCAAAATTAGTTGTGGGTTCAGAATATTCAGTTTGTGTGATATTCCAAGTATCTAATCCTACATATTGTAAATATATTCTCATCCTACATGCCCAATATGCATAGTTACTGCCATTAAAAAGTGGTGGTCTGGCAGTAGACTGGCCTTCTACAAATGAACTAGTGTTGGTGGTAATAGCAGTACTAGTGTTAGTAGCCATTTTGAAATTTTTCAAAATTCAGATAATGAAACTTTTGAAAACAAAGCTCTGATACCAAATGTGAGAAATGCGGATTAAGGATCTTAAGGCTAGAATTAACACTAGAGGGGGGTGAATAGTGTTTTAAGAAATTTGTTAATCTTTTTGAGTTTATCTAACTTTATTAACAATGTATACACTAATTAGACACAGATATGAACACAGAATCAAACACAGATGTAAATATAAATTAAAAGCAGTAAAGAAAAGAACACACCGGATTTTATACTGGTTCGGAGTTACCCTACATCCAGTCCCGTACAACTAAGTACGGATTTCCTTTCAAAAGCAATTCAACAATTACAACCCTCGATTTCAAGGCTACGAGGTACACCCTCCAGAATACCAATCCTCTGGGTAGAGATACTTGATTTCTGGGGCAACAAGTTCACCCAATTGATTTCCAAGGCTACAATCACACCTTTTCTCGCTTGATTGATTTCAAAGGCTACAATCACACCTTTTCTCGCTAATATATTACAAAGAAATCTATAACTCTGAATAGCACTGAGAACCTTGTAGAGATAGTGATGTAGAATCAAACTAGAAGTAATCGAGTATGATTCGATGTTGATTTCGGCAGAGTAATGGTATGATTTTGTAATAAGAAATGTGGAAGATGAAGAGGAGTGAAAATTAGAAAAAATATGATTAAAAAATTCGTTGAAACTGACCCCTATTTATAGAAAACCAACAGCCATGACCATTCATGAAGAGTTATGGCGAATAGACACTTCGTTTGAAATTTGAATTTGAACTTCAACTGTCACTATGTCGGCATACTACCTAGGGGCATGTCGACATCCCTCAGCCAAAAATGATAATTTGAATTTCTATAAAAACAATATTTATCTTATATAAAAACTCTTTAAAACTTTATAAATATACTTGAATATAGTTGAAATTCATAAGTAAATATAAAGAACAATAAATACATAATTTAACTATAATTTTATATTTAAATATAAGTATAAATATTAAAAGTTAAATATATTATTTGAAAAGACATTTAAAAACAAGAGTATTTTGACTTTGAAATTAAAGATGTTTTGAGGCTAAAATTATTTAAAATCAGGATAGAGAGTTTTGAATCTTTTAAAAGGAAAGTTTTGAAATCATTTTGAAAACAAGATAATTTTGTAAAATCATTTGAATTAAAATTAGTGGATACAAAACAATGTCCCACTAGATTTTCGTAGGTTCCATCCTACTTAGGGTTCCATCCCTTTAACGGGCTCGAAGTGGATTCCATTCCACGAATAAATTGGATATTAAGATGCCAGTGCTTTTCTACGAGTTTTAACAAATATTCCTAATAAAACAGACTTAACCTTGAACTCTTGATAATCTTGATACTCATGAGTCTTCTATCTCTGTATCTTGAATCTCTATACTGTACAGTCTTCATTCTTGATACCTGCATGGTTAGATCCTGCAAATACATATATATATATATATATATATATATATATATCTATACTTGTAATGTTAGTATTTATATTTTATAATCTATTCTAAGGTTGTTGTCATCAAAACCATCATCTCAAGGACTAACAAAAAATGCCTAAACTACTAACGGCCATGAGAAGAGGACAAACAACCACTATCATCATCCGAGTCAGGACCAATGACATAAACAAACCCAGTGAAAGAAGAGCAATGTTAGGGACAAAACCAATGGAGGCAGGGGTGTAAATGATTTTTCTATCCCAAGTGATATCTCGAAATTCTTGTTCACCTCACCAACTTCACACACCCTAGTAAGGGTCAATCCCTCATCCATAATGTAATAGTATAGACACCTACTCTCACCATCTTCATCACTAATAATACTATAATAAGTATCATTCTTAGGAGAGTATCGCATGTCGGAAGGAACATGAATCCATGCTCACTCCTTAGAGTTCCAAATAATAGAATTAGAAGGAGGCTCAATGACCGAAGGAACAAAAGGAGAATCAACCACTACTAGATCCATAGGAGGCAAACCAGCAGTGGGAGTAATGAACATGGAATGAGAGGCTTTAACAACAGGGCAAACTATCGGGACCCACTTCCTGAGAAGGGGCCAAGGAAGTAGGGACCTATCAACAAAAGTAATCGGAACAATGTCTGATCATAAAGAACATGCATCCATAAGATGGCCAAAAGACTGACAAGACAAGCATATATCCGACTTCTAACTATACCGAACAACTACTTGAGCATCATGACCCTTAGCAATTCTGACCTAAAGTTTAGAAGGCAAAGGCCTCTTAGGGGTGATTTTGATCAATGCTTTGGCATACATCAATCTCTTCCTAACCACGGTATTAGAATCAAAACAAATCACCTTACTAACAAAGCTAGCAAGCCAGTCAAACCTAATCATGGGTTGCAAGATAGAAGGAATGTGAGAGAAATATACCCAAATAGGAATAGACAAAACCAGTTCCTTTGCCTTGTCCACGGATAGGCTTGAGGAGGTGATAAGGAAGGGCTTCCCTTCTATGAGTACCAGATCAGCTTCTAGTACACGTCGTCTTTCTTCACTCCTCGAGAATTTGACATAGAACATATCATTATCAAAATGAACACTAAGGCCACCTCAAGGTTTCCAAACTTAACTACAACAATCTTTAACCACATGATAAGTTGGTTTAAGGTCCAAGAAAAAATCACCAAATATTCAGACCATTAATCAACTCCAGCCTGAAGGATTCGACCAGAGGAACCATCACTTCAACGCCCTTGACACTGCCGAACACACGGGGTGTGTAGACCCTTGCATGTCGTGGAAATTTATAAAAGAGAGATGTCCACTTAGGATTCTCAATAGAAGTATAACGGGAATAGTAATAGGTGCAAAAACCTGCACATTTGGTTCGGTGGGTGTTATCCCGCGTTTTGGCAAGGCCGTGATATGGTAGATTTGGCTAAAACGGGTGGTTACCAACCTTAAGAATCAATGATATACAAGACTATGGACGATGGTCGGGCGAATTCGGACAAGGTGCCAATCACGGGCAATCAATATAAAGTGACAAGGAAGGCACCTTGAGGCTACATTTTAAATTTTAAGTCATTCGGAGTTCGTACGCTCGAGTTATGGACAAATGAAGAATTTATATGGATCAATCTAGAACGATCCATAAAACAACATAAATTGGCGAAGACCAAGCAATATGTCAAAATTAACAAAGCCAATGCACTTGAAACTTTCAGAGCATTAATATATTGAAGAGTGGAGCCCTCAGGAACTATCGCAGGTCAAAACTTTCAAGTTCATGAAATTGTAAATCGTTCTATACCGATCATTCAATACAATCGATGTATCTCAGCAAGCAATCCAAATACAACAGAGATCAATGAATATCTCACAAACTACAGCTCAAGATGACACCATAATTTAGGAGCAAGGTCTAGAGGCATGTGGGACTCCCCATAAACAATCGCACATCAATTAGAGGCAAAAAATAACGATCGGTATAACCATTACCAATTGTTCCAAAATGAAGAATTATGACTACCAATCATTATGGTGGGCCCCTACAGATTTGGAGACTCTTCTTGCGAAATTTCAACCCAATCCATGCACGTCTTCACCTATAAATACAACGGCCATTCTCCATAAAGAGGATCCTTCTTTCTGCTACCTAGGCCGTGCTATTATTATTATTTCTTCATCCTTGTATTAATGGATCCCAACTGATCCAAACATTCTTGCAATCATAATCAAGTGCAAGATCAGTAAAAATATGAAGTGGACGTAGGTCGAGATTGCTGAATCACTATAAAAATTTGTGTATTCATTTACTTTTTCTGCTATGTTTTAATTCATTAATCGTTTAATCTCTACGAGATTCTACTGGGTCTTGATGTCCATTTTTGGATTCTGCATTCGAAACTGAACTTAAAGACGGTGTGTTCTATCCACTTCCCTTATGTCATGTGACTGACTGAGGCGTAGGGGATCAAATGGTAGCTTCTGAATTACCATCGAGGACCGGGCAAGGAACTGCTACTCAAGCGGTAATCCCAAAGGCTGGAGAACCAAGGAGATATGAAATGAACTATTCTGCCATCTCAAATTATAGCTATCCATCATGAAAGAAATCACTTACCATTATGGAACCTTCATCGTCAAGTCAAGAGTGGTAGTCATCAAAAGCCATCAAAAATCATCGATACATTTGTTGGAAAACTCACTTTAGGGTTGACCGGAAGTTTGACCTAGAGTAATCAAGCATTTGACTCGAAGCAAACCCAAGAAACTCTGGCCCAAAGCCAAACTCAGGTAAAACCAAGATTTTCCCCAAACAAGCCACGCAGATGACTCCAAGCATCGGTCTTCAATGACTGAACACTTCAAACTCAGCAACTCCAAACACCAGTTGCTGACTCCCAACAAATAGTAGATTTTCTCAGGTCCGACTCCAAGTAGATTACCACCAATCTGTCAATACCAGTCCATCTTACTTTGCTCATATCTCGGGCATACGACTCCAAATGACTTGAAACTTTGTGTATAACCTCAAGAGGCCCTCCTTACCGCCTTATATGGATCGTGCCCCATTTGGGTGAAAATTTGAGGATCATCAACGATCAATGACCTCATCCTAACTGCCATTCGACCGGCATTCTCAACCATTCAAACGTTTGATCATGCATACATCATTCACAAGCATTGCAAGCAGGAATAACTTGAAAACGGACCGGACTAACGATGACTGGAGCATCTCCCCCAGTCAAAACCAATTTATTGAAACCATTTAGAGTGTAGAATACCCTAGGAGATTCAATGTACCAATCGTATCGACTTATTCAGGGAAAACCGACCCTCGACTATATCTCATAAAATTCGAGTGGCATACGAATTCTGCCAGAGCGATAGATGCCATCGAATGTGGACGCTTTTCAATATTCCTTGAAGGTGTAGCAATCATGCAGTTTATGCGATTATTGCCCAAATCCATCTCCTCATTCAATCATTCGGCTAAGAAGTTTAACGAGCAATTCAGAATGTAAGTAAATCGGCCTAAGGATGCGATGTCACTATCCAACTTGTTCCAAGCGGCAGGCGAGCCACTCAAAGGACTCCTTACAGATAGCACCTTCGTTAATGAAATGAGCAATCCTAGTTAACATATCACACTGATGGTGTCGATAAGGGAATCCACCCCAAGACAGACTTTGGCGACTGGTAAGCTGGAGAGCCTCCTACGACTTTGGATCGTTTCTATTATAAAGTGAATCAGTACCTAAGAAAAGTGGAGGTAGAGTAGACTAGGAGAAAGAACAATGCAGGCCCGTTGGCTGAAGGAATTCAAAGCGAGGGTAGCATTGAGGCCTTAGATGAGGGCTCAGATTCTAGGAGATGACCCAGAATCCAAACATTCAACTCATACACTCCTTCGAACGATTCAATCAAAAACATCTACTTGGAGACTTACGACTCGAAGCAGTACTGGAAACCAACCTCGAGATAGTCCACGGAAACCCAGAAGAAATCCGAGAAATGTTGTATTTTTCAAGGTACGCAAGATCATAGCACCGGCGATTGCGGATTCTTCGAGATGTGATCGGAAACCTAATCCAGAAAGGAAAGTTTCAGCAAGCCCCATGGAATAGCAAGAAGGGAACATCCGACCCCTATGAATAAAGAACTTTGATTATCAATTGGACCATCTATGGTCGACTTTAAACTGAGAAGGGCTTCGGCAAAGTGGAATAATAAGCATACGATGCTGCTTCACTTATCAATAGGATTTATTCCAATTTCAATTTCAATTATGTTGTGAACTACGACCAACTTGAACTAAACTACTTCCAAACAATGCACGTGACCAAGTACTTAAAATTGGGGGCCAACCAATCTCCACGGACCACGATCAGACCTTTGGAGTTTCATCAAGACGAGTGTGATTCAACCGCTCTGATGGTAAACTTGAACGCTCTGACGGTTGGGAAGAAGAATCATCTTGAACAACTTTAGGAGCCATCGACGACTTGGATTTATCACAGTGATGACTTTTTGGAAGTTTATGTACGAACGTTTTCTTCTTTCTTCTATCAGGAACCGAGGGTTGTGAGGCCCTTGAGGATCCGGCATCAACCCCGAGACCTTGTCGCTATTGTGACCGGGCATATTGCCTCTATGTATTCCAGCATCAATATCAATGAATTCTTGAACACCCATGAGCCGAGGCACCACGGGATCGGCTTAATCGTCTCTTTTGCTGATTGCAACCTGTGATCTTATCCCTACTGTCTAAGCAACTTTGGTTAGCCCCACGCTAAGACCCTCTTCTACAAAAAAAAGTAATGAGACGTTCGTCCATAAGAAAATATTATTCTTGTCCTCGGACAGAGCATTCTTCATAATTGAGACTGCCTCTTCATAAATGTTGCCACTAGGTCGGGTGACGACACCTACAAAGGAGTAAAACACTAAGCAATACAACCTAGATGTCGCTTTTAAGTACTAATACAAAAACAACGGAAAATACTTATGTCTTTCCAGCTATTGTCAAGCAAAACCGGGAGGGCGGCGAACGAAGAAGCATTCGCTTTTAAAGGCACTTAACTTACTCCATGCGCCAGTCAGAATCTGGCACCTCTTCGCCGATTCGAGAAATGTAAACGAGAGACTTCATGTCCACTGCTTGAAAGTGAAAATGAATCGAATATCTTCGATGGTTGGAGGACGGTGTGGAAACTCCATCAATACCATGTAAGTACAGTTAAGAAGAGCGTAGCCCGAACTTTTCGATTGTTCTAAATGATGACTAGATGGCGGACTATCGAATTCAGTTAACGAACTTGATTCTACGTCAGAGTTATCCCTTTGCGAAGATGATCCAGCTAGCATAGTTGCAAAGCGTCTGGAATGTCTAGAACCCATTGCTATTAAACTTAGTGAAAATCATGGTTAGATAAAGTAACATATGCCCCCCAAGTGTATAGTGAGTGCCAATGTGTTGCGGTAAAGTGCTATACAGTACAGTAATAAATTATGCAAATTGAAGACTGAAAAGATGACGAGACTTCGAGTTTCAACCGGAGAGACCGTCATTCCTGACCATCTCAACTGTTTCTATGTGTCATCGGAAAACGATGCAGCTTGAGTTTCATGATTGATCGTCAACTAGAAAAAGTTTGGTTTTTATCTAAGTTATTGATGAGCTTCAAGATAATAGTCAAGGGTTTTAGTTCGTGCCATGGTTCTAAGGCTATTTGTTACCAAATATGCAGTTCAAATCGTATGTAAGTCATATGCAAGTCAAAATGTATGTTCAAGTATGCAAGGCCAAAGCTCGTCATTTAGTTCAAGTTTGCTTGTTTAAGTTCCATTTTTGAAAAAAAAATCATTTGCAAACAAGGCCGATAGTTCTTGAATGCAAACAAGGTCGATCGTTTCCCTAGACAGTGTCATCTGATCGTTCGTAGTAGCCATTTCTACCGACCGTTCATATAGGTTCCAATACCAATCGTTCTTTCATTCCATCAACCGATAGTCCACTTTCACCTTGTCCACCTCAAGGGCCTCAAACTCCATAGCATTGCCGATCATTTGTGGGCAATCATCAAGTTCCAACGTCTCAGGGCTTCCTCGATCGTCCAAGAGCGATCATGATGGATCGATCATACAAGTTCATCATTTCCACTACACCATCTTCCTCAGCAAATGATCGGCTGAGGCTATAATTCCATCGTCCCTCATCAAGGCAAGTCACTTTATTTCCTTTGCATATGATCGTAAGAATGGGAAAAGATAAAATCATCAACCAAATGAATCGATTATCATAACGCTAATGAAGTTCAAAGCCTCGTTCTCCAAATTATAAAGCAAGTGTAAGATTCGTTCTACCTAAGTTTGAAACCTGGGAAAGGAGGAAGATTCGAAATTGATTCGAAGCAAAATCTGAAGGAGGGTGATGATTTTTTTATGATCGTTGTTTGGATTGGCAAGAAGAAGAAAGGGAAACTCATTTCTCTTTGCTTCAGAATGGAACGATACGAAGTAAGTGAAAGAAAGTGGTTAAGTGTCGAAGATTATATAGGAAAGGTGTACGTTGATCGTTATCAGTCCCAACGATTATGCCGATCGTCCAATATCCAACTCATATGCCGATTGATCCTCATTCAAGCTTTATGCCGATCGATCCACATCCCAACTTTATGCCGATCGATCCACCTCTAAGCTTTATGTTCATCTCCAAGCTCTATGCCGATCATTCTTTATCCAAGCCATACACCGATCGTTCCATAACCTACCATATGCCGATCATTTCATAATCATAAACGATTTGAGGTTTATTTTCTAAGAAAGGGAGGATTATGGATGTATAAAAAATATATGACAAAAATACAAAAAAAAGAGGGAGAGAACATGCATGAAAGAATGACGACTGGTGGAAATTCTTTATAGAAAGTTATTTCCTTAAACTTGACAATGACTCGTGAACATATAATCATGATTGGGAATCAGGTACATACACATATATGTACAAATATACGTTTCAAAATTTAATTTTCTGAAATCAACAAAAAACTGAATGAACACCTAGAGTCAACCAGAGGAAAAATAAAGCTAAGTAGCTGAAGCTTGGAAATTGCCAGGGTAAAAACCAGATGATTGCTAACAAGTAGTGATCCCATGTTTATGCCATTGGAAATTGACCAATCATCACGACGAATAAGGAAAATACGACCTTCGACAAGAAAAAAACTCAATGAAAGGATAATGACTATTCGATGAACCAGATGGGTTTCTTTCAGACGATTCTATCTTGCAACAATTCAAAGCACGTCATGTATGATACAAGACATCTTTTGGGGGACAAATGTTATCCCGCCTTTTGGCAAGGCCGTGATATTATCGACTTGGCTAAGAACGGATGGTCATCATCATTAGGAATCGATTACATAAATTACTATAGACAATGGTCAGGCAGATTGGGACCGAGGTCCCAATAAAGGCGCAATTAACATGAAGTGACTAGCATAGTCCATGAAGTTATGTTTCAAATTTGGAGTCGATCGGAGTTTTATGCTCGAGTTCTGGATGAAGCAAGAATTTGCATGGATCGATCGAGAACGATTCATAAAACAGTCCAAATCGTTGGAGAATGATCAATATCTCGAGATCCACAAGGCTAATTCATTTGAAACTTCCAAGTCATCAACAAAATGAAGATTGAAGCTTACAAAAACGAACGCGGGTCATAAAGTTGCAATTAGAGTTTGGCCGATCATTGTTAGCCGATCGTTAAAAATGATCGGCATATTTCAATGCACAATCCAAGTTCAATAAGAATGATCCATATCTCCCAAGTTACAAGTAAGAACGATTTCATTTTTAGGAGCAATGTCAAGAGGCACGTAGGACCCCCCCCCCCCCCCCCAGAAATGATCGCATTTGAATTAGATGCAAGAAAAACGATCAGTGACAGTTGGCCGATCGTTATTGATTGTCGAGTTCAGTCCACTGATCGTTATGGTGGGCCCCTATGGATCTAAAGAGCCTTCTACCAAAATCTTAGCAAAATATTTCATTATCTCTCTCTATAAGTATAGGCCCCATGGTTCATTTTGGGGATCTTTGCGCTGCTAGTTACTTTAGTCTTTGTTGTAATCAAGTTTTCTCTATTCCTTGCTATTGTAAGCAGATTCATAAGTGATCAATAAAGTTAGTCTTCAAAGTGGATGTAGGCTTACAACATCGAACCACTATAGATCTCCGTGTTTCTGATTATTGCTTTCTATTTTCTGTTAGTTTAATCTATTCCTCGGTTTTAATTTTACATTCTTCACTTATTTCTCTACATAAATCTATCTTTGGGTGTTTGTGACCAATTTTGGCGCAAACAACTACAAGCTGACGAAGTAGACTTATCTGTTTGTGAGAGTTAAGATTGATGTTCGAGTAATTTTTAGAAGCAATGGTGCTCTAACCTACCATCTTCACTCTTGAATAAGGAATAGTTCAGAAGAAAGGCTAAAAATGTGTTAATCGTATTATTTACTTACTTATCTATAGAATGTCACTAATACTATACTAAACACTAAAAGCTGTCGAAGTAGGCTTATCTATTTATGAGAGCTAATAATGTTGTTCACGTAGGGCTTAGAAGCAATAGTGCTCTAACCTACTGGCTTTACTCTTGATCGAGGAATAGTTAAGTATATGAACCTTGATTTCTATAAGCAATCGATTTTAGAACTGGATAGTCGATTAGTCGACTATTGAACTTGATCAGATATTAACTTAGGAAGTATCTAAAAGCTTCACGGCTTCATACGATTTGAGATCCCCTAGGGAGAAACATTGGTATGAAACGTCTCTAGCTGTAAGAACTTATATATATGAGATCCCCTGGGAAGGACTCCTCTTTATATAGTTTGCTAACTTCTAAAAGAACCAGAATTGAGTTTATCAGAAATTCATCGATTTAGTTTTGAAGAGTCTGGGATCAGTAAGTGTTTTACTTACCGAATACCACTTCAAAACTAGTACATGAGTCTATGTTTTGGAAGTGGTTGTGAAGTGGAATATTATAGAGTTGAACTGTCTATCCTAAGGTTAAGTCCAAGGGAGAGGTCAGCGTTAACATTTCATACTAATGCTACAGAGTTAAACTGTCTATCCTAAGGTTAAGTCCAAAGGAGAGGTTAACATTAGCATTTATCGGTTGACTTATACTAGGAATCTATGAAGTGATTCATGTTCTATTCGAGTAAAGAAGACTCGTGTGAGAGATGCCAAACGTAATCTCGATATAAGAAATGACAGAAAATAGAGTAGGACGCACAGCCTGGGATTTAGCTAACCCATGGTAGAGTATATCAACTTCATATCTAGAGTATGCTTATTGATGTTGGTACCAGGAGGTTATGATACTCGGTTCCATGTGGTTCTACAGGTTCATGCATGGACAGTTGTGTTTACCTTATGGGATAGTCTATCTAGAGATATACAATGCTTAGTGATACTTTTTGACCCTTGTCAAGAGGCAGGCCTCAGTTTACTTAGGGATGTCTTTAATTGAAAATTTATATGTGAACGCACCTAGCGCTTTGTGATGTACTTCTAATATTGTTGTGTTGTGAAATGCAAGTAGCACAACTAATTTTGATTTATGTTCTACACCCTAGACATTATCTATTATATCACTATATTAACTTAATAAATGGTTGGTTTCTTTTGAGGGGAAAACTATTATGATGATTCATACGGTCTCAAACGTTACTATTACATGTACGCATGTACTTTGAGTTTTCTCATACTAAACTTATGTTTAACATGTGGTTTCTGTATTCCTTAAATTCTTCATGTACTCTTTCGAGTAGGCTAAGTAAATCAGGTCTTACTTTGGACACTTCAGAGTCCAGGGGACGAGCAGGAGGCTTCCGTTATTTATATATTTGTATTTCTATTGCACTGTATTATGTATGTATGAACATTACGAGGACATGCAATTAAAAACGTTTAGGATGATGATGGTACTTAGGTTTTTGTAACTCTGAAATTACTTTGTTTTGCGGAGTAACCCTTCATACTATCATTTTAATATTATATGTCATCGTTCTGTTGTGAGATTCTAATATTGTGTTCTTTCTTTCTTGTTCTATTTCCTGTTCTTTTTTACTTTACCCCAACTAACTGTCTTTCCGGCACTTAGGTGCTTGAATACCGTAGATGTTATACTGTCGACATTCGAAAGTCAAAAAATTGGATCGTTACAATCTCTATTGTGCTTGTTTATTTATTTACTGCATTGTCTGATATATTTTATTATTAGTCGGTAGTTCATTATCCTGATCATATTAGCCATATATGATCCACTAGAACTTTCATTTGGACCAGATTAGGGATTTTCAAAATCGTAACAAAATTTTAAAGTTTTTTTATAATATGGCCAACATGAGTTATAACACGTTACAAGAAGGACAATCCACTACTCATCCACCACTTTTTACTGGGTCTAATTGTGCTTATTGGGTTACACGTACGAAAGTCTATATAAAAGCCAACGGATATGAAATTCGGCTAGCTACTCAAACTCAGTGTGTATCACCTGCTACTGAAGTGTGTACCAGGACAGAAATTCAAAGAACTACTACCTCCAACAATGCTAAAGTTGTGAATATACTATACTGTTTATTAGACAAAAATGAATTTTCTAGAGTCATGATGTGTAAAATTGCATATGATATTTGACGTATATTACAAGTTACATATGAAGGTACAAATAAGATTAAATAGACCAAAATTAACTTATTAAAATATTAGTTCCAATCTTTCAAAATGAAACTCAATGAGAGAATTAAAGACATTTGTTTTAGTTTCAAACTATACAATATGATCATATGGCATTAAGAGTTACTTTTACTGATTTTAACTAAGGATCACATATTTTAAACTCTTTGTTTAATGAGTGGGAAATAAAGGTACTTGCTATTGAAGAAGCTAATGATTTGTCCACATTCAAAGTCGAAGAATTAATTAGACATTCAGTGTTATATGAAGCTGATCTGCAAGATACAAAAGAACCAGCCCAAGAAAAATGGGGTATTGCTTTCTAGGTTGATGATAATGATGACTCAAAAGTAGATGAAGATGATGTGGTATTTTTGCAAAGAACTATAACAAGTATAGGAAATTCAACAAAATGGTTCGAAAGAAAAAAATTAACAACTTGAATGACCCTTCTTCCTTCGAATGCTATGGATGCGTTAGATTTAGAAACATGAAGAAAGATTGTCTCAAACTAAATAAAGAAATGAAGAACATTAAGAAGAGACTTAGAAATGAAAAGTCTTCAAAGAAAAGAAAATGAGCTTTCCAAGTAACATGAGATGATTCATCTTCGAGTGATAATGATAACAATGGTGATGAAGAGAATGTAAATGTGTGCTTTATGGCAAATAAAGATGAGATATATCCTAACCTTTAATTTGAAGATGTTATAAAAATAGCTATAGAACTAGATGGTAAATATATGGGCTTAATAAAAACTCATAAAGAATGTTCAGGGAAAATTGGTATATTATAATTGGAAATAGGAATGCTTAAAAATGAAAAAAGTGATTATAGAAGAAGAAGTTTTAATATTACAAAATTTATGCATTAAAAATGAGAATTTGATTTTATTAATGAAAATCGTAATTTAAATTTTTTTATAGATTTCTGGAAAATAAGGTAATGGTTTTACAAAATAATAATAGTGTTTCGTCAAATGACAAGAATATTTGAGAAAGTAAAGTAAAAGATTAATTTACTAACATTTTAAAATTTAGTAAAGGAAGTAAAAATTTGTCTCGTTTAATAAGCATTTCAAAACTTATATGTAATAAGAATGCTTTAGGATTTAAAAAATCAAATAAACCAATACCAAAAATTAAGTATGCTACCGTTGAACCAAAAAATGGCACAACACACAATTAAAACAGAGGGATCTAACAAAAAGAAACAAGAAACATGGGGAATTTTTATAGTGATTCGGCAAATCTAAAGCCTACGTCCACCATAATGTTATTCTATAGATTTTAGTCATAAGTATAAACGATTTCTAGTTCTAACAGCTTAGAACAACAAAAGGTAACTGCCTTTATGACTAGAGTCATGTAGAGAAAGAGAGTGAAGAAGATGGTGTGCCAAAAGTCTCTTTCCACATGCTCTAAGTCTTGTTTTTATAACGAAATCATCTAACATAATCGCCAATCTTGATATACTGGATCTAACTTTAGATCCAAGAAAGTAGGAGAAAATGACGGAGCTCTCCAGCCAATAAATCATCTTGGTACCGACCAAAAGTGGTCGGTACTGACCTAATTTCTTGGTGGCAACGTGTGCCATCTTCCTTCCTTCAGTCTTCTATTTTCAATCCATTGAACCCCGATCACATTTCCTTAGAAAGCATGTTGTTTCTATAACGTTCTAATACCTCTGATATTTGTCTTCCAACCTTTAGAGCTTCCTGGGAGTTGTTTACCTACTCCTTGAGAAATTGGCCCCACGACGATCAGTCAAGCCAATAATCCATAGGTCCCAGCTCTAGAGCCAACTAGGACACACAAAAATAATGCTCGATACTAACCAGAAAGTGGTCATATTGATCTCTTTTCCTTGCCCCACTTTTTCTCCAACTCCTCTGAGTTTCTTCTATTATCCTTCCAAACATGCCTTCGGATCCTTCAACCATTTCATCTTCATCATGACGTCCAGATTCAATTGTAAGCAGCTTAGTCAATAAGCCAGATAACACTTGCCCCTCAGAGTATGCTTATGTTGGAAACAAAGCGTACTCTGGAACAAGATAAGCGTTTATCATCATCCATACAAACTTGTTGGCTATCCAAGAGTTGCTTCAATGTGTCGTCTCTATTATTTGGATATCCATTTGATTGCTTTATATAATAAAAGTTCTATTTTCCATGCTAGGGGCAAGATCTACACTCTGTAGATCATTCCATGCCTTGAAAAGGTAGGTACTACCTTTCTCCTTCCTTTCCTTTCTTTTCCCTTTTATTCCCGGTCAAAAATTCAAGTCGGTGCCGACCTCTTCAGATCAGTATCGAGATGATTTGCTAAGTCAACTTGGTATTATAAATAGCTAGGACTTAGAATATATCTCTTTACTCATCACTTCCTTTTTTGTCCTTTTCAGTGCCGATTTCCTCCTCTTTTATCGACCTCTTGCAACTAGACCTCCATGCTTTGAACCATTTACCACCAACTATCAAGAGCTGTCATCGACCGCCTGAAGATGCCGCTGGTACCTAAAACTCATCTCAACCATCGCTGCATCATCTAGTGATCTCATCATCGATCTCCTTGGACTCTAGCGCGAATTTCGATATAGATTGGCAAAACGTGGGTTGTCTGAAGTTGTTGGCATGGAAATGGTTGTCTGAATGCTTCTGACCTTATCTAGGTTCATCGTTGGCCTATGAATAGCCGAGCCTTAGAATTCATGACTTGACCACGTCTTTTCCCTTGGTCATTGCAATCAAGAGAACATCCTCATGGTGGACTTGAGTTGATCTTGAAGTCATCACTACATTTCCTCGAGTCAGATTGACTTTGTGCTTACCTAGTGCCAAATTCGGGCTTTCCTTAGCCATGCTCCAGGCCACTACTAACCTTACTTTGAATCTCCTTTTTGCAATGACCTTAAACTCCATGCACCATTCATATGCAAGTGCACATTCCAATAGGTCATGGTCTATCACAAATTGTCGTTTTGGAGTCCCACAAAATAGCTCTTTTCCAAAGAACAACCGTGTTGAATGCATTCCTGTTCTAGAAGAAATCCATTGCATTGTAGTTCCATTTACTACACTTCTTGTGTTCCTACAAAAGAACATTTTGCATCGCTCCGGGTAGCGGTTCCGTTATTGATTATTCTATTATAATATGTAACATCTTATGTGCAGTTCCATCGTGCGATGTGGTTCGCTTTCTAGTGCGAACGGGTTATCTACACAGAATGGTCCATTCATTGTGTATGAGGCATAGGACTCACACTGTATATATTAATACTTCTAATTGCCCCGATCGATGTTTAGAATTCTATTAAGCAACACATGTCGACATCCGTTGGATTCTGGGCACCGGTCATACGTGTTCTCATTTAAAATAGAATTACAAAATAAAATATACCCACCATGTTCAATATCGATTTTTTTTCTATCCGGAATGGCACGCCACTCTCTTAAATTCCATGTTGGTGTTGAGCTGTCAACTCCTACTGAAGCCTGGTGTACAACAGCTCGGTCTTTGACTGTCACAACTTTCGGACCTAGCCACTCAATCACTGCTGAATTACAAAGAATGATAGAACCAGTAGAACTAATTCAAGATCAGCCTCATTCTTTAAATGAACAAATCAACTTAAATGTTCTAGATGATCCGCCCAAACATTTGCTGACAGTTCTAATTGCCAAGTCGCTTCAGAACATCTATCGATAACACGAGATCCCTGCAGTGATGTTCTACTTTTGACATAGGGCCAATAGGTGCACAATCCTCCAATAGGATATACGGCTTGTAACAAATACATGTGTTTAGGCAACGCTGTACCGCCCTTCAATTTATTCCTCCATACATTCCTTCAAGAGCTTGGGCTTGCTCCTACTCAAGTCCACCCCGATGGATTGCATTTCTGAGTTCTCTATACATCCTATTTATGAATCAAATTCCAACAACCTTCTATCTTCAAAGTGCTAACACATGTCCCCAGCTTCAAGCAACGAAGAGAATCACTTTCTGATATGATCATTGAAGCATGTACCATTGTAAGGTCATCAAAGCACCCCACAACAAACATCATGCTTCTACAATGAATATTTCTTTGTTCGATGCCCGTATGGCTTTAATATGCTTTGGCTTTCTGGAAGTAAGATCTCTTCGTTTTCGTTCTTCTCCATGCTTAGACATTCGTCGTCAGAGTATTTAACATGTTATCTCCTTTCTTTATAAATAATCTTGCTCGAGACAAAATCATATAGCACTCGACACTCTTTAAATCCTCAAGAGTATCCCCGTCCGATCCCGATTTACAACCTATCTTCTGATGAATGAGTTGCAACCTTCTATACCCCAATCGCTTCGTCATTCCTGCTGAGACACTGGCAAGTAGTTCTAGGATGCCAACTAGGTCTTCCACCTCATTCGTAATTCCAACAATGACATTTAAAGGGACATTGAAGGTCCATCTGATATGATAAACATTAGTGAGTCTACGAATAGAGCAACAGAAATGCACGTTGCTGGCAAAGTGCAAGTAGAAGGAGAGGAAAGAGCCGAAATGGATACAATCCATGAGGTGGGAAGAAGAAGAGAAGAAGGAGGAGGAGCAGGAAAAGATGAAGAAGATGTTAGTGATGAGGATCCTGATCAAGAAGGAGATGAGTCATATAGAGGGACGTCTCCAAAAGGCATTGATCTTCATGCCTCGTCGTGTCCAAAACAAACAATCATTAAGACCCTTAGCAAATTGTATGACCGAGCATGATGCTAGTAACCAAGGTGATCCCTCTAGCAAGTTCTTACGATGATAATTTTGGCTTGTTGAGTGATTTCGATATTCCGATAGCCGGTCTCCTTAGGGAGGGCTCTCCTAGCTTCAGCGTTCCTTTTAAGGGCATCCTTGTTGAAGGAGGCAAGATTCCATCCTTACTTCCTTCCAAACATGGT
The DNA here is from genome assembly GCA_030737815.1 of Allium fistulosum. NCBI lineage: Eukaryota > Viridiplantae > Streptophyta > Magnoliopsida > Asparagales > Amaryllidaceae > Allium > Allium fistulosum. Next base: position 1,154,606,804 of record CM060901.1, read on the forward strand.
TCAAAAGAGTACTTAGGGGGACACCAGCACTCCATAAACTCCTAAGATCATGAATACGCATTCCTTGCATTCGTTCACATTCCAATGTTCCAAAACTAATACAATCCTTTTCTTATTTCAGGTATAATGACAGATCGATTCGGTTATCTCTACCATGGCATTTCCAAGAGAAGGAAATCTATTCTCAAGCTGTATCCACCTCATTCCAGCTCTTACAGGCAATGAGAGATAGACGAAGAAAGAGCCCGAAGGAAAGAATTCGTGGCGGAAAGCGACCGCCAAGCGAGAAGGGACAGGAAAACGAAGCAGGCAGAGGAGAGACAATCCTATAACCATGGAAAGAGACACAAAGATTCACGCGACTTCCATAGTTCCTTCTCTAGCGTTCCTCTACCTTGATCTCAACCGCAGCTACCTACATGATAACAAATTCCAACATTATTCTCTCTGACTACCATAGTTCCTCCTCCAGCTCAATCTAAAGATGCTTTTGTTCATTCAACTCCTCTTCCACCCCCATTGGACTGCATGCAAGCTGCCTTCCCTGAACTTTGCATGATCTGGGACATGTCTGATCTTGACATTAAAGACGTTCCTAAGGAGGAGGCAAACCATCGGGTCAAGAATATCCAATAGATTATCGACCAGGGTTATGGAAGAAACTCTGCTTTGTCCTCTCTAATGTTAACTGAATCAATTAAATGAACATCCAATTGTTTGAATTGAAAAAGAAAACCTATGACAGTCTCATAGAAGGATACAAGAAGGACTTAGAGAGGTTTGAAAAAGAGAGAGATGCGGCTCTGGAATTTAAAAAAAAGGCGAAAATCTTAGTCGAAGTAATGAAACATACTTATAATCAGGCCGAGATTGTGATGAAGAATATTATAAGAACCACTCACGAAGAAAATGCTGCTCTCAAGACGCAGCTACCATTCAAGGATATGGCCCTCCTCGAGAAAGACAAAACCATCATGGACCGGGAAGCCGAGAATCAAAAGCTTCGCATCAAATAGGAAAGGCTTGATTCTGAATTTTATCTGGTAAAAACGGAGAGGCTGGAAGCTCAGGTTGACTATACTGCAGTTGTGCATGATCTAAAGGAGCTAAAGGAGCAGAAGGCCAAAGAAAGAGAAGAATTAAACTCCACTCTTCAATAGTTCTTTGCCAACTTCATCCAATACAAGAACTTGTAGTAGTTGGGGAGTACATATGTTGTTAGTCTGGTCGATGCTTGGAAAGAGGCACTACGCCATGCAGATGCTTAGTGAAGGCCTCACCAACGTTAAGCTAAAAGCCAAATATCTCGATACTAAGGACATTTTGAAACTTGAAGAAGGAAGGGCGATCCTAGCTGTAGAGGAAGTTGCTGCTACTATGGCTGCTACAAAAGCTCCTACTGGTCCAAGTGCATCAGGTCACGTAGAATCTTCATCTCCAAAATCCCAAAAGCTTGATGCAACCCAATTATTTAAATTAATTATTTAAATACATCATCATTAAAAATACGGATCATCACATTCTCCCCTCCTTAAAAGGACTTCGTCCTCCAAACCCTAAGGGTGAGACAACACAACCCAATACCCTCACATAAGCAACGATACAAGGGAAATCGTCACTTATCAACTCTCGAAAACTATCATTGAAAGTGATCACAACAAAAGGAAATAAACTCGGAATCAACATGGAGTCATCATCCTCATCCCTAAGTACAATCACTATCGAATCCAAAATCAATGTGGCTAAGCAAAACGTCTAAGGTTATGCACTTATTTCCAAAGAAACAGACCATGGAAACAAAAGTGCCAACACACTAATCGAAAGGCAAGTCAACTAAATTTCATAAAATACCGACTCTTTCGATTACCGGTAATGTCTAATATCATATATGTTGACTTTTCTCTCAATTTTGGCTTATGTTATGAAAAATTTCGACAGCATCTCCTTTGCATGGTTAGGTCTAGAAAAAATCCTGATACAACATAGGTATATGTATACATCACATATCTCTATATTACCAGATCATATATAGCAACCGTCTCAGATAAATGTGCTATACCAAACCATAACTAGCCCGCATGCCTAACAATCATATATGCATAAGTAATCATGTCTAATACCAATAATTAAACATCAATAGGTACATATAAGATCAAACATCAAAAGTAACATCCATGCCTACCTTAGCATGCAGATACTAAACCATATAGTATAATACATCAAATATGATATCCAATATGAAAGCCGACGATAAAAATGAAATTTTAACAAGTGGAGAGCTACAGACAAGCAGTCCTTACGCTCTTCTCGGTCTCTCGTATGCCATCACCTTTGCATTCACTCTACTGAACCTTTACTACTCCACTACCTTCCTAACCTGTTTCGGATTACATCTATCGGTACGAACAAGCCTTATGAGGTCTTGAAGTCCATGGTTCAGTTTCAATATCATCCAATCAATTTGGTGCCAAATTTCTAAACGCCTTTTGTAAGCTCCCCTAGAACCCACTAGTGAACGACAGGTGTCGGCCACTTACAATGCTCTTGGCACACAATGGAATTACACTATCCATTCCATATATAACTCGACTAATTTGGATGCTATCCTGCTGGAATTAATGAATATAATACTAGCACTCCTCGTCAATCTATCGACTCTGATTCAAATGCCATCTTATTCTCTTCTAGTCCTTGGCATTCCATAGATGAAGTCCATCAACATCTATTCCCATTTCCCTCTGGGAATATCAAGCAGCTGCAATAACCACTTAGCTCCTTCTATTCAGCACTTACTATCTGACAAATAATTCATCTCAAAATGAGTGTCCGACATCTTTCTTCATCCCTTCCTAATAAAATGTCTACCTCGCATCTCGGTGCATTTTATTGTCATCAAGATATGTAGTCCATCTCAAATGATGCCACTCTCATGGTGCCACATCCCTTGACCCATCGACATCAGATAAATAAATAATATCTTATCCTTACGAAGCCAACCATCTCGATCGAGTCCGAACTACATCGATATCGCACCTAATCAAGTACCACAAGCATGTGTGTACTATCATCTCCTCATTCCTAGTCGGAATGAGTTACATCGGTGCACGTGTCAATCCCTCTGTCAGACTTACTGACGCATGTCTGCACCTCGTGTCTCAAATAAAAGTCAGATACTTTCTCATCAAATTGGTCAACGATGCCTCTACCTTGGGTCTATTAAAATTCTGCACTACTATAGCTACAGGATCTACGACGATGTCCATATCTAAAACAATGTGACCCAAGCATCTCACTTCCCTCCTTTAGAAGTGATACTACTAAAATGTCTTCATCAATCGGTGTCCTCTTAACACTTATAGTATAATCACCAATCGTGTCTTTTGCTTCTTCTTCGTCCATGGATAGACGAAAGTATCACCAACAAGCACAAGCACGAACCTACTCAAGTGATCTCTCGAAACATGGTCCATGAGACCTATAAGATATACCAACATATTGGTTAGCACAAACAACATAATCAACCAATCAGAAATCAAGGTAGCGTACGAGCCGCTATAATCGGCACACTCTCCCAAAATACTCTCAGTTGGTGAAACCTCATCGCAAGGTCCCACTAAGAGAACATCCTCATGTTATAGAGCTTATCGAACAAGCCATCAACAAACGGAAGTAGAAACTTGTTCATCCTCTCACTCAGCTCAAGACTGCCAATAAGCATCTCCAAAGAGCCATCCACCCTCGTGGTGAACACTGTAGGTGCACCCCAGTCAAATATGCTCCTATGGATGAACACTAGCGTCAACAGGTCGTCTGCTCACACCTTTAGTCTCCTCTACTCTTTGGACATCATATGCATTAATGGCATAATTACCGGTCAAGTACTTCTAACTAGATCGATACAGAACTCAATCCCTATATGGGGGAAATCCGGTCACTGCATCGAATGTGCTTGGACACTCTCTAGCTATACGCATAAATGATAATCCATCCTGTGGAGTCTCAAAAGAATTTAGAAATCCAACGATAACCCTATCCTCCGGCAGGCAACCAATCACTACCATCTGCCCCCCACAGCCCGGCATTACCAATAGCCTCTTACAATCCACCACTATTCTGTACCACCTCAGCCAGTCAATTTCCAGACTAGAAATTCGAACCCACTTAAACCCAAAAATAAATTAATAACAAACAAACATCCATGACTTGATAAAGCTAGGTCTAGATAAACCATGTACAGGCTAAGCATAAACAACCTATACTGTAACATTCCCCATTTTGAGATCCGAAACTAAGAGCTACAGATGATGCAGTCATCTACAATATTAATTTCCTATGACAAAATGTAGATATGAAGGAATATGAAGGAATACTCGGGTTCTACTCCAATCTATCTACAAATCACTAGATATGAAGGAATATGAAACCTCGACATCGGATAAATCATGTATGGAAATACCATAAATGAAAAGCATACCCTGAGTTGTGACACCCTTTCTCTTCTCTTTCGTCGATGTAGCAATCGACGAAATTGAAAAAGCATTCAATGCATATGCTTCTATTATCTGCCCCTACTTAACTAGTTTGGGACAATCCTTCACAGTGGTTATAGGCTTCTACTTCATAAAGCCTTCTCGATCAACTTTCTGAAGCTTTAGTCAATATGACAAGTTAGTTGCTTCCCAAGATGATCACCCAACCCAATGATAATTTCTCCATTATTTCCGAGTGGAGTATCAATAGAAGATAGATCAATCGATCATCGAATTCGGCTACATATTCCAACATAAATATATCGCCTTGCTTTAAGTCAGTGAACTATCACAACAACATCGACTTCTAAAAAGTCGAGATAAATTTCTTCGAAGCGAACTACGAACTATTCCCAAGTAAAATGGTCCCCAAGAATCGAAGCTATAAGGATGCTCTAGTAGTTCATTGTTTGTCCTTGGAGTCACCTAGATATTAACTTCTACCCTATTACATCATTTAACCCCAAGTCATCAAAGATCCTTTCACAAATATCATCCCATCTTGCACCTTAATATCCGACTCTATTTCAAGGAATGGTCTATCGTCCTAGACTCACATAGTCTTTATACAGCTTGGTAAAGTCGACTCTAGGTGTTTGCACTTAAGCACCATAATCATTTAGAGCAACTAGAGCATTCTAGAATAATGTTTCGCACCATCTCTACTAACAAATATTTGGTAAATTGGGATATGTGGTCCCCGATCCTACCCACTCATCAACTCCAAAGATGGAATCAATAACCACTTTTCTCGTGTGCCAGATCATTCTTAATCTGCGATGAGAATGATCAGTCTCTCACAGAGAAAACGGTGTCAATAGTGCTCTTGTGTGCAATATACTTATATACTATATATACTACTATATAGTTTTGAAAATTAAAATATTTAACAAATATGTACTCTCTCGTATAAAAGTATACACTCGATCCAGTCTAGTTTGAGAACCGCTACCCTATCTCTCCTGAATCACTGTATCAACTCAGGTTAATCAAGTAACCTAAGCTTTGATACTAAATATGATGACCGCCCTACATCTACAATGTAGAACAGTTATCAAAGGAAAGAAAAGAAGTAAAGAATAGGAAATAGAAGAGAAGAGAATGGAAAAGAAGAAAAAGGAAACATCAAATAATCATATAACATGTCGTATATCTCACATCGAATCGGATAAAATGTAATAGCCAACATAGATATAAAATAGTCGAGACATAAATAACTAATGTTCCAAATATTAGAGTATAGATACATAAAGTTATACATCATATAATAGAGTTTATACAAGTGACAAATAAACACAACTGATAAACTGTCTCTAGTAATAATAAGTCAACACTATCAAGGCTCCATAATGTCATACATCGGAATAAACAATAATAAGCTCAACGTATAAGTATGAGAAAGTGTCGCCTCCTGCTAGTCCATCTGCATAGCTCCAAATGCAGTCTATACTTGTTATATAGTTTACTCATTTAAGAGCACTTGAGATAATAAGAAGCAAAGCATAAAACCTCGAGTCAGACAACAGTCTGGTGTGAGCAATAAACAATCTTAAAATACTATAAAAGTCGAAATATTATATGGAACAAAGGGTATCCTAATCAGACCTGACTTGTTCCTGCAACCACAAAGTTAGCACATGACATCGATGATATGCTACTCTATAAATTCCATAAAGGTTACTCTATACTCAGTAAACTTTCACGATGTCTAGGTATCTCCATCCACAATACCTCCTCCATACTAAGTAGCAATCTGGGTATCTAGGTATCCTTATGCCCAATACCTACCTCGTGTGACATCCCTAGAGTAGAGTGATAGGTGGCTAGTGAAACCATAACAAACATAGCATATATCGAACAATACTAATTGTCACTCATTATACTCTAGATCCATAATAACTCATATGACCATTCTTCTACCATGGATTAATGAATAAAAATCCCAATTTTCAGCTGTACTCTCGTATCCTGCAGCCAGAAGCTGGTTATGTGAACCAAATCTACCAGCCCAGGGTATAAAGATCAAATCAATCGATCAATCGGCGTCCCTAAAACTAATACGATGTTTGAGTATAAAAGAAAACACTCAGAATATCGAAGACTCCTAGCATGCATCTCCATGTTCTTGCTTTCTTTGTTCATTTCCATGATAGAACCATTCTACATTCTATCCACAGATTACCCTCAAAGAATCTGCTTATGTGGACTCATCACGACGCCTATCGACATAAAGCCTTCAACCTCGAAACCTAACTCCATGCACCACCGAGCTACTCATCCGAAGTTATGAAAGTGCCAACCTCGAAACCTAACTCCATGCGCCACCGATCTACTCATCCATAGTCCTGAAAGTGACAACCTCGAAACCTAACTCCATGCACGACCGAGCTACTCATTCGAAGAACTAGACCATCATATCAAAAATGTTAAATCATCGCAATCATCGAAAGCATTCATTGAAGAGCAATATCATCGACACATAAAGTCGGCTGCACGAACCATCATATCGCGCTCCTTAAAGCCTCCTCACAGTCCATGTCAAAGGTCAACCAAATCGACTATCATCAATAATGATGGGTACCGACCACTCCATAGTGGTCAATACCAACTACTTTGGTCCGTACTTAGCCAAAAATGGGTAAGCACTAACCAATAAAAACGTCCAGCGTCCATCCTGAAGTCCGAAGCTTGTCCAAATCCATTAACTTCCATCTTCAGATCCGTCGACACACATTCCAGCATTCTCTTGCAACTTATTCTGTTTGTTTGGGTTTTCGATCAAGGGGACGAAACCCTAACACATGGAATATTCCCTAACGCTGGATCGCCAATAAATCGACGTTTCAACCTAACAACCAAACAAACATTCATGTATTTAATAAGTATACAAATGTCCATAATAATATAGTATAACATGTATAATCTAACTATATCAACTAATGTGGGAAATTATATCAATAATAGCTCAAATCTAATAATTCCCTAAATATGACACATCGATGGAAAATATATGATATTCTTTATAAATCATTTTAAAATAATTTTATTTCCTTTTATAAATGTCTAGTAGGTATATAATATAGAAAAATCTCATTGTAAAATCAAAAATCATTCTCGAGTGTCAGTCTAATACTATATAACCAATCATAGTATAGTGAGAGACAATATCATTCACCTTATTCAAATCTATCCAACCCAGCACCAAATCAAAGAGCACTCCATGACGAGCGCAATATAAGAAACAATGTCCAAAACAAACCTTGTATGCAAAAGATAGCGTATATAAGCTATCGAATTATTTAAATAATTAAATTAACTTAATTTATAATTAAATCCCTTAATTACCTTCATTTGTGATAATCACTTTCTTCTCCAATTAAGCTACAGGCTTATGCACCCGTGCATGTTTCCAAACGCGAATCTTCAAACCTTGGTTTCTCTAAATCAGCTCAATGGTTTTCGATGTCGTCTTCGCGTACAAAGCCACCTACAGGTGCTCTCCAATCCAACGTCGAAATGGTGAATTCCAGTAGTCCCTGGAAAAAAGAGTCCTAGGCACATCACCCTATAATATGCGAACGTCACATTTTTCCTAAATGGGTCAGAGCTCCAGCGATTGACGTGATAAGGTACTAAATACGAAGGGAAACTCGATGGTCCTGCTCCTGTCGCCTAATTCTTCCTCCTTTGCCGACGAAGTGAAACTCTATTTGGCCCAAGCCATGTCCATCCCCAAAAACACCGCCGCACCTTTTGAATGTCATATGGGTGTGAAGATATGTACGAGTTCAATTAAACTGGTTTGGGAATTTTTCGTTGAGTAAATCGGTGGGAATCAATTTTTAAAGTGGAAAAATAAGATGCGGCCATATTTCTTAGCTACAGGTAAAGCAATGGAATAGTACTTTTGATTGTGAATAGTAATGAGGGTTTAAGTTATTTATTTTAATATTATATTCAATTTTATTCAAATTCTTGAATAACTGGTTGTGCATTTCAAGCTTGCATGATCAAACCGTGTGTCCGATCGTGATGAAACTCATCTATGTGCATCACCTCATTTTTTTTGGTCCTAATGGTATAAATTTCGTCATTATCCTAGGCTGCGCTCCAAAATAATAATTACGCGCTTTTCGAGACCATTTTGACAATCGGATCATCCAATCTCCAAATATAGCGATCCATGTATTTATTTTAATCCATAACATTAATACGAACTCAACTAAAGTGGTCTCGAGTCCTGATTCGATCGTATGTGAAAAATCACATTTTAGGACCGTCAATTAATTAACGATTCAATATTTAAATTAATTATTTAAATATATCGTCATTAAAAGTGTTGCACTTGATGTAGAGATTCCATCATCCAAGGGGGCCAGCTCCGAGGCCATCCAAATTGTTCTAGCTTCTGTAGCTTCCACTTGTGTTGAACCTTATATTGATGTTTCCATCTCTCAACCTATCCTGTCAGCCCTAGAAGAGGGTGAAATTTTTGTATCTCCTACCGAGGACACTCTATCCAGCAAAGGTATATCCCTCATCTCACCTTACTTGAGATATTCCAGTTTTATCCCTAGACTATTACTAATCTTTACCATTCTATTTGTGACCTTATAGGTCATCATTCTCTTCCACCTCCTCCGTCGCCAACTACTCAAGGCTTAGGACCTAATGCAATTACCACCATGTATACCCATGTAACAGTGGGATTGGTCATTCCAAGCCTTCCCTCCAGCTCTGTTCTCGGTTCCAATGAGGGATTGGATGATGCTTCCCAGTCCCTAGGGGAAGACATTACTATCACCAGTGCCTCGGGCCCGACTGGATTCATTTCCATAGCAGAGAAATTGAAGATCAATATTTCTAAAGCTAAAATGAAGACCGTACCTGGACTTGAGAAGCCTGATGACATTGAGGAATCAAAGCCTTCTACTAGAATCTTTCTTATCACCTTCAGGCATTTGAAAAGCGGTAGTAACAGTGCCACTGTAGAGACCTTTGAGCGTCTCGTTGCCCGTCTTTAAGATACCGCCACCGTTATGACTAAAGGAGGTACTACTCCATCTAAGGGAAACACACCCAAGGGTGAGAAGGGCCAGAAAAGGCCTCGTGATGGCTCAAGCAGCGGGGAAATAAATAGAAGAAGACATTAAGAAGTAGGCTCCTCGATTAGCTTTCTGTGATGATGAGACAGTTTTCTTTTGTCACTTTTTAGGTTGTTTTTTTCTGTTTTCCTATTGCACATAGGTCGTGCTTGTGCAGGATTGGCCCTCACTTTTTTGGATATAAAGGTTAAATGGAATGAAAGACTGTTTTTTCGTTTTAATCTCTGTTTTTTTTACATTTTCGCACTTTATATGCTATACCTACCTAAATACAACTACCTGCATATATAATACCCGTTCGTACTGCAATTTATCCATATTATACATGTATGAGTCTATGCAATGCTTTTACTTACTGTAACTCTATACATATATGTAAAATTCCTACAATCGCTTTAGTTATATTTCATTGCTTAGTTTTTTTTATCGTCGCCAAACTGTTTTCGGTTAGCTAAACAAAACTATTATTCAACCAACTCAGTGGTTATTCCTGTTTATTCTAGATCGAGTCTCCCTTGAACATTGACAAGTTATAAAAAAACCGAGTTACGCATTATTCCCTATCTTTGAGAAACAGTCATTTGGACGTTCATGTCCTGACTCTTTAATCTTTCCAATAACCAGGTGTGATTGATATTATCCATTGATTTCCACCACTCAAACTTGACCAAGCATATCCCGCTAGGCCATGAGTGGTATCTTACCTTTTGTAATTCCATTACATACCAAGTCCTGTCTTCAGGACCTGGTATTTCCGATGCTAAAATCCGGACATCATTTCTTGACCTGGACTACCTTCACGCATCGGTCGAAGGTTAATAACGTTGGGCAAATTATCTAATTGCCCCTAGTCTGATTATACTTTCTTGGTCTAATCTTGGATGTAACATCCCATAATTTAAACAACAATTAATTAAAAAGAAATTAATTAAGGAACAATAATGTCGAAAAATAAATTATTTATAAACATCAAAATTTAGCAATGAAATTGCGCCATTGGGTACGTTGCAATTTTTTGATCAATTTTGATATATAAAGTTTTCCGATCAGAGTTCAAACGAAAATTTATTAACGTTTGAAGTTTTTTGATTGGAAATAATTATATATGGAATTAACGTAAAATATAATAATTAGGAAATGTTACTTACCGTCAGTTAGAGTTAACTAATAGTTAACGTTACTTAAACATTAAGCTAGTTGATAGTGGAAACAAATTATATCTAGTTAACGTTACTTAAACATTAAGCTAGTTGATAGTGGAAACAAATTATATCTACTGGGATAATAAGGAAGCAAATTTAACAAATCAAACGTTGTTCATTAAATAACAAAAACATTAAGGACCGATCGATACTTAGCTTGGACCGGTCGACTGCTAATGGTGAACTGGTAGTGGGCAACGGTCAACCGGTTGAACAATCGATTTGAAAATTTCGAAGTAGCCAAATGGCCTGGATCTAAAATAGTTTAATCTGACGGATGGCATTGATTCGAACCCTTATAAATACGAGCCTAACCCCTTGCTTTCCTTCTCTGTCATTTTCTTTTCTCTGCAAAATTCTTAATTCTTTAAAATAGTTATATTACATATGTATATACAAATAGAGAATAGTAGAGGAAGATTGAGAAGAAGAATAGGGTCGAACCAAACCATCAAGCCAAGGTAAATTATAAATCTGGATCTTGAATTTATGTTAGTTCCAAATCTCTTCTTTGATCTAGATTTCTAATAAGTATATGTATACTTGCAGTGTATGTATTCAAATAGGGAGAAAAAGAAGTCAAATTGAATAGCAGATATTAGATTTGGAAATTTGGAAAGCTAAAAAGATGAGTGGAAAATTATATCTTTTTATATAATATTGGATTTATATCACTGTGAATCTATTCTTGTATGCCTAACATATAAATCAGAGTTGTAGGCTAAAATTGTGTACGAGTAATGAATTTACAAACCCTGCCAACATATTCTGTAATTGATTACTTGAATTATATATTGCATGTATGTGAATCTAGAAAATGTTGTTAGTTGTCCCTGAATTTAGTACTGAATGTTAGTTGTCCCTAAAACTTAAAATTATGTGATAGGTCCAGATCTGTAGAATTAAATGACTTTTGCAAGTGAAAATGTTGGTTAAGTTATCAAAATAAATTATGCGGATTTAAGTAGTATTTTAAATTATTGGAATATAGGGTGCTGCAATGTGAATTCATATAGATTATCAAGTTCAAATTTATAAATAAAAGTGTGTCGTTTGAAATAATAAGAAATACGCATAAAAGAAAGAGATTTATAAAAATAAGTATATTTACTGTATTTCATACTTCTATTTCAATAACTATGAAATAGTTAATTCCTTGTAATTCCAAACGTAACATGAATTCTTTTTTTGGATAAGATATAGAAATTTAAAGTGTTGACCTTTCCTTTTGGGAGAGATATAATTCCAATGCATTAAAGTATAGAAATCCCTAAGGATTAATTAAAAAAGGGTAAATGTGATAATAATAACGATCTAAGAAAAGAATTAATATATGTAATATAAGCAAGACGGAAATCAAGAAATAGCGATGAAAAAGTAGGCAAGTGATAACTTAAAATAAAATGAGTATGCAAAGTTCATTAAACATGGGAAGGTAATATATGTTAAAAAGGAATAGAGAGAAAAGTTCAATAAAAATAAATGGAAGTAAATGGGAAAAAAAGATATTTAAATCTTTGAAAAGAAAGCGGCAAATGACCTTAAATTTAATAAGAAGTAAAACCATATGGAAGTAAAGAAATTTTATTAAAAGTTGAATATTGGAGGCATGATAATAAAGCAAGTATGAGTGAATACACATATATATATATACATAGCCTCAAGTATATGTTTATGATGGGTATGAATTATTAAGGTCGTTAAATAAGATAGATGTATAAAAATGAAATAGTCATTAGAATTGGTTGGAATGCGAGGTCAGTAGTTTTGCACATAGTCATTAGAATGAGTATTACCCTGATTACATTAGGCAATCAAAATGGGATAGTGAGCAAGAATCGATGCTATGTTAGTGTGTCGGTACCATATTAAGAAGTATGAGCTGTACATAGGTAGAGAACGTCATCGGTCCTGAACGGTCAGCAAGAAACAAGGACTACACCCAATGGGCTACACCTTCTACTGGTGCAGGTCATGTTAGGTCATGCACCACCATAGTTGTTTGCTAGTTGTTTGTTAGGGGAAAGGCTAGATAACCCTTATGAGATGTCTTTTAAAATGAATGGGGTAGTCAGTGGAGCTGAGTCCATAATAGTTTGAGGAGCTGGGTCCTCTATAGCCCATGGAGTTGAGTCCATAATAGTCCGAGGAGCTGAGTCCTCTATAGTTCGTGGAGCGTAGTCCATTATAGGATGCAGACAAGTAAAAAAATCCCCAAGGCGAGATATACTATGGCTAAACTATATGATGTCATTATTAGACACTACGGGAGTTCCTTTATATGCACGTTGAAGAGACGTAATATTGCGTTAATGATGGATCCTGGCGGGGTGCTGGGTTATGGATACTGGAAGGGATAGTATCTTGGTCCAAAATGGAACTATGGTACTTATATTATATATGTGTGTAGTTATGGTCTACTTTTGGTAGATGGAGCGTATCGTATGTGTTCATAGAGACGAGATGACTAAGTAAATAAAAAGACATAACATGTGATTGAAGGCAATCGACATAAACTAGTGTTATGTGCAAAATGTATAATTATCGGTCACTAAAACATTGTTCTAACCCCTTTGTTATCAAAATCCACAGGATAGCTTTAGAGGGATAGGTATTGATGCTAGGCAGGAACAATGGAAGGACATGTTTCCTTATGCATGCTCAGCACTAACAAGGACACTAGGTATTGGAGTGTCAAACTTGGTCATTAACTATATGATCTACTATAGTTTACAGTGAGTTATATCGATAGTGCTATGATATGCATTTATTTGTTTATTTACAGTATACCAAACCAAAGATCCGTACTTTGGTGGTCTTAGGTTTTCGATTTAGCGAAAATTCAGGCTCACTAGGGTGCGAATTGTTACATCTGGTATTAGAGCTTAGCTTAGTCGATTTTAAAAATTAGAAGACGTTGAGTGAGCATATTTGTATTTTTACCTATATTTATAAATATAATACACGCCAAATCATACAAATTTCGACTGTAGAAATAGCTATTACCATATTATGAAAAGATGAATAATGTGACTATAAGTTGGAACAATGGACGAAATTGAAAATGTAAACCTACCCTGATTACCCCTTGAAAAATAGGTCGTATGGAAAGGCGTTGACTTATAAAGAGCATGAGTGCAGCATACGGAAGGTTCCTAAAGCTGGATAATACGTGACTCCCTAGTTGGGCTCCCTAATAGCCTAATAGTTGTAGATATCCACAAGATTGCCTACTAATAATGTACAGTAAGTCCAAATAAATGGGAAAGTAAAAGTCTGTATGTTAAGATACTCGCAAGTAAGAATTAAATAACAACGGTAGTTCCTTTAGATGGTGACCTCGTGGATGGCGACCTCGTGGATGGCGACCTCGTGGATGGTGACCTCCCGTTCGATTTTGTCACTTTCGTCCAGGTTTCGTTAGTTTCTGATCGTGCTTCGTCTCTCCCTCCCTCCTCCTTCTCCCTCTGCTCTGTCCTTTCCTATGCCTAACTCTCCTCTTTTTCCCCTCCTTCCCGTTGCTCCAACCCCTTCGCCCTCTTCAACTAGATCTGGTAGGGTTTTTAAGGTTCTGCAAACTGCGTCCTCGAGTTCAATGCCTCCCTTACTATCCGACTCCGAGTTTCCTCCTCTATCAACGGTTAAGAATGCTGACCTACCTGCTGCTGTCGAGTGCTTTAGCCTGCGTCCTGAGTTGTTGACTTCAATGGGTGGTGATGTTTATCGTTCTAATATTGGTCCTAAGCATGCGCATGTGTCTGATGTTGTTGTCTCTGGTGCAAATGGAGTGGATTTTGGTGTGTCTGGTTGTGAGTTGCTTACTGCCCCTGCTGATATTTCGTGTTTGGCTCGGTGCACATCTGGTGTTCGACCAAATGCTGATGAGATTGGTGTTCCCAAATTCAGTGTCTTGAGTTCTGGCGATTCGGTGCATGCGGCCTCAGTAGGTAATCCATCCGTGGAGGAGCTTCATGGTCCTCCAATTCATATCCATCGTCCTGCTGTTCCATCCCCAGCTGGTCCCAAATCTTGGTCTTCTCTTTTTACATCTCTGCCCCGTAATGCAGGTGTTTATGAACCAGTTGAATTTGATATAGTTGAGGTTGATGGAGTGATGATCCCTCCTCCTAATGTTATGCAAGCCGGTATGGACTTTTGGTCTGAATATTTGGCTGGTTTCTTTTTGGACCCAAATCATCGCCTTCATGATGCGTCTTCTGTCTGTCGTAGAGCTTGGAGGCTTCGCGGTGATCTTCGTGTTAAGCTGGTTGACTCCATGTACTTCCTGTTGTTCTCCTCTGCGGATCGCAGTCGTGTTCTCGAGGCTGAGCCTTCCTTTTTTGATGGGAAACCATTTATTATTACTCCCTGGTCTCCAACGGTGGCAAGTGCTCGTGAACAAGTTTTTTCTATCCCTGTTTGGGTTTATTTTTCTCAAATTCCTTCTGCTCTTCAACCGCTGCTTGGCTTGAATTGGCTTGCTTATAACGTTGGTAAATTGAAATGTTTTGATTCTAATACAGTTGCGCGTGAAAAACTGGTGTACGCTAAGGCTCTGATTGAGATTACCCCTTTTAAGCCTCTCCCATCCACTATTCATGTTCAGCTTGTTGTTGGCCATGTGGTAGATGTTCGTGTTCATTACGGTTGGGTCCCGGATATATGTTCCTCCTGTCACTCCTTTGGCCGCCTTGTTTCCGCCTGCACGCATTCTGTTGTTTCCGCTGCTGCTCCTAAGAACCCTCTGCCTCGGCCTCCGCTCAGGAAATGGGTTCCCAAGGTTTCTTCCTCTCAGTTTGCTCCTCCTGCAGTTCCTTTATCTGTCCCAGGTCCGCCGTCTTCTATTGCTCGGCCTGAATCCCCTTCTGTATCCACTGTCCTTGGTGATGTTCCTTCGGTTCCCACTGCTGTTCCGGATCTTGCTCCGCCTCTTTTGCCTGTTTGGGATGAGTCTGAGAGATGTTGGGTTGATCTCCATTCTGATATGCGTTTTAACCTAGTGGATGCTTCCTATTTTAGATTTGTTTCCGATGATCTATTGGACCTTAGATGCCTTTATTATAGACCATCTGGTGATTCCTTGGTTCTTGACTTGGATGGTTCGTATGCTGAGTTAAATTCTGTCATGCTTGCTGATACTTCCTGGGATCGATCATTTATTTACTCTTCTGATGCTGAGATTTATGATCCTTCTCTTGCTATCCTGTTCCGCCCCTTTTTTGGTCTTTTTGGGAATGTCCCTTTAGTTACTTCCCAGGTGGATGTTGTCGTTGGTGATTCTTCCTCTTCGGAGGAGACCTAGTCTAGTTAGTTTTTTATTGTAGCTGTGACATGTCTGTCACACTCCAGTGCTCTATTTTCTTCTTTTATTTTTCTACGTAGTTAAGGTGCCTCTGCCTTACTCATGTACTTCAAGTTTTTATTACGTTCGTAATAAAAAGTGGACGGTCCCACTATAAAACCGGCTGGCCTTGCCAAAAAAAAAGTAAGAATTAAATAACTTTACACCAAAACAGAGGATTCCCGACGAATATATGCGTTGCAAGCAATTTTAGTAACACTTATACATATTGCTATAAAGGCGTGGGAATTTATTTCTAACACTTATAAGCATTGGAAGATATTATTTCCCAACGGTTATAAGTGTTGGAAAATATATTTTCCCAACAGGTTTAAACTTTGAAATATATTCTTTCCCAACGGTTATAAGTGTTGAAAAATATTTTTTCCAACGAATATTGGCGTTGGAAGATATAATGTAGACTATATTTAATAAGAATTCAAAAATAATATTACCCCAATTTAGCAAATTATAACTCAATCAATATCAATAAACAACATCCTTAATCATAATTCAATACATAATTTACCAATTCTATAATAATATCAAATTGGAATAACAAAAGATAAGATATGGTTCATAGTTAAATTCTACAAATACCAAATATAAAACTCTTGCCATATAACGAAGGCTCCATCTGAAAATTCACATAGCTTGTACATTCCATTTTGAGGACCGTCGTAAATTGGTGCATCCGGTTCAAAAACATCAACCACCCAAATAACTTTCTCTGCATTCGGTATCACCTTCCTAAAATGACAAGTTGTTTGTGTTCCAACATAACCTTTAGCTACATCCATATCTAAATCTTGTGACAATAGCAATACATATTTTTTCTCCTTTGTAGATGAATAAATATCATTATGTGAGACGGTTGAAGTGGTAACTAGATTATTATTCAAATGAGAATCTCTTAAATTAGAAGCACCTTCCGTATGTGAAGTCACGGGACTTGTAACGTGCTTTTCTTGCAAATTAGTTATAAATTTCATAAAAGTTGAAGTAATTGATTTGATGGCATCATTAACTTGATTAGCTACTTGTCTTTCTATCTCCAGTTTTCAAACAGACAAATCCACGGCTTGCTATTTTTCTGTTATAGCCCTTACAGCTTGGGTCATCTTTACTTGTTAATTTTGTAGAAGAAGTAGAACTAATTGTTCGACAATAATTTTTCTTTCTCTCGAAACCGAAAACTTTCGCAATTGGATCATTTTCAACATCTTCAACTCCACTATTACCACTAGAACTACCATTCAATTTTCTCTTTTCCTCTGCTTCTTCTACAAGTGCCTACATGTATTCAATATCACATTAAATTGAAATTTATACTAAAAAGAATGACTGTTAGTAATCAAGGCGATAGCACATGAATTAACAATAAATTTCATCTTAGTTTAAAACAGCCGTTACAAACTAAAATTTATCATAGTTTAAAAACTGAGTACAAACTGTACTCAGTTTTTAAAACTGAGTACTCAACTTTAAAACTGAGTACAAAATGTACTCAGTTTCATGACAAACTCAATTTCAGTTGTATGTGTATTATTGGTAGTATCATATGAAAAGGTTCAACAATTACCTGCAATTCAGTTCAATGATTAACGATGAGAACTGATGCAGAAATGATAAACTAGTGCAGAAATTAAAACCTGATGCAGAAATGATCACTAACTTTGCTCTCTTTTAAAATCGAGTACAAACTGTACTCAGTTTCATGACAAGCTCAATTTCAGTTGTATGTGTATTATTGTTAGTTCCATATGAAAAGGTTCAACAATTAACTATGAGAACTAATGCAGAAATGATAAACTAGTGCACAAATTAAAACCTGATGTAGAAATGATCACTAACTTTGCTATGTACAGAAAAAATAGAAACAAAATTATGCTAAAATAATCGCTAACTTTACTTCCCTGCAATAACACTTATGCTGGTAACACTTGACAACTTAATACATTTGGGGTTTGAAAACTGGGATCTGGAAACATTACATTTTATGGAAACTTCCTTGCAATAACACTAAGGCTGTTCCAGTTAGATATGAGCAATAACACTAAGAATTTACTTTAATATATAATAACATTATTATAATTGTAATATTCTTGTGTCAACTTTAGGCTTTTTGGTTGTAATATTTAGTTAAGTAGGCATCTCTGTTCTTTACCCAAGGTCAGCGATCTTCTTGTATCTACTTTAGGCTTCCTTGTAATATTTATTTTTATATATAATAACATTATTATTATAGTAATATTCTTATATCTACAAGGTCAGTGATCTTCTTGAAGAAGAGAAAGGCCACTCTGAAGAAAACAAAGAAACTGGGTCAATTGTTGAAAAGACTGGAGATTACATAGAACCAAATATCTCTTCAGATGCATTAATGATGCTAGTTGCAGAGTGGTGGAATCTTTGGATGGTGAAGAAGAAAGGTCAAGTGCCATTAAAGCCGATGGAGAACCTATTGTAATTGGTAATGAGTCTGAGAATACATCAGAGGCTACTATGGTTGATGAGGATAAACAAGTGGTTGGATGTCATTAATAATTTGAATGGAAGGGTGAAGGATTTGGAGAAGAAATTGCAATAAACAAAGAAGAGAAGGATGAAGGTAAGAAGGAATAGGGCAGTAAAGAACCATTCGAATGAGGTTGGGGATAATTAGTTTCAGAAGGTTAAAAAAGGATGGTTCAGTTCTTTTATGCCCACTTCGATTGTCACTGTAATTTGCAGCCAACAGTTGTGCTGTTATACAAACCTATAATTTGTAATTTTGTGATGTATCTGTCATATAACAGAATAAAAGATCTCATTGTTATTTTCCTATATCTAATTTTACTACATGTAATTTGTTGCCTTACCCATGTAAAATGTATTATTGTAAGAAAATCATACGTTTTATTTTCCTGAAATGGAAATTCAGAGCCTGACATTTTTCTTAGGATCAAGGTCATGTAATTTTGATGTGCATTTTAATGTTGTAGTCAAAACACTTACATACGCTTCTGCGACACATGGTAGAACTTCTCCGGATTTTCTTTTATGCCCCACCTTCCAAACCGACGTTCGTGAAGTATATTTTTTCGGGGTTTGCTAAGGCCTACAAGAAAGATCAAAGTAAACAACACATAGTTAACATAACAACATTTTATAATCAATGACTATTTGTGGAAGATATTTTCAATACCATTTCATCATGCACTCTATGGTAAGGTTTTCTTCCTAGAGTATGAGTGATCCTACATTTTTCTTTGTTTTTGGCATTTTTTACACATTGCTCCATCTTGTCATCGGTATACTCAATATCAACAAACTTTTTCCACCGTAGTTTATCTATATCCTTTGGACATTTACAATAGCAACACGTTTAGGAATCATATTTCCATCAACTCTAAGAAGACTTCGTAATGATGACTTCATTGTTTAATAATATGGTGGAAATTGTTTCTCTAATATTGGTTGAGCTATGGTAGGATCTACATCCATGTTAAATTCTTCCTATTACAAAAAAAGAAAAAATAAAAGAATTTATGAAATGATCATATACACCATAATTCAAACTTGATGGTGACATTAATGATAATGAAAATATAAGTTTTAATTGGTGAATAAGTAGCCCGGCCATTTTCTAAAACTGAAAAAAAAACAATTAAATACGTAAATAAGAGTGTGCGAAATACCAAAAGTCCTTCCCACAGTTTATTCTTATAGAAGACATATATCATCCTCTATTCTCTGTAGCCAACCGGTATATGACAGCGAATCAAATCACCACAACGTTAACTCCATTTAGTTGCATCTTTTCCCTTTGCACCCGCAACATCAACTGTTATAAAGTACATTTTACCTTTTGTTGAGTGAGGTTCAATAGTCTCCGTTGTACTTAAATTTGCATTAGCATTAAAATTGTTTGTCATCTTAGCGAAAATCTGTATAAAAGAGACAAACATAATATAATGTTAATATAACACTTGGAAGACATCAAATAAAAGGATATCATGTTTTATCATAGACTGAATGACACCCAAAGGATCTAAATATGTACTATCAAACTAGTCGTAGTATTGGAAGACATTAATAAAAGGATACCATATATCTTATAGTACAACACAATCGTACATTGCATCAATAAGAGTTAATGCATTATGATCAAAACAGGCAAAATACATGCAAAATAGTTACAATCAACAAGTTGATTTTGATTCAATACATCTCAATATTGGTTCTAAGTGTGGTTGTTCTTTTAAAATAGATTGAAAGGTTGTTGGTATTTCATAGTCATCTATGGTATCCGTCATGCGTTTAGGAGAGTGTCGAACAATAGACCAATCATGATTTTATGTGTTTTTTATGTAAAATACTTGACTTGCTTCAGATGCGAGAATAGCAGGTTAGTCATATTTCCGTTAGTATTCTTGAGCCTTTTCAAGTTCACCATTAATAAATTGGAGTCTGGACAAACATTGCAACCATTTGTCTTATCTCCAACGTTCATCCAGTTCCAATAGAATACTACATGTTGAAAAGTATAGTAATCAACCTCCATGATCTCTTTAATAACACCATACCAAGTAATGTCATCATCCGTAGGATTTAGGTCTTTTGAACTTGCAACAAATGTAGCTATTGCATCCATACAAACGCCGTTATCTTGTGTTGAAATGGTGTCATCATAATGTTGAGGAGAGAATGTATAACCATTCACTTTATACTTAAGATAAGTGTTGAATTCCCACTTTGGGCCACTAACATATAACCACAACATTGTGTCCATGCATTTTTCATCCACTAACTGTTAAAAAATAAAAAAATTAATAAGATAACTTTAGTTAAAGAAGAAGCATAATACTCTCGGGTAGATATAGCATACCTTCTTGTGCAGCCAATCAACAAATTCATATTGGACTATTACTTCTGCCTTTGTGATAGTTTTTCTTTTACCATGAGAACCATCTTCTAAAGATAAGCGGTATGCACTACAAACTGAATATCATAGTAAATATATGTATGCTTGACTAATGCAACAAGTATTTGAAAAACATGAAAAAAAAGTATAACCTATACTATTCATCTCGTTCTGGTATATCAATTCAAAAAAGTATCCACCGTGAATCTGTGATCACTGCACCCTAGATAACTTTAACGGTTTACCTTCAACAATGGAATGCTCATATGTATCATCACCATTCTCATCCTAAAAGGATGCTTGCGTAGAGCTATAATTTCCATCACGTGGATTTGGCATATATTCCATTGCGTATCGAACAGATTCTGAAACAAGGTATGCTTCAAAAATTGACCCTTCTATATACCTTTTATTACTTGGTATGTTTTTGCAATCCTTCATAGCCCTAGTACACAAAAAATAATATGTATATTTACAATCAATTACTTTATAACCCTTAGGTAAAATAATTCGAACGGCAAAACAATATTATATCTTTCAAATGGATACATCCATATATAATTCGATGGTCCACAAAGTAGAGCTTGATTAGCTAAATGTACCATCAGATGAATGCTTATATCCAAAAAGTGCATTGGAAGATAATGTGCCAACACACATAATGCTTCAGCAATAATATCTTTGGCAGCTTGCACATGTTCTTGAACTAGAACTTTTGAACATATTATGTTGGAGTACAAGCTTACTTGTAAAAGGGCTCGTCTTAACTCATAACACTTTGGATATGCATGCTGAACCATGATAGTGAGCAAATATTGGATAATAACATGATAATCATACATCGTTTTAATATGCAAACTAGGTGGTTGAAGACATATAAGGCTGTGTAACTTAATTGCAAGAAATGATGGAAGTTTTGCATCTTTAAGAACTTGAGAACATAGTAACTTGTGAATCTTATCTCATGCATATTTAGAAGATTGCTTTTCTTTATCAAACAAAAAATTAATGAGGTGTTTGGCAACATTTTTCTTAGCATGCATCACATCAACAGTATGATGAACTTTATGACCACTCCAATAATTTAAGTCAAACAAAACTGACTTCTTATACCACGCCGGTCTTTCATCCTCATCAACAAAACAATCTACATTATCATAAGCTTCATAAATCATTCTCTTCTTACTTTGTGGTAGTTTGCCAGAAACATTTTTGATACGCTTAAGCTTTTCTAAGAGAGACGGGGCCCTTAATTGAGTTGGAGGTTCTTTGTATTCAACATCCTTATACCATCCATGTTTTAATGCTCTATATGAATGACCGTCCTTTAAAAACCTTCTATACTTTGGGTAGATGATTTGGTTGCCAATGTACTCTGATTCGGTCTTGGTAGCACAAATGGGACACACTTTATAACCGTGCGTCACACAACCAAATAAGTTACCAAATGCTGGCAAATCATGGATTCCTCATAGCAATATCGCTTTCATATTAAAAATTTCTTGCTTATCCTTGTCAAAAACAGACACCCCTTCGGCCCAAAGATGCTTCAATTCATATATAAGAGGTTCCAAGTATACATCAATGTCTTGACTTGGTGCTCTTGGTCTGGAAATTAATAGACTCAGCATTTGAAATTATGATTTCATACACAATAAAGGGGTAGGTTATAAGATATTATATAAACGGGCCAACAACTATAACTATTGGAGAGCACTCCATTTGGATTAAACTCGTCAGTAGCAATACCAAGCCAAACATTGCATCATTCACTAGCAAATTCTGGTCACCGACTTTTGACCGATCTCCATTCAACTGAATCTATAGAATGTCGCATGGAATTCCATGAGGGTATAGCTTCCTTACGCCATTGCATTTTACAAGCTATCCATAATATAGTGTATAATCTGGCTAATATTGGAATTATAGGAAAGTGTCTTAAAAAATTTCTTGGTTCCTTCGTTAATTTGACCTCTCCTAACACGGTTTTTTTAGTTTTATACCTTGTTGTGTGACATTGAGGACATTCTTTTGCATTAACCTTTTCTTTCCAAAATAATATGCAATTATTTTCACATGCACGTACGTACTTCACCTCCATTCCCAAATCCTTTAACATTTTCTTCATTGTGGGATACTTGTCCAATAAATTGTTTTCTTATGGAAGCCAACGTTTTAATCGCTTCAACAACCCGGTCACACTATTTCTCGACCAATTAAACTCTTTTTTAAGGTTACGAAGCTCTGCAGTTACACCTAACGTTGTATGCCCATCTTCACAAGAAGAATAAAGTTTCTCATTTGCTTTTTTGTGTATTCTTGGTGCTTTTCTCAAGTAGAAAGAACGAGAATTGCCTATATTTGTCTCCTGAAGATCCTCTTCACCGCTGGCTTGTGGCATATTATGCACTTCAAAAGCATCGTCTATAAGATTTCTGAGGGCTCCCTCTACAGAATGGTCGGTTTGAATTTGATCTTGGATATGAGGCTTCGGAATAATATTTGCTGTATGATTCTCCACTGCATTATTATTATTTATCTCTCCATGGAAAAACCACCTATTATACGTTTTAACCATACTATGAATAATTAAGTTTCTTAACGTTTTCCAGTGAGAGCTTTTTAGAGTTTCTACACTTAGTACAAGGGCAACTGCATATTTCAGTATCATGGGATGAGTGATTACTCACAGAACTCATGAAGTCTTGGACGCCTTGCTTATATTCTTCAATATTTCTGTGTGGACTTTTAATCCATTCTCTTGAGTTTAAATTAGACATAAAGTGAAAGTTTCACCTTTTGGCCTATTAAAGAAAAATATTGCTCGTAATTAAAATGATTTAAGCATAAACGATTGTAATTTGACATTCAATATATATAATGAATATAAATAGAAAATTCCATGACATTCAAGAAATAAGAATGAAGACAAAAGTCATAGTAAAAAAATGATAGTTTAAAATTATAAAACAATTTGGCCAGATAAAACATGACAGTTTAAGGTATGCATGCATGCATACTTGTTCAGTTTTCATCACTGTCAATCAGTCCGTCTATTTGAGAATTGAATTAAGTTCGAATTGCTTAGCTGAATCACTTTCAGTGTTACACAATATTTGGAAATTATACATATGACCAATTTGTTACTGACACTGATGGGGCTGGCACATAACATATAAATTATTGATGTATACTCTCAAGAAGATAAATTAATTTATTTAAAAAACATTTTTTTGTGTTTCCATAATGTTTATTCCTTTAATGAATGTTTTCCCTTTTTTCAGAATTTATTTTTACAACACATGGTATCACAAAGTGCTCCAAAGTCCAAAACTTTACATTCATGTTCCTATCATTTTATACCCTGCATTTCTTTCTCCCTTGTATTTTCAAGACTTCACTGTGAAGATCCATCAATGATGTTGAAATGATATTCGTGGCTCAAAAGTTCAGCTTAAACGAATTGTTGTTTCTACCTAGGGTGCGTTTGGGATGAAAGGAGACGGGACATTTGAGTGGAGCATTCAAGCAGGAAAGTTGAGTAAACGGGGAATGTTTTTAGGGCTACGAACGGGGTGTGAATGAGGTATTTAAAATATAGTTTTTTAATTGAATTGATTTTAGTTAATTAATTATTTGTTTTTAATTATGTAATATGTGTTTAATAATTGCAAATAACACCAAATGAATTGCGGAATTTCATTAGAATAAACAAATACATTTCTATATCCAAATAAATAAATTTTAAAAAATTAAATTGCTCGGATTCAGTTCAAACCATAATGTAGAGAACTTCGATACGATTGCAACGCAAAAAAACTCATCTCAAACAAACCTTATTTGCGAAGTTATTAATTTTAGAATATTAAAAAATATAAATTTAATTAATTTTAACATTATTAAGTTTTATAAAGGGGGAAGTTTGTCGCCGATACATTGGCGTTCAATGCATCTGACGCCAATGCATCTTTCCCAACTTTCCGACAGCGGGGCTGGGAACATGGGTATGTACGTTGCCACATCCGACGTCACCAACGGAAATGGGTCATTTAATTACTGCGAACGCTACATTAGTCCATAATGTAGAGCACGAGCTTTTATAACCTTATGTACTCAACAAAATGATGACAGAAGACTAAATCGTAACTTTATGTACTCAACAAAATGATGACAGAAGACTAAATCGTAACCTTATGTACTCAACAAAATGATGACAGAAGACTAAATTGTCAAGTATCTCTACAGCTGATTATTAATCTTCCATCTACATTTATCCTATACATTTCGGTCTTTCAGGATTAGATAAAATTGAGTCTGTATCTTGTGTTTATGCTTTGACATGCTACATTTGACTAATGTACTCCTTTTAGAATAGCTTATATTACACACACGTAATATGCAAAATTACAAATAATTTCTCATGATATGCATGTAATATATACTTTTTATCTAGCATCAGACTTCTTAAATGTTTGCATTTTATAGTTTACAGGATTCTCTGATTTCCTGATAGGTATGATAAACTCAATTCCAAATTACCTATACATTCTCACCCATTTTATTCCATGGTGTCTTATTCCTATATCACTTATAATTGGGTCCAAAAATACAGTAGTGGATTAAGAAATTTTACTACCTTTACATTCAAGAATCTTGCACCTAATGGTATAGGTAGTTGATATCCATCTGTTATATGATTAATTATCTTATGATCATTATTTATCACACATTTATACTATAGCCTGTATATGTATTCGAAGTTGCAAGTATTTTCTTTGGTACCATTATCAAAATTAGAACTTGACAATGAAGTAGCATCAGATAGTCTAATCTCATTCAAATTTTACTGGCTTTATTCCGTTAGTTATTTGCAGAGAAAAAGAAACATCTCAAATTTAGCACAAAAGTTTCTATAACTCTTGTTGTTGCTTAGTTATTAGCAATCAAAAAACCGGATGTAATGTTACTTTAGTATATATCACAAAGCTTAAGTTTCATAAAATCCAAAACATGTTTTTAAGGAGAAGATAATGAATATCAAAATATAACATTTGATGCCGTGACTGAAAATCTAATATGTTTGTACTAAGGCAATTTTTTCTGGTTTACATGATGGTAAAATGAGTGTCAGTATAATTTGGAATACGCATTACCATTTCATTAACATCTGCTAAGTAAGCAATGTCAAACTTATTTTCATAAAACCCAATTATTAGTAAATCTAAAACAAGAATTTTGACCAACTGCAAACTATTTATAGTACTTTTTTCGTTTTCTTTTATAAAAAGAAAGAACAAAAGACACCTTTTCTAAGAAACAGATTTTAAATTTTTATTCTCACCTTAAATTCCTTATACAAATTATGCATTCAAAAGGAGCATTACATTTTATAGTGCTTTTCCTCGGTTCAACGTTTGTATAAATCAAGAGCACTTGTAGACATTTTAAAGCATGTATAAGCCTATTCAGACATTTGACTTATTTTAGTAACATTTAGAAACTATAATTGATTAATAAAAATCCAAACTTTTGTAATAAAAGCTTCATTGGATGTTTCAGTTAGAAAACTACAGAAATGTTGAGAACTAAAATAAAATTCACAAGAAGATAATGTACCTGAATTCCTAAGATGAATAAAAATCGTCAAATATATCCACCTAATAATCCATTTCAACAAGTAATCGAAAGCATGTAAAAAGTGATAAAAAATGAAGCTAAACCATTTAAAAGTTAAAATTAAATGAATACAAAGATATAAACCTGTAAGCAGCAAATCAGCTTGAAGTAGAAACTGCCGCGTATATCGATCAATAATTCGAGGAGAGGTCGAAATTTTGGAGGGGAGATCGAAATTATGGAGGGGAGATCGAAATTTTGTAGGGCAAATCGAAAATACGGAGGAGTTGTTCTGATTGTGAAAGCATTGGTTAGGGCTATGCGTAATTTAAAATACTCGTTTACTATTTTGCCTAGTACATTCCAATTAAATTCAATTCAACCCGGTCTTTCAATGCAAAAAGGTGTTAGCATATTTAAAATTTTAAATGTTTATTTTTTGTAACAGATTTGTTGGACTGTGATGCTATTCTAGTGAGACTAAAATGCAACGCAAGTAAGCGTTAGCAAATGAAAAAAAAAAGGTTATCGGATGACTATTTTAATGTAGTATAAGTTCCTGAAATGTGTGTAGTAATCACTCCAACATGATTGCTAGATTTTTAATATATTCTAAAGGAAGATAAGTCGGTAAGTAAAAAAAAGAGAAGAAACCTCCAAAAGAAGGGACAAATAAAAATCCACTCTGAGTCTGACCCTATATGAAAAAATTTAGTGTAAAAGTTGAAATGATTTTAATATAAAAGTTTAGAAAAATATATAAATAATATATTTGAAATGATTTTCAAATGAATTATTTGAAGGTAGAAAAACCCTATTTTTGAAAAGTAAGTAAATATTAAATTTTAAAAAAAATAAAAATATATATATTTTATTTAAATAAAAAAATTTACAGAAATTAAAATTAGTTAAATTGAAAATTTCAGTAAATGAGGTTTTAATAAAAAGATATTTCTTTTGAAAAAAATGTATAGAGCGTATGTAAATTAGTTGATTTTTCTGAAATAAAAAATGTTAAGTTGTAAAATTATTTTTAGGGGTGGAAAATAGGAAGGGTATTAGTTTTAAATGGGATAAATAGTACGGGAAAGAAGATAGTTAATTGAGAGGAAAAGGTGTAAAAGAAAAGCAATCCTAATAAGAGTACATTAGGTAGAAAACAGTTAAATAGTAATAACATTATGAATATAAATAGGAATGATATTAGAAATTTATATAAAATAACATAAGAGATTAGAAATAACGTTAGGAGATTATATTAAAAAATTATGTTAGTAATCTAATTAGAAGCCACATAGGAAATTAAAGGAAAAAATAAAGAAAATGGATATTTTCCATTGTTGTGCGCGTTAATTGCATGTGTCTTTTAAAGATCCCCTCACATGCTATTAGAGACTTCGCTAAAGATTGGAGGTGGAGATAGAATGAGTAATAGGAAAATAATAGGATGGAATTTTTCTTATTTACTCCAGTTTTTATTGTTTAAAATTGTAAAATATGTTTTGAAACATTGTAAAGTGTATTTATAAAGAAATGGTTTGGTATAAGAACTGAGCTTTTAAAAGCAAAACTTAATAAACTGTTTGAGTTAAAAATAATCCCAAAAGTATTAAAAAAAACCTTATTGTTGAAAAGGGCTTTAAAAGTGAAGTTGATTTAAAGGAAATGGAAACGAAATTTTTAAAATTAAACTGCTAACATTTGCTTTCGGACTTGATGAATAAAGCATAATTCAAAAATCCTAAATTATAGTTTAAAAGTTAGAATGCCAAGTTATTTTTGATTAATAAAAAGTTTCTAAGTTTATATTTTTAAAGATAAAATTTTTGGAATTAAGTGCACAAAAATTTTGAAGTTTTAATTTCTAAAAAAAAGTGGCGAAAACCAAATCAAAATTTTAATGTGGAGTAGATAAGGATGACTGGTAAGACAGGGTAAAATATAAAGCTATGAAGAAAATAGCGGTGGTTTCTTGTAGAGCAGCAATAAGGAATCCCCGTAGAGTGTAGGGAATACTGGTGAAAACCTGGGAATGTTTTATCAGACACGTGCGCAAGCAATAAGAAGAACCCACATGGTAATGATGAATGGTATCAAAGTACTCTTGTGCAGGTTCTAGAACAAGTTCGCAAGAATGGTCAAGGATAAAGAAAGTAAATACCAAAAATTTGAGAATACTATAAAGATATTTAGATTAAGAGAAGATAGTAACATAGGGTAATTAGATGAATAACACACATAGAGGACGTTGGTAGACTTAAGGTTACGGAAGGTATTATCCTGCTTTTTGAGAAGGCAGTATATCATGGATTTGGCTAAACGGATTTCATGATCATCAAGGTAGAAAGCCTGAAGGGATGATTATCAGGTTAAAAAATTAGTTATAAACAAGGCTATGGATGATAGTCAAGCGGATTCAAACGAATGCATGGCATTCGAGAATTGGCTAAGTATTAATTGGTACGTCCCCTAGGCAGGGGATAAAATCGGATTGGATCACTATGGCTATGGACACTTAACTCAGGAGCCCAACTCAACAGAAATCGATCGATATCTCCAATTTTTACTTAGGCAATATCGCAAAACAATTCAGGAAACCACGAAGCTAGTTTTGAAGGGGATCCACCATAGGGGTCATCAACCCCAATGCTCAAGCATAGGGGATCTGTGTCGATCCCCTATAGGGATAGGTGTCGATCCCCCTACAGGTATCGGTGCTGATCCCTTAGAAAGGCCCGATGGGCCCCATTTTTCTAGAGGGGTTCATCTTGGTCTTGTGCCTCTACACATGGATTTTCATTTGGATATTTGCACATCTTCTTCTATATATATAGGATCATTGGCTGAGGGAAAGGGATCTTTTTCTTCCTTCTGGTTCATCTTCTCTTTGGGCTCCCTTACCTACACTCTATCGTTTTTTATTTGGATTCAAGTCATTGTAACTGTAATCAACGGTATAAATAAAAGGAAAAAACTTTTGGAGTGGACGTAGGCCGGAGTATGCTGAACCACTATGAACCTCTTGTGTTCATTTCTTACTATTTTAATTTTCTATTCTTCATATTTTATTCTCTACTTCGTTCCGTTGGGAGTTGGTTATTGGATATTTTGGTGCTTTCATACTGTTTAAGGTGTTGTCGGCCATCTTTGACGCTAACATTTTGGTGCTTTCACCGAGAATACTTGCACTCGTGGGCTTGGAAGCTTGAATCTCTGATTTGGAAGCTTCAATACCTGGATTTAGGGATTATTGGCTAGGTAATCAATAAAGAGACAATTTGGAGCTAATCAACCCTTCGTCTATATCACTAGGAATGAGATGAAGAGGCAAGAGGAGATGATGCAAAATTTTCTCAGGAAAATTAGACAGGTTGGAGTAGGAGAAGCTGCTGGAACACAAAATCAAAGTTTAGGAGTGGCAGGAGATACTGGAAATTTCGATCAAGGAGTTGGAGCAGCAGGATTGTAGAAAATCAGAATGGGGAGCACGGAAATGGAGCCATAGGTAGGAGATCGCAACGGAGCAGTTGAGTGCAGCCCCCGACCAATATCGTGGGATTGGCACCAATCCCCAAAGAGGGGTTGGGATCGAACCCCCAAGGCTTATGGGCATGCCCCTAAGTCAATCTAGTGTGGATGCTGGAACAGCCGGAAATTGGAATTCAAGACATATAGCAGAAACTAGCGGGCTTAGACATGGATTGGAGCGACCGGGGGCAAACCCCGGCCAAGGAAGAGGGATCGACACCGATCCCTAAGGAGCCGGGGACACAGCTCCGATTGACTTTGTAAGAAATTTGACAGTGGAGATGGAACAGGAATAGCCATCATCTGCCATAAAGCAAAGCGGGCTCGGCTGAAGTGCATAGATCGTCATCGCTTGATCGGGATGGCATGAACCAAATAAATAATAAATTCCATATCAAATCGGCTAAGTCACTTACACATGTACAAGATCATGAGCGGTCCCTAGGCATGCTCTAAGATGGCAATGAATCGCCATGATAAATGGATCTAAAAACACCTAAATCCACATTAATGCGATGAACAAAACAGGTTGTGGTTGTCCCGACCGAAGAGATGGGGCAATAACCGCAAGGTGCAAGTCCCTTCGTCGAAGAGCGACAGGTTGGATTCATACGTTATGGATTAAACCCACGATTGAAGAGTCAAGGCCAGAGAAAGGAAGTCGGTACGAAAATGATCGTGTTATGTCCCTGACCAGAGAGTCAGGGACCAGAGTGCAAGAAATGAGTCACTTCACTGAAGAGAGAAAGGGTCGACTTACTTATCATTATTTCCCTTTTTGCCAGAAAGTGACTGGATAGGATCCAACAAGGGTCCAAAGAGATCATGATCGGCCTAGGAAGGCTAGGACATCGGGTTATGTTTAGGGAAACTGAACCGGAGTGCAGGAAGTAATGCCGATTCACTAGAGAATGACATAATTGCCTTACTTGTCGTTGTTCCCCTTCATCGCAGAGTGACAAGATGGGGTCCAACAAGAGCTCAGAGAGGCTATGATTAGTCCAGGAGGATTAAGACATCGCTATATGCCCCTAAAAGGGTCGGAGTGCAGGAAGTGAGTCGCTTCGCCAAAGAGCGACAGGACTGACTCACTCGTTGGTAAGTCCCCTTGCTAGAGAGCAAGTGGATCGGCTTTCCAAGGGTCTGGAGAGACCATCGATTGGTCCAGAGAGACCATGAACTTGGATGATAATCTGAAGAGATTGAAAGGATTAGCTTATTGACTTCCAAGATTTCAAATGGTTATGGATTTGGATATTGATCCGGAAAGGTCATGGATTTAGATAATGACCCGAAGAGGTCGAGGATTTGGTAACGACCCAAAGAGGTCGAGGATTTGGATAACGATCCAGAGTAATCGATGCTTTGGATTTGGTGAACGATCCAGTAAGATCGTGGATTTGGTTACTTCTTAGAATGGATATGGATTCAATAAGGATATGGAATGTATTCGGATTGACTATTGACTTGAAACGGTCATGAATTTCATGAACAATTCAGAGAGAATGAGGATTCAGCATACAAATATTAACTCCTGGACGAACACGAGACGACTCATGGTGATTTGGTTTGGAAAAGGAATGGATTCTGGATTGGAATATTCGATTGTCGATGGATTTCAGACCTCGGACTTGTGGCAATTCAAAACACACCTTCCTATTGCCAGGCATGTTTTTGGGGGAAAATGTTATCATGTCTTTTAACAAGGCAGTACACCAAGGATTTGGTTAAACGGATTTCGTGGTCATCAAGGCAGGAAGCCCAAAAGGATGATTATCAAGTTCGGAAATCAGTTATAAAAAAGGCTATGGATGATAGTCAAGCGGATTCAGACGAATGGCAACGTAAAATTGGCTAAGTATGGATTGGCACTTCGTCTAGGAAGGGGATCAGATCGGATCATTATGGCTATGGACACTTAACTCAGGAGCTCAACTCAATGGAAATCAATCGATATCTCCGATTTTCACCTAGGCAACATGGAAGAACAACTTAGGAAACATGAAGCTAGCCTTGAAGGGGACCCACCATAGGGGTCGTTGACTCCAATGCTCAAGCATAGGGGGTCGATGTCGATCCCTCAGAATGGCCCAGATGAGCCCCTTTTTTCTGGAGGGGTTCGTCTTGGTTTTAGGCCTCCTACACGCTGATTTTCAGCTGGATATTTGCACATCTTCTCCTATAAATACAAGATCATTGGCTGAGGGAAAGGGATCTTCTTCTTCCCTCTAGTTCATTTTCTCTATGGGCTCTCTTACCCACACTCTGCCATGTTTTATTCGGATTCAAATCATTGTAACTATAATCAATAGTATAAATAAAAGGAAAAATCTTTGGGGTGGACGTAGGTCGGAGTACCCCGAACCACTATAAACCTATTGTGTTCTACTTCATTCTATTGGAAGTTGATTATTGGACATTTTGGTGCTTTCATACTGTTTAGGGTTTTGGCGGTCATTTTTGACGCTAATAGAAGGCAAGATGGATAGTGGAAAAGTTACTCCACCAAGTTAATTTGCCAATGAGTTAATTTAAATATGCATAGTTGTATTCTTTAACCCACTACAAAGTGGAATGCATAGTTCAGTCTGTAATTGGTGGTAGTAGTTAAAAGTAAAGAGTGGACCTTATTTATTAAAAGCCAGAAAGGTAAGTTAAGATATGTGGATTACAGTAAATAGCAGGTTAGGAAGATCTATTTACTAAGTAAGAAGTGATAGGGCCACAACATCGTTATTGTAAGCCGATGTTGAAGGGTAGCTTCCATCAACTATTTCTTTGAGTTTTGGGTTGTAAGCATTAGTCGTTTTTGTAAAATGCGTACGATATTATAAGAAATATTCCTTTTAAAATTGGTTTTTTAGATGGACCGCTATATTAATTGGAAAACTATGGTACTAAGAAAATTCCGTGTAGACACCTGACTAATGCAAGTAAGATTGGAAGTTTATAAAATAAATTAGTAAATTTATTCACTACTAAAAGTAAAGTAATGTTTAGTACCAAAAGCTTTAAAGTTTTGGGAAGATAAATTTCAACGGGCGAAGGATAGGGAAAGTTTATTGCGAAGTCATGGGTCAATGTCCATGTATCTTAAAAGCTTAAAAATATATATGACATTGTGTGTTAGTTGTTATTATAAAATAAAAGATTTTTTTTTTAAATTTAAAATTTACCTTGTAATAGGATATGGTCCATTATAGATATTAAACTATTGACTAAACCCGAACTACGTAGGATGTGGCATGAACTCTTTTGAAAAATATGCATGTATACTTTTGAATATTTTATTTAAAATTTTTGGTTTTGGAAAATAAAATACTTTTATAAAAAGTCTTGAAAAATTTTGTAATGAAATTTTGAATTTTTAAAAAATTTCCCAAATATTTCAGAAGTTTTATATAAAAAGATTTTTGAGCAAAAAAAGAGGAAAATGTCTGATTTTTGAAATGCCACATGCCTAGCATAGATAAAATGTCGAGGGGTTAGCATTTACTGTGCAGCAGAAGTGACAGTAAAACAAAAGGTAGTTAGTGACAAGGGAAGAAGCTGTCTCAGATATGGAATCTATTTCTCCATACCTTGTCGGTAAACGAATAAAAAAACTAGTTTTAAAATAATTTTGTTTTAAAAATCTAAAGATATAAAATAAAATTTACTTATGCAGATTGTACTTGGAAAAGTTGAAAAAGAATTGGGGGCAAAAGAGAAGGTTCCAAGATATAGTGGAAAAAGGGTACACAAGGAAAGGATGGAAATATGGAATCCTCCATCTAAACCCTTTTCTGGCATAAAGAATATAGGTTTAGAAAATTGATTTTTTTTTTCAAAATTTGGATGTTAGTAATGGTGTGCTAGGATTTTGGATGGTAGGGATTGGATACGAAATTAGTTGAACTATACTTCAATTCGTGGAAGTGTGGGAAAATTTGGATGCAAAAATGAGTTTTTTATTTTCAAAATTTGCATATATATATATAGAACTGCCGGTATATTTAGGTTTTTGCACCATATTTTCAAAGTTATTTTAAAGAATGCATTCATATATGAGGCACCAATTTAGAATTGCTTGGTATGCATATATTATATGTTGTGATACACCATGCACTTGTACACGATTAGTTACAAAAATTTGTTGTACACTAATTGGTTGGATAGTTTAGAATGATTGCATGTTATGTTATATGATTCTGTCCTTCAGGAATTTCGAGGTCGAAATTCTTTTAAGGAGGAGAATGTAACACCTGGTAATTTTAACAATAATTAATTAAAAAGAAATTGATTAAGCAATAATAACGTCGAAAAATATTTTTTTACAAATGTTGGAATTTGGCTATAAAACTTCCACCATTAGGTTCGTGGTGATTTTCTGATAAATTTTCATATATAAAGTTTTTCAGTCGGAGTTCAAACAAAAAAGTTATTGAAGTTTGAAGTTTTTGAATTGGAAATAATTATATATGTAATTCAGGTAATAAAAATAATTAACAAATGTAATTACCGTCAATTAGAGTTAACTAATAGTTAACGTTACTTAAATGTTAAGCTAGTTAATAATTGAAACAAATTATGTTGATTGGGTTAATAAGGCAGCAAATTAAACAAATCAAACGTCATTCATTAAATAACAAAAACATTAAGAACCAGTCAACCCTCATCTTGGGCCGGTCGACTGGTTGAACTATCGATTTGAGAATTTTGACATGGCCAAATGGTCCCGATTTTAAATAGTTTAATCTACCAGATGGCATTGATTCGAAACCCTATAAATATATGGAGAGAGAAAATTCAATAAAAATGAATGGAAGTAAACGAGATAAAAGATATTTAGATCTTTGAAAGAAAGCGGCAAATGACCTTAAATTTAATAAGAAGTAAACTCATGTAGAAGTAAAGAAATGTTATTAACAGTTGACCATTACAGGAATAATAATAAAGCAAATATGAATGGATACACACACTCATATACATGTATATACGTAGCCTCAAGTATACCTTTATGACTGGTATGAACTATTGAAGTTAGTAAGTAAGTTAGATATATAAGAACGACGTAGTCATTAGAATGGGTTGGAATGCAAGGTCACTAGTGTTGCGCAACATAAGTTTACCTACCACAAGGGGCTACCAGAAGTTGTGTATACATTATACTGATATGGGACATATCCAACTGTACGACCCATAGAATTATATACGCTTGTGTACACCTAAGGGGATACCCCAGTAGGATCTGCTTCAACTTTTTACCAGGGGTATTTCCTTTATTACATTAGGATATCTAAATGGGATAGTGAGCAAGGATCGACACTATGTTAGTGTGTTGGTACCATATTAGGGAGTAGGAGCTGTAAATAGGTTGAGAAAGTCATCGATCCTGAGCAGTAAGCGGGAAGACGAGGGTTACACCTAACGGACTACACCTCCTACTAGTTTAGGTCACATTAGGTCAAGAACTTCCATAGTTATTTACTAGTTTGTTTGTTAGGGGAAAGGCTAGATAACCCTTAGGATAGGTCTTTCAAAACGATTGAGGTACTCTGTAGAGCTAAGTCCATAATAGTTGGAGGAGCTGAGTCCTCTATAGTCCGTAGGGCTGAGTCCATAATATTCCGATGAGCCGAGTCATCTATAGTTCGTGGAGCCGAGTCCACAATAGGAAACTGACAAGTATAAAATCCCCAAGGTGAGATAGAATACGACAAAACTATATAACGCCATTATTAGGCACTGCAGGAGTTCCTTGTATGCACGACAATGAGACCTGATACTGTATTGATAACGGATCATGGTGGGATGTTGGGTTATAGATACTAGCGGGGATAGTATCTTAGTCCTAAGGAGGACTGTGGTACTTATATATTATGTATGTATGTAGTTATGGTATACTTGGGTAGATTGGCGTATCATATGCGTATATGGAGTCAAGAGGACTAAGTAAATAAAAAGACATAACATGTGATGGAAGCCAATTAACATAAACTAGTGTTATGTGTAAAATGTATAATTTACTAGTCACTGTAACGATGTTCTGACCCCCTCCTCATTCAACCCACATGATAGCTTTAGAAGGACGGGTACTGGTGTTAGGCGAAAACAGTGGAAGGATAGGTTTCTTTATGCATGCTCAGCACTGACAAGGACGTTAGATATTGGGAGTGTCAATCTTAGTCAGTAACTGTATGATCTATTATACTTTACTATTCCACAATGAGTTATATCGATAGTGCTCTAATATGCAAGTGTTTATTTATTTGCAAGATACTAAACTAACAATCCATAATTTGGTGGACATGGGTTTTCAACTTAGTGAAAATTCAGGCCCACTAGGGTGCAAGTTGTCACACTAGACCGAAGGAGTCCTACGGTACCTATTTTTGAGTTTCTGCTTTCAACCACACATGTTTTCAAGCATTCATTGACCACCCTCGCTTATCCTCGGCCGAGCATCTCCTACGAGACCGAAAGTGTGGTCGTGAAAATCCTGAATTTGCACCACTTCCTAGCTCTAGGAACTAATGCTCCGGATGCCTATCTCCAGGCATTAGCTCTAGGTCTCACCTATCTCCGGGTGTTGACTGAGATGTCTATTGACCATCTACACCTATCCTCGGCTGAGAATATCCTACTAGGCTATAAGCATGGTCATCAAGTTTACACCCACGCACCGGCTTCTATTTCTGGAAACTGGTGCTTTTGCTACCAGATTCCGGGTATTACTTATTAACCTTGCCTATTTTTGGGGAATAGTCAATACTGGAGTGATAGGGTCGAATTATCTGACTAACCCTTATGATTAAATTTCTTTGTTCGAATCCTAGACAGAAGGAGTCGGTACTTATGTTTGGGTACTAGATTTCACTGTTAATCACGCATTACAGGATTTTGCTTACAAGAACACCATTCTATTGGTTCAAGAAGCTAAATTTTATTGCTAAATGAAACTTTTTGCAAGTCCTGCCTTATTAAGTTTCCCCCAGAATCCTTATGTGGCTTATTTTTGAAAACTAAATGAAATAAATCAAAGTGAAATAGCATTGTGATAGGTTGCTATCCCCGCCCGTGGGATTGTGATCCCATCACCGTTGTCATCCAAAGCAGCGGGCCGCTCCAAACCAAGATTATGCTTCTTTCCTTTCTTCCGTTGCCTTGCCTCTATGAGCTTAGGAACGTAGCTATAACGACCTGTATTTTTAACGACGATATATTTAAACAATTGATTTAAATATTGAATTGTTAGTTAATTAACGGTCCTGAAAATGTGATTTTCGCATACGACTGAATCAGGACTCGAGACCACTTCCGTTGAGTTCGTATTGACATTGCAAATTAAAATAAGTATATGGATAGCTATAATTGACAATCGGGCAATTTGTTGTCAAAATGGTCTCGAAAAGAGAAGTTATCATCCCAGAGTGCAGTCTCGGATAGCGATGAAATTTATATCATTGGAACCAAAGATAATGAGGTAATGCACGCAGACGAGTTTCGTGGTGATCGGACGCACTGTTTGACCATGCGAGCTTAGGACCTATGACTGGTTATTCAAGAATATGAATATAATTGAATAAAATTTTAAAATAAATAACTTAAACCCTCATTTCTCTCTACAATCAAAAGCACTATTCCATCGCTTTTCCTGTAGCTAAGAAAATATGGCTGCCACTTATTTTTCCACTTCAAAAATTGATTTCCACCGATTTACCGAACAAAGAATTCCCAGACTAGTTCCATTGCACTCGTATGATCGAGATCTTTACATCGATATGACATTTGAAAGGTGCATTATTGTTTTCAGGGATGGACGTGGCTTGGACAAACTAGGGTTTCACTTTATCGGCAAAGGAGGAAGAGTTAGGCGACGGGAGCGGGACCATCGAGTTTCTCTTCGTGTTTAGCACCTTATCACATCAATCGTAGGATCTCCAACCCGCCAAGAAAAATGTGACATCTGCATATGATATGGCGACGTACCCAGGTCGCTTTTCGCTAGGGACTACCGGACTTTACCATTTCGACGTCAGGGTGGAGAGCACATGTAGACGGGTTTGTAGGCAAAGACGACATCAAAAACCATTGAGTGGATTTGGATAAATCAAGGTTTAAAGATTCGCATTTGGAAACATATACGGGTGCACATGCCTATAGTTTAATTGGGGAAGAAATTGAGTAGCGCAAATGAAGGTAATTAAGGGATTTAGTTATAAACCAAGTTAATTAAATTATTTAAATAATTCGATAACTTGCATACGCTATATTTTTTGCATACGAGGTCCTTTTTAGATGTCGTTTCTTATATTGCACTCATGATGGAGTGCTCTTCGATTTGGATAAGGTGAATGAAATTGTCTATCATTATACTATGATTGATTGTATTGTATGAAATTGATGCTCGGGAATGATTTTTGATTTTAAAATGAGATTTTCTTATACTTGTATACCTACTAGATTTTTATAGAAGGAAATAAAATTATTTTAAAATGATTTATAAAGAATATCACATATTTTCCATCGACGTGCCATAGTTAGGAAATTATTAAATCTGAGCAATTCTTGACATAATTTCCCACATTGGTTGACATGGATGGACTATAGATATTATACTATAATATTATGGACATTTATATGCTTATTGGATGCATGTATGTTAGTTTGGTTACTAGGTTGAAATGCCGATTTATTGGCGATCCAACGTTAAGGAATATTCCATGTGTTAGGGTTTCGTCCCCTTGATCAGAAACCCAAACAAATGGAATAAGTTGTAAGAGAATGCTCGAATCGATGTTGACGGATCTGAGGATGGAAGAAGATGGATTTGGATGAGCTTTGGACTTCAGGATGGACACCAGATGTTTTTAGTTGGTTAGTACTTACCCATTTTTGGCTAAGCATGGGAAAAGAGTGCTTGGTATTGACCATTGTCGTGGTTGGTACCCATCACTATTGATGATGGTCAATTTGGTCGACCTTTGACATGGACGGTGATGAGGCTTCGAGGAGTGCGATATGATGATTCGTGTGGCCGACTCTGCATCTTGATGATTTTGCTCTTCGACGAATGCTTTTGATGATCTCGACGATTTGACGTTTTCGACTTAATGATCAAGTTCTTTGGATGAGTAGCTTGGTGGTGCATGGAGTTAGGTTCCGAGGTTGACACTTTAAGGACTTTGAATAGTAGCTCGGTGGTGAATGGAGTTAGGTTCCAAGGTTAAAGGCTTAGTGTCGATAGGCATTGTGATGAGTTGGCAAGTTCTCTGAGGGTGATCCATGAATAGAATGTAGAATGGTTCTATTGTGGAAATGGACAAAGCAAGGAAGAGCTTAGAGATGCGTGCTAGGGGTCTTTGATACTCGAAGTGTTTTCTTTTGTACTCGAACATGGTATTATTTTTTAAGGATGCCCATAGATTGGTTGATTGGATCTTTATACACTGGGCCGGTAGATTTGAGTCACGTATCCAGCTTCGAGCTGCGAGATACGAGAGTACAACTGAAAATTGAGATTTTTATTCATTAATCCTTGGTAGAAGAATGGCCATACAACTTATCATGGATCTGGAGTACAATGAGTGACAATTAGTATTGTTTGATGGATGCTATGTTTATTATGGTTTCACTAGCTACCTATCACTCTAGGGATGTCACACAAGGTAGGTATTGGGCATAGGGATACCTAGACACCTTGATTGTTACTTAGTATGGAGTAGGTATTATGGATGGAGATGCCTAGACATCCCGACAGTTTATTGAGTATAGAGTACCCTTTATGACATTTATAGAGTAGCATATCATCGATGCCATGTGCTAACTCTATGGTTGTAGGAACATGTCAGGTCTGATTAGTATACCCTCTATTTCAGATAATATATCAACTTTTATAGTATTTTGAGAATGTTTATCGCTCACACCAGACTGTTGTCTGACTCGAGGTTTTATGTTTTGCTTCTTATTATCTCGGGTGCTCTTAAATGAGTAGACAAGATAATAGGTATAGGTAGCATTTGGAGCTGTGCAAATGGACTAGCAGGAGGCGATGCTCTCTCATACTTATATTTTGAGCTTATTATTGTTTATTCCGCTGTATGACTTTGTGGACCTTAACAGTGTTGACTTATTATTATTAGAGACAGTTTGTCGGCTGAGTTTATTTGTCACTCGTATAAACTCTATTATACGATGTATAACTCTTTGTAAATCTGTACTCTAATATTTGGATCACTTAGTTATTTCTAGCTTGTCTATTTTATATCTTTGTTGGCTATTATATTTTATCTGATTCAATGTGAGATATACGATAGGTTATGTTATTATTTGATGTTTCCTTTTTCTTCTTTTCCATTTTCTTCTCTTCTATTTCCTATTCTTTACTTCTTTTATTTGACAACCGTTCTACAACGTAGGTGTAGGGTGGTCATCACAGTAGCATTCTCAACTAGCACTCTTGTTACTGCTGATCGATCCGACTCCTT
The DNA here is from genome assembly GCA_030737815.1 of Allium fistulosum. NCBI lineage: Eukaryota > Viridiplantae > Streptophyta > Magnoliopsida > Asparagales > Amaryllidaceae > Allium > Allium fistulosum. The sequence goes on from CM060901.1 coordinate 1,154,647,500, forward strand.
TCTTCATGGAAAACTTCATCTTCAGACCCCAAGGTGCTAATGCTATCATGAAATTAGCAAGGGCCGGCCCTCAAATGCATTGTACGCAAAATATTCATCCACTGTTACAAATTTCTATACCTGGACTATCTTGTGATCTCCATCTCCTAATTCCAAGGACAAATCAATTATCTCAACTAGTTACTTTGCCTCATCGATAAATCCTTAAATCCTTGATTTACAAGGCTTACCATCCTTCATACTTACCCTTTTTTTTATCAAATGTTATTTTGAATAAAATATTTACTAAACTTCTACTATCCACCAAGACCCTTACACCGTAGTAGGGTCAACAATAGCCGTAATTACCATGGGATCAAAGGTTAGCGCTTCTACCCCATTAGAATACCTATTCCCAACATAATGTCATCCATCATCATTCTTTGCTACTTGGCCGTAGCTTCATCCTCAATGGTGTAACAGCTCTTCTACGGTACATGCCTTAAAGAACTCGTGTACCATTCCATTTCATTCCAGCTTTTCTCTACTAGATTAGGTACTCCAATTATGGTATTCATAATTATCCTTCCATTTATCCGTCTAGGCCCCTCTCCACTTGGTCTACGTTGTTTCCCTTGGGCATTCGGCCCATGGGGTCTACCATTTTGTCCGCCATTATGTGGCTCTTATACCTATTGTTTTAACTTCTTTTTTCTTATTAGTTCCTCAATAAAATCTCTTAAATGCCAACAATCGTTCATGTTGTGTCCATTGTATTCATGGAATCGATAGAACTTTTTTGAGCTCCTCTCTTCCTCAGTCCTCTCCCTCCTAGGCGGATTCATACCTTTCCAGGTCTTAAGTGACAAGGTATACATTTTCAGGTGTATAGTCCAGAGATGTATATTCATCCAGCCTCATATTCCTTGGGTGCTTTTTAGCTTCATTCCGCCTGTCTCCGACGCCCTGATTTCTCTCCCTTTGATTATCAAATTTTCCCACATTCACAACTACGTTACCGAATCTCTCGCCGGTTTGTTTAATCGCAACATTACTCTAAATCACTTCCTTCGACTGTCCACCACTAGTCTTTCTAATAATCAAACATGCCTCTTCCAAATGCAAGAATTGGTTAGCTTTCTGGTGAAACTCTTCCATAGTCATCGGTTGCTTCATACTCGGTGATTTTTCTAAGTTTGTGTCTAGATGTATGCCCCGGACCAAAGTCATTAACACCATACTCTCATTTCAATTATTAAATTCAGTTACTGTAATATTGAACATGTTTAAGAACCTTTCAGTCACTCCTGAGGTCCCTGAGAAAGGCTCGACAAAGTCATCACGTCCTTAGGCCAAGCAGTATGGAGCCTAAAATACTCTAAAAATTTCTTTGCTAATTCCACAAAGGTCGATGTGGGCTTCTGCAAGAACTGAGTAAACCACGTAGACGCAACTCCATCTAGAAAAATAGAAAAACATATGCATCAAACTGCATTTGTTGCCATAGAAGCATCCTTGTACCATTCATACTTAAACAAATGTTGCTTGGGATCGAAAGTCCCATTATACAATGACATTGTTGGCATCGTAAACTTCCTGGGATATTCATCCCTTAGAATGTTATCTGTGAATGGAGTTCTACTAGGCATAGAACCCCAGTCCTCATTTTTTCTCCATCGATTCTTCTCCATTAACCGCTTGATCATATTTGTTATATGTTCCTCACTAGCCTGATTCTCTAAAGGGTAACCATTAAGAACCGTGCCAAGTGTTTTACTCTGCAAATGGTCTAGGTTTGCTTATTGATGTCTGGGTTCTCCAGTCTTCGGGAAACCCACTCTTCAGTTTTTCATCAATGCTTGATGGGCTCCATAGTAGTTGTCTATACACCAACATCCCGAACTTCAACATCCAATCCATCCTCATCACCATCATGCTGCAAATCATCCTTATAGTTTGATAAGCTGACGACTTCTGCTTCTTGTCCCTCTAAGGGCCTCAAATTCAGGTTGGTACCAACCTAGTTCTAGTCAGTACCGATCTAAATTCCCTTGGAAGGGACTTTCATTGTTCCTCCAGCACTTCTCCTTGCTGCTTCGGCAGCTGGTTCCTTCGATTTTTGCTTTACATCCCTTCTATTTTGACTAGAAGCAGATGAGTTCTCCTCTTTAGATCCGAAAAGTGATGTCTCTCTCCTGCTCCTTCTGGTCCTCTACTACTGCCGGGTCAGCAAGGTTATACTATCATTCCTTTTGTCCAAAAGATTCTTTTGACTATCCGCTATCTTATGGTTTAGTTCCGCCATCGTCTTATCAAATTCCACTCTTGTGACCATCTCTTGAGGGGCATATGGTCATAGCAATGTTGTTGCTGGCTGGTTGCTAACTTCAGTACGGTAAGAAGCTCCTTCGTCTGCACCAGCTACTACTCTAGATTTACTAGGCTTTCTTGATAATGCCATTGATTATAGTATGAAATTCCTTTAAATCCTTTAATGAAGACCTTCTGAATCTAACCTTTGGACACTCTAATCCAAAATAAATAATTAGAACTACGTCCGAGAAATGTCTTTCTTAGTGAAAGCACCAAGGATGTTGGACCAAAAAATCGCACAATAGTCTAAAACAAATTAAAATAGAGGGACCTAGTAAAAAGAAATAAGAAATACAGGGAATTTTTATAGTGGCTCGGCAAATCTGAGGCTTATGTCCATTATAATGTTGCTGCTTAAAGATTTTAGTCATAAGTACAAAGGATTTCCATGTCTAACAGCTTAGAACAACCAAAAGCAACTGCCTTTATGACTAGAGTCATGTAGAGAAAGAGAGTGAAGAAGATAAAGTGTCAAAAGTCCATTTCTACAAGCTCTAAATCCGATATTTATAAGGAAATCATCCAATAGAATTGCCATATCTCGATATACCTGGTCTAACTTCAGATCCCAGAATGTAACGTCCTACCTCTATACTCATGTTATCTAAGAGTATTACTAGGTAATAATGTATGATAATATGGAGAATGAGGCGATACTAAAATGTCACATGTGAATATATCCTTGGGTTAACACCAGTACGTATTTAAAAATCGAATAACAGCCTAACTTTATGTACACAATATCGGCACAAAGTAATAAACACGTGTAATTCCAGGATAAAACAATACACAATATAAAATAAATCATAGAGATCACATAATCATCAATGCAACGATAACATATAATATGAAATATACACGAGTCTAAGTGGGTCTACAACAATAGTCAAATGCACACTATCATCAAATATGTACATAACATATCTAATATATATTCATCTCGTCAACACACGAACACATGTAACTACAATATACAAAATGATATAAAAATACCATCCTCCATCTACATCCAACATCCACAAACTGATCAACTCATCCCTGAACCCGAAATGTCTTTGACTGACCCGAGAATTATATAAATAATACACGGGCCAAACTATGTCTAGAATTTATATGTCAGTGCATAATAATGATTGGCAGGGTGCTACAAATATACCTAATAAATTTGTGTAAACATCTCAAATATATAACATATATCATACCACACACAAATCATCACCCTTCGAAATAAAGATCACATCACATAGGCAAACAAGACATCCATATAATCAAACACGTACCTAACCATAACACCCATCAATAAAACTATAACATAGTGGGAGAATCAACCAAATATCCAATCATCAAACCACACACTCATAGAACCAAAGGGAATTAACTATCAACAAGCACACAATCAAACAAGGTGTTATAGGTATGGCATCGTGTGTCTATATATCTCAAATCTCATATTCCAATTGGGAGCTTCACAACACACAGCATGCTCTAGTGGGTTAAGAGGTCCTCGCCTCTGAATAGTTGTCTAAAAGGGGTATCTAAATAATATAGCCTAATCATATAATCTTATATATTCCAGATGGAAGCTACACAGCACGCTCTAGGAGATAACACATGACACTTATAGCACACAGCACAACCCACGGTCTTAGTTACTTTTGTTCATCATGACACTACGTCCACATACATACACTATGGTTATGAGCCTACTACCCGATGGTAACAGACTGTTTGGCTAGCATGGCTTCGGGGCATATCATCACATAATCTAAATAGCAGCACATAACACATATAATATGGCGATGCCATGGATCTAGGGCGCAACTCTACTATCAGCCAACTAGGATGAACTCTAGCCTATTTGGATATACACATACAATACTAATAGGAACATGGACAAAAGATATACTTAACTATCTTTTACTTGGAAATGGTAGCATGCAGCTAATGCGCCTTATATATAAGTGTCACCCATATTCAAGAGGTAATCAAGTAAATAGTAACTCGAGCATCCCATACCACTCGATACTATTCATACATTTACCAAATGCTTGTGAATCTCACTCAACTACATGTAATATTCTATGTAACAAGTCCAAGGAATAACTGGAGAAACATTACCGAATGTCCCATATTAGATAGTATTATAACTCCGCTTATTCAAATTCCTCGTTATACATAAACAAATCCGACATAATTATATATATATTTCATAAATGAGACAAAGGAGTAATCAGAAAAGTATTACCGAACGTCCCATAACATTTGGTATTACTAATCCATTTACTCAAAATTCTCATTATATGGAACTTCACATCGTTCGGCCAATTGTTGATTAAAAGGGGTATTATTAAAAATTCTTATCTTCAAAATCTTCATATTAAATTTTAAACATCCATATAAAATTTCCATGAAATTTTAAATTATAAAATTCTCATTCAATTCATAAATCTTTATTAAATTCCAAAACTTTAATGCCACTTATTGAATTACAAAGAAAATTTTCTTCCAAACCCTCATTTAATTTCAAAATTGCCAAGTTTTTGTTTTTTCTAAATCATTCACTTCATATAAAACTCATTCTAACACTTTCAAACATCGATGAGTGCGGTTTGTAATTTAAGAATTCCTTTAAAAAATTAAAATTATATTATTCTTCCCAAAAATGATTTCAACTCAAATATTTCCAATTCTCTAATGCTAAATTTCAAAATCAACATTTGAAATCTTTATTTACTTCCAAACACTTTTAAAGCATTTTTGATAAATAATTTATCAAACTAAAATTTCTTTTTCTTATTTTAAAAAAATAATACTAAAGGGATTTTCCAAATGGGAAATCCTTTTAGACTTGTACAAAAATTCAAACTTCTCATCTCCTTTTAAAAAATGATCCTCATTGGTAAATCTTACTATGAAGTTAATATATCACATTCAAAACCCACTATTTGCCCTAAAAATATATTTATTGAAATGCCATAAAATAATTTCATCAAATTGGATAATAAAATTTAAATCCTTTATATTAAAGATAATTTTTGTAAATAATATCTATAACCATAAGAAAATAAATATCTGTTTATAGTTTTACTTATAAATTTTATTTCACTTCTCTTTATTATAACCCAAACTTAAATACTCCAAAAATAATTTATATAAAATATAACTTAAACATAAGATTTATTTTTATTTATAAGTTAATATTAAAATCCCAATTTCCAAAGGCAATTTGAATTTCATAGATTAAAAATATTTACTTTAAAACTTTCCTTTTTTTATTCATTTCCACATCAACAAAATTAATTACCACCATAAGTCTATTAATTTTTCCTTTTATCAAATCATTTATATAATTAAATTCCAAAAACTTCTCTTTCAAATATAATATATATAATTCCAAAAGCTTATATAAATATTCTCAAATCATTTAAACCAATTTCCCCCTTTTAATCAATTACGGTAACGTATCTTACTGAATATATTCGATTATCAAACAATGCATATAAACCATCAACATATAACACTAATCAAACAAATTTTGACCATTCAACACAATTCTCCACACAACCATGTAATATTTAAGTAAACCCAATCAACTATTCAAATCATAGCACAAAACCAAGCAATTCCAATCAACAACAACTATTAATCTTATATGGCATTAGAACAAAGATGTGAGTAAGTATTTGACTCACCTAAATTCAATGTAGAAAACGTAACCGTAGCTTTAATCTCAAACACTTGCTGCTGCCATCACCATCATCCCAAATTCCAACCGCTACCAGAAAACTTTGCACATGCCTCCGCGTTCCACCCTCGCTGCCACCAAATCACTAGATAGTCGCTCCATTCCCAGCCTTCACATGAAGCCGCTAGACAACCCCCATCGTACACAACCCACCTGCATCACTTTTATGAACATCGCATCCCAGGCCACGCCGCCAGCTTCTACGCTTATCTCTTCTAGGTTGTGCCGCCTCCTATTGAGCGTCGCATGGCTTTATGTTGTTTTTTTACACGTCCTTTTTTTTCTTTCTTTCAATTACAATGTGGTGGTTCGATTAGCGCAGAGAGGAAAAATGAAGCAGGTTTAGGTTAGGGGGAATGAATGAAATTAGTCAAAGCAACTAGAGAAGGTGAGATATATCTAGAATGAGGGTGAGAGGAATTTGGGCTTCTTTTGTTTGTTATCATTTCACCTTTCTTCATTTTCAAATTAATTCATTTAAATTAAATAAATTTCAAATTACATTTATAATTTCAAATTAAAATATCTTAAACTCCATTATTTATTTATGATTGCATTCTCAATTTAAACCGATCGACTATAGATTAAAAAGCACATTTGATTATAATATTTATATCCACAATTTATTTATCCACGTTGGTTCGTTCATTTTTCTACTAACTTCAAATAAAATTTCCTTCATTTATTTCAATGTATGGAAATTATATAACAATTATTTCCAATATACGAATATATATATATATATATATTTACTGTAAATATATTGTATTTGAGTTAAATATACTACTATTTTTATTATTATTTCGAAATGAACTTATGTACTAATTCAATTTATTAAAATAAACTCCTTTAGCGAAAAAATTTAACCAAAAAATATATATTTTAAACAGTGAAATAATCAAAAAAATCAAACTCAAATTTTTTATTTTAATTAAAAAACAATCTATTATACAAGCATAAAAGGTTGGGCTGTTATAGAGAATTTAGGAGAAGACAACGGACTCTCCAACTAATAAAATCATTTCGGTACCAATTGGAAGTGGTCAATATCGACCTGATTTCTTGATGGAAAAGTGTGTCATCTTCCTTCCTTCGGTCTTCTATCTTCGATCCATTGAACCCCGAGCACTTTTTCTTAGAAATCATGTTGTTTCCAAGAGGTTATGATATATCTAATACTTATCTTCTTTCCTTCGGAGCTTTCTGGGAGTTTTTCACTTAATCCTTGAGAAATGGGCCCAACGATGATCACTTAAGCCAATAACCCATGAGTCTTAGCTCCAAAGCCAACTAAGGCGTACCAAAAGTGCTAGCTACTAACAAGAAAGTAGTCGATACTGATTCGGTACTGATCTCTTTCCTTTCCCACTTTTGCTCCAACTCCTTCAGGTTTCTTCTATTATCCTTCCAAGCATGCCTTCAGGTCCTTGAACCATTTTCGTTCCGACATCCAGATTCAATTGTAAACTACTTGGTCAATAAGCCAGATAACAACTACATTGTACTTTAACTTTAAGAAACCCAAAACAGTCAACTAAAATTAAAAATAAAAAGATTATTAGAATTTGGATACCAAAAATTGATGATAAATTGATTAGGCAGAAACACATAGATAACTTTTTAATAGAAGTTTACTATAATAGTAATTTTCATTTTAAAGGTTTTACAAACCCCCTTAGGTTATATCCTACCTAACCCTTAAGAACATAACTAGGAAGTGGGTACCAATAAACTTCTCATATTTTTTCCAGATACCCAAAAATAGAAAGAAAAAATGGATTCTCAATAGTGGATGCTCCAATCACATGACTGAAAATGTGCAGATGCCAGCAAATATATCATATATGGATGGAGGTACAACCACCTTCAGAGATAATTCCAAAGGCTATGTTATTAGAAAAGAATACATATTATTTATCAGTTTATATAATTACCCTTTAATTTCAAATGTTTTATTGGTAAAAAAACTTAAAACATAGCCTTTTAAGCATTAGTCAACTTTTTGATAAGTGCTTTTAAATAACTTTTGAAAAAGATAAATGCAATGATATTTAATCAAAAGGAAATTTAATTTTTAAAGGTGTACGAAATTAGAATATTTATATTTGAAATATGAAAATAAGACAGAATGATGATTTGTGTCTTGTTGTGGAAAAAATGATCCATGGCTAAGGCATAAACATTTTTGTCATGTAAATTTCAAAAATATTCATAAACTAGCAAAAAAAGAAATTGTAAGATGATTACCAAAAATGAATTATAAATTTAATAATTTACGTGATGTTTGTCAATAGGTAAACTCGAAAAATCCTCTTTCAAAGCTAAAAATGAAAGTTCAACAAACAACCTTCAGAATTACTACATTTAGATTTATTTGGTCATATGCAAATAAGATCAATAAATCATAACAAATATGTTTTTGTTATGGTTGATGATTTTTTAGTATTTATATAGACTTTAAGCATAAAAGAAACATTTTTTAATCTTTTTAAAGCTTTTTCCAAAATAATTCAAAATATAAAAGATTTATAAACTAAAACTATTAGAAGTGATCATGGATGGGAATTTGAAAATGATCTTTTTCAAGGACTTTGCAACAAAAAGGGTATAAATCATAAATTTTCTTTTCTTGGATCACCATTACAGAACGCTATTATAGAAAGAATGAATAGAATTTTACAAGAATGTGCTAGAACATTATTAAGTAGTAGTAGTCTATGACAGAACTTCTGGGTCGAGCCAATTGCTATAGCTTGTTACATTCTAAATTGTGTCTCCTTAAGATCATTAACTAAAAATACCCTCATGAACTCTTCCATGATAGAAAACCTAAAGTATCATATTTTAAATTTTTGGCTCAATATATTTTATTTTAAACACCAAAGAACCCTAGGAAAATTTGATCGGAAAGCCTATGAAGGAACCTTTATTGGATATTCAGAACAAAGTAAAGCTTATAATTTTTTAATTTAGATGGAAAATAGAATAGAAGAAACTCTACATGTATTTTTTAATGTAAACTTCAATAACATAATAAATGATGCAGAAAATAATGAAAATTTGAAAACCTTATGTCAATCATCTAACCAACATATTGAAACAATTAATTTTGAAGATAATAATGATTTAAAATCACCTTCTAGAATTTTAAAAGATCGGCCATTAGATAATGTAATAGAAAACATTAAGACAAAAGTAGTACTTGAATACAATTAGCTCAAATGGGTTATATTGCCTTCATATTTAAAATTGAACCAAAAATTACAAAGAAGCAACTAAGGACGATCACTAGATTTTAGCCATGCAAGAAGAACTTAGCCAATTAAATGAAATAACGTATGAGAACTTATACCAAGACTAGAAAATGAATTTGTTGTTGTTACAAAATAGGTGTATAAATTAAAATTGATGAAAATAGTGATATCATTCGCAATAAAGCTAAACTTGTGGTTCAAGTTTATAATCATAAGGAAGTGATTCATTATGAGGAAACCTTTCCTCCTGTAGCACATCTTGAAGCCTTAAGAATATTTTTAGCATTTACATATCATCATAATCGAACTTTTTATCAAATGGACGTTAAAAGTGCATTTTTAAATGGTTATATTAAAGAATTTTTTTGAGCAAGCATCTTTATTCTTTCATGAAAAAATTTTAGCTTATGTTTTTATCTTAAAAAGGCTCTTTATGGTCTGAAACAAGCACCACATGTCTAGTATGAAAGGCTGAAAAATTATCATTCAAATTTAGGTTTTGAAATTAGTAAGGTTGATACAACTTTGTCTACTAAAAGGGGGTAAAAATGATATTTTAATTGTCTAAATATATGTTAGTGATACAATTTTTGGTTCAACCCATAAAAAGCTATGCGATGATTTTGCAAATATAATGAGAAGTGAATTTGAAATGACACATATGGATGAACTCAATTATTTTCTATGAGAAATTAAATAATTAAAAGTTTTATTTATCAAGAAAGATATTGTAAAGATCTAATAAAACATTTTGGAATGGAAGCATTAGTACCAAAACCAACTACTATGAATAATAGTCTACACTTAGATAAAATGAAAATGGTAAGGAAGTAAAGAAAAAATTATATAGAAGTATGATAGGTTCCTTACTTTATTTAATAGCTAGTCGACCTAACATTATGATGAGTATTTGTCTATGTTCTAGATTCTAGAAAATTTCAAATAATCACATTTACGAGTCATGAAACGTACTTTACGTTACTTGACCAATACAAAAGATTATGGGCTTTTCTATCCCAAAGGTCGTCCTTTTGAATTAGTATCTTATAATGATGCTGATTTTGGGTTGCAAAATGGATCGAAAAAGCATTAGTGGTACTAGTCAATTTATCGACCAATCTTTAATATCTTAGTTTAATATGAAACAAAATTGTGCATCACTATCGACATGTAAAGCAAAATGCATTTATGCTGATTTGACATGCACTTAGATAATCTCCACGTAGAGAACAATATGAAATTTTGGAGTTAATTTAATTATATCTCTTATTTTTTGCAATAACATAAGTACAATAAACTTATCAAAAATCCTGTAAATCATTCGCGAACTAAATAACCTTATTTATTTTGAAGCTAAAGCCGCTAGGTCACATTGTTAATCGAGTATGATGGCTATAACTCCTATAAATAACCTTATTCATTTTATAGAGGCAAAACATTTCAAATAACTCAAAAAACATAAAACATATTCTACCTTGTATATAAATATATATACAAAATTAACCATAAACTATTGCAATTAGGTTTATTGCGCATTTTGACCTACCACCGGTCGATTGGTGAAAAAATTACCTATGCACCAGTGGTCGCGATTAAACAAAATGCAGCCATTGATTTACCTTTCTCAAACCCTAAATATTTTTTCTTCTTGGTTGAGTCCTATTGCTCCCTTCACTTTTCAACCTCTCCTCTGTTCTTTCCCAAAACCCACCTATTCAAAAATAATGGCTTCCTCTAAACAAAAAAAATCTCCTCATCGTCTCAATCTTCTCAAAAATCTCTTCTTATTCCTCAGATTAAAGAGTGGATTGGGAACAAAAATGCTCTTATTAAGATCTATAAGGATACAATGGGATTTCAAAATCTAGGAGGATGATTGATACAATTCTCTAATTTTTCTTCATACAATTTAGGTCATCTTTTCGAAAATATTAAGTCAATCCACATTTAGCCGAAGAGAATTTTGAAAAAGCTATATATCCATCTGAACCAAAAATGGTACAAACACCTAATAGATTGAGTAGAGAATAAAAAGTGAAGAATTAAAAAACGAGTAAGAAATAGAACACACAAGATTTATAGTGGTTTGGCATACCTCGGCCTACGTCCACTTCAAGTTTCCTTTTATTATACTGTGTTTTTCAAGTACAGTTCTTAAGGATCAGTATAAATCCATTTTGATCACTATAAATCCGAGTGTGGTTACAAGAAAATAGAGTAAGAGAGAGAAACCCAAAAAGATCCTTGAAAATGAGCCCAACCCTCCTATTTCTAAAGGTATGAAGCCCAAAATCTCGCTTGAATTTCTCCATCTCGTTCTTCATGCCCAAGATTAGTGCTCTAGAAAATATAAGTGCCACCTCAGCAAAAATCATGGATTAATATCGATCTATGGGCTTGGATCGGTATTGATTCACGTGATCATCAAATTGGTCATTGTGGACTCTTTGTTTAAGCTCGACTCTTGGTTAGGTTCGTGCTTCCATACTTGTTTTCACCACCATTTGTTTTTTTAAAGTCCAAATGATGGATCTATGGACGAATGAAATTGTTGGTTTTAAGAGCTTGTGGAGATCGATAGAGAATTGCATAGGATCGACGAAATAGCACTTGCAGTAGCCTTTTAGCATCAAGCAAAGTAGATAGGCAGAAGTGGGGTTGGATCGCATTAAATCTCGTAGATCGGTACTGATCCATGGGTTGGATCGATACCGATCCAACTCTTGGTTGAATTTTGAGTTTTGGTTTCCTTAAAATGTTTTGTATTTGCTATGTGATCTTGGTTGTACTTGAGTTTTGGGCTTCGTGGTAGTCTCTTCAGGCGTTTTGTCTTGATAACTTTGAAGTTTGACTCGTCAAGTTTGCCTTTATATTGCCTCGTTAAAAGGTGGGACAACACTTGCCCCCCAAAGCACACCTTGCGAATGGAAGGTGTGCATTGCTCAAGAACAAATGTTGAAGTCAATAGGATATTAGCCGATCAAGCTGTTGCGAATCATCCCGTTCCTTTGGTTTCTTTTGTCAATCACGATTCATTCTAAATCTGTCATAGTCTATTAGCTAATGATAATAATTTCAAAGACTATCTTAATAATTTTAGAAATAACATCAAGTTTTATAAGCAAAAACAATATTTTTAACATTAATAATTACAACATTAACATTTTCTCAAATTTGAATGATGATTTTAGTGATTATCATAATGTTCTTTTGATTAAAGGAGCATAATGGTAATTTTTTTGATTTTATAGTTAATAGGTTTTAACTTCATATTTTGTTAATTTTTATGATTTTTTATTTTTGTAATCTCTATTTCATATTTTTAGTATAAGTTAAGATGTTGCATAATGAGTTTTGGTCCTTTTTTAGTCTTTCTCTTATTTTAGTTTCTTTTCTGTCTTATAATTTTAACTTCAGTTTTATCATTTTTACTTCATTAATATATATATATATATATATGTGCATTTAAATTTCATTTATGTACATACATTTGTATTATTCTTATTTTTTTTATAGTTCCATCTACAAATATAGGTGTAGGCCGATATTGGTGCTAGATTGTTATTTGCAGGTTTTCAAGGTTGCTATCGCCAGGATTGCAGTGAGTTGTTCATTCTGGATCTTCCACGTTGGCAGGGAGGCATTCTTTCTAGATCATCCGCATTTGCAGTGAGGCATTCTATCTTCGGTGGAGCTGCTTGTTGATCTCATTTCTGCATTTGGTCGCACCATTAATCATCCGTGTTTGTAGTGAGACATTCATTCTGTATCATTAGCTTATGCAATGTGGCCTTCTTTCTGATTCATCCGCGTTTGCAGTGAGGCGTTCATACTCTGGTGGAACTGCTTGTTGACCTCTTTTGTTGATCTCATTTGGGTACTTCTAACACTTCATTATCGGGCGGTGGTCTTGCCTAAGTTCAATATTGAGGTGTGATGGGCGATGGCCTTGTTGGAGCTCATTCAAGAAGTTACCTGAGTTTGTTTTCCTTGTTTTTCCCATATTTTGATTTGTCACCTACCAGGCATGTTGGCAGCTCCTTTAGTATTGGTGATACACACACACACACGTGTGCTCTCCTCTATTTTAGAGGATCACACATTTCTCTATAAAAAAATATGTTACAGTCTAAGACTCTAGACTCTGCCTAAGTGTAGTCTATACATCATCATTGTTTCGATTTCACTCGAATTTATTACATCATATATCAAAATTTTCTCATGTTCATCCTGGATTTGTCGGTTCTACTCTGATTATAAGGCAATCAAATCCTTTTATCAAATCTGTATCTGTTTTGTGGTTCGATCTCTCCAAATCATTTTATATTCAATTTAATGCACAATCTCTCTGGATCGGTTTGTATTTACTTTAATGTGTGATCCCTTTGGATCATTTAATGTCATATTTAATAGGACAATTTTTTCGAATCGTTAATCAAATTCATAGTCATTCAGGGCCGATAGTTAAATCCGTGATCTCTCAGGATCGTTAGTTGAAGTTGTAGCCGTTCAGGGCCGGTAAGTAAATCCATGGTCTCTTTGAACCGTGAATCAAATTGATGGTCATTTGGGGCCGATAATCAAATCCATGGTCTCTCCGGACTGTTAATCAAATTCTTGGTCGTTCGGGCCGATAATCAAATCGATGATCTCTCCTCGATCTGCTCATTCTCCAATGAGGGGACTCAAAGACAAGCAAGCCCATCCGCTTACGCTCCGATGAGGTAATTTACTTCCTACACTCCGACCCTATCTCTTTGGACAGGACATAAAGTGATCCAAATCCATGGTCTATTCGAACCATTGCTGAGCCCAATCCGCTCACTCTTCGACGAGGGGACTCCAGGACAAGCAAGCCCATCCACTCACGCTGCGGCGAGGTGACTTTCTTCTTGCACTCTGATCCCTGCTTGCCAATCGAGACTTGCAGCAATCAATATCGTACAAGTCCATCCACTCGCTCTCTGACAAGGGAACTTGCACTTTGCACTGCGGTCTTGACTCTCTAGTTGGGACTTAACACGATTAATATCAGTCATCACATTCAAATGGTTTATAATACCCTAATTAATTCCAAGGGGCCATCAATCTCCATTGTTCTTTCCTAATCAGTTTCGGTCATCACTCATGGAGCCTAAGTCAGGGTATCTAACAGACGTCTAATCCTATCAAGGTCACCTTTAGACTTCTAACTCAGAGCGTGCCTAGGGATCGATCAGGATCCCGTACACATGTAAGCGGTCCGAGGTTAATATTATGCAAATATCCTAAATGGTCGTCTAAAGTATCCAACTTAGAGAGTCCCTAAGGAGCATTTGGGATCCCGTATACGTGTAAGTGGCCTAAGCTAAATATTGCATCATTTATTTAAAAGCAGGGTAAGGGAATCAAACCTAACTCCAATCCGTCCCGATAATTGGGTTGTCGTCCAATGAAAGTCTATGATCCATAACTTCATTTTGCCCCGTTCATATAGTGAGCTTTTGGTTCCAGCTCCTCTATTGTGCTTCTACATTCTGATTCGCATTCAAATGCTCCTCATCATTTCCATGACAAAGTCATCTCTCCCTAGGCCAGCACGACCCATGCCTCTAAGTCCTTATGGACCTATATCGATCCATGCTTGTGGATCGGTAATAATCCATATATTTGGGTTGGGGTTTGCTCCAGTTTGTTCTACTCCACTTCTAGGCAAGTATGCTTTAACTTCGGGCTTTTGGTTCTGATTTGCAATGACTCTGGCCATTCCCATTTATCCCATTCTCCTAAAGAAATTTTCCATCATCTCTTCCTGGCAAGCAATCCTCCTTTCTTGTAATCCATTCATTATAGTCTTCATCTCATCCCTGGTTATATAGATGGATGGGGGTTAGCTCTTAAGGACACCTCTTTGTTTCCCCTGGTTGGTTTCCTTCAGAAAGTGTCTTCCTAATTGATTGGCTTGTCACTTTGAATCTTTCCAGGTCTCCAATCAGTGAATTCAAGGGTTTCTCAGTGAAACCACCAAAATGTTTGAACAAAAAAAGGCACAAACACCCAATAGAATGAGTAAAGAATAAAAAGTGAAGAAAATAAATGAAAAAAGTAAAAAATAGAACACACAAGATTTATAGTGATTCATCATACTACGGCCTATGTCCACTTTAAGTTTCCTTTTATTATACCGTGTTTTTCAAGTATAGTTCTTATAGATTGGCATAAATGCATTTTGGATCGGTATAAATCTTAGTGTGGACACTAGAAAATAGAGAAGAGAGAGACAAAAAGCCAAAAGGATCCTTAAAAATGTGTCCTACCCTCATATTTATAGGGGTAGAAAGCCCAAAATCTCGCCTGAATATCTCCACCTCGTTCTCTACGCCCAAGACTAGTTCTCCAGAAATATAGAAGCCACCTCAGTAAAAGTCACAGATCAATACCGATCCATGGGCTTGGATCGGTACCTATCCATGGGCTTAGATCAGTAACGATCCACGAGATAGTCAAATTAGTTGTTGTGGACTCTTTGTTTAAGCTTGATTCTTGGTTAGCTTTGTGATGCCATACTTGTTTGCACCAATATTTGCTTATTTCAAAGTCCAAATGATGGATCTATGGATGAATAAAGTTGCTGTTTCAAGAGCTCATGGAGATCGATAGAGAATTGCATGGGATCGATAAAATAACAGTTGCAGTAAGCTTCTAGCATCAAGTAGAGTAGATAGACGAAAAGGTTGGATCGCATCAAATCTCGTGGATCGGTACCGATCCATGGGTCCAACTCTTGGTTAGATTTTGAGTTTTGGTTTCCTTGAGATGTTTTGTATATGCTATGTGATCTTAGTTGTACTTGAGTTTTGGGCTTCACGGTCGTCTCTCCGGGTATTTTGCCTTGATAACTTTGAAGTTTGACTCCTCAAGTTTGTCTGTATACTATCTAGTCAAAAGGCGGGATAACAATATCCTAGTATTATGGCACTTTTTTATGAAAACTAAAATATGTTCGGCAAGGTAATGAAATTTGTATTCAATCAAGTGCTAATGGAGTAAGTATGGAAATTTTGAAAAGGTCGTTTGGAGAAATTCTTCAAATTCGATCTTATGGACTTTATTTGAATGATTTAGTGGCGAATGAAGAAAGAATTTTGTACGAAATTTCTGTCAGAATAAGAATGATTGGACGAAAAAGGAAAATTTGCGTCCTATGGCACGATTAGTTCTTCGAATTGTATGACATAATATAATCCCTAAAACAAGAGCTCTGATGAAGTTTGCCCAATTCATCAATAGTGCATGTATGTGGTTATGAGGAATTAGAAGTAAATTGAATGCATGTTATTCTGACAAATATTGTTGGTATTAGACCATAAAAGTCAAGGTCTTATAATTTGTATGGAAATTTACTTATAAAGATTTTTAACAGTTTGAAATCAGTTTAAAATGAGGAAATAAAAACCAAAGCTTATGGAAGGATGTTTGACAAAGGATTCTTAAAAAAATGCAGATCCCGCCTACCTTTGAACAACATATTCCATACAATCCTAGAATCATACATATTTCCACTAAATCGGATGGGATGGATTATTATAAGGATACATCAAATGACTACATCCCACCATCCTATGACCATGATGCTGAGTATAGAGTAGAAGTATGGAAAAATCAAGTAGAAATTTTAAGAAATCAAAAGAAGATGAAGGTAGAAATGGAAAATCAAAGGGAGTTAGGATATGTTAAGAGGATTCTTCTTTCGTTATATGGAAACACACATAGTAAGGAGAGCTCTAACAGATAGGATAGTGCTCTAGGTTTTATATATACAAATGATAGTGCTTATGTTTTTGAGCCTTTAGTACATGATCCTACGCATAATAGAGAGGGTAGTGTGGTTACTCATCTTATTGCTTATTCTCCTGCTCATCCTACTTCTTCTACTAAACCATGAGTTCCGAGAGGAAATAGACCATATGCATAGATCACTTCAGAGACGGATCCTACCCCACCTTCAGGTTATGGTAGAGGGACTACTTCATCGTGAAGACAATAACCAGCATCATTGCCATCTTTACTTCATGTCCTGCACTTTCATTTCTACATTTTGTTTTCAACATTGTCGTGATCCGTACTTTTCTTTCAAACATTCAGATGTGTTTTGACCAATGTGACATGTTGTTATTTCTGTACAATAGTTATGCATTATGACATTAAATTATGTTATTTTTTTATTGCAATTCTTCTATTTGTTCTGTGAAGTTTGTTTATTTATTGTTGTTTGATATTAATCTCTTTTTTTTACGACGAAGGGGGATGTAACACTCCATAATTTGGCATTAGTTATTTAATTAGTTTGCTAATTAATTATGCTCCAAAAGTGGAATTTGTGCAGATGATGGAGTTTGACCATGAAACTCACACCATTGCGTTCATGGCGAAATTCCAAGCAACTTTCATATTTGGAGTTTTGTGATCAGAGTCCAAACAAAGAAGTTACGGACGAAAAACGATTTCGAAACGAAAATAAACAAATAAGAAAAACTAAAAAAATTAAACCGGGCCCACAGGTCGACCAAACATCATAGGTAGTCGACCAGGGGAGGTCAACCCCTAGGTAAGGGGGCGGTCGACTATTTCCTGTGTGGAAGCTAGGATTAGCTTAGGCCCAATGGCCCGGATTTAACATATTTTGATCTAACTGTTAAGGTTGATTCTTACGCATATAAATTTAGGCCTAACCATCCGTTCTCTTCTCATATTTTTATGGAGGAAGTATCAAAGCTCTGCCATTTCTTCTTCTCCACTCTCTTTCTAAATTATGAAATTAAGATATTTGTATTTATATTCAAATAAATTGGAGAAGATTAGAAATTTAATAAAAAGGAGAAGAGAACCAACTATATGCGTATTTGAGGTAATTTATATATTTGTATATATTTTCTCTTTCAATCCCAAATATCTTCTCAGATCTATAATTTTAAGGTATGTATATACCCTTTTATACATATTTCTTGGATTAAAGAGGATTTGAAGATGATTTTAAGGTTCTACTTTAGTCTGGAGACTTGGATTGCTTTTAACAGGTGAGTGGGAAATTTTATAGATTGTTATAATATGAAATTTACTTCATTGGTGCTTATTTGATTATTATGCTTAACTGGATAATTGTATATAAGTTGTAGGCAACAAATTCAATATAATTTGAATATTATAAATATCGCCTACATATTCTTATTTATGAATTAATTTAGAATTGTTACAACCTAATCTAGAAATTAGTCCAAAAAGTATGAATTTAGAATATTCATTTGAATGAAATTTATTCCAGATCTGAAAATAGGTTGTATATAAATGCTATGAATTTGTATTATTACCCTAATCTTATTGGAATGTAAACTTTTCTATGTTTGGAATGGTTGGAATTTAGATCCGTTTAATATTTGTAAATTAGTTTGATTTCTATTCCTTTTAGAAAAATACAACATTTAATCTAACAAGGAATAGATGCAAATAAAAAGAGAAAGAGATGTGTAAAATATGAATTCATCGTAGTTTACACTTTCTATTTCAGTAATAAAAAGAAATTATTATTGTGATTACCCTCTCTTCTCGACCCTCAAAAATCAACACTAATACATCCTCAGTATTCACATGCCGCAAAACTAAGTGTCGAAAGGACAGATAGTAAAGGGTTGAAAGAAAATAAAGATAGAATAGAATCTTACACGAATGGAATAACATGTATTATTTTAATATATATAATCTTTACAGCGGAAATTTTTAATACATTTATCAGATTCTATCTTATAAATCAGCCTGAACAGTTATAAATCTCTGTCCTTATAAATGCCGAATACAATTAGTAATCTAATGCAGCGGAAATGGAAATGGAAGCAGAGAACTATATACAGGAACATCTTTAGCTCAAGACTTCAAGCTCCATCACAATGCTCCAAGTTAAACCTGACTACTTGGCTGCCTAGAAAAATAAGGCACTCAAAATTTAAGGGAAAAGAAAATAAACTTCGGGTCAGTCTGGGACTGGTGTGGGAAACTAAAAAATATGGGTATTGTAAAATAAAGGGTATCTCATAAGACCATGCCGGACGTAAACATGGAATGATTTTTTACCTTATGATAACCAAAACATTTGCTATGAAAAATCAAGGATATTATCTTTAATGGCATTCTTTGAAAATCCTTTCAAATAGCATATTAATCATAGCTGGAATTGTTACATATGTCGACGGCATAATAGGTTTACAACTAAAACAGTAAAGGCTCGTGTTAAAGAATGGATTCCATACAATGACAAGGTAAGGGACTACCTTCTAACAGCACATCTCTAAAAAAATGCACCGAGGAACCAACAAAATGGTCCTCTACCAACACAGAACTGGCCTACCTTTACCGTAGATAGTACCAAATATGACATCACCCCAGTCTTTATCGACCTTTACTGGGATCCCAAAGCGTACACAACATACCTGACATATAGAAGGTAATCTAGAAAGATAATGACCATATCCTAATAGGTGCGACCCATATAGCCCTGCTGCATCTACCCTGTTTTTGTCATTCCTGGGTGCGAGGCTTAAGGTCATGTTTTACCTTGCATGGAATCATCAAATCCTACTTAGAATGCCACATTGCCATTTCCATCACGCACTATTGATTTCCATAAATGTACAACCTCTGAGCTCATAGGTCTAGAGAATGGTGTTAAGTGTAAAAGAAGTTACCTCCTACACCACCAAACAAATGTACGTTTGTAGAGATCAATATTCGTGTATTTTAGAAATGCAATGTTAGACATTCGTCCATACAAGTCATCTAGGAACAAGACAAACCGAAGACACTCTTCTACTACATCATGTTTTGGGAATCACCCTAGGATTAGTAGTTAGAAGTCCTTGCATCGAAGATTTTCAAAATTTAGTACTACTGCCACC
This sequence comes from Allium fistulosum, assembly GCA_030737815.1. Lineage (NCBI taxonomy): Eukaryota > Viridiplantae > Streptophyta > Magnoliopsida > Asparagales > Amaryllidaceae > Allium > Allium fistulosum. The sequence goes on from CM060901.1 coordinate 1,154,667,776, forward strand.
ATATGTATATAATATGGAAATCGAGGGGCTGGTGTCCAGTAGCCTTTCATTATAAAGATCTCTGTCTTCAAAACCATTTCCTTTATCATGTTTCACTTTCGAACATACATTGGTTCGAAGTTGTTTTTGGATAGGAATCACCGAAATCCAATCTCGGTCTCTCCGAACCAATTATCGACAAAAGATCTTTTAGAGATATATCATTTCTTATACAGTATATACGAGATTATTAAACCTCTCTTTAACATTGGAAAACACCAAGTTATTTCTTATAAATCATTTTGGAAAACATTATTGAGTAAAAAGGATTCACAAAAATTATACTAATTTTACTCAATATTAATTTCCATATTTAACAAGCACTATTCGTCGAATAACGGCGAGATAACCTTTTAAATTCACACGAATAATATGAGTTCCCTCCTTGGAATTTAACACCAAGTATAAGAAGATTATTTCTATATAACCCAAGTTAAGGAATTAGTTATGCAAAGTAAATCTTTATACTTGTCTCGTTTCTGACATTTCGACCTTATATATTCCTCGCCCAGGAAGAGGCCAGGCGAGCTAGGGGACTAGTTGCTCCTGAATATCTCCTTAGTCTTAGCACCCCACATCCGGATCTCACTAATAAAAAATCAGGTCTACTCATCGACTTTTAGAGCCAAGATTTAATCATTTATTTATAACAGCTTTTCTTTTAATCATTTATTTAAACTCTTTTTAAAATAATTATAAAACTTCCAAATTACATTTCAAACACTTATTTATTTATTTGAAAACATTTATAAAAGAAAAGAATAGTTAAGTTAAAACTGTAATTTATATAAGTTATTAAAACTGCTACGAAAAGTGCTGCAAATAGTGTTTTCAAAGCTTATTTGATCAAAACAACTTTTCTATCACATTTTTGTAACTCAAATCCTTTTTAAAACATTTTAGTCTATTTATAGAATTTATTCCATATTTTTGAAGATTTAAAAATATCATTTCAAAGAAACTTCCTTTTCTGATTCCGAACTACCAAACCATGACTATTTTGAAAATTTGTTTTGCTCATATTTCAAAATCTACTAAATGAAATCTAGATCGTTTGCTTTTGCTTGAAAACTATGATTATAAGAGTTCGAAAAACTCTTATCTCAAAGAATTCCTACTTCGATTCCATCGCATAAATGGATTTAAATTATTATAGCGCGAAATCGCGAATTGTCGTTACTCGACGCGTCTATTTTAACTCTGATTTCAATTCTTTTCAAAACTTCACCAAACCGAGTTTTAGTGATTATAAACCATTTATAAACCAATTTAAAGACATAACACTTTTATAATTCATTTCGGAAAGTAATTCCAATCATGCAGTTTCGATGTGTATTAGGCGTGAATTGTTTACACATCCAAACAACCATATTTTTCAGAACCAAAATATGATGATCAAAATATAACAACCAATCATTCAAAACATATCATATCATCATCTATATCATAATATAAATAGAGTTTTCTGACCTTGAATTCGATTGTTCTAACTTTAAAACAACTATAACTTCGCTATCTCGAAATTGAAGCTCACAAAGCTTGTACTAATGCTTCCTAGGGGGCTTGGCCTTGGCTTGCAAAGAGGTGGAAGGCTCGGCCATGGATGGTGGGATGTGTGGCCATAGGTTTGCAAGGAGGAAAGGAGGAGTTTGGCTTTGGTTTTGAGGTGTTTGATAATATACATGTACTATATAAATTTTAATTTCTTTTTGCAATAAAATTTTCCATTATTTTCTTTAGGTAAGAGGCCATTAAAGTGGAGAGAAGAAGGTGAAGAAAGCTTAGGAAAATAAAGAGGAAAATGTGAATGGAAGTGAAGATGGATGGTGGTTACTCCATGTGCAAATGGAAGTGATAAAATATCATGATATTTAAGTGCAAACACATCTTCATTTCATCAACACCACACCCTCCTCCTTCATCACCATTTCAGCCAAAGTACCCCTCTTCCATGTGGCTACTCCATGTGCATGTACTTGTGTATAAGAGGTTGACTTTGGTTTAAAGAAATATCATGTTATTTATAAATAATATCATGATATTTTCTTTTATCCTTTATTATTAATTTTGTGTTTATATATTCATGTGCATGTGTATGTGTTCATGTATATGTGCATATGTATGTCACAAACAATCCACAATGTTGCAAAACTTCTCTACGTTGAACCGTTACAATTCTGATTTCGATTTTCGGTCATATTTTCACTTCTTAGTCAATATACATATATTTGTAAACAAAGTTTGAAAATGATATTTATATCATTATATAACAATTAAAAGGGCTTCATTTGATATTAATTTTTAAATCATTTAAACTCCATTTAAATTCAAAAGTTAATTATTCCAAAATAGTGATATCGTTAATGATGTCATAAAGACATTTTATTTTCAAAAATAAAATAAATAATTTTATTACATATTCTCACTTATATAGATAAATAAATGTACGCATCCAGCTCCATGCACGATGCCGAAGGGTTTAAGAGCTATTTATTGATAAAATGATTTTCGGTTATTTTATCGATATTTTCTTTAAGTGTATATTTTTGTAAATATTTATTCAAAATAAGATTACCAATATTATTTATTGTTCAAAACATCATTATTAATGTTAAAATTTTTATTTTTGAATATTTTTAAATTTAAACATTATTTTCCAAAATGATGAATTCATTGGTTGTTACAATTATTCCTTGTAATTTCAAACAATATAATTTTGTATATTTTAAAGTTAAATCTTTTGGTCTAGACTACTTTATAGAAATTATAGTGGATAATCTTTTTAGATATGACTCCAACAATTAAACATAGAATAGTATATTTTAGTGAGATATATAACTAGAATATATTTGATAAAAGTAAATATTTGTACGCAATTTACTATGCTTACAATAATTAAATAACACTTACTTAATAACGACACTTACACATAATATTCACGTTTAGGATAATTAATTAATGGGTAAAGAATTTAAAAGGTTGTAACTCCAATAAATGGGAAATAAATGGTAATAAATATGGAAGTTGCAATAATTTGATAGGGTAAATGGATTAATGGAACCGACAAACAAAGAAGCTGAAGTAATAACTATGGAATAGTTAAAAATGTTACAAATTTGAAATTAATAATCATATATAAATGTCTTAGGAAATGTCCGATGGGTATGGACAAATTGACATTTATGAGCAATAAAAAGGGGTTTATGGGTGGGTGAGGATTTAAGGTAAATCTTATCGCCTTAAATAAAAAGGGAATTAGTAAGATATGTACAATGTCTGCCTAAGATTATATAAGTAAAGACCTAGGATGGTTAATTGGAATTATTAGGTTAGTGATACGAGGTCAGTAGAGTCACTCGACGGAAGACTACCCTTCACCTTGAGGCTACCGGAAGTTGAGTGCACTTACTAATGATGTGAGATATCACTAATCCTAGATCTCGTGACGATGTGAGAGATTTGGGCCTGCTTTCTTGATTGAAAATTATTAAATGGTCCAAATTTGGAATTAGGAGCAGCGATGGATATCTCCTAGGGGTTCGCTTTTGGTTTGAGGTATTAGGTGGATGTAGGGCCCGCCTCTCTCCTAAAATGAAGTAGTAAGTAACTTAGTGAAATTCCAAATAAATAAGGATATCTCTAAAAAGGTTTACTTCAGTGTTGATTTACAAAGTGCCTATTTAGGGCCCGCCTCCTTACCGAAAGAAGTAACCTGCCGAGATTCCATATTTGTAGTTAAGAGTGATAGTGAATATCTCGAGAAAGGTTCGCTGCGAATTTGAGATATTAAGTGACTGATGTAAGGGTCCGCCTCTCTCTTAAAAAGAAGAATTAAGTAACCTAGTGAGATTCCAAGTGATGTTAGCTAGATAGTACCAGCAAGAAGTCTGCTTTGCAGTTAGGTACTAAATGATAAAGTCCTACCCATAAATAGGTGTTAAATGGTTAGAGGCATGCCTAGTCCTTATTAATGAGGTTTTAAGTGGCTTAGGTACAGTCTCTCATATTGCTAAGGCCGTAATAAGAATAGTACCAGTGAGGAGTCCGCCTGGGATATGTATTAGGTGATGAAGGACCTGCCTAGAATATAGGCATTAAATGGTTATAAGTTCGCCTAGTCCTTTTGAAGGTATTAAGTGACTTAGGTACTATCTCTGACATGGCTACGATTTTATTGGATAGATGTGGTAATAGTTGGACATTAAATGTCGGAAGTCTTAAATGGTGGTTAGAGGTCTTTGTAGCTAAGACCCACTGACCATTGACAACATTGTTAGAAAATCACCTTGAGAATAGGTCTTAAATGATGTAGTCCACCTTGATTGAGGTCATAAATGGTAGAGTCTACCTATTTCTCTTTTAAATGTATTTTGTGGTGATTATAGAAGCCCGCTTCATATTTAGAAGTAGTAAGTAACAAATGGGTTTGGAAGTATTGGGTGGTTGATAAGGCTTTGTCGGCATTTTGTACCTTGGAAAGGGGTAGGTAAGTAATAGTGTATGCAATGCAAGCTTAGGTTAGAATTGCTAATCTTAATAGGCATAACTATTAAATGGAAACCGATTGGTATAAATTTATGATATGGACAGTTTATAGATTTTTCAGTCGCCAGAACATTGTTCTGACCCCCTCCTCATTACAACCCACAGGATAGATTTTGAGAAACATGTCACTGGAGTTGGATGTGCTTTGTTGTTGGAGAAGTCTCTATTCTCTCATGCTCGATGCTAATATGACAATCTGCTATCAAAGGAATACCATTAATTCTAAGGTAGTAGTCATAGTCAGTATTATTATCCTATTATTGTTTCTGTAGTGAGTTTAGATTTTTATCAATATCTGATAATGCTCATGCTTATTTGCAGGTACCAAATCCAACGATCTGTGCTTTGATGGACTTGGATTTCGATTTTTGTTAAAATTTAGGCCCTTTGAGGTACAGGTTGTTATAGGGGAGAAATATCCCATATATTTAGGGAGATATATTCAGAGGGAGTATTATTTTTATGGACAATCATTTTTATGATTAGTTATCATCATCAAAAAGGGGAAAATGTTAGAAACCGAGTTTTGATGATGTCAACGAAATATACTCTATACACTATTTTACAGCAGATTAAGGCACGAACAACAACTTATACAAAATATAGTAGAATTGGAAGAAGAAAGGGTTAGGCAAACTTTGAAACATAATGAAGTCGTGGAGATACTATAGAGATGAAGCAGACAATAAATAAGAGATAAGAATATGTTTTATAATTAGTCAGTTTTATAGAGCCATTAGAGTAGTTTATTGTTAAAACCACTCATATAATCTCCGAAATTTTTGAAACTTCTTAACAATCTTCTAGAACTTGTTTTATATTTTTAGAAATTTTTTCAGAATTTTTCGTAGTGATATAAGTGAAGAAATGGACTGAAATAAAGAAAAAGACAATGCATAACAGCTATAACATAGACCAACACAAGTACACCAGTTCTCCCACCGATTGATCGATGGAGAACCCACTGGTGCTTCAGTGGCAGGTTTTCACCATGCTCTGTGCATATCTCTTTCCCTATTTCTTCACATCTCTTCGTCGTTCCTCTTACAAAATGTTGCAACCCTTTGCCAAAAAATTTCTAAAATATTGCAACTCTTTATTTGCAACTTTTCAAAAACTATATAAAGAGCCTAGGTCACAACTATGATAACAACTTTGCTTTCTAATCCTAATCTTTTCTATTCTTATTTACTGTGCTTTCAACTCTCTGATCTTTGTTGCAAATTCAAACTTTCAAAACCCTACTCATTCAACTTTACATCATACCGAGTAGTTATAGAAGATATTTTATTTGAATTAGTAAAATTAGTATACAAAAGACACATCTATTATCAGGATCAAATTTCTACTAAAGTCGGTTTAGACCTGAGAGGTGCTCAGGCTATTGAAGTGTGAACATGTTCTTCCAGATGAAGTAAGGGTTTGACTAGTAAATTCCTAATTGGTGCTTAGGGACTGGACATGGGAGAGGTGCTCTAAAATAATATAAAATATTTGGACTGTTTATTTATCTATAGACTACATTATTACTTATATTTTGTATTAGTAAGTAGTTTACTATCCTAATCATATTTGCTATATATACACAATCCATTAGAACTTTTAGATGCATCCACTAATAAGTGTCATATTTTATGCTCCTATTATTTCTGCTATTACAATAACAACAAATGAAATACGAATCTTCATTTAACCACTTATTATAGACCATTTATTTCATCCATTGTAACTAGTTTACAATCGAGAGTTTTAAATCAAATATCTTAAACTCAAAGAAATTACTCTTATAGAAAACAATTTTATATAACAAAATTACATTTGAATATAAATCACATTTATCATTCCATATTGTATCTACTTAGTACTTTCTACAATTCTCTTTTTCGATGTATTCGAAAAGTAGAGGTGAACATTCACTCTTTTCATCCCAATTGTGCCTATGTTACATCCAGTCTCTGATATTCGCTTTCACACATGGTCGAACCATTTAAAAGAATTTTCTTACCACAAGAATACACCGAATTCTTTACAAAAGTGCATTCGAACATTGGAACAACCCCTTCTAAAATGGACCTAAATTCTGACATAGAATAGGCCCATCGAAACTTAGACCCATTCCAAAGCTGGCTATTAGTTAGTAAAAATAACAATGCAGAGCTATTTATCTACACATTCAGATCTCACAACGGAAGGATAAAATATAATAATAACAATTGTACCATTTTATAATAAATTCAAAATGTCATAAAAATTATAACACAAAAGCCAATAATAATTGTTACATATCTATGGTACATCATATTCAAAATACAAAATGGGTACATTTGAAAATAGCATAAATAGATAAATAGATAGACTGCTACAAGCTTTCTCCACGCTTTCGCCTTCAACATCTTCATCTTTCCTAACTTGTGTTGTAATGTGGAGAGAGTCAGAACAACATATGTCTGGTGAATAATATTCTCAAGCCTTACTATAGTAGTACTTGGGTAGTATAATTTAAATGGAAATATGTCTTTCGCAATTTATCAACACCTAAATCTTTTCAAATATAGGACAAAACGGCTTTCCAAATATACGCCCATAGCTATCTCACTTTAACCCAAAAACCATATCGATTGTCAATAATGTCCTATCAATATAAGAGATAGTACCCTAACTCACTTAATACCTTTTAATGGGAACTAGGCAGACTTTGACCATTTAATACCTCTTTTAAGGCAGGTCCCCATCCTTTAATACCTATCCCAATGCGGACTCCTCTCCGGTAACTATCTAGGTGACATTGCATGAAATCTCTTTAGCTGCTTAATACTTCATATCGAAGCGGGCCCTTTCTCGAGATATCCTCTACCATGCTTAGCCCATAACCCCGACCATTTGCTACTTCCTACATATAGAAGAAGCAGGCCCTCACAGACACAACCACTTAATACCTTCAATTCATGAAGCAGGTCCTTTGTATTATGACCCATACCCAATAGTGACTCCTTGTATTAGTTCGACCATTCGTAGGTACTGGCAGCCAGATTAGTTGGACGATTTACCCTATAGAATTTGGAACTAACCTTACGTCATATGTAGTTACTTATTATAGGTAATGTCTCACATCGATCCAAAAGTCACACTTTTGGTAGCCAGATTAGCTAGACAGACTTTCGCTTGCTTTTGATAGAGCTCGCATCCCTATACTAAGTCATAATCTATAACACTCTTTACATATATTATCACATATCTCTCTGCATTCCATATCAAGGCCATTTAAGGAAACTCTTATTTCGCCTTAATAATTAACTTCTTTCCTAAGGGGGATTTAATAATAATAATTAATAGCCTATTAGCCACGCAATTAATACATTATAATATGCCATTTATGCAATTATACACATGCGCGCATACCTAGGAATTTCTAAGTGTGTGGAGTTTACGTCTGAAACTAACATTTAAATGTCAACTCTTTCAAAATTATACAAGTCTCGTTTCCATATGATCAATATACCATAAATTCAATATCCAAAAACCCAATCAACGGATTTGTATACAAATAAAATTCTAACTCAACCTATTATATTAAAACAATGGAATAAATCAATAAACTTACTATTTCAATTCCTTTTTTTGCTTTGTTAAACTTCTTTTTACATAAAATTAGATAAAGGGAATTTCTATTAATAATTTTGAAAATAACCAGTTCAACCTACAAATAAGAATTCGTACTTTACACACCATTTCCTAATCAAAACCCTTAATCAAATCCAGAGAAAAAGAATAAGAAGTGGAATAGAAACTAAAAACACTAAATTGCAAATCTACATAATTCTCTTTAGTTTAACATAAACAACTGAGATTCCAACCTAGAATTGACATTTTGCTTTGGGAGAATTTTGAGGATTTTTAATATGATATTTTCGTAAACCAAAACTCCCCAAGGCATATTTCAAACCAAAACTACACTATTCAACTACTAAAATAGAAAAACTAAGATTTCCACACACTGTAGATCCTTAGCTTTGCCTTCTTTTGGATTTGACATGCCTTAAATAATCTCTTTCAGATCTCTTCTTTTTTATATACGTAATAAGGGATTTATATATACGTTAGATTCAGAAAATCAAAGGTTTGGAGGAGAATAGTTTTTAGAAAATAATCAATAAACACATAGGATTTCTTACATGATACCCTAAAGAAGTTTTTTGAATCTTGGAAGAGATGAACTGACATAGCTTTGTTAGGTTTCCAAAATAGTTTGTGAATAAAAGTGAGGGGGCTAGGCTGTAACGACCCATAATTTTCGATAATTAAAAATAGTTAATTTAATAAGGTTTGGTGGTTTAGTGTTGGAAGAAATAAAATTTGTGATTTGATAATAAGAATATAATTGGAATGAAATGTAATAGTATTAATTTAAGGTAATTGATAACTGCTTTAAATGTAATTCCAATTAATTGAAATGATTAAAGAGTTATAATTGATAATATATTGTAAATAAATTGTAATAATGTGTGTATTAATTGAAAATTTGATTAAAAGAGTAATTGATAATTTAAATATTGTATTAATTAATGTAATAATGTGTAATAAATTGTAATTGGATAGAATTAGTATTGTGTAAGTTGCTATAACATTCGTTTGTAAATAATAAACTTATAAATGTGATTAAAAGTTAATGGTAACAATTATTATATGTTACCAATTTATTTAATCTGTTGAATTAAATTTAAAATCAATTGCAATTAAATGTAATTAAATGTTACATTAATTTGAGTTAAGACGATAACTGTAAAAGGTGAATGTAATAAAATGTACAGAAATGTCAATTGTATTCATAAGGCAATAATTGACTTAATAAAAGAGTGAAACCAGATAAATTAATTAATTGGGATTTCAAATTATAATTAATGTGAAAGTCGACAAAAATTCAATATAATTGAAACGTGCAATCAATATGGTAAAAGGTGGTAATTGTAGAATATTAATGTAATAAGATATAAACAAATGTTAACTATGTCTATAGAGTAATAATTGATTGAATAAAAAGATTAAAATCAAAATTTAATCAATTTATTGGAATTAAAAATATAATTAATTGGATTTAATTGCAGTTGAAATTTAACGCTGTAATTAGTGTAATATTTAACACTAAATTGATAAGAAAGTTTGTTTTAAATTATTGAAAATGTCTAAGTAATCAAAAATAATAAAATTTGTTAGTTATTAAAAGTGGAATTAAAAATTGATTTAATCAATTTAATAATAATTTATTAATTAACGTGAAAATAGCCATCTTGGCTACTGCCTCGGATTTCAACGAAACCAGTTTCATCGGATCTGTAACGGTGAATTATTGTAGGATTTCAAGTTTCGTAGCGATCAGACTCGTCGTTTGATCGTACGGGCTTGAAACGCGCAGAAATCAATTTAATTGAAATCAATTTGAAATAAGCTGATTTTTAAGCTAACTTCTTTATACAATGGAATTAGGAATTGAAACCTGTTCCATTGAGTTTAAAAATATCGAAAACATCTATTTTGATATATGGGATGACTCATTTTCGTTTCGGGAATGAAACGGGCTTTTCGGGTCGTTTATCGTTCCAATCCAAATCGATCTGGTCCATTCTTTCTATATTTAGATCTGCCTATATATAGGCTATTATAAACCCTAGGTGTTTCTTATTCCATTATTCTGTACATACATTTCCTTCTCATCTCCTCTTTCCAATGACAGACAAACCAAAACCTAATTCCCAATTCCAATTTCAATTGCAAATCAAAATCAAATCGAAAAATTAAAATTCCTCAAACCCTATCATATTATATATCTGAAGCTCTCGACGAGCGCAACTCAAATCTGCTGCTCATTTTTGAAATTGGATTCCAATTTGTTCGGTATTGGTCAAATCATTCTCGGCCATCCATCGCGCTTTAATCAACTTCGACCGATCGTCGAATCGCGGGTACCGTGTTGTGGAGGGGGTTGAAGGGAGTTCATCTAGGTGTGTCGCACGTCGTTTCATTGGTTCGATCGCCGGGAAGAATTCAGGTAGGGTTTCGAAACCCTAGTTTGGGGGTGGCGGCGGCGGCGTCTAGCGGCCACGATGGCGGCGCGCGTGGAGACTGGCGCACATGCCTCGTCGAGGCAAGGTGGATGATGGGGGTTGGAGATAGGCTAGTGGTCGGAGGTGCGGAAATTTGATGGTCAAAGTCTGGACGCGGTTGGGTATCTCGGTCATGCGTGAACGAGGATCTAGGTATGAAGACGCGTGAGTTATGAGTGACATGGCAGAAGGTAATTGGTTGTACGAAATTATTTTATTTAATTTAAATTTTAACCTCGAATGTTCTAATCTACATAACTTTCACATACGAGGTCCGATTCATGCGCGGTTTGTTTTGCTGGGATCGTATCAAAATTCCGGACATTTTGGATTTAGTTTGGATGAATTCTGAGACTGTTAAATTATGGGCTACTTTTGGATTTTAAAATCGACTGAAAATCAAAGGTGGCTGTTTTGACCCACTCACAACTACTAGATTATCATATGTTAGTTAAATTAAAGTGAATATTAGGCTCAGGTCCCTAATAAGTTTTGAAATACACAAAAACACCAGTAAAAAATATCATGTAAATTAGGTCCCTAGAATTAAGTTACTAAGTAATTGCATATGGTTATGCAATTATTCACTGAATAATTGCAAACATTTATGCAATTATATCCAAAAGTTGCATAAATTTATGCAATTTTTTCGGTGAATAATTGCGGAAATTTCCGCAATTTTTTTGGTGAATAATTGCAGAATTTTCCATAATTTTTCAGTGAATAATTGTGGAAATATCTGCAATTTTTTGATATAATTGCATAAGTGTATGCCATTATTCTGTAACTTAATTCTAGGGACCTAATTTACAAACTTTTTTTACTGGGGTTTTTGTGTATTTTGAAACTTATTAGGGACTTGTGCCAATCTGTCTCTAAATTAAATTTATGTTGTGATTAGAAATTAATTGATTGATGTTTGGTATGTTTAAATTGTCATTCTAGTTAAATTTGACTTTTATTGCATTTAATCATCGTTTAATTTAAATATTGAATTAAATTATCAATTTAATACCTGTTAATGATAATCAGTTATCTATTGATGTGTATTGGTTGATTTGGATGATGATTGTGATGGATGTTTGATTGTTGATATTGGATAGATATTGTATTTTATATTGTTATAACACTGCAAGTTCCCTATGGGTTGAAATGATACATACCCAAACGATCTATAAATTAGGGAAAAATCGTTATGGGTTGAAATGATAGACTCGAGCGATTTTATGGATTTTATTTAATTCGGGATTGCGGGTTGAAATAATATAAACCCGTAAAATTTTAAAGTGCGGATTGAAATGATAAATATCCGTATCACTTGACCATAGGGTAGAAAAATTACATACAGACACCGGATTGGTTAAATTAAATGGGTTTTAATTCCATTAATTTTTGAATTCAGTTAATTGGCATTTTGAAAGAGAAATTGATTTATATAAACTGAATTATTTTCGATAATCCAAGCGTTAATGTTGAAATTGGAATTGATTTAATGAATTGTTCAACGGATTTAAATTGGAATTTCAAGTTGAAGTGTCAATATAAATGAATTTATTGGAATTGAGTTATTGAAAATGTTTGGATATAACTTTGAAATCTATTTTAAACTAATTTAGACTATTTTAATCAATTTAAACTATTTTAATTTATTTTAATCTATTATAACCTATTCAATCCAATTTAATCCAATTTACCTATTTTAAACTAATTAAATTTATTTAATCTATTTTAAATATATTTAATCTATTTTAATTTTATTCAATCTATTTAAAACCTACTTAATATAATTTAAATCTATTTAACCTATATTAATCTATTTAAATCATTCTAAATCTAATTAAATCTATTTAATCTATATTTAATCTATTTAAATCATTTTAAATCTAATTAAATCAAATTTAAATTTATTTAAAATATTTTTACCATCTAAACTATTTTTAAAACTATTAAAACTATTTATGACCATCTAAACTATTTTCTAAAATTTCAGACTGTGTAAAATTGAAGCATTTATATTTAAATCCTTGATGATGATACAACATAAGTTGGAATTTGGAATTGATACCATTTTATGAAATGACATATTTGAGTAAATATGATGGTTTTGGAATGAGGATTTAATTAACCTATCTTATCAAAAATTTCAAAAGTGAATATGATTTCGAAAGTGACATGGTTTGAGAATGTGATATTTTGATATCAATTGTGAATTGACTTTTGAAATGTAAAAGAACCATCCGGTGTGAAATAAGCATTTGGTTATTAAAGAGACCGGGATTGGATATTGTCATACTCTTTGCCAATACCGAAAACCACTTTAACAACTGTGTACGTGGTGGAGATTCCAGAAATGAAGTAGGATGGTTTGGCGAACGATTCTGTATGAGGTATTTACGTGACCCTGACTTCCATGAGTCAGCATAGATGTGACTAAAACAGGAGCTATACCGGGCCAAGTGAGGTCATTCCTTCTATCGGGCACATTTCTTCGATATTATATTTTGACTTTGTGATTGATTTGATGGCCACCCCTTGATTTGATTATAGGAGTGTGTCCGAGGTGGGCGGTAGTAGCTGTTATGTGTTACCACCAGTCCGGGAGTACAATTGGACTATCTACTCTGGCATTGCCTCGAGTGCCATGTTCAATGCCCTATCGCACCTTCTACGATTTTGTTTTGTACCATACCTATGGAGTGCCCTCTGGGTAAACCTCACGGAGGAGCTTACGGTACTGTATTGACTATGGGAATATATAAAATGTGTTACGGGGGATATGGGTAACGCCTTAACACTATTTTAATACTTTACTTTACTGTAGACACTATTATAATAGCATATTGTACTACATAGTAGATAGTTTAACGGATCCTTAAGAGATCGAAATCCCGAACATCCCTTAAGTTATTGCACTCACGTTGACACTGGATAGGAGATGTCAAACCCCGTAAACATCTCTGACGCCGTTACACTCATATTTATTTACTGTTGATTTAACTTACATAAGATCTTTTAGTTCTGACTCGAGTGTTTTGTCTTTTCAATTCGCTCGGGTTAGTCTGAGCTTTTCTGTTTATCGAAGATTGCTTTCTGGAGAACGAAGACGAAGATTTTGTACTATTATTATGTATTATATTTATTCCACTGCATCATGTTATTCCGCTGCATTTATTTATTATTTATTCTTGTTGTATGTAACTATGATCTGTATTATAAAAGTTTAATCATTGATTTTTGTAAACATCTTAATGAACTGTTTATTTGATTATTATATTTTGTCCTTTCGCTGTGAAATTTTGTATTTGTTTTTTTTCCATCTCTTCTTTTTCTTATTTACCCCATAACAATCTGCCCTTTTGAATGGTTTGAGTCTGACATGTGTGGTTTAACATCGATTTAAATCGTCCAAAAAGGCAGGTCGTTACAGTTGGTATCAGAGCTTTGGTTTAGCGATAACCTTAACTTTATGGGGTATGACTCATATAAAATAAGGTAGTAATACCCTAGAATGAGTCGTTGAGTGTATATGTATGAGAGAGCGTATTTGTTAGTTTTATAAAAGGTTTTGTATTATGTTAATTTGTTCTGCTTTGTATTTATAAATTCTGATTGGTGCATAGGATGCTATGATATCGATAGGGATTTCTAAACACTCAATAGGGCAAATTGACACAATATTGTTTTGAAATATAGGTAAATGAAATAATTTTGCCTATCATTATATTTTGTATATAAAAGAATAATTTTAAAAGTGATATAATTATGTGATATGTTTGGTTGTTTGTTAGGAAGTGAAATTTATAAATATTAGTTGCAAAAATGGATTGTAAAAAAATAAATATAAATCAGAAATTTAGAACTTAAGTTTCGGGATTTTAAGATTTCTTTCAAAAGATTTTGGAATATAATATTAGCATTATTTGGAAGTATTTTGGATAAATATTTTCAATATGATTTGAAAGAAAGTTTTTAAAGGGAACTTTTAAAGGAAATAAGTTCTACTCCACTCTCTGTCGTTGGAATATAATTTCGGTGATGAGTGCACGCATCATCAACATTCATTTTTGAGTTTTCAAAGTGGAAAGACCGTTTAGTAGTTTTACTGCACATTTGTTTTGACAAATAAATCTTGATTTTGAATCCCTAAATACGATTTGATCTATAAAGGAGAAATATATATATATATATATATATATATATATATATATATTATTTCTAAGTGACTAAAATGAACCTGGAGTTTAGTTCTTAAATTTTCTGATAATTAGTAGTTTTCAATTATTGAAATGAATGAAATCTTAATTATTTTAATAATTGGAAGTTTCTAGAATGAAGAAAAATATAAGTAATTAGATGCTAAGTGAATAATGGTATATTTGAGAAATTGGAAACTTGTAAACTTAAGAATAATGAAAATTTAGAAGATGAATTATTGAACTTTGAAAAAAAAATGATGAACAAGATGAACTTGTGTAACTTTCAATTGCATTCTAAAAACATATATATATAACTTACCAAAATATTAAAAGTTGAAATGTTAATAAGAATATGTAATAGAATATTATACAAGTAAAACTTAGAAAATGAAAGTGTTCAATAGAATCATTTCTATAAACAAGAATTCTGATGTTTAAAAAAATGTTATATACTTAAATTAATAGTTGAAATGCTACTAATTAAATGAATAGTAAAAGTGAATACTATATTAATTGAATGATTATAACTTCAGAAATTGTTAAATGATTTAGAAATGGAAATAATATTCAACAACATTATATATGAAAGAAATGAACTTGGAAAAGAAAATATCTATTAACGACGAATTAAACTGTAAAGAAACTTACATAATAATGGATAATCTGGATAATTGAATGGAAATAGCTTATGTAAGCAATGAATGTAAGTAATGGAAAGAGAAAATAGCATTGTATGTATAAATGAGAAATGAAATTTTGTAAGTAATGAATGTAATTTAATGGGAAATTAATTTTGTGAGTGATAAATGAAAATCGAAGAAATAATCATTGTACGAATGAATAATTATGAACTATAAATGATGTGAAATAAAATTAATAAGAATGAACTGGAATAATACTTGAAATCATTATTTATTTTGACTTATGGATTGGTTGGGAAAGGATACTTCTATTGTGTAGGGATGTATAAATAAGCTATTGAGTTTTATCTAAGACTGTTGAATGTATGGTATATTTAGTAGTTTAGTTATCATTTTATACAATTTAAAGTGTCTAAACCCAAATAGACCATTTGTTTTGGCTGCTATGGATGGATGGTTGTAAAGTGACTTTTGTTTTGTTGTGATTGTTTTGCTGTTATTAGTCGAAACAAATTAAATTTCTCTTTTATATAATTATTAACTTCTTTGGATTATATAAGTGAAATACAGGTTATGAAAGCAATAGCTACTGTTTCTGGTTTCATAAATAAGCGTTTGTTTGCCCGACAAATGGGTACGTTCTCGGATTACGGTTTTCTAGCGATATTATATTGTTTTCCCGTGGTTTGGGATATATTATTTTGAAAATATGTGATATATATTGTATTATTGATATTACTATTTCTCCCATACCTCTCCGTACGGAGACTGCCGAAATTTTCCGTGAATTTTGGACTTAGAAAATTTTGTGAAATGTTTTCCTAACTTTTGTTAACTTGAATATAAAAGGATTTAATTATTTTAAACTGATATATTTTATTTAAATTATTTAATTATGTAAATTGATTATTTATAAATTTAATATTTTGAATAAGATATATAAATCCCTTACCCCTTCTTTTCCTTTTCGAGGACGAAAAGTTTTGAGTGGGGGAGAGTGTAATGACCCGTAATTTTCGATAATTAAAAATAGTTAATTTAATACGGTTTGGTGGTTTAATGTTGTAAGAAATAAAATTTGTGATTTGATAATAAGAATATAATTGGAATGAAATGTAATGGTATTAATTTAAGGTAATTGATAACTTATTAATATAATTGGAATAAAATTTATTTAATTTGTTGAATTAAATTTAAAATTAATTGCAATTAAATGTAATTAAATGTTACATTAATGTGAGTTAAGACGATAACTGTAAAAGGTGAATGTAATAAAATGTACAGAAATGTCAATTGTATTCATAAGGCAATAATTGACTTAATAAAAGAGTGAAACCAGATAAATTAATTAATTGGGATTTCAAATTATAATTAATGTGAAAGTCGACAAAAATTCAATATAGTTGAAACGTGCAATCAATATGGTAAAAGGTGGTAATTGTAGAATATTAATGCAATAAGATATAAACAAATGTTAACTATGTCTGTAGAGTAATAATTGATTGAATAAAAAGATTGAAATCAAAATTTAATCAATTTATTGGAATTAAAAATATAATTAATTGGATTTAATTGCAGTTGAAATTTAACGCTGTAATTAGTGTAATATTTAACACTGAATTGATATGTAAATTTGTTTTAAATTATTGAAAATGTCTAAATAATCAAAAATGATAAAATTTGTTAGTTATTAAAAGTGGAATTAAAAATTGATTTAATCAATTTAATAATAATTTATTAATTAACGTGAAAATAGCCATTTTGGCCACTGCCTCGGATTTCAATGAAACTAGTTTCATCGGATCCGTAACGGTGAATTATTATAGGATTTCAAGTTTCGTAGCGATCAGACTCGCTGTTTGATCGTACGGGCTTGAAACGCGTAGAAATCAATTTGAAATAAGCTGATTTTTAAGCTAACTTCTTTATACGATGGAATTAGGACTTGAAACCTGTTCCATTGAGTTTAAAAATATCGAAAACATCTATTTTGATATATGGGACGACCCATTTTCGTTTCGGGAATGAAACGGGCTTTTTGAGTCGTTTATCGTTCCAATCCAAATCGATCTGGTTCATTCTTTCTATATTTAGATCTGCCTATATATAGGCTGTTATAAACCCTAGGTGTTTCTTATTTCATTATTTTGTACATACATTTCCTTGTCATCTCCTCTTTCTAATGGCAGACAAACCAAAACCTAATTCCCAATTCCAATTTCAATTGCAAATCAAATCGAAAAATTAAAATTCCTCAAACCCTATCATATTATATATTGATTCGAAGCTCTCGACGAGCGCAACTCAAATCTGTTGCTCGTTTTAAAATTGGATTCTGGTTTGTCCGATATTGGTCAAATCATTCTCGGACGTTCATCGCGCGTCGATCAACTTCGACCGATCGTCGAATCGCGGGTACCGTGTTGTGGAGGGGGTTGAAGGGAGTTCATCTAGGTGTGTCGCACATCATTTCAATGGTTAGATCGCCGGGAAGAATTCAGGTAGGATTTCGAAACACTAGTTTGGGAGTGGCTGCAGCTGCCACGATGGCGGCGCGCGGTGAGACTGGCGGACGCACCTCGTCGAGGCGAGGTGGATGATGGGGGTCGGAGATAGGCTAGTGGTCGGAGGCGCGGGAATTTGATGGTCAAAGTCTGGACGCGGTTGGGTATCTCAATCAGGCGTGAACGAGGATCTGGGTACAAAGACGCGTGAGTTATGAGTGACAGGGCAGGAGGTAATTGGTTGTACAAAATTATTTAATTTAATTTAAACTTTAACTTCGAATGTTCTAATCTACATAACTTTCACATACGAGGTCCGATTCATGCGCGGTTTGTTTTGCTAGGATCGCATCGAAATTCCGGACATTTTGGAACTTGTTTAGATGAATTCTGAGACTATTAAATATTGGGCTACTTTTGGATTTTAAAATCGACTGAAAATCAAAGGTGGGTGTTTTGACCCACTCACAACTACTAGATTATCTTACGTTAGTTAAATTAAATTTATGATGTGATTAGAAATTAATCGATTGATGTTTGGTATGTTTAAATTGTCATTCTAGTTAAATTTGGCTTTTATTGTATTTAATCATTATTTAATTTAAATATTGAATTAAATTGTCAATTTAATACCTGTTAATGATAATCAATTATCTATTGATGTATATTGGTTGATTTGGATGATGATTGTGATGGATGTTTGATTGTTGATATTGGATAGATATTGTATTTTATATTGTTATAACACTCCAAGTTCCCTATGGGTTGAAATGATACATACCCTAACGATCTATAAATTAGGGAAAAATCGTTATGGGTTGAAATGATGGACTCGAGCGAATTTATGGATTTTATTTAATTCGGGATTGCGGGTTGAAATAATATATACTCGTAAAATTTTAAAGTGCGGATTGAAATGATAAATATCCGTATCACTTGGCCATAGGGTAGAAAAATTACAGATGGACACCAGATTGGTTAAATTAAATGGGTTTTAATTGCTTAAATTTTGAATTCAGTTTACTAGCATTTTGAAAGAGAAATTGATTTATATAAACTGAATTATTTTCGATAATCCAAGCGTTAATGTTGAAATTGGAATTGATTTAATGAGTTGTTCAAAAGATTTAAATTGGAATTTCAAGTTGAAGTGTCAATATAAATGAATTTATTGGAATTGTGTTATTGAAAATGTTTGGATATAACTTTGAAATCTATTTTAAACTAATTTAAACTATTTAATCAATTTAAACTATTTTAATCAATTTAAACTATTTTAATTTATTTTAATCTATTATAACCTATTCAATCCAATTTAATCCAATTTACCTATTTTAAACTAATTAAATTTATTTAATCTATTTAATCTATTTTAAATTTATTCAATCTATTTAAAACCTACTTAATATAATTTAAATCTATTTAACCTATATTTAATGTATTTAAATCATTCTAAATCTAATTAAATATATTTAATCTATTTAAATCATTTTAAATCTAATTAAATCAAATTTAAATCTAATTTTACTATTTAAACTATTTTAATCTATTTAAACTACTTTTAAAACTATTAAAACTATTTATGACCATCTAAATTATTTTCTAAAATTTCAAACTGTGTAAAGTTGAAGTATTTATATATAAATCTTTTATGATGATACAACATAAGTTGGAATTTGGAATTGATACGATTTTGTGAAATGACATATTTGAGTAAATATGATGGTTTTGGAATGAGGATTTAATTAACCTATCTTATCGAAAATTTCAAAAGAATATGATTTCGAAAGTGCTATGGTTTTGAGAATGTGATATTTTGATATCAATTGTGAATTGACTTTTGAAATGTAAAAGAACCATCCGGTGTGAAATAAGCGTTTGGTTATTAAAGAGACCGGGATCAAATATTGTCATACTCTCTACCAATACCGAAAACCACTTTAACAACTGTGTACGTGGTGGAGATTCCAGAAATGAAGTAGGATGGTTTGGCGAACGATTCTGTATGAGGTATTTACGTGACCCTGACTCCCGTGAGTCAGCTTAGATGTGAGTAAAACAGGAGCTATACCGGGCCAAGTGGGGTCATTCCTCCTATCGGGCACATTTCTTCGATATTATATTTTGACTTTGTTATTGATTTGGTGGCCACCCCTTGATTTGATTATGGGAGTGTGTCCGAGGTGGGCGGCAGTAGCTGCTATGCGTTACCACCATTCCGGGATTGCAATTGGTATATCTACCCTGGCATTGCCTCGAGTGCCGTGTTCACATGCCCTATCGCACCTTCTACGATTTTGTTTTGTACCATACCTATGGAGTGCCCTTTGGGCAAACCTCACGGAGGAGCTTACGGTACTGTATAGACTATGGGAATATATAAAATGTGTTAAGGGGGATATGGGTAACGCCTTAACACTATTTTAATACTTTACTTTACTGTAGACACTATTATAATAGCGTATTGTACTACATAGTAGATAGTTTAACGGATCCTTAAGAGATGGAAATCCCGAACATCCCTTAAGTTATTGCACTCACGTTGACACTGGATAGGAGATGTCAAACCCCGTAAACATCTCCGACGCCGTTACACTCATATTTATTTACTGTTGATTTAACTTACATAAGATCTTTTAGTTCTGACTCAAGTGTTTTGTCTTTTCAATTCGCTCGGGTTAGTCTGATCTTTTCTGTTTATCAAAGATTGCTTTCTGGAGGACGAAGACGAAGATTTTGTACTATTATTATGTATTATATTTATTCCACTGCATAATGTTGTTCCGTTGCATTTATTTATTATTTATTCTTGTTGTATGTGACTTTGATATGTATTATAAAAGTTTGATCAATGATTTTTGTAAACAGCTTCATGAACTGTTTATTTGATTATTATATTTTGTCCTTCCGCTGCGAGATTCTGTATTTTTTTTCCTTCTCTTCTTTTTCTTATTTACCCCATAACAATCTCCCCTTTTGAATGGTTTGAGTCTGACGTGTGTGGTTTATCATCGATTTAAATCGTCCAAAAAGGAAGGTTGTTACATAGGCTCTTATTTATAGTGGTTGAAATGCACCAGAACTGTCAGATTAAAGTCGGTTTAAAATAATATAATCTGATATGTACAAAATGCACAAAGTTGTTTTATTGTCGTTGTTTATTTTATTTTATCCTTAGTTAGCTGTTAACGTTAACATTAATTTTAACGACACTTAATCCCCAAGTCTAATTACTGTTAACTTTCAATTTCAAATTTAAGAATTACTTAAATATTTGAATTTGAATTCCATTTAAATCATTTAAATCCGAAAACTTCAAACGTCTATAACTTTTCCGTTTGAGCTCCATTTTTAACATATTATATATGTAAACTGATCAAAATTTCGCAACAAACACAACTGCATAACTTTCGTTGTCAAATTTTGACTTTTGTGAAATTGCCATTTTAAACCTTATCTTATTTAATTTTAGTTTATCTAATTTAATTATTATAAATTTTTATGGCGTGTTACATCCTCCCCCTTAAAAGAATTTTGTCCCCGAAATCTTTTTAAGGGGAAAATAACGTAAGGTGCAACAAACATCCACGTCATACAACCATGTTACCTGCACAACCATCTACTCGACCAAAAGTGCAATGCGATTATGTGTGTAGACATACAATAAGTGAGCTCCCTCATTCTTTCCATCGAATTTTCCCCCTATTCCACACGAACCTACCTAATTACTTAGTTGCAAAGCTTCATAGTTTCGTGCTGCACAATGTGTGTGGTTGCATGGAATGCTATTGGCTCCATCTTTATCCTCCAATTGTTCAGGCTCTACCATAGTGATTGTGCTATGAAGGCATTTCCACAAATGTGAAACGTAATAAAATGTTATGGACTCCTGCCAATTTATTCGGTAGCTCCATACGATAAGTAAGTCTTTCTAATCTTTCCAAAACTGGAAAAGGTCCAACAGCTCTCGGTGCCAACTTTCCTAAGAGGGGAAACTTTGATAAACAACATGTCCCCACTTTCAAACTCTAACTCTTTTCTTCGCTTGTTAGCATAGGATTTCTGGTGACTGTATGCGGCCTTCATTCATTGCTTGATCAATTTTACTTTTTTCGTTTTGGCACATCAAACGCCCAATGAAAATTCTACCAGCTTCTTCTTTATCCCTATCCGATAGAAAATTCTCTTAATATCCCTATTCATATTATCTCCTCCAGGGTGAATGGTCATTCTTGAATGGTGTCATTTCATAAGCAAAAATTTATTTTTCCCAAAATTTTAAATTTTTTAGGATTAAAGCATCCCTAATTCTTAGTTACTAAACTAATTTTCTCATTAACTTACAGTTTATTGCTTGTTAAGTGTCCTTCTGAAATTTCCTTATTTACGCTGTTTATATATATATATATATATATATCTGCCGGTTTAATCTTATCCATCAACCTCATGATAAAACAGGAATATATCTTATACCATATCATACGCTTTCCCCATAATATAAGGGAAACAACTAGTGATAACAATCCCAAAAACTCTAAAAGAAAATTTTGTTTGAAGTTGCCAATTATCAATAATTGTTGTTAATGATGTTGGGGCCTAAATACTCTTACTAAATTAAAATTAACATTCTTAGTATGTCATTCCACTTAATTCTTCATCTTCCTTAATTTTCTTTCTTGGTTTCTAATAAATATGGTCCATTCATTACATTAGTTAATATACCTGTAATAATTAATCATTATTGTCAAAATTGGACCATTTATAATAAAGCCTCATTTAATCATTTTTATTTTTACCAGTTTTAAATCCCTCTTTTATAACGATTCAATTCCTCCATAAATGCCATATTAAATTCCTTAATCGGTCTTCATTTAAGTCCTTGCATTAATTATATTGCCCGTTAAATTTGTAATTAATGTTTATAAATCCTAATCCATTAACTACTAACTAATATGTATATAGTCGTAAATTACACTATTTATATATATTTCTTTTTTTATATGTTAAGTGCAGTTATATGTGTGTATATATATTCCTTATTTCTAATCATTAATTTCTAAACTAGAACATTCCTGTTCACGTTTTAATTTAACAAAGTTATCCTTCTAAAAAGGATTACCGTTATACTTTTCCATAAATTAGTCAAAAGTGATATCTTTGCTTAATCTGAAATTAGAAGGAATTACTTCTTTCCTTTGAACAAAATAGATAGTGTAAAGTACAGAAAAGTATATCCATACCTTACACATCTCTTTCCCTTTTTGGTATATTCCTTGTTAACTCAAATGCCACACTTTTATACATATTTTGGAATCGGAAAATTTATGGAAGTTACACGGAAACCGCTCCAAATAAATCAAAACATAGAAATTCACATTCTAAGTTGACTAGGGCTACCTAATTTACAACCTATTATAAATCTGGAATATCTTTACAAGTTTACCTATACTACGATTAAATATCTCGGACTGACTTAAAATTTCCATATCATGTACATACTATTCCTCTTTTATTCATATCCTAAAACATTTATCCTGTCTTACCTAAGTGGTGATCCATATCTACTACATAATTTTTTTTGGTTTAGTCCTTACTTGTAATGACCTGGATTTTCTATCATTTGATTTTGAATATTTAATTGGTTTTAAATATTGATTTAGAATATAAATTGATTTCTGAATATGAAGATTTTGGTTGAAAATTTTAGAATGAATTTAAGTTTCAAATATAGCGATTATCGTAATACCAAAATGGTAAATAATTGAAATTTGAGTTGAATATGAATCAAAACAATTTCTAATGATGATATAAATTCTATTTGAATTAGGATTGAGTTAGTTAGTTTTTAAAACTGGAAATTCAAGTGATTTTGAAAATATTTGAAATCATCGATTTATTCGACGCGTTAAAATAGCGATCCGGGCATAGTCTCGAAATTCGACGAAACTAGTTCCATTGGATCCGTAATAGTGCACTATTATCGGATTTCAAATTTTATAGCGTTTGGAGTTAACATTTGGTCGTACGAGATAAAAACGCATTGAAATAAATATTGAAAATTTAATATTTTAATTGGATTCAAAAAGATATGTTCTCCATATGATCGAATTAGGTCTTGAAACTTGTTCCATTGCGTTCAGAATAAGGGTATAACATAAAGAACGCCAGGTGGCATGCCTCGATAGGGGTTCAGGATTTCGAGGTACGTAAACGAGATATTTTTGAATATAAAAATATAAATTTTAATCAACAGCCACCCTATATTATTTTTAGCCAACCTATCTCTGTTCAAAGCAGACCTATGTTCTCATAGGTATATAATCGCGTATTCCCATTTCCCTTCGTCTTCTCTAAACGAAATCAAATTCGAGAATAAAAAAAATAAAAACGAAATCGATTCATAACAAAAAAGGGGCAGTGATCGAAGACAAAGTGGAGCCGCGACGGTCGCGTGGACCGGGAAGGGCGAGGCGTGGATGCGGAGATTACGAAGGCGGTGGCCTGGAGTGATGTTGTGGTCGATTCAGGGGTTGGTGGCCGATGCTATTCGCGATGTGGAGGATGGGCTCGAGTTGATTAGGATAGTGATGGGAGGTAGCAAGCGAGGGCGATGCTAGTTGCGGCTAGGCGAAGTGGTGAAAGCGTGCACGATTTTGCTTTGGGTTGCGGTAGTGGCCATGTGATGCAGTAGTGGTCCGGTGATGTACGTGGGGAGCGGCGATGACAGAGAGGGGGAAACGGGAAGAAGAAGGGGAAGGTTAGCGAGCCAGGCTGGAATATTAAGGATAATTTAATTTAAAACATTTTTAATTAATGTTAATCATGGTTTAACTTATTGAAAAATTCATTAATAGGTGATTAGTAATTAGTTGATTGATTATAATTAAAATTGTAATCGTTAATTTATATAATTCGAAATTTGCTTATACGAGGTTCAGTCGAACGGAATCAGTCGTGTGGGATTCATAGCTGCGGAATCAGTGCAAAAGAATTAAATTGGAATGATATGCAAATTAAAAATCAAGGTGAGTAAGTCTCACTCATTTTGGATTGCTAGTTATAATTTAAAATGTTGAAAATTAATTATTGGTTGATTGGTTGAATTGATATATTATTATCATCAGTTGAATGTTATACTATATATATTAGTATATATATATATATATTAGTAGTTGGATATATTTCCCGCCGATTGGAGCAGATGAGACACTGCGCGCCTCGCATAATAGCAGATGACCCTATATTACCGCGATATCCCATCTTGAAGCGGGATTGGTATTTTATGTTATATAACATCTGTGGATGTAGGGAAATTGGTTGGGATCCAACTGGATTCCTCAAATATATTGATTATTTTCCATATATAGTGATATAAGATGTGATTTAATAATATGTTATGGTTTGTTGTGTGATTTGAATTATTTGATGCTATAGTAGCACTGGCCTTAATTCTAGTATTTTAAATACCATAATTTTTTTTAAATTTGAAGAAATTCAAAGGAGATTTTGGATATAAAAATATTTATATCAAAATTTGGATTATTTTAAAGGAAATTGATTTGGATAAAACAATGATTTGATTTTGGATTTATACTCAACCATTCATAAAATGTTTTAAAGAGAGATTTTAAAATAATTTATATAAAGGGATTTTTAGATGATATTTTTGAAAAATATGAAAGGGAGTTGAAGTCGATATTTTAAATAGATTTGTAAAATAAATGGAATTTATAAAGAAATGGATTTATAAAAGGAAATTTTATAAATGAGATTATTTTTATAAACAAGGAAAACCCAAATGAGTTTATAAATATATAAACGATGTTTATATATAAGGGAAAATGATATCAGTTAATAAATTGGAATATAAATTCACAGTGTGAATTTATTTCGAGATATGGAAATCGGTTTTGGGAAAAATAGTGGATTCTATTTTTGAAAAGTGAAAATGGTTAGGGAATCGGAATGAAATCGATATGTTATGAATCGAGAGGGATTTATAAATTGAAATTGGATATTGGAATTTTAAAAATATATTTGTGTCGAAAAGTTAAGTTTGTTTTAAAAAGGGAAAATTAATTTATTCAAACTATGTAATTTAAAGCTGTTTTAGTATTAAAATATTTCGGGAAGTGGATTTTTCAAATATTTAATATTAATTGAATTAAATTCTAATTTATATGATAAGCTTTGTGAACCGATTATTATTACTAATAAATGGTTTAGAAATTAGTTATCACCGTCTATTTAAAAGTTTTTGATATTTTAAATAATTACTTAAACGTGTTTTAAAAATAAATTATTATTCTCTAAAAATACTTATCATATGTATAGAGTTTTGAAACGACTGAAATTTATTTATAAATACTCTCGAGATTTGTAAACGGGGTTTATTTAACGGATATGATTTTTATAAGAGAAATCTTGTAATGGAATTATGGTGACTTAAGTAAACTTCCGAAATGTTGAAATATGAGAACTTCGAAAATGAATTAGAATTCATAAAAAAAAGTAAAAAATGGGTAGTTGGGACTATAGACCAGTGCAAACGATTTTGGAAAATTTAAAGGAAGTTAATTAATAAATTCCGGAAACTTATAGAATCCATTATAAATGAAAGAAGGAATTCACAAGTAATTGTAAAGATTGTGAGAAATAGGAATAAATGGAATATTTCCGAAGTATTTGAAATAAAATGGTTTTAGGAAGATATACTTATAAATATTTCCTAAGTATTGGACTGGAAGGGTTTAGAATATTTTAACTATGAGATTATTATTATAGAAATATTTTCAAGTATTGAATTATAAATGGATTTGGAAGCAAATTTCTAAGTATTGAGATGGTTCAAAAATATCCTGTTATGGATATAAGTATTTGAAATTGTTTTTAAATTATTGAATATACTGGAAGAGATTTGAATAAATATCTTGGTAAAGATATTTTGAAATGAGTGCTTTTGAAAGATTTATAAAATCAGGCCTAGTGACTGCTTATGTGTGAAATTTGATTATTAAACAACCGACTATGAAATCTAGCCAAATTCGTTGATTGTTTCGAAGAGACCGGGATCGAATTTAATTATTTGAAAACCACTTCGATCCGATTTTCGCGTTACGAATTATGATACCGTGAAGATAATGAAAATAGTAATTTTGGAGATTCGGTTTGTTCAGACCTAGAACAACTCGTATGGATGAATGCTATCATTGCATCGTGGTCTGGAAGGCAGTGTTAGCATTCCAGTAGGAATGCTATTCTAAAGGTAAACGTAGCCTCAAGCCTCATCAACCAGGAATGACTAAAACAGGGGAGATGCAGCAGGGCTAAGTGGGTCACACCTAAGTAGGGTATGTTATCACTTTTCTAGATACCCTCGAATATATTATAATTATGGAAATGGTTGTGCATGGAAAAGAGAGCGCTCGATTAGGGTAGGAACACCCGGGGTGATAACATATTCGGTACTATCCAGTATGGGATAGGACGGTCCTGTGTTGGCAGGGATCGTTAGGTACGATCTCGGTACATTTTTCTAGAGATGTACTATGGCGGGTGGTACCCCAGTAGTCCAGTCATTATATGAAATCCAAATCCACTACGAGCCTATACGGTTTTAGAGATGCTCAAGTATGCTGAAACGTGAGATGCAATCATTTCAGCTATTTTATAGTTTATTTCTATGGACACTATTATAATATCAGATGATTTTGATAAAAAATGTTTTGGTTATCGTAAGGTAAAAACCTGTCGTGTTTATGTATGACGTGGTCTTACGAGATACCTTTGTTTTTAAAGGATTTTGATAACTGTAATTATTCAAATTGAGTATGTTTTCTCATGCTGGTTTTTCCGGACTGACTCGGGTGTTATTTTATTATAATGCTCGGGTCGGACCGAGTATTACAGATTCATGTTAGGATGCTATGGAGCTCAGGAGACGAGCTGGAGGAGTCTCATGCGTATTTCACGTATTTGATTATATTCCGCTGTGTGTGTATGCTGTATATTCAGCACTTGTGAGAACAAGTTATTATAACTGTCTAGATTGATTTGTTGATTGTTGTACTCTGAGGATGGTATGTATAAAAACAGTTGTAATTCTCTTTGTGTAAAGATCTGTTATATATATTATATTTTGTTCCGCTGCGATTGTGAGATTCTGTATTGTTGTTTCTGTTCTTCTTCTATCCTCTTCTTACTCTTAGTTATTCGCCCTTTCATACAATTTGGGTTGGACAAGTGTGGTTTATTGACAACTCAAAGGGTACGGAACAACGGGTCACTACATTACCGTTCTTAAAACTAAAATTTCATAATTATAAAGTACTTATCTGAAACCTTTATCTTTAAAAAATATGAAGTTGAAAACTCTTTTTGTCGATTAGTCCCCAAAAGGAACCATGAATTTTTTTTCTAACTATATTTTCTTTTTTATGGACTTTCTACAACAGAGATTTATTTCTTTAAAAGTTGGACTTTTAATTCAAAACATTTAAAACTCAATTATGAACTATTATTAAATCAAAAATTCAAAAACTGCTTATTTCCATAAAGGTGCAAAATAATTTCCTTTCTCAAAAACTTTCTACAACATACAAAACAATTTTCAATAAATTAATCCATACAAATAAACTTATTACATTAAATTTGAAATCATCATTTATTACTCCATGCAATTATGACCTACACTTATGAAAAGTTCATTGGCAACAATTTTAAGAATATATTATTATTATTATTTTACCAAATTCAACACCTTTTAAACCTATTATAAAGGTTATAACTTCAATAGCATTTCAAAATAAAAGATTTTCCTTTATTAGACATTTATTACTTCAAAGATATTTTCAGTTATAAGATAATTACTTTAGTAAACTTCAAACCACAATCTATTCACGTGCATGCCATATTTCTAATTTTAAGTGGTTATATTATCCCAAAGATATACATCAACATCTATTGCTTTATTACTCAAAATATACGATCACTTAACTAAATACATTTTATAACTTTGTTAAACTCCTATAATCTTTTACAATCCTTTTCTTATCAACCCTAATTTATTTCTCTTTCATTACCATTTTGAATTCAATAGTATTTTGTTCTTATTCAAACAAGTTCTAAATAGAAATACACGCACACACATATACGTACATATATATATATATGCACAATTCTCGTCCTCACATAAATGCTTTTTCTTATAACATTCACAAAATTATCCTAACTCATTTATTAATTATCATCATTTAATTCCATCCAATTATTAATGTTTTCTTCAAAAACATCTTCTATAACTTTAAACAATGAAAGTGGAGTAGACAAGAATAACTTATATCTTATTAATTTCTAACTAGATTACTGATCATGTTTCTATCCAAATCTCCCAATATTGCCTCTATTTATATTTCTCCTAACTAATTGGCTCCTAGTTCAGTTGTTATTTTCCATATTTTCCTTATACAGAATTTTCCTTCTATCTTAGTTATTCCTATCCTTCTATTCTCTATTTCTTAATTTAATTATGTTCCATATCCATTTATCCCTCTTTTTAGAAATGATTTAAAAAAAGAAACTTCTAAGTTCATAAAACAGGAGAAAAATCGTCAAGTTCAATCTATGTTCTATTTCATATTTATTTTAAGAATGAAGAATCTCTTTCTTCAAAAATCAATTTTTTTTAACTCAACCAATTTTAAACTAGAATTTCAAAAATAAAAAACCATTTTTACCAAAAACCTTTAGAAAATTTTAACTCAACACAGTTTTTAAATTATGAATTTTCAAATTTACTTACTTTTTGAAAATAACTTCTCAATAAATGCTTTGAAAAACTTATTCAAAACATTTCAAGAATTTTTTCAAAAAAGAAAAACATTTTTATCATATTCTTTCACACGAGGTTGGATTTAGAAATTGACTTTAATTATGCTTTCTATTGAACTTTCCTTCTTCCTTACCGAATCTTTATAAAAATCTGGTTATCTTTTTGTTTCTTTATTAATGTACATCTTATGTGAATTTTCTCCGCTCCTTCACATCTTACTTTACTCCTATCATTCCTTACTTCTGGATGTTTAGAACACATAGGTTCTTATCTCCCATATATTTTTATATATTGGGCTAGGCCTATTTACCTTCGACATTTATAGTTAAGGCTATATAATTTGCCATAATGACGATTATACTACCTTATAATATTTAACTACTACCTAAAATGTTTATTTTCTATTTCTATAAATGCTAATTGTCTGTAATAAATGATTATTATTCTAACGGCCAACTTTTAAAGACTATTATTTATTCATTCTAATTTTTTTTGTATTATATCTTGCTTATCTCTCCATAATCAAAGCCTAATAATCTCTTTAATTGGTCCATATATATCCTTATTAAATTCTTGTAATTCCTTATTTCTTGTACATTTATTACCTTATTATCTTTGGAGTTACAACCTTTTCCATCTACATTTCCTAAGATATTATTATATGTGAAGTAAAGATTTGCCTAATATTTTAGTGTACGCTTAAAATAAGTATATATATTTATATATAGTAGGATTTTTGAAAAATACTTTCAAAAATAAAGCGTACACCACTCAAACATATACATATCCCCATTGATCGGGTAACCTATGCTCTGATACCAGATGTAACAATCTACCCTGAAATGAACTTAAATTCCGACCTAGAAAAGGACTATCAAAACTTAGACCTATTCCAAAGCTAGCTGTTGGTTGGTAAAAATAATGTAACGACCCGAGAATTTTAACAATTTTAAATAACGTAATTTTTTCTTGAAATTAAACAATAAAATTTTGAAATGAAAATTTGATATTTGGTATACGTATATTGAAGCATAGCAAGTGGCGGATTTTGATTTGAAAATTTGAAAGTTTGTTTGGTTATGAAATTTCAACTTTTAAATTTAAAATCAGTTAAATTTGATGGAAATTAAATATTTTTGAAATCTGAATATTTTTACATAATAAAAATGTAAATCATTTTCTAAGTGAGACGTCGTATTTCATTTCGCCAAATTTGAACTGTTCTAGCTCCGATTATATTATCTTTGATGGTTTAGCAGCATTTTGGCAGTGAATATCGACATTTGATAGGATGATATTCATCTCGTCGTGCTGATCTCTGCATTATATTCATTTGTGCATTTCGGTTTCCCGTACATGGCGAAATCGACGAAAAGATTAGCCGTATCGGTTCCGCATTTGGGCCTTTTGGGCTGTCTATGTCCTTTCATTTTCCACCGGCTGAAAATATATGGTCACTTGTTTTTAATATTCCAGAAATTTAAGTCGTGACCTTTGTGATTCCCACCTATTCAATATTTTCTGGTCGTGATTATCCTTTTGCTTTCCTTCATTTTTCGTTTTCTATTCTATTCGTGCTTTTAAAGAAAAAAAATTATAAATCAAAGTTTGGCTGAAGCCTATTCTTTCATTTGAAAAGAAAAAATATAAATTATATTAAGCAAAGTTTCTCCTGCTTTCATCTTCTCTGTTGCCTAAGCCTGCTCGTCATTTTCTTCGTCCGTCACCCTTCCCCTGCCGTATAGCCTGTCTACATCTCCTCTTCCCACACCAGAAACTTGCATGTCGAAGCCAACAGCCACCTCCTTGAACCAGATCCTACCCATTCACTCCCTCACACGCAGACAATCCTCCAACTCACAGCCGAACAACCCATTCTTCCTTGCTCAATCACCCGCCAACACCATGCAAGCAACCCATGCCCTGCCTGAACGAGACACCCCCTCCTACCACCGCAGTCTTTCCCTCGCCTTGCTTCGCCAACCTTCCAGACCTGTTCACCTTCCAGTCGACCAGATTTCCACCAACTACAACCACTCTTCCCCGCCGAAACAACATGACAACCCGCACCCAAACCGACTCACCTTCCGTGTCCTATCTCATTCCTCCGCAAACCACTCCACATCGCCCACCATGCTGTCGCCCACCAGCAAGAACTCCGCCTAGCTCCACTTCAACCGACAGCCAAACTCCCCTCCCGAAGCCCACCACCAAGCAGCAGACTACCGAGCCTCCTTTTCTGCCTCGCCAACAACCTCCAGGTCCACTCCACGACTTGCACCCTTCGGCCATCCTTTCCCCAACTTGCAGCCTTCCCTTAATGAAAAAAGGTCTATTTTAATACATATGGTTTGCTTGTATTGGTTTTGCCTGAGAAGAGCTTAGCCTCTATTATTATAAAAAAAGAATTTTTAAAGGAAATATGTGTTTTAAATTAATTATTGATTTTATCATATAATATATAAAGATTTTATTTTTGATATGCATTTTAAATTGAATATTGATTTTAAAATATAATAATTAAAGGTTTATTTTAAATATGTGAGTAAATTTTTTATTTTTAAAAAATTTATATATATAGTTTTCATCGAACTCGAGTCCAATCACCCTGATTTGCTTTGGAATCTTCGTTTGGATCGATAGCGCTTGAAGAAGCTTGAGATTCCGATTCGTACCTTGTTGTGTGTCTATCTTCTCTAGCCTCGAAAGGTGAGCGATCACTCAGGATTAGCATTCTTATGTTTAGTAAATTGATTTCACATGAAATGATGATTGAAATATGTTGTTAAATTTGAATTGGTTAGTGATTTGATCGTTAAATGATATGTTATTATTTGTAATTGTTCACCTTTGTAAATTGACATATGACACCATAAAAATGTTGTATATATATTATATTTAAATTGTTGTCATTGATATGTTATGCTATTTTATATATTGATTTAATTGTTCTCACACTGTAAGTTCCCTGTTAGTTTAGGAATTCCCTACGGGTTGAAATGATACATACCAGAATGATATTATAAATTAGGGAGAATCACTATGGGTTGAAATGATAAACCCAAGCGATTTTATTGATTTTGAAATTTTGGGATTGCGGGTTAAATTGATATATATATACCCGTAAATATTAAATTATTGCGGATTGAAATGATAAATATCCGTACCACTTGACCATAGGTTAGAAAACTATATACGGACACCGTTAGTATATTGTAAATGATTTCCAGAATTTTGAAAGGAAATATATATATTTTAATAAATATTGATTTTTTTAATTATAATATATTGATTTTATTTTTAAAGTTTAATATGTGTAAAAATTTAGATTTTTAAATTATATATTTTGGAAAATTTAAATTTAGGAGTTAAGTTTGAAAATTTAAATTATAAAATTTTACTTATAACTTTATTATTTTTAAAATAAATAAAATAAGATT
This sequence comes from Allium fistulosum, assembly GCA_030737815.1. NCBI lineage: Eukaryota > Viridiplantae > Streptophyta > Magnoliopsida > Asparagales > Amaryllidaceae > Allium > Allium fistulosum. The sequence continues at coordinate 1,154,701,069 of CM060901.1, forward strand.
TAAAATAGATTTAATAATAATAAGATTTAATTTAATAATAATTAATATAAACTATTTTAATCTATTACCTATTTTTAATTTATAAACTATTTTACTCTATAACCTATTTTTAATATAAACTATTTTAATGTATTACCATTCCAATATATATTACTTTCAATATTCAAACTGTTTAAGTTGAAACTGTTATGATATCGAAAGTGAATATGATTTCGAAAGTGATATGATTTCGAAAGGGAATATGATTTAAAAGTGATATGATTTTGAAATGAATATGATATTGATATAAAGTATGAACTGTTTGAAATGAAAATGACCACGGTGTGAAATAAGCATTTGGTTGTTAAAGAGACCGGGATCAGATATTGTCATACTCTCTACTAATAACGAAAACCACTTTAACAACTGTGTTCATGGTGGAGAATCCAGAACGAAGTAGGATGGTTTGGAGACATATATATGATGTATGAACGCAGCCCTGACTCCCGCGAGTCAGCTTGATGTGACTAAAACAGGAGCTATACCTGGGCCAAGTGAGATTGCACCTCCGATCGAGCATGCTTCTTCGATACCATTCTATTACTTTGTGATTTGATTAGGTGCATCTTTGATTTTGGGAGTGTGTCTTGAGGTAGGCGGTAGTAGCTGCTATGCGTCACCAGCCCGGTTCTGCGAAATGGTAGAATCCTACCCTAGGCATTGCCTCGCATGCCTTGTTACATGCCTTATCGCGCCTTCTACGAGTTTGGTTTGTACCATACCTATGGAATGCCTTCTGATAGCCCTCCAGTTTACGGAGGAATTATGGTACTGTATAGACTATGGAAATATATAAAAATGTGTTAAGGGGGATATGGGTAACGCCTTAACGCTATTTTAATATTTTATTTTACCATAGACATTATCTATGTTGTGTGTTGTACTATGTATGTAGATAGTTTAACGGATCCTTAAGGGATGGACTCCCAAACATCCTTTAAGTTATATTGCATTTCACTTGGACATTTCACTTGAGTTGATTTACTAGCATAAGAATGTTAATCTTGACTCGAGTGTTTTGTCTTTTTCTTTATGCTCGGGTCAAACTGAATGTCACAGCATTTAAGACTCACCTTTGGAGCTTTGCTTGGAGATCTATCTTTATCCACTCAGCTTTTCAGTTATTCTAATTGTTTTGTTCAGACTTGTCATTTGCTTATGTATTGAAACTTCTATGTATTCAGGATTACTGTTGTATTTTGTTTTTAACTCTGATGTTCTGTAGTAGCTTCATGAACTGCTATTTATCTATTCCGCTGCTTATTGTTATATTACTCCGTGTCTATGATTTCGTGATTGATTTATTTACTATATATGTTAAGTTTGCCAAATATAAATTAACAATCTGTTGTTTTGAGCAATTCAACTCTAACATGTGTGGATGATTGTCGATTTGAATGGTTCAAAATGCCAGGTTGTTACAGGTGGTATCAGAGCTCTGGTTTAAGCAAAACTTAGCATATGGAGTAAAAACTCATTAGAGATAGGGTAGTGATACCCTAGAATGAGTAAAAATCAATTGCAGAATCATATTCATTTGAGCTTGAAATTCTTCTTTAGGATCCTCTTTGATTTGGATTTCTTTTGAATTCTGGAACTCTTCCTTTGTCCTAAAAATTCGGGTCATTCTTGTGTCTTCCTGTTCGTGTTCTTCTTGATACCGGAACATCCCATAGCTTCAACCTCAACCATCAACTTCATCCTTATGTGTGACTGATTCCATCGGCGGTCCCTCCAACCTTAGTATGATTTGTAAGGGGGTGAAACTCCTTTACAACAGGCATCGATTCACCAGAGATTTCTATGTCCTCGGTTTTGATGCTGTTATTTCTTGCAAAGCCCGAACCGTTTCTTTTGTAGATGACCAGGGTAATTCTCTTGTGATCGAATGTCGATTGCCTCTGAATTATGCAGGCAGTTCTATCTATTCACTTGATTCTCACCCTAGTGATCTTGACTCCACCTGATAGTCAGGGATTATCCCGATGTCTTTGGTTAAGTCACTTCTCTTCCTCCCAAGCGGGAAATAGAATTCTGCATCGATCTTATTCTTGGAGCTCGACCTGTTGTCCTTCCTCCTAAAGAATGGTTTCTATGAATTGTTAGTCATGCTCTCTGGATCAACCAATGCTCTTGCCTTCTTCGTCGATCTCATGAATCGTGTATTCGGCGATGTTCTCAACAAGTTTGTCCCCATTTTCGTTGTTGATATTTTCGTCTTTTCTAAGTCTCGGTTGACCCAGTTAAGGTCATCGCGGTTAATATAATTCTATCCATCTTTCCTCTTTTGTAATTTAATTATCTTATCTTCCTTTTAAGCCTATCTTCATGGTTAGAATACTCTTTGATTAGGGTCCCTTTAGATTTAAATCTCTATCCTTGTTCTAAAATCCATTCTTGAATCATCCTATGAGGGAGCGTATTTGTAGCGTATTTGTAATTGATATAAAATGTTTTATATTGTGTTGTTTGAGTTGTTATTGGGTTTTGATTGATTCGTCGGGCCAGCGCTATCGATAGGAATTCCAAAACACTTGAACAGAGCAAACTGACACAATATTATTTTCAAAATTGGTAAATAAAATAATTTTATGATGATTATAGTTTATATATATAAGTATAATTTTCTAGAATTAGAAAGTTAAATGAGTTGGTTGTTAGAAATGATAATACTAGATTATCATTTATTATTTTGTCAGCATTTCTAAACTGTTAACTATTTTTGTATATTAAGGAGATGAATTTTAAAAAAAACCATGGTTTATAAATCTGATTTGCGAATGAAATGAATTTAAATTAAGGACTTGAGAATTAAATTTTCGGTGCTTTTCTAAATTGGTTTTCAAAGTTTTGAAAAAAAGAATATATTATTTGAAAGTATTTTCGAATGGAATTTGTTTCCAAAGAATTTTAAAAGGAGTAAGTCTGTACTCTCCTCTTCTATCGTTGGAAAATAATTTCGATGATGACTGCAGCATCATCGACATTCATTTTCGAGTCTCAAAGTGGGGAGACCACTTAGTAGCTTTGCTACACATTTGTTTTGGAAAATGGATTTGATTTGAATTTCTTGAGTATGATTTGATGTATAATATATATATATGTATGTATATATTTATTTCAAAATGGTTTGAAGTGAAACCAGGAATTTAACTCTTAAATTTTATGTTAAGTGATGGTTTTCAACTATTGACATGAAGCAAATTTTTTGAATAATTGGAGTGTCTAATATGAGAAATAAAATTGAAACAACTTGAAACAGTTGAACTAGGATAAAAATTATTTGTATAATACTCATTTGCATTCTAAAACATATATAACTTACCTAAAATATTCAAAAAGTTAAATGTAATGTGAATATGTAATTGAAGGTTGTACAAGAGAAAACTTAAGTAATAAAAAAAAATGTTCAAACTGAATTTTGCTTAATAGAAATGTTGTAAATAAACGAAAATTTGTATAATGCTTAATTACATTCGGAAACATTAATAAAACTTACTTGGAAAGTTTGAATGTAATGAGAACATGTAATTGAATAACATACAATATAAATTTAAGTAATAAGATGTCCAAAAATAAAATTTATATGCTTTTGAATTAATTGTTGTATCTGTTACTATGTATTTTGAATCTATCTTATTCTTCTGTTGTTTCTATTCTCCTATCTCGTTCTTTTTCGAGGATGAAAAGTTCTGAGTGGGGGGAGTGTAACGACCCGAGAATTTTATCGATTTTAAATAACGTAATTTTTTCATGAAATTAAAAAATAAAATTTTGAAATGAAAATTTGATATTTGGTATACGTATATTGAAGCATAGCAAGTGGCAGATTTTCATTTGAAAATTTGAAAGTTTGTTTGGTTGTGAAATTTCAATTTTTAAATTAAAAACAGTTAAATTTGATGGAAATTAAATATTTTTGAAATCTGAATATTTTTACATAATAAAAATTGAAATCATTTTCCGAGTGAGACGTCGTATTTCGTTTTGCCAAATTTGGACTGCTCTAGCTCCGTTTATACTATTTTCGACGGTTTAGCAGCATTTTGGCAGCGAATATCGACTTTTGATAGGATGATCGTATCGCTCATATCTTTGTACCATTCTGTTCGTCTCGTCGTGCCGATCTCCACAGTATATTCATTTGTGCACTTCGGTGTCCGGTACACGGCAAAATCGGTGAAAAGATTAGCCGTATTGGTTCCGCATTTGGGCCTTTTGGGATGCCTATGTCATTTCATTTTCCATCGGCTGAAAATATATGGTCACTTATTTTTAATATTCCAGAAATTTAAGTCGTGACCTTTGTGACTCCCACCTATTCAATATTTTCTGGTCGTGATTTTCTTTCTGCTCTCCTTCAGTTTCCTTTTTCTATTCTATTCGTGCTTTTAAAGAAAAAAATATAAATCAAAGTTTGGTTAAAGCCTATTCATTCATTTGAAAAGAAAAAATATAAATTATATTAAGCAAAGTTTCTCCTGCTTTCATCTTCTCTGTTGCCTAAGCCTCCTCGTCATTTTCTTCGACCATCTCCCTTACCCTGCCGTACAACCTATCCGCATCTCCTCTTCCCACACCAGAAACTCGCCTGCGAAGCCAACAACCACCTCCTTGAAACCGCGCCTACCCATTCACTCTCTCACACGTAGACAATCCTCCAACTCACAGCCGAACAACCCATTCTTCCTTGCTCAATCACCCGCCAACACCACGCAAGCAACCCGCGCCCCGCCTAACCTAGACACCCCCTCCTAAAACCGCAGTCTTTCCCTCGCCTTGCTTCACCAACCTTCCAGACCTGTTCACCTTCTAATCGACCAGATTTCCACCAACTGCAACCACTCTTCCCCACCGAAACAGCATGACAGCCCACACCCAAACTGCCTCACCTTCCATGTCCTACCTCGTTCTACCGTAAACCACTCCACATCGCCCACCATGCAGTCGCCCACCAGCAAAAACTCTGCCTAGCTCCACTTCAAACGACAGCCAAACTCCCCTCCCGAAGCCCACCACCAAGCAGCAGACTGCCGAGCCTCCTTTCTTGCCTCGCCAGCAACCTCCAGATCCACTCCACGACTTGCACCCTCCGGCCATCCTTTCCCCAACTTGCAGCCTTCCCTTTATATAAAAAAGGTTTATTTTAATATATATATATACATATGGTTTGCTTGTATTGGTTTTTCCTGAGAAGAGCTTTGCCTTTATTATTATAAAAAAAGAATTTTTAAAGGAAATATGTGTTTTAAATTAATTATTGATTTTAACATATAATTTATAAAGATTTGATTTTTGATATGTTTTTTAAATTGAATATTGATTTTAAAATATAATATATGAAGGTTTATTTTAAATATGTGAGTAAATTTTAGATTTAAAAAAAAATTATATATAGTTTTCATCGAACTCGAGTCCAATCATCCTGATTTGCTTTGGAATCTCCGTTTGGATCGGTAGCGCTTGTAGAAGCTCGAGATTCTGATTCGTAGCTTGTTGTGTGTCTATCTTCTCTAGCCTCGATAGGTGAGCGATCACTCACGATTAGCATTATTATGTTTAGTAAATTGATTTCAGATGAAATAACGATTGAAATATGTTGTTAAATTTGAATTGGTTAGTGATTTGATCGTTAAAAGATATGATATTATTTGTAATTGTTCACCTTCGTAAATTGACATATGACACCATAACCATGTTGTATATATATTATATTAAATTGTTATCATTGATATGTTATGCTATTTTATATATTGATTTAATTGTTCTCACACTATAAGTTCTCTGTTAGTTTAGGAATTCCCTATGGGTTGAAATGATACATACCCGAACAATATTATAGATTAGGGAGAATCGTTATGGGTTGAAATGATAAACCCAAGCGATTTTATTGATTTTGAAATTTTGGGATTGCGGGTTGAAATGATATATATAACCGTAAATATTAAATTATTGCGGATTAAAATGATAAATATCCGTATCACTTGACCATAGGTTAGAAAACTATATACGGACATCGTTGGTCTATTGTAAATGATTTCCATAATTTTGAAAGGAAATATATGTATTTTAATAAATATTGATTATTTTTAAATATAATATATAGATTTTATTTTTAAAGTTTAATATGCATAAAAATTTAGATTTTTAAATTATATATTTTGGAAACTTTAAGTTTATAAGTTAAGGTTGAAAATTGAAATTATAAAATTTTACTTATAACTTTATTATTTTTAAAATAAATAAAATATGATTTAAAATAGGTTTAATAATAATAAGACTTAATTTAATAATAATTAATATAATAAAATTTAATAAGGATTTAACTTAAATATATAGAGGTTGGAAAGATAAATTAAAGTAGACTAGAGATTTAAATTGGTTAATAATTGAATTTAAATAAAGATTGATTTGGAATTTATTGATTTTGAGATTGTAAAGATATGTTTTATAACTTGATAACTTGATTTGATTAAAAAGGATTAAATGTATATTCTAAATTTTAAATAAATTGAAATTGAATATTTAGTTTTGATTTAAATTTGTAATTTGAGATTTTAAATGTTTATAAAAAGTGATTAAAATAATGTTTTAGAATTAAATATAATTGAAGTTAGATATTTAGTTTTGATTTAAATTTTTAATTTGAGATATTATTTAAATGTTATTAAAAATGATTAGGTGAATATTTTCAAATTTAAATAAAATTGAAGTTGAATTTTGAAATATAAATGAAATTTATCAAATTGGGTTATTATAAATTTGTTTGAATATTTAAACTTTGAAACCTATTGAATTGGAAGTGGTTCAAATTTGTAGTTCAAACCTGAATTTGAAATCGATATAAATTAAAAATGGTTTTAATGAGAATTTGAATTGAACTTTAACCCTTGTAATTGAAATCGTTGAACTGAGATTTAAATTGAATTTTGGAACTAAAGTTGATTTGAATCGACTTGTGAAATTGGAAGAAACAATTCTAATTTGAAACTATTTTCGATATAAACTCTTTTAAAATATATAAACTATTTTAATATATATTATATTAAATTTATAAACAAATTTGAATATATATATATATTAATATATAAACTATTATAATCTATAACCTATTTTTAATATATAAACTATTTTAATCTATAACCTATTTTTAATATAAACTATTTTAATGTATTACCATTCCAATATATACTACTTTCAATATTCAAACTATTTAAGTTGAAACTGTTATGATATCGAAAGTGAATATGATTTCGAAAGTGATATGATTTCGAATGGGAATATGATTTAAAAGTGATATGATTTTGAAATGAATATGATATTGATATGAAGTATGTTAGCACCAAAATTGGTCACTAACCTTGTAGAGAAAGATTGTGTAGAGATATAAGTGATGAAGATAAATTAAACAAGGAAGAGAATGCTAATTTAAATGCAGAAAGTAAGAACACCAAATTTATAGTGGTTCGGCGTAATTGCCTACGTCCACTTTGAGGTTAAACTTTATTGATCTTCCTAATAGTTGATTACAAATACAATTCGTGAATCAAATGCTTGAATGAAGTTGTTAAGTAGAGAAGATGAGTCTCAAAAATGGCAGAGTCTCCCCAGTGTTCTCCAAAAAGGATCCCTTTCATTGTGCCCCTGCCTCTCTATTTATAGACGAAGGTGGGTTGGACTTCTCTGGTGGGCCTGGTAGTTGAATAACTCGGTCCAAATAGTGTAAGTCCTATACGCCGAACCAGATAGGCTGAACAAAAGAATGTCAAGCCTCCCCCTTTATGCCGAACGAGGTGAGGCCGGACACTCTGAATGCCGAACATCCATTTGTACTGAATGACCTTGGATGACGAGCTGCAGGTGATTGCCGAACGAGATACGTACCGGAAGAGATATGGCGTTGAGTGAGGGATGCAGGTCGAATGAGGCTGGAATGCCGAACAGTCCGGGAATGCCGAGCGTACCTTGTAGGCCGAACGTTCATGGATGCCGAACGATTTTATGCCGAGCGTTCTTCCTTGGCCAAACGGTATTCATTTCCGAACATTTCTCGATGCCGGACGCTCCTAGATGCCGAACGTTATCCCATACCGAACGCCCTTTAGATGCCGAACGCTGTGCTCGTGCCGAACGGTCTTAACATGCCGAATGCTCATTGTTTAACCGATCGATGGGGAGGCCGAGTACTAAGTTGCCTGGTCAATTCCCCAGGAAACACTTGCCCCCCAAAGTGTATTACGTGACCGAACGTGATACGCTTTGAATTACGTATCCTCCATGCTTCGCTTCGAACCTTGGTTAAATCCTCTTAGAGATGCCTTCTCGAGAATATCAATGGCCATTCATGTCTGATTCTGCAGAGCTAATAAGCTTTGGCTATCTGATCTCGTCTTCTCTTAATAACCCTTAGTGAGAATTCAATTTCTGTTGATCTCAAGAAGTCGAACTTTTTCAGATGTACACATGCACGTTCGGGTACATGTTCTTGCCATTGGCTCTCGGATGCATTTTATATGCTCATAAGTCGTCGCCAACTCCATCTAGTTTAATTGCAATTCAATCGCGATTCCTTGTTTGTATTTTTTGTGAAATAAGGGTTGCAATCAGCCACTTGAGGCGTTTTCCAAACCTCTCTTAAGTACAGACTCTATGATTTTGTTCACAGCTTCAACCTATCCATTTTCAGTTATAATGGATCATGGAAGGTCATAAGGACAGATGACGTTACGGATAAAGAAGTGAATTATTTTCTTCATCTTGGTCGTGGTTAAGAGTTCTTCATCTGCCCATTTGGTGACGTAATCAACTGCTATGATGGTGTATTTCGCACCACCTTTAGGATCGACAAGAAGATGATTTCAGTGCCCCCAAGTGGCAAACGGCTATGAACTAGCCATTTGAATAATTTCCATCGGCGGGGTTCCCGGATTTTTTGCAAACATCTTGCACTCGTCACATTGTCTAGCATGATCAACCGCATCTGGGTTGATAGTTGGCCAGTAATACCTGTAGCAGAGTATCTTCTTTATTATGGTTTTCCCCCTGATGTTATTACCGCATTCATCTTCATAGACTTTGCTCAAGATATCATCATGGGCGATATGCCGAAGCGTGGGGATGGATAAACTCCTTTTGACACACGAATTATTCTTAGATGATTTGGCGTGAAGCTTTGAGGAGGATCCGTCGTTTGTCATTCCTCCGTTCAGTAAGAATTCCTCATTTTAGATAGTCTTTGATAGGATTCAACCATGACACCTTTTCATTTTGTTCGCTGAGTACATGTGTAATGATGTAATACGTGAAGTCAGTTAGTAGCTCTTGGACTTGGCCGAGAAAAGGAGCAAAACAATGCCCCCTAGCAAGATCAACTTCCTTAAATTTGTATACTACCAATCAAGAATCACAAAAGATATGTAAAGTTTTCACTTCAAATCCTCTAGCAAGTTTGAGGCTGGTAGTTAAGGCTTCATACTAAGCATCGTTGTTTGTTACAGGTAAATTGAGTTTTAGGACGTAGCAGATTGATCGTTCATCAGGAGTCATTATCAAGCCATAACACTGATCATTGGATGCTCCATCTGTGTACATTTTCCATCTTATGGTTGGTTCTCTGCTACTCTTCGAGTAGTCTTCTGAGGTAGTGAATTTGGGTGTGAGGTCTGCTAATTTCCGTCCTTGGATAGCCCTTCATGGAAAATAAGTGATATCGAATTAGCTTAGTTTGATATTCTATTTAAGTAGTCTTTCAGACATCTCAGGTCATTGTATGCCTTGTCGCAACGGCTGGTAGGCATAGACGTTGATGGGGTGAGCCTAAAAGTAAGAGTGGAGCTTTCATGATGAAATCAATAGAGATTGTGCTAGCTTTTGTAGCTTTAGGTTGATATCCAATGCATGGCTTGCGATAGTTAATGAAATCACATATGCACGTCAGAATGGGTCCAAGGGAACATATCATCATTTATTCAGAAAAATCCAACTAATTCTTTTATCATCATTGCACTGAGCTGTGATCCGATATTCAGCACCCGGAAAGGGTCGCCATGGCTGGCTGTAATGTAGACCGTCAGCTTAGTAGGTGCCATCCCAGATTCTTTGAGTAAAGGTGTAACTATTTTGCATAACATTCAATGTGAAATATGGTTGGGACGGCCAATGTTAATGGTTACTCTAGTCAAATCCTAGAGTCTTGTCATGAGTTATTGAGTCTAATAGTGAAGGGCTCTGAATGCTCCAATAGATTATCAACAAATGGCCAAAAATCAGGCTTAAAAGCGCATTAAAGGAAATGTCGAGTGGGGGTCAGCCTCGAGTGGCACGCAACTGTATAGCTAGATCTTGCTATGAGTTTGAATTTGCTTGTGCATTCGAGTAACGCACTTTCTATTTAATGCATTCATGATTCTTTACCCGTCCTTCGGGTTGGAGTGAAAGTCAATTGCCCATGAGCTAAGGTATCTATTTAACGATTCTATCTCTAGGCATCCTTTCCGTCGTTGCCTTGAGTAGCTGTAAGCACTATATATAAGTTTTAATACTGAGCTATCGTGGCCAGTTTTTGGATGACCATGCGTCTTCTCCCAGTCTCGGGTTGATAAATGTACTGCATGGACGGTTGAGTCTCGTCCTAGCTATGTTTATGTTTTCACCTAAACTCCAAAGACATAGAGGTGATTGGTGAATAGTCAGTTCACATTCATCTTGCTTCTCGCTCGCGCCCCCAGGTCTGGGGCATATACCGATAAGTAGGATGGCCAGCCATGCCCACTTTAGCTTCACTCTCTTTCCCGTTGAATCGTTGGATCATGTCAGTCGATAGGAGACTAGGTCTCGCCTATCTTGGATTTTATCGTGGTTTTTCATTCCAAGAGGAATACTTTGATGCCACGTAAGTTTCAGGACGTAATTTGGACAGTGGATGGTCATCCACGTCCACTTTGGTTCATGCTCTATAATCAGATCTCGGGGTAAAGTTGGCTACAAATGCAGTCGGGTTATGCTCATCCAGTTTCATACTCCTCCTAACGAATCGAACGAGGGTGCTGGAGAATTTTTGACCAAGTATTCGTGGTTTACCCTCCTTTCCATACTCTGGGGGTCATAGTTTTTCAAAAAACAAACATCCGAGTCTCATTCGTATGTGCTTGGTGCGGATCGGCATTGACCCTTGGTTTGAGGTATGATATAGTAGGTTGCTCGTAGCTTTGGATGCTGTTTCAATTGGCTCTGTATTGAGGCCTCCCTGTAGTCGCTGCCTCAAGTTATAAAGAACGCCATGCTAGAGCTACAATAAGCTGTCGTATTCAGCTTTTTAGTGTTTTGTACCCCTGCCCCCAGTAATGATTTGGCCAGGTCACTGGTTGGATGGTCGAACTCCATCCTCAGCGGGTTAATAATCCTCCTGTCGATTCCAGGTCGAAGTTTGCGAAATAGAAAATGGTCGGAATCAACTCGTCTATTTATCGATGTTTATACACCACTCTGCATTCTGGTGACTTAGTGTTATTCTCCCCCCGGTTGACTCGCGCCCAATTTGTGTTCATGCTTCGGTCCACGCTCCGGGGACTTAGAGATTTGTCGAACGGTTTACGCTTTAGTCCACAGTTCGAGACGCAAAGATTTTCGTCAACTCGTTTATACTCTAGTTCGCACTCTGGGAACTTAGAGTAATCTGGTCTGCTTCTGGGATTTAGGGATTTTTCTGAAGTCGTCCATAATCTAGTCCATGCTCTGGGGACTGAGAGTACCGTAGTCCGCACTCTGGGGACGTAGAGGTTTTTGAGTCATTTATACTCGAGTCCGCACTCAGGGACTTAGAGTACTTTAGTCCGCATTCTGTCTCCCATTCTAGAGGGTGAGACCTCTCGGATGGCTGAGAGTTTGCCCGAACCTGGTAGATAATCCTTCTCTTTAAGGTTCTCTTTAAGATTTCGAAAGTCGTTATTCTTTATGCAGGACTATTGCATTCTTGTTTTCCACGATTTTGTGCAGGCCGTTCTGACCCCGAGCCCACTCCGAGGAGCGATGTCGCCAAGGAAGTGGGGGAGAAAACAAGTGAAGCCACTCACGCAGGGGAGGTTTCTGGTCCAGACGCTCAGGTGATCGGAGCGCTTGATGAAGACAAGTCTGAAACCTCCTCTCCTACCGACGGGGGTTATGAAGTAGAAATTACAGGCGCCTCTGAGCATACATCCGAATTGAGCATGGAGGAGCGGCTCGAGAAAGAGAGGGAGGAGATGGTCAAGGTCATAGTAGATCCCCGAGTTGTGGACTTGGATGATCCTTTGAACAAGCCGTTGAAGGTCATCCTTCCTGGCGGGTCCAAGCCCATGGAAGGCCCCCGTACTCCTTCAGTTGCTACCCCTCTATCAAAGAAGAGTACCAAGGGTAAATGCTCTGGAGAGGAGCCATCTGGAAAGAAGTTGAAGAAGCACAAGAAGTGACTACTATCCTCGTTCAACGAGGGTTAGTTTAAGTCATGTAATTATTTTCATCTATTTCCTTAGTCCTAGTAGATAGAATGTCGACTCTGAACTTTGGAGGGGTTGTAATAGAAACTCATTTCTGAATAAGGTTTAGTTCCTTTTTCTGTCTTACAAAAGACTCTTATTGTTCAGTTTTCTTTGTGATTGTGATTTTAATCCAAGCAGTTGTGAGTAACATAGACTTCTCAGTCCATCTTCATATAACTCGGAAACTCTTCGGGAGTCGTTGAACTTCCATTCTGTGCTTCGAGCACTTAGAATACTTTCTAGCCCGTATGTCAGGGATTTGACAAATTCAAGTCATTTGTGTCATAGTTCATATTCAGGGAACTTGGAGATCTGATTCGCTTATATTCGAGTCTGCACTCTGGGGAGTTAGAGTACTCTAGTCCTCACTCTGGGGACTTGGAGGTTTAAGTCATTTATACTCTAGTCCACGCTCTGGGGACTTAGAGTACTCCAGTCCGCACTCTAGGGACTTGGAGGTTTTAGTCATTTATACTTAGTCCGCGCTCTGGGGACTTAGAGTACTCCAGTCCGCACTCTGGGGACTTGGAGGTTTTAGTCATTTATACTCTAGTCCGTGCTCCGGGGACTTAGAGTACTTCAGTCTGCACTCTAGGGATTTGGAGGTTTAAGTCGTTTATACTCAAGTCCGCGCTCTAGGGACTTAGAGTACTCCAGTCCGCACTCTGGGGACTGAGAGGTTTAAGTCGTTTATACTCTAGTCCGCACTCTAGGGACTTAGAGTACTCCAGTCCGCACTCTGGGGACTGAGAGGTTTAAGTCGTTTATACTCTAGTCCGCGCTCTAGGGACTTAGAGTACTCCAGTCCGCACTCTGGGGACTTGGAGGTTTAAGTCGTTTATACTCTAGTCCGCGCTCTGGGGACTTAGAGTACTTCCGTCCGCACTCTGGGGACTTGGAGGTTTAAGTCGTTTATACTCTAGTCCGCGCTTTGGGGACTTAGAGTACTCCAGTCCGCACTCTGGGGACTTGGAGGTTTAAGTCGTTTATACTCTAGTCCGCGCTCTGGGGACTTAGAGTACTCCAGTCCGCACTCTGGGGACTTGGAGGTTTAAGTCATTTATACTCTAGTCCGCGCTCTAGGGACTTAGAGTACTCCAGTCCGCACTCTGGGGACTGAGAGGTTTAAGTCGTTTATACTCTAGTCCGCGCTCTGGGGACTTAGAGTACTCCAGTCCGCACTCTGGGGACTTGGAGGTTTAAGTCGTTTATACTCTAGTCCGCGCTCTGAGGACTTAGAGTACTCCCGTCCGCACTCCGGGGACTTGGAGGTTTAAGTCGTTTATACTCTAGTCCGTGCTCTGGGGACTTAGAGTACTCCAGTCCGCACTCTGGGGACTTGGAGGTTTAAGTCGTTTATACTCTAGTCCGCGCTCTGGGGACTTAGAGTACTCCAGTCCGCACTCTGGGGACTTGGAGGTTTAAGTCGTTTATACTCTAGTCCGTGCTCTGGGGACTTAGAGTATTCCAGTCCGCACTCTGGGGACTTGGAGGTTTAAGTCGTTTATACTCTAGTCCGCGCTCTGGGGACTTAGAGTACTCCAGTCCGCACTCTGGGGACTTGGAGGTTTAAGTCGTTTATACTCTAGTCCGCGCTCTAGGGACTTAGAGGACTCTAGTCCGCGCTCTGGGGACTTAGAGTACTCCAGTCCGCACTCTGGGGACTTGGAGGTTTAAGTCGTTTATACTCTAGTCCGCGCTCTGGGGACTTAGAGTACTCCAGTCCGCACTCTGGGGACTTGGAGGTTTAAGTCGTTTATACTCTAGTCCGCGCTCTGGGGACTTAGAGTACTCCAGTCCGCACTCTGGGGACTTGGAGGTTTAAGTCGTTTATACTCTAGTCCACGCTCTGGGGACTTAGAGTACTCCAGTCCGCACTCTGGGGACTTGGAGGTTTAAGTCGTTTATACTCTAGTCCACGCTCTAGGGACTTAGAGTACTCCAGTCCGCACTCTGGGGACTTGGAGGTTTAAGTCGTTTATACTCTAGTCCATGCTCTGGGGACTTAGAGTACTCCAGTCCGCACTCTGCGGACTTGGAGGTTTTAGTTGAGAGCAGTCATATTTCCACTCTTTAATTTGTATTCATCTACTGTATCGAGGCTAATGTCGTCGAATGAACAATCGAACCACGTTTGCTCACGGAATGGGATTCTGCCCCCCAGGATGAGGGACGGAATTTGAAAAATGGACGATCGATTCTCGTCCACTTGGTGATTATAGCTCTTCCAATCAAGTCAAGGAAGGAGGTATATGACAGATGGTTGAATCACATCCATGTTGGGTTAGATAGCCAAATCTCTTACAATTTGCTCCGTATCTCCTTCTAGAAAATAAGGATAATAGATTGTTGAGTAGACAAAGTAAGTTTCATATGTTCCAAGGTGCAGTCGTGTCCATATATTGACAGCGATGGTTAGCGAGTACGCAGTCTACCATAGCTACTTCAAGCTGGGCTTTCGAACAACCTTTCGTGTTTAGGGTAGGATTTGATGTGTAGATGATCAAATCACGTCCACTTTAGACGGATCCCGGCATCACTGAGCTTCATGAGGGGTATCTGTATTTTGTCAAACTTTGTTCTATGACTCGATTGGAGTGGATGATCGGGCCATATTCATTCCAAGCAGTTTAGGTCTCCAAGTCAAATGTGGATGTTGATGGATGGATGGTCGATTGTTCGAATCGATCATAAGTTGAGCATACGAACTCGGATCATCTTGAAACTTGGAACATTGGCTTCCCTGGCTTTGATTGTTATGTCTTGTTAATCATGGCTCGATCCAGACTCGGACAAAATCCATCGATATCCATTGTGAGCCTTTGTGTAACCGATCTCCAAGACGAACTGTCACTGGTTTCTAATCAAGTTCTTGGTGTCACGGCCTTGCCAAAAGGCGGGATAACATTTGCCCCCCAAAGGACGTCTTGTGTAAACATGATGTGCTTTGAAAAACCGCAGTCTTTCATGCTGAATATTTCCGTTCAGTTGATTGCTTGACAGTCGTCTTTTAATCGTTTCATTGCAATCTTCTTTTAGACAAATGTTCAACTAGCATGCTTTGCTTTGGTTCTGCCCCCAGTTTTGGGGATGAGTATGGAGTTGATGTATGTTTATACTCCGTCTCGCACTCTAGGAGTACGGAGTTGAGTAGATGTTTATACTCCGTCTCGCACTCTGGAAATACAGAGTTGATTAATGTTTATACTCCGTCTCGCACTCTGGGAGTACGGAGTTGATTAATGTTTATACTCCGTCTCGCACTCTGGGAGTACGGAGTTGATTAATGTTTATACTCCATCTTGCACTCTGGGAGTACGGAGTTGATTAATGTTTATACTCCGTCTCACACTCTGGGAGTACGGAGTTAAGTAGATGTTTATACTCCGTCTCGCACTCTGGGAGTACGGAGTTGATTAATGTTTATACTCCGTCTCGCACTCTGGGAGTACGAAGTTAAGTAGATGTTTATACTCCGTCTCGCACTCTAGGAGTAAGGAGTTGTGCGAAGGATCATCGTGTATCAACCCATTTTTAGCCTTGATGTGATGGCTTGCCCCCGAGCTCGAGTTTCACTTAGCGAGCGGCTGGTCGTATCGCAACTGCTCTCTACTTGAATAAATTCCACTTGCAGGATGGAATTCAGCTCTCCGTGCATCGTGATGTTGTACATTGTATTTAATCCATAGCCCCAAATCAAAGGCATATGGTTGATGATGAGAAATAGAATTATTCTCGTCCAGATGTAACTCCACACGTCCGATCATGGTCTGCGTAGATTGGTTGGCAACCAAATCTGAGTACCTGGACACCTGCATCATTTTGAAAGTAGTTTAGTTCAAGCTAGTCGTAGTTCATAGAACAATTGAAATAGAGATGGAAGTGGAAATAATTCAAAGAAGATTATGGTAAATCTCATTGATATGTGAAGCAGCATCGTGTGCTCGCTATTCGACTCCGCCCCTGGCTCCTTTCAAAGGGATGTTGGCCGTCAACCGTCTAATTGATAATCATAGCCCTTTATTAATAGGCATCAGATATTCGCTGCCCGCCATTCTGCAGGACTTTTACATACTATTGAAGCTTTCCTTTCCAGGTCATCTTTTCGATCACACCTCGGAGGTGTTTGTAATCGCTCGTGTTAGGATCAGTGAGCATTTGGGAATACACAACATTCCCCTGATTTTCTTTAGACTTTGGTGTACTCTCTCGAGGTTGGTTTCCAGTACCACTCCGAGTCGTGAGTCTTCAAGTAGAGGTTGTCAATTGAATCTTTCAAAGAGCATATGAGCTGAATTCTGAAGTCTTGTTTCGGCTACTGGGATCTACATCCTTAGCCAACGGGCCTTCATTGTTATTTTTCTTAGTCTGCTCCACTCCTCCTCACTTTAGTTCTGATTCATTTTGTAAAAGAAACGATCCATAGTCGTAGGAGGCTCTTTAGCTAACTAGCTGCTAAAATATATCTAGAGGTCGACTTTCCTCAAACGCGGTCAGTATGATACCCTTGTTAGCATTTGGAATAAATTGCTTAGAGCATTGGTTTGCTTGGAGCCATCTTGACATTTGCTAGAGTCACATCATCTATGTTCTCCAACCTTTGGGAGTACCGTTTGAATAGCGTTTGCTTGTCGGTTCACTTGATGTCGTTCATAAGCTGCCGCTAGAGCCTCTTTTTTGGAAATTTGGGTCGTACCCGAAAATAGTTTTTTTTGAAAATAGGGGTCATATAAGAGACCGGTGTAACTTAAGTTTCGATCGGCATTGAGGGTCGTTCGGCAAGACAAAGTTGCTCGGCATATAAGATTGTTCGGCATCCAAATTTGTTCGGCATTCCACACTGTTCGGCATTCAGGAACACCCGGCACTCAGGAGCGTTCGGCATTAGAGAGCGCTCGGCATTCAGGAAAGTTCGGCATTAGAGAGCGCTCGACATTCAGGAAAGTTCGGCATTAGAGAGCGCTTGGCATTCAAGAACGTTCGGCATCCTGATGTCACTCGGCCTGGAGGTATGGATCGGCATAGAGGTATGGATCAACCTGGAGGTATGGATCGGCCTGGAGGTATGGATCGGCATTCGGATGTCGCTCGGCCTAGAGGTATGGTTCGGCCTGGAGGTATGTTCGGCCTGTAAGAGCGTTCGGCCTACCCCTTTTCTGGAGCGTTCGGCATACGCCTTTTCTGGAGCGTTCGACATACGCCTTTTCTGGGGCGTTCGGCATACGCCTTTTCTGAGGCGATCGGCATAAGCCTTTTCTGAGGTGATCGGAATAAGCCTTTTCTGTAGTGATCGGCCGAATTGCCTTCAGAGGAGGGTCTGCCTTCATTCAACTTGAGTGCAAACTTCAACGTCCAATCCCCAGATCTTGCGTACATCAGTGAATCCAATCTACGGCTATCAACTTCCTTTAGATTTCTTTCAAATCTGAGTAGAATAGGAAGTTTTCTAGTAAACAACTGGATCTATCTCACGAATATGAAAATCCACTAGTAGACGATGAGATCCGATCAGGCTGAGAATTCAACTCTCAATGAAAGCACCAAAGTGTTAGCACCAAAATTGGTCACTAACCTCGTAGAGAAAGATTGTGTAGAGATATAAGTGATGAAGATAAATTAAACAAGGAAGAGAATGCTAATTTAAATGCAGAAAGTAAGAACACCAAATTTATAGTGGTTCGGCGTAATTGCCTACGTCCACTTTGAGGTTAAACTTTATTGATCTTCTTAATAGTTGATTACAAATACAATTCGTGAATCAAATGCTTGAATGAAGTTGTTAAGTAGAGAAGATGAGTCTCAAAAATGGCAGAGTCTCCCCAGTGTTCTCCAAAAAGGATCCCTTTCATTGTGCCCCTGCCTCTCTATTTATAGACGAAGGTGGGTTGGACTTCTCTGGTGGGCCTGGTAGCTGAATAACTCGGTCCAAATAGTGTAAGTCCTATACGCCGAACCAGATAGGCTGAACAAAAGAATGTCGAGCCTCCCCCTTTATGCCGAACGAGGTGAGGCCGGACACTCTGAATGCCGAACATCCATTTGTACTGAATGACCTTGGATGACGAGCTGCAGGTGATTGCCGAACGAGATACGTACCGGAAGAGATATGGCGTTGAGTGAGGGATGCAGGTCGAATGAGGCTGGAATGCCGAACAGTCTGGGAATGCCGAGCGTACCTTGTAGGCCGAACGTTCATGGATGCCGAACGATTTTATGCCGAGCGTTCTTCCTTGGCCGAACGGTATTCATTACCGAACGTTTCTCGATGCCGGACGCTCCTAGATGCCGAACGTTATCCCATACCGAACGCCCTTTAGATGCCGAACGCTGTGCTCGTGCCGAACGGTCTTAACATGCCGAACGCTCATTGTTTAACCGATCGATGGGGAGGCCGAGTACTAAGTTGCCTGGTCAATTCCCCAGGAAACAAAGTATGAACTATTTGAATTGAAAATGACCACGGTGTGAAATATGTGTTTGGTTATTAAAGAGACCGGGATCGGATATTGTCATACTCTCTGCCAATACTGAAAACCACTTTAACAACTGTGTACGTGGTGGAGAATCCAGAACGAAGTAGGATGGTTTGGCGACGTCTATATGAGGTATGAACGCAGCCTTGACTCCCGCAAGTCAGCTTAATGTGACTAAAACAGGAGCTATACCTGGGCCAAGTGAGGTCGCACCTCCGATCATGCATGCTTCTTCGATACCATTCTATTACTTTGTGATTTGATTGGGTGCACCTTTGATTTTGGGAGTGTGTCTTGAGGTGGACGGTAGTAGCTGCTATGCGTTACCACCAACCCGGTTTTGCAAAACAGTAGAATCCTACCCTAGGCATTGCCTCGCGTGCCTTGTCACATGCCTTATCGCGTCTTCTACGAGTTTGGTTTGTACCGTACCTATGTAGTGCCCTTTGACAGCCCTCCAGTTTACGGAGGAATTGCGGTGCTGTATAGACTACAAGAATATATAAAAATATGTTAAGGGGGATATGGGTAACGCCTTAACGCTATTTTAATATTTTATTTTACTGTAGACATTATCTATGTAGCGTATTGTACTATGTATGTAGATAGTTTAACGGATCCTTGAGGGATGGAATCCCAAACATTCTTTAAGTTATATTGCATTTCACTTGGACATTTCACTTGAGTTGATTTACTAGCATAAGAATGTTAATCCTGACTTGAGTGTTTTATGTTTTGCTTTATTCTCGGGTCAGACTGAGTGTCACAACATTTGAGACTTACCTTTGGAGGTTGGAGCTTCGCTTGGAGATCTATCTTTATCCACTCAGCTTTTCAGCTATTCCAGTTATTTTGTTCAGACTTGTCATTTGCTTATGTATTGAGACTTCTATGTATTCGGGATTTCTGTTGTATTTTGTTTTTAACTCTGATGTTCTGTAGTAGCTTCATGAACTACTATTTATCTATTCCGCTGCTTATTGTTATATTACTGTGTGTCTGTGATTCTGTGATTGATTTATTTATTGTATATGTTAAGTTTGCCAAATTTAAATTAACAATCTATTGTTTTGAGCAATTCAAGTCTGACATGTGTGGATGATTGTCGATTTGAATGGTTTGAAATGCCAGGTCATTACAAATAACAATAAGAGTTATTTATCTAAACATTCAAATCTCACAACAGAAGAATAAAACATAATAAGAACAACAATACCCATTTTATTATAAAATCAAAATGTCATAAAAACAATAACACAAAAACCAATATTAATAGTCACATATCTGTGGTATACCATATTCAAAATTAAACAATTTCAAATGGATACATTTGAAAATAACATAAGTAGTAAATAGATAGATTGACACAAGCTTTCTCCATGCCTTCACCTTCAACATCATCATCTTTCCTAACATGTGTTATGATGAGGAGGGAATCAGAACAACATATGTTTGGTGAATAAAAATCTCGAGCCTTACTATAGTAGTACTGGGGCAGTATAATTTAAATAGGAATATGTCTTTCGCAATGTATCTACATCTTAAATCTTTCCAAATATAAGTCAAAAAGGATTTCAAAATATAAGCCGATAGTCATCTTGCTTTAACCCGATAACCCATATCTATCGTCAATAGTGTCCTATCAATGTAAGAGATAGTACCCAAGTCACTTAATACCTTTTAAACCATGCGAAATCTTTGAGTACCTTCATTCGATTGTTGGTCAATCATATTGGGAACTAGGCAGACTCTGACCATTTAGTACCTCTTTTAATGCAGGTCCCCGTCCTTTAATACCTATCCAAAGACGGACTCCTCTCCAGTAACTATCTAGCTGACATTGTACGGAATCTCTTCAGCCACTTAATACTTCATATCGAAGTGGGTTCTTTCCTAAGATATCCTCTACTGTGCCTAACCCATAACGCCGACCATTTACTACTTCCTACATAGGGAAGAGGCGGGCCCTCAACCAACCACTTAATACCTTCAATCC
Source organism: Allium fistulosum (assembly GCA_030737815.1). Taxonomy (NCBI): domain Eukaryota; kingdom Viridiplantae; phylum Streptophyta; class Magnoliopsida; order Asparagales; family Amaryllidaceae; genus Allium; species Allium fistulosum. The sequence continues at coordinate 1,154,722,092 of CM060901.1, forward strand.
CTGAAGAATGTCCTTCGTATTATGACGTGTACCCCCATAGTGACGTCTCATATTAGTCCGACTATTCGTAGGTACTGGTAGCCAGATTAGGTGGACAAATTTACCCTATAGAATTTGGGACTAACCTCGTGTCATCTGTAGTTACTTATTATAGGCATAGTCTAACATCAGTCCCAAAGTCACATTGTTGGTAGCCAGATTAGCTGGGCAGACTTCTATGTGCTTTTGACTTATCTCGCATCCCTATTACTTAGTTATAATCTATAACACTCTCTACATATATTATCACACATCTCATTGCATTATGTATCAAGGCCTTATAAGAAAACACTTATTTCACGTTTATAATTAACTTCTTTCCTAAGAGGGATCTAATAAGAATTAAAATCTATTAACTACACAATTAATATGTTATAATTATACGTCATTTACGCTAATACACACACACAATTACATATACGCGCGAGCGCGTGCGTGCGCCAAGGAATTTCTAAGCGTGTGGAGATTACACCATAAACTAACATTTAAATGTCAACTCTTTCAAAATTATACAAGTCTCATTTTCGTATTATCAATATACCATAAATCCAATATCCACAAACCCAATCAAAAAACTTGTATACAAATAAAATTCAAATTCAACCTATTAGATTAAAACAATTGAATAAATTTATAAACGTATATTTTAATTCCGTTTTATTCTCTATTCAACTTCTTTTTACATGAAATTAGACAAAGAGAATTTCTGTTAATATTTTAGAAATAAGCGATGCAAACTACGAATAAGAATTCGTACCTTGCAGACCATTTCCTAATCAAAACATTTAATCAAATTCAAAGAAAAAGAATAAAAAGTGGAATAGAAAGTAAAAACACTAAATTGAAAATCTACATAATGCTCATTATTTTAACATAAACAATTGAGATTCCAACTAGAATTGACATTTCGCTTTGAGGGAATTTTGGGGATTTTTAATATGTTCGTAAACCAAAACTCCTTAAGGCATATTTCAAATCCAATCTACATACTAACTACTAAGATAGAAAGACTAAGATTTCCACTCATTGTAGGTCCTTAGCTTTGCCTCCTTTTGGATTTGACATGCCTTCAAAAATATCTTTCAAATCCTTCGTTTAATATACACAACAAGGGATTTGCATATACGTCAGATTTGGAAACTTAGACGTTTGGAGGAGAATAGGTTTTAGAAAATAATCAATAAACAAATAAGATTTCTTAGCTGAAACCTTAAAGAAGTTTTCTGAATCATGGAAGAGATAAACTGGTAGAACTTCGCTAGGTTCCCAAAATAGTTTCTAAACAAAAGTGAGGGGGCCACGCTTTTATTTATAGTGGTTGAAATGCACTAGAACCGTCGGATTTAAGTCGGTTTAAAATAATATAATCTGATATGTTCAAAATGCATAAAACCATATCCGCCATACACAAAGACCAGTCGACCGTTCATATACTACCGGTCAATCGGCCCATGTAGGCGGTCGACCGCTGGTCCTTCTATGGGAATGTTGTTTTATAGTTGTTGTTTATTTTACTCTATTCCTTAATTAGCTATTAACATCAATATTCATTCAATGATTACTTAACCCCCAAATCTAACTACTTTTAAATTTCAAAGTTCAAATTTAAGAATTATTTAATTATTTGAATTTGAATTCCATTTAAATTATTTTAAATCCAAAAACTTCAAACTTCCATAGCTTTTTCGTTTGAGCTTCGTTTTCAGCATATTATATATGGAAATTGACTAAAGTTTTGCCATGAACACAATGACATAACTTTCGTGGTCAAATTCTGATTATTGCAAAATTTCAATTTTTAACATTATTGTGACGACCCACATTTCGGAAGGTTTAAATCGACAATAAATCTAGTGTAATGAAAAGACAAAACACTCGAGTCAGGACTAAATATTCTTATGTGAGTCAAATCGATATCACATAACATGAGTGTAATAGCATCAGAGATGTTTATGGAATTTCACATCTCCTATCTAGTGTATAACATGCATGCAATAACTCAAGAGATGTTATGAGATTTTCCATCTCTTAAGGATCCATCAAAATATTATATATAATAGAATACACTACATATATAATGTCTAATTAGTAAAATAAATATTTTTCTTAGCGTTAAGGCTTTACATTAATCCCCCTTAATGCATTTTTAAGCGTTGTCATACAGTTTGCATATAATGCCCCAGTAGCACGTCGCGGGATAGGGACGCACCGTTATACGACAACACTAAACCAAAATCGTAGTGGTCTTGTATAGGGATAAAAGTATGACAATGCACGTGAGGCAATGCCTAAGGTAGGATACTACCAGTTCGGGTCGCAGGGCTGGTGGTAACGCATCATAGCCACGATCGCCCACCGCGTCCATTCATCCCATATCGAGTCAAAGGGAAGTTATCCCAAAAATCAAGGTGCACCAATCGAAACCAACATCAAGAGTAATATGGACCAAGTCTAAGAAAATCGAAGAACGGATGTCCACTAGAGGTAGCTAGACCGCTTGGCACTGTTAAGTCGTCCTGTTTTAGTCATTTCAAATTGGCATAAGTGTCGGGGTCTATCCATCATCGTTCTCTTTCTTCAAATCCAGCAAACATCGTCAAAATCCAACCACTTCATTCTGAAGTCTCCTCCAAGTACATAGTTGTTAAATTAGTTCCAATATTGACAAAGATTATGCCAATAAGAGGCCCCGGTCTCTTTAGCAACCAAACATCATTTTACATACCGGTCGGTACTTTTACATTTCGAAAATGATTCATACTTGATATCAAAATATCATATTCATTTCAATATATCATATTTACTTCAAAATATCATATTCAGTTCGATATGTCATTTTCAGTTGAAAATATCATTTCATTCAAATTTCTCAATTTTATTTCCAAAATCGTTTCTAATTTCAATTTGGGTTATAACTTCATTTTAACCCAATTCGCATTTAAATCCACGATTTAAATATAAACAATTCTACTCTGACCAGTTTGAATTTTTAGAAAATAGTTGAATAGTTCTAAATAGTTTTAAAAGTTACAAGTTTAAATAGTTAAATAGTTAAAGAGATTATATATTAAATCATTTGAAAAATTAAATAATTTGGAAATTTTTATAAAGATGAATTTTAAAATAGTTTATAGGAAAATAGTATATAATGAAAATAATTTCAAATTCAAACTGCTTCTTCCCATTTCCAATAAATCTGAACTCAGGTTCAAATTTTAACCAAACTAATTCAATTCCAATTATTCCAATTCAAATCATCTCAATTTTAAATTAGTTCAACTCGATTCAATTTCGATTTCAATTTAACTCAATTTCAATTCCAAATTAATTTCAAGTTCGATTCAACAATTCAATTCAATGGTTTAAATTTCAATTCGAATTACAATTTTAAACCATTTCAATTTTAATTTATCGATTTAAATCACTTAAATCAAATTTAAACTTCAATATTCAATTTAAGGTTCAGATCTTCAAACTAATTCCATTCCGAGCCCAAGTTTGAATTGTCAATTTAAATTACTTTTACTTGGTAATATTTCAAGGTTCAAGTAAAAGTTCAAACCTTTTAAACAATTCAATTCCGATAATTCAAGTCATATTTCAATCACGACTTCAAATATCAATTAAATTCTTTAAAACAATTTGTTTTAACTAAATTTTATTTCAACCTTTTTAACTCGAATTCGTAATTAATTCATACTTCAAAAATTCGATTTTTATTTCTTTAAATCAAAATGACATAAATAATTTCAAAACCAAGAATTTTAAAATCATTTAATTTAATCAATCCAGTGTTCGTATCTAATTCTCTATCCTATGGCCAAGTGATCAGTTATTTTAATTTAATTTCAGGGATGGATATATCATTTCAATCCAAATCACGGTGTCATAGGTATATATCATTTCAACCTATTTCTTAATTTATTCAATAAAATTCAGATAATAATTTATATGTTGTCAAATAATCTACAAGGTGATAACAGGAATATATAAATAAATAAACATCCAAATCATCTAAAATATTAACCAATAACCATCCATCACAATCAACATCCAACAGTCAATAAATCATGAAAATTAACTATTTATCAATAATCGGGAATTTTACTAGCAATTTAATTCAAATTCCAAATTTAACTATCAATTTAAATTTCAACCGGTTCAAATCACAAGTTAAATTAAATGTCGATTAAACTACCAAACAACAGTCAGTAAAATAAATCACTTCATAATATCAATTTAACAAACATCAAGAATATTTTAATACTTCGTGAGCGTTATAAAATACTCATCTTCTATTTGAAATCGATAATATTTCAGCTTCAAATAAATTTCAAACCAACTCCATGACGTAGCCTTCGTCGATACGCTTCCAACGCCACTTGTTTCGTCCGAAATGGACCTCGTACGAAAAAGATATGAGTTTTTAAACATTCATATAATTAAATTATCATTAACATAAATAATTAATAATTAAATTAATTATCCTACCCACCTTATCTCTTCTCGTATGCAGCATATCAACACGCGAAACCCACTATCTTGATCCACTTGCCACATAGGTGCGCCACCAACATCGCCGACCACCCCTTCCTCCGCCGCTGTGCCTGCGGCCACCACCACGCCCGCGCAATCAACGCAGGGGAAACCCTAACTCACAGTCAAACGTGAGCTCTCACATCTGAACCAGATCGTGACTGGAAGCCTCGACTTGTGCACGCCGTCGAACCTCCGGAGTTCGATCGACCTCCACCACCTTAGGCGCCTCTCTAGTCGTTTGTGATCGTTTGAATTTTTTTCTTTTTCTTTCTTTTTTTAATTGATCTGCCCGGATTTGAAAAGGAGAAAGAGGGGGTACGTGGTCAATAAGAAAATGGCAGAACGTACGAGTGGTCGAGTGAGTGTGAGTGTATATATATATTATAATTAAAAAATATCTGACCCGATTGACCCACAAAATTCCGAACTCCAAGCGAAGCGTGCCGCCTGACGTTCTATATGTTTTACCCCCATTCTAAACAAATGGAACTAGCCTCGTGGCCTAATTCGATCGTATTCAAAACATAGCATTAAAAAATCAAATTATTTTAATTAAATTATTTTAATTAATTCCTACGCTTTTCAAGCTCGCACGGCCAAATCCGATCGCTACGAAACTTGAAATCCTATAATAATTTACTATTACGGATCCGATGAAACTAGTTTCTTCGAAATCCGAGGCAGTGGCCAAAATGCCTATTTTCACACGTTAATTAAAACAAGTAATTTCAAAATTTAATTTATTCACTTTTAAATTCAATTTTAAAAGTAAACAATATTCATTCTTGTTTAAATAAAATTTTAATCAACTTTCGACCTCATTTTTCTTCATAGTAAATTCAGTATTCAATTATTTAAATAATTTCCAGTATTAAATTTTAACAATTTAATTATCAATAAATCACCATATTTTAAATATAAGTTATCTAACTTATAAATTTAACTTTAGAAATGAATTCAATTATAAAACAACTACAACACTTAGTTCCACTTTTACATTTAAATTACCGAAAACCCCATTTTGATGAATTCCAATAGTAGAATTTCAATAAATCCCAATTGTAGCGGTCCGTAGTTCCGTACCCCTTGAGTTGATAATAATTATCCTCGCTCAACCCAAAGTGTACGAAAGAGCGAATAAAAAGGGTAAGAAGAAGAAAGAGATAGAAGAAAAATAAACAGCAACATAGAATCTCACAATCACAGCGGAACAAAATATAATATATAATAACAGATTTTTATACAAAGAATATGTAACTGTTTTATACTTACAATCATCAGAGTACAAAAATATACACATCAATCTGGACAGTTAATAACTGTCCTTACACAGCGGAAACATAAGCTAAGTACGGGATACGTCTCTATCATCCTGCTCGTTTCCTGAGCTCCATAGCATTCTATCCTGAATCTGTAATACTCGGTCTGACCCGAGCATTACAATAAAACAACACCCGAGTCAGTTTGGAAAATCAGCGTGAGAAAAACACACTCAATTTGGATTATTAGAGTTATCAAAATCCTTTGAAAAACAAAGGTATCTCGTAAGACCGCGACACACATAACCACGACGGGTTTTTCCCGTTCGATAATCAAAACATTTTATAGAAAATCCAGTGATATTATAATAGTGTCTAAATACAAATACTTATTCAAATAGTAGAAATTGTTACATTAATTAAATTCCAGCATACTAGGCTCTATAAACAAAACTGTAAGCTCGTATTGGAGAATGGATTCCAACGAATGACTGGGCCACTGGTGTACCGCCCGTCACAGTACATCTCTAGAACAATGCACCGAGGACCATGCCGGGATCCCCTGCTCACAAGATTGGCCTACCCCTAACCTGGATAGATCGAATATGTTATCACCCCGGGTGTTCCCACCCTTACTATCAAGCGCTCCTTCTTTCATGCACACCCATATCCATAATAAATAGGTTTCCGAGGACATCTAGAAAAGTGATAACATACCCTAATTGGGTGCGACCCACTTAGCCTTGCTGCATCTCCCTGTTTTAGTCAAAACAATCAGGCTTTGTTCCCATGTCCGATCAGTGCCCATGAAATATACACCCTTCGCGACAACATAAGCTCTCGTGACATCGATATGTCGATCCCTACCTAATCGAGCTTGGCAGAGGCATTTTACCATCCTTCTTTATTCAAGGAGCATAATGCATAGTAGAAGAAGGGGATAGGGATGTGGATATCACTGTTATCGATTCACCAGTGTCAGTTGCTTTAGCCTTTGGGCATCCACCCGCAAAGAGCGGATTCTGCCCATCTATGAACCCAAACCTCCCGAGCAGCTTGCAATTGATACTTCCAATTAATATACTGGTGCCTGCTTTCTATTAAAAAGCCCCCTTCCACTCCTCTTTTGACTGCCCAAGGAAATTGATGCTCGGTCTCGTGTAAGCCAAGCCCCCAATTAATATACTGGCGACATGAATCCGATTCGCGAAAAACTTACACTATTTGCAGTAGAGAAGGCCGGTTGATGAGGTTCGAGGCTAAGCGTTACCTTTCAAGCATAATTTTACTTAGAATGCTCATTGTCCTCCAATGACGATGTTCTGAAAGCATTCGTCCATACAAGTTGTCCTGGGTCTGGACAAACCGAATCACCGTCTACATCGTTTTCACGGTATTCATTCGTTACGTTCAAACTGGATCGAAGTGGTTTTCGGGTAATTAAATCCGATCCCGGTCTCTTCGAAACGATTAACGAAATTGGCCAACATTGATAGTCAGTTATTTAACTATCAATAAAACATCCATAGGCAATCACTAGGCCCAATCTTTATAAATCTCCAAAATATTTATTCCAAAACATCTTCACCAAGATATATATATATATATATATATATATATATATATACACACACACACACACACACACAATCTCTTTCAATATTTCTATGTTTGAAAACAATTTCAACACTTGTATCCATAACAGGAAATTTCACCATTTTCAACACTTAGAAATATTTCCAATTTCCATTTTTATAACACTTAGAAAATATTTGTTTATTCCAAATCATTTTCCAATAAAAATATTTCCAAAACCCAGTGTACTTGTTTATAACCCCATTCAAAAATTCATAACTTCTTCTATTCATTCGGATTTCATTTTCAAAATTTCCATATTCAACATCTTGAAATTTTCATTTCCTCCAAATCTCTTATAAAATTCCTTCCCTCAAAATCATATCCTTTTATAATTTCCTCTTTTAAGAATCTCGAGAGAATTTATAAATAGAAATTTTCATTCACTTCAAAACTCTATATATATAATAAGTATTTAAAAAGGAAAATAAATTTATTTTTAAAAACATGTTCAAGTAATTATTTTTAATATCGAAAACCTTTTTATATACATCAATAACTCATTTTAGATAAATAATTAATTTTCAAATCTGATTTTAAAAGTTAGAATTTATTTAATAATACTTAATATTTGAAAATCTACTTACCGAAGAATTTAAATCCCATCTAGTTAAAAATTTCATAGTTTTAAAAAAATTCCTTTCAAAACAAACTTACTTCTTAAAATAAAAATATATTTCCAAAATCTTAGAAACCAATTCAACTTTTAAACTCCTCTCGATTCCCGTCACATTACCTCCATTCCGATTTCCTTAACCATTTCCACTTTTCAAAAATAGTATCCACTATTTTCCCACCCTATTTTCCATACCCAAATATAAATTCACCCCATAAATTTATATCCCCAATTTATCATTCTGATATCAATTTTCTTTATTTATAAACATCATTTATAAATTTTATAACTCCTTTAAGTTTTACTTATTTATGAAAACAATTTTATTTATAAAATTCCATTTCCGTAAGTCCATTCCTTTATAAGTCCCAATTATAACCTCCAATCTATTTTTAATATTGACTTCAACTTCTTTTTATATTTCCAAATATCATTTATAAATTCTTTTATAAAATTCCTTTTTTTTAAAATTTCTATCTTAAAACAATTTACGAATAGTTAAGTACAACTTAAACAAAATTCTATTATTTTTATTTTCCAATTCAAAATAACCCAATTTCCAATATAAATATTTTTATATCCAAAATTCCTTTTTATTCCTTCGAATTCCAAAGAATAATATTTATGGTATTTTAGAATACCCAAAATTAAAGGCAAGTGCTACCATAGCATCCCATAATTCAAATTTCAACAATAATCGATAACAGATAACCTACATACATAATATATCACCATATATGAAAAATTTAAACAATATATTTGAGGAATCTAGTTGGAACCCTTCAACCTGTTTTCCTGCATCCATAGATGTTAATACATCATAAAAATACCCATCCCACTTCGAGGGGGATATCGCGGTATATAGGGTCATCCGCTATTATGCGGGGCGCATAAGGTCTCATTCGCTATAATGTGCAGGAATATCACTCCAAATACTAGTATATATACTACTATATATATAACATCCAACAGATAATTATATTTTATGAATTCAGTCAAGCATCCAATAATTTTAAATTTAACCATTTAAAATTGAATTTGGCAATTCCAAATGAATGAGAATTTTCTCATCTTGATTTTAATTTAGTCGAACATCGAGAGTTTTCCAATTATTTAAATTCTCAGCTGATTCTGAAAAATCCCAAACTGATTCCTATGCGAGGTATTCCTTGATACGATTCTGGTGCCGTTTGTTTCGTGCGATTCCAACCTCATATGAATTTAAATATTGCATCTATAAGACTCACGAATAAATTTATATATTAATTTCTCTAAACTTTTATTAGTAAATTAAGTACCTTTAATAACAAATAAATCTTTTTCCCAATTTTACGTCAAAGATGTCATTGATACAAATCCGACCACGTACAGACAAACTATGGATTATTAAACAACCTATGATTATTTATATCATTAATTTACACAAAAATTTAATTTAAAGTTTTACTTTCCTAGACCTTTTCTTCCCCGACACGCACTGCTCATTAACGCGTCCCTTTGCTTTTTTTTAAGCGTTCGCCTAGGTAACCCCTAAAACGAAAGCCGCTACCCCACGTCGCCACCGCCGCAGTCTCCACCACTCACCCATTACAGTCGCGTCCTTCCCCACTGACAACATCGCGCTCGAACCCAACCCTCGGCCCAGCTTTCCACCAAGTGTCGCATCTTCCACTTCATCAATCAACGAGCTGAATTCTAGGTCGAAGTTCACCCTCCAAGCTCTCGCGCCGCCACTCCATCGTGCTGCTATTATTCGATCGCTCCACCTCCACCATCAACGCAAGCTCGTTCGCGTTTTTGCTGTAACGACCCGTATTTTTCGGATCGAAAAGTTTGTCAAAATCTGGGATTTTAAGCATTTTCTAGTTATTCCAGATCTTGGTTGAAATTTGCCTAAGTCCTAGGTCGTACGCGACCTAGAGGTTAGTTAAGTATTGTTGGCAACTTAGGAGATAAGTCGTACCTAAGAATGTTGGGGATTGGTGACCTTAAGGTTTGGAGTTAGGTCGTGTGATGGATGGTAAGGGTTTAGGTCGTAGACGACCTAAAAGGAAGGAGACTTTAGAGTTTCTGGCGAGTTAAGGTGTTAGCGACCTAAGAGATAGGTTGGTAGCGACCTAAGTAAACCCAGTAGTTAACGACCTAGGGATGAGCGACCTAGTGGTGCCGGGCTAGTATATTTAGGTCGGCAGCGACCTAAGGAAACTAGTGGTTAGCGACCTATAATAGTTCGCGACCTAAGGGGTTAGCTTGTTAGCGACCTAGGAGTTGCCGTGTTAGCGACCTAAGGGGTTAGCTTGTTAGCGACCTAGGAGTTGCCGTGTTAGCGACCTAAGGGGTTAGCTTGTGAGCGACCTAGGAGTTGCCGTGTTAGCGACCTAAGGGGTTAGCTTGTTAGCGACCTAGTGGTTCTGAGTTAGCGACCTAGTGGTTCTGAGTTAGCGACCTAGTGGTTCCGAGTCAGCGACCTAGTGGTTCCGTGTTGGCGACCTAAGGAGTTAACAAGTTGGCGACCTAAGGAGTTAACAAGTTGGCGACCTTAGGAGTTAGGCTATGTGTTAGGTCGTAACACTGTTAGGTCGCGTAGGTTGCTAAGTTGTTAGGTCGCTAGGATAGTTTAAGTGTTAGGTCGCGTAGAAGTCTAAGCTGTTAGGTCGCAACCCAACTAGGTCGTAGGGCGAAGGAAAGCGCATTGCTTTAGGTCGTCTAGTGTTAGGTCGCTGAGGAGTTTTGTCGTGCATCTGTTAGGTCGGAGAGTCTTAGGTCGGAGAGGCTTAGGTCGGAAACGACCTAGGGAGATAGCCGAGTTAAGCGACTTAAGGAAATTTCTGCTATAAATAGGAGGGGTTGTTCTCACTTTTTGGGATCCGGATTTTTGAAGCGACGAAGTGCTGCCATTTTGAGAGCCCGACTTTTACACTTCTTCACTTCTTTTCTCCACTCTAATCTAGTGCTTCAATCCATCCAAATCGAAGATCAAGATTGAAGATTCAAGAGCTTAGATTGAAGATCTTCATCTTTTCAAGAGAGATTTCTTCGTTTGAAGTGAGATCTTGTCGGATCTAGCTTAGCTCTTCGCTGTCCAGATCTGAAGTTGATATCTTTTGGATTGTTTAGGTGATTTGGTGAGTGGTGATTATCTCTCACGCGGATCCAAAGGAGTAGATCGGATTGTTGGCTCGATTTGGTGTTAAATTAGTGATTTCCATGCATTTTCTTCATCCTATGTGTAGATCCATGTAGATCCATTGTTCATGATGATGTTGCATCCATTTTATCATATGTTAACCTATGCAAGTTCATTCATCAAGTTTGTAGAGATAAAATCCATGTTTTCATGCTTATTGGACTTTCAACTCTTTAATTACGAAAATGCCATTATTGTTATAATTGTCTATTTAGATCATATTTGAATGCTTGATTGCTTGGATTGATGTTTGATTTGATTGCTTGTTATGAACTAGATGATTGGTGATTAGATTTAGATCGAAGATGATTCAAAAGCTAAGGGAAAGGCTCTTGAAATGGAAAAGCTGCTCGTGGCATATGTAGCGGGATGATGAAGCTCTTATGCATAGATTTGATGATGTAATGATGAGATGAGGCTTTGCGAGGATGTAATGAAGCGAGGCAATCATGTGGTGAAGACTTGGTCTAATCCAGACGGGATCATTCCAAGCATGTTGATAACTCGGTGATATGATTCGAGTTGAAGATAATGAATGGATATGAGAATAGTCGTCGAGGAGGATGACTAGGAGGCTTGGATAGCATCGTTGTTGAAGGTTCTAGCATGCTCTAAGCAAGAGTACGTTTGGGCAGATTCGATAGTCCCAACGGCCAACTGTTGATGGTCGAGTACTCTGGGCAGATTCGATAGTCCTAGGCACGGGCTGCGACGACGTGCGGGAGTTATGTCTAGAACCGGGGTTTCCATTAGCCCTTGACGGACGGCTGAAAGAATGTGCCGGTCATTCAATTAACGGTGATATCGAAGCAATGATAACAGTGATAGCCAGAGTCATGGATGTTTGGTTGTATCGTCATTCGGACTCAAGAGCGGTATTTTCTGGGTGCTTATCTGATTTAGGCCTTGGTACTTGGAAAACATCGCCCTTGACTCGAGTGATAGTAGCTTTACTTTAAATTGTATGCTCTGCTATGTTTGCTTCTGCTTAGTGTGTGTCTGGGGGCTATCACTGTAGAATGAGGTTGGAGTGGGAGGGTTGTATTCCTATTCCTTTTCCTTTATGCTCTTTTGGTATGTTGTTAGTTAATTTACTGCTCACTAAGACTGTTGTCTGACTCAAGGCTTTATGTTTTAATTCTTATTGCCTTGGGCTGTTCGTCCATTTTTGGGACGGGCAGACTAGGTAGCAGGTGACAGGTGCTGTTCTCTTCTCACGATGCTGATATCGAAGACGAGCTAGAGGGTTGCATATTATCTTCTTATATGTACTGGATATTCCGCTGTTTTGTATTCTCTGAGAGATTTGTAGTGAGGCTGGATGTATTGAATATGTGGATGCTTGTATTCAACTATTATGGAGTTTTTATATGATGTCATTTTGTTCTGTAAAGCTTCACTATACATATGTTCTATTGTATTTTGTCCATGCGCTGTGAGTAATACGATAGATTCTTTTTGTTTTAAATCTTACCTTGACAATCGTCCATGGTCGCCTGGCACACTTTACAGCGCTTTATCTTTAGATTCGGTGCAGGGGTCATGGGCGGTCGTCACATTTGGTATCAGAGCATTGGTTAATCGGTTTTACCCAATGCTCGCTGTCGTAACTACGTATGAGAGACGTAATTGTATTTTGATGGATGATTACTATATATAGTATAGTAGTTTAGCAGTGAGTTGAGTCCTTTATGCAGTTGTTTCTCTAGATGTTCTAATCATTCCTTTTTATAGATATTAAAATGAGTCGAAGAGGGAGACCAGCTGCTAGGGAAGGTCGTGCTACTGAAGAGACTGCTGATTATGCAGCCATGTTCGAAGCTATGATGACTTCGATCATGAGAAGGATACCAGTTCCAGGGGCAGCAGTAGATGTTGGAGTTCAAGTCCAAACTCCGAAACCAGTTGATTTTGCTAAGTTGTGCAAGGATTATACTGCTCTTGGAGGGAAGGTTTTCTTGGGAACAGAATCAACTATCGAAGTCCAGAGGTGGATAGATGCTTGTAGAAGGATCTTTGGTGATTTGGGAATTGATGATGCAACTAAGAGGAAGTTGGCATCAAGGCAGCTTCAAGGGAGAGCTTCTGATTGGTGGAACTCTATTACCATCACTACTCCGGAAGAAGAGATTACTTGGGAGCAATTCCAAGTCAGATTTGAAGCTAAGTTCATTTCTACCGCTCAGAAGTCTGTTCTGTTCAAGAAGTTTGTGGAGCTCAAGCAGGGTGGAAGATCTGTTCTTGAGTATGTTTCTGAGTTTGAAGCTTTGTCCAAGTATGCCCGGTCATATATTGAATCTGCTTATCAGAAGAATGAGAAGTTTGTGACCGGCTTGGATAGTTATCTTGGGAGACAGTTGGTGGATCACTTGGACGATTCATTTGAGAAGCTTGTGGAGAAAGCTCTCAGGCATGAGAGTCTGTTTCCTAAGGAAGGACCTGTTGTTGCTGTTACCAAGGGAGAATCTAAACCACAGCAGGGTGGAAACCAGAAGAGGAAGCAGCAGCAGCAGAAGGGTAAGGATGGCCAGAAGAAGCCGAAAGGCGAGGTGACTTGCTACAATTGTCAGCAGAAGGGCCATTTCTCTAAGGATTGTAAGAATCCGAAGGCACCGATGAAGTGTCACAACTGTGACAAGCCGGGGCATTTCAGGAAGAATTGTCCAGAACCAAGGAAGGACAGGCAGATTGTGCAAGCCTATGCTTTGGGGGCTGTTCCGTCGTCTTCGAAAGCTCCTACTGCTGAAGAGAAGGGAAAGAGTGTGGTTGTTCAAGGTACTCTTTTCCTATGTGGTGTTCCAGTTAGAGTTCTGTTTGATACTGGAGCGTCGCATTCGTTTGTTTGTAATGAACTAGTAGGCCGGTTAGATTTGAAGCCGGATATTGTTGATAGGCCATTGGTTGTGACTAATCCAGTTGGGGGTTCGTCTTGTTTGTGTATGTTATGCCATGGTCTAGTTGTGTCGAGTCATGGTTGCTCTTTTGTTTGTGATTGCTTTGTTCTGAACTTTGCGGGGTTCGGAATTATCTTGGGTATGGACTGGCTTAGGAAGTATGCGGCTAAGGTTGATTGTGAGAGGCTGGAGGTGACAGTCGAGAATGTGGAGGGGCGAAAGGTTGTGATACGATGTAAGCATGAGGAAGGTGTCTTCATGAGCTTCATGTATTCGCTAGTTGTTCCACGGGATGGACTGTCATCAGTGCCGATCGCAAATGGATTCGAGGATGTCTTTGACGAAGTCAAAGGGTTGCCGCCGCATAGAGAAATCGAGTTTCGTATAGATCTAGTTGAAGGAGCCAGACCTGTTGTGATGCCTCTTAGGCGGATGGCGCCTAGGGAACAGCAGGAGTTGAGGGTGCAAGTTGATGACCTTTTGCAAAAAGGATTCATTCGGCGTAGTGTGTCCGAATGGGGTGCACCAGTTGTGTTCGCAACCAAGGCAGATGGGTCGTTAAGACTGTGCGTCGATTATCGTGAGCTGAATAAGGTGACTAAGAAGAACAAGTATCCATTGCCAAGGATAGACGACTTGTTTGATCAGCTTCACGAAGCTAAGGTGTTTTCTCAGATGGATTTGGCAACAGGATTTCACCAGTTGAGAGTGGCTAAGGATAGTGTGCCGAAGACTGCTTTTAGGACACCATCCGGTTTCTTTGAGTGGCTGGTAATGCCGTTTGGATTGACTAACGCGCCAGCATATTTTGTGGATCTTATGAATAGAGTGTTCAGAGATCAGTTGAACAAGTTCGTACTTGTGTTCGTGGATGATATTCTGATTTATTCCAGAACTGAAGAAGAGCACAAGACGCACTTGCGTATTGTTTTGGAGATCTTACGGAAACATCAGCTGAAGGCTAAGTTTTCGAAGTGTCACTTCTGGAAGAGTGAAGTGAGGTTCTTAGGCCATGTGATTTCTGGAAATGGAATAGCGGTTGATCCCGCTAAGGTGGTAGCAATCCAGGATTGGGTTAGACCTAAGAATGCATCTGATGTGAGAAGTTTTCTTGGATTAGCAGGATATTATCGACGGTTTATCAAAGACTTCTCCAAGATAGCTGCACCGTTAACAGGATTGACGAAGAAGAACCAAGTGTTCAGTTGGAATGCTAAGTGTGAGCAAGCCTTCGGAATCCTGAAAGAGAGATTGACGAGTGCTCCTGTTTTGACTATTCCAAGTGGGAATGATGAGATGGTGGTTTACACCGACGCATGTGGTACTGGACTTGGAGCAGTGCTGATGCAGAAGGATAAAGTTGTTGCGTATGCCAGTCGACAACTGAAGCCGCATGAAAAGAATTACCCAACTCATGATTTGGAGTTAGCGGCGATTGTATTTGCTCTGAAGATGTGGAGGCATTATCTGTTGGGAGTTCGATTCGAGTTGTTTACGGATCATAAGTCGTTGAAGTATCTTTTCTCCCAGAAGGATTTGAATCTTCGGCAGCAACGTTGGCTAGAGTTTTTAGCATCATATGATTTTGGTATAGCTTATACTCCGGGAAAAGGTAACGCAGTGGCTGATGCGTTAAGTCGAAGACATGCAGGATTGGGAGCCATGTTTTCTGAATGGAAGAGTCTCGAGTATTTAGCTGGATTTGACTTCAGGCCTAGATGCGAATTGGAACCTGAAATGTTGGCAAACTTATCGATAAGACCGACTCTTGTGGAAAGGATTGGCGAGAGTCAAAAGCGAGATGATAAGCTTGTCAAGATTTTCCGTGAATTGGAATCTGGATTGGAGCCAGAAAAGGATAAAGGATTCGAGGTCGATAGAGAAGGTTGGCTTCGAAAGCAAGGACGACTAGTGGTTCCCGATATAGATGAATTGAGGAGTGAAGTTCTGAAGGAAAGTCATCACTCGAAGTTGACAATTCATCCAGGTGGAAATAAGATGTATCGGGATATGAAGAGAACCTACTACTGGGAAGGCATGAAGAAGGATGTTGGAGATTTCATTTCCAAATGTATGAACTGCCAGTTGGTAAAGGCTGAACAGAAAAAGCCAAGTGGATTGCTTCAGCCCTTAGAAGTTCCTACATGGAAGTGGGAACAAGTGTCGATGGATTTTATTGATGGATTGCCTAGAACCAGAGCGGGAAATGAAGGGATTTGGGTCATTGTGGATCGTCTGACTAAGAGTGCACGATTCATTCCTGTTCGATCGACTAGGACTGCATCAAAGTTGGCTGAGTTGTATGGTAAGTGGATAGTTCGTTTCCATGGTATTCCGAAGAGTATAGTGAGCGATCGAGATCCATTGTTCACTAGTGGATTTTGGAAGAGCTTCCAGGAAGTTTTGGGAACCGAGTTGTGTTTGAGTACAGCTTATCATCCCCAAACAGATGGTCAGACCGAGAGAGTCAACCGAGTTTTGGAAGATCTCCTCAGAGCTTGTGTTTTGGATTTCGGAGGATCATGGGAAGATCACCTTCATTTGGTGGAGTTTGCGTACAACAATAGTTACCAGTCAAGCATTGGTATGGCACCGTATGAGGCATTGTATGGAAGACCGTGTAACTCTCCAACATGTTGGTTGGAAACTGGAGAAAAGCTGATGCTTGGGCCAGAGATGATTCGTCAGACTTCAGATTGCATAGAGATCATTCGGCAACGAATGAAGGCAGCCCAAGACCGTCAGAAGAGTTATGCCGATAAGCGTCGGAAGGATTTGGAATTCGACGTAGGAGATATGGTTTTTGTGAAGATTTCTCCACTGAAGAATGTTATCCGATTCGGGAAGAAAGGTAAATTGACTCCGAGATTTGTTGGACCATTCCCGATTATCGAGCGAATTGGAAAGCTCGCCTATAGGTTGGAGTTACCTGAAAAGATGTCGGGTGTGCACAATGTTTTTCATGTATCTTATCTACGGAAGTATGTGCACGACTCGAATACAGTGGTTTCTGCTGATAGCTGTGAAGACTTAGAAGTTGATCCAGTTGATAGAAGACCTCGTAAGCCGCTTCGTGTTGTAGAAACCGACACGAAACAGCTCAGGAGGAAGGTAGTTAAGTTGCTCAAGATACAATGGAGTGATGATGATAACGACTGTACGTGGGAGGTGGAAGAGAGGATGAAGGCAGCTCATCCTGAACTCTTCAAGGTATGGCCCTAAGGTGTCGTCTCATCTCGCGATATTGTAACTTGTTCTAAGTCTTAGAATTCTGTACGCTAAGCTAGAATTGGATGCATGGTTTGTTGATTGCTATGGATGGTAGGCGTACAGAATAGCCTTTGATTGCCTTGTTTGCTTGGAATTTCGGGGGCGAAATTCCTAAGGGGGAGAGAATGTAACGACCCGTATTTTTCGGATCGAAAAGTTTGTCAAAATCTGGGATTTTCAGCATTTTCTAGTTATTCCAGATCTTGGTTGAAATTTGCCTAAGTCCTAGGTCGTACGCGACCTAGAGGTTAGTTAAGTATTGTTGGCAACTTAGGAGATAAGTCGTACCTAAGAATGTTGGGGATTGGTGACCTTAAGGTTTGGAGTTAGGTCGTGTGATGGATGGTAAGGGTTTAGGTCGTAGACGACCTAAAAGGAAGGAGACTTTAGAGTTTCTGGCGAGTTAAGGTGTTAGCGACCTAAGAGATAGGTTGGTAGCGACCTAAGTAAACCCAGTAGTTAACGACCTAGGGATGAGCGACCTAGTGGTGCCGGGCTAGTATATTTAGGTCGGCAGCGACCTAAGGAAACTAGTGGTTAGCGACCTATAATAGTTCGCGACCTAAGGGGTTAGCTTGTTAGCGACCTAGGAGTTGCCGTGTTAGCGACCTAAGGGGTTAGCTTGTTAGCGACCTAGGAGTTGCCGTGTTAGCGACCTAAGGGGTTAGCTTGTGAGCGACCTAGGAGTTGCCGTGTTAGCAACCTAAGGGGTTAGCTTGTTAGCGACCTAGTGGTTCTGAGTTAGCGACCTAGTGGTTCTGAGTTAGCGACCTAGTGGTTCCGAGTCAGCGACCTAGTGGTTCCGTGTTGGCGACCTAAGGAGTTAACAAGTTGGCGACCTAAGGAGTTAACAAGTTGGCGACCTTAGGAGTTAGGCTATGTGTTAGGTCGTAACACTGTTAGGTCGCGTAGGTTGCTAAGTTGTTAGGTCGCTAGGATAGTTTAAGTGTTAGGTCGCGTAGAAGTCTAAGCTGTTAGGTCGCAACCCAACTAGGTCGTAGGGCGAAGGAAAGCGCATTGCTTTAGGTCGTCTAGTGTTAGGTCGCTGAGGAGTTTTGTCGTGCATCTGTTAGGTCGGAGAGTCTTAGGTCGGAGAGGCTTAGGTCGGAAACGACCTAGGGAGATAGCCGAGTTAAGCGACTTAAGGAAATTTCTGCTATAAATAGGAGGGGTTGTTCTCACTTTTTGGGATCCGGATTTTTGAAGCGACGAAGTGCTGCCATTTTGAGAGCCCGACTTTTACACTTCTTCACTTCTTTTCTCCACTCTAATCTAGTGCTTCAATCCATCCAAATCGAAGATCAAGATTGAAGATTCAAGAGCTTAGATTGAAGATCTTCATCTTTTCAAGAGAGATTTCTTCGTTTGAAGTGAGATCTTGTCGGATCTAGCTTAGCTCTTCGCTGTCCAGATCTGAAGTTGATATCTTTTGGATTGTTTAGGTGATTTGGTGAGTGGTGATTATCTCTCACGCGGATCCAAAGGAGTAGATCGGATTGTTGGCTCGATTTGGTGTTAAATTAGTGATTTCCATGCATTTTCTTCATCCTATGTGTAGATCCATGTAGATCCATTGTTCATGATGATGTTGCATCCATTTTATCATATGTTAACCTATGCAAGTTCATTCATCAAGTTTGTAGAGATAAAATCCATGTTTTCATGCTTATTGGACTTTCAACTCTTTAATTACGAAAATGCCATTATTGTTATAATTGTCTATTTAGATCATATTTGAATGCTTGATTGCTTGGATTGATGTTTGATTTGATTGCTTGTTATGAACTAGATGATTGGTGATTAGATTTAGATCGAAGATGATTCAAAAGCTAAGGGAAAGGCTCTTGAAATGGAAAAGCTGCTCGTGGCATATGTAGCGGGATGATGAAGCTCTTATGCATAGATTTGATGATGTAATGATGAGATGAGGCTTTGCAAGGATGTAATGAAGCGAGGCAATCATGTGGTGAAGACTTGGTCTAATCCAGACGGGATCATTCCAAGCATGTTGATAACTCGGTGATATGATTCGAGTTGAAGATAATGAATGGATATGAGAATAGTCGTCGAGGAGGATGACTAGGAGGCTTGGATAGCATCGTTGTTGAAGGTTCTAGCATGCTCTAAGCAAGAGTACGTTTGGGCAGATTCGATAGTCCCAACGGCCAACTGTTGATGGTCGAGTACTCTGGGCAGATTCGATAGTCCTAGGCACGGGCTGCGACGACGTGCGGGAGTTATGTCTAGAACCGGGGTTTCCATTAGCCCTTGACGGACGGCTGAAAGAATGTGCCGGTCATTCAATTAACGGTGATATCGAAGCAATGATAACAGTGATAGCCAGAGTCATGGATGTTTGGTTGTATCGTCATTCGGACTCAAGAGCGGTATTTTCTGGGTGCTTATCTGATTTAGGCCTTGGTACTTGGAAAACATCGCCCTTGACTCGAGTGATAGTAGCTTTACTTTAAATTGTATGCTCTGCTATGTTTGCTTCTGCTTAGTGTGTGTCTGGGGGCTATCACTGTAGAATGAGGTTGGAGTGGGAGGGTTGTATTCCTATTCCTTTTCCTTTATGCTCTTTTGGTATGTTGTTAGTTAATTTACTGCTCACTAAGACTGTTGTCTGACTCAAGGCTTTATGTTTTAATTCTTATTGCCTTGGGCTGTTCGTCCATTTTTGGGACGGGCAGACTAGGTAGCAGGTGACAGGTGCTGTTCTCTTCTCACGATGCTGATATCGAAGACGAGCTAGAGGGTTGCATATTATCTTCTTATATGTACTGGATATTCCGCTGTTTTGTATTCTCTGAGAGATTTGTAGTGAGGCTGGATGTATTGAATATGTGGATGCTTGTATTCAACTATTATGGAGTTTTTATATGATGTCATTTTGTTCTGTAAAGCTTCACTATACATATGTTCTATTGTATTTTGTCCATGCGCTGTGAGTAATACGATAGATTCTTTTTGTTTTAAATCTTACCTTGACAATCGTCCATGGTCGCCTGGCACACTTTACAGCGCTTTATCTTTAGATTCGGTGCAGGGGTCATGGGCGGTCGTCACATTTGCTTTGCTCGAATTTTTTATATCTGATTTGAATTCGTGATAAGGATGAAAGGAGAAAGGATATGATACGTGATTTAAACTAGGCAAACGTCTCGAGCACATTTTCGCTGATGGAGATTGACCTCCGATATGATTTAATATATTTAAAAACTGAAAATATCCTATATTATCTACTGTGAAATCTCGGTCTCCTATCGAGGTGTGTCGCTAGGCGTTCATAGTGTTATACCCCTATTCTGAACGCAATGGAAAAGGTTTCGAGTCCTGATGCAGCCTTGGAAGCGAATTCGACGATGTAAATTGAATCCGTCCAGGATCTCACACGATTAGCGGAAATAATCAGTGAATCGATGATAAATTAGTGAATTTAAGAATACCCAAAAGCCCAAATCCGTTGATCACGAAGATACCGGATTCTAGCAATCTTCGACACGTTGATCGCGCAGGATGCCGTGAGAGAAGATCTACAATTCTTCGAACGTTGATCAAGCGCACTTGATTTCGTGAATTGGCTTCAACAATCGTTGATTCGAGCGCACTCGAATGCCGAAGGTGGAGATAGGAGATAACACTCAACTACCAATTTCAATGGTGGCACAAAGCACAAACCAAATTTTATTCAAAAATCAACCTTTTTACAAATGACACAACACCTGCCTATTTATAGGCAAATACAACTCACGCCTCCCATAAGTCGTATGCGACTTAACATAAGTCGACTTACGACTTAACGACTCAAACAAAGAAAATACAAACACTAGGTCGTTACATGACCTTCAACATACTTCACGACTTAACTACACAAATACAAACGACATAAGAAAGTTACAGCACAACAGTACACGACTTAACAAAAACAGCGGTTTGAACTTCAGGGGCGACTTAAGCTTCAGCGACATAAGTGAAGCGACTCAAAGAATGCGGCATGGCAGTGACCTAACTGGATTTTGTTCGCGACTTACTGGAATTGGCTTAGGTCGTTCGCGACCTATTGTAGGTCGTTCGCGACATAAGGCTTCGCGACTCAATTCTTCAGCGACCTTGGAGTTAGGTCGTACGCGACCTAAGGTGTGTTGCTCGCGACTTAAGGCAAACGACTTATTATAGGTCGCTAGCGAGCGCCTTATGGTGAGAAGCGGCACAGATGATTCAAGGCAGCGGTTTAAGGCATAATTCGATAGGTCGCTAGGTCGCTCAGGTAAATCAAGACATGACTCGATAGGTCGCGGGCGACTTAAGCCCGAGCGAATTATGGAAGGCGACCTAATATCAGGCTGGGCTGCATCATCCTCCCCTGGTTGAGAAAAATTCATCCTCGAATTTAAAAGTTCTTCCCCATTGGATTGTTCCTCTCCATAATAAGGTATAAGATGTTTAACATTAAACACGTCAGAAGTGTACACATCCTCCGGCAGCTTCAACCTATAAGCATTTTCATTGATCCGTTTCACAATCTTTACATGACAAATCTTTCGAGCTTTAAGTTTATTGTATGCTCCCACTGGAAAACGACCCTTCGTTAGTACAGCATATACTAAATCTCCTTCATTAAATTCAGCACTTCTTCGCTTCAGATCCGCAAATCGTTTATACTTCTCATTCGTCTTCTCCAATCGTTCCTGAACGATTCTATGGCATTCTGTCAACCCATCAACAAAATCAGCAGCCCGCTTAACTGTCCCCTTCTGTTGTGGCACTATCGTTAAATCCAACGGCCCCTTTGGCAAGCTTGAATATACAATCTGAAATGGACAGAAACCCGTACTACGGTTGATAGCATGATTATGAGCAAACTCTGCTTGACATAACTTCACATCCCAGCTCTTCATATCATCCTTCACAAGACACCGCAACAAATTTCCCAGTGATCTGTTCACGATCTCGGTTTGTCCAGCCGACTGCGGATGATAAGCACTACTGAAATTCAGCTTTGTTCCCACCATCTTCCACAAACTCAGCCAAAAATGACTCACAAATCTGGTATCCCTATCTGAAACTATAGATTCTGGTAAACCATGCAAGCGATAGATCTCTCTAAAGAACAAATGTGCCACATGGACTGCATCTGCCAGCTTCTTACAAGCAAAAAAATGTACCATCTTCGAGAAACGGTCCACCACAAAATATATAGAGTCATTTCCCCGTTGAGTCCTCGGCAAGCCCAACACAAAATCCATGCTTACGTCAACCCACAGTTTTGTAGGAACAGGTAAAGGCATATACAAACCCGCATTTGTAGCTGTCCCTTTCGAAACTTGACAAACATGACATCTTCGAACAAACTTTTCAACTCCCTGCTTCATCGAGGGCCAATAATAAGACTGAGAAATCAACTGCAATGTGCGATCCCGACCAACATGTCCTTCTTCATGCAACTCTTTTACAATTTTCATTCTCAAGCTGCAATCTGGTACGCACAATCGATTCCTCTTGAATAAGAATCCATCTACCAACACAAACTCATCAATACTCCCATCCTTGACTTTCTCAACAATCTTCGCAAAGTAAGGATCTTCCTCAAACAACTCTGGCAATAGTTCAAATCCTGTCACTTCAACCTTCATCGTCATCAACAAATGATTCCTCCTGCTCAAGGCATCAGCTACACGATTCATCACCCCTGATTTGTGCTTTACAACAAAAGTAAACTGCTGCAGATACGCGACCCATGAAGCGTGTCTAGCTGAAATTTTATCCTGTCCTAGCAAATGTTTTAAAGCTTCATGATCCGTATAAAGAACAAACTCCTTCTGAAACAGATAATGCCTCCAGTGCTTCACAGCTTGAACAATTGCGTAAAACTCCACGTCATAAGTGCTATATCTCAACTTGGCTCCAGACAACTTCTCACTGAAATAAGCAACTGGTCTTCCATTCTGACTCAATACTCCACCAATCCCAACCTTCAAAGCATCAGTGTGTAACTCAAACAATATCTGAAAATCCGGCAGTACCAGAATGGGTGCTGTCGTCAAAAGTGTCTTGATCTTCTCTAAAGCTAACTCTGCTTCCTCTGTCCACACGAACTTCTTTCCTTTCATGCAATCGGTTACAGGTGCCATCACACTGCTAAAATGTGGAATGAATCTTCGATAAAAGATACCAACCCATGAAAACTCCTCACTTCAGTAATTGTCTTAGGTTGTGGCCAACTCCTGACAGCTTCCACTTTGCTTTCATCCACTTGAATACCCTCCTTCGACAGAATATATCCCAGAAACAAAACACTGTGCGTCATGAACACGCGCTTCTTCGTTGCTACATAGAATTGCTCCTGTCGTAGAATCAACAGCACTTCTCACAAGTGCTAGATATGCACTTCCATACTCCCACTATAGATCAAAATATCGTCAAAGTAAACTACTACGAACTTCCCAATAAATGGTCTGAAAATCTGGTTCATCACTCTCATAAAAGTACTAGGAGCATTTGACAAGCCAAACGGCATAACCAGCCATTCATATAGACCCTCCCTAGTTTTAAAAGCAGTCTTCCACTCATCACCCGGTCTAATACGAATCTGATGGTATCCACTCTTCAAGTCAAACTTTGAGAACACAACAGCCCCACTCAACTGATCAATCAAATCATCGAACCTCGGCATAGGAAACCTGTATCTCACAGTGATCTTGTTTAGAGCCCGACTGTCCGTACACATCCGCCAAGTCCCATCCTTCTTCGGTACCAATAAGGCTGGCACTGCACAAGGACTCAAGCTCTCCTGAACACGCCGTTGTTCTAACAACTCCTCCACCTGCCTTCTCAGTTCCTCATGCTCCTTAGGACTCATCCTGTAATGTGGCCTGTGAGGTAATGCCGCCCCTGTCACAAGATCAATCTGATGCTGAATATCTCTCAACGGTGGTAACTCCTTTGGCAACTCTTCAGGAAACACATCTCTGAATTCTTCCAACACTGGTTTTACTTCCTCTGGAACTTCAACAGATTCAGTAGCTTCATGTCCAATCAACAAGAACACCTCTGGACACTCCTCTACTTCTTCAACAAACTCCTTCAAAGTCAACAAAGTCTTCAGCTCCTCAATCTCTTCTGACTTGCTCTCTCCTTGCTGTCTCTTCTTCGGAACTAAAATGATCTTAGTACCCTCAAACATAAAGCTGTAGTTATTGGTTCGACCATCATGTTGCACTGCTCGGTCATACTGCCATGGTCTTCCCAAAAGCAAGTGACAAACATCCATCTCCACCACATCACACCAGATCTCATCTTTATACTTCTTCCCAATAGAAAATGGAACATGAACTCGCTTGTCCACCTTCACCTCTCCTCCTTTCCTTAACCACGCTAACTTGTAAGGATTTGGATGCTTCTCCGTCTTCAACTTCAACTTTCTCACAGCTTCGGTAGAAATGATATTGTCACAACTTCCCGCGTCAATCGCAAATTTACACACCTTCCCCAGTATAGTGCATGTCGACTGAAAAATATTACTCCTCAACCAACTAGCCTCCTCTTCCTGCTTCGGTGTCAAACATGATCTCCTCAACATTAGATTACATCCTTCATCTCCCGACGCGATATCCTGTTCATCCTCCTCAACTGGACTAGAATAACCTTCATCAACATCCTCACCTTCCTCTTCAGCAATCATAGCTCGCCTCTTCGGTTTTGGCCATTCATTACTCTTGTGACTCACTTCCTGGCAATTATAACACTTGAAACTGTTGTTGACCTTCACCTTCGCAACTTCATTCACAACTGGTTTACTGACAGCCTTAGGAACATTGGAACTCCCACTAGCACCCTTGCTCTGAGTATTGGAACTTGGAAACACACCACCTCCTCGTCTTCCCTGCTTCTCCCAAGCCAACGCCTTCTGGTGCGCTTCAGCCATAGATCTAGGGTCAAACATATTTACCATATCCTGGATCTGGATCCTCAACCCCCCAACAAACCTAGCAGTCAATTGTTCCTCCATCTCCATAATGTCATTTCGAGCAATCAGTTGATAGAACTCATCAGCATAATCATTAACAGTCTTCGTCCCTTGCCTCAGATTCAGCAACCTCTGATACATGAGTGATTGATAATTGTAAGGCAAGAATGTAGCCTTCATCATCTTCTTCATTTTCTCCCAAGCAACAATCTTCGACTTCCCCATCCGTTCTCGTGTAAGTTTGGTTTGCTGCCACCACGCCATAGCTCTCCCTCTCAACCTAGTAGCAACCAACTTCACTCGACGATCTTCCGGAACCTCCTTGAAATCAAAGATCTCTTCAACATTAGATAACCAATCTAGAAATTCTTCAGCCTGCATACCACCCTTAAACTCTGGAATTTCAACCTTCATTCCGGACTCCCATTTGTGATCATACTCTGAATGATTTCTTCCTTGGCTTCGATTTCGACCATGAACACTACCACCATCAAATTCCTCATCAAAATCTGATGCATATCGATGTCGATCATGACCACCAACATCTCTACCACCACCATTTCTACCACCAACATCCCTTCGATCTACATTCCTATCACGATCGTCAACATTTCTACGATCATGATCTTCTCTTCTCTCTCGATCTGAATGTGGTGAAACTCTATTTCCCCCATGGCTCGATTCAGGTGAAACCCTTCTTCTACTTTGATTCATTTCAAGCACCATTCTCTCTAATCGACCAATCCCCTCATTCAACTTCTCATTGAAATTCTCGTTGATTCGTTGATCCATTTCATCGGCCTCTTCTCTTCCATACAAAGCATCAACATTGCGATGACGTTGAGCTCGTCTCGGTGGCATGATTGAACTTTCAAACAAATCTTCAAAAATTCAAACTTCACATTGTTAACACGAACATTTTCCGAACTTTGATCCAAAATGATATGGATCGAAACTCCCAACTTGTTGCAACTTCACGATGAACACGATGAACACCAAACTTTTCAACAATGCAAATCCGATCTCCAAACGGATGCAAACTTCTTGCGGTTTAGCTCTGATACCAAAATGATGCAGCCTTGGAAGCGAATTCGACGATGTAAATTGAATCCGTCTAGGATCTCACACGATTAGCGGAAATAATCGGTGAATCGATGATAAATTGGTGAATTTAAGAATACCCAAAAGCCCAAATCCGTTGATCATGAAGATACCAGATTCTAGCAATCTTCGACACGTTGATCGCGCACGATGCCGTGAGAGAAGATCTACAATTCTTCGAACGTTGATCAAGCGCACTTGATTTCGTGAATTGGCTTCAACAATCGTTGATTCGAGCGCACTCGAATGCTGAAGGTGGAGATATGAGATAACACTCAACTACCAATTTCAATGGTGGCACAAAGCACAAACTAAATTTTATTCAAAAATCAACCTTTTTACAAATGACACAACACCCGCCTATTTATAGGCAAATACAACTCACGCCTCCCATAAGTCGTATGCGACTTAACGACTTAACATAAGTCGACTTACGACTTAACGACTCAAACAAAGAAAATACAAACACTAGGTCGTTACATGACCTTCAAAATACTTCACGACTTAACTACACAAATACAAACGACATAAGAAAGTTACAGCACAACAGTACACGACTTAACAAAAACAGCGGTTTGAACTTCAGGAGCGACTTAAGCTTCAGCGACATAAGTGAAGCGACTCAAAGAATGCGGCATGGCAGCGACCTAACTGGATTTTGTTCGCGACTTACTGGAATTGGCTTAGGTCGTTCGCGACAAAAGGCTTTGCGACTCAATTCTTCAGCGACCTTGGAGTTAGGTCGTACGCGACCTAAGGTGTGTTGCTCGCGACTTAAGGAAAATGACTTATTATAGGTCGCTAGCGAGCGCCTTATGGTGAGAAGCGACATAGATGATTCAAGGCAGCGGTTTAAGGCATAATTCGATAGGTCGCTAGGTCGCACAGGTAAATCAAGACATGACTCGATAGGTCGCGGGCGACTTAAGGCTGAGCGAATTATGGAAGGCGACCTAATATCAGGCCGGGCTGCATCAAGTCCTAATTCGATCGTATGGAGAAGATAGCTTTTTTGGACCCAATTATTATATTGAATTTTCGATATAAATTTCAGCGTGTTTATATTCCGTACGATCAAACGATAACTCCAAACATTACGAAATTTGAAATCCGATAATAATACATTATTACGGACCCAATGGAACTGGTTTCGTCGAATTCCAAGACTGTGCCTCGGAAGGCTATTTTTAAATGTCAATTTAAACAAGCTATTTTTAAAATTGAAATGACCACTTTTAAATTCAATTTTAAAACTTTTATTATCTTCATTATTATTAATATAAATTTTATAAACCTTTAAATTATTTTAACAAGCTTAAACTCAAGATTCAAAAATTTAACCAATATTCAATTATAAAATTAAATAATTAAATTATTCAATACATTGCTATATTTAAATTTTGAATTTATTTTATAAATTAAAATCAAATTTTCCTATTCAAAATCAATCTATAATTCAAATTTAATATTTAAAACCATTTAAATATTCCTAATCAAACTACGAAAAAATCTGCGTCGTTACATTCCTCTCCCCTTAAAAGAATTTCGTCCCCGAAATTGCTAAGGTAGAAGAATGCTCCAAACCCATTAACTTATCCAAAAACCCACTTAGTTGAAACTCGATATTTGACCTTTCTAATCATTTAGTTCCAACCAAACAATTGGTTTTTCAATTCTAATTCCAAAACCCTTTATTTCGATTACAATTCAAAAATAAATTGTCGTTAACATAAATTTTCCAAAAAATTTCAAATTTTTTCTAACACCCTAAATTTTCGAATTCTTTTGGCAGAGTCTCCTTTGTACGGAGGACCTTTTGCAATATGATAAGAGAGATAAATATATATACATCGACCAACACGGTCGGAAAAGAAAAATATACATCTATATTTTATAATTTGCGATATTTAATCCGAAAACGTACCTTATTTAGCGTTTTAAAGCATTTTTAAGCAAGAAAGTTACTTCATACACAATTACGCAACCCAAATCTAGCCAAATAGTCCCTCTGTACCTGTACTTACTCAATTTTAAACATATGAATAACAAAATCATGAAATTCTATAACATTTCATTCATTTAAATGGATAAACACATAGATTTCATAAACACTGCATTCTAACCCATAATCATAAGCAATTATAATGTTCCAACACCAATTTTGATTACTTCCAATCGATCCATATATAATTTTATTCAATTCAAATGATTTACAACCAAATTATTTGCATTCAATTCATGTTTATACCAAACAAACCATATCCACCCCAAATTGATTAAAAATCAATTTATTCACATTCATTTTATTCATACAATTTTATTTACTTTAGTTTGCGTCGAACAACAATTTCTATGCAAATTTGGCGCTATTCATTTAATAAAATAAACATTTCAGCTTATAGCTATTTTAAATTGACTTCAAATCAGTTTTTATTCAACTCCGTTCCATTTCAAATTTATTCACGATCAATTCAGTTGAATTCCATTCATATCTACTTTCATTACATTCAAATTCATTTTATTAACTCGGAATCATTCCATTCTACTTTATTTAATGACCCCTTTACAAATTTATTTGAATCAAGCCTCCATCCAAATATTTACTTAAGTTAACTTATTTCCAACTAATTCACTGTATAATTTAAGTTTATTTCCTTTGCAACCAAATTCCATTTCAAATTTTTGATTTGATTTTTATTCAATCAAATTTCATCCCAATTACTAATTTAATTAATTAGTGCATTCATTTTATCCACTTCAAATTTTAATTCCATACTTGAATTCATTCTCGAATTTATTTTATTTCGTATCCAATGCCACATTCAATTTATTTACACTCAAGTCATCACTATTTCAAACCATTTTTGTTTTATTCGACAACACTTCCAATTATAATTAATTTGATTACCATTTAAGTCGAATTTTATTTACAACCCAAGTTCTATTTCCAATATCCATCTTTAATCCACAATCCAATTTTAACTTAAACAAGTTAATTTTCACCTTCATAATCATTTAACTAATTAATTATCTAATTAGTTCACTTCAAATTTATACTCAATATCTGATTTTCATCTTAAAAATCACTTCTTCAAATTTTCTTGAGTTCAAATTCCTTTTTATAATTCAAGTTTGGGCTTTATTTCTTCACTTTAAAATATTACACCATTTTCATCTTGGGTTTTCTATTCCACTTTTAAATTTTATAAGTCACACAACTTATTTTTCACATTTCCATAATTTCTATACTCGAGTATATTCACATTTTATTTTTAACTCAAGATTATACGTTTATTTAAAGCCTAAGTATATTTTTATTCCATTAATTTTTCATTTTTATAAGTTATTCCAATTTATTTATTCACAATTCCAATTCTTCACTTGAATTTTATTTCATTCAAAATTTATCCTTATGGTTATATAGTTATTCCACAACTCGAAATTTATATTTTCTTCAATTTGACATTATTTCTAATCCAATTCAAATTTTATAACTTATAGTTATAAAGTCACTTTATAATTCACATTTACACATTTAATTCAATTCCAAATAATTCAAATCCAATTCACCTTCTATTTAAATTTCAATTCCTTTTAACCAACATTTCAAAACCATATTCGTATTTTCCATACTTCAATTAAATTTCACTCCAACAAATTCATTTCTAATCCTTCCAATTTTCTATATATTCCAATTACTTTGCTAAGTTAACTCCCATTTCATTAATACACTATTTTAATTCAATTCAAATCCAACCTATTAAATTTCCAAAATTTAATTTATCCAACTTAACTTAAGTTGAATATCCGTTTCAACTTTCTCACCTTAAATATTATTCCAATTTCAATTTTTAACACTTCCTTATTTATATACATATAGCAATTTATTATCTCAATTCCCAATAAATTTATTTAACTTTCCCTAAGTTAAATTCAATTCACACAATTCTATTTTAACTTACTTAAGTTAAAATTTATTTCTCAAAACTCAATTTCCATACCTTCCTACTTATTGAAATCATCCCCTCTTTAAAAACCCGGTATATATTTTCAATCACTTTGAAATCAAATATATATATATATATATACTCATTTTGGTTTAACAACCCACTTCCTTCGAATTTTAAAATCAACCTGATTTTACCCAAAACAATTCCTTTTCAGAATTTTCAAAACAACCCTTGTTTTTACCAAAAATCTCCATATCAATTCACTATGGTAGCAATCCATCACTTAGAAACTCGAAAATGAATACTGATGATGCGGCCTTCATCATTAGAATTATTTTCTAACGACTGAAGTGAGTTCAGTGCTATATCACTTCCAAAATCCATTTAAAACTATTTTCTCTTTAAAAATATCTCCAAAATAATATTACTATTATTTATTTTCAAACACTTTGGAAAATACTTCCAAAAATCTCCGGGATTTTTTTTTTCAAATTCTAGTTTGAACCCATTTTATAATCCATTTGTATACTTCACACTTATACAAATTTTTTGTTTGGTTATATAAACCATCTCCAATTTTAGAATCTTATTTTGATTATATAATAACAACCAAACACACCACTATAATAATTTTCAGAAAATTATTCCATTTATATCAAAATATAATTTGGGTAAAATTATTTCATTTACCCGCTTCAAAACCATACTATGTCGAATTACTCTATTCAAGTGTTTAGAAACTCCTATCGATTTAACGGCGTCCCACTACTCAAACAGAATTTATATGCCACTCAAGAGGTAAACTAACACAATATAAAACAATTTTATATTCACTAACAAATACATGCTCATATCTATTATTACACTCAACTCATTCTAGAGTACTACCGACTCTATCTTTAATGAGTAATCCCCACCAGAGCCAAGGTTCTCGCTTAACCTTCAGCTCTGATACCAAATGTAGCAGTCCGCAGTTCCGTACCCCTTGAGTTGATAATAATTCTCCTCGCCCAACCCAAAGTGTATGAAAGAGCGAATAACTAGGGTAAGAAGAAGAAAGAGATAGAAGAAAAATAAACAACAACACAGAATCTCACAATCGCAGCGGAACAAAATATAATATATAATAACAGATTTTTAAACAAAGAATCTGTAACTATTGTATACTTACAATCATCAGAGTACAAAAATATACACATCAATCTGGATAGTTATATAATTGTCCTTACACAACGGAAATATAAGCCAAGTACGGGGATACGTCTCTATCATCCAGCTCATCTCCTGAGCTCCATAGCATTCTATCCTGAATCTGTAATACTCGGTCTGACCCGAGCATTATAATACAACACCCGAGTCAGTCTGGAAAACCAGCGTGAGAAAAACACACTCAATTTGAATTATTAGAGTTATCAAAATCCTTTGAAAAACAAAGGTATCTTGTAAGACCGCGTCACACATAAACACGATGGGTTTTTCCCTTATGATAACCAAAACATTTTATAGAAAATCTAGTGATATTATAATAGTGGCTAAATACAAATACTTATTCAAATAGCTGAATTTGTTACATTAATTAAATTCCAGCATACTAGGCTCTACAAACAAAATCATAAGCTCGTATTGGAAAATGGATTCCAACGAATGACTGGGCCACTGGGGTACCGCCCGTCATAATACATCTCCAGAACAATGTACCGAGGACCACACCGGGATCCTTTGCTCACAAGACCGGCCTACCCCTAACCTGGATAGACCGAATATGTTATCACCCCGGTTGTTCCCACCCTTACTATTGAGCGCTCCTTCTTTCATGCACACCCATATCCATAATAAATAGGTTTCCGAGGACATCTAGAAAAGTGATAACATATCCTAATTGGGTGCGACCCACTTAACCTTGCTGTATCTCCCCTGTTTTAGTCATTCCCGGTTGATGAGGTTCGAGGCTAAGCATTACCTTTAAAGTGCAATTCTACTTAGAATGCTCATCGTCCTCCAATGACGATGTTCTGAAAGCATTCGTCCGTACAAGTTGTCCTGGGTCTGGACAAACCGAATCACCGTCTTCATCATCTTTACGGTATTCATTTGTTACGTTGAAACCAAATCGAAGTGGTTTTCGGATAATTAAATATGATCCCGGTCTCTTCGAAATGATTAACGAAATTGGGCAACATTGATAGTCGGTTATTTAACTATCAATAAAACATCCATAGGAAATCACTAGGCCCAATCTTTATGAATCTCCAAAATATTTATTCCAAAACATCTTCACCAAGATATATATATATATACACACAATCTCTTTCAATATTTCTATGTTTGAAAACAATTTCAACACTAGTATCCATAACAGGAAATTTCACCATTTTCAACACTTAGAAATATTTCCAATTTCCATTTTTATAACACTTAGAAAATATTTGTTTATTCCAAATCATTTTCCAATAAAAATATTTCCAAAACCCAGTGTACTTGTTTATAACCCCATTCAAAAATTTATAACTTCTTCTATTCATTCAGATTTCATTTTCAAAATTTCCATATTCAACATCTTGAAATTTTCATTTCCTCCAAATCTCTTATAAAATTCCTTCCCTCAAAATCATAACCTTTTATAATTTCCTCTTTTACGAATCTCGAGAGAATTTATAAATAAAATTTTTCATTCACTTCAAAACTATATATATAATAAGTATTTAAAAAGGAAAATAAATTTATTTTTAAAAGCATGTTCAAGTAATTATTTAAAATATTGAAAACCTTTTTATAAACATCAATAACTCATTTTAGATAAATAAATAAGTTTCAAAGCTGATTTTAAAAGTTAGAATTTATTTAATAATACTTAATATTTGAAAATGTACTTACCGAAGAATTTAAATCTAATCTAGTTAACAATTTCATAGTTTTAAAAAAAATTCCTTTCAAAACAAACTTACTTCTTAAAATAAAAATATATTTTCAAAATCTCAGTAACCAATTCAACTTTTAAACTCCTCTCAATTCCCATCACATCCCCTCTATTCCGATTTCCTTAACCATTTCCACTTTTCAAAAATAGTATCCACTATTTTTCCCACCCTATTTTCCATACCCTAATATAAATTCACCCCATAAATTTATATCCCCAATTTATCATGCTGATATCGATTTTCTTTATTTATAAACATCGTTTATAAATTTTATAACTCCCTTGAGTTTTACTTATTTATAAAAACAATCTTATTTATAAAATTCCATTTCCATAAGTCCATTCCTTTATAAATCCCAATTATAACCTCCAATCTATTTTTAATATCGACTTCAACTTCTTTTTATATTTTCAAATATCATTTATAAATTCTTTTATAAAATTCCTTTTTTAATTTCTATCTTAAAACAATTATAACGACCCGTATTTTTACGGATCGAATGATTGAAACCGGTGTTATTTGGACGATAGTGTTGTAGCTTGAATCGAGTTGAAGATAAGACATCACGAAGTCCAGGCGAAAATTTGACTAAGTCTTAGGTCATAGACGACCTAAGACATATAGTAAGTCGTGTGCGACCTATGGAGCTTTAGCTCCAACTTACCAGTTGCGTCATCATAGGTCGTTAACGACTTAAGTGATAAGTCGTGAGCGACTTAAGGAGGTCTGCAACTTAAGGGGTTTAGCGAGTTAAGGAATGATGCGACTTAAGTTAGTGGCGACTTAAGGAGATAGGTCGGAGACAGTTAAGTCATTGAGTCGCTATAGCACGAATAGTTATGTCGTAGACGACTTAAGGAAAATAGGCAGGTTAACGACCTAAGAGATAGACGACCTAAGGAACTGACCGACTTAGGAGAGTTGGCGACTTAAGATAGTAGACGTACGTTAGGTCGCGTGTGTGTTAAGTCGGCCAGAGATAGGTCGTAAGTCGTATACAGTTAGGTCGCACCTGTTGTTGAGTTGTTATGTCGTATACCTGTTAAGTCGTAGGTCGCGGAGTTATACTAAGTCGTAAGTCGCAGAATAGATAATTTGTTGGTGGGTTTTTAAGTCGCGATCTTGGATAGGTCGCTAAGCGCTGGTGTGTTAGGTCGTAGGTCGCGCGCTTGCGCTAGGTCGTAAGTCGTAGACTAGGGAATCTGTTAAGTCGTAGGATGGGGTGTTTTCACTAGGTCGTGAGTCGTGGTATTTTCTTAAGTCGTAGGTCGTGGCTCTATAGGTCGTGGATGACCTAATTCCGAGTGACGACTTAAGGAGGATTTCAGCTATAAATACTCGTCCATTTCTTCATTTTTGGGATCCGGATTTCGAAGCGACGAAGTGCTGCCATTTTGAGAGCTCGACTTCTACACTTCTTCACTTCTTTTCTCCACTTTAATATAGTGATTCCTTCCATCCATATCGAAGATCAAATCGAAGATCGAAGAGCTTAGATTGAAGATCTACATTCTTCGAAGAGAGATTTCATCGTTTGAAGCGGATTGGTGATAGATTGAGCTAGATCCTTCGCTGTCTAGATCTAAAGCGTGTTGATTTGGGGTTGTTTAGGTGATTTGGTGAGTGGTGATTATCTCTCACACGGATCCAAAGGAGTATATCGGATCGTTGGCTTGATTTGGTGTTAAAGTAGAGATTTCCATGCATTTTCCTAATCATATGTGTAGATCCATATAGATCCATTGCTCATGATGATTTGACATCCATCTTACTACATGTTAACTTATGCAAGTTCATTCATCAAGATTATAGAGACATTTCTCATGATTTCATGCTTGTTAGACTTTTGACTCTTTAATTACGAAATTGCCATTATTGTTATAATTGTCTATTTAGATCATATTTGAATACTTGTTTACTTGGATTAATGTTTGATTTGATTGATTGCTATGAATTAGATGATTGATGATTTGATTTAGACCGAAGATGATTCAAAAGCTAAGAGAAAGGCTCTTGAATCGAGAAAGCTGCTTGTGGCATATGTAGTAGATGATGAAGCTCATATGGATAGATTTGATGATGATGTTGAGATGAAGCTTTGCTATGATGATGATGAGGCGAAGCATGATATGAGATAGTCTTGGTCTAATCCAGACGGGATCATTCCAAGCATGTTGATAACTCGGTGATATGGTTTGAGTTGAGGATAATGGTTGGCTCGAGAGGCGCCTGAGCTAGTATGGGAATAGTTGTCGAGGAGGATAACTAGAAGGCTGAGGTATCATCGTTGTTGAAGGTTCTAGCATGCTCAAAGCAAGAGTACGTTGGGCAGATTCGATAGTCCCTGAAGGCTACTGATTGGGTAGTCAAGTACGCTGGGCAGATTCGATAGTCTTAGGCACGGGTCACGATGACGTGCAGAGTTATGTCTAGAACTGGGGTTTCCATTAGCCCTTGACGGACGGATGAAAGAATGAGCCGGTCATTCAATTAACGATGATATCGAGGCAATGATAACAGTGATAGCCAGAGTCATGGATGTTTGGTTGTATCGTCATTCGGTCTCAAGAGCGGTATTTTCTGGGGGCTTATCTGATCTTGGTTTAGGCCTTGGGGGTTTGTACTTGGAAAACATCGCCCTTGACTCGAGTGATAATTGCTTTACTTTAAATTATATGCTCTACTATGTTTGCTTCTGCTTAGTGTGTGTCTGGGGGCTATCAATGTAGAAAGAGGTGGAGTGGGAGGGTTGTATTCCTATTCCTTTTCCTTTATGCTCTTTTGGTATGTTGTTAGTTAATTTACTGCTCACTAAGACTGTTGTCTGACTCAAGGCTTTATGTTTTAACTCTTATTGCCTTGGGTTGTTCGTCCATTTTGGGACGGGCAGACTAGGTAGCAGGTGACAGGTGCTGTTCTTGCTTTCCACGGTGTTGATATCGAAGACGAGCTAGAGGGTTGCATATTATCTTCTTATTATATGTACTGGGTGTTCCGCTGTTTGTATTTTCTCTGAGTGTTATGTAGTGAGGCTTGTTGTATTAACTATTATGATGTCTGTATTCAACTATTATGAAGTCTTATTGATGAGATTCTATTCTGTGAAGCTTCACTATGTATATGTTCTATTGTATTTTGTCCATGCGCTGTGAGTAATACGATAGATTCTATTGTTTTTAATTTACCCTGACAATCATCCATGGCTGCCTGGCACACTTTACAGCGCATTTTCTCTAGGTTCAGTGCAGGGGTTATGGGCGGTCGTCACATTTGGTATCAGAGCTTTGGTTAATCGATTTTACCCAACGCTCGCTGACGTAACTACGTATGAGAGACGTAATTGTATTTTGATGGATGATTACTATATATAATATAGTAGCTTAGTAGAGTTTGAATCCTTTATGCAGTTGTTTCTCTAGGTGTGCTAATCATTCCTTTTTATAGATATTAAGGATGAGTCGAAGAGGGAGACCAGCTGCTAGGGAAGGCCGTGCTACTGAAGGGGCTGCTGATTATGCTGCTATGTTCGAAGCTATGATGACTTCGATCATGAGAAGGATGCCAGCTCCGGGGCCATCGGTGGATGTTGGAGTTCAAGTTCAAACTCCAAGACCGGTGGATTTTGCTAAGCTGTGTAAGGACTATACTGCTCTTGGAAGGAAGGTTTTCTTTGGAACAGAATCAACCATTGAAGTCCAGAGATGGATAGATGCTTGTAGAAGGATTTTTGGTGATTTGGGAATTGAAGATGCAACTAAGAGGAAGTTGGCATCAAGACAGCTTCAAGGGAGAGCCTCTGATTGGTGGAACTCTATTACCATCAATACTCCAGAGGAAGAGATTACTTGGGAACAATTCCAAGTCAGATTTGAAGCTAAGTTCATTTCTACTGCTCAGAAGTCTGTTCTGTTCAAGAAGTTTGTGGAGCTCAAGCAAGGTGGAAGACCAGTTCTTGAGTATGTTTCTGAGTTTGAAGCTTTGTCCAAGTATGCCCGATCATATATTGAATCTTCGTATCAGAAGAATGAGAAGTTTGTGATAGGTTTGGACAGTTATCTTGGGAGGCAGTTGGTGGATCATTTGGACGATTCATTTGAGAAGCTTGTGGAGAAAGCTCTCAGGCATGAGAGTCTGTTTCCTAAGGAAGGATCTGTTGTTGCTGTGACTAGGGGAGAGTCTAAACCACAGCAGGGTGGGAATAAGAAGAGGAAGCAGCAGCAGCAAAAGGGTAAGGGTGGCCAGAAGAAGCCGAAGGGCGAAGTGACCTGCTTCAATTGTCAGCAGAAGGGCCATTTCTCTAGGGATTGCAAGAATCCGAAGGTGCCGATGAAGTGTCACAACTGTGACAAGCCGGGGCATATCAGAAAGAATTGTCCAGAACCGCGGAAGGACAAGCAGATTGTGCAAGCTTATGCTTTAGGAGCTGTTCCATCGTCTTCGAGAGCTCCTACCGCTGAAGAGAAAGGAAAGAGTGTGGTAGTTCAAGGTACTCTTTTCCTATGTGGTGTTCGAGTTAGAGTATTGTTTGATACTGGGGCGTCGCATTCGTTTGTTTGTAGCGAACTTGTAGGCCGGTTGGGTTTAGAACCGGATATTGTTGATAGGCCATTGGTTGTGACTAATCCAGTT
This sequence comes from Allium fistulosum, assembly GCA_030737815.1. NCBI lineage: Eukaryota > Viridiplantae > Streptophyta > Magnoliopsida > Asparagales > Amaryllidaceae > Allium > Allium fistulosum. The sequence goes on from CM060901.1 coordinate 1,154,760,098, forward strand.
GGGGGATCGTCTTGTTTGAGTATGTTATGCCGTGGTCTGATTGTGTCGAGTCATGGTTGCTCTTTTGTTTGTGATTGTTTTGTTCTAAACTTTGCGGGGTTCGGAATTATTTTGGGTATGGACTGGCTTAGGAAGTATGCGGCAAAGGTTGATTGCGAAAGGTTGGAGGTGACAGTTGAGAATGTGGAGGGGCAAAAGATTGTGATACGATGTAAGCATGAAGAAGGCGTCTTCATGAGCTTCATGTATTCGCTAGTTGTTCCACGGGATGAACTGTCATCAGTACCAATCGCTAATGGATTTGAGGATGTCTTTGACGAGGTCAAAGGGTTACCGCCGCATAGAGAGATCGAGTTTCGTATAGATCTAGTTGAAGGAGCCAGACCTATTGTGATGCCTCTTAGGCGGATGGCGCCTAGGGAACAGCAGGAGTTGAGGGTGCAGGTTGATGACCTCTTACAGAAAGGATTCATTCGGCGTAGTGTGTCCGAGTGGGGTGCACCAGTTGTGTTTGCAACCAAGGCAGATGGGTCGTTGAGGTTGTGTGTGGATTATCGTGAGCTGAATAAAGTGACTAAGAAGAACAAGTATCCATTGCCGAGAATAGATGACTTGTTTGATCAGCTTCACGAAACTAAGGTGTTTTCTCAGATGGATTTGGCAACGGGATTTCACCAGTTGAGAGTGGCTAAGGATATTGTGCCGAAGACTGCTTTTAGGACACCATCCGGTTTCTTTGAGTGGCTGGTAATGTCGTTTGGATTGACTAACGCGCCAGCATACTTTGTGGATCTTATGAATAGAGTGTTCAGAGATCAGTTGAACAAGTTCGTGCTTGTGTTCGTGGATGATATTCTGATTTATTCCAGAACTGAAGAAGAGCACAAGACGCATTTGCGTATTGTTTTGGAAATCTTACGGAAACATCAGCTGAAGGCTAAGTTTTCGAAGTGTCACTTCTGGAAGAGTGAAGTGAGGTTCTTAGGCCATGTTATCTCTGGAAATGGAATAGCGGTTGATCCCGCTAAGGTGGCAGCAATCCAGGATTGGGTTAGACCTAAGAATGCATCTGATGTGAGAAGTTTTCTTGGATTAGCAGGATATTATCGACGGTTTATCAAAGACTTCTCCAAGGTGGCTGCACCGTTAACAGGATTGACGAAGAAGAACCAAGTGTTCAGATGGGAAGATAAGTGTGAGCAAGCTTTCAGAATCCTGAAAGAGAGATTGACAAGTGCTCCTGTTCTGACTATTCCAAGTGGGAATGAAGAGATGGTGGTTTACACCGACGCATGTGGTACTGGACTTGGAGCAGTGCTGATGCAGAGGGATAAGGTTGTTGTGTATGCAAGTCGACAACTGAAGTCGCATGAAAGGAATTATCCGACTCATGATTTGGAGTTAGCGGCGATTGTTTTTGCTCTGAAGATGTGGAGACATTATCTATTGGGAGTTCGATTCGAGTTGTTTACAGATCATAAGTCGTTGAAGTATCTTTTCTCCCAAAAGGATTTGAATCTTCGGCAGCAACGTTGGCTAGAGTTTTTGGCATCATATGATTTTGGTATAGCTTATACTCCGGGAAAAGGTAACGCAGTGGCAGATGCGTTAAGTCGAAGACATGCAGGATTGGGAGTCATTTTTTCAGAATGGAAGAATCTTGAGTATTTAGCTGAATTTGACTTCAGGCCTAGATGCGAATTGGAACCTGAGATGTTGGCAAACTTATCGATAAGACCGACTCTTGTGGAAAGGATTGGCGAGAGCCAAAAGCAAGACGATAAGCTTGTCAAGATTATCCGTGATTTGGAATCTGGATTGGATCCAAAAAAGGATAGAGGATTCGAGGTCGATCGAGAGGGTTGGCTTCGGAAGCAAGGATGACTAGTTGTTCCCGATATCGATGAATTGAGGAATGAAGTTCTAAATGGAAGTCATCACTCGAAGCTGACAATTCATCCTGGTGGAAATAAGATGTATCGGGATATGAAGAGAACCTACTACTGGGAAGGTATGAAGAAGGATGTTGGAAATTTTATTTCTAAGTGCATGAACTGCCAGTTGGTGAAAGCTGAGCAGAAGAAGCCTAGTGGATTGCTTCAGCCATTAGAGGTTCCTACATGGAAGTGGGAACAAGTGTCGATGGATTTTATTGATGGACTACCTAGAACCAGAACGGGAAATGAAGGAATTTGGGTCATCGTAGATCGTCTGACTAAAAGTGCAAGATTCATTCCTGTTCGATCGACTAGGACCGCATCAAAGTTGGCTGAGTTGTATGTTAAGTGGATAGTTCGATTCCATGGTATTCCGAAGAGTATAGTGAGCGATCGAGATCCATTGTTCACTAGTGGATTTTGGAAGAGCTTCCAGGAAGTTTTGGGAACCGAGTTATGTTTGAGTACAGCTTATCATCCTCAAACAGATGGTCAGACCGAGAGAGTCAACCGAGTTTTGGAAGATCTCCTCAGAGCTTGTGTTTTGGATTTCGGAGGATCATGGGAAGATCATCTTCATTTGGTGGAATTTTCGTACAACAACAGTTACCAGTCAAGCATTGGTATGGCACCGTATGAAGCGTTGTATGGAAGACCGTGTAACTCTCCGACATGTTGGTTAGAGACCGGAGAAAAGTTGATGCTTGGGCCAGAGATGATTCGACAGACTTCGGATTTCATAGAGATCATTCGGCAACGAATGAAGGCAGCCCAAGACAGTCAGAAAAGTTATGCCGATAAGCGTCGTAAGGATTTGGAATTCGACGTTGGTGATATGGTTTTTGTGAAGATTTCTCCACTGAAGAATGTTATTCGATTCGGGAAGAAAGGAAAACTGACTCCGAGATTTGTTGGACCATTCTCGATCATCGAGCGAATTGGAAAGCTCGCCTACAGATTGGAGTTACCAGAGAAGATGTCGAGTGTGCACAATGTTTTTCATGTATCATATCTACGGAAGTATGTGCACGACTCGAATACAGTGGTTTCTGCTGATAGGCTGTGAAGATTTCGAAGTTGATCCAGTCGATAAGAGACCTCGTAAGCCGCTTCGTGTTGTGGAAACCGACACGAAACAGCTTAGGAGGAAGGTAGTTAAGTTGCTCAAGATACAATGGAGTGATGATGATAACGACTGTACGTGGGAGTTGGAAGAGAGGATGAAGGCAGCTCATCCTGAACTCTTCAAGGTATGGCCCTAAGGTGTCGTGTCATCTCACGATATTGTAACTTGTTCTAGTTTTAGAATTCTGCATGCTAAGCTAGAATTGGATGCATGGTTTGTTGATTGCTATGGATGATAGGCGTGCAGAATAGTCTCTGATTACTCTTGTTTGTTTGGAATTTCGGGGGCGAAATTCCTAAGGGGGAGAGAATGTAACGACCCGTATTTTTACGGATCGAATGATTGAAACCGGTGTTATTTGGACGATAGTGTTGTAGCTTGAATCGAGTTGAAGATAAGACATCACGAAGTCCAGGCGAAAATTTGACTAAGTCTTAGGTCATAGACGACCTAAGACATATAGTAAGTCGTGTGCAACCTAGGGAGCTTTAGCTCCAACTTACCAGTTGCGTCATCATAGGTCGTTAACGACTTAAGTGATAAGTCGTGAGCGACTTAAGGAGGTCTGCAACTTAAGGGGTTTAGCGAGTTAAGGAATGATGCGACTTAAGTTAGTGGCGACTTAAGGAGATAGGTCGGAGACAGTTAAGTCGTTGAGTCGCTATAGCACGAATAGTTATGTCGTAGACGACTTAAGGAAAATAGGAAGGTTAACGACCTAAGAGATAAACGACCTAAGGAACTGACCGACATAGGAGAGTTGGCGACTTAAGATAGTAGACGTACATTAGGTCGCGTGTGTGTTAAGTCGGCCAGAGATAGGTTGTAAGTCGTATACAGTTAGGTCGCACCTGTTGTTGAGTTGTTATGTCGTATACCTGTTAAGTCGTAGGTCGCGGAGTTCTGCTAAGTCGTAAGTCGCAGAATAGATAATCTGTTGGGGGGTTTTTAAGTCGCAGGATGTTAGGTCGCGATCTTGGATAGGTCGCTAAGCGCTGGTGTGTTAGGTCGTAGGTCGCACGCTTGCGCTAGGTCGTAAGTCGTAGACTAGGGAATCTGTTAAGTCGTAGGATGGGGTGTTTTCACTAGGTTGTGAGTCGTGGTATTTTCTTAAGTCGTAGGTCATGGCTCTATAGGTCGTGGACGACCTAATTCCGAGTGACGACTTAAGGAGGATTTCAGCTATAAATACTCGTCCATTTCTTCATTTTTGGGATCCGGATTTCAAAGCGACGAAGTGCTGCCATTTTGAGAGCTCGACTTCTACACTTCTTCACTTCTTTTCTCCACTTTAATCTAGTGATTCCTTCCATCCATATCGAAGATCAAATCGAAGATCGAAGAGCTTAGATTGAAGATCTACATTCTTCGAAGAGAGATTTCATCGTTTGAAGCGGATTGGTGATAGATTGAGCTAAATCCTTCGCTGTCCAGATCTGAAGCGTGTTGATTTGGGGTTGTTTAGGTGATTTGGTGAGTGGTGATTATCTCTCACATGGATCCAAAGGAGTATATCTGATCGTTTGCTTGATTTGGTGTTAAAGTAGAGATTTCCATGCATTTTCCTAATCATATGTGTAGATCCATATAGATCCATTGCTCATGATGATTTGACATCCATCTTACTACATGTTAACTTATGCAAGTTCATTCATCAAGATTATAGAGACATATCTCATGATTTCATGCTTGTTAGACTTTTGACTCTTTAATTACGAAATTGCCATTATTGTTATAATTGTCTATTTAGATCATATTTGAATACTTGTTTACTTGGATTAATGTTTGATTTGATTGATTGCTATGAATTAGATGATTGATGATTTGATTTAGACCGAAGATGATTCAAAAGCTAAGAGAAAGGCTCTTGAATCGAGAAAGCTGCTTGTGGCATATGTAGTAGATGATGAAGCTCATATGGATAGATTTGATGATGATGTTGAGATGAAGCTTTGCTATGATGATGATGAGGCGAAGCATGATATGAGATAGTCTTGGTCTAATCCAGACGGGATCATTCCAAGCATGTTGATAACTCGGTGATATGGTTTGAGTTGAGGATAATGGTTGGCTCGAGAGGCGCCTGAGCTAGTATGGGAATAGTTGTCGAGGAGGATAACTAGAAGGCTGAGGTATCATCGTTGTTGAAGGTTCTAGCATGCTCAAAGCAAGAGTACGTTGGGCAGATTCGATAGTCCTTGAAGGCTACTGATTGGGTAGTCAAGTACTCTGGGCAGATTCGATAGTCCTAGGCACGGGTCACGATGACGTGCAGAGTTATGTCTAGAACCGGGGTTTCCATTAGCCCTTGATGGACGGATGAAAGAATGAGCCGGTCATTCAATTAACGATGATATCGAGGCAATGATAACAGTGATAGCCAGAGTCATGGATGTTTGGTTGTATCGTCATTCGGTCTCAAGAGAGGTATTTTCTGGGTGCTTATCTGATCTTGGTTTAGGCCTTGGGGGTTTGTACTTGGAAAACATCGCCCTTGACTCGAGTGATAATTGCTTTACTTTAAATTATATGCTCTGCTATGTTTGCTTCTGCTTAGTGTGTGTTTGGGGGCTATCACTGTAGAAAGAGGTGGAGTGGGAGGGTTGTATTCCTATTCCTTTTCCTTTTCCTTTATGCTCTTTTGGTATGTTGTTAGTTAATTTACTGCTCACTAAGACTGTTGTCTGACTCAAGGCTTTATGTTTTAACTCTTATTTCCTTGGGCTGTTCGTCCATTTTGGGACGGGCAGACTAGGTAGCAGGTGACAGGTGCTGTTCTTGCTTTCCACGGTGTTGATATCGAAGACGAGCTGGAGGGTTGCATATTATCTTCTTATTATATGTACTGGGTGTTTCGCTGTTTGTATTTTCTCTGAGTGTTATGTAGTGAGGCTTGTTGTATTGACTATTCTGATGTCTGTATTCAACTATTATGAAGTTTTATTGATGAGATTCTATTCTGTGAAGCTTCACTATGTATATGTTCTATTGTATTTTGTCCATGCGCTGTGAGTAATACGATAGATTCTGTTGTTTTTAATTTACCCTGACAATCGTCCATGGCTGCCTGGCACACTTTACAGCGCATTTTCTCTAGGTTCAGTGCAGGGGTTATGGGCGGTCGTCACAACAATTTACGAATAGTTAAGTATAACTTAAACAAAAATCTATTATTTTTATTTTCCAATTCCAAATAACCCAATTTCCAATATAAATATTTTTATATCCAAAATTCCTTTTTATTCCTTCGAATTCCAAAGATTAATATTTATGGTATTTTTAAATACCAAAAATTAAAGGCCAGTGCTACCATAGCATCCCATAATTCAAATTTCAACAATAATCGATAACAGATAACCTACATACATCATATATCACCATATATGAAAAATATAAACAATATATTTGAGGAATCCAGTTGGATCCCTCCAACCTGTTTCCCTGCATCCATGGATGTTAATACATCATAAAAATACCTATCCCACTTCGAGGGGGATATCGCGGTATATAGGGTCATCCGCTATTATGCGGGGCACATAGGGTCTCATCCGCTATAATGTGCGGGAATATAACTCCAAATACCAGTATATATACTACTATATAAATATAACATCCAACAGATAATTATATTTTATGAATTCAGTCAAGCATCCAATAATTTTAAATTTAACTATTTAAAATTGAATTTGGCAATTCCAAATGAGCGGGAATTTTCTCACCTTGATTTTAATTTAGCCGAACATCCAGAGTTTTCCAATTGTTTAAATTCTCAGCTGATTCTGAAAAATCCCAAACCAATTCCTATGTGAGGTATTCCTCGATACGATTCCGGTGCCGTTTGTTTCGTGCGATTCCGACCTCGTATGAATTTAAATATTGCATCTATAAGATTCACGAATAAATTTATATATTAATTTTTCTGACCTTTTATTGGTAAATAAAGTACCTTTCATAACAAATAAATCTTTTTCCCAATTTCACGTCAAAGATATCATCGATACAAATCTGACCTCATACAGACAAACTATGGATTATTAAACAACCTATGATTATTTATATCATTAACTTAAACAAAAATTTAATTTAAAGTTTTACCTTCCCAGACCTTTTCTTCCCTGACACGCACTGCTCATTCACGTGTCCCTTTACTTTTTTCTTTATGCGTTCGCCTAGGTCACCCCCAAATCAAAAGTTGCTACCCCCACATCGCCACCGCCGTAGTCTCCACCACTCACCCATTGCAGTCGCGCCCTTCCCCACTGACAACATCGCGCTCGAACCCAACCCTCGACCCAGCTTTCCACCAAGTGTCGCGTCTTCCACTTCATCAATCAACGCGCTAAATTCCAGGTCGAAGTTCGCCCTCCAGGCACTCGCGCCGCCACTCCATCGTGCTGCTATCATTCGCTCGCTCTGCCTCCACCATCGACGCGAGCTCGTTCGCGTTCTTGCTTTGCTTGAATTTTTTTTTAATATAATTTGAATTCATGATAAGAATGAAAGGAGAATGGATAAGATACGTGATTTAAACAGGGGAAACGTCTCGAGCACGTTTCGCTGATGGAGATTGACCTCTGATGTGATTTAATATATTTAAAAACTGAAAATATCCTATATTATCTACCATGAAATCTCGGTCTCCTATCGAGGCATGTCGCTAGGTGTTTATAATGTTATACCCCTATTCCGAACGCAATGGAAAAGGTTTCGAGTCCTAATTCGATAGTATGGAGAAGATAGCTTTTTTGGACCCAATTATTATATTGAATTTTCGATATAAATTTCAGCACGTTTATATTCCGTACGACCAAACGATAACTCCAAACACTATAAAATTTGAAATTCGATACTAATACATTATTATGGACCCAATGGAACTGGTTTCGTCGAATTCCGAGGCTATGCCTCAGAAGGCTATTTTTAAATGTCAATTTAAACAAGCTATTTTTAAAATTGAACAGATCACTTTTAAATTCAATTTTAAAACTTTTATTATCTTCATTATTATTAATATAAATTTAATAAGCCTTTAAATTATTTTAACAAGCTTAAACTCAAGATTCAAAAATTTAACCAATATTCAATTATAAAATTAAATAATTAAATTATTCAATAAATCGCTATATTTAAATTCTGAATTTATTTTATAAATTAAAAACCAAATTTTCCTATTCAAAATCAATCTATAATTCAAATTTAATATTTAAAACCATTTAAATATTCCAAATCAAACGACGAAAAAATCCGGGTCGTTACACCAATATTAGATTTCGAAAGAATTTTGGTTATCAATTAATTATTTTATTTACATCTAAATAATTCAATATTTATTATTCAATTCTTACTATTGATTATAAACACATTCAATATATTAATCTTCATTTCAATACTTGTTATTTCCAAAATCTTCGAAATTGATTATTTCAAAATTTTATTCAAGTTCATATTCAATAAACTACAATAATAAATCATTAAATTTTTATTTTTAACCATTTTTTTCAATAATTATATTAAATTTAATAATTCAAAATGGTTAAAAATACTGGTCGTTACACTCTCCCCAACTAAAAACTTTTCGTCCTTGAAAAGGGGTTAAGTAAGGAATTTAACATTTGATATATTTTCTCAAAATAATCAACTTATAAAACTTTAAATCTTATTTACAAAACCTTTTACTACGCTTCTACTATGCCACTCCGATATCGGTTTATGGAATTTAGAAATTGTTTTCAAAACAAGTTATAAACTTTTTAAAACCTCAAAAATTTTCTAACACCCGGATTTACGAAAAATTTCTACAGCGTCTCCTTTGTGCGGCTCGATCGGAAAATTTTTACAATACAATATATAACACAAATATATATCAAATATACCAAATTTACATCTCATCTCAATGATGAGGCATCCCGTAGAGAAAAAATTAAAAATGCGGTATGTAATCCGAGATACGTACCTTATTATTATTAATACGAGCAAGTTCGCTCATATTAAACAAGCAAAAGTAAATAAAATTCGCATATACGTCCAAACGGTCTTCATATGTACCTATCTCAACTCAATTTAAAATGTTAGTCACTTATAAAGATATAAAAAGCATATATGAATTAAATAGAATCACATAGCATGAATTTGAATCCAAATCATAAGCACAAGCCCAAATACACAACATATAGCAATCATATGCAATCAAAAACAGTAATAACAATGGTGTGCAACAAAAGAACCCATTCGACCATCCATATTCATCCAATTAATTCATAACTATGTGAATTTGCAATATCCAATATCAAAATTTAATTTATACACTTTATTTCTTATTAACATCCAATTTTTTTATTAACATTTAATCAGTTTGCTTCAAATTTATTCATATCTGCTTCATTTACATTCAATTTATTCAAATTCAATTTGTTAAATTCCAATTGTTTCGCTTTTTGTTTAACATAATTCATATAAATTCATTTATGAACCATTTTATAAAATTATTCCATTTAACCTGGTTTAAGTTAAAAAAAAATTTATTACCACTTAGTATATTCTCTTTAATTAATATTATTTATAAACCATTTCACAAACCATTTAAGTTTATTATAAACATTTTATAAAATGCAATCCATGTTTATTATTGCTTCATAACTTAAATTCATTTTAATTTATTGATTCACTTCGTTAGTTCATCTTATTAATTCAAATTCATATTAATAATTTTACTTAAGTATATTTTATTTTATCACTCAAATTCATATTAAAATTTTCTTTTTATCTCAAGCAATTTTATTCAACTTTTCTTAAGTTAACTTCCATTTTATAATCTATTTCATTAACTTACTTCATTAATTTATTCCATTCAACTTTACTTAACTAAAATTTCATTTCATAATTCAAATTTTAATTTTCTTATTTCGTTAATCATTTGTTTAGTTTATAATCATTTTATACAGATGTATCTTCTTTTACACAGTATTATTCAAATTATAATTATGTCAGAAAGTTATAACTAAATCTTAAAACATCCTTTGCAAAAAATTTTTACAACAATTTACAAAGATATGGTTTTATTTATTATTTGTTTACCTTCTCTTAAGTTCATATCTGAATAGTGTTTTCTTTTTACTACTCAAATTATTCATTTAACATTTCTTAGAACATTAACTAAGTTTATACCATTTTTTTAATTTTTTATAACAACTTAATTTAATTTTATAAACATTTCCTTAAACACAATTTCAATTTGGAATATTTCTTTAAATATTTCTTATTACTCAAGTTCAAACTTGTATAATATTCTATTACCATTCACATTTAACATTTCAACTTCTTAAACAAGTCTGGTAAGTTTTATATATGTTTTTAGAATGTAATTAAATGTTATACAAATTTATCTTATTTATTTCAGTTAACAAAAATATTCAATAACGTACACAAGTTTAAATTTCCATTGTCTTGAAATTCAAGAGTTATAATTTAAATTCTCGTAATTTATTTAAACACTTAGCTTCAATTTATTATCTCCCATTTTAGAAGTTTCCAATTATTCAAAATAATTCACTTTATTGTCTACAACTGAATATCATCAATTAACAGAAACGTAAGAATTCAAATTACGGGTTCATTTCAAATCATTTTGAAATAATATATATACTCGTATCTTTCGATTATATATCAAATCATATTTAGAAATTTTAAATCAAAATCTGTTTACTGAATCAAAAGCATAGCAAAGCTACTGAGTGGTCTCCCTCACTTTGAGACTCGAAAATGAATGTCAATTCGGATACAAAATTTATTTCCCTTTTAATTTTCTTTGAAACAATTTCTATTTGTAAATATTTTTAAACAATACTAATATTATTTCCAAAATTTTAGAAACAATTTCATAAGCACCCGAATTCAAGTTCCCAAATTCAAGTTTTTTTAAATCCATTCTTTTAACTTAACTAAGATTATATTTTTATTTCATAACTCATTACTTAAGTTTATAAACATCCATAACTCAAATTAGTTAAGTTAATATTTCCAAACTTAGTTTTACAACCTATTCTCTTCATATTCAATTTATTTTATAAATCTATTCATTTCATAATTTAAACTTATATTTCTTACCTCTTATACTTAAGTGTATCAATTTCCTTTATTTAACATTCACTTATTTCATTTGCATTTGACTCATTTACATCCAATTTAAATCAAATTCAATTACTTACATTAATTTCACTTGCTCATTTATTCTCATTTAATTTCTTTCATATATAATATATCATTTAGGTAAAATTATTTCATTTACCTGATTTTAAAACAATATTATGTCGACTTGCCTCGTTTAAGTGCTTAGAAACCCCTAATGATAACATGGCATCCCATGCACCGACCATAATTCATAAACAACCCAACGGATAAGTAAACACAATATAAAACATTTTATAACACTAGAACGTACGCACCCTCATATATATACACTCAAACAAACTCATTCTAGGGTATTACTACCCTGTCTCTAATGAGTCAAACCCCACAAAGCTAAGGTTATCGCTAAACCAAAGCTCTGATATAAACTGTGATGACCCACATTTCAGAAGGTTTAAATCAACAATAAACCCACAAATGACCAACTTAAACAATCCGAAACATAGATATCAATGGGTTTAATTAAGAAAAATAAGAAAAGAAGAAGAAAACAAACATAGAATCCCATGACAGAATGACAAAATATAATAATCAAATAAACAGTTCATGAAGTTGTTTATACTATACATTTGATTATAATTTATACAACATTTATCACGGTTATATATACATCAGAACAATAGAATAATGCAGCAGAACAAACAATGTGGTGATATAATATTAGCAATAATATACCAATCTTCGTCTTCGTCCTCCAGAAAATAATCTTCAATGCGCTGAAAACCCAGGACTAACCCGAGCGTGATGAAAAGACAAAACATTCGAGTCAGGACTAAATATTCTTATGTTAGTCAAATCGATATCACATAACATGAGCGTAATAGCATCAGAGATGTTTACGGGATTCCACATCTCCTATCCAGTGTATAATGTGCATGCAATAACTCAAGAGATGTTACGGGATTTTCCATCTCTTAAGGATCCCTCAAAATATTTATATATAGTAGAATACGCTACATATATAATGTCTAATCAGTAAGATAAATATTTTTCTTAGCGTTAAGGCTTTACATTAATCCCCCTTAACGCGTTTTTAAGCATTGTCATACAATTTGCATATAGCGCCCCAGTAGCACGTCGGGGGATAGGGATACGCCGTGATATGACAACACTAAACCAAAATCGTAGTGGTCTCGTTTAGGGATAAAAGTATGACAAGGCACGTGAGGCAATGCCCAAGGTAGGATACTACTAGTTCGGATCGCAGGGCTGGTGGTATCGCATCGTAGCCCATCGCGTCCATCCATCCCATATCGAGTCAAAGGGAGGTTATCCCAAAAATCAAGGTGCACCAATCGAAACTAACATCAAGAGTAATAATATGGACCAAGTCCAAGAAAATCGAAGAACGAATGTCCGCTAGGGGTAGCTAGCAAGCTTGGCCCTGTTAAGCCGTCCTGTTTTAGTCATTTCAAATTAGCACAACTATCGGGGCCTATCCATCATCGTTCTCTTTCTTCAAATCTAGCAAACGTAGCCAAATCCAACCACTTCATTATGGAGTCTCCTCCATGTACACAGTTGTTAAAGTGGTTCCAATATTGACAGAGAGTATGCCAATAAGAGGCCCGGTCTCTTTAACAACCAAACGTCGTTTTACACACTGGTTAGTACTTTTACATTTCGAAAATGATTCATACTTGATATCAAAATATTATATTTATTTCAATATATCATATTTACTTCATAATATCAAATTCAGTTCGATATATCATTCTCACTTGAAAATATCATTCCATTCAAATTTCTCAATTTTACTTCCAAAATCGTTTCGAATTTCAATTTGGGTTATAACTTCATTTTAACCCAATTCACATTTAAATCCACGATTTAAATATAAACAGTTCTACTCTGACCAGTTTGAATTTTTAGAAAATAGTTGAATAGTTTTAAATAGTCTTAAAAGTTCAATAGTTTAAATAGTTAAATAGTTAAATAGACTATATATTAAATGATTTGAAAATTTAAATAATTTGGAAATTTTTTAAAAAGACGAATTTTAAAACAGTTTATAGGAAAATAGTTTATAGTAAAAATAATTTCAAATTTAAACTGTTTCTTCCCATCTCCAATAAATCTGAACTCAGGTTCCAATTTCAACCAAACTGATTCAATTCCAATTATTCCAATTTAAATCATCTCAATTTTAAATTAATTAAAATCGATTTAATTTCGGTTTCAGTTTAACTCAATTTCAATCCCAAATTAATTTCAAGTTCGATTCAACAATTCAATTCAATGGCTTAAATTTAATTCGAATTAAAATTTTAAAACATTTCAATTTATATAAATTCGAGTTCAATTTTAATTTATCGATTTAAATCACTTAAATCAAATTTAAATTTCAATATTCAATTTAAGGTTCGAATCTTCAAACTAATTCCATTCCGAGCCCAAGTTTGAAATGTCAATTTAAATTACTTTTACTTGGTGATATTTCAAGGTTCAAGTAAAATTTCAAATCTTTTAAGAAATTCAATTCCGATAATTCAAGTCATATTTCAATCACGAACTTCAAATTTCAATTAAATTCTTTAAAATAATTTATTTTAATTAAATTTAATTTCAATGTTTTAAACTCGAATTCGTAATTAATTCATTCTTCAAAGTTACGATTATTATTTCTTTAAATCAAAATCACTTAAATAATTTCAAAACCAAGAATTTTAAAATCATTTAATTTAACCAATCCGTTGTCCTTATATAATTCTCTATCCTATGGCCAAGTGATCAGTTATTTCAATTTAATTTCATGGATGGATATATCATTTCAATTCAAATCAGAGGGTGTGTCATAGGTATATATCATTTCAACCTATTTCTTAATTTATTCGATAAAATTCAGATAACAATTTATATGCTGTCAAATAATCTACAGGCTGATAACATGAATATATAAAAATAAATAAACATCCAAATCATCCAAAATATCAACCAATAACCATCCATCACAATCAACATCCAACAGTCAATAAATCATGATAATTAATTATTTATCAATAATCGAGAATTTTACTAGCAATTTAATTCAAATTCCAAATTTAACCATCAAATTAAATTTCTACCGGTTCAAATCATATGTCAAATTAAATGTCGATTAAACTACCAAACAACAGTCAGTAAAATAAATCACTTCATAATATCAATTTAACGAACATCAAGAATATTTTAATACTTCTTGAGCATTATAAAACACTCACCTTCTATTTGAAACTGAAAATATTTCAGCTTCAAACAAATTTCAAACCAACTCCATGATGTACCCTTCTTCGATACGATTCTAACGCCACTCGTTTCGTCCGAAACGGACCTCATACGAAAAAGATATGAGTTTTTAAACATTCATATAATTAAACTATCATTAACATGAATAATTAATAATTAAATTAATTAACTTACCCACCTTATCTCTTCTCACACGCACTAGATCAACGTGCGATATCCACTATCGCGATCCACTTACCACGTGCGTGCGCCATCAACATCGCCGACCACCCGCTCCTCCGTCGCTGTACATGCGGCCGCCACCACACCTGCACAATCAATGCAGGCGAAACCCTTACTTATAGTCGAACGTGAGCTTTCACATCTAAACCCACTCACGACTGGAAGCCTTGACTCGTGCGTGCCATCGAACCTCCAAAGTTCGATCGACCTCCACCACTGGAGGTGCCACTCAAGTTGTTCGCGATCGTTTGCATTTTTTTCCTTTTTCTTTTTTTCTTTTAATTGATCTGCCAAGATTTGAAAAGGAGAAAGAGGGAGGGGGTACGGGGTTAACAAGAAAATGGTAGAGCGTACGAGTGGTCGAGTGAGTGTGAGTATATTTATATTATAATTAGAAAATATCTGACTCGATTGACCCACGAAATTCCGAACTCCAAACGAAGTGTGTCGTTTGGCATTCTATATGTTTTACCCCCATTTTGAACACAGTGGAACTAGCCTCAAGGCCTAATTCGATCGTATGCAGAAGATATCATTACAAAATCAAATTATTTTAATTAAATTCCATTAATTAATTCCTATGCGTTTCAAGCTCGCACGGCCAAACGACAAGTCCGATCGCTACAAAACTTGAAATCCTATAATAATTTACTATTACGGATCCGATGAAACTAGTTTCGTCGAAATCCAAGACAGTGGCCAAAACGGCTATTTTAACACGTTAATTATAACAAGTAAATTCAAAATTTAATTTATTCACTTTTAAATTCAATTTTAAAAGTAAACAATATTCATTCTTGTTTAAATAAAATTTTATTCATTTTTCAACATCATTTTTCTTTATATTAAATTCGGTATTCAATTATTTAAATAATTTCCAATATTAAATTTTAACAATTTAATTATCCAATAAATCACCATATTTTAAATATAAGTTATCTAACTTATAAATTTAACTTTTGAAATGAATCCAATTATAAAACAACTACTACACTTAGTTCCACTTCTACATTTAAATTACCAAAAATCCCATTTCGATGAATTCTAATAGTAGAATTTCAATAAGTCCCAATATTAGATTTCAAATGAATTTTGGTTATCAATTAATTATTTTATTTACATCTAAATAATTCAATATTTATTATTCAATTCTTACTATTGATTATAAACACATTCAATATATTGAACTTCATTTCAATACTTGTTATTTCCAAAATCTTCGAAATTGATTATTTCAAAATTTTATTCAAGTTCATATTCAATAAACTACAATAATAAATCATTAGACTTTTATTTCTAACCACTTTGTTCGATAATTATATTAAATTTAATAATTTAAAATGGTTAAAAATATGAGTCGTTACACTTATCTTATTTAATTTCAATTTATCTAATTTATTTATTACAAATCTTTACAGGGTGTTACAAATATCCTTACCATTTTAAGGGTATCGTATAGGTTGCACTTAAGTAATCTGATCGAGGCTGACATTTCGGTGACTGAATTCCAAAGACGTCTTTATTTCCTGGTCTTTATTTGTTTTCAACATAATAAGATTCTCACTGCGTTCAATTGTATTAAATGCATGATCTTGCACTATAGTTTGCTTGCTCGTTTCAAAAGAACCTATTTTTATTGAGATTTTGTATATTATGAACACGACTGTTCATCATACAACTTTTGTATGTGATCTAACATGGATCAAACATCCATATTCTTATATTACTTTAAATTTCAAAACTTATAGAAAATTGTACACGGTCTCTAGCAAATAGAGACTTAAGTGGCTAAGATACGAATGTATTTGGTGGTTGTATAATTTGGCTCTTGTATGAGTCTTAAAGTGACAACATGTCAAAAGATTTATTGGTAAGTATATATTATATTTCTTCGTTGGTCATAATTCAATGCATTAGTATATTTTAACTTTTACATAATTTTATCAATCGGTTGCAAAATTTATTGACATGCGTCCTTACAATATTAGAAAGGTTAAACACAATTATTTCATTTTTCTAATAAGGCTCCCACTAGATTTTTATAATCCACAAAACTCTAAGAGAAATAAAGGAATCTTCTGATTTATTTAGTGAGTGTTATGACTCGCCTGCCTTAGGATTCCAACCTTGAGTTTTCTCGACAAGTCATAGGCCCACAAGTGACGGATAATTATTTATTAGTTGTATTATACACGATTCTTAATCATGGTCTTTGCCCTAATCTCGACCTTGACCTTGAGATTTCTTAAAAATTAAAGAATGTTGTTCAGTCTCACCTTTCATTTCTCAACGACCTAACTATAATGCGCACACCTTGAGTTTTCTCAAGAAATACATGCATGGATCTTGCCTCATCTAGGCGATATATTAATACGGCTATACGTAACAACTCTGTACGAGTTTGCTCAACAACTAACGTGTATACACATAATCTATCAATATATAAAAGATGGAGGGCCACTATATTGAATATTCATAATCTTTAATATATTTGAGTGATCTTTTTTAAGGAATAATGTAATTTCATGAAATATCCTCGTGATTCAAGTGTCGGACACAACTGAAATCATAGTATGCATACCATACATACGTAACTATTCCAAAAATCCATTTAGATTTATTTTAATTCACTCAAATTTAATTTATGCATATTATTATATAAGTTCAATTTATTTATAACTATTATAATTTAATTAACTTATAAAATAGTTATATTTATCTTAATAATTAATTACCATTTAAATAATTTAATTTCTTAATTTATTTAGCTAATTTAACTTGACTTTTTTTAAATTTAAGAAGTTTTACTTTATTCAGCTAAACTATTTAAGAAGAATATTTAACTATAACCTTTATATATATATATATTAATAATTCGATTAAATATTTTAATTAAATATTTAATAAAATTCAAATATTTATTCGGTTTAGTTTCTCAGAAGATTTTTAGAAAATCAAAACATTTCAAATTATTACTACAACCATTATAGTTTTATTTACATTTATATCAGTATATATTTTAATTAATTAACATTTAATTAGTTATTTCTCAAATAAAATATAATTAAATATTTTAATAAGTTTCAAAAAATTTGTTTAATTTACCTTAAACAATTTAAGATAAATTTGTAACTATAACTTTTATAGTTACATATATATATATATCGCTATATATATTAATTAATTAACTTTAGTAAATTATTTATCTAATTAATCATATTAATTATAAAAATTTTGAAATATTAAATTAGTTTCTCAAAGCAATATGAAAATTTTTAAATGTATTTTAAAACATTTATAAATTTCCTTTTAAATTTTAAACTAAAAAATTAAATTTAAAATATATTTTTGAATTTTTAAATTTTTAAATCTTAGTTTAAAAATTAGCCCAATGCCCAAAATAAATATGGGCTTACATTTTAGTTAACCTTTTGCACTTCCTTCACCTACTGGGATAGACCATTAGTTAAGGATGAGAGAATACTTTTTATCAAACACCAAGCCTGGACACTTCTATTCTAAACACCCATCAGATAGGAAAGTTTATTATTTGGCCTCTAACGTTGGCTAATTAGACTGTGTAGACCTTGCGGGCTTTTATATCCTTTTTGGAACTGGTTCGTTTCAAAGCGGGTGAAATAGGTAAATTCCAAAAAATAATAATCTCTACTTGGGTTTTTATGAGCCTACATAATCTATTAACTAGCACTAGATCTAATCTATTAATTAAAATAAAATCATATTTTATTTTAAAGTATTTAATTAATCTTATTAATCAAGTTTGTTCAATGATTATTTTGAATATATCTCATATACTCATAAAATGACATGATAACATATAGGTGTGTGTAATTAATTGGGAGTTTTATTTTATCTCTTGTGGCCATGTGAAAGGGCACATGAACATATAGGTGTATATTGCAAAATGAATATATATGTGACATGATAGTATGATGATAAATAAGTATATATTGTTTGTACATAAATATATGTATGTAATACATATTGCCATATAATTATAAAATTAAGTTTATATAAGTATATATACATACACACGCACATAATAATTTGAAAATTTATAAAATAAATTTCACGTTCATTTCTTTGCTAGCTAAATTTAAATGTACCTTAATTTAAAATTTGAAATTAACTTGGTCAAATATTTAAATTAAGTAACATCTTACTATTTCAAGCAATATAAAGATGCTTATAAATATAAATTTAAATAATTCAATGTTAATTATACTAAATGTATAGAATTTATAAATTTAATATATTAAATTTGTTTTGGCCTAAAATGATTAGTAACTAAGTATATATTTTAAATATAATTTACACTATAAAGTTCATATAAACAATTTTGGACACATAAAATTTGCATAGTTTGAATCATTAAATACATAATCATGTTATACACACACACACACACACACACATTTGATATTAAATAAAACATTATCTGTATGAGTTAACATGTTTAACATAACTTATCTTAATGTATAAATCAAATTATATTAAATATACATGTTGCATTTTGAATTTTATCTATAAAACAACACACAATTTTAAATTATATCAAAATTCAAAGGCTACTAAAACATATTACAAACATCAACATGGATCATGGGTGAGCATATGTGAACATGTAATATTAAACAATATTTGTACCTAATTAGATCCACCCTTCGTGACACTTCAATTTGAGAATAGTCTCCTATATTACCTACATAGCCACTCGATGTTGCTATGATCGAATGAGCCACCTTTATTTGGATAATGTATGGTGTAAAAAATTCAACCATGGGTGTTTTGTTTAAGAGGAGGCCAACCATGATTTATAAAGAGGGAAGCAAAATGAAGGAGTTGAAAAAGAATTAATGTGAAAGCTTTTGTATTTAAAGAGATAAAGAAGCCCTTTCACCTTCCTCTCTTAAAAACCACATATATTTAATTCTATTTATGTTTAGACTAGCATCTAAAACACCTCATTTCCTTGTATCACTAGCCATAGATGGACCTCTCTATAGACAAAAAATTCCAGAGCCCATAAAGCAATTAAATATGCTTAAAGCTTGTGTGTGTGTGTGTGTATCAAAATTGTATATTGATACATGCATATATAAATTTTATATACGCATATATACAATTACTAATAATCCCCAAAACATTTCTAAAAGTTACCTTACTTGCCACGAACACCCTAAACATAAAATACATCAATAACTAATATTTCTTAAATATTAATTAATTTTTAAAACTTTATAAACCAATTAAATCATGTGGTTTTCAAAAAATTCACAAATAGGGTTGTGAGACACAGATGTGTGAATTTAGTTAACGATTAATATTGAACAATTTAAATATTAACGTTCACATGTCACCTTTCTTAGTGATGTGATAGTTTGGCGAAATTCATCGCTTATAAATCTTTTTGGTAAAATCAAATTTTATATTACTTAAACGGTAGAAATGGTGACATTAATTTATACATGTTCTCTTTGCCAACACTATATCACATTAGGATGTATGAAATTTGGTATAGGTCAAAAATTATAATATTATCCATATTCAACTTGATCGTTCGATAAACAAATTCCTTGATTTAATAATAACATTTATTATTAACCGTTCTACTCTAATTGAAGGTTTTAACTTTGAGTTAACTATATTTGTCTGCGATACTATCCTATACAACTCAAGAGATGAATTCTCTATTTAGTAGTGCTTCACTCCCAATGCTTCAACCCATACAAAGTTATAGCCGTTCAGTGGACGTCATGCCATGATTTAACTATAATCAAAGTGGAGTATCAATATTAAAGTTCCACAATATTCTCAAGTCAAGGGAACTATGTAATATCGTCACATCGAGATTTCCTATTTGACCTAATTGTTATCAACCAATAGGAAACTCTCAAACAATTAGTTCATAGTTATCTAATAACTACGAATATGTAACCCCTTGGTTCCTCTACAGACATGAGTAATACACTGCCCAATATTTGGAGAGAATTACGTACTCTAGTCTCAAGGATGATTCAATATCCTTTCTCAAAACATCTTTATTAGAAATATTTAAAAGAAAATGTTATTTATATTATGATTAGTTACTCCCGACTGTAACTATTTGCAATAAAATCACATGACATTTTATTTAAGGATTTTCTTATTAATATACTTTAAATTAAATACCTAATTTAATTATATCACAATATGACAAAGCATATAAAAGAAAACAAACACCTTTATTACGAACATGGTTGTTTACATAATTAAATATATGCAACAAATTGCATTATTGCCCCTAGGGCATACGACTGACTCTCTCATAATCTTCCTTGGGTAGCAATGAATATTTTTTTACTAAGTCGATGTATTAGTATAAGCATGGACTGGCTAGCTTGAAGTGCTTTCGATTATCCATGTTTTAGGCTTGCCTTGTTTGTCAACCTTCCAGTTACCTTTAAAATCACTATCCTTTTCTTATGTTTCATTGTTGTCCTTCCTCGGAAATTCTTGTTTGATGAGTAGTTAAACTGTTATTCTCTCCATCTTATCTTTCTCCGAATGCATGTATTTAACAACCTTGTAATGAAATACTTTTAGACCGGTGTCCTTTATCTTTATTAGAGCATCATCAAAGTTAGATTCCTTACTAACCCATACAAAAGTAGCAGTATGATCAAATATGGATACAACTTCTAATGGTTGTTGTTGCTACATTGAACCTGACATTAAAGTTTTATTTTCTCTTTGTTTGATATTAGCGAGAGTTATCACTTGTTTCGATTGCTGGACATGACTATGAATTGACTTTTGAATTTTCAAACCAACCATGTCTAGGAAGTAATTGAACTTCTCTCCAATCTACAAACCATAATGTCTCTAGCTTTTTCAAGAACATTAAGAACCATTTGCAAGCACCTCCTCACTTACATGAAGTACTCTTATGAGTAAGATGTCTCTTATCAAATACACCTCTGAATTTCTCCTCTAATTTACATCTCCATCATTAGTAGCTTGAAATCCCTTTGTGACATCTCACTATTAGAGTAATTAAAATAAAATGTATTTTGGGATTTGTATTTAATGAATAAATGGATTTTCAAACGGATGAAAGCGTTGATTTAAAAGCAGTTCGGTCAAAAGGCGATTAGGGGTATAGGTTTTATTTTAAAAACTAAAATTGAAATTTTCCTACTCTCATATTAGACCACCATTTTCTAGTTTATCCAATAAGTGATCATTCTATTTAAACTTTAGCCAATTTTGACCTATTCCACGCCTTATCCTATACTAGGCTAAGTAATAATCATGTTGTTTTAACTCTTCCTCAATGGTTATCCTAGAATGTCATCATTTTATTTTAATTTATATTCCGTGATTATCCTAGAATGTCATCATTTTATTTTAACTTATATTTCATGCTTATCCTAGAATGCTATTAGTCTATTTTAACTTATTTCGCTTTTAACTTTTACATAATCCTTAATTCCTAAGCTTCCTAACAATATAAATACTTAAAGCCCCACCTTACTCCTCCTCTCAAAGCCAAAATCACATCACCATACAAGAATCCTTCATAGAAGCCAGGGTTTTCACCTTCATAACAAGATAAATCAAATCAATGGAAAACAAAGCATGTATAATTGTTTTTGATTGATTTATAACGAGCATAATTATTGTTCTAAATTACTGTGAGTATGATTAGTATTTTTACAGTGGGTATTATTTGCGCCAAAATTGGTCACAAACACCCAATTGACGATGAAAGCACTCGTTCACAATCACAGATCACAAATAGCAAGTATGTAGAGAATATAAATATGAAGAACACTCAAAATTTAAAAGGAAAGCGGTAGAAATACATGATTTATAGTGGTTTGGCATTGTAGCCTACGTCCACTTTGAAGAGTTGTTGTTTTATTGATTATAACTCGATGGTTACAGAGGTTTACAACACTACAACCGAGTTACAACAATGATCCCGGCAGAGTATCGGCGTAGAAGAGCCAAAAGATCCCTTTTCTAGAGGCATTGGGCTGCTATTTATAGGCGTAGGCTGCAGATATCTCGCTCAGATCTCGGAAGACCCCTTCTCTCACGTGGGTGGGCCCACGTGATCGATCCCTGGCTATTTGGAATCGATCCATGATCGATATGTATGCAATTCGTATCGATCCAGAATACCTCCTTTTGGGCTGAGATCGATCATGAGCATTCTTAGGATGGTACGCAGGCTCTTGTGAAAATTTGGTGGCATTTGGACTTGTAGATCTTGAGATATGATCGATGCAAGTTGGGTTTATAGTAGGCTGAACTGCTCGTATCCATGGTTGTCGATTTGGTTCGTATCAATATCTTCTTCGCATCGATCACTCCTTCGTATCGATTGAACGTGTGTTGATGACGTGGCTCGAGAAACCAGGGGAGATCCACTTTTCATGCTCATTGACCGCTTCTTTTGGTTGACGCTGCCTTTCTCATATCCATGGGCTGCGATGTTCTTTGCATCGATTCCTGAAGCCGCTTCGTATCGATGGTTCAATGGTTGCTTCGTATTGATCAGCAAGGATGTCACTCGCATCGATCAATCACGAGTTATTCGTATCTATCAATGGTCGATCGATACGAGGTATGTGAATGGGTGGGTCGACACGAAACGTGTAGAAATAAAATCGATACAAAGTGACAATTTTCCATGGTAACGAATTAGCTTAACTTTGATGGATACGAAGAAAGTTGGCCTATGGTGGATATGAAATAATGGTTCCCCCCATGATTCTTGATCGATCATTCTTGATTACTTGGATACGAACCGGAAGGCCTAGGTGGATGGACACGAACGGATGTTTGTGGGATGGACACGAAGTTGATGGATACGAAGGTTGGTGCGTGGATGTGACTCGAAGCAGTCGCCTCCTTGACCCTAAATAGACACTTTAATGGCCCGAAGAAAGGTGCTTGGTGACTCGTAGTGACTTGTAAATGTGTCAATCCATCAAAGACTCAGAGCAAGCCCTTCTCTGACCCAAAGTGAACTTGTCTCTGACTCGAAGCAAACACGAAGATGACTCGGAGCAGACTCCAAGCAACTTGAAACAACTTGATCTTTGTTGAAACAACATTTTAAAATCTTATGGTGTTTGTTTGTCGACTATGCTATATTTTGGCTTCATACACGCTTACTATTTGTGAAAATCTGGCTTTTACCATCGTGCAGTCGATTAGGTTAAATCCGCCTGTATTCTGCCTTGCCAAAAGGCGGGTTAACACTTTGCCCCCCAAAACATGTCTTGCGATACGAAGGTGTGTTTTGTAGTTCGATAAGTTGGATGTTCGTATCCTATTAATGACATGTAAAGAGATTGATAATCTTACCTGACTGTGAATAGCGATCGTTCGAGATCATATGCCGTTCGGGGCGGTATGTGACCGTTCGAGGTCGGGTGTCGTTCGAGGCGAATGGTGACCGTTCGTGGTCGGGTGCCGTTCGAGGCGAATTGTGACCGTTTGTGGTCGGGTGCCGTTCGAGGCGAAAGGTGACCGTCCGTGGTCGGGTGCCGTTCGAAGCGAATTGTGACCGTTCGCGGTCGGGTGTCATTCAAGGCGAATGGTGACCGTTCGTGGTCGGGTGCCATTTGAGGCGAATTGTGTATGCCCGGGGGGGACTTAGTATTATTAATGTCAGATTTCACATTCGAGTGAGTTTCTAAATTGTTTGTTATGGCGGTTCATCGCCATCCCAGAGCATGCCTGAGGACCGTTCGCGATCCCGTGCATGTGCAAGTGACTTGCCGTTATGGGATTATAAAAACCAGATTTACATTCAAAATGAGTCTTACAACCAAAATGTCCAACAAAATCAAGTCCAGATGCAAAAAATAGAAAACATAAGCAAAACAGAGACGTCAAAGTGCAAACACCTACACATATGCGGTTGATAGTCGTCTTAGAGCATGCCAGAGGACCGTTCGTGATCCTGAACATGTGTAAGCAACTTAACCGTGTTAGTGTGGAGTTTGCCACTTATTCATCATTATTTAAATCACTTGATAACAAGCTGACGCCTTGACCTGGAGCCGTCCTCATTCGATGCAGATGGTGGTCGCTCTTGCTCCACCGTTGCTGCTCGCCTCCTCACGTACTGTAATAGCATGTCGTTCCGGATATGCCCTTCTATCTCGTTCCTCAAGTGTCTGCAATCATTCGTATTATGGCCGCTTAGCTCGTAAAATAAGCAGTACTTGTCTGATTTCCTCTCATTGTTGATCGGATCCCTCCTCATTGGCCTCCGGTAGGAAACCTGCTCCCTTCTGTCTTGGTAGATTCGTTCCAAAGTCTCATTCAACTATGAATAAGAGGTGAATCTTGGTTCCTTTCGCGGCCGCTTCGGCTCATCACAACTATCGTTTGTTTTCCGATTCCCTTTCTCCTTGCCTGAATCCTTTCCGAGCGGATCTCCGCTTTTGACTACATACACATCAACTCCCTCTCTTTCCTCTCTCTCAGCATTTGCATCCTCTTGTCGCAGAAACCTTTCTGCCTCATGGTAAAACTCTCCTAAATACATAGGTGGGTCCCCTGTCAATGAATTCTTGAACTCTGTTCCATCAGCTATGCCAGATATAGCTGCCATCAGAACCATGGATGGATCTGGTCGATCAACTGATGCTGCTGCTGCTGCATTGAATCGTGTCAGAATACTCCTTAAAGATTCCCCGGTTCTCTGCTTTAGTGATGTCAAACTCATCACATTCTTGGATCTCGAAATGTGAACTCTGAACTGTCTCATAAACTTCTCAATCAACTTGGTCCATGTTCTAATGGAGCCGCTCTCCAATTGCCTGAACCATAGTGCTGCTATGTCTGTCAAATACAATGGGAAGCACCGGGCCATGACCTCCTCTGATGCCCCTAGTACCTCCATGTGGCTCATATACCTCATCAGATGAACTGCAGGATCCATCCTCCCATCGTACATCTCCAGTGTTGGTAGCTTGAATTCTAGTGGATTCCTAGCCTACCTAATTGCGGGAGCGAAAGGGCTCCATATACCTGTCTCTGACTCGAAGCAAACACGAAGGTGACTCGGAGCAGACTCCAAGCAACTTGAAACAACTTGATCTTTGTCGAAACCACATTTTAAATATCTTTCGGTGTTTGTTTGTCGACCATGCTATATTCTGGCTTCATGAACATGCTTACTATCTATGAAAATTTGGCTTTTACCGTCGTGCAGTCGATTGGGTTAAATCCGCCTGTATTCTACCTTGCCAAAAGGTGGGTGAACAGGTATAACTTTTTCTTTGTTTCTAATATAAACAATATACTACTTCCATCTTCTTTACTATCTTGATAACTGCTGCTTCTTCCTTATTGATAGATTAAGTGCTGATATAGGGTGATATAAGAAGAAAAGAGCTTAGCTGAAACTATCCCCAAGGCCATGTCAAAGTCGACCACTAAACGAGGAAAACGATGACCAAAGGTAGTTAAATTCTGGGCATTATAGTCCAGAGATTAACACCATCCGTAGACTACCCTAAACCTAAGCGATAGACCAAGTTGGTCAAAATTTGGGCAGTAATGCCTAAAACTTTGGCCACCTAGTGTGTTTTCGAGTCTTCCTTCTTCCTTTCACTTGTGTTAAGACACTGAGATGATTTTGAGCCCTAATGCACTTTTGAAACGCATTAAAAACATACTAGAACTATGATTTAAAGCTTTGGAATAATTGTTGAAAGGTTTTAAAACTACTGTATACATTTGTTTTAAAGATAGTTTGATTCCAGTTTACTTCCTTTTTCTTTTTTGTGTTGCTATAATGAATTCAACCTAGGTTTGCACATGAAAACAAGTTGTAAAACACTAAGAATAATGAGTCAGTGATTTGAATGCTTTTTGTAAGGGTTAAGGTGCCATAATGTTCGTTTTACAGGTTGAAGTGTGCTTATATGTGCTTTGTAGGCTACGATATAGAGATGGAGCTGGTGACGATTGTTGATATTTATTTTACCTATATTGAGATTTAGTTGTTTTGGATAGCATGGTTTACTTGTGTTGCATAGCCATGTACAAATAGGAGACGTATGTAAGAGATATTATATCAAATTTTTAGATATGATACAATATCCTTTATTTCTTTTACCTTCGAATCTTGTTAGTGGGATTTATTCTAAGTTGTGTCTTTAATGCTGCATTATACAATCTGGGCAACTCATATATGTTGCTTTGTGTCGAGACGAGATATGGTTTGTTTCTGATGTGACCAGGTATTGTAACATACCTGTGCTAACCTAAAGTAGTGTGCACGAGAGATTTCTCATTCCATGCCCTTTGATCCAAGTTATCGGGCGGTAAACTCCCTATGTTAATTCGGTTATTGTAACCAGGGCCTTACATCATAGTATCAGAGCTAGGTTAGAATAATACATGGATAGAGATATATATTTGCTTTAGAGGAGCGAGACTTAGGATGGTTTACCCATTTTTATATGACTCTCACTAGTGATGTGCCAGTTATTGGATGATCGAGAAGGTTGATCATCATGGTAGGATACACGGATATATATGTGTGTGTGTGTGTAGATGTATTTTTAGTGATGATTTAAAAAGTAAAACTATTTAAAATGTGATATTCACATATATGGTGTGAATAATTTTTATGTGTTTAGTTTGTCTATATTTTATTTATTTGGTTTGTTTTAGGATACCTATTTGACATGGATGTGTATATATAGTTGAACGCTATAGAAAATAAATTATAGTACTCTCTGATAAATTACAAGGATGCAATTTCTTTAAGGAGGGGAGTCTATAACATCCTACTATTAGATTGATTATAATAATGTATTTTGGGATTTTTGTTAGGAATTTTGATGAATAAATGAATTTTTTAAATGGATATAAAGTGTTGATTTAAAGGCAGTTTGATTAAAGACAGTTAGGGGTATAAGTTTTATTTTAAAAAGTAAAATTGAAAATTTCCTACTCTCTTGTTAAATCGCCATTTTATAACTTATCTAATAAATGATCATTCTATTTTTATCTTAGGCTGATTTAACCTATTCTAAGCCTTATCCTCTAATAGGCAAAGTAATAACCATGTTATTTTAACTCTTCCTCTATGCTTATCCTTGAATGTCATCATTTTATTTCAACTTATATTCCATGCTTATCTTAGAATGTCATCATTTTATTTTAACTTATATTCCATGTTTATCCTAGTATGTCATCATTCTATTTTAACTTACTGCGCTTTTAACTTTTACCTAATTCTTAATTCCTAAGCTCCATAACCCTATAAATACTTGGAGCCTTACCTTACTTTCATCTCTCAAAACCAAAAGAAAATCACCGTACTAGAATCTTTCATAAAATCTTGGGTATCCCTTCATAGCAAGATAAATCAAAGCAAAGGAAAAGGAAGTGAGTATATGTGACGCCCCACCCCGAGACTCATACTAATAAAGGATATTACATAGTAATATTGTTTGCTAGCGTAGAGAATAGGATTGGTTAAGAGTGACCATCTGTGAATTTTATTTTAAGCGAGCATCGATACATCGATTAATATGTTATATATTTTTTCATCACAAGTGGAATCAACATATGCAATCTAGGCTTAAACAAAACTACTGTGGCTAAAATAATAATCCAGAACAATATATAATAAATATAAGTCACAGAATCACAGATCATAGAATATACACAGCGGAATACTAATAATACAAGTTGATCAAATCGAATAGATACATAATGTCAAATACAAGACTATGGTCAAAACAATCCATATAATACATATGTACAACATCTCTAGAAACAAATATGTACATAAAAGAATCTAGACTCAATAATATATACAACACAATATACATATGTACACATATACGAGATGAAGATAAGATGAATGATAACTAGACAACTAGAGTGAAATCCTCTCTAGGACTATCAAACTGGAGCAGCTGAAATATCTCGGTCTGACCCAAGTATTATAAAATAATAAATGGGTCAGTCTAGACTATAATAAAAGGGTTAAGCAAGATAGGTAATGTATGTAATAATATAAATCTCAAATATGAGCAAAAAGCCAGGAATTGGCTAACAACAAGAATGCTTTAATAAATTTCAAGTGTTTAATCACCAAATATCAAAACCCAAAATAGCTTCTACAAGCAAAATCCCCAAATCAGTGATAACACAAATAACAAAAAATCTAGAAATCATATCAGAAATCTAAAAATCACATAAAAGAGGAAAGGCACCAAAACTCCAAGATTGGTGAATAAATTCACCTACATGCATGTAACTCCAAGATAGACATGTAAGTCAATAAACATCAAGATAGGTACGAGACCTATAAACATCAAGATATGACATCAAGATAGGTATAAGACCTATAAACATCAAGATAGGAACAAGTCACATAAACATCAGACCTATAAACTCCAAGATAGGAACAAGTCCTATAAACTATGAAGGCGAGTCATAAACTCGTCGATAAGTGTTATATACCTTCGAATAGTAACCGAATAAATAACAACCATGTGTCTCATACCATCCAGATTTATTTAAACATTTACTGTAAGCTAGTAAACTCCATTTGTGTGTATAAATGGCTCAATCAAACAAGTCTGGGAATTAATCGGAAAAATAAACGCGAGCATTTCATACCACTTGTTTTATTAATCCATTTAAATTAATTTCTCATTCGATCGATGATAGGAAATTTTATGAAATAATTTACTTAGAAATCTCCCTCAAAAATATTTTTTATAAACTAGAATACATATTATATATGTATGTGTGTATATGTATATGTGTGTTGGAAAGCCCTTGCTAAAATATATGTATCCAAGTACGATTTTAAACCATTGTTCCAAATAAACTGTAAAACCATTATTTTTATAAATTAATATATTGTGTATATATAAATATTCCAAATATCTTTTATAGAAAATGCATATCCATACTTAAAATGATTTGAGAAAATGGTTTGGATTGGAAATCGTTCTTTTGAAAAATCTAGTTCAAAACATGCAGCGGAAATTCTGTATTGTGTCATAGACCCATAAAGCAATTCTTTAGTATAATAAACTCCAAAATGAATTCGCAAATTCATAAATTAAAATCTAAAAATAACATTGAAATCGGCATAGAAAACAGCACCGAAATCAAGTAAATAGGTTCAAGCGATCAAACAGACAAACGGAGGAGCAAACTGGCGCAAACGAAGCCTAAAATGGCATGACCTATGTCTCAGCCTAGGTCATGACCGGTCCACCGGTCACGAGGACCGATGCACCGGTTGGCACGCTTGAGTTGAGTCCCAGGTGACGCTGGCGGTGATCCAGTTGCCCGTTTGTCGTGTTTTCTTCGCCTATTTGATCCTATACTTCTACCATACTGAAATAGACATCATGCCAGCATAAAAACATTTATATATAGATGTGAATCAAGATCATATAAAGTGGTTTCCGCAACCATAGATTTGAACAATAAAAGTTATGAACAACATAAGGATTTTGAGATCAAATTCACATCAAGCTCATTCAAAAACATCAAACAGCAACAAACATTCATTTATAGCCTAGAAGTGTGAGATTAACTCACCAATTTAAGCTTGAATTGGTAGCAAAAGACCAAATTATCCTAGGCTAGCTTCTCTTGACAACTACCTAGGTTAAATTTCAGAATCTGCTAAAGAGAGATAACAACCCTAAGACAAAACTGAGATTAAACAACGAATTAATCATACTAGAAGATGGAGGAGATTACCTTCTTTTGATTACTACAATTATCAGCCAAAAGCACTTTCATTACAAATTGAATTTAGGGGATTCTGAGAGCTAGGGTTTGTAGTGTAGAAGAGGGTTTGATTTTAATCTAGGCTTGTTTCCTGGAGATTTGACCAGGCAACTGAGTACTCGGCATTGGCAGGTACTCGGCATCTAGTAGTATTCGGCATACAGGACTACTCGACATACAGGACTACTCGGCATACAGGACTACTTGGCGTCAACTAGTGCTCGGCATCTCATAGTAATCGGCGTAGTACTCAGCATCTCATAGTACTCGGCGTAGTACTCAACGTCTCATAGTACTCGGCGTAGTACTCAGCGTCTCATAGTACTCGGCGTAGTACTCAACGTCTCATAGTACTCGACGTAGTACTCAACGTCTCATAGTACTCGGCGTAGTACTCAGCGTCTCATAGTACTCGGCGTAGTACTCAGCGTCTCATAGTACTCGGCGTAGTACACATCATCTCATAGTACTCGGCGTAGTACTCAGCGTCTCATAGTACTCGGCGTAGTACACAGCATCTCATAGTACTCGGCGTAGTACTCAGCGTCTCATAGTACTCGGCGTAGTACTCAGCGTCTCATAGTACTCGGCGTAGTACACAGCGTCTCATAGTGTTCGGCGTAGTACTCAACGTCTCATAGTACTCGGCGTAGTACTCAGCATCAGGTAATACTCGGCCTCAGATCGTACTCGGCAACAGGAGTACTCGGCGTAGTGCTCGACATCCAGAAGACGTTCGGCGCACACGACTACTCAACATTACTGTATCGTTCGGCCAGAATGCATCGTCCGGCCAGAGGCACGTTCGGCTTCAACAGACAACCATTCTGCACTTCCCACACATCAAACACACCGTTCGGCATAGAAGGGATGGTTCGGCATAGCGGCGTTCAGCATACCTTGCTCGGCATACAGCGACCACTGTACTTGGGCTAGAGTGTTCGGCCATCAAGCCCACTTGGGAAGTCTAGCCCATATTTGTCTATAAATAGAGGGGCAGGGTCACAGTGAAAAGGGACCTTTTTTGGGAGAACAATGGGGAGACTCTGCCATTTTTTATACTCTCCTCTTTTTAACTCAAACTT
Source organism: Allium fistulosum (assembly GCA_030737815.1). Classification (NCBI taxonomy): domain Eukaryota; kingdom Viridiplantae; phylum Streptophyta; class Magnoliopsida; order Asparagales; family Amaryllidaceae; genus Allium; species Allium fistulosum. Next base: position 1,154,791,687 of record CM060901.1, read on the forward strand.
GTATTCAAGTCATTAATATATGGATTGTATCTGTATTCAACTACTTATGAAAGAAATAAAGATCAAAACTCAAAGTGGATGTAGGCAGTTACGCTGAACCACTATAAATCCGGTGTTCTTACTTTCTGCATTTAAATTAGCATATTCTTCCTTGTTTAATTTAACTTCATCACTTACATCTCTACACAATCTTTTTCAACGAGGTTAGTGACCAATTTTGGTGCTAACACTTTGGTGCTTTCACTGAGAGTTGAATTCTCAGCTTGATTGGATCTCATCATCTACTAGTGGATTTCCATATTCGCGAGATAGATCCAGTTGTTTACTAGGAAACTTCCTATTCTACTCAGATTTGAAAGAAATCTAAAGGAAGCTGATAGCCGTATTCATAGAAACCAAGTCTATGTAAGATATGGGGACTAGGCGTTGAAGTTTGCAGTCATGTTGAATAGAGGCCGACCCCCCTCTGAAGCCAACTTAGCCGATCGCCCCAGAAAAGGAGTATGCCGACCGCTCCAGAAAAGGTGCATGCCCATCGCTCCAGAGAATTCCCCATGCCGAGCAGAATTCCCATGCTGAGCAGCATCCAGGCCGAGTAGAGCTCCCATGTCGAACGGAATTCCCATGCCGAGCAGCATCAAGGCCTAGCAGAGCTCCCATGCCGAACGGAATTCCCATGCCGAGCAGCATCCAGGCCGAGCAGAGCTCCCATGCCGAACGGAATTCCCATGCCGAGCAGCATCCAGGCCGAGCAGAGCTCCCATGCCGAACAGAATTCCCATGCCGAGCAGCATTCCTATGCCGAATAGCCTTGGCCGAACAGCTTTGGCCGAACCACTCCAGACCGATCCACTTTGGCCGAACAGCTTTGGCCGAACCACTCCAGGCCGAACCACTCTGGCCGAACAGTCTTGGTCGAATAGCTTTGGCCGAACCACTCCAGACCGATCCACTTTGGCCGAACAGCTTTGGCCGAACCACTCCTAGCCGATCTACTGTGCCGAACAGCCTTGGCCGAACAGCTTTGGCCGAACCACTCCACGCCGATCCATTCCACCGAACAGCCTTGGCCGAACAGCTTTGGCCGAACATACCTCTAGGCCGAACGCCCTTCCAGGCCGACCATAACTCTAGACCGAACGCCCTTCCAGGCCGACCATACCTCTAGGCCGAACACTCTTCCAGGCCGATCCATACCTCTATGCCGAACACCTCTATAATGCCGAACAGTATTGTATGCCGAACGACTCGGTTGTGCCGAACAAGAATGAATGTCGAGCACCTCTGTAATGCCGAACGGTATTGTATGCCGAACGACTCGGTTGTGCCGAACGAGAACGAATGCCGAACACCTCTGGAATTAACTTACACCGGTCCCTTATACGAACCCTAGCCGCAGCGCAGTGCCTCCGGATAGTGAATTCAAAACTCAACTTAATAAAGGAACATTCTATCCACTTCCTTGACATCCCATGATCGACCAGGGCATAGAGGATCTAGCGGCAGCTTATGAACAACATCAAGGGAACGGACAAGCAACCGCTATTCAAGCGGTACTCCCAAAGGTTGGAGAACATAGATGATATGACTCTAGCAAACGCCAAGATGACTCCAAGCACCATTCTTCGCTGACCCAGCACTTCGAATTTAGTGACTCCAAGCAAACTAATGCTCTAAGCAATTTATTCCAAATACTAACAAGGGTATCATACTGATCGCGTTTGAGGAAAGTCAACCTCCAGATATATTTTGGCAGATAGTTAGCTAAAGAGCCTCCTACGACTATGGATCGTTTCTTTTACAAAATAAATTAGAACTAAAGTGAGGAGGAGTGGAGCAGACTAAGAAAAATAACAATGAAGGCCCGTTGGCTAAGGATGTAGATCCCAGTAGCCGAAACAAGACTTCAGAATTCAGCTCATATGCTCTTTGAAAGATTCAATTGACAACCTCTACTTGAAGACTCACGACTCGGAGTGATACTAGAAACCAACCTCGAGAGAGTACACCAAACTAAAGAAAATCAGGGGAATGTTGTATATTCCCAAATGCTCTCCGATCCTAACACGGGCGATTACAAACACCTCCGAGGTGTGATCGAAAAGATGACCTGGAAAGGAAAGCTTCAATAGTATGTAAAAGTCCTGTAGAATTGCGGGCAGCGAATATCTGATGCCTATTAATAAAGGGCTATGATTATCAATTGGACGGTTGACGGCCGACATCCCTTTGAAAGGAGCCAAGGGCAGAGTCGAATAGCGAGCACACGATGCTACTTCACATATCAATGAGATTTACCATAATCTTCTTTGAATTATTTCCATTTCCATCTCTATTTCAATTGTTCTATGAACTACGAATAGCTTGAACTAAACTACTTTCAAAACGATGCAGGTGACCAGGTACTCAGATTTGGTTGCCAACCAATCTACGCAGACCGTGATCGGATGTATGGAGTTACATCTGGACAAGCATAATCCTATCGCTCATCATCAACCATATGCCTTTGATTTGGGGCTATGGATTAAATACAATGTACAACATCACGATGCACGGAGAGCTGAATTCCATCCTGCAAGTGGAATTTATTCAAGTAGAGAGCGGCTGCGATACGGCCGACCACTTGCTAAGTGAAACTCGAGCTCGGGGGCAAGCCATCACATCATGGCTAAAAATGGGTTGATACACGACGATCCTTCGCACAACTCCGTACTCCCAGAGTGCGAGACGGAGTATAAACATCTACTTAACACCGTACTCCCAAAGTGCGAGACGGGGTATAAACATTAATCAACTCCGTACTCCCAGAGTGTGAGACGGAGTATAAACATCTACTGAACTCCGCACTCCTAGAGTGCGAGATGGAGTATAAACATTCGCTTAACTCCGTACTCCCAAAGTGCGAGACAGAGTATAAACATCTACTGAACTCCGTACTCCCAGGGTGCGAGACGGAGTATAAACATCTACTCAACTCTGTACTCCTAGAGTGCGAGACGGAGTATAAACATACATCAACTCCATATTCATCCCCAAAACTGGGGGCAGAACCAAAGCAAAGCACGCTAGTTGAACATTTGTCTAAAAGAAGATTGCAACGAAACGATTAAAAGACGACTGTCAAGCAATCAACTGAATGGAAATATTCAGCATGAAAGACTGCGGTTTTTCAAAGCACGTCATGTTTACACAAGACGTCCTTTGGGGGGCAAATGTTATCCCGCCTTTTGGCAAGGCCGTGACACCAAGAACTTGATTAGAAACCAGTGACAGTTCGTCTTGGAGATCGGTTACACAAAGGCTCACTATGGATATTGATGGATTTTGTCCGAGTCTGGATCGAGCCACGATTAACAAGACATAACAATCAAAGCCAGGGAAGCCAATGTTCCAAGTTTCAAGACGATCCGAGTTCGTATGCTCAACTTATGATCGATTCGAACAACCGACCATCCATCCATCAACCTCCACATTTGACTTGGAGACCTAAACTGCTTGGAATGAATATGGCCCGATCATCCACTCCAATCGAGTCATAGAACAAAGTTCGACAAAATACAGATACCCCTCATGAAGCTCAGTGACGCCGGGATCCGTCAAAAGTGGACTTGATTTGATCATCTACACATCAAATCCTACCCTGAACACGAAAGGTTGTTCGAAAGCCCAACTTGAAGTAGCTATGGTAGACTGCGTACTCGCTAACCATCACTGTCAATATATGGACACGACTACACCTTGGAACATATGTAACTTACTTTGTCTACTCAACAATCTATTATCCTTATTTTCTAGAAGGAGATACAGAGCAAATTGTAAGAGATTTGGCTATCTAACCCAAAATGGATGTGATTCAACCATCTGTCATATACCTCCTTCCTTGACTTGATTGGAAGAGCTATAATCACCAAGCGGACGAGAATCGATCGTCCATTTTTCAAATTTCATCCCTCATCCTGGGGGGCAGAATCTCATTCCGTGAGCAAACGTGGTTCGATTGTTCATTCGACGACATTAGCCTCGGTACAGTAGATGAATACAAATTAAAGAGTGGAAATACGACTGCTCTCAACTTAAACCTCCAAGTCCCCAGAGTGTGGACTGGAGTACTCTAAGTCCCCAGAGCGCGGACTAGAGTATAAACGACTTAAACCTCCAAGTCCCCAGAGTGCGGACTGGAGTACTCTAAGTCCCCATAGCGCGGATTAGAGTATAAACGACTTAAACCTCCAAGTCCCCAGAGCGCGGACTGGAGTACTCTGAGTCCCCAGAGCACGGACTAGAGTATAAATGACTAAAACCTCCAAGTCCCCAGAGTGCGAACTGGAGTACTCTAAGTCCCCAGAGCGCGGACTAGAGTATAAATGACTAAAACCTCCAAGTCCCCAGAGTGCGGACTGGAGTACTCTAAGTCCCCAGAGCGCGGACTAGAGTATAAACGACTTAAACCTCCAAGTCCCCAGAGTGCGGACTGGAGTACTCTAAGTCCCCAGAGCGCGGACTAGAGTATAAATGACTAAAACCTCCAGGTCCCCAGAGTGCGGACTGGAGTACTCTAAGTCCCCGGAGTGCGGACTAGAGTATAAACGACTTAAACCTCCAAGTCCCCAGAGTGCGGACTGGAGTACTCTAAGTCCCCAGAGCGCGGACTAGAGTATAAATGACTAAAACCTCCAAGTCCCCAGAGTGCGGACTGGAGTACTCTAAGTCCCCAGAACGCGGACTAGAGTATAAACGACTTAAACCTCCAAGTCCCCAGAGTGCGGACTGGAGTACTCTAAGTCCCCAGAGCACGGACTAGAGTATAAACGACTAAAACCTCTAAGTCCCTAAAGTGCGGACTGGAGTACTCTAAGTCCCCAGAGCGTGGACTAGAGTATAAACAACTTAAACCTCCAAGTCCCCAGATCGCGGACTAGAGTACTCTAAGTCCCCAGAGCGCGGAATAGAGTATAAATGACTTAAACCTCCAAGTCCCCAAAGTGCGGACTGGAGTGCTCTAAGTCCCCAGAGCGCGGACTGGAGTGCTCTAAGTCCCCAGAGCGTGGACTAGAGTATAAACGACTTAAACCTCCAAGTCCCCAGAGTGCGGACTGGAGTACTCTAAGTCCCCAGAGCGCGGACTAGAGTATAAACGACTTAAACCTCCAAGTCCCCACAGTGCGGACTGGAGTACTCTAAGTCCCCAGAGCGCGGACTAGAGTATAAACGACTTAAATCTCCAAGTCCCAGAGCGCGGACTGGAGTACTCTGAGTCCCCAGAGCGCGGACTAGAGTATAAACGACTTAAACCTCTAAGTCTCCAGAGCACGGACTGGAGTACTTTGAGTCCCCAGAGCGCGGACTAGAGTATAAATGACTTAAACCTCCAAGTCCCAGAGTACGGACCGGAGTACTCTGAGTCCCCAGAGCGCGGACTAGAGTATAAATGACTTAAACCTCCAAGATCCCAAAGTACGGACCGGAGTACTCTGAGTCCCCAGAGCGCGGACTAGAGTATAAATGACTTAAACCTCCAAGTCCCCAGAGCGCGGACTAGAGTACTCTAAGTCCCCAGAGCGCGGACTAGAGTATAAATGACTTAAACCTCCAAGTCCCCAGAGTGCGGACTGGAGTACTCTAACTCCCCAGAGTGCGGGCTCGAATATAAGCAAATCGGATCTCCAAGTTCCCTAAATATGAAATATGACACAGATGACTTGAATTTGTCAAATCCCTGACATACGGGCTAGAAAGTATTCTAAGTGCTCGAAGCACAGAATGGAAGTTCAACGACTCCCGAAGAGTTTCCGAGTTATATGAAGATGGACTGAGAAGTCTATGTTACTCACAACTGCTTGGATTAAAGTCACAATCACAAAGAAAACTAAACAATAAGAGTCTTTTGTAAGACATAAAAAGGAAATAAACCTTATTCAGAAATGAGTTTCTATTACAACCCCTCCAAAGTTCTGAGTCGACATTTTATTTATAAGGACTAAGGAAATAGATGAAAATAATTACATGACTTAAACTAACTCTCGTTGAACGAGGATAGTAATCACTTCTTGTGCTTCTTCAACTTCTTTCCAGACGGCTCCTCTCCAGAGCATTTACCCTTGGTACTCTTCTTTGATAGAGGGGTAGCAACTGAAGGAGTACGGGGGCCTTCCATGGGCTTGGACCCGCCAGGAAGGATGACCTTCAACGGCTTGTTCAAAGGATCATCCAAGTCCACAACTCGGGGCTCTACTATTACCTTGACCGTCTCCTCCATCTCTATCTCGAGCCATTCCTCCATGCTCAATTCGGATGTGTGCTCAGAGGCGCTTGTAATTTCTACTTCATAACCCCCGTCGGTAGGAGAGGAGGTTTCAGACTTGTCTTCATCAAGCGCTCCGATCACCTGAGCGTCTGGACCAGGAGCCTCCCCTGCGTGAGTGGCTTCACTTGTTTTCTCCCCCACTTCCTTGGCGACATCGCTCCTCGGAGTGGGCTCGGGGTCAGAACGGCCTGCACAAAATCGTGGAAAACAAGCATTAGAATGCAATAGTCCTGCATAAAGAATAACGACTTTTGAAATCTTAAAGAGAATCTTAAAGAGAAGGATTATCTACCAGGTTTAGGAAAACTCTCAGCCATCCGGGGGTTCTCACCCTCTGGAACGGGAGACAGAATGCGGACTAAAGTACTCTAAGTCCCTGAGTGCGGACTAGAGTATAAATGACTCAAAAACCTCTACGTCCCCAGAGTGCGGACTACAGTACTCTCAGTCCACAAAGCATGGACTAAATTATAGACAACTTCAGAAAAATCCCTAAATCCCAGAAGCGGACCAGATTACTCTAAGTTCCCAGAGTGCGAACTAGAGTATAAACGAGTTGACAAAAATCTCTGCGTCTCGAACTGTGGACTAAAGCATAAACCGTTCGACAAATCTCTAAGTCCCCGGAGCATGGACCGAAGCATGAACACAAATCGGGCGCGAGTCAACCGGAGGGAGAATAACACTAAGTCACCAGAATGCAGAGTGGTGTATAAACATCGATAAATAGATGAGTGGATCCCGACCATTTTCTATTCCGTAAACTTCGGCCTGGAATCGACAGGAGGATTTTAACCCGCTGAGGATGGAGTTCGACCATCCAACTAGTGACCTGGCTAAATCAATGCTGGGGGCAGGGGTACAAAACACTAAAAAGCCGAATACGACAGCTTACTATAGCCCTAGCATGGCGTTCTTTATAACTTGAGGCAGCGACTGCAGGGAGGCCTCAATACAGAACCAATCGAAACGACATCCAAAGCTACGAGCAACCTACTATATCATACCTCAGACCAAGGGTCAATGCCGATCCGCACCAAGCACATACAAATGTGACTCGGATGTTTGTTTTTTAAAAAAACTATGACCCCCAGAGTATGGAAAGGAGGGTAAACCACGAATACTTGGTCAAAAATTCTCCAGCACCCTTGTTCAATTCGTCAGGAGGAGTATGAAACTGGATGAGCATAACCCGACTGCATTTGTAGCCAACTTTACCCCAAGATCTGATTACAAGCATGAACCAAAGTGGACGTGGATGACCATCCACTGTCCAAATTACGCCCTAAAACTTACGTGGCATCGAAGTATTCCTCTTGGAATGAAAAACCACGATAAAATCCAAGATAGGCAAGACCTGGTCTCTTATCGACTGACATGATCCCACGATTCAACGGGAAAGAGAGTAAAGCTAAAGTGGGCGTGGCTGGCCTTCCTACTTATCGGTATATGCCCCAGACCTGGGGCACGAGCGAGAAGCAAGATGAATGTGAACCGACTATTCACCAATCACCTCTATGTCTTCGGAGTTTAGGTGAAAACATAAACATAGCTAGGACGAGACTCAACCGTCCATACAGTACATTTATCAACCCGAGACTGGGAGAAGATGCATGGTCATCCAAAAACTGGCTACGATAGCTCAGTATTAAAACTTATATATAGTGCTTACAGCTACTCAAGGCAACGACCGTGAGGATGCCTAGAGATAGAATCGTTAAATCGATACCTTAGCTCATGGGCAATTGACTTTCACTCCAACCCGAAGACGGGTAAAGAATCATGAATGCATTGAATAGAAAGTGCGTTACTCGAATGCACAAGCAAATTCAAACTCATAGCAAGATCCAGCTATACAGTTGCATGCCACTCGAGGCTGACCCCCACTCGACATTTCCTTTAATGCGCTTTTAAGCCTGATTTTTGGCCATTTGCTGATAATCTATTAGAGCATTCAAAGCCCTTTGCTATTAGGCTCTATAACTCATGACAAGACTCTAGGATTCGACTAGAGTAACCATCAACATTGGCCGTCCCAACCATATTTCACATTGAATGTTATGCAAAATAGTTACATCTTTACTCAAAGAATCTGGGATGGCACCTGCTGATCTGACGGTCGACGTTATAGCCAGCCATGGTGACCCTTTCCGGGTGCTGAATATTAGATCACAGCTCAGTGCAGTGATGATAAAAGAATTAGTTGGATTTTTCTGAATAAATTATGATGTGTTCCCTTGGACCCATTCTGACATGCATATGTGATTTCATTAACTATCGCGAGCCATGCATTGGATATCAACCCGAAGCTACAAAATCTAGCACAATCTCTATTGATTTCATCATGAAAGATCCACTCTTACTTTTAGGCTCACCCCATCAACGTCTATGCCTACCAGCCGTTGCGACAGGGCACACAATGACCTAAGACGTCTGAAAGACTACTTAAATAGAATATCGAGCTAAGCTAATTCAATATCACTTATTTCCCACGAAGGGCTATCCAAGGATGGAAATTAGCAGACCTCACACCCAAATTCACTACCTCAGATGACTACTCGAAGAGTAGCAGAGAACCAACCATAAGATGGAAAATGTACGTGGATGGAGCATCCAATGATCAGTGTTATGGCTTGATAATGACTCCTGAGGAACGATCAATCTGCTACGTCCTAAAACTCGATTTACTTGTAACAAACAACGATGCTTAGTATGAAGCCTTGACTGCCAGCCTCAAACTTGCTAGAGGATTTGAAGTGAAAACTTTACATATCTTTTGTGATTCTTGATTGGTAGTATACAAATTTAAGGAAGTTGATCTAGCTAGGGGGCATTGTCTTGCTCCTTATCTCGGCCAAGTCCAAGAGCTACTAACCGACTTCACGTATTACATCATTACACACGTACTCAGCGAACAAAATGAAAAGGTGTCATGGTTGACTCCTATCAGAGACTATCTACAATGAGGAATTCTTACTGAACAGAGGAATGGAAAACGACAGATCCTCCTCAAAGTTTCACGCCAGATCATCTAAGAATAAGTCGTGTATCAAAAGGAGTTTATCCATCCCCTTGCTTCAGCATATTGCCCATGATGATATCTTGAGCAAAGTCTATGAAGAAGAATGCGGTAATAACATCAGGGGGAAAACCATGATAAAGAAGATACTCTGCTACATGTATTACTGGCCAACTATCAACCCAGATGCGGTTGATCATGCTAGACAATGTGACGAGTGCAAGATGTTTGCAAAAAATCCAGGAACCCCGCCGATGGAAATTATTCAAATGGCTAGTTCATAGCCGTTTGCCACTTGGGGGCACTGAAATCATCTTCTTGTCGATTCTAAAGGTGATGCGAAATACACCATCATAGCAGTTGATTACGTCACCAAATGGGCAGATGAAGAACTCTTAACCACGACCAAGATGAAGAAAATAATCAACTTCTTTATCCGTAACGTCATCTGTCCTTATGACCTTCCATGATCCATTATAACTGCAAATGGATAGGTTGAAGCTGTGAACAAAATCATAGAGTCTATACTGAAGAGAAGTTTGGAAAACTCCTCAAGTGGCTGATTACAACCCTTATTTCACAGAAAATACAAACAAGGAATCGCGATTGAATTACAATTAAACTGGATGGAGTTGGCGACGACTTATGAGCATATAAAACGCATCCGAGAGCCAATGGCAAGAACATGTACCCGAAACGTGCATGTGTACATCCGAAAAAGTTCGACTTCTTGAAATCAACAGAAATTGAATTCTCACTAAGGGTTATTAAGAGAAGACTATATCAGATAGCCGAAGCTTATTAGCTCTGCAGAATCAGACACGGATGGCCACTGATGAACTACAACCCTGGATTTATAATATTGGGAATCGACCAAGCATCACGATGACCAAAGAAGGATACAACACCTTGGGAGGATAAATTGGAGGATAATGACTATTCAAGAAGCATGGTGGATTTCTTTCTGAAGACAAGGAATACTCGCTGATTCAAAGCGTGTTGTGTTGCTTCACACGACACACTTTGGGGGGCAAGTGTTTCCTGGAGATTTGACCAGGCAACTGAGTACTCGGCATTGGCAGGTACTCGGCATCTAGTAGTATTCGGCATACAGGACTACTCGGCATACATGACTACTCGGCATACAGGACTACTCGGCGTCAACTAGTGCTCGGCATCTCATAGTACTCGGCGTAGTACTCAGCATCTCATAGTACTCGGCGTAGTACTCAGCGCCTCATAGTACTCGGCGTAGTACTCAGCGTCTCATAGTACTCGGCGTACTACTCAGCGTCTCATAGTACTCGGCGTAGTATTCAGCGTCTCATAGTACTCGGCGTAGTACTCAACGTCTCATAGTACTCGGCGTAGTACTCAGCGTCTCATAGTACTCGGCGTAGTACACAACATCTCATAGTACTCGGTGTAGTACTCAGCGTCTCATAGTACTCGGCGTAGTACTCAGCGTCTCATAGTACTCGGCGTAGTACACATCGTCTCATAGTGTTCGGCGTAGTACTCAACGTCTCATAGTACTCGGCGTAGTACTCAGCGTCTCATAGTACTCGGCGTACTACTCAGCGTCTCATAGTACTCGGCGTAGTATTCAGCGTCTCATAGTACTCGGCGTAGTACTCAGCGTCTCATAGTACTCGGCGTAGTACTCAGCGTCTCATAGTACTCGGCGTAGTACACAACATCTCATAGTACTCGGTGTAGTACTCAGCGTCTCATAGTACTCGGCGTAGTACTCAGCGTCTCATAGTACTCGGCGTAGTACACAGCATCTCATAGTACTCGGCGTAGTACTCAGCGTCTCATAGTACTCGGCGTAGTACTCAGCGTCTCATAGTACTCGGCGTAGTACACAGCGTCTCATAGTGTTCGGCGTAGTACTCAACGTCTCATAGTACTCGGCGTAGTACTCAGCATCAGGTAATACTCGGCCTCAGATCGTACTCGGCAACAGGAGTACTCGGCGTAGTGCTCGACATCCAGAAGACGTTCGGCGCACACGACTACTCAACATTACTGTATCGTTCGGCCAGAATGCATCGTCCGGCCAGAGGCACGTTCGGCTTCAACAGACAACCATTCTGCACTTCCCACACATCAAACACACCGTTCGGCATAGAAGGGATGGTTCGGCATAGCGGCGTTCAGCATACCTTGCTCGGCATACAGCGACCACTGTACTTGGGCTAGAGTGTTCGGCCATCAAGCCCACTTGGGAAGTCTAGCCCATATTTGTCTATAAATAGAGGGGCATGGTCACAGTGAAAATGGACCTTTTTTGGGAGAACAATGGGGAGACTCTGCCATTTTTTATACTCTCCTCTTTTTAACTCAAACTTGTATTCAAGTCATTAATATATGGATTGTATCTGTATTCAACTACTTATGAAAGAAATAAAGATCAAAACTCAAAGTGGATGTAGGCAGTTACGCTGAACCACTATAAATCCGGTGTTCTTACTTTCTGCATTTAAATTAGCATATTCTTCCTTGTTTAATTTAACTTCATCACTTACATCTCTACACAATCCTTTTCAACGAGGTTAGTGACCAATTTTGGTGCTAACAAGGCTGAAAATAGAATGAGGAGGAAAAATGAACGTGATTTCATTTTTTGTACATTATATTCTTCCTGCATGGGCCAAATGGTTGACAAGGACCCAATAAGAAAGAGTATTATTATTTCTTTCTATTTCTCTTTTATAAGTACCAATTTATAATTAAAACCATGTTTTATTAATTATAAATTTAATTTCTCAAAATTCAATCAAACCAACATGGAATTTTACTCTAGAAATATATCCTAGTGATTGCCCGAACACCCTAGAAGAACCCTAGACCAAACCCCCTTCGATTTGGCTCAGATTGATTAGAAAACCTGATTAAAGTATGTCCAACCGGTCTACCAGTTGTCGTCTAAGATAGACAACCTATAACATGTATTTTTCAGATTTTTTTTTGCTTGTTTCTCACTCATTTTAAATCGAATTCTTAATCCGTTTTCTTCTAATTTAGATATGATTCACTGTACCTTTCTATTTTCATTTCATCAAAAATTTAGAATAGAAATCATTCAAAATTGTTGTACAAATCGGCGTTTTAAAGCTAGTTTCCAGAAAATTTAAATATAACATTTTCACATATATATCTTCAAATTATCTTTAGAAATCATTATACATTTAGAATAAAATCATAGTAAGACCTGATATATCAAATTGCAATTAATAAATATTTTCATATAATTTTTATATATTTCTTTTGATATAATTCATTTAATAGCTCAAACATTGTTTATTTCCATTTCTCACTCAATAAATCATATCGCTTAGAATATATATATATATATAATCCATAATTAAATTTATAAATCCAAACACATATATATATATATATATATATCTTAACTTCAAAAATCATTTTTATACCATTTTGATGTGATATTATATCCCAAATCATTTTTACACAAAATCGGGCTGATTCTCATATATTATGAAATCGCATTTTATTAATTCATATAAATTAAAAGAAATTCAACAAAAATACTTTTTAGAGCTGGTACCACCATATCATATTTTAGAAAATAATTTTGTATCAATTTGACATAATTAAATGTCCCAAATAGTTAAAAATACAATTTCATGCATGTTTTCCCATATTACGAAATGTATGAATAACAATTCATATAAATTATTAAAAAATGTCCAAAAATTATATTTAGGTCTATCAATTTGATATTTCATACTAGAAATTCATTTATATAAAATTCCAACCATTACAGTATAAATTTCTCATTTATATTTATCTCATTTGGAAAACCCATTCAATAAATTTCTTTATTTATTTAATTCTAAGTTTACTTAAAATTGGAAATAAAACCAAATAAAACTCCCCAATTTTATCTTAAAATTAATTAAAATAAATTAAACCATTTTTTATGTTTAACTTTAGGTAATCTCGACCAAGATTATTATAGTATAATTGTTTGTTTTAGTTATACAATGAACCTCCATGAATATTATTTTAATTCCAAAGCTATATCTACGAGTGAGTATAGGTTCTCTTACTTCTAAATTGCATTTTCTAAGTTTTAGTTTGAGTATTAATTCATATTTGGTTGTTTCTTGATACTATATGATATAACTACTGAGCTGATACTTGATTATTGAACAACTTGATATGATTCAAATTGGTTGAATCTAATGTTTGATATTATAGTACTGATTGTATTGGATGTTAAAATTTAATTAAATGGGTGATTTGAAATTGACATTTTTTTGTTAAGTGAAATAAAATGCCATTCTACTTAAAAATGATATTTAGTTATTCTCGAATATGGCTTATAGATTGAAGAATATAAGGTGTTTATTTATAGCATTGTGGAACCGTGTAATTGTAATTGATATGGACAATTGACAATATCAATATTTTAATAGTTAAACAAAATCAAACATTACTCTTCTGGTAGTCAATCACACTCAATAGCTCTACTAAAATAAGGTTTATTATTAAAAATGTATTTTAAGACTGAAATTGAGATTTTGGCATTTTTATCATAAAGTTTGGGTCTTAGAATCTATGAAATATTATGAATATGATTTTGATGAAATAAAAATTGACTTGGTAAAATAAAGTAATTTATGGAAAATGAACTAGATGAATTTTAATAATGTTTTTTATTATTGAAAATTTTCCAATTGAAAGAAATAACATTTGATTTTCTACATTTCTCCATTTGGAAATAGTTTTAGTGATTTTGACATAGTTTGGATATTTCCATTTTCAGTATATTGCTTAAAGGTAATGTCCTGTGTGTGGGGAGCTAGGATCGTAGGGGTTGGAATAATGGATTCCTTTACTGGATGTTGATTTAGATTTTTTATTACGACTGACATTTACCATACGATGATATTTATTTTGTACCAGATTTGGTGAAACTATGTTATTGTGAAATCTAGTTTTGATGAAATTTGGGGAATATTACAAAAATGACTTTAATAAATGGAGAAGTAGAAATTTAAACAAATAAGAGGAAATGTTATTTTGCACAATGTTTAGTAAAGGAATTTTTGATAAATTGGGTTTTGCAAATTTATTTGAGAAAAAAACTAAAAAATTTGATTTTATAACAATTATGAGCTACCTTGGCTAACTAATACTCTTTCAAGGTTGATGACCAATATTATGATAAATTATTTGTGTGCAAAACCAGTATTTTGACATTATATTCAAAGTGGACCTTTGGTATATGATTTCTAAATATAGAGATTTTTGTGAATGGAGTGACTTCATGAAAGTAACTTGGAAACCTTTTCGAAATGATTTTGGGGGAATGGTTTGGAAGAAAAAGAATTTTAAAATCTATTTTGAAATATTTTTAATTACAGAGAATATATGGAATTATTGATGGGTATTGTTACCTAGTACCTGATCCGGTTAGATTGAACTGATTGTACAAGATAGATTCGACTGTTATCAAGAACAATGACCACGAAGCAATGGTTATGTAAAGCCAAAATTGGATGGAATTGGTAGATAAACAATGCAGGATACTTGAAATATGGACTTTAGCTTAGACAAGCAAGGGATTGACATGGCTTGGTAGTACCATAAGGATCAGTATGTGACGCAGCACGGAAGTAGATCTGAACCAGCGGTCAAATCTATCCCGGATCTAATCACAAATTGCGAAAATACGCGGAAAATGAATCGATGAAATAAATGAATCGATGGATTGAAAATACCCAGTGCCCAAATCCGTTGATCTCTCGAGATACCGGATTCTAGCTATCTTCAACACGTTGATCGCGCACGATACCGCGTTAGAAGATCTACGATTCTTCGACGTTGATCTCGCGCACGAGATTCTGTGAATCGGCTTCAAGTTCGTTGATTCAAGCGCACTAGAATAACCGAAGATGGAGAAAGGAGATAACATTCAACTTCCAATTTTAATGGAGGCACAAAGCACAAACCAAATTTTTATTCAAAATCAACTTCTTTTACAAATGACCATACACCACTATTTATAGGGAAAGTTACAACACACACGATTAACAAGTTACAACAATGCGACTTAACAAATACAATCGACTTAAGAAAATACAAGCAACGACTTAAGAAATACAAACAACGACTTAAGAAACTAGGCAGCGACCTACTGGAGCGGCATTCTGGCGCTTCGTGACTTAAGGATTTGTGGCATAGCGATCTTCAGCGACCTAAGAAAACTCGTCCGCGACCTAACTTCAACGACCTAACTTCAGCGACTTAAGGAATGCGGCATTCAATCAGCGACCTAAGGAGGAGCACGGCAGCGACCTAACTTCATTTTGTTCGCGACTCAAGGAATTTGCTCACGACTTAAGAAGCTTTGCTTCGCGACCTACTGCTTCGCGACATAGGAAACTGGAAACTCGCGACCTAAGGAAGGTCGTTCGCGACTTAGAGTTTGCTCGCGACCTAAAGAAGATCGTTTGCGGTTTAGGAAATCTTGGAGCTGCTTCATCCTCGCGATCTAGGAGGAGCGATCTATGGCTTCGGCGATGATTTGAGGTACGCGCTGCATCATCCTCCCCTTGTTGGAAAGAATTCGACCTCGAATTCACACTCCCCTCTTCTTCGACAAGCTTCTCCTCATAATACGGAATTAAATGTTTGACATTGAAAACATCAAAAGTATGAACATTTTCCGGCAACTTTAACTGATATGCATTATCATTGATCTTCTTCAAGATTTCTACTGGACCAATCTTTCGAGCTTTCAACTTGTTGTAAGTTCCAACTGGTAAACGATTTTTCATCAATACCGCGTAAACAAAATCACCCTCTTTGAAGTCCACACTCCTTCGCTTCTTATCTGCCGATTGCTTATACTTCTCATTTGACTTAAGCAATCGTTCATGAACAATCCTGTGACACTCCTGCAACTCATTCATGAAATCACAAGCTCGTTTAACAACCCCTTTCTGAAGTGGAACTGTCGACAAATCCAACGGTCCCTTCGGAATTGCTGAATATACCACTTGAAATGGACTGAATCCAGTACTTCGATTAACAGCATGATTATGTGCGAATTCTGCCTGACACAATTTCACATCCCAGCTCTTCAAATTATCCTTCACAAGACATCTCAACAAGTTTCCCAAAGATCTGTTCACCACTTCCGTTTGTCCATCATAGGCGCTACTAAAATTCAGCTTAGTCCCAACCATCTTCCATAGACTCAACCAAAAATGACTTAGAAATCGAGTATCCCGGTCAGAGACAATAGACTCAGGTAGTCCATGTAGTCGATAAACCTCTTTAAAGAATAATTGAGCAACATGGACTGCATCGGCGGTCTTCTTACAAGCTATGAAATGCGCCATCTTTGAAAATTTATCCACCACAACATATATAGAATCATTCCCTCGTTGAGTTCTTGGCAAACCCAAAACGAAATCCATGCTAACATCAACCCATGGTCTAGTAGGCACGGGCAATGGCATATACAATCCTGCATTCGTAGCTGTCCCTTTGGAAACTTGACATATATGACATCTCTGCACAAATCTTTCAACTTCTTTCCTCATGGAAGGCCAAAAATATGATTGAGAAATCAACTGCAAGGTCCGATCTCTTCCCACATGATCTTCTTCATGCAATTCCTTCACAATCTTCATTCGCAAACTGCACTCTGGTATACACAACCGATTTCCCTTAAATAGAAAACCTTCTACCAACACATACTCATCCGTCCTCCCTTTCTCGACTTCATCTACAATCTTGGCAAAGTAAGGATCCTCAACAAACAAATCTGGAAATACATCAAACCCCGTCACTTCAACTCTCATCGTAGTCAACAAATGATTCCTTCTACTCAATGCGTCTGCCACACGATTTGTAACTCCCGACTTATGCTTTACAACAAATGTAAACTGTTGCAAGTATGCAATCCATGAAGCATGCCTGGCTGCAATCTTATCCTGTCCCTGCAAATGTTTCAATGCTTCATGGTCAGTATACAACACAAACTCTTTATGAAACAAATAGTGTCTCCAATGCTTTATGGCTTGGACAATAGCATAGAACTCCAAGTCATAGGTACTGTATCTTGTCTTGGCTCCAGAAAGTTTCTCACTGAAATAGGCAATTGAATGACCCTTCTGACTCAACACTCCTCCAATTCCAACTTTGGACGCATCTGTATGTAACTCAAATAGTAACTGAAAATCCAGGTATCTAAGAATCAGTGTTGTAGTCAAGAGTGTCTTGATCTGTTGGAAAGCAGAATCAGTCTCTTCAGTCCACACAAACTGCTTTCCTTTCATACAATCTGTCACTGGTGCCATCACGCTACTGAAATGTGGGATAAACCTTCGGTAGAATGATGCTAATCCATGGAAACTTCTCACTTCAGTTACAGTTCTGGGTTGTGGCCAATCTTTGATTGCTTCAACTTTACTTTGATCCACCTGGATACCTTCCTTGGACAATACATACCCCAAGAAAAAAACACCGTGCGTCATAAACGTGCACTTCTTTGTTGCCGCATAAAATTGCTCCTGACGAAGTATCATCAACACTTCCCGCAAGTGTTGTAGATGCTCTTCTGTACTTCCACTGTATATCAATATATCATCAAAGTATACCACCACGAACTTTCCAATAAACGGTCGAAAGATCTGATTCATCACTCGCATAAAAGTACTAGGTGCATTCGAAAGACCAAATGGCATGACCAGCCATTCATACAACCCCTCCCGTGTCTTGAAGGCTGTCTTCCATTCATCCCCTGGTCGAATTCGAATCTGATGATACCCACTCTTCAGATCAATCTTTGAAAAGATAGCAGCTCCACTCAACTGATCTAACAAGTCATCTAATCTTGGCATCGGAAATCTATACCTCACCGTAATCTTGTTTAGTGCTCGACTATCTGTACACATTCTCCAAGTTCCATCCTTCTTTGGCACTAACAAAGCTGGTACTGCACAAGGACTTAAACTTTCTTGTACGCGCCCTTGTTCAAGTAACTCTTCCACCTGCCTTCTCAACTCTTCGTGCTCCTTTGGACTCATTCTATAATGTGGTCTATGTGGTAACACAGCTCTCGGAACAAGATCAATCTGGTGTTGTATGTCTCTCAACGGTGGTAATTCTTTTGGTAATTCTTCAGGTAACACATCTTCAAATTCCTTCAACACTGGTTTAACTTCCTCAGGAATTTCAACCGCTTCACTACTTTCACGTCCAATCAACAGAAATACTTCAGGCCCATCCTCTACTTCTTTGACAAATTCCTTCAAAGATAACAAAGTCTTTAGTTCCTCGATTTCCTCCAAGTTGCTTTCACTTTGTTGTCGCCTTTTAGGAACTAAAGTGATTCTAGTGCCATCGAACATGAAACTATAGCAGTTAGTCCTACCATCGTGTTGAATGGCCCTATCGAACTGCCACGGTCTTCCCAACAACAAATGACATACATCCATATCCACCACGTCACACCAAATTTCATCCTTATACTTCTTTCCGATGGAAAAAGTTACACAAGCTCTTCGACCAACCTTCACTTCCCCACCTTTCCTTAGCCAAGCCAATTTGTAGAGATGATGTTATCACAACTCCCTGCATCGATAACAAACTTACAAACTTTTCCCAAAATAGTGCATGTCGATTGAAAAATATTATTCCTCAACCAACTAGTCTCCTCTTCCTGCCTTGGCGTCAAGCAAGATCTCCTCATCATTAAAGAATATCCCTCGTCTCTCGTCAATAATTCTTCTTCCTCCTCAACCTGTGGTGAATTGGAACATTCTACTTCTGCATCCTCATCCTCAACCTCAGCAACCATCACTCGCTTCTTAGGCCTTGGGCATTCATTGCTCTTATGACCAAAATCCTGACAGTTATAACACTTGAAATTGTTGTTGACCTTGGTCTTAGCAGCTTCATTGACAACCGGTTTACTAACAGCCTTGGAAACATTAGTATTGCTACTAGCCCCCTTCACCTGATTGCTCGAACTTGTAAACGCACCACCTCCTCTTCTACCTTGCTTCTCCCAAGCTAGAGCCTTCTGGTGTGCTTCAGCAACGGATCTCGGATCAAACATATTTACCATATCCTGAATTTGCATTCTCAATCCTCCAACAAATCTGGATGTCAACTGTTCCTCCGTTTCCATGATATCGTTTCTAGCAATCAATTGATAAAACTCATCTGCATAATCATTTGTCGACTTTGTCCCTTGTCTCAAATTTTGTAAGCGCTGATACATAAGAGACTGATAATTATAAGGCAAGAAAGTAGCCTTCATCAACTTCTTCATCTTTTCCCATGAAACAATCTTCGACTTCCCATTCTTTCCCGTGTAAGTTTAGTTTGTTGCCACCATGCCATAGCTCTTCCCCTCAATCGTGTAGCAACCAACTTAACTCTACGATGCTCGGGTACTTCCTTGAAGTCAAAAATTTCTTCAACATTTGATAACCAATCCAGAAACTCTTCCGCTAGCATTCCCCCTTTGAATTATGGAATCTCTGTTTTCATTCCCGACTCCCATCGACGAACATCTTCGTAATCTTTATTTCGATTTCGTCTTTGACTTTGATTTCGCTAATGAATACTACCTTCATCACTGGATTCCCCCAAATCTGACATATGTCGATGTTGATTCTGACCACCAACATTTCTGCTACTACGCACGTCTCTTTCTCCCGAAACTGACGGTTCTCTTCTTTCCCAATCCGATGGTGGTGACATTCTTCTCCTCTTGGAATTTGACGGCGAAATTCTATGTCCACCTTGATTTGAACCTGGCGATGCTCTTTGTCGAGTTTGATTCATATCCATCATAAGCCTTTCCAATCTACTAATTCCCTCATCAAACTTCTCATTGAATTTATCACTAATTCATTGCTCCATTTGTTCAGCATCTTCTCTTCGATACACATCTGCAACATTCTGATGATGATTAACTCTTCTTGGAGGCATTGTCAAATCTTCAACAAATCCAAACACACAAACTTCAAATCTTGAAACTTCACACCCAACGAACTTGGAAAAGTTCGTCTCCTAGCTCTGATACCAAATGACGCAGCACAGAAGTAGATCTGAACCAGCGGTCAAATCTATCCCGGATCTAATCACAAATTGCGGAAATAGGCGGAAAATGAATCGATGAAATAAATGAATCGATGGATTGAAAATACCCAAGTGCCCAAATCCGTTGATCTCTCGAGATACCGGATTCTAGCTATCTTCAACACGTTGATCGTGCACGATACCGCGTTAGAAGATCTACGATTCTTCGACGTTGATCTCGCGCACGAGATTCCGTGAATCGCCTTCAAGTTCGTTGATTCGAGCGCACTCGAATAACCGAAGATGGAGAAAGGAGATAACACTCAACTTCTAATTTTAATGGAGGCACAAAGCACAAACCAAATTTTTATTCAAAATCAACTTCTTTTACAAATGACCATACACCACTATTTATAGGGAAACTTACAACACACACATGATTAACAAGTTACAACAATGTGACTTAACAAATACAATCGACTTAAGAAAATACAAGCAACGACTTAAGAAATACAAACAACGACTTAAGAAATACAAACAACGACTTAAGAAACTAGGCAGCGACCTACTGGAGCGGCATTCTGGCGCATCGCGACTTAAGGATTTATGGCATAGCGATCTTCAGCGACCTAAGAAAACCCGTCCGCGACCTAACTTCAACGACCTAACTTCAGCGACTTAAGGAATGTGGCATTCAATCAGCGACCTAAGGAGGAGCACGACAGCGACCTAACTTCATTTTGTTTGCGACTCAAGGAATTTGCTCGCGACTTAAGAAGCTTTGCTTCGCGACCTACTGCTTCGCGACATAGGAAACTAGAAACTCACGACCTAAGGAAGGTCGTTCGTGACTTAGAGTTTGCTCGCGACCTAAAGAAGGTCGTTCGCGATTTAGGAAATCTTGGAGCTGCTTCGTCCTCGCGATCTAGGAGGAGCGATCTATGGCTTCGGCGATGATTTGAGGTACGTGCTGCATCAGTATGGTTGGATAGATAAAGGATCGGCATGGTCAAAACAAGAAAGGGATCGGCGTAGATGGATCAGCATGGTTTGTTGGCTCGGAAAGTTATACTTCAACTCATAAGGAAGGGATTTGCATGGCATATAAAGGGGTCGGCATAGATTCATGGATCGGCATACTTGAGTCCACCAAGGAGGGATCGACACATGTCAGAGACCAAGTGCATTCTTGCATTCAACGATCAATATTTTAGGATCTAAAGGTCCAAGGAAGATGAAATTTGGAGAGCAAGGTATATGGAACCTAGGGAACCTACCCTAGGGATCGCATAGAAAATGGGCAAAGAAAGAGGGATCGACATACAACTATCTATAGGGGTCGGCAGGAAACAATGGCATAAGCAATCTTAGATCAAAGGTCATGCAATTACTCGAGCTCTGTTAATCCAAATGACTTGAAAATTGAAGATCCAACATATATAAGCATGAAGAAACCACTATAGGGATCGTCGCCCAAAAATTGACCAATGAAGGGATCGGTACCGATCCCTCTTCATTGGGATTTGTGTCTAGCGACCCCTCTGGTGGGCCTATATGGGTTAGAAGGTCCTATAGCCAAAGTTTCAGAGAGATTCGTGGTTACCTTCACCTACAAATACTGGCCTAGGGGGTCATTTTGAGGATCCTTTACGCTGCTGGTTACTTAAATCTTTATTATAATCAAATTTTTTCTTACTTCTTGCTGTTGTAATCAAACTGTTAGTAAATCAATAAAGATAACCTTCAAAGTGGACGTAGGCATACAATGCCAAACCACTATAAATTCATGTGCTCTTGATTATTTTTTGATTAGTATGTTAGGTCGTCCTATTCCTCAGTTTTAATTTTACTTTCTTTAGTTACTTCTCTACATAAATCTATTCTTGGGTGTTTGTGACCAATTTGGTTGCAAACATTTTCTTGCTTTCCACTGAGAAGGCTTGATTCTCAGCTTGCTAGGATCCTCTTTATTGCTACTGAATTGGGCAAATCCCTCGAATGAGATCCGTAGTTATCTTCATAAAGTTGCTTATACTATTCAGATTTACTGAAATCTAAGTAAGGAGACTGATAATTGTGAGAAATACAAGATCTACTTCTCAGAATGTTGATGGAAATGAGACTGCTAGCATTTAACAAGGAGACCCAAGCAATCAACCCACAAATTTGAATGCTGATCCGGTTGAAGTTCAAAACCCTGCTAATTCTATAACCAGAGCTAAATTTCATAATCTAATAAGAGATTTGATGGAATCCATCGACAACTAAATCAGCAAATTCAGACTAATATTAGCCTGATGAACTAGATTACTCAGCAATAGTGTGGGAAGGCCAGAAGGGATCCTACTCCTTGCTCGGCACCGGAAAGTTCAAGCTCATCGAATGAATACCACAGGCATATGCGTCGCATGGTTGAAGGAGATCATGTAGAAACTTCAGAGCACTGCTTGGTAGACCAATATGGTTTTCTAAGACCGATCGACGCCGATCCCTCATAGGGATC
Source organism: Allium fistulosum (assembly GCA_030737815.1). NCBI lineage: Eukaryota > Viridiplantae > Streptophyta > Magnoliopsida > Asparagales > Amaryllidaceae > Allium > Allium fistulosum. The sequence continues at coordinate 1,154,814,592 of CM060901.1, forward strand.
AGTACCGATCCCTCCTCCAGAGGACGACTTCCCCTGTTACACTTGAGGAATCGTGCTGGAGTTATTACTGGAAGCTTGGATGGTGGAGTTTGATCGATTGCTGACAAGGTATCTCGTCGGAATGACGGCGAGATAAATGTTCAAGGTGCACATCAAGAGGATGGTAAACCAAGAAGGCGTGAAACAGACTGTAGACATCGACCGGACCATTCACGTGAGGTGGAGCGTGACCACCGCTTGGCACCACCCATCTAAATGCCGGACTTGTCAGCAATGGTTAGACAGTTAGTGAGAGAGAACCAAGGCTTGACTAATGATGACTGGGGAATTTCGAGAAGCCATACCCCGTTCATTGAAAATGTTCTGCTGTAGAATATCCGAGATGGTTCAACATGCCATCAATGCGTCCCCACGAGGGAAAAACCGACCACAAGCAGCATATTATGAGATATGAATGGTTAATGGATTTTGTGTGAGCCAATGATGCGACCAAGTGCAGATGCTTTCCCATAACCCTTTCTGGAATAGCGACGATGTGGTTCACGAGACTACCCTCGCGATCAATTTTGAGATTTGATGAGTTGGCAACTAGGTTTGTGGACCAATTCTGAATGAACGTGACTCGTCCTAAAGACGTGATGTCCCTTTCCAACGTGATCTAGGCTCCAGGGGAATCGTTGAAGGATTGTTTGGAGAGATTTCATACCGCCGCCACAGAGGTCAGTAACCTAAATGAGCATGCTATACTTATGGCCGTGATGAGAGGGATTGATCTGAAACCTGATTTTGGTGATTGGCTGGCTGGAAAGCCGCCTGCCACGTTGGAGCACTTCTATTCAAAGGCAGCTCAGTTTTTGAGGAAGGAGGAAGTCGGGTCCTTTAGGAAAAAGAACGTTGCAGGACCGAGTGGAGAAGTAGTAGGTAAACAGTCTGATAATATCTCTAGGAAAATCTAGGTGAACGTTCAGAATAAGCCCAATCATCAAAAGAGAGATGGAGATAGGAATCGAGAGCGGAAGAGGGATTCTATGAGACTAAAGCCTAGGATTGCAATGTATGACAACTAAATGCTGCTTAACACACCCTGGAGAATATTTATATATCCACTTGCAATACCATATAATATAGGAAGCCGCCTCCAAAGAAGTCAACATAAAAGCGGAAGCAGACTGGGAAATACTGTCGGTTTCATGAATGTAATGGGCACAATATGAATGAATGCAAGCATCTCTAGGATGATATAGAAAAGTTAATTTGGGAAAGGAAATTGCAACAGTTTGTGAAAACCCCGTAGGATGGCGGACAAGGGACATCTGACCCCAATCGAGAACAAGCTTCGCGTAGGGCTGAGGAGCCTGCATGGACCGGTAGAAGACTGGTGATAAATACGATAGTTGAAGGACCGCAACCTGCAGATAAGAGTTGGCAAGAGATGGAGCGCTACGCGATAAGGCATGTAGATTTTGAATGCTATTCGAATACGTAAGATGAAGCTCCAACAAAACAGCAACGCACTATGGCGGATGATATAGTGTTTAGAAGCAAGGATACAAACAATGTAGAATCCCTAAGAATTGACCCGATGGTCATTTTAGCTATGACTGGTCCTACATTGGTGAGAAGGATTTTAATTGATTATGGAAGTTTGGTGAATATAATCTTCAAAAAGGCATATGATATGATGAGAATGGAAGCCAAAAACTTAAAACCGTTTAAAGCTCGTATTCATGATTTTAATAGCGTTACAACCAAGGCTGTTGGTTACGTGGAATTACCTATCGAATTGCAACAAGGTGAATGAAGGAGAGTGTGAATCTTACCATTTATTGTATTGGATGTTGACTCTCTGTACAATGTTTTTATGCACCGACCGACCTTGGCTGAATTCTGGGCAGCTCTTGCCCCATGGTGTTTAACTTCGAAGTTTCCAAAGGATAATGGTGTAGGAGTTATTCATGGTGATCAGGCGACTGGACATGCCATTATGTAGCTGAGTTGAGGGAAACTCAGCGCAAAGAAAAGGGAAAGGGTGTGGACAAGATTGTTCGCATCCAAGCTACCGAAGATTGACAACTAGCGCCTAAGCCTTGGCTCGGGCACCACTGTCGGTTCTATAGAGATATAAATCCGAGAGATGACAAAGAGGAGCCCAATGAGACCAAGGCTGCACTGGATGAGCTGACGATTGATATCACCGTCAGCCACGACGACCCATCACGAGTCCTGAAGTTTGGGTCATAGCTCAGCCCCCCGATGATGAATGAACTTGTCGGTTTTCTCTGAGGGAATCTAGATGTATTCGCTTGGACTTACTCTAATATGTGTGGAATCTCGCCTGCCATTGCAAGCCATGCATTGAAAATTGACCCAAGTATGTTGCGATGAAGCAAAAACGATGTGGCATGGATCCGGAGAGATCTGCCGCTCTCAAAGAGGAGGTGGATAAACTAAAAGTCAATGGGTTTATCTACGACGCCCTCTACCCTAAATGGATATCTAATCCTGTATGTGTGAAAAAGACGAATGGAAAATGGAGAACGTGCATTGATTATTCAAATTTGAACAAAGCATGCCTAAAAGGCAGTTTTCCCCTTCCAAGGATTGACCAACTAGTTGATTCAACCGTAGGACATGAATTGCTATAATTTATGGATGGGTACTCGAGATATAACCAAATCCTGATGCATGTCCCCGATCAGGACCACACCAGTTTTATTACGGATGTTAGGCTATATTATTACTTAGTAATGTCATTTGGATTGAAGAATGCTAGAGCAACTTATCAACATTTAGTTAACAGGATGTTTAAAGATCAGATTGGAAAAACAATGGTAGTATGTGGATGATATGCTCGTGAAGGCACGACGATAAAGCGACCACATTAGAGACTTGGCAGAAATGTTTGACATTCTTCGATATTAAAAGATGAAAATCAATCCTTTGAAGTGTTCATTTAGTGTTACACCAGGAAAGTTCTTGGGCTTTATTGTCAATGCTCGTAGAATAGAAGCTAATCCAGAGAAGATTCAGGCTATTCGTGATATCCAAGCGCCAAGGACCATTAAACATGTGTAGAGTCTGAATGGGAAGATTGCCACTTTAAGTTGATTTATCTCCAAAGCTACTGACAAATGTATTCCTTTCTTTGATTTGATTAGGAAGGGAAAAAGAAACTCCGAATGGACGCAGGATTGTAAAGATGTGTTCCAAGCTCTGGTGAATCATTTGGAGAAACCCCGTATCTTATCAAAACCAGTAGATCATTAGGATTTATACATTTATTTGGCTGTATCAGCACACGCTATAAGTTCCACCTTGATTCGTGAGGAGAATCATTTTCGGAGGCTGATGTATTACGTTAGTAAATGATTAACGGGAGCAGAAAGGAACTATTTAGAAATAGTGAAATTGGCATACTGCTTACTAATCGCGTCATGGAAGCTTCGTGCGTACTTCCAGGCACATCCGGTCAATGTTTACACCGACCAGCCGTTACGACAGGCCCTACAACGACCTGAGACATCTGGAAGGTTACTCAAATGGAACATTGAGCTCAGTCAGTTCGACATTACTTATCTCCCTCGAAGAGCTATCCAAGGTCAGGCATTAGCGGACTTTATAACAGAGTTTACTGTGCAAGATGATCTTCCAGAAGGTAGTGAAATCCCTACTATACGATGTAAATTATATACTGATGGAGCATCTAATGATCATTGTTCTGGAGCTGGGATTGTGCTTGTAACTCCTAAAAACCGGTCAATTTGTTATGCTTTGAAGCTTGATTTCCTAGCAACAAACAACAGGACTGGGTATGAAGCTTTGATTGCTGGACTTAAACTCGCTAGAGAACTAGGAGTTAAATCTCTTGAAATATTTTGTAATTCGCTGTTGGTGGTGTATCAAGTTAGAGGAGACTATCGGGCTAAGGGACAACGACTTGCCCCATATCTTACCCGAGTTCAGGAGTTGTTGATAGAATTTGAATACTAAGACATTTCACATATTCCACACGATCAAAACAGAGAGGCTGATTCGTTGGAAAAGTTTGCTAGTACCAACGATGCATAGTAGATGGGCTTAGTTCTGATTGAAGTATTAAATACCCCAAATACAAACATTATAGAGACTAACCAAACACTGGAAGCAGAATCTGAAAGGGAATCGTGGATGACTCTGATCAAAGACTATTTACTGGATGGAGTCCTTCTCGACAAAAGAAATGAAAAGCGACAGGTCCTTCGCAAAACTTCACGATATATTATGCAAGAAGAAGTTATGTACAGGAGAGGCTTCTCAGTCCCTTTACTCCACTTTATCGCTCATGATGAGATAAAGTGTGTTTTAAAAGAAATTCATGAAGGAGAATGCGACGATCACAATGGGCGGCAAACCTTGATAAAGAAAATACTCCGTTATGGGTGTTATTGTCCAACCGTAAATCAAGATGCCGTTGATTATGTAAGACGATGTGATAAATGCAAGATATATGCAAAAGTCCCAAGAGCTCCGCCAACAGAAATCACGCAAATGGTCAGCTCATGGTCGTTCGCCATGTAGGGTATAGACATTATCGGTTCTTTACCGATCTCTAAAGGTGGCGCAAAGTATGGTATTGTTGCAGTTGATTACTTCACCAAATGGGCTGAGGCAGAACCTTTAGCCACAATCACAACCAAGAAAGTAATCAACTTTATTGTCTAAAACATCATATGTCATTTCGATCTTCCACAGACTATTGTAACAGATAATGGGACTCAATTTGATAGTGCTGAATTTAAAGACTTTTGCCGAAGATATCATATTGAAAAGAGATTTGCAGGGATCGCTCACCCTTAGGCAAATGAATAGGTTGAAGCTGTAAATAAAATCATCAAGTCAATTCTGAAGAAGCATTTGGAGAAGGCTAGAGGCAGTGGGTGGATGAACTCCCTACGACACTTCGGGCTTACAGAACCACTCATAAGTCCACGACTGGACATACTCCATTCGTCCTCGCTTACGGTTTAGAAGCCGTTATTCCTATTGAACTCGATGCCCCTTCGCATCGAGTGACTTGCTATGATCCCCAAAAAAAGGACCTCCTCTTGGAATCTTTGGACTTTATAGACGAGAAGAAGCTGATCCGAGGGCATCTGCACACCGACATCGAGTCGCCCGGTATTACAACAGCAAAGTTCGACCGAGAACCTTCGAAATTGGCGATCTCATCCTGAAACGGGTTTTTCCTACCCCGTCACACATGACTCCGATTTAGGAAAGACCATATATCATTGAACAAAGGCTTGGAGAAGGAACTTTCAAGCTAGTGATTGTCGATGGCATTACACTTCCAAGAGCGTGGAATAGCGAACATTTATGACACTATTTCACTTAGTTTATTTCCTTTACATTTCAGTTGTATTTATTTTCAGAGTTTGCTTTAGCATTTGATTTTCCGAATATGCGTTAAGATAGTTTATGTTGTTCCTTTCCATTTAATGAATAAAGTTTCAGGCTTCCTTTGTATTTATGTTTGCTATTGCACTGTATGCTATTTACATAGAGAAACTGATTGATATCAATGTGTGTGAACAGGCTCCCAGAGTTTGGAATTAATCAATCGTGCTAACTCCCAATGGGATCAAACAAGATAAGCTTAGTCAACTTGTTCGTTTAACAATTCCCATTCATAATCCAAAGAATGAGATACGCAATAAGGAATGAATGTGGCCGACAATCTAATGATCGAATAACTACTATCCAGACTGTGGAACTAAATCAAAATCAAAGCGATCGAGATACGACCGATTGCTTGCTAAATCAAACTCCAAGTCCTAAGGAGGCAAATTAGTCAATCAAAAAAGAGTACGATTTGTCTGCTCTCCGAAACAACTCTAAGTCCCCAGAGTGTGGACTGGAGTTTATTCATAAATCGGGTGTGAACCAACCACCCGCGAACAACCCTAAGTCCCTAGAGTGCGGACTAGAGTATAAACATAAATCGGGTGTGAACCGACCACCCGTGAAACAACTCTCAGTCCCTGGAGTGCAGACTGAAGTATAAACGTAAATCGAGCATGAATTGTCCGCCTGGGAGATAAGTCGAGTCCCTAGAGTGCGAACTAGAGTATAAACATAAACTTGGTGCGAACCGGCCATCCGTCAACTAAGTCTTATCCTCAAAGTATGGATACAGACATGAATGAATAGATAAGTGGAGCCCGACCATCCTCTATTCCATAAACTTTGCCCTAAAACCGACAGGAGGAGTATAAACTAGCTAAGGATGGAATTAAACCATCCGACTTCTAGCCTCGCTAAATCAAAACCGAGGACAGAAGTACAGTTGCTCGAAAAACTACCGATTCCGACAACGTAACACTAAGGCTTGAGCCTGGTGTTTGATAGGACTCGAGTCCATGACCACTTGGTGGCCTTGGGATGGAGTTGGTAAATTGCTACCAGAATTTACAAGCAACAAATTACGAGTACATTGAATGGAAAGTAATCGTCCAACTACTTAAATAACAATTCACAAGAAGGTTAACAGAAAACAAAAACATTAATTTACATAATAGGTATCAAAATTTTAGTACAAGTTATTCCAAAAGATCGAGATTCATACCCTTACAACCACAACTAGTGAAAAAAACAACTACGCAAACTATATACATTGAGTCGAAGCGGCAGTTATTTCTTCAAATCCTCTCTTTTTTGGATTTCCCGGGAGTAGAGCCACCTGTAATTCCCTTTCTAGACCCTTTACCGCCTTTAGCAGAAGAGCTTGTAGAGCTAAGAGGAAGTTCAATGGGAATCGACCCGCCTGGTGGAATAATTTGTAGTGGCATAAGATGAGGATCATCAATGTCCACCTCCGTGGGTTCAGTTTTAACTTTTCTTTTCAACAACTCCTCCTTTCCAATTTGTTCTTTCAAGCTAACTGTGATGACCCGCAAATCCGTACCCTTTGAATCGACAATAAACCACATATGTCCGACCAAAAAAGCACAGAATGACGGAAAGTCATGAAAAAGAAGAGAGAGGGTGAGAAGAAAGAAAGAAGAGAGAAGAAGAAAAGAGAAGAAGAAGAGAGAAAAAGAACCAAAACAAGACAGAATCTCACATCACAGCGGAACAACATAGATGAATAAGCTTAACAAAAGAGAAACTGTGATATACATACATCAATATCAGAGTACACGAATAAATAATTATCAGCTTGGACAGTTATAACAACCTGTCCTCACAAATGCTGATAATTTACAACAACAATGCAGTGGAAAATAAATAGATACGTGTATACAACATGAAGATCTCTAGCTCGTCTGCTAAAGCTCCAAAAGCACCAAATCTGAACCTGTAAATATACTCAGTCTGACCCGAGCATTGAAAAGGAAGAACGCCCATATCAGTCTGGTAAATCAGCATGAGAAAAACACATCTCAACTGAAATTTAAAGTTTTAAGGTTACCAAACTTTCTTTATCAAAACAAAGGGTATCTCGTAAGACCACGCCCACACATAAACACGGACGGGTTTTATCCTTATGATAACCAAATCATTTCATATCAAATTCTGTTATACTATAATAGTGTCGATTATAAAAATAATAATTAATCAAAGTTGAAATTGTTACATTATTAAATTCCAGCATAACAGGTTTACAAATAAAATGGTAGACATGTAGTGGATATTGTATTCCATACAAATGACAAGGTACGGGACTGCCTTCCGTACAGTACACCTCTAGAGGGATGCACCTAGGGAGTAGATACTGCACGCCTAAATCAACACAAGACCAGCCTACCCCTTCCTAGATGGTACCGAATATGTTATCACCTCAGTCGTTGGCGACCTTTAACTGGTACCCGAGTCATACATTCACCATATACTTAGACATGTGTAGAGTAAATCTAGAAGGATGATGACTTCTCCTAATGGGAGTGACCCACTTAGCCTTACTACTTCTACCCAGTTTTAGCCATTTCCTAGTGTGTGAGGTGAAAAGAGATATCGAATATCTTTCACATATCACATATCACATCATCTTTGAATGTCACATTGCCATTTCCGTTGACTACTAATTGCCTTCCACAAAAAAACAACCCTTGAGCTCGTATGTCTCAAGGAGGGTGTTAAGCTAAAAGAAGTTGCCTTCTCCGCCACCACAGATGTATGTTTGTAAAAGCCAATGTACGTAATCTCAGAAAATGCACTGTCAGGCATCCATCCATATAAGTTGTCCAGGAATAGGACAAACTGAAAGTACTTTCCTACAACATTCTATCGGGAAATCCCTAGGATTAGTAGCGAATAGTCCTTGCATTGGATATAACGAAGAGACTACTGCTACTATATGTATATTGGGATTTTAACCCCAAATGATCAACAAGCAGTACTTCACTATGCAAATCCTAAATATCAATATCATCAACAAACCTGCACAATCGTTGCATATAGGATGGTCGGAAGTGGTTTTCGGATAAGCCGGTCCTGGTCTCTTCCCACCAACAACGCAAAAGTGTTACTCAACCTCATAAAGAAACCAAGTCTCGTAGACTTATCATGTTTCCAACTTTCAACTTACTATCCTTCGGCCAAGAAGGAAGCTCGGTAGATAGGAGTAATCACTCCGCACTACTCGAATCAACATCCTTTACACCAAATGATAATCAAGCCTACACAGATGGCTACGTACTAAGTGTATGACTAAATAGTTTCCACAACAAGTCTAGAAACTAAAATGGTCAAAAATATAATTTAGCACTTAAACAGTCACAAGGCTTGATTTATTAATCTTTTATTTATTACAACACTTTTCCAAATTTATTACTTCAAATTATCTTTAAAAAGATATATTCTCAAAACCTTTTCAATATTTGGAAAAAATTTCATAAACTTATTTTAATAATAAATGAATTCACAACTTATTGTATTTTCAAACCATTTAAACTCCATTTTAAAATATCACTTTCCAAAACATTCATTTTAAGGATTTTTCACTTTAAAAACGTGAATATATTCCCTTTATAAACTTTCATGTTTAACTTACCAAATCAAATTGACTTCGGATTTATAAAACAATGTTTATAAATTCCATTTATAGTTTATAAAAACTTCCATATATAAATTTCCTTTATTAACAATTTCCATTTGTATCTCATTTATATGTCAAAATCCCATTATAAGTTTATTTACTTATAAATCTCTTTATTTAAAAATTCATTCTTTTCTAATCTTATTATTTATAAAGTCCACTATAAATTCATTTATAAATTTCAATTGCAAATCCATTTACAAATTTGATTACAATTTCATTTTCTAATACTTATAAAGCACTGTTTATAAAAATCCATTTCATTAAATCTCTTTAGCATTCCTTTATAAACTTTCATTTTAACACTTATAAAACTCGTTTATAATTCCATTACTTTTGTTTATAAAATATCAATTTTATAAATCTTATATATAAACCATTTATAATAAGTTCAAAATTCTCAAAATTAACTTATTTTGCAAAATAATAAACTTCATATTTCAAAAATCATATTTAAGTATTTTTCACAAACCATTATTTTTATAACATAAAATTATTACTTTTTATTCATTGAAAATAAATTCATTTCTTTATTGATTCAAAATTTTTAAAACATATATATTTTCAAAATCACTTTGAAATCCTTTTTAAATTTAAATCATCATTTTAATATTTTAAATTTCCAAAAATATGGTCCAATGCAACAAAAGTACTAAATAAGGGGATTCACATCAATAATAGAAAACATGGCATCCATCACATCAAACATCACATAATACAGCATATATAATAATATGTGTAAATAAAAATCAACAATGGTGAGGAATCATGTTAGATCCCTCAAACCTGTCACCTGCAACAAATATACATATGAGCATAATATGTACAATGTCTCCTACGAGGCAGTCGCGCGTACAAAGGGTCATCCGCTCATACACGGGAACATATAGGGTCTCATCTGCTCCAATAGGCATGAATATATCCAACTACTAATAATATAGTATAATATCCAAACAATCATCAAACAACATAATAAAATTATTCCCACTTATAGAAAAATATAAGCGGGCCAGAGAGAGTGAGTTTTACTCACTTTACTTGCAGTCGTCGCAGTAACGATTCGTTTGGATTAAAATTAAACGGGCGTTTAATTTAACCCAAAATTTTCAATAGCTCCAAATCCATCCAAACCAGCTCTAAAATATATGCTCGTTAATACGAATCCAATGCAATTCGTTTCATGTAAATCCGACCTCGTATGAATAAGTTATGATTTTTTTTAAAAAATTCGATAATTAATTATTTTTAATTAACTTTAATAAAATAAAAAAACGTTTAAACCTTCCTTCTTCCACGCGCTAACTCTCCCTCTCCCTGTAACTCACGAAACCCATATGCACGCTCTCTTCATCGAACCTCGCGCCTCCTACGCTCGGCTAGAACACGACCAGACAACCCCACGGCGAAGCCTATGCTCCAGCGCACCCACGGCAAGAGACCAGTCAAACTCGGCCATTCCCATTCCTCAAAAATCGCGCTTGAATGCAGCGCATACACGGCCAGAATTCGCCTCGATTGTCGCGCTATACGACGAATCATCCGTTGGATTGATAGATCTCGATGTGCTCTACAACTTTGTAGTTGAACGTTTTTGCTAATAGTTGATGGATTGCGAGAAAAACGAGGAAGAAAACGCGCCATTTCTAGCTGTTCGTGATAAGGTGGCGGCTAGGGCTTGAAACCCTAGAGTTTTTGCAAATTAGAAAATCTTGTGGCCTTATATAGAAAATTTTCGCGCACTATTCATCAGAAAAAATTTCGAACTCCAAACGAAGTGTGCCGCCTGGCATTCATACTGTTTTACCCATATTCCAAACACAATGGAATATATACCGGGACTCAATTCCATCGTATTTGGAAGATAAGCGTTCCAAAATCAAATTATTTTAATTAAAATTCTTTAACAAATTTCTAGGCGTTTCAATAACATAACATTAAAATTCCAAACAAGTCCAATCGCCATGAAATTTGGAATCCTATAATAACATAACATTACGGATCCAGTGAAACTAGTTTTGTCCAATTCTAAGACACTGTCCCGAATGACTATTTTTACTCATTCAATTAAATTACAAAATTTCCAATTTTTGTTTATTCACTTTTAATTCAATTTTAAAAGTTTATTATCTTCAGTCTAATTCAAAAAGAATTTAAATCAACATTAGAAACCATTTTTATTCACATACGATTCCAGATTCAATTATTTAACAGATTTTACTTATAAAACTTACTTTAAAATATTTAAAATCAATTAAATATTCTAAATTCAAATGACCAAAAAATCTGGGTCATTACGTACTCCCCCCTTAAAATAATTTCGTTCTCGAAATTACTAAGTAAGAAAAATGCTACAACTCCATTAACTTTTCAAAACAAATTAGTTAGAATAGATTACCAAATTCTTTTAAGTGTTTAACTTTTCCAAAATCAATTAGTTGCAACTTTTTATAAAAACTTTTCTAAGTATTCAAATTCATTCATAGTCATTAGCTAATACAATTCCAAAAATCATCTAATATCATTTCAAATTATAACTCAATAATCAAATTTTTAGTTATAAAAAATTTTCCAAAATTCTCAAGAATTTTCTAACACCTTCAATTTTCAAAAAAATTCGCCAGAATTTCCTTTGCGTGGTTCGGTTGAAAAAATAACAATATATATATAATCACAAATATACATCACATCTCAATGATGAGGCATCCCGTGGGGGAAAAAGTGTAAAAGTACGATATGTAATCCGAGATATGTACCTTATGTATTATTAGAAAGCATATACAATTAATTTAGCTGGAAAGCGAGCTCCAAATGTGAAGCATATGCCATCTGCACCTACTAAACACTCAACAAACCAATAAGAACATGTATATAGAAAATAATATCAATATATAACATAACTATACAATAATCATATGCAAATGAAACACATGCAACATAAGAAATCAACAAAAAAATAACATCCATTACATTCATTCATTTACCATTTAGTTTTCATCCAATTAGTTTACATTCAACTAATTAACATTCAATCCATTTTCATACAATTCAATTTCATTCAATTCCAATCAATTCAATTGTTCACATTAATGTTACTTACATTCATTCTTATTAACATTCATTCTCATTTTATTTTATTTTTCATTCATTCACTTACATTCATTTTGATTCCTATTTAATTAGTTTATATTCAACTAACTAAAATTCAATTGACTTACATTTATTTATTATCATTCAATTCATTAACTTTTACATTCATTCTTCACTTAGTATATTTCTTATAATACTAATAACATTTCATAAACATTGCATATATTCTTTACTTGAGTTCATTTCAACATTTTTATGTTTATTATCAATTCACGACTTTAGTTATATTCAATTTTTTTCAAATAACATTTTATTTAATTTAACTTAAATTTCATTTCTAAAGTCATTTTACTTAATTTTTACTTAAGTCAAATTTCATATCACTATCCAAATTCAGATTTTGTTTTGCTTAACAAAATTGTTTAACCATTTTAATATTTGGTTTTACTTTATATTTTCTCATTTTATAAGTTATACAACTTATTTATTTACAATTTCATAAATATTTACTTAAGTTTATTCACATTCTCATATTTTATAATTTCAATTCATGGTTATACAATCATTTTACCACTCAAGTTTATATTTAATTTTATTTTATTCATTTCAAATATCTATCTTATTCATTCGAAATCCAATTCAATTTCATTTATTTAACTTTTCTTAAGTTAAACTTCAATTCATATAGTTTATTTTACTAACTCAATTTTATTTAACCTTTACTTAAGTTAAAATTTTAATTTCATATCTCTCATATTTTCTTTACTTAACTATACCATTTTCAATTTATAAGTTCAAAACTCATTTTCTACATATTTTTCAAATCATACTTTGGATTTTAAATTCAAAACTTGTTTTATCAAAACAAAACTTCATTTACAAATTACTAAGATAACAAATCCATCACTTAGAAACTCGAAAATGAATACTGATGATGCGGCCGTCATCGTCCGAATTATTTCCCAACAACTGTAGTGAATTCAGTGCTTTTTGTTTCTTTTAAATCCTTCTATTTATAAATTACATTTATAAATTTATACTTATATAATTTCTCTTATTGCACTTTTCTTATATACGTTCATTTAAATTTTTGTTTATCTTTGTTTAGATTGATAATGATAACATCTTTTATTTAGACACAACAAATAACAAATGACAATAATCAAATATTACCATTCGTTAACAACCAAAAAATAATCTAACTATAATATTTTTTGAAAAAAATATTCTTTATATATAAAATATAATCAAGGTAAAATTATTTCATTTACCCAATTTAAAAACAATATCATGTTATTTTGCTTGCTCAAGTGTTTTGGAATCCCACCCGATGACGTTAGCCAGACGCATCGACCAGAACCCAAAATTCAAACTTAACATATCAAACAACCCAATATAAAACATTTTTACATCACTAACAAATATGCGCTCATATTTATATATATACACACACACTCAGACTCATTCTATGGTATTAATAACCATATCTATAATGAGTACCCACCAAAGCCTGGGTTTATTGCTAAACCCAAAGCTCTTATACCACGTTGTGAGGACCCGCAAATCCGTACCCTTTGAATCGACAATAAACCACAAATGTCCGACCCAAAAAGAACAGAATGACAGAAAGTCATGAGGAAGAAGAGAGAGGGTGAGAAGAAAGAAAGAAGAGAGAAGAAGAGAAGAGAAGAAGAGAGAAACAGAACCAAAACAATACATAATCTCACATCGCAGCGGAACAACATATAATATAGATGAATAATCTTTACAAAAGAGAAACTGTGATATACATACATCAATATCAGAGTACACGATTTAATAATTATCAGCATGGACAGTTATAACAACCTGTCCTTACAAATGCTGATAATTTACAACAACAATGCAGCGGAAAATAAACAGATACGTGTATTCGACATGAAGATCTCCAACTCGTCTGCTGAAGCTCCAAAAGCACCAAATCTGAACCTATAAATATACTCGGTCTGACCCGAGCATTGAAAGAGAAGAACGTCCGGATCAGTCTAGTAAACAAATGTGAGAAAAACACATCTCAAGTGAATTTTAAAGTTTTAAGGTTACCGAACTTTCTTTATCAAAAAAAGGGTATCTCGTAAGACCACACCCACACATAAACATGGACAGGTTTTTCCCTTACGATAACCAAATCTTTTCATATCAAATTCTATTATATTATAATAGTTTCTATTATTCAAATAATAATTAATCAAAGCTGAAATTGTTACATTATTAAATTCCAGCATAATAGGTTTACAAACAAAATGGTAGGCATGTAGTGGATATTGGATCCCATATAAATGACAAGGTAAGGGACTACCTTCCGTACAGTACACCTCTAGAGGGATGCACCTAAGGAGCAGATACTGCCCGCCTAAACCAACACAAGACTGGCCTACCCCTTCCTGGATAGTACCAAATATGTCATCACCCCGGTCGATACCGACCTTTAACAGGTACCCGAGTCATACATTCACCACATACTTAGACATATGTACAGTAAATCTAGAAGGATGATGACATCTCCTAATGGGAGCGACCCACTTGGGCTTGCTGCTTCTACCCTGTTTTAGTCATTTCCTAGGGTGTGAGGCCAAAAGAGGTATCGAATACCTTTCACACATCACATCATCTTTTAATGCCACATTTCCATTTCCGTTGACTACAAATTGCCTTCCATAAAAATACAACCCTTGAGCTCGTACGTCTCAAGGAGGGTGTTAAGCTAAGATAAGTTGCCTTCTCCGCCACCACAAATGTATGTTTGTAAAAGCCAATGTACACAATCTCAGTTAATGCACTGTCAGGCATCCATCCATATAAGTTGTCCAGGAACAGGACAAACCAAAGATACTTTCCTACCACATCATATTGAGAAATTCCTAGGATTAGTAGCGAATAGTCCTTGCATTGGATATTTCATAACGAAGAGACTATTGCTACTATATATTGGGATTTTAACCCCAAATGATCAACAAGCAGTCCTTCACTATGAAAATCCTAAATATCAATATCATTAACAAACTTGCACAATCGTCGCATATAGGTTGGTCTGAAGTGGTTTTCAGATAAACCGATCACGGTCTCTTCGTACCAACAACGCCAAAGCATTACTCAACCTCACATAGAAACCAAGTCTCGTAGACTTATCATGTTTCCAACTTTCAAGTTGCTAACCTTTGGCCAAGAAGGAAGCTCGGTGGATAGGAGTAATCACTCTACACTACTCGAATCAACATCCTTTACACCAAACGATAATCAAGCCTACATAGATAACTACGTACTAAGTGTACGACTAAATAGTTTCCACATCAAGTCGAGAAACTAAAATGGTCAAAAATATAATTTAGCACTTAAATAGTCACTAGGCCTGATTTATTAATCTTTTATTTATTAAATCACTTTTCTAAATTTATTACTTCAAATTATCTTTAAAAAGATATATTCTCAAAACAATTTCAATATTTGAAAAACATTTCATAAACTTATTTTAATAATAAGTGAATTCACAACTTATTGTATTTTCAAACCATTTAAACTCCATTTTAAAATATCATTTTCCAAAACATTCATTTTAAGGATTTTTCACTTTAAAAACGTGAATGTATTTCCTTTATAAACTTTCATATTTAACTTATCAAATTAAATTGATTTCGGATTTATAAAACAATGTTTATAAATTCCATTTATAGTTTATAAAAACTTCCATATATAAAATTCCTTTTTTAACAATTTACATTTGTATCTCATTTATATGTCAAAATCCAATTATTGGTTTATTTACTTATAAATCTCTTTATTACAAATTCATTCTTTTCTAATCTTATTATTTATAAAGTCCATTATAAATTCATTTCTAAATTTCAATTGCAAATCCATTTACAAATTTGATTACAATTTCATTTTCTAATACTTATAAAACACTGTTTATAAAAATTAATTTCATTAAATCTCTTTATTAATAGCATTCTTTTATAAACTTTCATTTCAACACTTATAAAACTCGTTTATAATTCCATTACTTTGATTTATAAAATATCAGTTTTATAAATCTTATATATAAACCATTTATAATAAGTTCAAAATTCTCAATTTAACTTATTTTACAAAATAGATAACTTCATATTTCAAAAATCATATTTAAGTATATTTCACAAAGCCATAATTTTTATAACATAAAAATTATAATTTTTTATTCATTTAAAATATATTCATTTCTTTAACAATTCAAAAATTATTAAAACATATATATTTTCAAAATCACTTTGAAGTCCTTTTTAAATTGAAATCATCATTTTAATATTTTAAATTTTCAAAAATATGGCCCAATGCTGCAAAAGTACTAAATAAGGGGATTCACATCAATAATAGCAAACATGGCATCCATCACATCAAACATCACATAATACAGCATATATAACAATATGTGTAAATAAAAGTCAACAATGGTGAGGAATCCTGTTGGATCCCTCCAACCTGTCACCTGCAACAAATATACATATGAGCATAATATGTACAATGTCTGCTTCGAGGCAGACGTGCGTACAACGGGTCATCCGTTCATACATGGGAACATATAGGGCTCCAATAGGCAGGAATATATCCAACTACTAATAATATAGTATAACATCTAAACGATCATCAAACAACATAATAAAATTATTCCCATTTATATAAAAATATAAGCGGGCCAGAGAGAGTGAGTTTTACTCACTTTGTTTGCAGTCTGGCAACAGCGATTCGTTTGGATTAAAATTAAACGAGCGTTTAATTTAACCCAAAATTTTCAACAGCTCCAAATCCATCCAAACTAGCTCTAAAATGTAGTGCTCGTCAAATATAAATCCTACGCAATTCGTTTCGTGCAAATCCGACCTCGTATGATTAAGTTATAAATTTTTTTAAACATTCGATAATTAATAATTTTTAATTAACTTTAATAAAATAAAATAAAACGTTTAAACCTTAATTCTTCCACGCGCTAACTCTCCCTCTCCCTATAACTCACGAAACCCATACGCACGCTTTCTTCATCGAACCTCGCGCCTCCTACGCTCAACTAGAACACGATCAGACAACACCACGACGAAGCCCATGCTCCAGCGCACCCATGGCCAGAGACCAATCGAACTCGGCCATCCCCATGCCTCGAAAATCGCTCTTGAACGTAGCGCATACCCGGCCGAAATTCGCCTCGATCGTCCGCAATACGATGAATCATCCGTTGGATTGATATATCTTGATATGCTCTATAACCTTGTAGTTGAACGTTTTTGCTAATAGTTGATGGATTGGGAGAAAAATGTAACGACCCGGATTTTCATTCTTTTTATTTTGAACATTTAATTTATTTTGAATGTTGAATTTGAAATATGAATGGATTTTTAATATGAAGTTATCGATCGAATAGTGGAATAAGATTTAAAATTTCAAATATAGCGATTATCGTAATACGAATAGTGCTAATAATTGGAATTTGAGCTGAATATGAAATCAGAATGAATTTTTAGGTGGATATAAGTACTATTTGAATTAGAAATTAGATAATAAGTTTTTAAAACTGGAATTTCTAGTAATTTCGTCAATTTTGAAAATCGTCGATTTAATCGATGCATTAAAATAGCGATCCGGGGCACAGTCTCGGAATTAGACGAAACTAGTTTCATTGGATCCGTAATAGTGTATTATTGTAGGATTCCAAATTTCGTGTCAATCGGACTTACAGTTTTGTCGTGCGAAACTAAAACGCCTAGAAATTTTATTTAAGTAAATTTAATTTAAATAATTCGATTCGAAAACATATCTTTCAAATACGATGGAATTGGCTTCCAATATATATTCCATTGTGTTCGGAATAGGGGTAAAACATTATGAATGCCATGCGGCATGCCTTGATTGGAGTTCGAAAATTTTTCGGATGAATAGTGCATGAATAATTTTATATAAAAGGACCCCTAAACTACATTTTTCTCACAAACCCTAGCCCCAAAGAACGCAGTCGCCACCCTCTTCTTCAATGGCAAGAAATGTGCAAACTTCCCTCCTCGATTTCACCAAATCCGTCCACTATTACCCAAAACTTCCAACTAGAGAATTGTCGAGCTCGTCGAGCTTTTGCTTTTCAACCGTCACGATCGTAAATGGTGCAGCAGATCAGCAGCTATGGCCATGAAAAGGCGCGCGTTCAAGGTGGTTTTGCAAGGCGACGGGGAGGCTGAGCTCGACAAGGCCAAGGGCGTGGGTGGAGTTCGTGACGAGCATTCATGTGGTGGTCTCCGATCATGTTCTAGTGTGTCGTGGAAGGAGCGATGGTTGAAGGTAGCAAACGAAGATGGTTTCGAACGAACGTGGATACCTGGGTAGTTGCGTGCGAACGAAGAGGGAGGGGGAAGAAGAAATCAACGGGCAGATTTTTTTTCCAAGGTTTAATAAAAAAAAGGAATTGTAAATTTATTTATATTAAAATCGTGTAATCTTATAAATGCTATAACTTTGTCATACGAGGTCCTTTTCGAACGAAAGAAGTTGCATTGAGTTCGTGTTAGCGAATACTACACATAGGAATTGGATTGGTGTCGATTGGAGCTAATAGGAATTTGGATTAAAATTAAACACTTGTTTAATGTTAAATTCGAAATGGAACATTTAGACGACAACTAAAATCAAGGTGAGTAAATCTCACTCATTTGGATAACTGGTTTTAATTTATAATGTTAAAAATTAATTATTGGTTGATTGGATGAATTTATAAATTATTATCAGTTGGATGTTATATTATATATAGTAGTATATATATACACACACACTAGTAGTTGGGTATATTTCCCGCCGATTGGATTGGATGAGACACTAAGCGCCCCGCATAATAGCGGATGATCCTATATTATTGTGATATCCCACCTCGAAGCGGATTATTATTCTATGTTATATAACATATATGATTACAGGGAAACAGGTTGGAGGGATCCAACTGAATTCCTCAAAAATGTTGATTTTAATTTCATATATGTTGATATATGATGGGTGTGAATATTCTGCTATGGATTGTGATATGTTTGATTTATTGGATGTTATAGTAGCACTGGCCTTAACTTTGGTATTTTAAATACCATAAATATTAGTTTTGAATTTGAAGGAATAAAAAGGAGATTTTGGATATAAAAATATTTATATCGAAATTTGGATTTATTTTAAAGGAAATTGATTTGGATAAAACAATGATTTGATTTTGGATTGGTACTTAACTATTCACAAAATGTTTTAAATAGAACTTTTAAAATAATTTATATAAGGCATTTTTAACAATGGTTTTTTAAATGATATTTCTGAAGATATGGATAAAGAGTTGAAATCAATATTCAAAATAGATTTGAAAAATAAATGGGATTATAAAGTGATAGATTTAAAAATGAAGTTTATAAAAGAGAATGTTTTATAAAAAAGTGGAAAACCGAATGTGTTTATAAATTTATAAACGGTGTTTATAAATAAAGTGAAATGATTTTCATTTGTTAAATTGAGAATATAAATTTGCATTGAGAATTTATAATGAGATATAGAAATCGGTTTAGAAGGAAATATTGGATTCTATTTTTGAATTTGGAAATAGTTATGAAATTGGAGATGCAAGTCAAGTTGTGATAAATCGAGAGGAATTTATAAATGCTAAATGGTTATATTTAATTTTAAAAATAGATTTCTATCGAGAAGTTAAGTTTTGTTTTTAGAAAGGGATTTTTATTTATTAAACTATGTAGTTTAAAAACTGTTTTAGTATTGAAAATATGTTAGAAAGTTGGTTAGTCAAATATTGGATATTAGTTGAAATGTATTATAATTTTTATAATAAGCTTGGTAAATCGATTAGTATTATTTATAAAGGAATTGGAAATTGGTATCGCTGTTTGATTAAAAGTGTTTTGGATGTTTGAAATGATTACCTAAACATGTTTTGAAATAAACTATTATTCTTTAAAAATACATATTATTTTATATATGGAATTTAAAGGCCAGTGATTGGGATGTGTTTATAAATACTCTCGAGGTTTGTAAACCAAGTTATTTAATGGAGGTGGTTTTGTAAGAGAGATTGTATAATGGAATTCTGGAAACTTAAGAAATTTCCGAAATGCTTTAGATACGGGAACTTCGGAAATGACTCTAAATTCATAAATGAAGTTATAAATTGTTAATTGGGATTATAAATAAGTATAATTGGTTTTTGGAAATTGTAAAAAGGGAATTTATTAATAATTCCAGAGATTTATGAGATAAGTTATGAAATATTTCCTAAATTTGATATTAAAATGATTTTGGAGAATATGTTTATAAATATTTTGCGAAGTATTGAAAAGAGGGTTTTGGAAATATTTTAAGTGTGAAATGAATGGTATAGAAATATTTTTCTAAGTGTTAGAAATTGAATTCGGAAATATTTCTAAGTGTTGATATGATTTGGATATATCCTGTTATGGATATAAGTATTTGGAATTGTTTTCAAAATATTGAATTTTTGGGAGAGATTTGAATATATATCTCTGTAAAGGTATTTTAAAATAAATGTTTTGGAAAATTTATAATATGGGCCAAGTGACTGTTTATGTGTGTAATTTCATAGTTAAATAACCGACTATCAAATCTGGCCAAATTCGTTGATCGTTTCGAAGAGACCAGGATCAGATTTAATTATCCAAAAACCAATTCGATCCAATTTAAGCATTACGAATTGTGATATTGTGAAGATAGTGAAGACAGTGATTTTGGAGATTCGTTTGTTCAGACCCAGAACAACTTATATGGATGAATGTTATCATTGCATCATTGCTTGGAAGGCTGTGTTAGCATTCCAAGTATATGAATGCTAAATCTAAGGTAATACGTAGCCTCAAGCCTCATCAACCAGGAATGACTAAAACAGGAGAGATGCAGCAGAGCTAAGTGGGTTGCACCCAAGTAAGGTATGTTATCACTTTCCTAGATACCCTTGGATATATTAAAATTATGGATATGGTTGTGCATGAAAAGGAGAGCGCTCGATAGGGTGGGAACACCCGGGGTGATAACATATTCGGTACTATCCAGCAAGAGGTAGGTCGGTCCTGTGTTGGGAGGGATAATTAGGTACGATCTTGGTACATTTTTCTACAGGTATACTGTAATGGGTGGTACCCCAATAGCCCAGTCATTGTAAGGAATCCAACATCCATTACAAGCCTGTACGGTTTTAGTTGAATACCAATTATGCTGAAACGTGAGATGCAAGCATTTCAGCTATTTTATAGTTTAATTTCTATAGACACTATCATTATATCAAACGATTTTGATATAAAATATTTTGGTTATCGTAAAGTAAAAACCCGTCGTATTTATGAGTGGCATGGTTTTACGAGATATCTTTGTTTTCAAAGGATTTTGATAACAGTAATAATTCAAATTGAGTGTGTTTTCTTACGCTAGTTTTCCAGACTGACTCGGGTGTTATTTTATTATAATGCTCGGGTTAGACCGAGTATTGCAGATCCAGGTTAGGATATTATGGAGCTCAGGAAACGACTTGGAGGATTTCAGGTGTATTACACATACTTGGTTATTTCCGCTGTGCGTGTTATGTTGTATATTCGGTGCATGTGAGGACAAGTTATTATAACTGTCCAGATTGATAGTTTACTATTGTACTCAGATGATTGTATGTATATTACAGTTATAGTTTCTTTGTATGAAGATCTGTTATTATATATTATATTTTGTTCCGCTGCGATTGTGGGATTTTGTGTTGTTGTTTCTGTTTCTTCTTCTATCCTCTTCTTTCTCTTAGTTATTCATCTTTTCGTACAATTTGTATTGGACAAGTGTTATTTAATGTCAGCTCTAAAGGTACAGAACGGCGGGTCGCTACATAATACGAGGAAGAAAACGCGCCATTTCTGGCCGTTCGTGATAAGGTGGCGGCTAGGGCTTGAAACCCTAGGGTTTTTGCAAATTAGAAAATCTTGTAGCCTTACATAGAAAATTTTCGCGCATTATTCATCCGAAAATATTTCGAACTCCAAACGAAGCATGCCGCCTGGCGTTCATAATGTTTTACCAATATTCCGAACATAATGGAATATATACCGGGACTCAATTCCGTCGTATTTGGAAGATAGCGTTCCAAAATCAAATTATTTTAATCAAAATCCCTTTAACGAATTTCTAAGCGTTTCAGCTTCGCATGACCAAATGGTAAGTCCAATCGCCACGAAATTTGGAATCCTATAATAATATAACATTATAGATCCAATGAAACTGGTTTCGTCCAATTCTGAGACAGTGTCCCGAATGGCTATTTTTACTCGTTCAATTAAATTACAAAATTTCCAATTTCTATTTATTCACTTTTAATTCAATTTTAAAAGTTTATTATCTTCATTCTAATTCAAAAGGAATTTAAATCAACATTAGAAACAATTTTTATTCACATACGATTCCAGATTCAATTATTTAACCGATTTTACTTATAAAACTTACTTTAAAATCAATTAAATATTCTAAATTCACACGACCAAAAAATCTGGGTCGTTACACTAACCTTGGTGGTGTGTTCAGAGGTGCCAATAATCATTACTTTGTCAGACTCATCTGCTGGAAGCGGCTCTTTGGCCTTATTGTCATCAAGAGTCCCGATGACATGAGCATCGGGCCTCGGTACATCAACAGCTGCTGGATCCTCAACTGGTTTCTCCTGTTGTTCTATAGCAGTACCATTTTTAGTAGTCTGACTAAGGCCCAGAAGACCTGCAAAATTTGTTAAAACAGGGAGATTAGCTCAAGACCAATGAGCATGAGGAACAAAACTTTTCATATACTAAGGAGTAAAGTGCGATACCCGCATCTGGTTGATGCTCCGTAGTTGTCGGGCTACGTCCTTCTAAAATGTGGGATAACATTTTAGATTGAAAGTTAGGCCTGTCCGGATCGTAGCCAAGGTTCTGCTCTGTATCAAGAGAGATTGATGTTCCGGCTACTTGGAGTGGAGAGGGACCCTTAGGGTCAGCCCCTAAAGATCCAACAATATGTTCTCCTCTTTGATCAATAGGTGCAGAAGCATTGAAAAATCGAAGCTTTGCGGCAACTAGATCCGAGGGCTCGTTTCCGTGGAGAATTTCCCTCACTAATTCTTCTTCGTTGAGCTCGGCTTCACACAGTTCTTTTTTCTTCATCTCGATAATGTGCTCCCAAGCTTTGGTGAGTGATTCAAGATAACCCTCATCGAGAAAACTTAATTCGCGATGGATCAGGACTTTGGCATTGTATTCGATGATTAACGGATCGAATAAGTCTTTATTTTCATTCCTACCAGATTCCATGGCAGCTTCCACTTAGAAGTTAATTCGTTCGATCATCTCTTTTTGGCCCTCTTCTCGAGCTTATTCTTTAAGAGCTTCAATTTTAGCGAATTGCTCGTCGAGTTTATCCTTTAAGCTCCTGGCCTCAACAGCTTCCTCGCAGTACTTCTGCGATTCCTCTTGAGCTTCAATTTTTTCCTCCCTTTCCTTCTTAAAAAGTTCTTCACGTTCCTCGATGCGGCGAGCCAGAGCGTCATTTTCCTTTTGCAAGGAGTCCTTTTCTAAAGCAAGTGCCCCACTACAATGAAGTGCCGTCAAGTTCCTTCTTATGAGAAACTTCCAAACGGCTTACTGCATCTGCCGTTTCCTTAGCGTTTTTCTCCGCTTCAGCAAGTTGAGTTTTAAATTATAACAATTCAGCATCCTTATACTTGATTATGTCCTTATCATGTATAACTTCTAACTTGAGGCGGTCTATCTCCTGTTGTCGCTCAATGATACTTCGGTGATTTTTTTTGAAAAGTGTATAAATGATTTGTACTACACAAATACACCTTTGACAAAAGCGAGAGAACTTTCATTGGGAAGCCCCGGAATTATGTGAATGGAAGGAAGGAATCTGATCCAAATAAAGCAAATTTTTGGAAAAGTGGCCTTGAGCTCAACCAACTTTTTTGCCATGGAAACGTCGAGAGCAGTAGCCGGCAAATGAGGATCAGAGGTAGCAAGTGGATGTTTTCCTGATCGATGCTCATAAGATTGTCTAGAGCTCGAGGAGCCGGAATGTTGCTCGTGAGATGCAGCGACATGAGGGCCACGATAGGATGGCTGGTCTCCAGTTTGAGCATGAAAGTTATTCTATTTAGATGTCTGGGACTGAGATTTGCATTTGGAAGAGGAAGAATATTCCCTTGAGTGATAATTCTTATCCCTTCCATCATCCTTCCCTCTGTGCCGGGTAGACTCTGAATCCCGGCTAGATCGGTGGTATGATGAAGAACTTCTGAAGCGATGAAGGCTCTGGATTGAGACATTGCACTTATAAAGACCAAATGAGAGCGTATTTGTAACTGACACATGAAAGATTAACAAAATCTATATAGTGAAAAGCATGTGGTTGTGAGTATCCTAATGTTCCCCCAACAGACCGGTGACTATAGCCTTACTCATCGGCATTTTCTCTCCTTTATCAGAAGGTTAGATGCCTTCACTGCTTCTGGTGGGAGAGTTAAGTCCTTCAATGTTAATGTTTGAAAAGTCATAGGGCATGATGTCATTCGGAATTTGAAGGTTAGAAAATCCCTTTAACGAACTTTCCAAGTGTTGAGAGGACGATTCCTCTTCAACAAGAGTAATAACAAACTCTGGATTCGCGACGGTTTTCCTTCTACGAAGCTTCCAACCTTTTTTCTTTCTTTTTGTGGGAGTTTGGGATTTTGCGCTTTGCGATGGTTCGACCATTGGCGCCTTTCCCGAGCCTGCATCAACGTCTCCCAGTTTTTTGACCTGGGAATCCTTAAACTTGCCCTCCTCGATATCCTCCCAAGTCCCCTCGGTAGAGGGCACGACAGGGTTGACGGTATCCCTTCTTTGTTCTACAACACTCCTTGGTAATGATGCACTTCCCGGGAGCTTGATACTATGGCCATCTTCCAATAGTCCGAACAAGGATGGTAACTCATCGGTCATGAGAAGTTTGTTGTCCTTGTCCTCACCGGGGGTAGCGCGAACGGCAGCGACAACTCTTGAAAAATCGACGCCTTTAGGACGTGGGCGGACACCTAAAAGAACTCTGGACGTTAGTAGATTCAAAGGAAAAGTTATGATTTGGACTGATGAACTTGAGAAAGAAGTGAAGGTAATACTTACGTCCTTCTAACCATCATCTCGCGAATTCGAGAGGGCATTGCACGTAAAACCATTCATGCTTAAACAATGAGAGTTTGTTCAAGCGCTCGTCAGAATTTGGCAGTTTAGCGAGGGTTCGAGAAAGACATAAGAAGGACTTCTCGACCGCCACTTAAAGTTGTATATAAACCTTATATCTTCAGGAGTAGGTGGACGAAATAAAACACCCATGAACATCAAGAAGGTTCCATGTATGAAAGCATAACTGTTTGGGTGAAGTTGAGTAGGGGCTATCCCAAGATATCTTAACATTTCTCGGACAAACGAATTGAAGGGCGATATGCATACAACCCAACACATAAACTTATTACACGTTGTGTGCCCTGCTGGGGGCAAGTGAGGCCTATCATGTCTTGAAGGAACCAAGACGTTCCCAAATAGAATTCCATGAATAGAACCTAGCCGGCGAAGAGCAGCCTCGCCAATTCGGAAAGCCTGTGAATCCATTGGATTATCTAAAAGAATAGTGCCCTCTACAACATCAGGAGCAGGGCTTATGT
Organism: Allium fistulosum; assembly: GCA_030737815.1. Classification (NCBI taxonomy): domain Eukaryota; kingdom Viridiplantae; phylum Streptophyta; class Magnoliopsida; order Asparagales; family Amaryllidaceae; genus Allium; species Allium fistulosum. The sequence goes on from CM060901.1 coordinate 1,154,840,505, forward strand.
TTTCCACTGGAAGGATTGGAATATCTGAGAAAAGATCAGCTCGTAGGTTAGAAACTTCTGTTTGTTCCACTTGTTGGCTAGGAGAAACCCTGCCGGATATAGTTATAGACCTTGACTTTGCTTCAAAACCAATGTGTTGCATCGCCGGATCAAAAGACATACCAGCTGAACTCTTCGAGCGTCTGGAATCTATATTAGCTATACTCAGTAGATAAGCGAGACTAGAAAAGATAATCCGTTCCCCCTATGCTAAGTGTGAACTAGTGTAGTGCAGTGTGGTATATAACAGATATAAATAGTTTGAAATCGAAAACGACGAGACTTAGAAGTTAGTCCAAAAAAACCATCATCGCTGACCGTCTCAATTGGCAACGAAATTGATCGGTTATGAAAGCTTTGGGATCGACTATCGGCATGTCGAAGTATGAAGTTTGTCACCTAAGTTCATTTGCAAGTTTGTCACTTAGTTCATGTTGAAGTTTCCGGAAATATGATTGTTTAGCCTCAAGTTCGACAGTGAGTATGCACGTTATATTGTTCATCGTCATATTTTCAAGGTTAGCAAGGCAAACTAGTAATGGTTATTCAAATAAGTCGAGTTAGATTAGTTATCAAGTTCGAGAAACCAAATATTAACCCTATGCCAACCCAAAGATATATGTCGATCCTTATCCCAAAAGTTCCTATAATGATCCCTCTCCTTGACCATAACCTGCCGACCCCTAAGATTAGCCGAACCCTATAGAAAGGCCGGTCCCTATTAACAGGCTGATCCATTTCCTACGGCCACACAGCAGAACTTCATCCTTCGAAACACTAATCCCTCCATCAAAACCTTCCCAACCGATCCATCCATCAAGACCTTCTCTACTGATCCCTCATCTAGAGTCACCAACACCACCAAACTCTTCATTCTTGTACTTATAAGCCTTCCTCCCATCAAAATACCACTCCGAACGCTCATCTTCTCTCTTATTATCCTCTTCTATGTCCTAACTCACACTGAATCGCCAATCATCCATCTCCCCCAAGCCACTTGTCATCATGGCCTCGAACACCATCAATTTACCATCTACTAGGTGGAATCTATTGTGTTGCATTAAAATAAAAAACAAGAGGGGAAGCCCACCTAAATAAATTGAAGGAAAGCTGGGAAAAGGAGAAAGATTGGATTACAATTTGGTCGAAGGTGTGGCGATGGTCTATAATCGAGTGAAGATCGAGTGGAGAGAGAGGGTTCAGTTGATAGAGAAATAGGGAAGGGTTCGGTTAGAAGACGAATGAGCTTACATAGAAGATAAAAAAGTGAATAAGAAAGAGAAGAAAGGCTTACATATATGTATGGGAGAGGGTTCAGCTGCAAGGACGTTTAGCGTGTAATAAGGGGAGAGGGGTCGGCATAGAAGCATGTCGATCCCTATTTGCGTGGCTGAGAAAAATGGGTCGGCATAATGATTGCCGACCCCTATATATTTTTAAAAAATATATATTTATATATAATAAAAATAATTGTTAAGATTGGGTTATGAGTATGTACATACAAAATGTTGTAAAAATTGGTAATGACCTGTGAGCGTTCGAACGCGCCCGGGAGCCGACAACAGAAACGTGTATATGAATGCACGCGAGAGTGACTTAAAGGTTCAACTTTTTGAAATTAGCATAAATTGAAATCAAACCTAAAACCTTCAAGTTCAAGGCTGGACTAGATAATAAAAAGTTTATAAGTCTCGCACAACCGGGTTTATATATATTGACGGAATAAGGCACTGAATTTATGTTATTGGAAATCGACTAGGCGTCATGGCAATCGATAAAGAATTCAATGCCTTGGAAAAACGATTTGACAAAGGAATCCCAATCATTCAAAAAGCTAGATGGACCTCTTTTTGACATTTCGGACTTGTTTCGATTCAAAGCACGTTATGTTACTCACAAGACGTACTTTGGGGGGCAAGTGTTACCCGGTATCCTGACCCAGTTAGATTGAACTGATTGTACAAGATAGATTCGACTGTTATAAAGAACAATGACCACAGAGCAATGGTTATGTGAAGCCATAATTGGATGGAATTGATAGATAAACAATGCAGGATACTTGAAATATGGACTTTAGCTTAGACAAGCAAGGGATCGACAAGACTTGGTAATACCATAGGGATCGGTATGGTTGGACACACCAGGGATCTGCATGGTCGAAGCAAGAAAGGGATCGGTGTAGATGAAAGTAGATGGAACGACATGGTTTGTTGGCTTGGAAAGTTATACTTTCACTGATAAGGAAGGGATCGACATAGCATATAATAGGAGTCGGCATAGATGGATGGATTGGCATACTTGAGTCCACCAAGGAGGGATCGGCACATGTCAGAGACCAAGTGCATTCTTGCATTCAACGATCAATATTTTGGGATCTAAAGGTCCAAGGTAGATGAAATTTGGAGTGCAAGGTATATGGACCCTAGGGAACCTACCCTAGGGATCACATGGAAAATGGGTAAAGAAAGAGGGATCGCCATACAACCATCTCTAGGGATTGGCAGGAAACAATGGCATAAGCAATCTTAGATCAAAGGTCATGCAATAACTCGAGCTCCGTTGATCCAAATGACTTGAAAATTGATGAGCCAACATATCTAAGCATGAAGAAGCCACCATAGGGATCGTTGCCCAAAAATCGACCAACGAAGGGATCAGTATCGATCCCTCTTCATTGGAATTTGGGGCTAGCGACCCCTCTGGTGAGTCCATATGGGTTAGAAGGTCCTATGGCCGAAGTTTCAAGGAGATTGGTGATCACCATCACCTATAAATACTGGCCTAGGGGGTCATTCTAAGGATCCTTTATATTTAAGTCTTTATTGTAATCAAGTTTTTTCTTACTTCTTGCTATTGTAAAACTGTTACTGAATCAATAAAGATAATCTTCAAAGTGGACGTAGGCATACAACGCCGAACCACTATAAATTCTTGTGTTATTGATTATTGTTTTGATCACTCTGTTAGTTTGTCCTATTACTCAGTTTTAATTTTACTTTCTTCATTTACTTATCTACATAAATCTATTCTTGGGTGTTTGTGACCAATTTGGTTACAAACAGGTATAGACTATAGTGATGAAGTGATGTTTATAACCGGTTATAGTTATATAATATGTAGCATATTTAATCCTGAAACACTCGTTATGTTATGTTTTGAGCACGGTTACACTCACAGCTAGTTTCTAGCTTAACTCAAAGTTTGTTGTGTACTTAACAACCATGGTCAGGCTGAGGTTATTTCATAGGTTGAGATGTGCTTTGTAGGCTATAATGTGTAAATGAAGACGGTGATGACAACAGACATTCATTTTACCTGCATTGAGACTTAGTTGTTTTGGATAGCATGATTTACTTGTGTTGCATAGCCATGTATAGGTATGACATGTATTAAGAGAGTATCATATTTTCAGATATGATATAATATACATAATTTTTATTCACTCTTAATATTTTTTGTTTGGTTTATCCTTAGTTGTGTCTCTAATGCTATATTATCCAGTCTACGTAACTCGTATACATTGCTTTGTGTAGAGACAAGATATAATTTGTTTTGTATGTGATATGGTATTGTAACGTATCCTTGTTGACCCGAAGTAGTGTATACGAGAGATTGCTTCTTCCATGTCCTTTGATTCGAGCTATTGGATGGTAAACTCCCTTTGGTAATTCCCACACTGTGGTCGGGCGTTACACTCTTGGAGATTGGAATTAAATATATTTTTAGTAAACAGACTAATGTTCTTATTACCCTAATATGAATCTCTTTCATCCATTCGCATCATACTTTAAATCATATTTCGTATTCTTATATCATCATGTTAGTATTTCTATAAGTATATCGTTTAGTATCCTATCAGATCTAGTGCATCATGCTATGGGGTGAAAGAGGTGATTTTGAAAAAAATCATTTTATTAAGATTGCATAAGATTATAGTGTGTTTAAACAATTTTAATTTTATATTATCATATTTAATTTGTTTTTGATTTGATTTTGAATATTTTAAATTAATAATTAAATACCAGTTTAATTTACACTAACTTTAAGTATCAATACACTCAATGATACATAAGTGGTATGTACATAAAATACTATATTAAGGTAATACATATACATTTGCATATACGTATACAGATACATATGCATACACACACACACACACAAATAAACATTTCTCGCAATATACTAATACCAAAACCATAATCTAATAATTTTTTTAAAATTGAATGAATCTTAATACCACGTGTAAATCATTTACTCGGTGATTAATAACTTAACATAGTAGGAAACTATAGGCATTGGTTCTACTGACCGGCAACATATTTTTAAAGGAATTAATCTCGGTTAGAGTAAGTTATCGTTCAATGATTCTATTCTCTTTCCCAACAAAAAATACACATTCCATCCAAAATCAAAAAATCAAATTACATTCAAAAAATAATTTTGTGTAAACTTCTGTATTAACTTTTTCATTTACATAAAAATTCAACCATAAAAAAAATTAATTTAAAAATAACGATAATTCAGGAGATCGCACTTTGAAGTACCATGCATCCTCGTAATTTTCGGTTACATCGGTTGATTTCTTTGCAATTTTTAAGTTAATTCCCAGAACGATGGGATAAATTTTAGATTTTTTTGTTAAACTAGTAACATTTTATTTGATAATTGCATAATGTTGTTAGAACCTCCCTTACTGAATTTTAGTGACAACAACTATACAATCAAATCTAGAATCTCTAAACTAACAAATACATGATGATCAAGCTTTGAACAAATTGAAGACACAAAAACATCAGAGACTCCATAAGTTGAAATAAAGTATCAACAAAGAGCTCGATATGAAGACAAACTTTTATAAGAGTCGTACATCCTGTGTTAATACCTTAGATAAACATGTACAATCTCCCATAAGTTGTATGGGCTAACATGTTTGCATCAAAAGTTTTTATTCACTCAAACAAAAAATTTAAACAAGTTTTCAAACTCACAGGAACTCAAATGTCTAGCTACATCACTCAAACGTTTGAGGTCACCAAATTTTGAATTAAATCTTTTATGGTTTAATTTTCTCAAAACTCAAACATTTGGGGTCATAATTCAGGCGTCTGAGGACATGATTTTTTGAACTGTTTATTTTCTAGAAAAATATTCTTCAAAGTCAAATGTATGACTATTTCTTCCAGACGTCTAAGCTTCTGTAACAGCTATATTTTGAAAAGACACGTCTCTTCTCTTCCACCAAATGCAACTCCTTCTTCAATGGTTTTCATCAATGAGTTGCAACTTCTGAAAGAGACCTTTCACACTTATAAATACATGTCTATAACTAGAGTTTTAACTATTCAATTCTTATTTTTTGCGTACCTTTTTCTTGCTCTCTAAAACTCTACTACTTTTGAAGTTTAAACTTGCTTTCAACATCACTAACAACCATTTTATAGTCTTTGGTGATCTACTTTTATAAACTCATGTGCTTTCACTCATTCAACTCAAAGAGAAGATTATAGGAAGCTTTGTACTACAAGTCAAAGTCCATTTTGACAGAACACTAGATTGTCAAGTCAGCAAACTTTTATATCGCCTATTCCTCTAAACTAAGTGAGGGTGTTTTGATTAGTAGAAAATCCAAAGGGGATCTTTGGGACTGAATGTAGGACATGAGGTCCGAACTGATATAAAACTCCTGTGTGATTGCTTCTTATTTTACTTTACTATTTTTTTATATAGCTTAATATTGCATATACGCTCATATACATAAGTTAGCCATATTACTATAGATCCTTGTGCACTCTCAAATGTTTCATAAAAAGATTAAGGATTGGTTTCATGATACTAATTAGTATTATGAAGTATGTTAGACTATTTTTTCAATAATTTTTAAACATAGTATCCGTAAGAGCATTCTATGGTGTTATTAGATGCACACTTCAATGAAGATCATAAATTCGAATTGAGATAGGAAAAACCTAAAATAAAATAATTATTCGAAAAATGTTATAATTACATAATCTGCAATTGGTGAATATGCTTAATTATATTTATGAGGACTATACTATAAATTTTATATCATCTTGAGCCTATAAATAGATCCAAGAGTATTGTACGTTTACACTTGCAATGAATGAAGTGTCTCCTCTCTCTCTATAACTGCTTCTATATTGTTTTATTCCTAACATGTTATCAACACAATCTATGAGATCGATAAATGTTTTAATAATAGTGTTGAACTGATGATTTTTGAATTTGGATTTGAATAAAAGTTGTTTCTTTTCAAGTGTTGTTTGGTTATAATTGTAGAATCTACATGTGGTTGTAAAAAACTGGTTTTCTAGTTGAATTTTTGTTTGTTTTAAAAAGTAAATAAGTGGTATTGAAAGTGTTTTGGACGGTTGAGATAGATATAGAACCATCTAAGCAAGAAACTTTATTTATTCATCGGCTGATTTTTATATAAAATTAAAATTTCAATTTTAAAAATAATTTTATGTAGATTAATTATCTACATGTTTTAAATATAATTTTTGAAGATAACTTTGATTCGTAGGTATTATAATTTCAGAACCAAAATAAAGGTTGGAATATGGAATTAATTTGGTAATTATATGTAGGTGCATGCATTGTGGACTTATTCTATTAAGAAAGTTGTAGATTTTATACCATCTTAGCCTTGATTTGACTTAGTGTAATGGATTCTATTTTATATAAAAATTAGCTATCCATGTAATTTAGATTCATTCCATAAATAAATATATGATCTTTATTAAATTCGAACTGGAATCTATGATGATTTACCACATCTCTTAAAATAATAGATCTTCGGAAGTCTATTTCAATTTAGTTTTATTTCGATGTTAATAAGATAAAAAAATAGTCTTTGAAATTGATTATTTCTAGATCTAATAATTAGATTTAAATATTTGTCTCTATATTATAAATATGACTTAATCATTTTTAGATTCATCGGTTCTTCTTTAATATACTTGTTTCTATATGTTATAAATCTAATTTGATTGATTTTTTATTCTAATTTTTATTGATTATTAGGATCAAAAGTTTTGTATATTTGACAAGCATATATCCTTAATTTGAACTAGAAGATCCTTGTAGCGACTAGTATTTTTAACGGTAGGATATTTAAATAATTGATTTAAATATTTAATCATTAATTAAATGAAGGCCAAAAAATATGATCTTTTTGCATACAGTCAAATCAGGACTCAAAACCACTTTTGTTGCGTTCAGATTGATGTTGCGAATTAAAATGATTATAAGCTTCGTTATATTCGGAGATCGGACGATGCGATGGCCGAAACGATCTTAAAATACACGAAATTAGCATCCCGAGGTGCTAGCTCAGATAACGATGAGATTTATACTATTGGATCCAAAAAAATGATCTGATGTATGCATATAAGTTTCGCTGCAATCAGACGCGTCGTGTGATTGTATGGACTCGAAACGTATGACTATTTATTTGAGGAAATATATAAATGGAATATTATATTAATACAAATATTGTTCAAATCCTTCCTTCTTTTCTTTAATCCATTTCACTATTCCATTCCTGAGAACAAAATCATGACTTCTCTTCCTCTTTAATTCAAAAAACTAAATTCGACCAATCCACTCAATGATAAATTGCAAAACCAGATCTGTTCAGGTCGTATGGACGAGAGCTTCGCATTCACTATGGTGGAATTTGGATCGAGTACAATTAGCGACATTGTCGTTATTGAGCGCAGATCTATGGTTAGACCTAGCCGGAGGTTGGAGTAACAATAGACGAAACGGAGGTCGCCGTTGAATTTCTCTTAGCGAATAGCATCTCTCCACCAAAAACCATTAGATCCTATTAACTCCATCGAAATGCGTCCAAACTAGGTCGAGACGCACACGGTCAGGTCGTATATTGCCTTGGTTGATGGAGTTGCCTATTTTCATATCCGAGGCGGAGAGATTGCGTAGGGGAGAGCATAGGCAAAATCTGTTCGTCATTTCGTCGAGTATCAAATGAGAAATTGAAGAGAGAATGAGGGAAAGAGAGGGTTTATGCACATACATGCATGTGCACAGCTTGGAAAGAGTAATTACGGAAGAAGCATTAACACAATTAGGTAATTAAAGTTTTGATAAGTTAATTAATTGTTTTAGTTAATCTCGATTCTTATATTGGCCATATCTTTTGCATATGAGATCCATTTTGGATGTAGTTACTTGCAATGCTCTTATGATGAAGAGATCTACGTTTTGACAATGGTTTGGACAGCCTTTATTAAGGTGAGTGATATTGTCTCTCACCATACTATGATTGGTTGTATAGTATTAGATCAACATTATGGAATGGTTTTTGATTTTAAAATGTAATTTTATTAAACCTAAAGACCTACTAGATTTTTATAAAAGAAAATAAAAATGTTTTAAAATGATTTTATATCAAATATCACATTTTTCCTACCGACGTGCCATTATTAGGGAATTGTTAGATTTTAGCTATTTTTGATATGATTTCCCTCATTGGTTTATATGGATGTATTATACATGTTGTATGTTATTTTAGATGTATGTATGTATGTATGCTGGATGCATGGTTGCTTTGTTGGTTGTTTTTAGTTGAAAACACTTATTTTACGGGGATCGAGTGTTAGGGAATATCTTGTGCATTGGGGTTTCGTACACGTGAAAATCCAACAAACGATATAAGTTGTAGAAGAGGGTTAGGATACATGCCGACTGATCTGAAGGTGGAAGACGAGGCTTATGGCTTCATGATGGATGCCAGACATTTCCGTTTCGCCTGTACTTATCCATTTTGGTTAACTACATGACCAAAGTGGTTGGTATTGACCATTATAGAGTGATCGATGTTCATCACCATCGTTGATGGCGATTTGGTCGATCTTGTTTGGAAGTTGAAGAGATTTTGTGGTGCCGATTTGATGGTTTGTTCGTGCAACCGACTTAGAGTCTTGATATTGTTGCTCTACGACGCGCGATTTATATGGTAGGCGATGATGTGACGCTTTAACATGAGAGTTTGTACTTCAGATTATGACTCGATGGTGTATGGAGTAGGTTCCGAGGTTGATAGTTTCATGACTTTGTAGATCATGCCGGAGGCTTCAGCTCGTTCACATCAGGGATGGACGGCGATGTAACAACATGATGAAAAGACTTGTATCTTCGGTTTGAGACTCATAGTGGGAGTGGGTACCGAAGATTAGACACTCCGTACCTGTTTGGGACTTGTGTAGGGAGTATGTACCAAAGAGGCTGATGTTGGGAGCAATGGATTGGAAGAATGTGGTGGGTTCCAAATAGTGGAAATTGGATTGAGCGAGTAGAGCTCAGATCTGGATTGAGCGAGTAAGGTTCGAATCTATGTGTATGTGCTAAGTGATTGTTGATAACTTGGAGTGTTTTATGTTGTACTTGAAGCAGGGATATTTATAATGGGGACGCCCATGGATTGGTAGCGAGGATGCTCATACCCTAGAACAGTGGCTTTGGGTCTAGTGTCTAGCTTTGGGCTACAAGACACGTATCGAGCTTTGGGCTGCATGATACGAGAGTACAATGAAAATTATGATTTTTCACTAGTCCCCAGCAGTCCAGAATTTGAATAGCATCATCGTTAACCAATTTGATGAGAGAGGATCAAACTTTTATTGGAGATGCAAGGTGTGGACACGCGTTAGTGAGTCTGACTGAGAGGTTGATGATTGCACCGATATTACTCATTCCGAGCGAGAATGAGGAGATGATAGTACACATATGCCTGTGGTACTTAACTAGGTGCGGTATTAATACCGAAAGGTAGGATTATCGCATGCTAGTCGACAACTGAAACCACACTAGAGGAAGTATCCGACTCTTGATTCAGAGTTGGGGGCGATAGAATTTGCTTTGGGGATTCGGAGGCACTATCTATTAGGAGAGGAGTTAGAGCTGTTCAGTGATGCCACATCATTGGAGTATCTCTTCTCCAAGAGGGATTTTGACCTTTGCCAGCAGCGATGGTTAGAGTTCTTAGTCTCCTATGGATTTGATATTTCATATACATTCGTAAGGAAAATGTATGCTTTAATGCTTTGAGTGGAAGACATACAAGTTTGTGAGCAATATTCCTAGAGTGGGCATTGCTCGAGTTTGTCACTGGTTATGACTTTAGAACTCGATGAGCTATGGCCAAAGATGACAACTAGTTTGACAACAAGACCTACTTTGGTTTAGCAGGTCGGTACTAGTCAGAGGCATGAAGCTAAACTAGAGGAGATCAAGGCTAAGTAAAGGAAAAAGTATTGAATGTAAAGCTAATGCAGTGCGGACTCGGTCGAGACTGTTGGTTCCATAGGGATGAGAGATTGTTTGTTCTCGAGTAGTGCGAATAGATATTTATAGGCTATATCGATGGATTGTCAATGACTAAGGATGGTGTGATAGCATTTGAGTCATAGTCGATTGGTTGACGAAGAACGCTAGAATTGTATTCCTTAAGTCCAGTAGAATGGCAACCAAATTTGTCAAGTTATATGTGTGATGGATAGTGGGATTCTATTGTATGCCAAACGCATTGTAAGGGGCCGAAACCCATTGATCAATAGTGGGTTTTGGGGGAACTTACAAGAGGCGTTAGGAAATTTGGCGCCGAATTGATTATATGATATTGAGACTGAACTAGGGACTTCGATACCTTATAGGTTTATTTGTACTGATAGACGTGATACAAAACAGGTTAGGAGGGGGCAGTGGAGTAGTAGATGTTATGTTATGTGATTATTTGATGTTTCCTTTTTCTTCTTTTCCATTCTCTTCTCTTCTATTTCTCTTTTTTACTTTTTTTTTCCTTTGAAAATCATTCTACACCTAAGGTATAGGACGGTCGCTACAATCCTAGATTATTTTAATAAAATTTCAAGTTATGAAACGTTCCATTTTAAAGTATGTTGATGATACTATAATTTGAGTGCTTTCGCATTTAATGACTATGCTAGGACTAAGTCTAGTAGATCAAGATTTAACACAAAAATATATAGTAAATACAAACCATGAGTAGCGGTATACATGTTTGACATATTGTCATTGTTTTAGTTTACTTTTGTACTTGTTCTACATTTTAGAATGCCTCTATTATTGTCTTGTAGATCAGCTACAACGTATATATTTATGTTACATTTCTATACATTGCTTACCTAAACAAGGTATTGTATTTAATGTTTGTGCATATTTCACCTCTAAATAAACAATACGACTTGTGAAAAAAATAATCTAAACAATAATGCTAATTTCGTACTTTATGATAATTAAATAAATCATTTGTTTGTAGATTCTCTATAGTGGATTTGATTTGAGAGACACAAATAATGGATTATCAATAAAGATATATGATAAAGTTATTTATGACATGAAATGGAAATTTGCGATTGGTGTATGAATTTAAATACGTATTTACATATGTAATTATTCATAGTCTATATCACCACTCTTCATTGCAATAACCCAATACATCGCATATTAGCCACTCATTTCCATTTATACTACAAAGTAGTAATTGTTATTCCCAAAGAATAATTTAACATTCCAGAAGCGATTTTTAAAGTTTTATTTATATTTATAGAGAAAAATCAAACATCCAAGACGAGATATTCTAGAATTTTTATTTTTGTTTTTATTAAACTACACTTCCTTTAAAAGTAACATTATATCTTCTGAAGGGATATCATAGTACACTCCAGAAGTAGTGGCAACAATTTATCCTCAGAGGAGATTACATAATGATACTACACTTCAGAAGTGGTGGTTTTATCTCTCACATCTAACTTTTGTTTGTCACATCTAGTTTTATTACTGTATTTGATATTTAATATGACATTTTGGAAGCGGTGATGGTAAATATCTCCAAAAGAGATATCTTTTGTTACTCTGAAAGTACAGATTATGAAATATATGTCTGATATGACATTCTAGAAGTAGTGCATATAAAGTATCTTCAGAACATATATGTAACACTATAGAGGTGGTGACAGTACGATATCTCTGGAAGAGATTTATAAAATTCTTCCAAAAAGAGATAATTTATATGTCATATTGCGCTGTTTACGAAAGCTATAAATACCGTCTTAAAGAGACTTTTATATATAGCTAACTTAATTGCATATTCCTATAACATTTCAAGGATACTCTTTGTTTTTGTGTAAAGATATCTCTTTTGTTGAATTATCTAGAAGAGAAATCTATATTTAATTCAATCTATGTATTATTCTGAATAAATAATTATAAATAATTTTCGAAAGAGATATTCAAAATATAATTAAAAAATATACTTTAACAACTAGAAATTATACATAAAATTTATTTGAATCAAAAGTTCAACACAGTTTGTGTAACGACCCGTAAATTTTAACTGTTTAATAACGTAATTAGTTGAAATTTTGTGAAATTTTAAACGATAAAATTTTGAAATAAAAATTTGATATTTGGAATGCGTCTAATTAATCATAGCAACTGGTAAATTTTCATCAGATAATTTGGAAGTTTATTTTCTAGTGTAATTTTATTCCAATTTATATCAGTTGAAATTGATGATAATAAAATATTTTTCAAACCTGAATATTTTTACATAGAAAAATTCTAATCCATCTTCTGACTAAGACGTCATTTTTCGTTTTTCCAAATTCGGACTTCTTTAGCTCCGTCGATCTTATTTTTTTGCGTTTTTGCTGCATTTTCTGCTAGTAGAAAATTCGAATTTTTATAATTCAATCAGATCACTGATATCCATATACCGTTTTGATCGTCTCGTCATGCTGATCTCCACAGTATATTCATTTGTGTGTTTGAGGTCCAGTACGCATCGGAAACAATCAAACCGTGCGTCGTACCGGTACCGAAATTCATGACTTTTAATTTCTTGCTTCTCAACTTCGAACCATGGCCACATAATAAATTGCTTTTAAATATTACAGCTGTATCAGTGCGTGACCATCATTACCTCAAACCCCGATATAATTCAAAAGCCTATTCCTTTTCTAGCTACAGTTTACAATAAAAGCATTGTTGATATTATTGGCTGTCTAGTTTCTTCTTCCATTTCATTTTGCCTGTTCGTTAGATGTGATAATAAAAGTGACAGCTCATTTGCCTAAAGCCAGCAAGCTTCTTTCTCCTTTCCATTCTCTTTCTCCCTCATTCTTTTCGTTCATACCAGAAAGAAGAAAATTAGCTACCGCCTCTCCTACCAATGCCGCACCCCTCTCGCCTCTTCTCTCCTCACCTAAATTCATCTCCGCCTCCTCCTTGATTGAACGCAGTCAAAACGCACCTTCGCTCCAACCCCGACCACCTCGACGTCGCCCATAAATTTGGCTTCGCTAACCGCCACCTCCGGCCTTGGCAACCACACCCCTGTCGCATCTCCACTTCGCGTCTACACTCTATCCCTTTCACATGTCTACCAGCCATCGCGTCCGCCTCCTCCCACAGCAGCCGTATCCGACCTCCGCCGTGCCTTCCCAACCACCACCAATGATCGGCCGAACCCTCAACATCATCATAGCCAAGCCTTCCTGTCATCACCCCTGACCTTGATCAAAACAAGCATGGCCGAACCCATTGCTTTGCCTTGCCGTGAATACATGTATCAATAGGTAATATAAGTTATGGTAATACAATTTATGTTATTCATTGTTTTATTTCATTTGATCTTCATATATATATATATATATATATATATATCTGTGTGTGTGTAGATATATAACAGTGAAGATATATATGTGTTTTCTTAATCATAAAAGCATAGAAGTTAATTGGCTTAGCTAATATATACAAATATATAGTTGTATGCTGATTTTTTTATGAGTACTGGTTGTAATATAAAATGCAGTATTACATACTTAGTTATAGATTATAGTATATATGATTATATATGTAGGATATAATTTATATGTGTTCTGTCTTAAAGTAAAGTTGAATTTTATGACAGTTTTTTTCGGTGATGTATCCTATTTATATAGTATAGAGGTTGAAAATCTAGTCATATATACAATATATCATTTATAATCTATTATGGACAGGTTATAGCAGTTTGCGTGTGAATCTGGGGAGTTTATTTTATAAGTTATATATATTTATAGCCAGTTCATCTATATTTTTCTACTTTATAATATATATGTTATATGTTATATGCAATGTTTATATACATCAGTATCTATAATATATTCTGTTGGATTTTTAAAATGTATACATATAGCATTTGGTTCAAAACAGTTTTATACCTATGTGTTTAAGATTTCGTGTGAGTATCTGTTTTAAAAGGGTAATGTATTTATGAAATTAAATGGTGATTTTAAATTTATAGATCATGTGTGAGTTGCATATACTAGGAAGTACTGTGTTCTTTGAATCATGTTAGTTGCAGAAGTTATGGCCTCTAAAAAGCTACAAGGTACAACACCCATATTCTATTATAAAGTATATGAGATATTTATATACATTTTAAAGCAACAACCTTCTTTTACTTATATGTTACTTGTTTGTGTAGATAAGAATATACTGGTCTTACATATATATGTGCATAGGGTAGTTGTAGCCTGCATATATACATTTCGTTATAATTATGCATTGTCTCTGTATATATATGCCTGCAAGTCTATATAAGAGTTTTGTGTATATATTAGTTATATTGATTTTTAAAATATAATAAGAACATGAGTTTATATATATGTATATATAGTGGTATATATGAGTCTATATGATCTGTTTTGAGCAAAAATTATTTATTGTGGCAAAGTCGCGGCGAACTCCAGCCCCCTATCCTTGCTCCCCCGCCGCTTCGTGCTTTACCAATTTCTAGTGATCTCAAGCCAATCCACGACGAACGAACCCCATGGATCAACTCCTCTCAACCTCCTCTACGCTCCAGCACCACCCGATCGCCATATCATTGAAGATCCACTGTTGAAATCGAAAACCTATAATGAACGACCGATACTTCTTCAACAATTTCTGGCCAATCCGAGACTCAATCGCAAAAACGAATTTCAGATGTAGATTACGCTCGTCGAGAGCTTTTCAACGATATACTATATGACATAGTTTGAGGAGTTTGGATTTTGAAGTTTGATTTTGAATTGAGAAACTAGGATTTTGGAATTGTGTGACATTGGGAAGGAAGGAAGAAGATGATTGAACAGATACGTACAGAAAATGGAATAGACATCTAGGGTTTCAGGAAATATCTATTTATATAGACAGAGATGGATAAGAATGAATGGACATATCGAATTGGGTCGAAATAATAACAACGACCCAAAAAGCCCGTTTCGTTCCCGAAACGAAAGTAGGTCATCCCATATATCTAAACATAGGTTTTCGATATTTTTAAACTCAATTGAACTAGTTTCAAACTCTAATTCCATCGTATACAGAAGTTAGCTTTCAAAATCAGATTATATTCATTTAAATTATATTAATTGATTTCTACGCGTTTCGAGCTCGCGCGATCAAACGATAAGTCTGATCGCTACGAAACTTAAAATCTTATAATAATTCACTGTTACGGATCCGATAAAACTGGTTTCAGCGAAATCCGAGATAGTGGCCAAAATGGCTAATTTTCACGTTAATTAAATAAATTATTATTAAATTGATTTAACCACTTTTAAATTCAAATTTAAAAGCTATCAATTTCATCATTCTTGATTACCTAGAAATTAATAATCTTTTAACATTAAATATTCCATGTTAATCTCAAGATTTAAACATTACAATAATTTCAGCGTCAAATTACAACTTGTAATAAAATCCCGGTTAATTATAATTTAAATTCAATCAAATTCTTTTATTTTGATTCTCACTCTTATTATTGAATCAACTATTACCTTATGAATATAATTAACATTAGTTTACCTTTTATTGCATTCATATTCTACAGTTATCATCTTAACTCATATTAACTGAAATATTTAATTACATTAAATTTTATTGATTTTTAAATTAATTTCAACGGATTAAATAATAAGGTGATAAATAAACAATTGTCATATTCCAAATCATATTCCACAATAAACCTATTTCAATTTATAACATATAATTTCAACATGAAATTCAACATTTAATTTATTCCTTATTTACAATTATAACCGAATCACACTTATTTCAATTAATTAAAATTATATTAAAATAGCTGTCAATTACATTAAATCAACATTATTGAATGACATTCAAATTATATATTTTTTCTCAACAATAAATCATGAATTTTAATTTCTTCCAACGTTTAAATTTCAAAATCTTTAATGTTTTAAACGTGAAAGCGCAAAAACTTTAATCTGGATATACTAGAATATCTCATTATTATTATTATACACGTCACATCTGCACAATTGAAAAAATATCCGAGAATCTGTCAAGAATATATCTCCAGAAATTTAGCCGACTTAATCGTTAATTAATCTTATATTCTATATCGATCTAAATCAGTCGGTATAAATACACAAGCGAACCTTCCCCTTTCTCATACAATCAAGGGCTCAAGAGGTTATTTGAATGCTAAAAAACTGTCAAAGTAAAATAATGGGGGAAACAAAAAAGATAGCGCTGATAAGTGCAGATGGAGAAAAATTCGAGGTAGAAGAAGCAGTAGCAGGACAGTCGAAGTTGCTCAGAAACATGATGGAGGACGATTGCACAGAAGGGTTGATACCTCTTGCTAACGTCGCTGGAAAGCACTTGGCCAAAGTGATCGAATATGCCAAAAAGCATGCAAAATCAGACGACGATGATGGTAAGAAGAAGGGTGAAGATGATGAGGAATTGAGAGCGTGGGATAAGGAGTTCGCTACAGGCATGGATCAAGCGATGCTGTACCATCTGATTTTGGCGTCGAATTACTTGAACATGCAGCCTTTGTTGGGTCTCATGTGTCAGACGGTGGCGGACATGATCAAGGGTAGGAAGCCTGAGGAAATACGTCGGATTTTCAACATCAAGAACGATTTCACTCCCGAAGAGGAGGAGGAGATTAGAAGGGAGAATCAGTGGGCTTTTGACTCTTGATTAATTTCTTTTTTTTTTTAATTTATCATCAGCTGTTTCCTTTTCTTTTCATTCTTGTAATTTTAGGTTCATCAGTTCAATTACATTTGAGTGTGATGTAGGTGTCTTAATTGCTGTGGAAATTGGATTATACTTTTATTGATCCTCAATTGGAATTTCTTATATAGATGGTTTGTATTTAATAATTGTCATCTGGTTCATGCATGTGAAAGAGTATGCTGCTGCTTTACAGATTGATGCATGCGTAACTTGGTTATGCAATTATCTAATTTTCCACTAAAAAAGGCAAGTAAAAAGTTATATGAAATTAAATCAGATATAAATTATTTCAGTTTGACAAGGGAGCGAAAAGTAACATGTAAATTTACACCATTGGAATTCTGTGATTCAACAATGAAGAAGATTGGGCGGAATCTCATTTCTGGCCCTGCATAACGTATATAAAGTAAACATTGCACTTGGGGGTGAGAGCTACTTTCCCCGTTCTCACTATCTCATATGCTCCAATAAATACTACCCAGTGCATCACATGAAACAATGATGATCAACAAATTAATTCTTCACAGATAAACGGAGACACGGTGTCTGTTGAGTTAATCTGGGGATGTTGCTGACTAAGTCCTTAGCGTTTTATTATGCCTGTTATTTCTTTTCAAATAAGCACCCTGGTTTATAGGGTGGTAAGCTTTGAATTATTCCAACTCTTGTTTGCTAGGTTATGTAAAACAATTGGTATCAGAGCCTTGTTACAAGGCCTGATCTAAAGTGAAGAAATAGCAGATTTCTTAGCAAGGGAGAAAGAGCCGGACAAAGGTAGAGCGAGAAAGAATGGCTTCTTCGTCAGAGGGAGGGAAGTTTTGTGCAGCCAGCAATTCCAAAATTTGATGGCTACTATAATCATTGGGCCATGTTGATGGAGAACATCTTGCGTTCAAAGGAATATTGGTCATTGGTCGAGAATGGAGTCACAGTAGAAGAGGAGGGAGCTGTGCTGGCAGAGGTACAATGCAAGACAATCGAGCATTTGAGCAAGAGAAGCTGAAAGATCTCAAAGTGAAGAACTACCTCTTCCAAGCCATTGATCGTTCCATCATGGAAACCACACTCAATAAAGACACTGCCAAGCACATGTGGGATTCCATGAACCAAAAATATCAAGGTTCTGTTAACAGTACGCTACAGAAGTGTTACGAAACTGTTATGATGACGTTACAAAATTGCAACAACTACAGAACTGTTATAAGTACAGAACCGTTACAAATACATTGCAAAACTGTTACGATTATGTTGCAAAATTGCAATAACAACAAAACTGTCACAACTATGTAGCAAAAATTGTTACGAATAGAACTGTACAGTAAACAGATTATGCAGTAGATATTATACCGACTAGATCACTACGCCATAGATGACCTATCGCAACAAAAATACAAGGTGTTGCTAACTACAATGTAACGATAGGTATGCTGATTATTATCTATTACAACACACGCTTCAAGGTGTTAGCATAGGTATCAACAAGATGTTGCAATAGCTATAGTTGTATTCAAATTAAAAAATTAATAAAATTAGCAATCCACGTGAATACGATCCAACGGTCTACATTTAATCCAATTATTAAAATGGATCACCGATCCAAAGGTCTATTGCAACATTAGCTTCAGGATGTTAGTATAGATATCAACATATGTTGCAGTAGCTATAGACTTATAAAAATATTATAAAAAATGAGCGGGCTGAAAAAAGAACGCGGGAATCAGGAAGAAAGCGGCAAAACTTAACAAAAAATATCAAGGGTTTCAGTTAAACACTTAACAAAATAACACTCCGCCGCTCAACCTCTCAAACACTCAGCCTCACAAACGCTCAAACACTCTCAATCGCTGTTTCAATTAGGGCTAAAAGTTCAAGTTTGCAAGCTTAATCGGGGTTCGATTAGGGCAAGTTCGAGTTCAAGTTCAATTAGGGCTTTGGTGTTTCAATTAGGTCTTCAATTAGGGTTCGTTTGGGATTCGAATTTCAGTTAGGGCTTCGATTTAATCTTCTGCTTAAGGTATTACTCTATATATATATTTTAAGTTTTTCCTGATTTGATTGTTGTGTTGCCTAATTTACTGATTTACTTGTGAGTTAAGGTGTAATCATATTCCTGATTAGTTCAAAATTTACCGATTTATATATCTCATTAAGATGCTTCTGAGTTGTATCAGTGATGCTGCATATTCTTGTAGGTATAGATATTGTACAACGCCTGTAATTAATGTTGGATTCGTGAGGTATCAAGGGTGGAAAGTGATGTGTCTATGGATCCAAGCTGTCAACTACAACTAGTAAGCTTTTAATTCGTTTTCCCTTTAATTTCATGAAAATACTATGTGATTAAAAGAAAAGTTCTATGTCTAGTTTCTTCCAGATTAGCAATCTTTTAAGTGAAGAGCCACTATATTTGACATTTTCTTTTTATTGAGGGAGAATAAAATAAACTTAATAGTAAGCCCAAAGCTAATCATTGGCATTGCATATGATTATAATCAAGTGTGAAGTTTTATGACACACTTTTATAAGAGTTTATTATGAACAATATATGGTCTCTTTAGGTGTCAAAAGTTATATATTGATATACTTGTAAGCAAGCAATCTCATGTATCAAGAAACAAAACAAGCTAATCTACAAATAATGTTGAAATAAAATTCGATATCACACTACAACATAATAAAAAACTAAACCGACTTGGACTTGCCAATAATAAGATCACTCTGTCCACATGCTGCATCTTGCTATCCAAATCCAATATGACGGAAGCATCAACAGGTGATGGACAAGTAGTTGATATCCTTGTGAAATATGGGATCAATAAGCTGACATAGTGTGAGTAGGTGTATCCAAGACATCATCATTTAAAGCATGGCATTTAACACTTACGTTCTAGGTAATCTATTACACAAGTCGCGCTGAATTCATCAGCCATATATGATGAAATTGTTGAGAAATAGGGATGGAATTTGATAAGAACATAGTGGATTTCAGCATAACTTAGGAAAATAAAAAGGACAGACCCGTGAAATCCAAGGATTTCTAAAGGGAAGGCGAGGCATGGTTTCGAGTGTGTACTGACAAATCAACTAAAATAAGTCCAATTTTTTATCATGTATATTAACCCTCTATGAACAACATTATACATGCAAGTATACACGTCTCTTCATAATTAATGTATAACTCATTTCACATAAAGAATGATTAAACGTTAATCCTAAAAGGGTCCAGGACTAGCTGTGAATCACAACCACTGAAGGCAAAGTGGTTACATGACGTTGTTTTATCGAACAAAATCTAATCAGCCTTGACTACGGTGTTGCTTGGTATGCTCTGTACCAAGGGAGATCAACTATGTCTACAGGAGATTTGAATATTGCTAACATGGACTGGGGACATCATTTCCAATGAAAATTGTTTATTCTGTTGAAGTAATAAGTGAACAATCGGTATCAAAACTATAGTGAACAAAAAGAACTATTATGGCAATATACCTTAAAAAGTAAACATGTTGTTTATAACCAAGCTAATTTTATTCTATAGTGCAGTGTGATGAACTATCATAAAAAATTACAAACGACGAAATGACATATAAAGATATCATATTGTAGCTGAAATCAATAATGGTAAGTATCATGTAAGATGGTCTGGTCTAGCCTGTTGAAGGCACATATGTCATTGTTAATAAAGCCATTGCTATTTACATGAATTTTATGAAAATAGAGATTGTAAAGCACTAGCTAAAGAATTAATGGTTCCCTTTCAGGGCTTATCGGAATACAAGATCATTGGGATCATTTTTTGTACATTAAAATAGGAGTATTGTGAATTTAAGGATTAATTGCACTTATTTGTATTGCTAATTTAAGAACTAATAGCACATATTCCTCTTTTATCCTTGACAACGTGGTTACAATGTTCCATGATAGTTGTTATAATTAAGACATGTATTAATCCACAAAGTAGCTCTGCTTTGTAAATGTTTTTATTGATCATTATGTGAATATAACCATGATGGTAATAATTGCTCAGTTACACATAAGTTTGATTGTCAATTGAGTTACATCTATGCATTTTGGTATGTTTTGCCTACATGAAAATTGTTGATTATAAGCTAAAATGGCAAAATTAGTATATGGTCAAAATTCACATATTGCTAATGATGCCTTTAAATGTGCATGAAAATCTATTGCCTCTAAAATTGTATCCGATGAATTCTTTCCTACTGCTCAGGAATTAAAAGATGACCCACTTAGCTATATCGATCTTGTATTAGAACAAGTAGTTGGGATTACAAATGACAAAGAACCACCTGATTTGCAACACTTGGTAGAAGACAATTGAAAATATTTAAAGCATAAATCCAATAAATATGTTGGTACCTCTAGCTCAACTGCTCCTCCTCAAAGAAATATAGGGAGCTAAAAAATTCCTATTTGTTGGAATGTGAGGGGAATGAATACTGATTCTAAGATGAACCAGGTATTCAGATTCCTCTTATCCAATAAACCTACTTTTGTGAGATTGTTGGAAAGCAAGCTATTTGACAAACGTATGCAACAATTTATATTAAAATTCCTTCAAACCTGGGCATACAAGATCCTGAAAATCCATTGATATGATGATACGACAATGATATGGTTGGTCTGCCTTGCAATATTGCAACAGCTCCTGCACATGCCTTTACATTATAACGACTTTAGAAGTTAATACTGGTAGTAGATGCATGTGTTATAATCTCTTGCCTTTTAATTATTTTAACCATATTACAAACCTACCATGTTAGTAAAATATATACTAATCATGAGCTAATCCGTTAATTTCAGGAGTTCTAATATCTAAATGACCAATTATATAACTGGACAAACTAGCAATAGACATTGAGTCATGGGCATTTTCATTTGCCATGTTGAATTTGACTTACCTAATTGAAGTTTCTTTAGCAAAATTATCATATAGGACTAGGACACATAAGCTATAAATTAAATACTATACAAGATTCATTTCAGTATACTAATGCTAGAGTGCATAACTGATATGACATGGCATTGTAGTTTCTATAAAATCGAGAATTAATTAGTTGTAGTCTCAGGTACAGGTAGAAGTTGTGGCCATCTAGTTAAAAAATCTATGTTCTTGGTAACTCTGCCTCTAATTATTATGTGTGATTGAGTTGGTCCTCACCATCTTCATTTTTTGTCTGTAAGTTGGGCTTTGAACTATGGTCGGAATTTTGCATGGGCTATGCAGTTTTTGTGATTTGATTCTATGGTACCTCATCCGTATTTGGAGAAAATTACATTTTGTGATATTATTTTTAATATTACTTGAAAAAGGATAAATTTTTAACTAAATTAGCAAATGTATTGACATATACAGTTTTCAGAAAGGTTGTGTAGGAGAAATATTTCTCCTTATCTGAGATTTGTTTGTAGCATTATGTCTGTTACTCATAATTATAAACTATCATGGTTATATTCTCGTTAACTAACTGGATGTATTGATATGTGAATTCTTCATTCTTGCCGCATTAAAAATTATCAAAAATGACAGGTTTGATAAATCCCTATTTTTTACAAGATTTTCTTCTGAAGTAATTTTGTCATACTAGCATGCTTAGATGTTTATGCTTACATATCTCTTTTGCTCGCATCTTATCACAGTATCTTTACTTTGTTTAGCAAAACGAAGCATAAAAATGCTTAGTACAAGGAACTTCTGATGAGGTAAGTCCACAAGTATAGTTAAATAACACGCATTATTTTTTTTCTGCATGTGATATTGTTTCTTCTCGTATTTATCTTTTTCTATTATTTATCTTTAGACATTTTAGATCTACAGTGTTTATTTATAGAACTACATATGCCTATTTCCAGTTTTGAAGATTGACTGATCCAATCTATAAGGTTTTTGCTCTAAATTTTGCCTTTATGGTTAGTTAAAATGTTTACTTTCAGTTTTAATTGATAACTTACCTCTGTTTACTATATAGATTTGTTACTGGAATGCAGGTAGTAGATTTACATAAAGAAGATTTATTGCCCAATCCTTTGAGACACTTTAACAAAGTAAGTATTAGATCTCCTTCAGTAGTCCAATGCATGTATGGTACTGGCACCGGAGTGATGAAACTGGCACTGGAGCCACTAGAGGCACTGATGGTACTGGTGGCTCGGAAGCATGAAATTTGGAGGCTCGCAAAGATGAATTCACGTGTAGTATGTAGAATTTAATTAGTATGTACTGGCTGTTAATATGAATGCACTGGCTATGTTTGTTATTTTGTACTTGACTAAAACTTGTGTTGATGGCTGTTATGTTTTAAGTATGTTTGTTATTTTGTACTTGACTAAAACTTGTGTTGCTGGCTGTTATGAAACGACTTGTTGTTTGGCTGTTATGAAATGAATAGCTCTTTGGCTACTATGAAATGCAGTGTAATGTTGCAGTAGTATGATGTTGCAGTACATTTCCAATTTAAATTGCAAAAAGTGTTGCCGTAGATATGATATAATGTTGCAGTATGTGATGTTAAATGTGGTAATAAACTGGAAAAGTGTTGCCATTTTATTGGTAAAAGTGTTACCATAGATTAATGAATGTGGGCCCCACAAAACGGTTCCGTTAAGTTGGTTAACAGAATTAGTGGGCCCCACATGTTGGGGCCCAGATTGTGGGACCCACTTTTTAGTAAATTTAGTACCTGTGGCAACAACAGAACCGATGTTGCCTTAGGATCACAAAGATGTTGCATTTGAGTCTGCGGCAACGCGGCAAAATGCAACACCGAGAAAGTGTTGCCTTAGCTCGTTTTTGGCCTCCAGCAACATTATTTGGCACTTTCTGCATCACTTCTTGTGTGTTGCAGTATGCAATCTATGGCGTAGTGGATTGTTTGAGTTCAGCGAAAACTGTTTTCTTGAAACAATATTACACCCTTTACAGCGCGTAAGGATATCGAGCAATTGTATCCCAAGAAGGAACGGACATTCTCTGCGATGTTGCGCGACAATCACAGAGCAACGCCGAACTCTAGAGAGTTTACGTAAGATCAGGGTGTTGTGTGAGAGAGAGAGAAAATGCAGAAAAAATTAGTTATAATTTCCTGTTTTCCTTCTGCCTATATATTGGCACGGGGAAGTGCCTATTCAGTAATAGGTGCATGCTTGTGACTGTTGAAAAGGTTGCGACCCTATACCAGGCGGCGATCTTTTGAGTTTGAATGGACAAAATCAAAAACTGTTCGGGTCTGAACAGCCAAGCCAACTGCCAAGTGCTAAATGCCTCTTATACACCTCAAACGTCCATTCGTCTCGGATGCGGACGCGCGTGTGGAGTGCGGGGTGGTAGGTTGCACCACCCATCATGACTATGTCTCCTTTTGTCTCATAGTAATTATAATAGTGTCCACATCTAGTATATAAACACAAAATGTTTATTTTATTCTAAGATGTGAGACTATTCATTTTCCAAGGCATTAGAATTGTTAGAAATGAATGAGCGTTTCATTGGTAGGTTACACCGCCTACACCTACTGGCCCGTCGCCAGTCGCAAATCGCAAGGCGTCACCCGTCGTCGGTTGCTAGTGCTTATTCGGTTGTTCCGTTGTTCGCTTTTTTCCTTTTTCTATATCGCGATTCGCGATTTTTTTTTCCGCTGTGTTTAGCGTTTGGGAAGATGATGCCCTAATTTTTTTGGGCCCTAAGCGGCAGCTTTAGCTGCTTGTTAAAGAGCCGGGCCTGTGTATATATTTAGACGAGTACATACGATAGCTCCATGGTCAACCATGTTGTGACGTTGTATGCCAATACAAGCATAAAAATACAAAGAGATCCATAATAAATAAATATAAATATTGAAATCTAATAATCCATACAATGTAAAAAATTGTTTAACAAAACATGAGTTCTCTTAGTTGGAATGAAAATGGTTATTTTTTTAAGCTAGTGTTAAAGGGACTCTCTGCTTTTGAATATGAGAATGACTAAATTTTATTTTATTTTAAAATTGTTACGAGGGGTATATAATAGATTAGCCCCTCATAAAGAATATTACCCTCTTCATTAATCTCTTCTAATCATAAACCCCAGTCTCCACTAATCATAAACCATAATTTCCCATGGAGAACTATGAAGTCAAAGATGATGATAATTTGCAGATTGAACAAAACAAGATAACTGAAATACAGGAGAGCTTCGTAAAAGATGAAATGATTTTGTCACAGGTAATGATATTATACAGCATTTAAGGAATTAATTCATGTTAGGGCTTTGCCATTTAAAAATCGCAACAGGTAATGCGATGTAAAATATGAAGTAATATTTTGGGCTTTATTTTTTATTTTTATTCCATCGGAGAAAGTTGAACAATGTGCCAATGACTTGTTTCAAAAAATTTACGCGTTTAATGAAATGGAAGAACATGGATGCTAATGAGATGGAAGAAAATGAGAATAATGAGAACTTCAGATTTAACCGAGTATTTCACCACTGATAGGGTATGATTAATTTCAGTTTTATGCTACCTATTTGTTATAGTAGGTTAATTAAAATATGAAGTAATATGTTTATAAATAATGCAGACTTTTGATTCGATTGAAGAAGTATGGGACTAGTGTATGAAACATGGACTAAGTGTCAACTGTGTTATTGTGACTAGAAGAATTAGATTTCGAAATGTAAACAACAATGGAAGGGGATCATGGATTATACTTGTATGTGAAAGGAGTGGTGAATATTGCAGCCATAGAGCAAAGAATTATGTTCTGAAAACTCAACAAAAGGGAAGAAGATCAAGAAGTAAGAAATGCGGTTGTCCATTTGAGTTAAGTGCTACTTGTCGAATTGATGGAAAGTGGATACTTAAGGTAAAAAGTGGACTTCATAATCACAATTTTCCTGTCTTACTGGTCATGCTTATGTTGCGAAGATGAAAGAGAATGAAATAAAAATTGTTGAAACGATGACCAACAGTGGAGCTAGACCTCGCCATATATTATCCACTTTTAAAATAGAAAACCCAAAAAATCGCTCGACTATAAGAAATGTTTAAAACGCAAATATGAACTGAAATTACTAAACACTAAACGCAGATCCGTTATGCAACAGTTATGAAACTGTAGATTGAATGTCATTATTCTGTTTTCCATAGATTTGACCCTACCACTAATAAAATACCCGACCTTTTTTTAGTCATCCGAGATGTCTTAATCTTGCAAAGTGTTTTCATTAAATTTTATTCTTGGAGTGTACTTTCAAAACTAATCGCTATAAGCTCCCTTGCTTAACATGGTGTCACATACATCAACGAGGAATACATTCGCTGTTGCAATTGCTTTTATCGATCAAGAAACCACATAATCATATATATGGTCTCTTCAATGCGTTAGAAGTCTTTATAGAGAAAATGAAATTCCGGATGTTATTATAACGGATGCTGAACTCGCTCTTATTAAAGCAGTGTCGAGTGTATTTCCAACAGCTCATCATATCCTATGTGCATGACATGTCTCCAAAAATGTGCAAGCAAATTGCAAACCAAAATTCATTAAGAATCGAAGAGCGATGATTGGTGATAAGGAGATAATAGTGGAAGATGAGCATGGAAATAAAGAATATCAGCTATTTTGGGATGGTTAGATTAATATAATTAACTCTTTAATCGAAGAAGAATATGAACGCAATTTAAAATCTTTTCAGGAAGAATGGTCCTCGAAGCAGAAAAGTTCGGTAACATATGTGATGAAAAATTGATTGAGTAAGTTTAAAGAAATGTTTGTGATGGCATGGACTAACAACTTTAAACATTATGATAATGTCTCGACTAGTACTGTCGAAAGCGCACACCACCGTTTAAAATCGTATTTTGATTCTGCAGCAGGTAAATTTTTAAGTGTTGGATGAATGCACATCTGTGTGCAAAAAATGAAATAGTAGCAATTGGACATGCTTTCGAATCAAGTTCCACAAGATTAATGCATCGTTTCCGAAATGAGCCAATGTTTAAAAAACTTATAGGATTTGTATCGCATAAAGCTTTGGATTTGCTACTAAATGAATTAAGTGTCATTTCTCAAGTTAGTTCGACCATTGAATGCTGTGGTGTTCTATGGAAAGTTAATGGCTTACCTTGTGTGCATCTGCTTGAGGACTTTAAGTTGACATATGGTTATATACCTCCAAGTACCATTGATTCATTTTGAAAATAATTAACCTGCACACCTCCGAATTTATACCGTTCGACTCTTAGGTTTCTTGAGTTACCTAAAATTAAAGCCCTCCAAAATAGATACGGGAGCGCACCAGATAATGAGCGGGTTGTGTTGCAAAGTCAATTGAAAGTAGTAGCTTTTCCATCGACAACAAAAACTTTAGAACCCCTGGTAGCTACAATAAGAAAATATAGACCTTCTACAACGCAAGGCCAAAAAGACAAATAAAAAAAAAGGGATCCTTCTTACTTCGAGCATGTTGAAGCTTCTTTGTCATGCTGTTCTAATCGTACTACACGATTTCAGAGAACTCGTAATTTGAGAAACGTAAAAACTGAGAACAATCACATCAATGCTTATCATTTGAGGCAAATACCCGACATTATAAAGCCTTACATAATTGGTTTGGAAGATACAGAAAGACGGTAATTGTGGTTAGTAGGTTGTCGTGAACCAATTAAAGTTGCATAATAAAAGACCTGATAATCCATGCAAATATGTACGTAAGGAAATAATTGATAACTTAGAACTAAATAAGGAAATGTACAAGGATATGTGGGATGATTGCGCGTTCAATGAATTGGTAAATAGGATAAATTGCAAGAATATTATTACGGAGAATGAATGGATGCAAATGTCAGATCGGGATATGTTATTGCAGAAACTTTTGGTACCATTGTTGTGTTGTCGAGTAAGTTCATGAGTTGTACTTTTGTCCACACAACCGTTTGGGCAAATTTATCAAATCAAAACAGGATGGTGGTAATGGGTTTGTTGATAACTCTCATTTTATTAGTATTTAACTCAAACAAGATTCACCTTTAATTACCTCATACTTCACAATCTTCATATTTTCAGAAGATATTCAATATCAACGGAGGCGATCAGATTAGACTATACAAGGACAGAACTGACAAATACATTACTTTGGTGGAGACTAATGACGATGAATAAACAATCATCGATGTAGGGTAGATGCATGTTGTTTTGAATATTACAAACAATGAATGAATTGAATGTTGTTTTGAATATTACAAACAATGGTTTAGATGCATGTTGGTTTGTTTATGAATGAATTTGAAATGCCCCAAAAATTTAGAGGGAAAAATTAAAACAATTCTGTAAATAAATAAATATATATATATATATATGATATATATATGTAGGATCAAATGTTGATGAAGTTCCTAAATTAAATAATGTGCAGGGATATGTGTGCACGTGCACACTGGAAATGGCACAAGAAAGAGATTTAGAAATTCTCTGGAAAAAAAAATCCTATTTAAAATAAAGGAGTAAAAATTCTTTATTCAAGACATTGGAATATAACTGAAGCATAACCAAAATTAAAAATGAAGTATGTGCTTAAACATGTTTTCTGTGAAACAGGGGGGGGGGGGAATTAAATAAAACCAATAATTATACACCTATACATATGTATATTTTATGTGAGAAGAAATTAAAACTGAGCAAGGAGATAATGATAACATTAAAATAGCATGAAATGTAAAATAAGTAAGTATATCATGTATGGGCAGAAAATAGGAAAATGGGGATTCACAAAAATAAACAAATATACATGGTCACACCTTTAACATGATTTAGGTAGACTGGACATTTTCTGAAAAAGTAGGAAAAAGAAAAAAAAGTTGCCTCTAATAAAAGAAATATGGCTGGGGTAACTGAAATGTTAAAATATAAATGCAAAATGCATGATATTGGTCAGGACAAAAATGGAATTCTGTTTGTTAAAACCCTAGTAAAATGCTTATAAATGGATAGTTGTAGCCAGGGGAATCAGTTTACCCGAGATACTTAAAAAAATAAGAAAGAAAACATTTAGAGGGAAGGGAGAAAATATTTCTCAGGGATTTTCTGGATTAACTAGAGGGAGATATTTAGGTGAGTAATCTCACCAAATTCATGGCATTAAGACCTGAAATGAGGCAGCTAATTCTAATTTAGTTATTTGCTTATTTTAGTTTTGACTGAATATGGTTTTATCAATGTTCTTTGGATGTTTTTGGATCTGTCATGATTTTATTGTGGATGTTTTTGGGTGATCTTTGATCTATTGTGATGTTTGTTTTTGGATGTGCAACTCACTGTTTCATTACACCCAGAAAAGTTAAAGCATAAAACCTTAAAAATCTAGGCAAGAATATTTATAACTAATATAGATCTGTGGCATGAAAATTTTAATAGAAGAAAAAAAATTATGAGCTGCATTATACTATGTATAAGTGCTGAGGCTTAGAACAGTGTATTAGGGGTGTACTTGAGTGCTGAACCCCTGATCAAGGAAAAAAATAATAATAATAAAAACCCACAAGTCAAAATTATGGTTAAGCTAGATTGTGAATCTGGTTCAACCATAGTTACTTGCAGATCAAAATAATCCTAACATGCCATATCTCTGTTTATAGTTGTAAAGATTCTTGTATGGATTTAAGATCCAGATATCTCTTGACAACATCATTAAAAATAATTGTCTATTTGTTTCTGGAAAACATGCTTGTAAGATGTATGGGGTGCTTTCATGTATGCAGTGCATTTTTCATCTAGATATCTGATGATAAAATCAAACAAATGCTTCTAGTAAATAAACTAGGAATAATGAGCCAAGAAGGCTGCTGGAATGCTTGTTATATTTGAAGTATGCAAGTTGGCACATGGTTTGTTTAAGCCCTGAGATCTTTGTGCAATAATGTGAATTAATTTATTGCAATGTGTCTCAGTGATTCCTTAATAGCAGATGAGGTTGAAACATAAATTGACATGTATATACCCATAGGTAACTCCTAAACCAGAAAGCAAAAGATATGAGTGTTACTCAGATTTGTTGAAATGGAAACATGGTTACTCTAGAGCATCTAAGTACTGGAGATTGGTGTAAATGATTGTATGATTATGATTGTGTAATTAGTTGACTTATGAAGTTATTGCACTTGCATGATAATCTAACTTGTATCATAGAATGTAGGTGTTTGGATAAGTTACTCAAGTAACTGGCTAAAAACTCATGCATCCTTCAATTTCTTAATATCATGAATATGATGAAGTTATTCATACCAGATCATAGATCTGACCCTTGTTTGCTCATGGCATATGGGGGTGTCTCATTTTAAAATGAGGCAGTCACTAATGCTCTTTCAGGTAATGCTGGAATTAAGTAGGAATTGAAGTTATGGCTAAGGAGAAGAAGTGAATGAACATGCTAGCTAGTTTTAATAAGAGCCTATGATGATTTTACTTGCATGTATTCATGAAAGAAAATTATGTTTGAATATGTAATGAATTGCCTCGTTTGATTAAATCTGTTGTGGTCAGTTAACTTTTGTTATATGGTAAAGTTTGAAAATCTGAAGGAGAAGTGCATATACATTTAAGTAATTTTCACAGGTTTGAATCATTTTAAAAATCATTGAGTTATGAAGTGTAAACTTGACTTCAAATCAGAAATATATTTCAGACATTTAGTTGATTTAGTGAAGTATTTTGCAAAAGAACTCAAGTTAATTTCTGTGTGATGCTTTAAGGAATTTTTCTGAAGGAAGCTTATAGAACTTGGAAACTGAATAGCATTTCAAATTACCATAGACAAGTGTTGGATTAGCACAACCATATGGTTCAACCAGCTTCAAAAGAATGGGGTCTTGGTTGAGCATGTTGGTCTGCAATTTGAAATCAAAAAGTATTTTACATCTTTTTGTTAAAGCATGCTAAAACCTCCTCGAAATGTAAAGTAGAAAATATATTTATTGAAACTGATTGGTATTATTGTTTGAAGAGGAATTTTGAATCCAAAATCTGGTTCACTTGAATCGAAGTGGTTATTCAAAAAAAAAATATAGCAACTTTATTACAGAAAACTTAGAAATCAGTAATATAAATGAATTGCTCATGATATGTCAAATTGTAGAAGTAAAGAGCAAGAAAGGCTTCAAAGAAAATACATAAAATAGAAAATGATAAATGTAGATATCATTTTCTGGTATTTAGGCAAGTAACATACATTTGAACTATGCAAAAGAAAAATAAATGAATATACTTTTGTATCCTAAGATTGTCTTAAACATAGTCAGCATAATCAAATCCAAGCATGAATCAATATGAACAAGATCTACTTATATAATGTAAATATCAAAATTCATTTTATAGGTCCATTTCAAATTCAAATCAGACAGACTGGCTCTTGTCAAAAAAATAATAATAATAATAATAGTAATAAACTCTGATTTTAAACAAGAGGAACACATATATCATCATATAAATGTGTACATTTCTATGGCTGAACTGATATATTTATATTGGTAGAAAACTTAAATCTAGAGCATTGGTTGAAAAAAAATGACCTTGACAAGTTTAAACCAAGTTCATTTGAACAAGTATTCAACAAGTTAAAAAAAAAATCCTTATGAAATTAAGGTAGAAATAGGATGGTCATTTCATTTGGTATCAGAGCTAATGTATGTATTAATTACTAAGTATCATGGAAATGTATTATGTCTATTTGTTTTGGATGAAGTAAATTTAGATAGAAAAATATTAGCTATAGAAAATATTCAGAGTGTACTAATACCCTTTGCCCAATACTTAGTGACCAGACCATGGTAGGAAGAGGATCTCATCACAATGCAGGACCCAATGCA
Organism: Allium fistulosum; assembly: GCA_030737815.1. Classification (NCBI taxonomy): domain Eukaryota; kingdom Viridiplantae; phylum Streptophyta; class Magnoliopsida; order Asparagales; family Amaryllidaceae; genus Allium; species Allium fistulosum. Next base: position 1,154,872,496 of record CM060901.1, read on the forward strand.
CCACAAATGCTTGATATGCAAGAATTTGTGAGGGTTTTAAGAGATGGAATTGGGCATAGGCCTGAGAATCCACATGAAGAGCTTTCAAAATTACTGAAGACTTACACCAATTTAGGAGGCAGAAGTTTTGAAGGAACTGAAAATGTGATGGAAATTCAAGCATGGTTGAGGACACTTGATAGGATTTTCAATGACATGCAGCTAGATGATCAGAGGAGGAGGCAAGTAGCTTCAAGACAACTGAAAGGGGTAGCTTTAAGCTGGTGGGAGGTGATCATAGCTGGAAGAAATGAAAATGAGATCACTTGGAATCAGTTCAAGGAGATGTTGGAGGCATTCCCATCTGAACCATTAGTCATTATCCCTAAAGCTTTCGGCTGACGGTAGCCGTTTTTTAATTCTATTTTCGACAATGCCTTGCCATATGAGCTAATGGTTATCTATCCCGAGATTATACGACAAACATTGACCGTTTTATGTTGGTTAACCCGGTTGGCTACCACCATCTTAGGCAAAACCTACCTATCACGAAGTCACATAACTTATTGGTTAAAACTTTTGCAACTGTTAATGGGCCAAGAGAGAAGTAAATATCAATTTGTGAATAAAGCGCACATAACTAATTGTTTGTATGTATGAATCAAGCACATAATTCATGCGATTGGTTTCAATCTTGGTGTGTATGTGTTTGGATACTTAAACTCTATGTGCACGAATGAGTACGTAGTATTCAACTTATGATGGTTTGCTTATGACTGAATTGATGTTGCAGGTGTATGAATTTTCTTAGTATTGTATTTAGGGAAATTAATTTAAAGGACAAAAATTTGTATATTTTTAGCTTCAAGGACAGACCTCAATATTTTAATCACAAGGACAAGTATTCTCCTAAAAATTACTCATAAGGACAAACATTCTTCCAAAATTATTCATAAGGACAAACATTCTTCCAAAACTGCTAACGAACTAAAAACTGATACCTAAAAACTATCACCGATAACTACAAACTGATACCTAAAAACAGCTATCAATAACTAAAAACTGATATCTAAATAAAGTTGTCTTTCAGACTAAAATACCGAAAGTCTGTTCTTGAGGCTAAAACGCTGAGTTCTTGACAATAATTTCCTGTTGTATTTATTCCGCAACAAAATATATCATACAACACTAAAGAATCATACAAAACTTGCGATGAGACAACTATATTTTATTTACTATGAGATTGAATATCATACAAAGACTAAGAATCAAACTCAAAGTATTTTGAGTACACAACAAAATATATTATCGGTTATCACTATACAAGATTCAAACTGGATACATGTAGCTTAAATTAACCTAATGATCCAAAGCGCCGTACTAAAATTAACACAGTTTAAAAATTACGTGAATAGTATAGAAGATGAAATGTGCTTTAGAAATAAGATTAATTCAACTCCATACTCAATGAGAAAGCAAATGCGTATTAACTCAATCTAGAGAAACAAATATCCATGAAGCAAACAAGTTAACAAATTATGATGTTTGTTCCATAGTGAATCAAAGAATTGGAACTCAATGACAGCACAAAACTCTCATTTAGCAATACTATGTACACTTTGATCCTTTTTAAAAAAAATGATAGTCAAAGTTGCAGTCTTATCCACATATCTAAAACAGAACTGGAATCTATGGAAAAAAATGACTACTGCTGAAGTCAATGAATATATCAAACACTGATTCATATCAGATTACATTGCAAAGCCATTCATAACAGTAGTAATCCAACAAATTGTTCTTAAAGTCATTACATCCCTAAACTATTTCAACATCAAGTACCAAAGAAAACCACATACCACAAATCAAAATACATTCTTTTAATAGACCTAACAGCCACATATAATATAGGACATAACTTTAATTTTTCTTGCTAACAAATTTCTTCAAATGTCTGCCACTCTTTCCAGCAAGTTTAGATTTACTTTTGTTCGCCTTGCTAACTACTTGTTGTTTTCCTACTGAAACCTTCTCCCCATAGAGCTCCAATGGTTCATTTTACTCTACTCGTTCAACCTTTTTTAACGTGTAAGTCATTGATTCATTAGGAACACAGGATCGAATAAAACCAGCAATCTGTCGAAGTCGACGTTTCTTTAAAGAAAAAACGATGAATTAAGACAAACAGTCATGAAAACTATTTTTTGAACAAATTTATAATGTAAAACTAAAACGTGTAAATTAGGAACTTACAATTGAACAAGAAGCGAATTATGTCCACTGGCATTCATTGGTTCGGTAATTCTTTTTTGGGCATTGGCCACAAGAAGATGCGACGCATCCTCGTACCACTGCATATACATTTCATCACAATCCCACGAATCTACAACTTGTTGTGATGTTAGAGTCTCATTGAGGATATGATTCCTCCATTCACTCCAACCAAAATTACCTAAATTGTAACATGCAGCTTTAAATCCCTGAGACGATGACTTCAACTTCTTCCTATCAAGAGTGAAAGTAGTAGTAGGGATAGGCTGAAGATAACCTAATTGACGTGAAATTCTTCAAGGGAGATATAATTCTACGGTATCAAAGCAAATAATAGGGCCATTGTAGAATGCACATTGTTGAAATTGGTAAAATTGTCGTTTCTCCTTGAAACAATCCCATGTCACACCACAACTTTGTATATCGTTGATCTTTATCTAAGACTAACCAAATCAAAAGCAAGGTTTGTGCCGGGTTCCTTTGCAAAATAAAAGCTGGCTCTTACATCACCCTCTACCGCACCAACACGTTGATTATGTCGTCCAAGACTTGGGAAGTGCTCAAAAACACAAACCTATATGCAAATAACACATGTATAAATAGACGATATTAAATATCATTTGAATATAAACCTGTAAGAATACTTGGAGTAAGGTCATACAACCAGTCATTTGGTGGACATCTTTTCTTGTACTTTGAACTAAGTTATGCGCCAACCAACTCAAACAAGCACTTGCCCAGGAATAAGTATGCACATGAGTAATTTCACTAAGGCATTGTAGAAAGCGCACAGACACTTTATTCCCAGACTTATAACAACAAACTAAACATTCAATCGTGTACAAAAGGTATACTATCGCACAATGTCTCTTGCGCTCATCACTATCAGACTCTTTGGAACCTTCATACTTACTTCTCAACCATTCCAATCTAATCTTCGTTTCACCCGCCAATATAGCGATAGCATTTTCTTTGTAAATCCCAAGACACTTATCCAATAGGTCATGCACATCACTATAACTAGTACCCCTAGATCCTCCAAGCGGTCATGTAATAGCTCTTTCGACATCTGGGAGGCAGTCCTGTGAACAACTTTATCAATAGTAATACCCATTTCACCGAAGGGAAGATGAAAAGTGTTTGTTTAGATAAAATCTTTCGATAAAGGAATTGATTAAAACTTTATCAAGTTTTTCATGAGCATGCATTATTAGTTGATAAAATTTTGAGTGAATAACTTCATCCTTTACAAAAGATTCCTTCTTGTAATCCCACAATTTTTGTGTTCCAACGTGACTATAAACTTTAACAATTCTAGCTTCTCCCCATGGTGCCTTAGTTAATTAAATACTACTAAATACATATAAACTAATAACTTCAAATAAATTCACAAAATCATAAAAACTAAACTTACATCGGAGTTCCAAATTTTATGAGCTATGTGATCTTTGAATGCAAATAGCAGTGATAGTTGAACTTCAGAATCGGATGGTTGAGGGGATGCTTGTTTTCTCGTACTCTTACCTTTCTTTTTTACTTGTCCTCCATGTCTCTTCCTCTATCTCTTCCTCCTCTACATAATTGTCGTCTTCGTCACCTTAGTCATCTTCTTCATCGTCGTCACCTTGGCCATCGCCTACACCATCTTCACTAGTGTTTGCCTCCTCATCGGAACTACTACTCTCATCGGCACTTTGATTTTCACTTAAATTTTGTTCATACTCATTTTCTTCTTGTTCATTTACATCCAATCCTTTTTTTCTCTAGAATTTGCTTTTGCCTTTCCATAGCTAATTTCTTACGATTTAAAGCCCTGGGTGGTAAACGAGCAGACATACATGTTTCTTTTTGGCTGCAAATAAACGTTGACATAGGTGTTTATGAACGCCGGTATAGGAATGTTTATGAACGACCATACCAGTTTGTCCCTATGCCTAAGTTTGCAGAAGCATTCACTTCTTATAGTGTTGGTAAGCAACTGTCTGAAGAATTAACTATTCCATTCAACAAACACCATAGTCAAAAGCTCTATCATTTTCTAGCTACGGTGTTAAAACGTTTAAGATTTTGAAAGCCAACTTTTATTGGCAACTGTTATTAATGAAGCATATTACTGTTATAGCAAATAGCAATTCAAACTTATCTGCTCCTTACTTCATCTCCTGCATGCAACTTTTTGTACTGTTATGTCTTTAATTTCTTTTTGGCTGCAAATAAATGAGTAGACATAGATGGGGTGAGTTATCACCGCTTAGTAAAGTATTTTCTGGCATTGGGTCATCGTTTTTAAAAATTAAAACTTGAAAGCCCATCGTTTTCATCATCTTCATTGACTAACTAAACAAATTCGTAGCTTTATCAAAGAACAATTTCATTCATCACCAAAAATCAATTCGAACCATTATCATTTCAAATAAAGACACAAATTCAAACAACTCACAATGTACTAATATTAACCTATATACAAATCGAGTATACAATAAACACTAAAAATAGTACCTTTCGACTAATTGCTTCATAAATTTAAAATCAAGCCATCTCCTTTTCATTGTTTTGGTTCGTACCATGTTCGTTGTCTACAAAAAAATATCGCACGTGTTATTTGTTGATTTTACCTTCAAAACGTGAAAACGGGTTGGAATTTTTATTTGAGCATAGACCCTAGATGAGTTAATTCGGTGAAGGGCTAACGAAATGATAAGGGTAAATATTGTAACCGATATAATAAAATATATTAACTAAAAACCCCGTTAGCAATTTTAAAATTGACCGAAGTCCTCATATAATTATCCTCCTTGTATCCAAAAGGGTCCCTTTGACAACGGCCTTTTTTATTATTCGGTTATTTTAAAAAATATATTAGTTCCTTTACATGATTACTTACGAAACTTTCACATAATTTGTTATTTTAAAAGGTTAATTTTATTTAGTATCTCCTATTGAATAATATTTATTTTCATTATCATACTTCTTATTTTATTGTTTTTGAATTTATTAGTTTCCTTCACATTCTCATTTGAATCTGGGATTATTATGGAAGTTCAATTTTTTTACAAAAATGTGAATTCAAATGCATTACAACTATTATTAAAGATTGATAATATCTTTAATCTTTAATAATAGTTGTAATACCTTTGGTGTCACACTTTTTTGGTATCAACGTAAACTACAAAAAACGCTAATCGATATATTATCAAATCTTAATCACTTAAAAATAAGATCTAATATTAAACTTCTTTTATAAATTTAAACACTCCTAAGTAAGATCTAACAATTAAACATGCTTTACAAATTCAAAACGCTTCTAAAAATAGGATCTAAAATTAAACTTTCTTTATAAATTCAAAATATTTCTTTACAAATATACAAATCTTAATATCACTTGAAAATAAAAAATTATTTTTTTAACTGATAAACATAAACAATTTATAAGGAAAACAATTCACGTGCGAATCGCGTGCCGTAACACTCGTATTTAATAGTAGTTTTAACATCTTTGGTGTCACACTTTTTTGTCTAAACGTTTTAAAAAATACCCTTCGAATTCAAAGTTCATTTCAATATATCTATATATATTCCCAGCTTAAGTAAAATTCAAAATTTTATATTCTAGTACTTGGTCAATCACTCTTACTCTTTTAACTAAAAGTGTTTATACCTCAGTAAAAGTGCATGTTTTCCGTCTAGTAAAACTAAGTCAATCAATCATATCTCAATTAAACTTTAAATCAAACTACGCTTACCATGATTAAAATTCAAATCTATATGCACTAAAATGCAAATTTTAAATTAAACTGCTCATGCCTTATTTAAAATGCAAAATTTACATTAGTTAAAATACTAATTTTTCATATACTACAACTAATTCAATTAATCATATCTTAATCAAAATTTAAATTATATCTTAATATCACACATCTGTAGAAAACAAAATGCACGCGCTTAGCGCATGCCGAAACGCTCACTGATTAAAGTTAAAATAATGGTATAAGAGATATCAAAAATTGTCTGAAGGACAAACTTGAGGCTTGTTTTGGCTACAAGAACAACCCGCTTATTTCTTTGTCCCAAGAAAAAAGTTGGCACGATAAAATTATCGACCGCAATTGGAGGGTGCGATGGTCAGTAAGACGAGGTGGCGGTGTTAACAAAAAACATTACGGATTCAATCCATATGGTCATTTGATAGAGCGAAGCTCGAAGATGGATGGAGGCCGCAATTGTGCGGTGATGGATTTGAAGAGGCCAGCTAAGGTTTTAGAGTTGGACAAAGGTGACGGTTTCGAGGTTGGAGTGCACTGGTGGTGACGGTGGCAATGAAGAGGCCGGCTATGTTTTGAAGATAATGTGTTGATGGTGGTTAAATAGGAGTAGCTTCAAATTGGAAAGAAGAAGATTACGATAGTAAAGATCCTGTCCAGTATCGTATTTTTATATCTTTTTCTAAAATAAATACTTATGAAAAATTTATCCTCATATTTTTTTAGTAGTATTATGTTAATTATAATACAATTTGTTTGATAAAACATGTATAATTTAGCTCATAATTCTATTTTACAGTATCGGTTTATGAATTATAGTAGCAAAATATGAATTGTAGTAGCATTTTATGAACAAAAACTATATTTTTTAGATGAAGTGATTATTTTAGCTTACGATACTAGTAGCAGTTATGAACTATAATAGTAGTTTTGGTTTGTAGTGCTTTTTTTACAAATTGTAATATAATTTTGTAATCGTGACATGTAATCTTATATTACAATGATATTTTATGGTTGTATTTTATATTTAAATGTTACGGCATAGTAGCATTTTTGTATTTGTTATTTCTTTTTGCATGATTTTTTTATATAACAATACTGTATAGTATCATTTCGTAAGTGCATAAATTATACCATGTCATATCGTTTTATAATATCACAAGTATTTAATAGCATTTTTTATTTATCAAATTAAAAAATATATAGCATTTACTTTATATTTTACCTTCCAGTAGATGTTTGCGCTCACACGCTATTTTATGGTAGCATTTTATATTTACGGAATTGAAAAAATAATAATATTTTTCATCTTTGTAGTACGATTTAATACTACGGCTTGGTAGTATTTTGTATTTATTAAATCAAAAAAAAAATAGCATTTACTTTTTATTTTACCTTCTAGTAGCATTTCACATTTAAATGCTACTACATAACATCATTATATATTTACTGAATCAAAAGTAATAACATTATTTTTTGATCTTACATTGTAATAGCATTTTATGTTTAACTTCTAAGGCATAGGAGCATATTGTACTTATTATTATATATAACTTTTTCACACAATGATACTATATAGTATCAGTCTGTACTTGCTGTTATTTTTTCTATAACTAATGATTGATGAACAAGGTGAGATGGAAAATGTTATTGTGGAGTGCTAAAGGATGTAGGCGGCGTAGAAAGTGGTGAGAAGAGATAAGTGTTTGTTTGCTAGGGTTGGGGTTTGAAAAGGAAGGGTGGGTTGACTATAGGTGGTTAGGGGAAGTGGTTAGAGTGGCGGCGGCTATAAGGCAGACCGACTACAAGTGGAGCGCCAACTTCTGGCACACAGTTGTGGTGGTGAGTACCTGATAGAGTTAGAGCTATGCCCTAGAGGTAATTTTATAATTTATTGTAAATTAATTAACTTTGTAATCAATTCTTGTTCGTAATAAAGGATTTTTTCTTTCTATTATATATTTGTTATAATATATTATGAATAACTAAATGTTTAATTAAAATATATTTAACAAAAAATCGATATAGTGTGTTTGTGATAGTAATTACAAATAGTTGTAATCATGAGTATTATATTATAATATTATGAAACACATCATTTTGAATGTTTCTAGTCAAGATGCATTTACTTTTATTGGAAAAAATTTGACTTCAAAATTAAACTATGAAGTTCTTATATATATATATAATAAGTGGATGGACGTATAATTCTATATATACATACATTTAACTGACACCTAGAAGAACGTTTGACTAAATAGATATGGTCTCATCTTATAGATTTTGCATAAATATCATTTAGTGATTTATAAGTCCATCAACGTAGATGTTGAACAACTTAAATTCATGTGTGTATTCAAATATCTATGTAATAATTGAATTCCTCCAATTGCATACATCATTATGAGTGAGAACAAACTCTAAAAGTAAGCAATATTATTTGAATTCCTCCAATCCGCCCCCTCCATTGCGCCCCTCGGTCCATATTTATAGAGGAGAAAATGCAGCATGGCGCATGTCTTCAACGTGCTTGGTCTCGGCAGCTTCAATGCTGCACAATGTTAACTTCGCTTGACAACATCCTTTTGACACCTTTATGTGTAGGTTCGGGCTTTGGTGTCATCTCATAAGTGAAGGCACGTGGCATCAATGAGTTTCAACATTGATGGCTTTTGTTGTGATGATCGGCGCTCTCCATTGGTTTATAGCTGTATCGGATTGAAGTGGTACTTGGCACAGCGCGATAGTGATCTAAGGCGGCATCAATAGGGAGTGGTATGGATTGGTATAACATTGGCCTTGATATCTTCTATGGATACCGTGGCTTTCAATGTTAACATGTGCAATGTCTTCTATGTATCGATGAAAGGCGCCATCAACAAGACACGGCACTGGTCTTCGAAGTCACTGCTAATGAATGGCATTGATAAATGAAGGCGTTGATAAGCATTGACATTCTTTAATGGCGATATGGGCAATGATCGGCTTCAACAATAAATAGCGGTAACAATGAATGATGTTGATAGAAACCGGCATCACTTTGGAGGGTGATACTGGTAAAATACGACACCAGTGAGATGCGACGTTGGTTGTGTCGACATTCATTGATGGCTTACTGTATTGATTGCAACCGATATCTCTACTTTCTTGGAGGGACACGACATTGGTTCCATGCAGTATTGATAAAACTCGGTATCATTTGAAAGACAACATTAAAAAGTGACGGTATTGCGATAGAAGCGGCATTAAAGAGGCGCGACATCATTACTTTATGGATTTGGTTGCAGGTAATATCAGTGATGAGCGACGTTGATAGGGTATGGCACCGACGAGTTATGAGGTTCATCTTATTTTCACAAGTGAAAGGCAGCATTGATAAGTTGCGACGTCAATAAGATCCAACGTTGATGGAAGGCGGCATCAAGGAGAAGCGGTATCAACAACATACGTTATTGATCATATGTGGTACTAAATGATATTGATAAAGCACGACATCCCTTCCATCCTGAAAGGCGGTGGTTAATAATGGTGACAACATTTGCCTCTCTTAGTGTAGAGGAACCATTGACTTTTCAAGTCAATAATGTCGACATCAAGTTTACCACCTATTACTATTCCACGCAAATCTGGTCGTCCATTCAATTGAATCAATGATGTTCATTTACCTCCTTTCTCTTCAATAAATAGACGAGCTTCTCTTTCACTCCTCTTTTACCTGCAATTGAGAACTCAAGTGAGAAATCAAATTTTCAAAAGAAACTAAAAACTTTCAATTCTCAATTGTTCGATTCATGATTCAGGTATGATACGTAATTCCAATTGTTTTACTTAATTCGAATTAAGGAATTCCCACGAAATCATGTTTAGGGTTTATCAACTCTGAATTAATATTTGGGGTTTAATTAGATAATTTTGATGTTATTGTTCAGATTATCAATGTAGTCGACTGTCGTTTTTTTTATAGATCAGGTTAACATCGAATTTTTACATTGTCTAAATGAAAATTGAGGTTGTCGGCGACAAGAACCAGTGTGCTATTTTTTTAACGATGAAAAAGATAGCTTATGAAACCCGATATACAATAAAGGTTCACTCTACACCGATCCTGATATTTCACGACATCATCATGATATTAAGCACCAACTTATCTTCCCTATGTTACGCCGTAACCAACATTTTTATGATACCAGTATGATATTTGACATTAATTAAGCTTTTGTTGATCCATTTCACATTAGCTAATATTTTCGGTACAAAACTTTTATGAAAGTGAAATGCGGCAACCCATTTAGATTTACAAAGGTTACTATTGTTAAAGCACCAATATCTATTGGATGCGACATCACTTAATTATGAACAACTTCGTCGCCGATTTATATTTTGATACCGATAGCCTTACTATTCATTGCCATCGTTCTGTAGACATCTTTAAAATCATAAGCTAAGCTTCATTCGATATCACTACTTACGACCTTGTTGGTCTAACGTATTATAAGTTGTTTAACTGATTAGCACATTATCAAATCATGTCGTCGCTATTAACTAATGTTGACAACCTCATCACTTCAACGTTAGTTATAGTTGCAGTGTTTTCTAGTGCTTTTTAATATAAGCTACGTGACATTTGACATTGACATATCTATCAATATGGACTTATTGAAGTCGCATATCCATTCTTATTTAATATTTATATAGTTTTTCTATGGAATTCCTTTATTAAGTTTTATTTTAAGTCTATTAATAAACTTAACATGTGTCACTTAAGGGTTGTTAACTTGTGACTATCACATATTTTAAGCATCTTGGGACCCTCATTTAGACAGTAGATAAGTTATTTAGATAATAATTTGTAACTTTGGCATGTAATTATTCTTTCATATAATATGAACATTGTTATTTCTTAAATTTTGGCACAATATCACCTGACAGAGAGATGGAAAGCTCAAAGCCAAATAAGCTAATTCTTCCGATCAGAAGATTGTGCAGTCATTAACCCAAGCATTAGATACTATAGGGAATAGGCTCATGCTATTAACTCCAACAAAATTCCTTTTGTATTCCATTATTCTGGATCATCATAAAATTTTAGGAGAGCCTCCAATGGTTAAATATAAAGCATGAGGAAAACAATCGTTAGTCATGGGAAAATCAAAATCCTTTAGTCCTAATTCTCCAGTTCAGGCCAAGACTCTTAGTAAGGAATCATTGCATTTTATATGAAACCTTTTATGGTGTCCTCTTATAAGCTTTTCTTTCTGATTTAGGTTCATTTATCCTAATCACCGCTTCCAAAAAGAAGGAGATAACAAGTGATGCTCCCCAAGAAAAGGAGAGTAAAGATAATACTTTTTCCTTGAACCAAGATCCAGAATCTCAATCTTTTAAGGACATCATCGCTAGCTCATTCAAATCCATAAAAAGGAAATTAAGTGACGACTCCGCTGCTACCACAACTTCTAGCAAGAAGCCTAACGTCAGGGGCATGCACACCCCTGTAATTGTGGATGAAGAACCATTTGTGGATATTGGCTCAAGTGTTGGGCTCTTTAATCTTAACACTCCTGGGGAAAAATCCTAACAACTGAATGAAGCAGAGCAATCTCAGGATCCCCTTCTTCGTATTACTTTTACAGGTTCTTCTGGGGCTCTGAATCATCTTTGTGAGGAGCTTGGACTATGTATTTCTTCAGAAGATCCACTTCCTTCCAAGTCTCAATCTCCTAACCTTATTAGTGGTTTCGATGACCTTCTCCAATTGGTCATCCAGTCTCCATTCATTGCTACTCTTAAGCCACCGCAACCTTTATCTTATTCTCAAGATCATTGCTTTGCTATCCTTAAGCAATTCTTGTCGGTATGTATGTTCCCTGTTTTAACCATTTCAGGCTGTTAATTTTTTATGTAATATTTTGATTCGTACCTGTTATTCATTTCAGGCGGCTAAGCATATGTTTCTTTTCCAATAGGATGCTACAGGTACTCCTTGTGAAGTTTCTAAGCTTAAGGAACAAGTTTCTTTGCTCAACAATTATATAATTAACATCTTATCAGCGAGAGATGAAGCAGTAACAAAAAGAGAAAAACTAGCTATCTCGCTTAGGGAAGCGAAAACTTCGCTTAGTAAAGAAAGAAGTTCCAGATAGATTTCAGTTGACAAAGTAAAGGCTCTAGATATAGGGCTTGAGGAGGCCGACATGAAGGAGGCCAAACTTGTGGAGGAGAATGAATTTCTCAAGAAAAAGTTGTGAAGTAAAAAAACTCTTTTGTACAAATCAACCGGCATAATCAACGATGCGAAGTAGAAGGTGTCCAATTTCTTTGGCATGACTCTTGATACTATTGTTAAGAGTTCCTATGAAAAAGAACTTATAACCTATGCCAACAATATACTCAAATGCCCAGATTTGGACTTTCCTTCTTTTCCTTCAGCTTAGAATGAGAAATTTATGAAGAAATTTAAAGCTATGCTAGATAAAAACCAGGCACCTGGAGAGGAACCTTCCCAGGAGGACAAAGAGATCGATGCCAAAAAGCTATTGTCATTTGATGACTCTCCAACGGATGAAGAAACATATTCTGATGGTGAGGAAGAGGATGATGACGAAGGCAAGGATGATGATGGTTGTGATAATGATGGTCACGACAATGATGATAATAATGACAATGATGGTAGCGATGGAAAGTGTCCCATTGGGCTACCAAATGAGAAAGATGGGTCGAAAAATGGTGATCTGGATTTGGCAGCTCCTGGTGCGGATGCTACTGAAATTCCTGATTCTCCCACTAGAGATTCCCCTCAGAAAGAGAATGCTCTTCAGATCACCAAATCCAATGGAAAGGAACAGATCTTCCATTCCACTCTCTTAGGTATGGATCTTTCCGCTTAAATGCCATAAATTACCAAACAGCTCTTAGTTAATGCATTGATTATTTAGTTAAGGAGAAAATCAAAATATCATTATAACATTATACATGAAAATAAATAAATGAAATAGATCGATTGAACAGAGAGTTGGATAGACAATTGAAAGAGTATAATAAATTGTCTGAGAAATACAAGAATCTCGCATCCAGCGCATCAAAATTAAGATTTTTCAAAGAGAGGCCAGTTGCTCCGCGAATGAGAAAGGTGCTCCTTCTTCAGAAGAGACTCTTGGTGGAGAATGCAGAGCCAATGACCCTCTTTTAGATGTTAATCAATAATAGGAATTCCTTGGAAGAATTTCTCTACAAAGTTTACTCTAGGGGCATTTTCATCGACTTCTCCTATTTATGTGACAACTGCGGAGGTTTACTTAGGCGCTTCCATCGTAGGTATTTCTTAACGAACATGGGTCAGATCCTCACCTTGGGACATGTTGGAATCCTTCGAAAGTTACTCCTTATCCCTCTTTATTTCATTCTCTTCCTCCCAAAAAATTCAAATACAATAAAAAGTGATTTATTTCCAAGTTTTATAACGAATCGATATTATACGAATCCAAATGATTATATGATTATAATGTATGACTTATGTAGCTTAGTTTTTACCATTTTTATTTTTTTTCTCTAAGTTTTTTCCATGTAACATACAGATTAGGGAATCTATAAATAGTCCTATTCCCATAGAATTTTAAATAAATTTGTGAAGCTAAAGTGGGATTTTAAGGAAAAGTCTCTAATCCTCAGAACTTCTCAATTAGCAAAACATTATTTCTTAGAGACTTACAAGAAGTTTACATGTGATTCCTCAACTTCATTTTGACTTTTTGGACGATGAAAAAGATGAATTTCTTAGTGAAACGTGGACTTATCATACCAACTTGCTTTGTGTCCATACTAGCCCTCTAGCTGGGAAGTGGGACTATCATCGATTCCCTCTAGTTAATACTCCGGAAGAAATTAAAACTTCTTTTGACTCAACTTTTACCCTATCAGTTGGGTCGTTTGAAAAGGCTAAAACTGCTATTTCAAAAATTTAAGAGTTAGCAAGAATTAGACTATGATGTAATCCAAGTTTCCTTGTTGTATGTAAACTTTTGTTGTTACGAATAAAAGAACATGTTTTTCATGTATTAATTCCTGTTTCATTTATTCTTAATACGAAACTCAATTAATGCATGCATTTGGTCCTTTAGATGTTTTCTCATGAGTGATTGAAATTAAAGATAGACTATTAGCTAATATTGAAAAGAGGCGGTCTTCGCAAGATGATTCGGCTTCATGATTTCCAAACAATCCGGAGGCATAAGAATGGCATAGGAAATACTCTAACTAAAACTGACCTTTAAAGGTCTAAAGAAACGAATCTCTCACTTAGAAGAGGAGATTAAGGAGAAAGATAAAGGAATTCTAGAAATAAAGTGATGGATAGAATTGGCCTTAGAATCTAGGCCCAGTTGAGATTGATGTAGAAATGGCTAAACTACATCAACGAATCTATGATCTCGAAGTGGAGTTAATGAAGATTCAAGTATCTTGCTAATACTGGAACTCATCGTTAGTGAAGGCGATTCCAGTCTTCCTACTCCTACTCCTAGAAGGACAACAAGATCTTAATCTTTTGTTAGTCCAGAATTTCCTACTTTATTGAATCTACCTCCAGGTCTAAGTGATGATGTGATTTCATAATAGAGCAGATAAGTTAAACTTGAATGCATGAAATTTTTCAGTAATAAGTGGAACGAAAAAGTATCTCAATGTCTCAATGAATATGAAAGCAAAGTTCAAAAACTTAAGCACGAGAAATATATTCTTAAACAAGAGATCGAAGAGCTAAAGCGCATGGTTCAAACTTTACGAGGAGCCAATAAGACTCTTCAACATGCTTTGAAAACTCAAATTGATTCAGTTGATGATGCATATACTATTCGAAAGAAGGAAAAGAAATTCAAAGAGCTTTTGGATGTGGCTTTTCACTACATTACTGATCCTTTATTTGCCAAGGATTTGGACAATATAGCACGGAGCCTCGAGCATTGACAAAAGTTTGCTTTTGAACATATTATTTCTTTCATCTGATTTCTGTACCTGCAACTTTGTACATATTGTATTAGATTGTAAATAAATCTATATTTGAATGTATATTACCTTGAATCACTACACCAAAAAGTACTTTTGGTGGCGCACAAAAAACGCAACCATAACTTATGGTGGCGTTTTAGAGAACGCCGCCATACGACATGCAACTAAAAAACCAATATTTTTGGTTGCATTTTTGTAAACACCGTTATAATGTGCCTTATTGCGGTGGCAAAAAACGGCACCGTAAATCTTTTTTTGTAGCATGTTGAAACGCCACCAAAAGTGATGTTTGGGTTACAACTTAAATCCAAACCTTATAGCTGCGTTTATTATATGCCACAATATATATTTCGCCGCAATAATATTTTTCTCGTTGCGCTTTTTTTTCTGCCACCATATTTTTTGGCAGCGATTTTTTTCAACATATTTTTTCCGTAGTGTTTTCTAAACGCCACTAAATAGACGCTGTTATAGATAGATCATTTTAAAGGCTGTATATTTCACCACAGCAATATTTTTTTGTTGTGTTTTTTTCTGCCATTATATTTTTTCCGTAGCGTTTGATAAACGCCACTAAATATTTTTGCTTTTCTATGTCTATTTCTCACATTCTGCTAGCTCGTTCACTCTCCAATTCACTTTATTCATAATTTATATTAAACAATAATTAAATAGTTCAATAATAAACAAAAAATACATGAACAAATGAACTACCATAAACACAAGTAGTACATTACCATACATAGATATAGAAGTAGTACATAACCGTACATAGTCACACAACTAGTACATAAATACAGTAGTTTCAAGACAAAAGTTAACATAAAATCCATACGTAGAGAAGTTTATACAACTGAAATACCAGAAACAAAATGAAATAAACAACTGAACTACCGTAAAATCCATACGTAGATGACCAGCTAAGCAAATACCATAAACAACTAGCTAAGAAAATACCATAAGCAACTGATAATTTCTTCGGAGAAGTTCATCCACCTGTAGACAAGTTTATTCCTAGTAAAGAAAATAATTTTTTGTTCAATTTATTATCATTATGTGTGTAATTGAAATTACTAAAAAATTGCAATAAATATGTTTTTTTTCTTTGCTATGGTTGAACTTTGAAAAACCAGCTGACAGAGCATCAAACAGTCGATTTTAGGCAGATATTATCAATCAAATATATGATATTCAGTAGAGTTCCTGGATGAAACATACGATAACTTATTCCTGGATTTGTACTGTTTTATATATACGATAACTTAGTCAAACTCATCTCTAAAATGCGACTAATTAATAACTCTTAACTCCAGCAATCTAAAGAATTTTCAAAACTAATTTAGAAATCACTTTCCTTGCTGATAGATGAGGTTATAACTAAGTATAACATGCTAATGATAAGTAAAATGAACAAACACATAAGGAAAACTTACATCTTCTATGCCGATTCAATAGACAAGCAACTTCTTCCTTTCTCTATGGCTATAACTCTCATCTGTTCCATTGCCTTGTCTTCTTCGATATTGTTCCATTGCTTTCATTTGTTGGAAAATACCAGGTTGCGCATATTGGTTGTGCGCTGCTTTTATTTGCCTGGTCTTGCAAGTCGCTTTATTTCCTGGTCGTTCAGCTTGCGAATCCTATGCGTGTATCTCCTTATTCTTTTTACATATGCACTTCCCACTTCTATCAAACTTGCCGTTCACTTTGCACACTTCTGATGTCCTAGTCGCACCAGCCCATGATTGCCGTTCTATTGGATAGGCCATCAACACTCTCAGATCGCCACTCGCCATTATCATCATCATAACCCCAGACATCAGAAAGTAGGCACTACATCATACATGCACATTCACCTACAGTAGCAGCCATCACTTCAGCAGCTAAGCACATCAGATCATCGATCCAGTCTAGGCATCAGCACCACTCTATCAAGTTCAATCCATTTTGCAGCACTTTTAATTTTTCCATGAATCAATTAGCTTTGCAATGATGGCAACTCAGTGTGGATTCATCCTTGCACACTTTCTTGCATCTTTGACAGTCCTATTATTTAAGTATAAGCTAAAGACTATGAACTACCTTATAGATAGGAACCAAGGTTATTTAAATTTCATAAAAATGTACTTTTATAGAAAAGAAAAAAATGTACGTTGTAAGTGTAAAATTATGAGAAGTGTGCCATATATGGCACAACAAATGAAATTTATTGTGTTTAGCCGACTAAAATTTAATAACATGGTTGATTAGTTTATACTATTTTGCATTATCCATCATATTAGTTGGTCACATATCAAGACACGCAAGAAAAATAAACTCATATTTCTCACATTCCATATCAATATAATTCACATGCATACCTTTGGAACAGAACCCAGCCATTACTTTAAGAAGTCAACTAAGGTTTATATCCTTCACCATTCACCTGTATGAACAAATTTACGGCTATGAGCTTGCATAACTTATTAATCAAATATTGGCAATGTATATACTGAAGAATAACAATTCCTTCTTTCTAAATCTGGTCTTTTTTTGATGCCTCTAGATTCTGAGCTAAGCATTTTAAACAACCGTACCAAAAATAGCATTTATCCCTTACATTCAAATTTTTTGAAACAGTTAATCATGCTTATATGACATATATTTTAACAGTAAGCAATATCAACTAGGTACCAAGTGAATGAATGTCTCAAACATAAAAATAGCAAGACATTATTCTACGAAGCACATGTATAGATCATGTGCATGCCGAAATAAAGTACATACGGCAATAATAAAAATAAAAGTATGTATCCAATGGGCACGGCAACTTTACACAGAAATCTAATAATAGAAAATAGCAGCAATTGTCCATATAAAGCTCTTTCAGCTAGCAAAGCAATTATACTAGAAAAAACTAACTATCAGAAAGTGTAGACCTTTTCACTAATAGAAAGGAAACAATAAAGCTCTTTCAGCTAGCAAAGCATGGATAAACCATTACAACTGCCTGTTAAACTTAGATCTTAATTTTGACAACCAATAGATGTGAACACATAGGCGAGCTCCTTAAAAAAATTGAAATGTCATCTCATTGACAGGTTTCACAGTGGTTTAAGTAATTAAGCTAAAGGCCTACAAACCTTATCAAAATGATCTGCAGCTTAAGACGTACAAAATAGTTATTATTGCATGTATTACTCGTCTTTCCACAGTTTGTAAAACTATATAACTCATAAATTCTTGAGCAAAAGAAAAGGAAAAAAACAATGGACCAAGGCGGCTTTTGAATATCAAGAATGAAATCATACTTTTATTAAAAAATACATGATGCATAACACATGAAATTAAACATGGTGGAGCCCTTAATTGACAAGGATAATTTATGCTTATATGTGTCATTTTTCTTTGTTTCATTAACAGTTAAAATGGGTATGAGTAAACATCTATGATCGAAAACACTAAAAAAACAAATTTCAGAACTATATGTTGTAGTGTTTATATTCAAATTTCATCAATATGCCTAACTGGTATAAACTATTTCAGAAATCGATATCCACTAATTATAGTTGAAGCATTGGGCATTTTTAATCATACAAATATAGA
This sequence comes from Allium fistulosum, assembly GCA_030737815.1. Classification (NCBI taxonomy): domain Eukaryota; kingdom Viridiplantae; phylum Streptophyta; class Magnoliopsida; order Asparagales; family Amaryllidaceae; genus Allium; species Allium fistulosum. The sequence goes on from CM060901.1 coordinate 1,154,891,092, forward strand.
CTATCAACTCTATAAAAAAGTTCATGTTTGAACGATGTTGATAGAGTGAATTCACCAAGCATGATAAAGTTCTGATGTAGAAAGAAAAGGCTGATATAAACAAAGCAACATTAATGAATTAAATCACAAATGCGTTGTCTCATGAATCTAGTAGCCAAGATGTCTCAGATGAATCTAACCAATAAAGTTCTATATTTAGTTTGGAAGATGGACTACCTCTATTAATCTAACCAAATAAAGCCATATCCAAATTAAGATCTAAGTTTAACCCGTGTTTGTTGACAGACCTCCAAAAAAAATATCTACTCACTAACCAAAAATAATAATCAAAGATGAGATTTATTTTATACCATAACTTACTGTTCCAATGCACTGACCAACCACTCAAAACCAGTACGTTAAGACCTCTCTTAATCAAACGAATTTAAGAAGTCAATGACAGCCAATGTCTTATGCTCAGTTTGATGTCAATTGGGTAAGCTTAAACTCATTTAACAAATAAATTCTTGTGGAGTTATTGTCTAAATTAATACTTCATCTTCCCTATCTAGAGGACAAAAAAACCTTTACTTACATGCAAGAAAGTAAATGTTCAGATAGCTATCAAAAAGTAAAGGAGTTTAAAAGACAATTGAGATAAGTCACCATCGGTGTATTACCATATTATGTGCTTGAGGCCAATACAACCGTTCAAATGTGTAGTCTTCGAACTATGTAACAAGTACAACAAATCAGAAATAGATACAACCTTGATAAAAAAAGTCTTCTAATTGAACATAATAAATAATATCAGTATACCAATATATTCTTTATTATCAAAAATTCTTAATTCAATGGTTTCCACCAAGCTCTCATAAAACAAAATTATTATTATTATTTCAATTGTGCTCCTAATCTACATTGACATTCAACAAGCTTTTCTATAATCACAAACTCCTCTCTTGTAAACAAAGCAAGGAGATGATGTTATTATAAAGTTACTGGCTTATCCATGTGAGCTGAAAGTGAAGAAAGAGAAAATGTATAGAAATTTCTAACTAATACGCAAATATTATGCAAAATAAAGATAAATAAATAGTAATCTTTCCAAAGTACTAAATACTGACATAGTATCCCCTTCTTGGAGGCTACATTGTCTGGTTCCTATAACAAATACATACAATCATAAAATGCTCGTATGAATTAGCAACTAAGCTCGCATTTTATATAAAAAAAGTGTTACTGCTATTGATTCTTATGAATTAGTGTGCATGTGTTTGGTTTCATCAGTATGCATCTACATCATGTAGTGAGTTCAATCCTAGACATGTTATAAACACCACTAGTGAAGAAGGGTCAGGTAGCAATGGTATGATAGGAAGCCACAAACGGGTTGATGTATGATTTCAATGCAACAATCTTATATCTGGAAAGAGTTAAATATTTAGAGGCACTGTTAAGATAAATTTCTTTCTTTTTTAACTTTGCACATATCATATTTTTAGTGTTCAACAAACAACTTATGATTCTTAAATACCTTATGAAAATTGCATGAAAAAAAACAGTCAAGGTTATATGAAATGAATCTCGAACTATCACAAAGTCAGTTGAATTTGAATTCATTTTTTTAATACAAAAAAGCACTCACAGAATACAGTTCTCTATGACAACAAAGTTAACATAAACATGACATTCAGATTCCACAATTATTAAGTAGCATATGCAAATATAAACCATATAGATCATATATCATGTCTGAATAAAGGGAGTCAGCTAAGCTTAGCAGCACAAAATTTATAACATTATTTAATAGATAATGGGTGCAGTAGTACCTTCCAACTTTTGCACAACCTTCTTCATGGTAGGCCTTAACCAAGGTTCATCTTCAACATAAGAAATAACAACCATCAAAACTGTAGCCCACATTCAGATTTAAGATTGATTAGTTCCGGGTCTGACATCCCTCAAATTTGAATCCTTGTATTGAGATGTTTAGTAGGAATATACACATCGTTGTAGTAGATGACATAATTTTGTCTACTCCCTAAAATGTTCAACCTAAATCTGAAATAATCTACATGCTAGTAAATGTTTATATCTGAGTAAAAATACCTGCACAGTTGCCAAAGGTGAATCTTGACTCAATATCTATGTTATAACACTTGTACTACCATTATAATACAGATTCATATTGTTAGGCCTATAAACTGAAAAAACTAAGTTATTGAATAAAATCAAAATACAGACAGTGTACCTCCCTCCACTATACTGAAAGCAGGTACAAGGTACTCAACAACTTCAATTAAAACATAATGTAACACCACCATCTCTATCTTTATATATATATATCCATGATGGATACACACAATATTTTAGATATATCAGGAGATATACCAGGAAAAAAAAATTTATATTCCATTAACTAATTGGAGAAGAGATCGGGGTTTGCACAAAAGTTGTAGGATGACCTGCGACTTAGGAAGCGGAGACTGCCTCAGACAAGCATATTGATAGCAAGTTTATTTTAACACCCTTCACTAGTATGTAGTCAGTAAAAAAAGCAATCTTTTACTTATCTTTAAAGCTTGATCTTGAAAAATCACCGTTACAACTCATAACTCGGAAAAATATATATGCTACAATTCATCCTTAAAGCCTGATCTTGAAAGCCAATTATACAACTTATAATATTGAAAACGTATCCTTAAAGCATCATCATAATTTATAGGGTGCTTGGCTTTTCTTCTAATTAAAATTACATTGTATATGAGTTTTAGGAATACTAAGATGAACTGGTGTATTGTAACAGCACTACATGAAAAATCATTTAATGGCATCATCACATTAAGGAATAAGAAAGGTATAAACTTTAGTTAAACATGGGAACAACACAAGCAAGAAACATTGATACACTACTGCCTCATATTTAAAAAACCTTTATCATAATTGAAAATTTCGAACTCACTCACATATTTCAATTTCAGAATCTGAGAAGCTGTCTAAAGCTAAAATCACAGATGCAACAAGCCAATGTCGGTTGTCCTATTATATGGCCTTAGGCTTAGATTAAGAGAGGGCGACCTGAAAGAAACGACGTAAGTAGTAGATCGTGATGTGATGGTTGATGCAGCATGGCAGATCTATGGTTTGCAAATTTGAAAGGGAAGCCAACGATTAAAGCAGCATATGAGATGGAGGTGGGTTGGACAAGAGGGAAAGGTTGGGAGACAAGGTCAGAGTGGAGAAGTAGGTAAATGAGGAGATGAGGAAGAGATAAGGGGTGGTGGCTGACATTTTATCTATTTTTATTTAGGTTTTTCTAATACAAATATGTAAGTGGAAGAAAGAAAGACGAGCGGCCAAATAAAGGTTTCATCAAAAATTTACCAAATTGTCGGCGCCAACAATTAGTGGCGTTAATTTATTTATTTTTGTTCTTCTAAATAAGAAGTGGTTGCACTTGGCTTTAAATGCTACCAATTAATGCAGCTAATAACGAGTTTTTTTGTAGTGAATGTACGGTATGTAGCCTTGAACCAAATACTGGTCCTTATTTGAAACTGCTTGATGATTAATATCTTGCTTTTCTTTATTTTAAGCTTTCGATGTATAAACTGATACTCTGCTTGTTAAGAAGATTAAGAACTTTGCTAATTGAGCTTTTTGGAACTTGATATAAAAATTTGCCTTTCCATTAATAAGTATCCAACAACTTGTTTAGTAACAGATATTCCCGTTAAATGAATTCAAATTTGAATTGCGAGCTGATTTAGTAAAGCCTTGCCATCAAAAAAATCCTTCTAATAATAATTTGAATAGAAGCCTAGAGAACTATTTTGGTTATAGTGCGAAGAGAAGACCGGAGAACTCATTTGGTAATTAATAAGGGAGATCAGAAAACCTATCCGGTGTTAATGATGGAAGACCAAAAAACCGATCTAGTATTAATAATAGAAGACCAGAAAACCCATCTAGTATTATTAATACCGAAAAACCCATCTGGTATTAATAATAGCAACAATAATGGTAATTCTTGAATCTGGTCTGATCCTTATAAAGGGGAAGCCTTTCATTACTACTACTTGGAGTTCGTCGGTAGACAACGCTAAGGAATATGTATTATCTCTTCCTATCTACGTGCACTTTTCACATATCCCATCTATTTTGCAATCTATGATTGGGTTAGATGGCTTGCCAGTCTTGTCGGCAAGCTAAAATGTTTTGATAATAATACGGTGGTTAGGAAAAGATTATTGTATGCCAAAGCTTTGATAGAGATCACTCCTGATAAGCCTTTTCCTTCAAAGCTTAAGGTCATAATTGCTGAGGGTCATGATGTCGAGGTGGAGGTAAGCTACAATTGGAAACCTGATATTTGCACGGCATGCCACTCTTTTGGCGACATTGTTGAAGTTTTTTAGCATGAGATTGTTTATTCCCCCATGCCTATTCCGGCTAAGATCCCCTTTCCTCGTCCTCCGACTAGGAAGTGGGTTCCTAAGCCTTCGATCTTCGGTCCTCCAATGGATGTTGCTACTGGCATTTTGCCTTTAGGCCTGATCCATGCCATATCTCCTTCTACTACTTTACTTTGTTCTAAGCCCTCTATTGATATTATTGGTGCAAGTTTTATGGTAGTGGTTCCTCCATCTAGTAATGTGATGACATGGAATTCCTCTGAGCATGCTTGGGTTCATGAGAAATCTGAAATGAGATATACTTCAGGGCAAATTCTATTTATACACCGAAAATCACCAAACATACACCAATATTTTTAATAAAAAAATTCATGACTAAGCTACCATTCTTCTTTGTTGCATGCATTTTTAGACTTTTTCTTGTAACCCATCTAATTAACACATTAAAAGTAATGATATTTGATTAAGTTTATATAATTTTGATAAAGTTATAAAACCTAAAGTATCAATTAAGGCAACTTTCACAACTAACTACTCTAATTCAAAAGTGTTAAAAAATTTCTTCTAAAATTAAAGTTGATTTTGGTGAAATTAAGAATTTTCAAAAAAAAGTTAAATAATTTACAATATTAGTGCCAAAATTAAAGTTTATTTTGTTGAATTTTAACTAAATTTATTGCTAGGAATTCCTAGTTATGTGTAAATGAGTTTTAAGGTTTAAAGAGAGATGATAATTAGATGCAAAAAGGGTAATTTTGTAAAAGCTATGGAGTATGTAAAGTAATTTTTTGTGTATGCTATTTTATCATGTTTTCTGGTGTATGTTAAGAGATTACATGTGTATGAATAGAATTAGTCATACCCTAGAGTTTGATAGTTACCATATGTTTATAGAAGGCGATAGGAAGGAACGAAGGTTATATTACCACGTTGTTGAGAACAGTCTTATACTTTCTTCTCTTAATGAAGATGGTGATGACTGTAGAATTGTTTTGGTGGATGACTGTTGGAATCATAAATATTTATATTCTATTGATTTGGCTGCCTATGTTCCTAATTTAGCCACTCATTTATCTAGTTTAATCCATGCCATTGAGCATATATCTGACAATGAAGGTTGTGGCTCCTCCTCTTTGGAGGGAGCATGGTCTCTTCTTTCTTTTGTGTTAATAGTTTAGATCTTTTTTGCCTAGCTCATGTGCTTTGCTTTATTTAGCTGTTTTAACGCATATGCTGAACACCTGGTCTAAATGATTTTTAATAAAAGTGGACGACCTACACTAAAGCCGGCTAGTCTTACTAAAAAATAAAAAAAAATTCAAAAGAATTGTTTTTCTTTCACTTTTTATTCTTTTTATAAGGCTTGTCTAACCATTATTATTATGAGAAACAAATTATGGATGTGAAGTATCCTTAGCTGATTTGAATCATCCAAAGATGTATTTAAATTTAAAAAAAATGTTAAATTAGAGGAGCATGCAGAAGTATATATAATGTACACTTTTTTCAAATTTCTCCACTGGGTTCTTCTTAGTAAGCTTTTAATAAAGCATTATCCTAATCGAGAAGCATCAAACCTCCTTTGATGAAACATATTAAAATAAATGTCATAATGTTTTCCTTTTCCTTGACTAAGATTTTTCACACTAGGCTTTTTCTTGATAAGGTTTTAATGAGACATTATACTAATTCATAGGTATTAAATTTCTTGTTAAGGAATAACGCCTAAAACTTCATTATTTAAGACTATGTCAGTTGTTCTCTTTTTCCTCAACTAAGAATTTTACCAACTGAGTTTTTCTTAGCAAGGTTTCTAACGAGGCATTATTTTGATTCGGAATTATCAAACTCCAGAGTAGGGATTAAAAAAAAAGAAATAACATTTTTAATATGATATCTACGATTATACAAGTTGCAATCTTTCTCCTCGCTTAAGGTTTTTCCCACCGAGTTTTATAACGTAGGTTTTAGTGAGGCACAACCAATATTTGTATTGACTGAATGTATATATGTTTTAAAAGAGAGAACGGTAAGTTACAATATGAGAATTCAAGATTTCAAAGATGCATAATCAACCGAGAGTTTAATAAAATACGTAATATTCAAATGGCTAATATGCTTAATTATATCTACATGGACTATACTATCAAATTTCTATTATCTTAAGACTATAAATAAAGCTCAAGATTGTACATTTATGTTTGCAACGAATGAAACATCTCTAATGGCTTCTATGTTGTATTTTTCTTAATAAAATAAGTATAATAAACATTAATATTTTTTTAGTTGGCCTTAGACTTTTCCAGTTTTTCATAGAAAGACCTGAATTTGTATATTTTAGTTTTTTGTTAAAGAAAAATAAGGAAAACAAATCAGAATTATATTTTTCCTTTCCATGCAACCCACATCTGTATGAAGTATCTAGCTTTATATCTTCGTCTTTTGCAATTTCCTCACATGTTTTCGGTTCTAATCCTTTAAATATCATTTTCATGTTTGTAGGACACGGGTTGACAAAATCATCGTCATTCTATTGTATTAGAAAGTGGTATTAAGTTGGTAGTGAAACAATGATATTAAATCATAACAATATAAGGGGTATCAACTACAATGAAACAACTTCATACAAACATATTACATCTAAAATCATTTATAAATGAAAAAGACATCGACTCTACTCAAAACAGCTAGGGGTATCATTTTTGTTGAATACTGGTATCAGTCTCCATAAAAATGACAGTGGAAGCAATTTTTGAAATTCCAAATAATTAACCTCAAACATGCAGACTTTAGGTATCATTTTTAATTTACAATGGTATCAGTTTTTAAACAAAATACAGTGAATTTTTTTTATAAAAGTACAAATACAAACATCAAACAAACATATTACCGGTATCATTTTTGTAAGCTATCTATATCATTTTTACTACAAATTACATGGAAAATCATTTATAAAATTAGAAAGACATCAACTCTACTCAAAACAACTAGTGGATATCATTTTAATTGAATACTGGTATTATTTTTTGTAAAAATGACCATGGAAATAATTTTAAAACTTCAAATAGCTAATCTCAAACATAAAGAATTTAGGTATCATTTTTGATTTATAATGGTATCAGTTTTAAAACAAAATATAGTGAAAACAATTTATAAAAGTACAAAGTACAAGCTTCAAACAAACATATTGATGGTATCATTTTTTGCAAGGTACTGGTCTCATTTTTGCTACAAATTTACATGTAAAATCATTTATAAAATTAGAAAGGCATCAACTCTAATTAAAATAGTTAGTGGGTTTCATTTTTTTTTAAATATATGTATTACTCTCTTAAAGATGACATTGAAAATAATTTTAAAATTCCAAACTAATAGCTTCAAGTATACAAACTCTAGGTATCATTCTTGTTTTATAATGGCATCACTTTTTAAACAAAATATAGTGAAAACAATTTATAAAAGTAGAAATTACAAGCTTTAGATATACAAATTATTGGTATCATTTTTGTAAAATATTGGTATCAGTTTTACTACAAATGACATGGAAAATAATTTATAAAATTAGAAGGCATCAACTCCATTGAAACAGACAATGGGTGTCACTTTTGTCAAATATTGCTATCAGTTTTGTTAAAAATGAGAGTGGAAATAATCTTAAAATTCCAAATCATTAATTTTAAACATACAAATTATAGGTATCATTTTTTATTTATAATAGTATAGTTATTATAGAAAATACAATAAAAATAATTTATCAAAGTACAAAGTACAAACGTCAAAGAAAATGATTATTTGTATCATTTTTGCAAAATATCGGTGTCCGTATTTGCTACAAATGACATGGAAAACAGTTTATAAAACTAGAAGTCATCAACTCTACTCAAAACAAACAGTGAGTATCATTTTTGTTAAATATTGGTATCAGTTTGTTAAAAACTACAGTGGAAATAATTTTAAATTTCAAAAACATTAACTCCAAACAAACAGACTGTAAGTATCATTTTTGGTCTATATTTGTATCGTTTTTATTACAAATTACAGTGAAAACAATTTGTAAAATTAAAAGTACCTACTTCAAACAAATAGATAGTGGGTATCATTTTTGTAAGGTATTGGTATCAGTTTTGCTACATAAAGATGGAAAAATAATTTCTAAAATTACAAAGCATCGACTCCACTTAAATAGACAGTGGCTATTAGTTTTGTAATATGCTGGTATCAGTTTTACTGTATATGTCAATGAAAATAGTTTCTTAAATTACAAAGCATCAACTTAAATCAAACAGATAGTGGGTATCACTTTTCCAATATATTAGTATCAGTTTTGTTATAAATGATAGTGAAAACTATTTTTAAAACTATAAAGCCTTGTCTTCAACCAAACAAAATATAGGTATCATTTTTGCAATAATATGTTATAAAGCGATAGTGTTTGTAATTTTACCGAATTGATTTGATCGTCTTCAGATTCTCCATTTGCAATTTGTTTTCCCTTTTTTTGAGCTTTTTCCTGTTTAATTTTTTTGATATTATTAGAATATATTTAATAATATGATATTGTTAATCAGTTTTCACTACAAAAAAAGGATTATTAAAGACTAATTTATTTTGTCTCTAAACAAAAAATTATGTCTCTAATTCATGCTTGTAAGCCACTTAAGACAAATAAGTATTGTCTCAAAAAACAGGTCTCTAAATAAACAAAGACCACATATATTCGTCTCAAAAATATTAATGACCTCAATGGTGGTCTGAAATAAGTGCCTAAATTAAAAACTAGTTAGAGACAATTTTATGGGTCTCTTTATATAACTATAGAGACCATAATCAAGGTTTCAAATCAGTCATTAGTACAGCCATTATTATAAACCAATTAGAGACAAGAAATGAAACATAATTTTATTTCAATTTCATCATAAATCAATTGATAGACAAAATATAAAGCCAGATAGAGCTGTTAAATTTTGGTGATACAAAATCACACATAGAGGGAAAGAAATATGCAAAAGAAAGAAAGAGAAGATTTTGTTTCCTCTGATTAAATAGGCATATTTAAGTATGTTTATTTCTTTCTCTAATTTGCTAATCAAATTATTTTTTGCCTCTAATGTTAACTTGGGCATTAAGTAAATTGATTATATAAATAGAGACTAGAGGAGAGGATAAACATATGGTGGAAAATCTATTTGATAATTTTCTCTTCTTCATTTTTGTTCTTCTTCTCCAACAATTTAGCCATATAGATATTTGCTCCCTTTCTCAATCTGGTTATTGATTCAATGGTATTTTGTTTATTTTAGCTTTGTTCTATTAATTGTAAACAAATTTTTTTTTGGTGAATCAATAATTGGGTGGTTGGGTGGAATATCTTGTCTTATTGCTTTTAATTTCAATTCCGTCTTGTTTTCAATCCAAGTTATCTCTTTGTGATTTGGGTGATAAAGATCCGTTGATATAAGCTTCCGCAAAGCGCTACCATTTTTTGCACAACAAGAGCAAGCTGAAGGATAAATTTTCATAATATATGTGAAACAGTAACCAATTGTCTATTGCTGAAAAAAAAGTACAACCAAAGTTCAAATGTTAGAACTAAAAAACAACATATCTAATTTATACCCTACAAACTAGCCTTGAAACAAAATACAAACAAAAACAAAACCTAGAGTAGTTCAAAAGAAGAGGCAAGTGTTCTAACAGCATGCTTGAAAAGGCAATCATGTGTCATCTTCAATTTGCGACCCAATGTTTCCTTGAGGGTTTGATGCTTGATTGTTTCCAAGTTGATTATGATCCGGTTGATCTTGTGTGATAGGTCTCAATAGTTGCATGAAAGACCCAACTTGTTCTGAAATGTTTCCAAAAGTTGATTGAAAAGGCACATGCATTGTTTGATATTGTTCGGGTGTTTGTTGACAAGGAACCGATGGTTGTGGAAATTGATAAAGTGATTGAGAGGACTGAATAGATGGCTGGGAGATATGATTAGACATTTGTACAAACGGTTGATCACATGGTTGTGGGACTTGACATGATGGCTGCGAGAGAAAACTTGAAGGATGTAGAAATGGTTGAGGAGGCTGCAACAGTTGATTTGTTGGTTGTGGTAATTGAGCAGTTGGTGGTGCAAATGGCTGAGTAAGTTGTTGTGAGATTTGACTCCGTGGCTGTACAAAAAACTGATCCAGGGGCTGCGTTTGACCGGGTTGTTGGTTGAACGCCTATGATTGTTGGTTTGTGCTTTGGAGATTGGTCGAATTAACTGAACCAAGCAAGCTAGTTATTTTCAGCCGCACTTCTCTTTCTATAATCGATTTTATCTCTGATGTTAACATGCCACCGGACATAACAAGTTGTTCTAGATTTGCACGATCTGCTAAACAGCTGGATTGAAGACCTTTATGCAATATAGTATTTGTATCAACATAAGGTGCTCCATAAACTCTTCCTCTTGTAAAGCCTCCGGATGACTCAATCCAAAGTCGTGGATTCCATACATTTTCATCTTCTTGTAGCTCGGCTTTTTTCATCATGTATATTTCCTGAAAATGTTAAAACATCATATAAATTGAGTGCCTTATGTTAAAAGCACCATTTGCAAACTCTGTTACATCCAGTGCTCCATTTGCAAACTCTGTTGCTGACCAAATGGATTTGTTGCTCAGACTTTTTAACATAAGGATTTGTTAAAAGAGTTCTGAACATATACAGATTTTTATATGATGTGACATTTTTGCAAATGAAGCACTGGATGATACATAAGTAACACTCTGTTTTAATAAACTTTGCTACGTAAAGTAACACTCTGTTTTAATAAACTCTGTTTTAAGTGGCACTGGATGTTCAGAACTCTTTTAACATTTGCATACAAATATGAGTTGTTTAGCAAACAAATGTTTGAGCTGTTTACACCTTTTAACATAACAGGAGTTTTAAACTTAAGTAACATGAGTTCATTACACCTTAAGTGACAAGAGTTTCATTACATATCTCCTGTATGTTAAAGTTCTAAACTTAAATATAAAGTTTTGACTAGATAAACTGATGTTTAAAATTAAAGTAACAAGAGTTTACTGTTAACATGTTAATTAAACAAGTTAATTAACTGAGTTTCATTACATGTTAATTAAACATGAAAATTAACACAATGTTAACACTCAGTTAACTCAGTGTCATCTCTATCTGTCTCAAGTTAACTGTTAACACATGAAAACAAATATCTACTGACCTTACCCACTGAGTTTCATTTCATGTTAACTCATTTTCATGTTAACACAGTGAGACAAGTGAATTAAACTTGAAGGATGTTAAAATGAGTTAACTGAGTTTACTGTTTACTGTTACCCACTGTAATGAAACTTCATTGCGAATAAAAACATGTTAATTAACTGAGTTTAAACTTCAGTAAATCGGGTTTTCCTTATGCTGAGAGTGGAAAACTGAGTTTTAAAATGAGTCAAACTCAGTTATCACTGAGTCTAAAACTTAATTTGAACTCAGTTTACTCTTGGTTCACTCCTTCTGTTAACTAAGTTTAAACTAGTTTTAAACTGTGTTAAAAAAGTGAGGTAACTGAGATTTTATTATGTTACCTAAGCTTCTTACCCATTGGATGAATTAAATGAGAATTTGCACATTTAAATATGATTTATTCTAAGGTATTTTTAACTAACTGAGTTTAAACTTAAGTAAAGCAGTTTCTTTTTTTAACTAAGATTAAAAAACTGAATTTTAAAATCATTTTACAATTCAGTTTAAAACTCAGTTCAAACTGATTTTAACACTGAGTTTAAACTTAGTTTAAACTCTCGGTTAAATCGTTTTTTCAACTAAGTTTAAACTCTGTTAAAAAAGTGAGTTAATTGAGATTTCAATATATTACTTATGCTTCTTACCCACTGGATAAATAAAATGAGAATTTGCTCATATAAATATGATTTATTTATAGCCATTTTTAATTAACTGTGTTTAAACTTAAGTACATCGGTTTTTTTAAAACTGAGATTAAAAAACTGAGTTTAAACTATCCTGTAACTCATTTTTTTAACTAAGTTAAAATTCAGTTAAAAAAGTGAGCTAACTGAGTTTTTAGCTTAGCTAATAGGCTCCAAACAAACCGAGTTAAATGAAACTTACAGAGTTACATGAAGTGTATAGTTTTTTTAGGAATAATGTTTCAGGTTGAGCAGCACTACGTTAGATTTATAACGTCTTCACAAGCATCAAAGCCAAAACATTGTATTACCATAGTAAGAAAATATGGACTGGACTATCATGTTAATTCAAATGACGAACAATGTAACTAGTTTAGATTTCAACCTAAATAGAACATAACAAGATTAATAAAGTTTAAAATAACTCACGTAGACTTTCCGCGACTTGTTGTCAACAAATTCGCAAGTTGATACCGAAGCTCGCTTTGCTTTCCCCTTTTCCTTCGCTTTCTCTTTTAGTATGCCAAGCCACAAAACTTTCTTCGAAACTCATTGGTTTACCTGTCTCAAGTTCCTACAAATAGATCATATACAGATCAGTACAAATATTGAAGAATGTAGCTAGCACTTGTCTGGCTGTTTTATGGTTGGATATGTTAGTAAGGGGTTGATTGATATATAAGGATCTAGAGATTTCGCCATGATATTTTCATTAACCAAAAAATAGATTTGGTAAAAAAACTTGACGAATACTATTAATGCTCCAAGTGCCTGTTTTGCCTTCTACACATGCACATGCCGACAATACATTAATTTAGTTAATGCTGACCATGTTGCATGATTTCTACGGTTAATGTTGAACCGTTTTCAATTGATGCAGTTATTATTCCATTTTTTTTGAACTTTTTGAAATAAACTTTATTGCAAGTTGGAATAGATATTAGTTGATTTTCAATTAATTTTTGTTTTCATTTTTTTTGCCCTGCTCCCAACAGTGGATGCCATAACCTTACTTTAATTCTGAATCTATTCATGTTAGGAAACCCTTTTGTTTTTATATGAAACAACTAATATGATTCTGAATATGACATTCATGAACAAGTGGTAAATTAAATGTTAAACTACTGTAATTCACTTAAAAAATTTGGTCCAATGATTATTATAAGTTTAGGCAATTTTTCTCTCAATTTCCGTACATATCAACCAATATAAGGTTTGTTACTTTATTTACTTTCCTATTTTTTCAATAGGGAAGACAGCTTTTGTAGCTTATCAGGTTAAAATTTTAGATATAAATGAGACAAATGTTATTTTGTTATTTTTAATTAAATACATACCACTTGCGCATCATGTGAAACGATGGACACAGAACCAGCAGTGTGACGTGTATGTGTCCCTTCTTTTAATGTCAAACGATTGGCTCTCATCTTTTTACATTTGTCATCGTATGTGCTTTTGTGCCACTCAATATCAATCATTTTATTCCATACATCTATCTGTATCCATGCAGGAGGTGTGTCTCGACAGTCGGTCATTTTTGTAGTTTGCTTTAATCTTTTGGCTCTTTGTCGTGCATGATTTAGTTTTTTTTTTCAAGATAGAAGTTGCTTTCTTTTTCCAAATCTCATAAACCATGTGCTCATAAATAGTGTCATAAGTGTATGCCCTCTACAAAAAAAGCAAGATAATCGAAATTAAATTTTACAAAGTGATACTATAAGTGCATTCGAGAAACAAAATGATGACGTAGAAAGATGCGCACAACATGAATGTCATGAGTTGCATTAAGGGGTAACTAGTTCGCATAGTAAGGTTTGTAATTTCCAAAATGAAAGTAGAAAATTGTTACAAATTGAATATTTATTTAATAAAGAGTCGGAAATATTGAGATACCTTAAACTCATTAAATAACAGTTGTCTTTTCTCTTGGGGAACTTTCGAAAATGCATACCATGGTTCAATAAATCGCATATCCCAGATAGATCCAATAAGACGTGCAGCGGATTTATTCTTAAATCTACGACAATCAAAAGAAATATAAACTATTTAATATATATTATTTCGTAATGTAAATGTAAAATTATGTAAAACTTACTGAGTTCCTTTCCATTCAAGTGGCCTTTTTTGCGTAATAGGATCAATTGGAGTATCATATCCTCTGATCGGGATATAGTCCCTTTCATCAACTTGTCTCTGCTCCATCCATCTCATGTTCTCCAATTTCTAATGCATCATCTCTCTGGTGGACACCTACTTCTGCTTCAAAAGTTTGCTCCCCTCCAACTTCCACAATATTTGCAACTCTGTGCTCACGGGTAGATGAGTGTGCTATTGCTTCTGTTTCAATGCATTGACCCCCTCCAATTCCCAAAATATGTTCCACTCCATCCTCATATATGTTTGATAGGTTTTCATCGATGTTAGATAAACTATCATTTCGTGCTGACCTTCCAGAGATTTGTCTACATCCTGTACTAGTTGCCTTTCTCATGAGGCCTCGAATCTTTGAACCTGCCATTAAGCCTTCACAAAATATCATTAGTAAAAAATCTCATTATTATTGCTAGTATTGTATTTATGAAAATTCGGTAAATAAACAAAAATTGCCAGTAAGACCACACTATTTACATTTATGCGATGACATTTTAAATCCTAATAAATCAAGTTATTTTGCTGTCATTTCATTGAGTAAATAAGTTATTTATGCAACAGAAAAACATTGTTATTTTAAAAAAAAATTCTCGAGTATTTAAAAAATATATTTAGATTTGAAATATTTAAGTCTCAAAGACGGTAAAGCTGGAAGAAAATTTAAGAAACAACCAAAAACCTTTTCAATCTCGGAATGATTGGGAAGTATCGAAGTTGTTTTGCAGCGATCTTTCTGCAATTATTTCCCATACCTTCAGACTTGTAACGAGGACTTTTACAAATATCACAAATAACCTTCCTATCATTTTCTTTGTAATACAAGATGCAAAAATTCTGACAAACATCAATTTTGTCATAGCCAAGCCCAAGAGGTTTCAACATTTTTTTAGCTTCATAAAATTTTTGAATTAGCTTACGTCCTTCAGGTAACATGTTGTCAATTAGTGCACTCATATCCTTGAAACATGCATCTGTTACACCTCGTCGAGATTTAAGAGCCATCATTTTGGCACATGCAGATAACTTTGTCTCTTTTTTGCATCCATCCCAAAGTGGTTCATCGGCCGCTTTTAACATGTGTAAGGACTTTTGAGCTTCGGCATTTGGTGATTGCTCTTCCACATCATTATCAACACCCATCGCATCTAATACCATATCTCTATATGGATTATCATCATTCAAATTATTTGTATCTGACTCTGACATTGTTGGTTCATCAACTTCTTCCTCTCCATGGAAAATCCATTTAGAATAAAGTGGAACAAAACCATTTAGTAATAAATGCTTAGAAATTTCTTCCTTTAATTGAAATTTTTTGTTTTTGCACATGGAGCATGGACACCTAACGGTTCCTCCGTAATCCACTTGTAAAAATGCATAATCAATAAATTTGTTGACACCATTAACAAATTCTAGATTTATATATCCATCTTTAAGCCTACTATACATCCATGAACGATCACTCATTTTGAGACTTATCCTACAAAGAAATAAAACTTACTTAATATTTAATAAGCAGTAAAAAGTTATTATAAAACAAACTTATAATACAATACATACCTACTTTTACCTACGGAAAAGTATGGGAATCAAACATTACACATTCCAGACTATAATAATGGTTCGCAACATATAATCAATAGAATATACTAAAAGATAAAACATGTAGCTTGGTGAAACAATAATAATGACTCAAAATATACAATTCATAGAAATAACGCATAAATAAAAACATTAAAATGGCCCATCGGTAATATAAGAAGGAAACAATGGTCTAATTACTAAAAAGAAAAGTGAAAAAGAGTATTTTCACAATAAATTTATGCCTACAGTGTTAGTTTGACAATGCATCTGTTGTTTTTGGTTTTCTACATATATATTAAGAAGCTTATTTTGAATAGAATATACAGACAACTTAGACAACATCCATAAATTTTCAAAGATGCGTTGCATATGTGATATGTCCCTCATGCTTTAGGCGACTAATTAACAGTAAAATGATGATGGCGATGATGATAAAAAGAAAAGGTATTTGTCTTAAATATTAAGGGATAATTTTTCCATTTATAATATGTAGAACAAGGTGTATAATACATGTACATGAAATTAGAACTTATACAGTCTCCATGATCGACACAGTATTACTTTTACTCATGATTATTTCTATAGCAATATAACACCTACAGTTCGACTAGAAACTGATCGTTTATTTCAAAGATTTAGGTTTATTAACAAGAGGGGAAAAAAGATTTGTCCAAATAAAAACAGGTGATAATTTGTTAACCATATATGCAGAATACTTTGTTATACATGTAAGAAATTAGAGTTTATAGTATGCACTCATTAAGATTGGTTCAAAACATGGTATATTACTTTCCTAATTGGTAGAACACGGTGTTACTTGCCCTATTTGGAGTATGATTTGAACATGGTTTTAATTTATATTTGCAGTTCATTTTGCTGGATGTTTTAACTATATGATAGCTAATAGATATCCTAATCCTACAAGAACATGGATTGGTGCAGTGATGCCAAATTTTAGAGAAGAGAATCTCTGGATTAGATACATAGCAGCAATGTACTGGTCTATTACTACAGTATCAACGACTGGGTATAGAGATATGCATGCATAAAATTCAAGAGAAATGTTATTTGACATTTTTTACATGTTATTTAATTTGGGACCGTCAGCTTATATTATTGGCAACATGACAACTCTTGTTGTGCGAGGGACTAGCCGCACCAGTAACTTTGTGAGTTTTTCTCAACTCATTATGTGTTTGTGCGCGTGTGTGTAAAAATAAATGAAAGAGCATTAAATAATTAAGATGAAAGCAAGCTTTCCATTCAATACCACAGAGAGAGACTGTTCAGGCAATATCGGAATTTGCAGCAAGAAATCACATATCAAAACACATGGAGAATCAAATGCTGTCTCGTATATGTCTAATGTTCAAAACTGAAGGACTGAAACAACAGGAAACGTTGGATAGTCTACCAAAAGCAATACGTTCAAGCATAGCAAACTACTTTTTCTTTCCTATTGTTAAAAAAGCCTACATATTTCAAGGAGTCTCCCATAACACTGTTTCTCAACTGGTTAGTGATATTTATTTATTATTTGTTTGACATTAACATCAAATCATATGTACTTGCTGATGAATGCACTAATTACATTCACACACAAATGTACATGCATGATAAGCATACACTTTTTGTAGGTCACAGAAATGAAAGTAGATTATTATCCACCCAATGAGGATGTGATACTTAAGAACGAAGCTCCAACTAACTTCTATATCCTAGTATCAGGGCAGTGGTCAGTTAACACTTGTAACTCATAAGCGCAAATGTATATTTAATTTGTGGCTCGAACAATATTTATAAGAATTATTTAAATTTTGTAGCTCGAACGCATTGCCTAAAGCTATATGAACTTAATGAAGAGCGAGGATTCACCTTTAATGGAATTTTATCCGAAAGGTAGGCTACAATAGTTTAAAAATAAAAATAATTATCAATTTTGTACACCTTTTTTTCCCGTGAAGGGTTTATATACTCCAATTTTAGATTTTGAAGTAGATGCCAATGGTAAAAGATACACATGGCAGGTAAGTCTGCAGCTTCTAATTTATGTTCACTGATAAATTTCAAGGTAGTTGTTATTTTTTTATTTTACTTTTTTTTCCTTTGAGTTTAGGGTGTTTGTAAACTGCCATTCATTGATGAAAAAAAACTGTTAGCTGGAACGAAGAGTGTGGAGAATAATCTTGAGGTTTCATCGAACTTTTTAGCTGTGGCACTACTTTTGAAAAGCATGAAATTGAGTACGCTATATTACTTCTGAACTAAATGACATTTATATTTGTGTAATATAACATAATCAGTTTGAACAGCATGTCATTTAGTTCACCAACAAGTTTGTTATTCTAATCAATATCCTTAACAAAATAACCTATTTTTTTACTTTCCTGTGCATTGCTAAATTTGAGCAAACAACAAAGCTGTAGCCATTTAGCTTTATCTACCATTCTCTTTTCTATTTACTGTCGCATAGGCATTTCTTACAACTACAAGCAGTATAAAAAATTCTGTCCAAAGTACAAACAGCTAGGCAAAATACTAGTATCACAACATCATTATCTGCTGAATTAGTCCTACGAAAAAATCAGAATCAAAAACCATATAAATCAAATTGGCAAATGAATTCAACTCTCACCAATTGATAATCGATAAAATCATTCAACACTTGCATTCAAATCGGATATTCATGTACAACAATTAGTAGAAATAAGGGATTGAGAAATCGAACCGTTGTTTTCTTCACATACGTAACTCGATAGCTTGAAGCATCCTTTCTAGTTTCTACCGATTCACAAGATGATATCAGAATGATTCTTGAACACAAAATGATGAAAAAAAAGTAAAAATCAGAAAATTAATCGTAATATCGACTTGTAGTCATCATCAAACAAATCCGCATAAAACAAGTAGCAGATCAATTAGAAATTGAAACACGAACCTATATGTTCTTCAACTGCATAGATCGATAGCTCGTCTATGCTGAGGAATAGAGCTTTGCTTGAAGGAGGATCGACTTCTAGTTTTTTGAGGGAGAAAATTTCTGGAGGCGGCTAGGTTTCTTCCTTCGGTTTTTTTATTTTTTTTGAGCGGAGGAAATCAGCCAGGTTTCCTTTTTTTTTACGCGCGTGGGTGGGGTGGAGCATTAATTAATAAAACGTTTTTTAGGTGTACATAATTTGTTTATCAGACATTTTCTTGTCTTGAGACCAACTTGTGGACTATGGTTTAAATTTTTTAGCAATTAATTAAAAACATTTCATGTTGAGAACCACTAAAGACCATAATTTCAATCTTTTAGTAATAATTAGTGACACAATTATTTTGTCTTTAATTAGACCTTATTTAAAGACAAAAAAGTTTTGGGTTCCTAAAATTTGTCTTAAAATTAATATTTTGTTGTAGTGTTTATAATTTATAGTATCATTTACCTGTTGAAATGTCTTTTGAGTTTCTGTTTGAATTTCCTTCAGAATTTTTTTTTCATTTTTTTCCTTTGATCTTTTTTTTTACAGCCGTTCTTCAGTTTTTTTAGTAACTGTTTTTTGTTGCATATTTTTTTCATCATTCTGTCAAATATGATCAATATTATTATAATACAACTATATTGGCTTTGTTATACTTGATTTTATAGTATTAGTTATTTTTTCCTGCATGTTTTCTGTCATTTTTGATTTGTTTTCATCTTCTGCATTTTATTTATTTCTTCTCTTTGTTCTTTTTTCTAGCTTTTGTTGTGCTTCTACTTCAATTGGCCGTTTTTGTAATTCTAACTTGGTAGCTTTTGCTTTCATCGTCTATGGTTTTGGGTCAGTTTGAGCTAGGCTTTCCTTTCTTGAAATGTTGATTGATGCTGAATTTCTAATGAAGCTAGGATTTTAGTTTCTCGATTCGGGGTTTGCTGCTGATCCACTGGAGCTAAGTTATCAATTTCACAAGCTAGGGATTGTTGTTGTATATCTGGTGGTTGTTCTTAATGCATTGGAGTTTGTGACTGAGTTAGAGATAATGATCACTTCTGGTTTAGGGAGCCATTGTTGTTTTGAATTGGAATTTTGAGAGCGATGGGTAGAAATAGTTTGAAATCGAGGAAGATAGTGGAATGGAAAGAAACAGAAAGGTAGAGGGATGTTTTAATCCGTGAATGCGCTTTGGGCCTGTCCTTCAAAGAAAAGAAAAGTGCGCGTGTTCTCCTGCCTAATTTTTTAAGATAGTTTGTCCTTAAAAAAAATTTCCCCAAAATTTTGATAATATAGTGGTTATGTTTATGAGTAAATTAAAGATATTGAATTACGGAAAAGCATAATTGTCCATCCTGGATCTTTTTCTAAATGAGAAATATGGATCTCTAATCCGCAAAGTATAATTAGAAACATACATATAATGTAGCAAAAGCACATTGAAATTACTCAAGCACATATAGTGTCAGTAGTATATTAAGTGACTTGAGGCGTGATAACTTTAGAAATACTTGAATTTTGAAGTAGTTAAAGTGTTTGAAACACTTAAAAAACCAAAAGTATAAATATTGTTTAAGTTGTACTAAATGGTAAAAGAATACAAGTTCCTATAAAACATACGTAACTATTAGAAGTACGTAAATCGGTACAAGCATACTATTTTAAAGTATTTCAATTGATGTTTAGAAAATATCTTCCATAGATATTACATGAGGTTAACATTTAATATACAACATGCGATGTAGATTACAACTTGTTTTTAACTACTGTTATAATGAAAATATACATAGTCACATACTATTATGTGCTTGAAGCAAATGCTAGCAGAATACAAAATACACAGAGTTCAAATAATATTTGAAGGAAACAACGTTTTGAAACCTGAGTGGATCAAAGATGTATGTATGCATGTCTTTAATAATGGTGAACATTGTTAATGGTTCAATCTAAGAAATAAGTATCCCTTGAGAATACAAATAAGATTCTTTTAAATAGGAAACATGCTTGAAACATGCAAGTGCACATGAAATAACTAAAGGGATGTTCATTATATATCAACTATGACATTGTACTTTTTATCATCCACTTTGGTTTTTCCCCTATTGGATTTTTTCTCCGTATGGGTTTAATAAGGAAACTAGTAATAAATGATGAACATCTAAAGAAGTAGAGCTAAGAATTGTTTTTCTTTCACTTTTATTCTTTTTATAAGGCTTGTCTAAGCAATATTATTAATAAAAAACAATTAGAAGTATCCTTAGCTGATTTGAATTATCCAGAAACGTATTTAAATTTAAAGGAAAAGAGTTAAATCAAGGGAGCATACGGAAGTACATATAATGTATACTTTTTTTATTTTTCCCACTGAGTTTTTCTTAGTAAGGTCTTAATGAGGCATTATCCCGATCGAGAAGTATCAAACCTTCTTTGATAAAACATATTAAAATATATGTCACCATGTACACATTTTCCTTGACTAAGATTTTTCACACTAGGCTATTCCTTGATAAGATTTTAACGAAACATTATACTGGTCCATAGGTATCAAATTTCTTGTTAAGGAACATCTCAAACTACGTTATTTAAGACTATGTTGGTAGTTCTCTTTTTTTTTAACTAAGGGTTTTACCAACTGAGTTTTTTTAGTGAGGTTTCTAATGAGGCACTATTTTGATCCAAAAGGATCAAACTCCTTAGCAAGAAATAACATTTTTAATATGATTATGATGATTATATAAGTTGCACTCTTTTTCCTCATTTAATATTTTTCCTAGTGAGTTTTCCCGACGTAGGTTTTAGGTGAGGCACAACCAATATTTGTATTGACTGAACGAATATATGTTTCAAAAGAGACAACTACAAATTATAATATGAGAATTCAAGATTTCAATGCTGCATATTCACCGAGAGTTTTATAAAATATGTAATATGCAAATGATGAATATGCTTAATTATATCTACGAGAAGTACACTACAAAATTTCTATTAAAGAAAAATAAGGAAAACAAATAGGATTTATTTTTTTACATTCCATCCTCAAAGGGAGATACGAAAATTAAAAGGAATTATGGAAATAATGTTTTAAACGTGAAACTGCAAAAACTTTAATGTGGATATAATAAAATATCTCATTATTATTATTTTACACATCACATCTACACAATTGAAAAAACATCTGAGAATTTGTTAAGAATATATCCCCAAAAATAGCCGACTTAATCATTAATTTATCTTATATTTTATATCGATCTAAATCAGTCAGTATAAATACACGAGCGAACCTTCTTCTTTCGCAACGGAGAAAACCGCGTCCAAATCCGAGCTCGTATGAAAAAGTTACGGACGTTAGAAGTTATAAAATTTAAATTTAAATTAAAAATAATAAAGGGCATAATTGTAATTAACTTACATCAAAACCCTAGCAGTACATACGCGATCGAACCCTTCTCGACTACGGCCGCCAGTCTTCATCCACAAACGCCGCCTCCCATGATCGATGCCCCTCCAATCAGACCACCTCGCCACGACGTCCTCATCTGGCCGCCCATCCATTAAAGTCGCGGCGAACTCCATCCCCCTATCCTTGCTCCGCCGCCGCTTTGTGCTTTACCAATTTCTAGTGATCTCAAGCCTATCCACGACGAACGAACCCCATAGATCAACTCCTCTCAACCTCCTCTACGCTCCAGCACCACCCGATCGCCATATCGTTGAAGATCCACTGTTGAAATCGAAAACCTAGAATGAACGGCCGATACTTCTTCAACAATTTCTGGCCAATCCGAGACTCAATTGCAAAAACGAATTTCAGATGTAGATTACGCTCGTCGAGAGCTTTTCAACGATATACTATATGACATAGTTTGAGGAGTTTGGATTTTGAAGTTTGATTTTGAATTGAGAAACTAAGATTTTGGAATTGTCTGGCATTGGGAAGGAAGGAAGAAGATGATTGAACAGACACGTACATAAAATGGAATAGACAGCTAGGGTTTCAGGAAATATCCATTTATATAGACAGAGATGGATAAGAACGAATGGACATATTGAATTGGGTAGAAACAATAACAACGACCCTAAAAGCCCGTTTCGTTTCCGAAACGAAAGTAGGTCATCCCATATATCAAAATACAGGTTTTCGATATTTTAAACTCAATTGAAATAGTTTCAAACCCTAATTCCATCGTATACAGAAGTTAGCTTCAAAATCAGATTATATTCATTTAAATTATATTAATTGATTTCTACGCGTTTCGAGCTCGCGCGATCAAACTCAAATTCTTTTATTTTGATTATATTCATCAGATTATATTCATTTAAATCCCGGTTAATTATAATTTAAATTCAATCAAATTCTTTTATTTTGATTCTCTCTCTTATTATTGAATCAATTATTACCTTATGAATATAATTAACATTAGTTTACGTTTTATTGCATTCATATTCTACAGTTATCATCTTAACTCATATTAATTGAAATATTTAATCACATTAAATTTCATTGATTTTCAAATTAATTTCAACGGATTAAATAACAAGGTGATAAATAAACAATTGTCATAAACCAAATCATATTCCATAATAAACCTATTTCAATTTATAACATATAATTTCAACATGAAATCCAACATTTAATTTATTCCTTATTTACAATTATAACCGAATCACACTTATTTCAATTGATTAAAATTATATTAAAATAGCTGTCAATTACATTAAATCAACATTATTGAATGACATTCAAATTATCACTACAACAAAAACACCCTTTAATAGCGTTGAAAAAACGCTATTACAGGCTACTATAGCGTGTTTTGGTACGCTGTATATTAACATGTTGTAATAGGTCAGTGACCTATAATAGCAACATAAAAAACGCTGTAGAGACGCTATGGTCAAGGACTTTTCATAGCGGTTTAAACATGCTATAAACATGATTTGTAATAGCCTTGAAAAATCGCTATGTAGTAAAAGTATAGCGTTTTTATGAATGCTATAGTTTCCATACACACGAAATATACAATAGCATCCAAAAACGCTATACAAAACAAAATTCAATAGCGTTTTGGGCTGCAATCGTAAATTGTATCCATAAATACAACTACTTTTTATAGCGTTTAGCTGTCTTTTATAGCATTGTTTATTTGCTATAAAAACTGTTTATAGCACTATCATAATGCTGTAGTATGTTAAAACTGGGAAAACCATCTTTCCATAGCACAATTAAAACGCTATAAGTTTTTATCATTGCTGCTACATACATTCCAGCTTACAATTTATAATTCTACGAATATATTATAAAATTTCAAAAAAACACAATTATCACATTGTGATATCTGTAATCAAATGGAGACATAAGCCAAACCACAGTATATATATATATATATATATATCCATAATATTTCGTAGACAGTTTCAAACATTAAATATTTGTGATCTAAAAAAAACAATAACAACTGTAGCTAACCAAAACGATACATACTAAAAGCAAAGATATACGTCAATACAAAATACATTAATCCAAGCTTTAGACCGATTTGAAAGAGAATGAATGCAGCAAAATAATTTTTCCTCCCTTGCAACTTGTAGTAACCCCGGTATCATCATACTGCACCTGTCAAAACAAAGCACATAGGTTAATTTTCAATCTAAACATCATCCGCAAGTTATATAATTTTTCATAACAAAAAAAGAAAAGGACTGTATATGAGCTGATTGAGCTCATGAACTCAGCCTATTAAATGAACTAGTATATGAGCTGGGAATACTTTAGTTGAAAAAAAGAAAGAAAAATCAAAATCAAAATTTTGATCATGCAAATAAAAGAATAATATGACTCTCCATAACGAAATATTACTTTAGTGATCATGCAAATAAAATGCAAAATTTTGATCATGCAAATAAAAGAATAATATTTTTACTTCAGTGATAACGAAATATAAGACCGGGGCGTATTCTTTTGCACTGTCGGCTCAACTATTATAGCACCCTAAAGGAAAACATTATCTGCATGTAGGACTTAAACTTTTGCACTGGGGCGTAATCTATTAGTGAAGGTCTCGTGCTTACTTCATGTGTACTACACACAACCACTTCAGCAAGAATAAAACCTTTCTTGCCAGCCTAAAATGCAAACTATAACAGCAATAAAAATGGTGAAAATGACAAGCTGGTTGCTCGAAACCATTCTGATATGTATCTTAGTTTGATTTTGAACTGGTGAACGAATAGTGTGTTATGAGCTTATATTGAGTTGGGCTGGCATTTTCTTGCAGGATTGAACAATTCTATTCATACAGTATGTGCCCATAGGGTTGTTTTTTTTTTCAAGCGAGAGAAAGCAAGACGTGAGTCTACTCCTAACAAACTCAAAATAGGGAGTACTTCCATGGCTACATCTTAAATCATCTGAACCTAACCACATCATCACAGTTTAACTCCCTCACTGTCGTCTACCCACAAAACCGTGCATATACAACCCATATCTTCATCATAATCCTAATTTTATGTCAACTCCTCTGCCATATCTCCTACACTGCCATTTCCTTCCACTCCTACACCGCCACTTCCTTCCACTGCACATTCAATTGTCACCTGAAACTTCTTCCTTCCACCATTCATCACCATCATCACCTCTGCCTAACTCCTTCAACTCGTCTCTGTTCATCCACTACACCAAAACTGTCACAATCCATTCACTTCCACCATACAACTACTGCTGCCATTACCCTCTTCACATCTTCCTCCACTAATATTCAACAAACAACCATCATTCCACTTATATCCGCACTTACAAACTTCCTTAACCTCTGCCTGCACATTCATACAACCACCCATTGCTTGCAAACCAATACTTCATCACCCACATTTCAGTCCATCAACCACAACTCCTCCTGCAACCTTGCCAACTTCAAACTTCTCCTCTTCATCAACTCCTATGCACTGCCTTCCACAAAACAAACAACAACTCAACCACTCAACCATTATTCAATTCATCCTCACTGCCTCTAATCCATCCCATTAGCTACTGATACTCTCATTAACAACCTGAAACAACTTATGCCATTTCTTCAAACTTTGGCCTACACCACACTTCGCTGTCAACTACACCACTACATCCTCCTTATTACATTGCTACTACACATCCTCCCTGTTACACTGTCTACTACACCACTACATCTCCTATATACTTCTACCACATCCACTGTCAAATGCAACATACAGTATGTGCCCATAGGGTTGATTTGCCTACTACTGAAACCGAGAATGATGTACAAGATGATTTTCAAACCACTGCATCAAATCTCGCTTCAGAATCCAGATAACGTTAGGATAAAGAAGCTCACTTTGAAAATATTGAATTTGAATTTGAATTTTCATTATTAATTATTAAATGTTAAATATAAAATATAAAACATAAAACATTAATTATTAAATGAAAATAATAATTAAATTACTTTTGCATTACTTCCTACCCAGCTTCTAACCAATCTCCGATCGACTTTTGTCCACAAATGTCATAACCTCTAATCTAATTTATCCGCAACCGCACACTTAATCCGCCATTGATCCACCATAAGATAAATTTAGTCGAATATGATATTTACATCATTGTTTTGATAATAAAATCCCATTTGGTTTTATTTTGAGTCTTGTGTTTTCAAAATTCATTACAAAATACGGGGAGAGATCAGGAAAACATTTAAAATTAAGTTATTGTAATGGAGATGAAGGAATGATAGAGGGGATGGAAGGATGGCGGAGGAAGGCTAAGGGGATGGAGGAACAACGTAGGAATTGATCGTTTCCCGTGTTTTTGTTATTTTCATAAATACAGAAAATGAAATAATTTATTTTCAATTTCGTATATAAACTTTATTTTTCAAATTAATTGTTTTTCAAAAAATAAATACGTTGTGCCTATTTTTGTTTGAACGATTAAAAATGCAAATGGAGTATAGGTATTTAAGATTTCCCCATGTAATAATTATGTCTTAACGGTAAGTCCAATTACAACGAAAGTAAACTTAACTATCAAAGTTTTATTTACTTTTTTAACGGTTTGGCAATATAGCTTGCACCAATTTGTTGATCTTTTCTTCTTTTATGTAATGTTCAGGGGTATGGTTATGTGGCTGAAATTAGGAATATGTTTGTTTCGTCATATTTTTCTAACTCGGTAAATTGGACACGAAAAGAAAAGAAAAAAATGAGGTTAAGGTTCAAGTGACATATATATTGAACCCACTGCACCTGCTTTCTCTTATCATGTCAATTGTACCAGAAATAAGCAACAAATCATTCCCCAGAAAGTTTCATAAAAATGATTAAAGGCAAACCTCTATAATCTAATGCTTATAATCAGATTCTAGCTTATTCCAGAATATGAGAGATTCTTGTGTAGCGTGGCTTATTAAAAACGTTTAAATACATAAATATTACAATTATCAGTTAATAAATCTGTTTCCACTTTCCACACTTAGCAAGCATCAAACTCTAAAGGTTGTGATATTGTTGACTAGGAAAATATAAAAAACAGCAGATATAACTGCAGGATTGTGATATTTAAAAGCACATATTAATATTTTCTCTAAAGCATATAGTAACAAAGAATCTTCAACTGTATATTTACCTTAGTATAACAGCTAAACTGAAGGTAAGAGCAGGAATAACGCAATTCATAGCACTAGCAACAGTTGCAGATGTGTAATCAAGCCCAGCATAATATGTAGTAAGAAATATGGTAGTGCCAAACAGAGCAAGCACGAATATTTTCAAGGCAATTGATTTTGTTAGCGCTGGCCTTTGTTTCCTACACATACCAAAAATAAAATTAAAAAATGTATATGGTACCAGAAAGAAATTATATTTTTATATGGATATATATAATTTAATGAATTAAAGAGGAGAGGTGAACCTTTCAAGAAAGTAAGCAAGAGGACCCAAAATGGCCAAGGCAATGATATGTCGATACACAATGAAGACTAGATAACTGATTCCTTGATCAAGAGCAAGCTTGCACAAAATATTTGATCCTCTGTAAGCTAATTGGATTAGAATTACGCCAAAGTAAGGAGCTAATGATTTCATGGAAGCCATTGCTAAATATAACTTCAAATATTCCTTGAAGAAGTTATATGTTTGGTTATCTTGGAAAACTTATGTTTAGTCGTATATATAGCAGTGAATATACAGGAGACACTATGTTATCTACAGAAAATAGAAGACTAGAAAAGGAAACATGACGTATAGTTTTAACTATTCATGATAATACTGCAACTTTAAATAGCTCAATGTATGCTTTATGACTAAATATTCATATGATAATACTGCAACTCTAATACAATTCACGGGTGAGAATTAGTTACCGCATGATGGAGTGGGATGATGTTTACGTCAGATTTAAAGTGATTACACAATATATTCGAACCATACACGGCTTTCTAAAGCCTACAATTATCAAGCTTTTTGAAAGATAAATAAATTACTGAAAAGAGTGTGGTCTACGTATTATGCAATATATCTTTTTACTGAGGTAGATTCTTTTCATATGATTTGCAAATTTAAGCTTCCTTGATCGGTCTTATAATATCATGTCAAGGCAATGCATCTTATAAACCTCGTCGATATAAAACAAAACAAAACAAAATCTAGGGTCGTAGATATAGTTCATAATTGATCACAGAATGAACAGCTGAAAACTATTTGTGCTTTGGTTTCAATCAGAGAAAGGGATCTATATTCTTTTACTGCAATGGCATTTGATATAATAATCTACAAATATGTATTCCTTAATTTTTATATGTGGCTTTTGTTTACTTCAACATCAATGTAAAACAAGCTGAAATTATAAGTTTGAGGTTAATATTAAGACAACAAATAAATTTTCTGCGGCGAAGATTTTAAACACCACAAGTGTTATAAACATACTCTTTTCACAACTAAATTTACTTGGACCATGTTCTAGAATTTTATTCTTTAAGGCATTCTTACATTTCTTTAGAATATATAAAACAGATGTCCACGATGTAACTACAACTAATTAAATAACAAGTACAACTAGTTACTCTTATCTAAAACATAATCTAAGGATAATTTTGAAGTCAGGTATATGCCTAGAAACAACAGGAAGGCGAGTAGAATTATTTCTTTAAAAACTGAACAAAAAATGTTGTTATTATACACAACCATAAAGTTGTAGCAGGTATACAACATATTTCAAGTTCTAGTATTTCTCCATTTTTTTTACCAACTCAGCATATATATTGGCAATTAGTTTATAGTTTCGGTTAAGAATGTGAAATTATGAGTATATAGGAATAATACTCAGTACGCCATCTTTGAAATACTATATATCCAGCTGTAGTGTAATATGGTCACTACAATAAGACTTCATAAGAGGAATAAAATGTAGCGAGACTTCTCAATGAAAAAATTCAGATTAAGATAAGCATTAGTCCATGTTAATGCAAATCGCAAATAACCATAATTAAACCTTAAACTTTCCAAACATTGAGGATATTCAAGAACCTTAATTTAAGAACAATATTGACCAAATATTTTCGAATTTTACTGACTAAATACTCACTAGTTAAGTAGAATACTTTTGACTATAACTCCCAGTTTTAAGCATTGTGTAATTATAAGATAAGTGATGGTATAAAAATCCTATGTTACTTAAAAGATGTGTAGTAAATATGACAGGAAAAACTTTGGTCCCCAATTAAACTCGTTTTAAGGAAACAGATATTTCGGTATTTTCCATGTTATAAAAACATGCTCAATTTTATCTAAATTTCAAGAATTTAGAAAACATAAAATACTCATAAAACTGTATTTGCAAAGAATTGCCCAGTATTCTCTTTCAAACATAATTATTCAATGAACAAAGGACTTTTAAATCAACCAATCCAAAAAGCATTAACAATCGTATATTAAATTTAAAAGACATTGCGGGATAAATGTAGGCAATTACAGCCAAAACTTACTTATAGTGATAACCCATTTGATGGTATGTTGATTTGGCACAAGCTTTTAGCACGCAGAACTTATGATAGATGTCCACCTCTGTATTGAAGAAACATGTCAATCAAGCCCACCTGCATGGCACAAAATTCTAAATCAAGTACACTTATGCCAAATCGTTCCAGTTATAGATATCACTTTGTAATGTATTTATTTTTTCATTTGTGCAGAAAATATATATTTTTTATGTCTAAATGAAGCTATTTACCCTAACTTAGTTAATTAAGTTAAAATGAGATCTGGACAAACTATATTGTTTTTGTTATTATTATTACCAAAAATGCTAAAACGGCTGCTAAAATCCCTGATTTTACAGGTTTAGCATTAAATAACGGGTCTTTAAATGAATCCATTATTTAAGAATGCTAAGTTAAAAGGCATAGCGGCCAAGTGGGATTAAAATGCATAGTTATCAACTAAGCTTGGTCAGAGAGAGAAAACTAATTCTAAAAATAGCTGACCATCTTTAGCGACCCACAACAGTAACTATCAACTAAGAGTGATATAATATTGTTCACCTTGATCACACAAATTAGCTTGAAGTAACTAGAGAATTGAAGTGACACTTGAGAATCAATCAAAATAGGAAAACACAGATTGACCTAT
Source organism: Allium fistulosum (assembly GCA_030737815.1). Lineage (NCBI taxonomy): Eukaryota > Viridiplantae > Streptophyta > Magnoliopsida > Asparagales > Amaryllidaceae > Allium > Allium fistulosum. Next base: position 1,154,921,743 of record CM060901.1, read on the forward strand.
CTGCAATGGAGAGTAGATCATATTGAAGTTATATAGTTGAACCTATGTTGTATAATGTGCATTTAAAGTCATTTAACCATATCAGGAAATTAGATGTAAGATAGTTCCTTGCTTAAAACTAATAATAACTAGATAATAACAATCACTGGTGCAATCTGTACATGATGAAACTTTTAATTTTTTTGATCAAAAGGTGTAGTGTACTTCAGTTGGTTACCATTGAGCCTGTAACTACATGCGGTTGGTAACAAGTTTTTCCGTACTAATCAAAATTTTCAGCCACAGCTTTTACATGACTGATTTCTTAGCAAAAATGTATCAATAGAGAATTCTTTTCTTAATTGATTCTTTGGCTTCATCCTAACTCACTATAACATAAGAGTGTTATCATACTTTATATACGCTTTAAATGGTCTTTGGAGAAGCTGTGGCAAAAGAGAAACAAAAAAATTCTCTTGTTTCCATTTCCACAAGCATTGTATTAACTCAAGTATCAACAAAATACATAAGAAATATAGCCTCTCTATCGCATAGCATGGTTAATTAATCACCTCCACCTCATGCCAACTGGTTTCAACACCATATATTGTCATAACTTCAGCAAGCCTTGACACTCATTAAGAAATGGTTTAAGTCAAGTGAGTGCAATATGCTAGTAGCTACCAAAACAGACAATTTACTAGTTAAGGTGAGTTTCAGTACGAATTTGTGATATGCAAGGACTTCTTTAAAATAACAATGACCAATATGAATCTGCGATATGCAAGGACTTCTTTAAAATAACGATGATGATGACGAAGGATGGAAAAGAAAAGAGAAGAAAAGTACTGACATTTGACACCACATAAATACAAGGTAAAAATAAGTGTAGACTCAATTGAAGACTAAAATAAGCGTTATCGAAAATACAGCTATGTGGCATAAATGTTGTAGGAAATCAAAGTCAATTTGCTACTTTAAAATGCAACACATTGCCCAAACCACCGAGTTTATTTTTTATAAACATGGTTGTGACGGACTGATACTGCTTAATAACACAACCCGAAGAAAAGGAGATCCCACCCCCAAGCCTGGGCAGTGACAGCTATTGAAATAATAGAAAATGTCAAACTACCGTTGAGTACCATCTGCATAAGACAAATTAAGTAATGGTGGCATACAGATTTGGACAATAGTCATTAATCGCCCTATACTAATGTAACATTAGCTTAGTTTTGATATACACCTAGCTGGGGTTAGTCGATTGGAATATTATCAAAAACTGGAACGAAACATGGAAATTTGGAGGAATTATATGGTTATTATTATTATTTCAACAATGATATTGTGCCTTAAGGTACAAAATGGTACACTACAACCATGTACCTATAGGGGCTGTACTGGTTCCTATGTATTGTCATTATGAGCGTCCTATAAAACTGTGAAAATCTTCAAAGAAATATTCAAGATCCTTCATTCATACATACTCAAAAATACATTCGGTTGGCTTCAGTAGAAAAAGTTTTTAATTTCTTCAGTTGGCTTCTACAGAAAATGTAATTAATTTCTTCAATTGGCTTCTAATAAAAAATATATTAATTCATACATACTCAAAATAAAGTCAGTCATAATCAATTCAATAGTAATAGGTTTTAAAATTACAAAACTTAAAATTACGTAGTAGAACTAAGATTTATAAAGTAGCCTTGTTTGTTTAACAACTACATGCATACAACCATTTAAAATCAAATATACATCCAATTTACTCAAACTAAGATGTTAGTTGTGTGCCATATACTTACAAAATCAAATCAAAATGTAAAATAATTAAGTCACTCAAAATTAGGGAAAATACCGACCTTTAGAATCGTTTTCAATTTTCTGCAGTGAAAAAAGTGTCTAGTGAAGCAGCTGCAAAGTGATGGCTGAATCCACGTAATTATCATGAGTATACGGGTGCAATTATGTTGCGTTTTTCGCCGACAATGGAAATTGTGCTTGCAATCACATTCGACTATTTAGAGGCGAGATAGATCTGCAAAAATCGAACATGGTAAAACTGATTTAGAGTGCAGGCGATGAGGGATTTAGGAATAAGATTGGAAGAATACAAACAGATTAGGGTTTTTTTTCTTGGTGTATTCAGAGGGGGTTAGCGAAATAAGGGGGGGGGGGGGGAATTGCCGCCTTTGTCTTGGTTATTTTGGGGTGCGGTCAAATTATAGCGCGCGTCTCAATTTTTCAATACCTAGCGAACTAAAATACAGCAAGTTTGGTTACAACGCTGTCATGCTAGGCTATCAATGATATATTTTGTTGTAGTGTATATATTTTTTCTCAACAATAAATCATGAATTTTAATTTCTTCCAACGTTTAAATTTCAAAATCTTTAATGTTTTAAACGTGAAAGCGCAAAAACTTTAATCTGGATATACTAGAATATCTCATTATTATTATTATACACGTCACATCTGCACAATTGAAAAAATATCCGAGAATCTGTCAAGAATATATCTCCAGAAATTTAGCCGACTTAATCGTTAATTAATCTTATATTCTATATCGATCTAAATCAGTCGGTATAAATACACAAGCGAACCTTCCCCTTTCTCATACAATCAAGGGCTCAAGAGGTTATTTGAATGCTAAAAAACTGTCAAAGTAAAATAATGGGGGAAACAAAAAAGATAGCGCTGATAAGTGCAGATGGAGAAAAATTCGAGGTAGAAGAAGCAGTAGCAGGACAGTCGAAGTTGCTCAGAAACATGATGGAGGACGATTGCACAGAAGGGTTGATACCTCTTGCTAACGTCGCTGGAAAGCACTTGGCCAAAGTGATCGAATATGCCAAAAAGCATGCAAAATCAGACGACGATGATGGTAAGAAGAAGGGTGAAGATGATGAGGAATTGAGAGCGTGGGATAAGGAGTTCGCTACAGGCATGGATCAAGCGATGCTGTACCATCTGATTTTGGCGTCGAATTACTTGAACATGCAGCCTTTGTTGGGTCTCATGTGTCAGACGGTGGCGGACATGATCAAGGGTAGGAAGCCTGAGGAAATACGTCGGATTTTCAACATCAAGAACGATTTCACTCCCGAAGAGGAGGAGGAGATTAGAAGGGAGAATCAGTGGGCTTTTGACTCTTGATTAATTTCTTTTTTTTTTTAATTTATCATCAGCTGTTTCCTTTTCTTTTCATTCTTGTAATTTTAGGTTCATCAGTTCAATTACATTTGAGTGTGATGTAGGTGTCTTAATTGCTGTGGAAATTGGATTATACTTTTATTGATCCTCAATTGGAATTTCTTATATAGATGGTTTGTATTTAATAATTGTCATCTGGTTCATGCATGTGAAAGAGTATGCTGCTGCTTTACAGATTGATGCATGCGTAACTTGGTTATGCAATTATCTAATTTTCCACTAAAAAAGGCAAGTAAAAAGTTATATGAAATTAAATCAGATATAAATTATTTCAGTTTGACAAGGGAGCGAAAAGTAACATGTAAATTTACACCATTGGAATTCTGTGATTCAACAATGAAGAAGATTGGGCGGAATCTCATTTCTGGCCCTGCATAACGTATATAAAGTAAACATTGCACTTGGGGGTGAGAGCTACTTTCCCCGTTCTCACTATCTCATATGCTCCAATAAATACTACCCAGTGCATCACATGAAACAATGATGATCAACAAATTAATTCTTCACAGATAAACGGAGACACGGTGTCTGTTGAGTTAATCTGGGGATGTTGCTGACTAAGTCCTTAGCGTTTTATTATGCCTGTTATTTCTTTTCAAATAAGCACCCTGGTTTATAGGGTGGTAAGCTTTGAATTATTCCAACTCTTGTTTGCTAGGTTATGTAAAACAATTGGTATCAGAGCCTTGTTACAAGGCCTGATCTAAAGTGAAGAAATAGCAGATTTCTTAGCAAGGGAGAAAGAGCCGGACAAAGGTAGAGCGAGAAAGAATGGCTTCTTCGTCAGAGGGAGGGAAGTTTTGTGCAGCCAGCAATTCCAAAATTTGATGGCTACTATAATCATTGGGCCATGTTGATGGAGAACATCTTGCGTTCAAAGGAATATTGGTCATTGGTCGAGAATGGAGTCACAGTAGAAGAGGAGGGAGCTGTGCTGGCAGAGGTACAATGCAAGACAATCGAGCATTTGAGCAAGAGAAGCTGAAAGATCTCAAAGTGAAGAACTACCTCTTCCAAGCCATTGATCGTTCCATCATGGAAACCACACTCAATAAAGACACTGCCAAGCACATGTGGGATTCCATGAACCAAAAATATCAAGGTTCTGTTAACAGTACGCTACAGAAGTGTTACGAAACTGTTATGATGACGTTACAAAATTGCAACAACTACAGAACTGTTATAAGTACAGAACCGTTACAAATACATTGCAAAACTGTTACGATTATGTTGCAAAATTGCAATAACAACAAAACTGTCACAACTATGTAGCAAAAATTGTTACGAATAGAACTGTACAGTAAACAGATTATGCAGTAGATATTATACCGACTAGATTGTCCGAGTCCAGCGAAAACTGTTTTCTTGAAACAATATTACACCCTTTACAGCGCGTAAGGATATCGAGCAATTGTATCCCAAGATGGAACGGACATTCTCTGCGATGTTGCGCGACAATCACAGAGCAATGACGAACTCTAGAGAGTTTATGTAAGATCAGGGTGTTGTGTGAGAGAGAGAGATAATGCAAAAAAAATTAGTTATAATTTCCTGTTTTCCTTCTGCCTATATATTGGCACGGGGAAGTGCCTATTCGGTAATAGGTGCTTATTCGAACGATTGCGACTGTTGGAAAGGCTGCGACCCTATACCAGGCGGCGCGACCGTTTGAGTTTGAATGGACAAAAGCAAAAACTGTTCGGTCTGAACAGCCAAGCCAAGCCAACTGCCAAGTGCTAAATGCCTCTTATACAACTCAAACGTCCATTCGTCTCGGATGCGGACGCGCGTGCGGAGTGCGGGGTGGTAGGCTGCACCACCCATCATGACTATGTCTCCTTTTGTCTCATAGTAATTATAATAGTGTCCACATCTAGTATATAAACACAAAATGTTTATTTTATTCTAAGATGTGAGACTATTCATTTTCCAAGGCATTAGAATTGTCAGAAATGAATGAGCGTTTCATTGGTAGGTTGCACCGCCTACACCTACTGGCCCATCGCCAGTCGCAAATCGCAAGACGTCACCCGTCGTCGGTTGCTAGTGCTTATTCGGTTGTTCCGTTGTTCGCTTTTTTCCTTTTTCTGTATCGCGATTCGCGATTTTTTTTTCTGCTGTGTTTAGCGTTTGGGAAGATGATGCCCTAATTTTTTTGGACCCTAAGCGGCAGCTTTAGCTGCTTGTTAAAGAGCCGGGCCTGTGTATATATTTAGACGAGTACATACAATAGCTCCATGGTCAACCATGTTGTGACGTTGTATGCCAATACAAGCATAAAAATACAAAGAGATCCATAATAAATAAATATAAATATTGACATCTAATAATCCATACAATGTAAAAAATTGTTTAACAAAACATGAGTTCTCTTAATTGGAATGAAAATGGTTATTTTTTTAAGCTAGTGTTAAAGGGACTCTGCTTTTGAATATGAGAATGACTAAATTTTATTTTATTTTAAAATTGTTACGAGGGGTATATAATAGATTAGCCCCTCATAAAGAATATTACCCTCTTCATTAATCTCTTCTAATCATAAACCCCAGTCTCCACTAATCATAAACCATAATTTCCCATGGAGAACTATGAAGTCAAAGATGATGATAATTTGCAAATTGAACAAAACAAGATAACTGAAATACATGAGAGCTTCGTAAAAGATGAAATGATTTTGTCACAGGTAATGATATTATACAGCATTTAAGGAATTAATTCACGTTAGGGCTTTGCCATTTAAAAATCGCAACAGGTAATGCGATGTAAAATATGAAGTAATATTTTGGGCTTTATTTTTTTTATTCCATCGGAGAAAGTTGAACAATGTGCCAATGACTTGTTTCAAAAAAAGTACGCGTTTAATGAAATGGAAGAACATGATGCTAATGAGATGGAAGAAAATGAGAATAATGAGAACTTCAGATTTAACCGAGTATTTCACCACTGATAGGGTATGATTAATTTCAGTTTTATGCTACCTATTTGTTATAATAGGTTAATTAAAATATGAAGTAATATGTTTATAAATAATGCAGACTTTTGATTCGATTGAAGAAGTATGGGACTAGTGTATGAAACATGGACTAAGTGTCAACTGTGTTATTGTGACTAGAAGAATTAGATTTCGAAATGTAAACAACAATGGAAGGGGATCATGGATTATACTTGTATGTGAAATTGGAGTGGTGAATATTGCAGCCATAGAGCAAAGAATTATGTTCTGAAAACTCAACAAAAGGGAAGAAGATCAAGAAGTAAGAAATGCGGTTGTCCATTTGAGTTAAGTGCTACTTGTCGAATTGATGGAAAGTGGATACTTAAGGTAAAAAATGGACTTCATAATCACAATTTTCCTGTCTTACTGGTCATGCTTATGTTGCGAAGATGAAAGAGAATGAAATAAAAATTGTTGAAACGATGACCAACAGTGGAGCTAGACCTCGCCATATATTATCCACTTTTAAAATAGAAAACCCAAAAAATCGCTCGACTATAAGAAATGTTTAAAACGCAAATATGAACTGAAATTACTAAACACTAAACGCAGATCCGTTATGCAACAGTTATGAAACTGTAGATTGAGTGTCATTATTCCGTTTTCCATAGATTTGACCCTACCACTAATAAAATACCCGACCTTTTTTTAGTCATCCGAGGTGTCTTAATCTTGCAAAGTGTTTTCATTAAATTTTATTCTTGGAGTGTACTTTCAAAACTAATCGCTATAAGCTCCCTTGCTTAACATGGTGTCACATACATCAACGAGGAATACATTCGCTGTTGCAATTGCTTTTATCGATCAAGAAATCACATAATCATATATATGGTCTCTTCAATGCGTTAGAAGTCTTTATAGAGAAAATGAAATTCCGGATGTTATTATAACGGATGCTGAAGTCGCTTTTATTAAAGCAGTGTCGAGTGTATTTCCAACAGCTCATCATATCCTATGTGCATGACATGTCTCCAAAAATGTGCAAGCAAATTGCAAACCAAAATTCATTAAGAATCGAAGAGCGATGATTGGTGATAAAGAGATAATAGTGGAAGATGAGCATGGAAAAAAAGAATATCAGCTATTTTGGGATGGTTAGATTAATATAATTAACTCTTTAATCGAAGAAGAATATGAACGCAATTTAAAATCTTTTCAGGAAGAATGGTCCTCGAAGCAGAAAAGTTCGGTAACATATGTGATGAAAAATTGGTTGAGTAAGCTTAAAGAAATGTTTGTGATGGCATGGACTAACAACTTTAAACATTATGATAATGTCTCGACTAGTACTGTCGAAAGCGCACACCACCGTTTAAAATCGTATTTTGATTCTGCAGCAGGTAATTTTTTCGGTGTTGGATGAATGCACATCTGTGTGCAAAAAATGAAATAGTAGCAATTGGACACGCTTTCGAATCAAGTTCCACAAGATTAATGCATCGTTTCCGAAATGAGCCAATGTTTAAAAAACTTATAGGATTTGTATCGCATAAAGCTTTGGATTTGCTACTAAATGAATTAAGTGTCATTTCTCAAGTTAGTTCGACCATTGAATGCTGTGGTGTTCTATGGAAAGTTAATGGCTTACCTTGTGTGCATCTGCTTGAGGACTTTAAGTTGACATATGGTTATATACCTCCAAGTACCATTGATTCATTTTGAAAATAATTAACCTGCACACCTTCGAATTTATACCGTTCGACTCTTAGGTTTCTTGAGTTACCTGAAATTAAAGCCCTCCAAAATAGATACGGGAGCGCACCAGATAATGAGCGGGTTGTGTTGCAAAGTGAATTGAAAGTAGTAGCTTTTCCATCGACAACAAAAACTTTAGAACCCCTGGTAGCTACAATAAGAAAATATAGACCTTCTACAACGCAAGGCCAAAAAGACAAATAAAAAAAAGGGATCCTTCTTACTTCGAGCATGTTGAAGCTTCTTTGTCGTGCAGTTCTAATCGTACTACACGATTTCAGAGAACTCGTAATTTGAGAAATGTAAAAACCGAGAACAATCACATCAATGCTTATCATTTGAGGCAAATACCCGACATTATAAAGCCTTACATAATTGGTTTGGAAGATATACAGAAAGATGGTAATTGTGGTTATTAGGTTGTCGTGAACCAATTAAAGTTGCATAATAAAAGACCTGATAATCCATGCAAATATGTACGTAAGGAAATAATTGATAACTTAGAACTAAATAAGGAAATGTACAAGGGTATGTGGGATGATTGCGCATTCAATGAATTGGTAAATAGGATAAATTGCAAGAATATTATTACGGAGAATGAATGGATGCAAATGTCAGATCGGGATATGTTATTGCAGAAACTTTTGGTACCATTGTTGTGTTGTCGAGTAAGTTCATGAGTTGTACTTTTGTCCACACAACCGTTTGGGCAAATTTATCAAATCAAAACAGGATGGTGGTAATGGGTTTGTTGATAACTCTCATTTTATTAGTATTTAACTCAAACAAGATTCACCTTTATCTCATACTTCACAATCTTCATATTTTCAGAAGATATTCAATATCAACGGAGGCGATCAGATTAGACTATACAAGGACAGAACTGACAAATACATTACTTTGGTGGAGACTAATGACAATGAATAAACAATCATCGATGTAGGGTAGATGCATGTTGTTTTGAATATTACAAACAATGAATGAATTGAATGTTGTTTTGAATATTACAAACAATGAATGAATTGAATGTTGTTTTGAATATTATAAACAATGGTTTAGATGCATGTTGGTTTGTTTATGAATGAATTATATGTGATCTATGATTGTTATGTATTTTGATTGGTCAAAAAAATATGAAAACGTCAAAATTCTGGCACTGCTAAAACAAACCAAGAGTTCATAGCAGAGACTGGCTATTTATATTTGATTTTTCCGATAAAACATCAATGTCTTTCCCGAGAGTTTACCGTCAAAGTTTAGCCATATTTGTTTACTTTTTTTGACAAGGCATTCCCATCTGAACCATTAGTCATTATCCCTAAAGCTTTCGGCCGACGGCAGCCGTTTTTTAATTCTATTTTCGACAATGCCTTGCCATATGAGCTAATGGTTATCTATCCCGAGATTATACGACAAACATTGACCGTTTTATGTTGGTTAACCCGGTTGGCTACCACCATCTTAGGCAAAACCTACCTATCACGAAGTCACATAACTTATTGGTTAATACTTTTGCAACTGTTAATGGGCCAAGAGAGAAGTAAATATCAATTTGTGAATAAAGCGCACATAACTAATTGTTTGTATGTATGAATCAAGCACATAATTCATGCGATTGGTTTCAATCTTGGTGTGTATATGTTTGGATACTTAAACTCTATGTGCACGAATGAGTACGTAGTATTCAACTTATGATGGTTTGCTTATGACTGAATTGATGTTGCAGGTGTATGAATTTTCTTAGTATTATATTTAGGGAAATTAATTTAAAGGGCAAAATTTTGTATATTTTTAGCTTCAAAGACAGACCTCAATATTTTAATCACAAGGACAAGTATTCTTCTAAAAATTACTTATAAGGACAAACATTCTTCCAAAATTATTCATAAGGACAAACATTCTTCCAAAACTGCTACCGAACTAAAAACTGATACCTAAAAACTACTACCGATAACTACAAACTGATACCTAAAAACAGCTATCAATAACTAAAAAATGATATCTAAATAAAGTTGTCCTTCAAACTAAAATACCGAAAGTCTGTTCTTGAGGCTAAAACGCTGAGTTCTTGACAATAATTTCCTGTTGTATTTATTCCGCAACAAAATATATCATACAACACTAAAGAATCATACAAAACTTGCGATGAGACAACTATATTTTATTTACTATGAGATTGAATATCATACAAAGACTAAGAATCAAACTCAAAGTATTTTGAGTACACAACAAAATATATTATCGGTTATCACTATACAAGATTCAAACTGGATACATGTAGCTTAAATTAACCTAATGATCCAAAGCGCCGTACTAAAATTAACACAGTTTAAAAATTACGTGAATAGTATAGAAGATGAAATGTGCTTTAGAAATAAGATTAATTCAACTCCATACTCAATGAGAAAGCAAATGCGTATTAACTCAATCTAGAGAAACAAATATCCATGAAGCAAACAAGTTAACAAATTATGATGTTTGTTCCATAGTGAATCAAAGAATTGGAACTCAATGACAGCACAAATCTCTCATTTAGCAATACTATGTACACTTTGATCCTTTTTAAAAAAAATGATAGTCAAAGTTGCAGTCTTATCCACATATCTAAAACAGAACTGGAATCTATGGAAAAAAATGACTCTACTGCTGAAGTCAATGAATATATCAAACACTGATTCATATCAGATTACATTGCAAAGCCATTCATAACAGTAGTAATCCAACAAATTGTTCTTAAAGTCATTACATCCCTAAACTATTTCAACATCAAGTACCAAAGAAAACCACATACCACAAATCAAAATACATTCTTTTAATAGACCTAACAGCCACATATAATATAGGACATAACTTTAATTTTTCTTGCTAACAAATTTCTTCAAATGTCTGCCACTCTTTCCAGCAAGTTTAGATTTACTTTTGTTCGCCTTGCTAACTACTTGTTGTTTTCCTACTGAAACCTTCTCCCCATAGAGCTCCAATGGTTCATTTTACTCTACTCGTTCAACCTTTTTTAACGTGTAAGTCATTGATTCATTAGGAACACAGGATCGAATAAAACCAGCAATCTGTCGAAGTCGACGTTTCTTTAAAGAAAAAACGATGAATTAAGACAAACAGTCATGAAAACTATTTTTTGAACAAATTTATAATGTAAAACTAAAACGTGTAAATTAGGAACTTACAATTGAACAAGAAGCGAATTATGTCCACTGGCATTCATTGGTTCGGTAATTCTTTTTTGGGCATTGGCCACAAGAAGATGCGACGCATCCTCGTACCACTGCATATACATTTCATCACAATCCCACGAATCTACAACTTGTTGTGATGTTAGAGTCTCATTGAGGATATGATTCCTCCATTCACTCCAACCAAAATTACCTAAATTGTAACATGCAGCTTTAAATCCCTGAGACGATGACTTCAACTTCTTCCTATCAAGAGTGAAAGTAGTAGTAGGGATAGGCTGAAGATAACCTAATTGACGTGAAATTCTCCAAGGGAGATATAATTCTACGGTATCAAAGCAAATAATAGGGCCATTGTAGAATGCACATTGTTGAAATTGATAAAATTGTCGTTTCTCCTTGAAACAATCCCATGTCACACCACAACTTTGTATATCGTTGATCTTTATCTAAGACTAACCAAATCAAAAGCAAGGTTTGTGCCGGGTTCCTTTGCAAAATAAAAGCTGGCTCTTACATCACCCTCTACCGCACCAACACGTTGATTATGTCGTCCAAGACTTGGGAAGTGCTCAAAAACACAAACCTATATGCAAATAACACATGTATAAATAGACGATATTAAATATCATTTGAATATAAACCTGTAAGAATACTTGGAGTAAGGTCATACAACCAAGTCATTTGGTGGACATCTTTTCTTGTACTTTGAACTAAGTTATGCGCCAACCAACTCAAACAAGCACTTGCCCAGGAATAAGTATGCACATGAGTAATTTCACTAAGGCATTGTAGAAAGCGCACAGACACTTTATTCCCAGACTTATAACAACAAACTAAACATTCAATCGTGTACAAAAGGTATACTATCGCACAATGTCTCTTGCGCTCATCACTATCAGACTCTTTGGAACCTTCATACTTACTTCTCAACCATTCCAATCTAATCTTCGTTTCACCCGCCAATATAGCGATAGCATTTTCTTTGTAAATCCCAAGACACTTATCCAATAGGTCATGCACATCACTATAACTAGTACCCCTAGATCCTCCAAGCGGTCATGTAATAGCTCTTTCGACATCTGGGAGGCAGTCCTGTGAACAACATTATCAATAGTAATACCCATTTCACCGAAGGGAAGATGAAAAGTGTTTGTTTAGATAAAATCTTTCGATAAAGGAATTGATTAAATCTTTATCAAGTTTTTCATGAGCATGCATTATTAGTTGATAAAATTTTGAGTGAATAACTTCATCCTTTACAAAAGATTCCTTCTTGTAATCCCACAATTTTTGTGTTCCAACATGACTATAAACTTTAACACTTCTAGCTTCTCCCCATGGTGCCTTAGTTAATTAAATACTACTAAATACATATAAACTAATAACTTCAAATAAATTCACAAAATCATAAAAACTAAACTTACATCGGAGTTCCAAATTTTATGAGCTATGTGATCTTTGAATGCAAATAGCAGTGATAGTTGAACTTCAGAATCGGATGGTTGAGGGGATGCTTGTTTTCTCGTACTCTTACCTTTCTTTTTTACTTGTCCTCCATGTCTCTTCCTCTATCTCTTCCTCCTCTACATAATTGTCGTCTTCGTCACCTTAGTCATCTTCTTCATCGTCGTCACCTTGGCCATCGCCTACACCATCTTCACTAGTGTTTGCCTCCTCATCGGAACTACTACTCTCATCGGCACTTTGATTTTCACTTAAATTTTGTTCATACTCATTGTCTTCTTGTTCATTTACACCATTGGAATTCTGTGATTCAACAATGAAGAAGTTGTATAGCATATACAAGCCTAAAAATACAAAGAGATCCATAATAAATAATTATTAACATCTAACACTACTAGAAAACGTACGATTTTCGACGGTTAAAAACTGTCGGCGTTCGTCGGTAGCCGTCGGAAATCGACGCAAAAAACCGTCGCAATTTGTCCCGTCGCCGCACAGTTTTTCCAACAGCTTCCATCAGCCTCCGTCGTAAAATTTCCGACGGCTACCGACGGAAAACCTGACGGCTTTCGACGACCGTCGAAGACACGTGGTCGATCAAGAGGGAGCAACAAAACTGCCACTAGCAGTCCGAAACCGTCGGAAAATGTTGACCTATAAGCCGTCGCCAGCCGTCGGAAACCGTCGGAATATCTAAAGCATTTTTCCAGATTTCTGCTACATTCTAGCCTCATATACACAATTCAAAAATATGATATAGTCACACACAAGCACATATCGAATTCAGATATTCAATATAATATCAAATCATACAAATATACTCAAATCACATAAAGAAAATTAAATCAACCATAACTCACATAACATCAAACCAACCAACACTTCGTTAACATAACATACATACATGTCATCATACAATATATACACCGCGAAACACCAACAAATCTCACACCATCAACAACTCAAATGTCATCATCAACAACTCACCAACATCAACTCACAAATATCAAACTTACTATCACCAAATGTACCATCAGATAATATACAAAACATCTTAGAGTATCCAACCGCACCATCTCAATGTGTCATCAAACAATACTAAACAATGTCGCATAACAAAAAAACATACATATTACTCCTGCCAATCACCTCCAGAACCTCCGTAACTAGCTGAAGATGGAAAGCGGCAACCATACTGCTGCATGTACTCAGCAATACGCTGGTCCAACAGCTGTGTCAACTCAATGGCCTGCCAACGTTTCTGCTCCTCCAACCGCGCCACCCTAGCTCTCAATTCCTCAATCTCTACTAGATCAATCTGAGCTTTGCTTTGGCTGGCTCTCCTCCGTCTACCTTGCAATACTTATTTAATTTAGTAAAATTTCAATTACAATAATCTTACTATCGAAGCTACATCATATATTTTAATTGTTATATCTATAAACTTATTATCGAAACTAAAGCGATGTGAAATTCTTTAGAACTGAAAGATTACTAGATTGTTATATCTAAATATATTATTCATTACCGCTTAATAGTCAAAACCATAACACCCGTTCTATGAAGCTGGGTCCATGACTGAATCAAAAATGACATCCTCCTCGTCCGTATTCAGCTGCTCTCGACCTGTTTCCTCCAGAAGTTTCTGCCTTTGTTCCATAAACCGTGCCTGCATGAACAAATAAAAATACATTTGAAATTAATAGCATAATATCTTAATTCATTATACTTTAAAAATTAAAACAATTACTAATGGTATATAAACTAAAATATGCTTACATGGCTCCCCCGCGATTTATCGTCATGCTATGTATTTGAAACAGTTCCGTCTGGATTTACATGCTCGACGACATGAGTAAGAGTAAATACATCCATGTACAATACGGAACCCTGTGCCTCCGCTTCCTGAAATTGATTATTATGTACTATTATTGTATTTTCAAAATTATACAGCATAATAACTATTTACAATTCACAGTTAATAAATTTACCAACTCCTGACAATATTGTTGGAACGACTTGGACTCTCCTCGATGAGTGACAGGATTTATGTTCCTATTTGCAGAGTTTCTCTACGACTTTTCCTGTACATTTAAATAAACAATACGTTATTTACTTATCAAATATTTTTTGATATTTACATATCAATCAAATAATTAATAAAAGATTAGTGCTCTTACCTTCGCTTCGTCACTCTCCCAATGCGCCAGCCAACCCTCCCCCACACTTGCTCCCATCCAGTTCGGCTTCTCCCATTTATGCTTCACTGCCGATATAGAATCCCGGTAATTCTATCTCATGTTCTGCATCCAGTAGTGTCGTGCCAATTGCAAAATATACCCGATTCAGATTGGGTCTCATATTCCGACGATAAGCAGAATATAGCATTTTTAACATAAATTGCTAAATAAATGACATAAATGGTATAAATGACATGAATGACATATATTACATAAATGACATAAATTACGAAATGACGGTAAGCAGATTCAGTTTCATGAATGACATTACATAACTTGCAAAATAAATGTCATCAACTACATAAATTCCATAATACATCAGAATTCAACATAATATTTTTATCAATCCTCACTGTTTTCTGATTCAAT
Organism: Allium fistulosum; assembly: GCA_030737815.1. Classification (NCBI taxonomy): domain Eukaryota; kingdom Viridiplantae; phylum Streptophyta; class Magnoliopsida; order Asparagales; family Amaryllidaceae; genus Allium; species Allium fistulosum. The sequence goes on from CM060901.1 coordinate 1,154,936,889, forward strand.
CATCCCAAAAAGGTTTTTATCAATTACATAAATTGCATAAATTGCAAAATAAATGTTGTATTTTTACTTCATCGCAATGTTCTGGGGTTACTGATAGCTGAGTGCCGGTTTTACCACTATCCCAAAGAAGTTTCTTAGCAGCGTCCAATAAATCGTAAAAAAAAATTGCTTCAATATTGGTTCTTCAATATTTACATCATCATCATCAACTTCAACAATGGGAATATTAATCGTGCTGTATCTTCAACCGTATTTTCTATATGATTCATCATAATAATTTCATTACCAGCCACCTCTAATTTAGATTTTGCAGGAGTATGTGTTACAACTTCTATATGACGATCCCAACGTAATACTCCGGTACGAAACCGTTTTTGCACAAATGAACTTTCACAATATCTGGTAACAAATACTTCAAATGTTTACACCTACTACACGGACAACGAATTTCTACATTGTTTCTGTTATTACTTAAAGCGAATTCAACAAATACGTTTATACCATTATAAAAATCTTCCTTTATTGAGTCTCTCGGTCCCCTTCTTTGATACACCCATCTCCTCCGATCAACAAATAATCGATCATTTTTCCAATTTAAAAAAATATTTCACATGTAACGACCCACCTTTTTGGACGGTTTAAATCGGCAATAAACCACACATGTCAACTCAAACCATTCAAAAGGAAGGATTATTAATGGGGTAAATAAGAAAATAAGAGAAAAGAAAGGAAAAACAAAACACAGAATCTCACAGCGGAATGATAAAATATAATTATCAAATAAACAGTTAATGAAGCTGTTTTACAAATAACATTTGATTACACTTTTACAATACATATTAGAGTTATACATACAATAGGAATAAATAAGTAATGCAGCGGAACAACATGATGTAGTGGAATAAATATAATAAATAGTAGACTAATCTCCGTCTTCATCCTCCAAATAAAATGGTCTTTAATACACTGAAATGCACAGACTGACCTGAGCGTAATGAAAAGACAAAACACTCAAGTTAGAACTAAAAGATCTTACGTAAGTTAAATCAAAATAAGTAGATATGAGTGTAACGGCTTAAGAGATGTTTACATGATTTTACATCTCCTATACAGTGTCTAACGTGCGTGCAATAACTTAAGAGATGTTCGGGATTCCATCTCCTAAGGATCCGTTAAACTATCTACATATATAATAAAATATGCTGTTATAATATCTCTATAGTAAAGTAAAGTATTAAAATAGCGTTAAGCCGTTACCCATATCCCCCTTAACACATTTTTATATAAATACCATAGTATATACAGATACTGTAAGCTCCACCAAACCGGTGGGATACATAGGGAGCACTCCATAGGTACGATACAAACCAAAGTCATAGTGGGCTCGATCAGGATAAATATGACAAGGCACGTGAGGCAATGCCCAGGGTAGGATTCTACCGTTTTGCACTCCCGAACTGGTGGTAACGCATAGCAGCTACTACCGCCCACATCGGAACACACTCACATAATCAAATCGAGGGGTGTCCACCAAAACAATCACAAAGTAATAATGTAACGACCCTGAAATTCCGACCCAATTTTAAAATTTTGAATCCATTATTTTAATATAAAATATGGAACTTTCATACGATTTCAATTAGCGTCCAAACTTTGTTTATAAATTGCGCCTAGAGGGTTATAGGTATGGGAAAAGTTTCATGGGAAAATACCGCAGAAAAATTTCATTCGTGTTTTATTGCACGTCAGTTCAATCTAAACGTGAAATTTTTTTTATCTTCCGAACCTGAATATTTTTACATAGAAAAATTCTAAACCATCTTCTGATCAAGACGTCATTTTTCGTTTTTCAAAATTCGGACATCTTCAGCTCCGTCGATCTTATTCTTCGGCGTTTTGCTGCGTTTTCTCCACAATATAAAATTTTCGAATTTTATAATTTAAGCTTACAATGGATATCTATACGCCATTGTGTTCGCCTCGTCGCGCTGATCAAAACGGTATATTTATTTGTGTCAATCGGAGTTCGGCGCTGCGAATTATAATTGTTTAACGGATTACAAACTGGTCCGTTACGCAGCACAGACCGGTACCCAATTACCTACTCAGTTCAGAATTCTAGGGGTCCTTTGACTATTCAATTGCCTTGGAAAGCCAACAGCCATCCGGTTACCAAGACAAATCAATTGGAGACCTTTCAATTTCTGCACTATGTTATATAATAAGCTATCATCCCCTTATTCACTCGTTTGCATTTTCATATCTTTGGTTTGTATTCCATCTGCCTTTCTCTCCTCTTCTATGCATTTTATTCTTTTATTTTATTCAAGTTCTTCAGCAGCATCCTCTTCCCAAACCTCCACATCCACCTGCAGCCTCCAAAACAGCCCAGCCTGCCACCATCCCTCCCACTGACCCACCGCCTCCCACCTCGTCGCCACACCCGCCTGCAGCCCGCCCTGCCCCAGTCCTCTCCGCCTGCCCCAACTTCCCCGCCACCCGTCCCTGCCCACTGCCCCATGCAGCACCCCCAGACCAGGCCTTCGCCCGCCTGCCCAGCCCGCTCCGCCTTCGCCCACGCCACCAGCTGCTCCCTGCCCTGCCCTCCGCCCGTCCCACTCCCCTCCGCCTAGGCCTCTGCCACCACCAGCCCGCTCTGTCCCTCTGCCATCACCAGCTCGCTCTGCCCCACTGCCTCCCACCAGCCCGCTCTGCCCCCACTGCCTCCCACCAGCCCAACCGCCTGCCCAGTGCCTTCCACCAGCCCAACCGCCTTGCCTCCCCACTGCCGCCCAGTCCGTCCACCCACCCACTAGCAGCCTCCGAACCGGCCAGCCTAGTCCACCCACCGGCAGTCTACACCCGCCCAGTCCACCACCAGTTCGCCCTACCCCTCTGACAGCCTTCGCCGCCAACCAGCACCATTGCTTCCATCCGCTTCGACTTGGCCACAACTGAATTTTGTAGCATTTCCGTTCATATATAAGTCTATATAGGAAACTATATATTACATAGCAGGGTAATCTTTAGCATTCTAGTTGCTCACGTTTGCTGCTATGTTTTGTTTCCAGCTACTGCTTCGGAGTCCTAGGTTACCTTCAGCTTGTTGGATCTATCTTGCTTCACCGTTTGGTATGATTATATATATATATATATACAATATATATATATTATATTGAATCAATTGTTAATTAAATTATTTGTTTGATTACAGTTGTGTTCATTTTTCATCGGGCTTGTTAGTGTCTCTTATCTATTCGTCTTTGTGCTTCGTCATCAAATCTCCAACCAAGCAAGGTGAATATTTCATTCACGACTCAATCTATTATGCTATGAAAATCAAGTGATAGATGTTATTGATATTAATTTGAATGTTAAAATGGTTGATGTTAAATTGTGATTTGAAGTTAGTTATGGAAAATAGTTGTGACACTAAATTGTTATGTGATGTTGAAATTGGTCGTTAATATAAGTGATGATTAATATGAAATTGGAATCGATATAGGATAGTCTAAAATTTAAAATAGATTATATATGTTGAACTTGTCCCTTTAAATGATAAATAAATCGACACGTAGAAATAGTGTTAACTACACTTTGAACCATGGAATGTATGATTGATGTAATAATTTGATAATAAACGCCAAGTGAAAACCCATAATGCAATAATCTTTAATCTGCATGAAATGATAGTGTGGATTCTAGGAATAATTTTATTAATTTACATAAATAACAAATGTAAATTAAATACGATTATTTTGGGATTATTTAAACAAACGGTTGAATTGTTATGTATGGTTGCTATTGATTGTTTATTTACTTTAACACCATCCCAGTTATCACACTGCAAGTTCCCTTTGCTATGCTTTGTTTTATTTAATGATATTGGGTTGAAATGATAAATACCCATTTGAACAACTTTGGCCTAGGATAGATAATTAAAAATAAGAAACCTGATTGGTCAACAAAATCATTTTGGAATTGAAATCTATTCGAAATTAAGAAATGAACTTAAAAATTTTTGTTGGAAATTAAGTAACGAAATTAATGGACTTAATTGTAATAAATTAACGGATTTAATTGTAATAAATTAATGTACTTAATTGTAATAAATTAATGGATTTAATTGTAATAAATTAATGGATTTAATTGTAATAAATTAATGGATTTAATTGAAACAGATTAATAAATCTATTAATTAAATAAAACGGATTGACACATTAAATTGAAACGAGATTTGAACAAGTAAGTTTTAGAATCTAATAATTTAAATTTATTAGATTTGAGATTAGATCTAATTTGGATAAATTTAATAAATTTGGAATTTGTTATAAAATTTAATTTGAGATTAAGTAACAAAGTGACTTAAGGGAATGCAAAACCAACTAAAGTTTAAGGATTTGATTTAGCAGTTGAAATTGATTAAATCAAAGTTCTGATTAAATTTAATGTAACGATGAATGTGAATATGAATTAAAATGAATAGAATTTGATTTAATGATTTGAACCAAATTGACCAGTTAATTGAATCTATGGTTTATGAATTAAATTAGTAAGTGGAATTTGGATCTCGTTAAATTGAACTTGAATACTTAAGTATTGTTAACTCAAGGGCTTGAACTAAAACTTCATTTGGAAATATGATTTTAAATGTTCGAAATAAATTGAATTGTGAAGTGTCAAATTTTGAAAGTCAAACTTGCAACTTGACTTTTGGACTTTGATTTGTTTAAACTTTAATATTAAATGACCATCGGGTAATAAATACGTAGTTATTAAAGAGATCGGGATCGGATATGGACATACTCTCTGTCGATACCGAAAAACACTTTAATAACTATTATACGCGAAGTGTTGATCCAGAACGAAGTGGATGGTTTGGTGAACGCGTTGACTGAAGAAAGAGAACGATATTGGATGACCCCTGACATGACTAAAACAGGAGCCGCGCCGGACCATTGAGGATCGCCATCTCTAGCGGACACACTTCTTCGATACCTTATCTATTACTTATGTGATTCGATTTGGGTGCACCCCTTGATTTGGGAGTGTTGTTTCGCGGTGTTGAGATAGTAGCTGCTATGCTCAACATCAGTCCGGATCACGCAACTACTAGTATCCTAGTTGGTATCGCCTCATGTACCTTGTCATACTGATTATCCTATTCGCGACCACTACGTTTTGGTTTATACCTTTAGTATATGGATTGCCCTCTGGTGACTTCCGGTTTTAGGGAAACTACGGTCTTGTATATGCTTTTGGGAATAAAATGTGTTAAGGGGATTATGGTAACGCCTTAACACTATTTTGATATCATACTTTACTGATTAGACATTATCTATTTAGCGTATTCTATTGTATATATAGATAGTTTATCGGATCCTTAAAGATGTGTATCACATTCATCTTTGAGTTATGGACTTTATTATTTGCACCTGATTATCCTGTATAAGATTTTGAGTCCTGACTCGAGTGTTTCTTTTGTATATGCTCGGGTTAGTCTGAAGCTATCCAATTGCTGATCAAGGTTGGTTGAAGATGCTGAAGACTTAGCATTTATCTTTATCAGTTTATGTCTATTCTAGTATTTGATGAACTTATGTATTGAACATCTTGTATTTCCTCTTTGTCACTTTATGTTGAGACATTGTTGTATTCCTGTAGTAGCTTCATGAACTACTATTATGATGATGTACTTTTCCGCTGCATTATTCTGTGACTATTCTGTGTCTGTGATGTTGTATTGATTCTCATGTACATATATGTATTCATAATCCCATAATGATTCGTGTTTTGTATTATTTAAGTTGACATGTGTGGATTATTGTCAATTTAAATGGTCCAAATATACGGGTTGTTACAAATAAATATGGCATCGAAGAAATGTGCCCGATAGGGGGAGCGACCCCACTTGGCCCGGTATAGCTCATGTTTTAGTCATTTTAATTATGACCCGAAAGTCAAGGCTATCCATCATAGTTTTCTTACTTCATTCCAGTAGTGTTCGCTAAACCATCCTACTTCATTTTGGATTCTCCACCACGTGCACAGTTGTTAAAGTGATTTTCGGTATTGGCAGAGAGTATAACAGTATCCGATCCCGGTCTCTTTAACAACCAAACGCTTATTTCACACCGTGGTCATTTTATAAAACATTTATAATAGCAAATCCAGAAAACAGTTTATACTTTCATATCAAGATATCTATATACTTATTCCAAAAGTATAAATATATTCATAAATAACGAGGAAGATTTCTTTCAATCAATTTCGAAAATAATTTATAGATCTCTTCTAAACCATTTATATTTATATGCTTTAAAACCGTTTATAAAGCTATTTATAATTTCCAAAACAGTTTACAACTCTTCCCCTTCAAAAACCCTCATAATTCCTTTATAAAACCATTTTAAAATCCTTTATAAAAATCTTTTATAAAATCCTTTTTATAAAATCCATTATAAAATCACTTACAAAACTTTTATAAATCCCTTGCAAAACCTTTTACAAAAATCTTTTATCTATCAAATTTATTATAAAAGTCTATATTTACTATTTCAAATCAAAACTATATTTATTATATTAAATTAAACTATACTTATTATATTAAATTAAAACTATACTTATTAATTAAATTAAAACTATATTCATTATATTATATTATATTTAAAATAAATCTTTAAACTATATTAAATATTTTTATTAAAATAAAATTTTAAACTATTTAAAATATATTTTAAAACTAAATAAATTTTTATAAGTTAAATATCTTAAAATTACATTTTTAAACCATATATTAACTTATAATTTGAAACTTTAAACATATGAAATAAATTATTTTCCAAATTTAAATTTTAAATAAAATCATTGAATAACATTTAAAAATCAAATTTATAAATCAAACATACTTTACTATTTAGAAAATAATTTAAAACCGACCAACAGTGTCCATATATAGTTTTCTACCCTATGGTCAAATGATACATATATATATATATATATATATATATCATTTCCATCCGCAATAAATTTAAATTTCTGGATATATATCATTTCAACCCTTATCCCGAATCATAATTTTACAAATCCATAAAATTGCTCGGGTTTATCATTTCAACCCATAACGATTTTCTCTAATCTATAAGATCGTTCGAATATGTATCATTTCAACCCATAGTGATTTTACTAACATTAACTAAGGGAACATGCAGTGTGATAACAACATATAAAATAAACATAACATCAAATCATCCAAAATGTCAACAATTAAGCATACATCACAATCATCATTCAAATCAACTTAATAAATCACAACAATTAACTAGTTATCATTATCAGGCATTTAACTAGCAATTCAATTCCAATATTAATTCAAATGGCAATTAAATTCTATATAAATTCAAATTAAATTTGAATGACAATTTAAATATACCAAACAACAATCAATAAATTTCTACTCATATCATAATTAAATTAAATTTATCCAACATAAGATGGTTTAGTATTTGTGAGTGGGTTAAAACACTCACTTTGATTTCTAGTCGATTTAAAATCCAAATAAAACCCAAAAATCCAACAGTCTTAGAATTCAACCAAACCAGTTCCACCTATCGTAATGATAAACGGCTCGTCTCGCCGTGACCTTGCAGCCGGTTGGGTCCAACCTATTCTTGAAATATACAACTCACAGAAGATTTTAATTAGATTTAAGGAAATGGATTCACTTTTCTTTTTTCTTTTTTAGAAATTTCTTTCACCCCATAGGATAGAGGGGCGAAATAACTTAAATCCGTTTCGTCCGAAATGTTGATACAATCGCAACGGAGAAAACCGCATCCAAATCCGAGCTCGTATAAAAAAGTTATGATAGTTAGAAGTTTGAATTTCAAAATTAAAAATAAATAAAATAACTCTGGGCAAAATCATAATTATCAATACCTCTACCCCTAACCCTAACAGTCAAACACGAAGACAATAATATGCCGCCACGTTAACCTCAACTGCATGCCACCCCACGAACGTTGCCTCCCAGATCAGCGACCACCATCCTCCTGCGCACGTTCAGGCACCTCACCTGGAGTCGAGTGGCCACCTCCGGTGTCTCCTCATGCCCACGCCGCCACCGCTCTTCTACGCCCAATTCTGTCAAAATCGTTGACTGTTTCGACCAACTAACCACATGGATGCGTGTTGCTCGATTTCCTCTACCCACTGGTTACCTCCGATCGTCCTATCGACGAAGATCCACCGTCGAAAAGCAAACCCTAGTTTCGAGGGCCGAGACTAAATCGATGATTTCTGGCCAAACCGTGACTCGAATAAAAATACGAACTACAGCAGTAGATTGCACTCGTCGAGAGCTTTCCAACGATATATAATATGACATAGTTTGAGGAGTTTAAAATTTTTGATTTGATTTTGATTTGAAATTGAATTTGGGAATTAGGTTTTGGTTTGTTTGCCATTGGAAAGAGGAGATGAGAAGGAAATGCACGTACAGACAATATAAAATAAAATGGCTGCTAGGGTTTATAATAGCCTATATATAGGCAAAGGTAAATAAGAACGAATGGACAGATCGAATTGGGTCGAAACGATAATGACGACCCAAAAAGCCCGTTTCATTTATGAAACGAAAATGAGTCATCCAATATATCGAAATCTAGGTTTTCAATAATTTTAAACTCAATGGAACTAGTTTCAAGCCCCAATTCCATTGTATACAGAAGTTAGCTTTTAAAACCAGATTATATTCATTTAAATTCTATAAATCGATCTCTACGTGTTTCTAGCTTGCACGATCAAACTACAAGTCTGATCGTTCTGAAACTTGAAATCGTACAATAATTCACTGTTACGGATCCGATGAAACTGGCATTGTCAAAATCCGAGACAGTGGCCAAAATGACTAATTTTCACGTTAATTAATTAAATTATTATTAAATTGGTTTAATCACCTTTAAATTCAAATTTAATAGTTAACAATTTTCATCATTTCTGATTACACATAAATTTAAAATCTTTTAAAAAAAATTTCTTCATTAAACCCAAGATTTAAATATTTCATAAATTTCAGCGTTCCATTATAACTTTAATAAACCCAGTTAATTATATTTTTAATTTCGATCAGATTCTTTTATGTTGATTCTCACTCTTTTTATTCAATCATCCAATACCATATGAATCCATTTGACACTAGTTTATATTTTATTACATTCTTATTCTACAGTTTCTATCTTTTACCCTATTAACTACGATATTTAATTACATTAAATTTCATTGATTACCAATTAAATATTCAAACGGATTAATTAATGAGATGATAATTAAAACAATTGTTTGATAATAATAATTCATGTCCATTAACTTATTGTTTACAACTAAGGGTTATAAATTGCTTACCAAAAATGAGTTTATATTCTGTATTAACCTATTTCAATTTATAACAATATAATTTCAACATTGAATTCAACATCTAATTTATTCCTTATTTACAATTATAATCAAATTAACTTTATAATTATTTCAATTGATTGAAATTACTTTAAAATAGTTATCAAATACTTTAAATCAATATTATTAAATTACATTCTAATAATCATTCCATTTATAAATCACAAATTTTAATTTCTCACAATATTAAATTCTAAAATCTTATTAAATTTAATATTTTTAATTATCGAAAGACCCATGTCGTTACATCACAAATTCAAAAATAAATATTAGTCATTTTACGCATTGACATTTTATGTTTTCAATTTATTGATACATAATCTTATACGCGTCAAATTTAACCTAACTTAAGAATACAATATTGAATGTTGGTTTATGGTTTTCTATTTTGATGGTCAATCATCCTACTTCCCATTACAAACACAGTAAACAATTACATTTCGTAATTTATTTCGTTTTAAATGATTCAACAAAATTTCTGCAGCACTTCCCATTTGTTTCCTGTATTGTACACCAATGCGTGTATACAGGAAACAAAAAAGAAAAGTGATGGGAGAATTTTGTGAATCGTTTAAAACGAAATAATGTATGAAATATAATTTTTTACTGTGTTTATAACTTGTCCAATACAGGGACAAATCCAGCAAGTATTGTACCAGATGAATATAAATGTCCGTTTTATGACAAAAATGAATATCTATATAACGATCATGTACACCACTTGTCGGACGGGGCCAAAAACTCTCTGAGGGACGTAATAATAAAATAGTTTATACAAAAATTGGAAGTTTTATAGTTTGACTTCTTATTTATTATATAATATATTATTGTTTATCAACGGATGAAAAGTTACTAATTTTATATATTTCGAAAAATTATTAATTTACCACATTCTGCATATTTTATCGAACAAGGTTAATTCAACGTATTATAGAAGATATGTAAATTATTTTTTTACGACGTTTCGATAAAAAACAATTTATTTAATTATTAGTATGCATGTGTGTGTATATATTGACTAACATATTTACACAGGCATATATGAACACATAAACACCCCAATTAACACAAGATAGTGCTAAAAATAACACATATATAATGGTTTACACATATACACAAATTCACGGATTATACATACTTTTCACAATTTAAAGCTAACAAATGAAATAGGTATTCAATGGGATATTATAAACCATTATTAGGCTATTAGAAACTGTTAGAATCACTAATTAGCCCTAATTTATCAAATTAGGCAAATCTAGATTTAGGTTAAAAATTAGGTTTTTCGCAAAAATTAGAGATTACACCTGAAATTGAAAGCAATAGAGAGTGATTAAGGAGCCGTGCAAGATCCGGAAGCTTGAATTTAGGATTTTGGAAGCTTGAAAGTGTGTTTTAGGGATTTTAGAATTTTTTTTTCGTTCACCTGGAATGAGGAAGAAAGGTCTCGGTCAAGACCTGTATAATGCGAATTTCCAAAGGCCGGTCGAAAGCTGTCGGAAACCGTCGCACTTGGGCCGTCGGAAGCCGTCGCCAAGGGTCATCGGTATTTCAAGCTATTCTTGTAGTACAATAATCCATACAATGTAAAAAATTGCTTAACAAAACATGAGTTCTCTTAATTGGCAAAAATTGTTATTTTTTTTACTACTTTGTTGTTTTAGAAAAAAATTAGTTTATTTACGTGATTACTTACGAAACTTTCTCATAATTTGTTATTTTAAGAGTTTAATTTTATTAGTATCTTCCTATTGAATAATATTTATTTTATGTAAACTACTATTAAAAAGATCTTTTTTCAAAAAAAATACTATTAAAAATAGATAATATCTTTAATAATAGTTGTAACACCTTTGCTGTCACACTTTTTTAGTGTAAACGTAAAATTTATAAATTAACCTCCGAATTCAAATTACATTTCAATATATTCATGTATATTCCTACCTTAAGTAAAATTCAAAATTTTATATTTTATTTCTTGGTCAATCACTCTTAATCCTATAACTAAAAGTGTTTATGCCTTAGTTAAAGTGCAAGTTTCTCGTCTACTAAAACTAAGTTAATCAATCATATCTCAATTAAATTGTAAATTAAATTACACTTAGCTTGATTAAAATGTAAATTTATGTGCACCAAAACTGAGTCAATCGGTTTTGTACTTAAAATCGCTCATGCTTTATTTAAAATGCAAAATTTACATTAGTTAAAATACTAAATTTCATATGTTATAAGTAATTCGATTGATCATATCTTAATCAAAATTCAAACTTTATCTTAATATCACGCATTTGTAGAAAACAAAATCAATGTGCTAAATGCATGTCGAAATGCTCAATGATTAAAGTTATAATAATGGTATAAGAGATACCCAAAAATTGTCTAAAGGACAAACTTAAGGTTTTCCTTTTTTTGCTACAAGAACAACCCACTTATTTCTTTATCTCAAGGACAAAAGTTAACACTATAAGTTTATCGCACACAATTGGAGGGCGCGATGGTTAATAAGACGATGCGGTGGCGTTGACCAAAAAAAATTAGGGTTTTAATCCATATCGTCGGCTGATAGGGCAAAGTTCGAAGATGGATGGAGGCTGCTATGGTGGTGGCGATGGATTTGAAGAGGCCAGCTAGGGTTTATAGTTGGGCAATGATGACGGTTTCGAGGTTGGAGTGCACTGGTGGTGCTTGTGGCAACAAAGAGGTCGGCTATGTTTTGAAGATGATATGTTGATGGTGGTTAAATAGGAGTAGCTTCAAATTGGGAAGAAGAAGATTACGATAGTAAAGATAATGTCCAGTATCATATTTGTATATCTTTTTTCTGAAATAAATATTTTTGAAAATTTCTCCTCATAATGTTATTTTTTGGTAGTATTATGTTAATTATAATAAAATTTGTTTGATAAAATATGTATAATTTATCTCATAATGTTATTGTATAGTAACAGCTTATGAATTGTAGTAGCAAAATATGAATTGTGACAATAGTTTATAAACAAAAATGACAATTTTTAGATGAAGTACTATGTTTATTTTAGCTCACGGTACTAGTAGCAGTTATGAACTACGATAGCAATTTTTGATTTGTAGTGTTTTTTATGAATTGTAATATCATTCTGTAAATGTGACATATAATCTTATATTACATGTTATTTTATGGTTGTATTTTTTGTTTAAATGTTTCGACGTAACAACATTTTCGTATTTTTTATTATATTTTTGCATGATTTTTTTATATAATGATATTGTATAGTATCATTTTGTATGTGTGTAAATTATACTATGTGATACCGTTTTATAATATCGTAAGTATTTGGTGGCACTTTTTATTTATCAAATTATAAAATATATAGCATTTACTTTTTATTTTACCTTCCAGCAGCTGTGTGCGTTCAAACATTATTGCATAATAGCATTTTATATTTACTGAATTAAAATAATAATAATATTTCTTATCTTTGTAGTATATGATTTAATGTTTACATACTATGGCTTAGTAGCATTTTGTATTTATTGAACCAAAAAAAATATAGCATTTATTTTTTATTTTACACTGCTAGAAAGAGGGCTGATTTCTGATGCCAATTAGCGACGCTATATCTATGACATCATAAAGTCGTCGCTAATTCCGTATGCCATTGCGATGTCGAAGAAAAACAACAACGTCTGGTGTCACAATGGTGTCACTAATTCCCTCCGCCTTTGTGATGTCGTCGATAAAAAATAAATCATGTATATAACTTTTAAAATTGAATTTAAATTTTAATAAAAAAATAAATTATTATGACCCTGTTTGAATATCGATCATATAAGTTCACTGAGTTTTTTGATGATGAACATATATTGATGAATCATCGAATTTGATAATATGGAATGTCAGGGTTAGAAGGAATGATACAAAATCATATATTTAACCTTCTCATACAATATTAACGAATGTGTATGGTTGGATTTTGAAATTTCAAAATAATATCTTAGTTATAGTAAACAAATTTAAAATTGTATATTTAAAAATAAACTGAAAATTGTTCATTTAAAATTATATTTAAAATATAATGATATTTGAAACATACCTAAAATTTTAAATATAAGTTTTAACTATTTAACTACACCGTTTAAATTATGACAATACTCTTTTACATATATACACACTATCTAATTGCATTAAATTTACAATAAACTATCATGTAGTTTAAAATTTTAGTGATATTTTAAAATTTATTTACATAATAGCATTCAGCAAAGCAGAATACACTCTATTTCTGATCAGTAATCCACATCAACATAAAATGTAAATAAGAACCGTTGATATAAAATCCAACCGTTCATTTAATGTAGGCCATAGATTGCTTTGCCCTTCCCAATTTCCATCGTCCAACATTTCAGTCTCAAAATCGAAACGAATCCCGACTCCTTGACCAAATTTAAAAATAACCGATGTCCAAAAAAAAATTTCTAGGGCAAAAAGTTCTTTAGCTTTCGATCTATAACGGGTTAGATCTCCGGATATTTTAATCGATCAAGCTTGGTTAATCTCTGCTACACCATCGTTAGTCCATCCTTCACCACCATCGGTCTCTGCTCCGTCATCGCTAGCTTCTCCTTCACCATTGCCAGCCTCTACCGGCTCCATCTCACAGTCGCATGTAAGAATTTAATTAGTGATGTCTTCTTCTTACCATCTCTATTAATTTGAGGATTATTATTGTCACTTAGATTTCGTTTGTTTCGCTCAAAACATCATTGAAAGCTTAAAATTTCCAACGATCAGAACAAAAGATCACGTTTGGTTTGAAAAATTAAGCAGATCCGAGCCCTAATTTTAAGCGATATTTTTTAATGACAATTAATCAGCTTTGCATTAAGCAGATCTGAGCCCTACTTTCACATTTAGTTTGAATTTAATCGATGTTGTATACTGTAACGACCGCCTTTCTTACACCGAAAGAGGAGCCATTAAGGGTAGAAGAAAAATGAAGATAAGAAGAACTCAGTACTCATAGAATCTCACCATGAATCAAAACAACATATAATATATAACATAGGATATTACATAGTCATTTCCATAATAATAATACATCAGAGTCATTACATTACAACCTTCAACTGGACAATTATAACTACCTGCCCATACAGAATACATAGATCATACATACATACACAACGGAATAGTATATAATTTTCTAACGGTGAAGCCAACTGCTCCATCTCCTTCAAAATGCTTCCGTGAGAAACCTGGATTACTTGGCTACTCATAAAAATTTGAGTATGCAAGAGTTTTAGGAAAAGAAAATAGAACCCCGGGTCGAACATGGGTCTGGTGTGATTAAAATAAAACAACTTAAATTTTTACTTCTATAAAACGCTTTGAAAATCAAAAGTATCTCGTAAGACCACACTGCACGTAAACACGGATGGGTTTTTACGTTACGATGAGAAAAACAGTTTATATAGAAATCTAGTGATATCATCATAATGTTACATTAATTAAAATCTAGCATAATAGGTACACAACTAAGACCGAATGCACTTATTGGAAAATATATTCCATACAATTACTGGGCTATTGGGGTACCGCCCATCATGGTGCATCTATAGATAAAATAACACCAAGGACATCATTGGGATCTCCTGCCAACACAAGACCGGCCTACCCCTTGCTAGATAGTACCGAATATGATCACTCCTCAATTAGGATCAGCAACCGTACTGAAGCATACATGTGTTGATAGTAGAGACTCTAGACAGGGGTGACCTTACCCTAATGGAAGCGACCCACTTAGCCTTACCGCATCTCCTCTATTTTAGTCATTCCCGATTGATGAGGTCTGAGGCTACCTCTTTACCTTTTTACATATAGCACTTCCCTCTTGGAATGCTAACATTACCTTTCAGATATTGACACTACATCAGCATTCATCCATACAAGTCGTTCAGGAGATGAACGAACTGAAGGCACTATTTCCACTGCACCCTTTTTGGAATCACCCTTTGGGTTAGCGGCAAATAGTCCTTGCACTTCAAAGCCTTCACCTTAGACCTTGCCTTCACTATTTCCAAATCGAACACTTACGTTGATTCGAAATGGTTTTTGGATAACACATCTATCTGATCTCGGTCTCTCCAAATCAACGTTCGATATTTTTAAAGGGTCAAGTTTTTTTATAATGGACCATTCCACTATCAGGGTGTAAGATTTTCATATGAACATACGTTCGATATGCGTAGATTATCGTGGCCCACTTATCGAAATTAACTCCCTTGTATTCATCACTTCCCCGAGGTGCGGTGTGATAGGTACAAGTCGACTTACTTTCAGTAAAACGTGCCAACTTTTATTACAACTACTTTAATTCATCTGGTACTTAATAGCATGGACAAGAAACCCTTTGATTTAAAACAATTTACTTAAACAAGAAAGTTGGTTAATAATATATAAACCGATAGAATTTCGAAAGAAACTATAAAATAAATAAGCCTTAATTAAATCATTAGTCTAAAACCTAATTAACTTTAATTGATCTTAGTTCAATCAAAAATCATAATTTAAACCTTAATTAAATAAAAATTTATTTATAACTAAAATTTAATTAAATAACATTCATTTAAGAATTTAACCATAATTAAGTGATTAACCTTTAATTAAATAATAATTAATTAAATAATTAATTCTAATTAAAAGATTAATTAAAGTAAATAAACTTGATAAAAAAATTAATTCCCTTTTATCTTAATTAATTTAAAACTTCCTTCATCAAAAATATTTAACTTGTTTAATAATTTCTTAAACTCTAATTACTTTAACCTGATTACTTAATTAATTAAATAATTACTCTAATTAATAAAATAAATAAATAAATTATTAAGCAATAAACTTAATGTTTTGACTTTCCTAATTTGTTTGAATTGATTTTCCAAAAACAATCCAAAAGAAAACATTTTAAAAGTTGAAATCCTGAAATTTTCCGAACTACATCCATAGCGAGTATCGCTATGAGCACGGTTCGCTAGAATTGATTTCTAAGTGAAAACCTCAATTTAACTCTAGCTACCACATGTTTTGAGATGAAAATGGAAGAGTTTTGAAAACTTAAACAAAAGTTGAAAACTTGGAAAAAATTTACTAAATTCAAAACTAGAAAACAAGTTTTTGTTTTAATATCGGATCTCAAGTCCTTTGCGACTTTTAAAGGTGCTAACTTCACAACATTTACATCACATATACTTGGTTTTTATTTCATAAACAAACTACCATCATATCACAATCCACCATTCACATATCCATATCCAAACATATTGTCTAACATCCAAATTACAAATCCAAGCTTAATCACAAACTTGAAACCATATGCCATCCAAACAACATGATATTTCAACACAACAAAAATTATATTTTCACAATATATAGTTCACCAAAATCAAGTTGTTTTATTTTCCCAAAATAAGAGTTTTAATCACCGAAACTTTACTAACTCAAGCTGAACTTTTTTTCTAAAATTTGGATATAAGCTAGAACTTGGTCTTTTTTTTCAAAATGGAGTCGTTGAGTGGCTAAGCACAAGATTGGGCTCGGCCAAGTGGAGTCTGGGCTCGGCCATGTGGAGTTTGGGTTAGGCCATGTAAGCTAGTGAAGGACGGTGCTTGTATTTTGGAAGAGGAGGCGTCGTAGTATGTATAAAAGTGTTTTTAAGTGGAAAAGAAGTGGTTTTTTCTCAAATTAGAAAATATGAAGAGAAGCCATGGATGTATATTCTCAAGCTCTTAGGAATTTTAAGGTGAAGAGGAGGATTGTAAAATGAGAAACATGAAAGAGTAGTGGTATTTATAGGCATAGGAAAATATCTAAAAATATATAAGTGCTTATAATATAATATGTACACATGCATGCACTCCATTCCCTTCCCCCTCATTTTCGTCCTCCCCTTGTAGACCCCCTCTCATCCAACTATTCATGCCATGATCTCATGTACTTTGAGCTGAAAAAGATATTTTTATATGTTAATATATATATATATACTTTTTATAATTAAAATCTCCTTTAATCTTATTTGTTTATATACTTAAATGAGCAAATATGCACATGCATATATATATATATATATATATATATATATATATATATGTACACATCATGTTAAGATAGTTTATAGTGCGTGCATGTGTGTTTACCATAGTGTTATGACATCTTAGATAACTTTTAACCAACGAAAAATCAATATTTCGAAAAATAATTTCCGGTCACATTTTCTATTTCTCTATAAACTATATATATTGGTAAACAAAACTAAAAAGTGATTTTATTATCTTTAGTTATTATTAAAAATAGTTTTATTTGTTAATAAAAATTTATTTATTTATTATTTAAAATTATAATTAAATATTTATTTAAATAGTAATTAAATCTGGGTCGTTACATATACATTTGATTTTTTGATATTTTCAAAAAGTTTGTGGACATTTCCAAAAATTAGATTTAATTAATTCCTAACTGAACAAGGCAATTGTAGAGGATTCAGTTATGAAGATACTTTACCTTATTACTATCCACTACCGAGACAATTATATAAGTTGCCTATTTCCTTTAATTTACTTTCATGAATCAACAGAGTTCATTATAATATATTTTGCACTATTATTGTCGAACAAGTTAGTTTCTTATCACCATTTCTTTTTGCACACATGCATGCATTTGCTTGTTAAATATAGTTATGAGGACCTTTATATACCGCTCTTTTATATACTCAAATACTTCCTCTATTGTTTTTGTGTTAAAATATTTTGAAATTAAACATATAATCTATTTTCTATTATGGTTATTTCTATGCAGATTTGAACATATATAAAACTTATGATATATATAATTCATGTGGCAAAGTTAACTTATGAAAATGAGCCCCTATGTCCAGATCATTCTTTACATATGTTCGGCGTGAGACATTCAACAACTGGAAGTTTGTTGGTACGGATAACGTTTATTCCAAGATAAGAACTTCAAAAGCTTAATTAAGTACCATCCACTTTAAGTGCATTCGATTGGTAGGAATAAGCAAAGGCACCCGGGTGCATGATACAAGGACACATGTATGAATCTATATATGGGTCAATCAAACCTACATAATGTATGCATATCAAATTGTACTCTTATTCACTATATGTATATTACAGTTTTCTTTGTAAAGATATATTGTATATTATATATTACTTATCACGATATGAGACTTTATTAGTCTTTTTTTCTTTTCCCCCCAACAATCTGTCTTTCCGGCACTTGGATGTTCGGCACGTGAATATCGTGGATGTATTAATGTCAACATTAAAGGGTCGAAAATCTGGATCGTTACATGATATTCTAGTATTTTTATTTTTGTTAAACTACACTAGCTTTAAAAGTAATATTATATCTCCTAAAGGGATATTATGTAACACTCCAGAAGTATTGACAATGATTTTTCTTTAAAGGAGATTACATAATGATACTACACTGCAGAAGTAGTGGTTTTATCTCTCATGTCTAACTTCTATTTATCACATCTAGTTTTGTTATTTTATTTGATATTTAATATGACAATTTAGAAGTGGTGACGGTAAATATCTCCATAAGAGATATTTTTGCTACTCTGAAAGTAGGGTTATGAATTATATGTAGAAAAACATATATTATACACTAATACGACATTCTAGAAGCAATGCATATAAAGTATCTTTAGAAGAGATATGTAACACTATAGAAGCGGTGATGATCAAATATCTCTAAAGGAGATTTATAAAATTCTTCCAAAGAGATAATCTATATGTCATATATACTATGGTTTTTATGAAAGCTATAAATACGGTCTTGAAGATATCTATATACATAACCAACTTAATTGCGAATTCCTGTAACATTTCAAGTATCCAAAAGATACTCTTTAGATTTGTGCAAAGATATCTCTTTTGTTAAATTCTTCAGAAGAGATATCGATATTTAATTCAATCTATACATTATACTATGAATAAAATTAAAAATATTTTTCGAAAGAAATATTCAAAATATAATTGAAAAATATACCTTACCAACTTGAAATTATGTATAAAATTTATTTGAACCAGAGGTTCAACATGGTTTGGATTGAAAACCTTTAAAATATTTGAAGTGGTAGTTCAAATGACATTGTTCCTAAACATATCCGAACAAAAATATTTAGAAAATTTCAATTATATTACATATCCACGCAGATTCTTATATCTAAGTGAAAATATTGAACATAAGTTCAAGATATCCAAAATCATACTCAAGTTTGATACTGGAAATAAACAAGAAGTTTATAGTCCTTAAAGTATCAACAAAGGATTTTGGTTAATTAAAACATGAAACTTTAGGTTATATGAAATATTGAAAATTTTATAAATTATAAAACTAGAAGCTTTGATGATTATTATTTAGAAAATTTTGACTTCAATATTAAACTATGAAGTTCTTACAAATATAAGATTGAGATCTTGAAGTTCTTTATTATTGATAAGTCAAAAGTTTTATTTATTATAATTATAAGTTATAATATATCCAATAACCGAGTTATGTTTATATTTGGATAAATATTATAGGAAAATGAAAAAAAATTGGTACGTATGTATTTTCAAACCAAACGTTTTGAACGCTATCATGCGAAAGTTGAGTATTCATGGTGGCATCAATTGATAATGAAAAGGACACTAGTTTGGATCATTATAATAGTTTGTTCTTAAATCAAATGGGAAAGAATATGGAAATCTATGACACACACACACACACTTATATATATATAAATAAAATAAGTGGACGGACGTATATATCCATATATGAATATATTTAACTAACAACTTGAAGATTGTTTAACTAAATAGATATAAATACATCTTATAGATTATGCATAGATATCATTTAGTGATTTATAAGTCACTCAACATAAATGTTGAACAACCTAAAGTCATGTATGTATTCAAATGATCTATGTAATAATTGAATTCCTCCAATAGGCTAGATCATTATAAGTGAGAACAAACTCTAAAATTAAGCAATATTACTTGAATGCGGCTTATTAACCGATAAAAGAAATATCCCTCTGTAATTAATTATATATATAATTTTCGTATGTAAGATGTATTTGCTGGTAGCAATATATAATTGATCAAAATAAGAATTTAAAGAAGATTATTATTTAGTATGGAAACGTTCTTTAGCGTTGAAGAGCAGGATAAAAAGGATCCTAGTTCATTTTGATTAGCAGAAGTAGATATTCACAAAGCACAAATAATACTGCAAAGTATCAAGTAACTTGAATAATATATCAACAATATCAATAGTAAACGTGCTACAATACGAGTTAAAATCTCTAAAGAAACAAAAGTGTGTATGGATCACATCTGAAGTATGGTAGAGTAACCAGTTCAAAATATTCGTGAAGTAAGAATGAACATGCCAAAATAAGGAGGTGAGTGTTCTTGAAAAAATGCTAAAAAGTTCTTTAGAAGGAATCCATGACATAATAATCAAGTGACTCTAGAAATTATTTTGGATACCTAAAAGCAGACAAATAAAGTGTCTCGATATATTATGTATAGAGCGGATAAGAAATAACCATCAACGATAAATTTTGATAATATAGCGCTTATGTTTATAAATAAATTAAAGATATTGAATTAGAGAAAAGCATGATTGGCCATCATGAATCTTTTTCTAAATGAGAAATATGGACCTTTAATTCATAAAGTATAATTAGAAAAATATATATAAAGTAGCTAAAGCGCATTGAAATTACTCAAACATGTATAGTGTCAATAGTATATGAAGTGACTTGAGGCATGATAACTTTAGAAATACTTGAATTTTTGAAGTAGTTAAAGTGTTTGAAACATTTAAAAAACTAGAAGTATAAATATTGTTTAAGTTATACTAAATGATAAAAGAATATAAGTTCCTATAGAATGTATGTAACTGTTAGAAGTAGGTAAATCAGTACAAGCATACTATTTTAATGTATTTCAATTGATGTTTAGAAAATATCTTCCATGGATATTACATGAGGTTAACATTTAATATACAACATGAAATGTAGATTACAACTTGTTTTTAACTATTTTTATAATGGAAATATACATAGTCACATAACTATTATATGCCTGAAGCAAATGCTAGTAGTATACAAAATACACAGAGTTCAAATAATATTTGAAGGAAACAACGTTGTGAAACCCGATTGTATCAAAGATGTATGTATGCAGGTCTTTAATAATCGTGAAAATATAAAATGGTTCGATCTAAGAACTAAATATTCCTTAAGAATATAAATAAGATTATTTAAATAGGAAACATGCTTGAAACATGCAAGTGCACGTGAAACAATTGAAGGGATGTTCATTATATATCAACTATGACATTGTACATTTCATCATTTCACTTTGGTTTTTTTCCAATTGGGTTTTTTCTCTGTATGGTTTTAATAAGGCAATTAGTAATAGATGGTGAACATCTAAAGAAGGAGAGCTAATAATTGTTTTTCCTTCACTCTTATTCTTCTTTATAAGGCTTGTCTAAGCAATATTATTAATAAAAAACAATTATGGATGTAGAAGTATCTTTAGCTGATTTGGATTATCCAGAAACGTATTTAAATTTAAAGGAGAAATGTTAAATCAAAGGAGCATACAAAAGTATATATAATGTATACTTTGTTTAATTTTTCCCACTTGGTTTTTCTTAATGAGGCATTATCTTGATCGAGAAGTACCAAACCTCCTTTGATAAAACATATTAAAATATATGTCATAATGTACTCATTTTCCTTGACTAAGATTTTTCACACTAGGCTTTTCCTTGATAAGATTTTATCAAGACATTATACTGGTCCATAGGTATCAAATTTCTTGATAAGGAATAACATCTCAAGCTACGTTATTTAAGCTATGTTGGTTGTTTTCTTTTTCCTTAACTAAGAGTTTTACCAATAGGGTTTTTCTTAGCAAGGTTTCTAACAAGGCACTGTTAGTCCCTGAGAAGTTGGTTTTGATGACAACAACCTTAGATTAAGATTATAAAATATAAATACTAACATTATTGTTTAGATATATATGTATATGCAGGATATATATACAGGTACCAAAGAATGAAGACTGTATAGTATAGAGATTCAAGGACTGATGAACTCAAGATCGAAGATATCAAGATTCAAGACTCATGAGTATCAAGATTATCAAGAGTTCAAGATTTCAAGATAAGTAATTTAGTTAGGAATTTTGTTAAAACTCCTAGAAAAGCACTGACATCTTAAAATCCATTTTATTCGTGGAATGGAATCCACTTCGAGCCCGTTAAAGGGCTGGAACCCTAAGTAGGATGGAACCTACGAAAAATCTAGTGGAACATTGTTTTGTATCCACTAACTTTTATTCAAATGTTTTACAAAATTATATCTTGTTTTCAAAATGATTTCAAAATCTTCCTTTTTAAATCAGAAACATCTATCCTGGTTTTAAAATACTTTTAGCCTTAAAATAATCTTTATTTTCAATATCAAATTATCCTTGGTTTTAAACTATCTTTTAATTATAATATATTTAACTTTTAATATTTATACTTAGATTTAAATATAAAATTATAGTAAAATTTTATATATACCAAAATATTATTCTCTATACTTATTTATGTATTTTAACTATAGTTAAGTATATTTATAAAGTTTAAAATAGTTTTAATACAAAATAGAAGTTATTTTCAAAGAAAAACAAATTACCAAAAATAACTTAGGTTTGTCAACAACCCCAAGGACCCCTTGTTGACAAGGTGACATTTTATTTCAGAAGTTTGAATTTCAAAGGAAGTGTCTATTCGTCATACCCTTTCACGAATGGACATGGCTGTTGTTCTACTATAAATAGGGGTTGTTTTAAACGAATTTACAATCATACTTTTTCTGATTTCACACCTCTTCTTCTTCCACATTTCTTTATATACATTTTTACCATTACTCTGCCGAAATCACCATTGAATCTAACTAGATCATCTCTGGTTTGATTCTCTATCACTATCTCAACAAGATCCCAGTGCTATTCAGAGTTATAGACTTCTTTGTATTCAATCGAGCGAGAAAAGGTGTGATTGTAGCCTGGAAAATCAATCGGGTGAACTTGTTGCCCGTAAAATCAATTATCTCTATCTAGAGGATTGTGAATCTGGAGCGGTGTACCTCGTGGCCTTGAAATCGAGGGTGTAATTGTAAGAATTGATTTTGAAAGGAAATCCGTACTTGTGTTGCGGGACTGGATGTAGGGTAACTCCGAACTAGTATAAAATCCGGTGTGTTCTTTCCTTTATTGCTTTTACTTTATATCTGCATCTGTGTTTGATTCTGTGATCATATCTGTGTCTGAATATTGCATACATTTGTGTTCAAATTAATATAAACTCAAAAAGAATTAGTAATTCCTTAAAACACTATTCACCCCCCTCTAGTGTTAATTCTAGCATTAAGATCTGTAATCCGCATTTCTCACAAGCACTAATTTGATCCGAAAGTATCAAACTCATTAGTAAGAAATAACATTTTTAATATGATACCTATGATTATACAGGTTGCATTTTTTCTCTTTATTTAAGGGTTTTTCCATTGAGTTTTCCTAACATAGATTTTAATGAGGCACAACCAATATTTGTATCGACCGGACAGATATTTGTTTTAAAAGAGATAGCTGCAAACTATAATATGAGAATTCAAGATTTCAAAGACGCATATTCAACCGACAGTTTAATAAAATATGTAATATGCAAATGGCGAATATGCTTAATTATACCTACAAGGACTATACTGTCAAATTTCTATTATCTTAAGTCTATAAATAAAGCTCAAGATTGTACATTTAGATTTGCAACGAATGAAATATCTCTAATGACTTCTGTGTTGTTTTTTTCTTAACAAAATAAGTATAATAAACATGAATATATTTTTAATTGGCTTTTGATTTTTCCCCTTTTTCATAGAAAGATATGAATTTTTATATTTGAGTTTTCTGTAAAAGAAAAATAAAGAAAACAAATCAGATTTAATTTTTTCCTTTCCATGTACGAAAAATTAAAAAGAATTTTGGACATAATGTTTTAAACATGAAAGTGCAAAAACTTTAATCTGGATATACTAAAATATCTCATTATTATTATTTTACACGTCACATCTACACAATTGAAAAAACATCTAAGAATCTGTTAAGAATATATCCGTAAAAATTTTAGCCGACTTAATCGTTAATTTATCTTATATTCTATATCGATCTAAATCAGTTAGTATAAATACACGAGCGAACCTTCTCCTTTCTCATACAATCATGGGTTCAAGAGGTTAATCGAATGCTAAAAACCTATCAAAGTAAAATAATGGAGGAAACAAAAAAGATAGCGCTGATAAGTTCAGATGGAGAAAAATTCGAGGTAGAAGAAGTAGTAGCAGGGGAGTCGAAATTGCTCAGAAACATGATGGAGGACGATTGCACAGAAGGGTTAATGTAGAATACAATAGCTTAAGATTTTTGTTTGATGATAATAAACATATACATATATATATTCGTTTAAATGTATTTGTTATTGTACTATTTTATTTTTCCACGTAATTAAATAAATATTTGTTGAATAAAATAAATAACTCAGAATTCATATTTAAACAAATATTTTATTACAAATTCAAACAGTACAAATTTGAGCTCTCACTACATTTACACATTTTCAATTATAATATAATCTCAATTACAACTCAATTTTCACTTTACAATTTTCACCTCACTACATATATTCACTCATCACTCGTATATGATCTTCAACTCTATTCTAGCCTGTATCCAGCATCTGAACTATCTGCAAAATAAACACTGACGTAGTAAAATTGAAAAAGAAATATTTTGCAGTGTAAAATGAAGTGTGTGTTTGAAAATATTGTTTGCCTCGGTTATTTGGGTTGTTTGTCATCATTCTTTTAATTCATCTTATACGAACAACTTGTGACATGCACAGTGTATCACTGTACATGCCACAAGGTCGTGCATACCAATATACACTTGTTTGTTAAAATAGCAAGGACAGGTGAGCACAAGGTCAAACCCAAGCCTAGACTGGATTCAACTCAAGTGCAAATGCAAATAACAACTTGACATCATATCAGACCGGTCAATTTGAACATGAAACAAGGCAACATTCAGGCATTAACATATGTACATGGAGCTACATTCAGGCATGAACACAATGAGGCATGGTGTAACAACCCGAAATTTAAGCTATAATAATTAATTAATGAATTAATTAAATAATAAAATAATATTGTGAAATTATTAGAATTGAGCCACATGAGTTGCACCATTGTGTTTGTGGTAATTTTTTGGTCAATTTCCATATATAATTTGTCAAAATCCAAGCTAAAACGAAGAAGTTATGAATTAAACAAAAATATATATATAATAAGGTCAGGTCGACCTTAGGGTCAACCCCTAATGTGCATAGGTCAACCTATAGGTCGACCTTCCACATATATAGGTCGACCCTCACTCATTTCAGGTCGACCCGCTCAATTCTTTTGACGCAATTTTGTTCGAACACGTCATTTTGCAACTTTTCTTCAATCTTGTGCGTTTGTGCTTCCATCCAAGCCTATGACGTGGTTGCACCAGATTAAATCTTCAAATCCAACGGTCTGAGATTCCTAAACCACACTATAAATAAGACACTAGGCCTATCTATTTTTCTCATTCAGATTTTCTTCTATTTGGGTTCATTGCCTGAGGCTGGACCCTAAATAGAATATTTTTCTAAGGAGAAGATTTTTCCGGTAAAAATATTCTATGCTCTAGAAGTGGATCAAGGAAGACCAATGAATAGAGCTAAGGACCATAGGTGAGTGTTTAGTAATTATTTTAGATTTTTAAGTAATTTAAAATAGTAGGGTTCTTAATAGTTGTAGTTTTTCTGCAATTTTGAGACAATTTTTATATAAGTTATTTACAATTAATTTTTAAAAGTTCTTTTCAGTCTATTTTATTCAGCTATTTTTATTTAGCTATTTTATTCAGTTATTTACAGTTATTTACATCTATTTTACGTTAGAATTCGGCCTGTAAATGTTAGATTCTTTTTATTCCTTTTTACGCGAATAAAATAATAAAAAGAGAATAATTCGCAAATATGGATTAAATAGAATTAAACACTAAATTTACTAAAACTAGATGTAAAATAAGAAAGACTGTAATAAAAAGAAGATAGACTAAAATAGGCAAATTTGAGACATTTGCAAGCATGTTTATAACTAGTGGTTATAACTAAAAAGATAGAAAAGAAGAATAACAATTATAATGTAGGTTATAATTAAGCAGAAAGAATAGTAAAGGCTTATTTTAAGACTTAAATTAAGTTAATAAGCAAACAGAGCAAAAATAACAAAAGAGGCTTATTTTAAAACTTATCACTAAGTTAATAAGCAAGAATAGAAATAGGGCCCATACCAATAGCATTCCCTTTCAGACTAGGACTAATGGTCTCACAACGGATTAGGTGAGGCTGGGTAGGACCCTTTCAGACTAGGACTAATGGTCTCACAATAGTTAGGTGAGGCTGGGACATAGGGTAAATAAGTGGCCAATAGATAGAAGCTCAAATCTGTGGATTTGGGTAAGGGGCGCAACTAGATTTTGTTTGTTAGGACCTGTACCAATAGCATTCCCTTTCAGACTAGTACTTATGGTCTCACAAAACACTTAGGTGAGGCTGGGTAGGACCCTTTCAGGCTAGGACTGATGGTCTCACAGCATATTAGGTGAGGCTGGGCACGCTTATGCTGATAGGGTGAGTAAGAGTCACAAGAGGGGGGCGACAGTGAGTGTGTACCAACGGTGACCGAGCATGCGGCATCGATTAGGGTTGTAATTCGCTACCGCGTTTCAAGCACTAAACAGGTGTCTTTTGCTATGGGACCCACGGGATTGGACTAGCTCACAGTGGCACAACAGAGATAGAAGGTCGATCAACGGGTAGAATTAGGACTTCAGCCTAATTAAAATAGGATTAGAATTTCAGCCTAATCAAAGCAGCTATCTAGGACAAGTTTAAACAATCACAATCAAAGCAAACAGTTAAACAGTATTTTATCCCTGTGTAATCTTTCCTTTATTTCCTTTTATACTAGAACTGTTGCTAAGTCTATTATCTTTATCTTACTTAAAAATACTAGTAGTTACTTTCCCCCACCAGACTTATAGTCTGACCCGCTCCTCTATTTCCCCTTTCCCTCCATAGGCCAGCAGAGGAAAGGATAGTTGATTCAGATTTCTCGGAGATACATTCCCAGAGTTCTTCATGTATTTGTCTTCTTTTTAGTTTTCTTTTCATTTGGTTTTTGATGTACTGGTACTTATGAGAGGGATGATTTTTATTATGTACCCTGATGATATGACTGAGATTATATTTTTCATAAGACATGTGTATTTGGTATTTGAGACATACTCTGTTTTATGACATTATTTTATGAAGTTTAATTTTGAATATCAAGTTATTATTTAAATGTTTCCGCTGTTATTATTTTTTGTCTTGTGAATCTTAGTCTCTGTGATGCTTTAGCTAGACCTATAACGCACCATATCCTTTAGTGTGTCCTTTTTGGGTATACTAAGGGGTGTGGGGTGTTTCACTTGGTATCAGAGCCTAAGGTTACAGGATTCCTAAAAACTTGTTTTAAAAGTATAGTATTTTCAAAAATAATAACATATCTTCAAACTAGAAGTATTTTTCAAAGAAACTCTTATTATAGAAATAGTTTTCAAGTATAAGAGAGTTTTTATAAAAATCCCCTCAAAGTCCAGTTCAACCTTCTTTTGATTCTTTCGAGCCTAAACTTTCTTTTCTTTGCATAGTATGGTTGACTGGTTCCGTAGAGCTACAGTACCAGAGGTGCAAGGGCAATCACCCATTACAACACCAGTAGGTGGAGATCTCATTAATCCACCTACAGCAGCCAATTTTTCTAAGCTATGCAAGGACTTCGCTAGTCTAGGAGGTAAGACGTTTTCTGGCATGGAGGATTTCGTAAAGGAACGAGCTTGGTTAAGGGATACAGAGTGGATATTTAGGATATTAGGATTGGAGGGCTGACAGAGAGTTCAGCTTGCATCTGGGCAGCTGAAGGGAGAGGTTAAGGAGGTCCCTAAACCAGAAAACTCTAAGAAGCAGTGGTGGAATAATAAGAAGGATAAGGACAAGAGGAAAGAAGGAGGACATCAAAAGCAGATCAGGAAAGGTAGGAGATGTCATAATTGTGGATTGGTTGGGCATTTCACAAAGGACTGTAAGAAGGACACGATGAAGGGGAGGTGTTACAACTGTGGGCAGCCTGGACATCTTAATAGAGCTTGTCCTCAGGAGACGGGGCAGACAGCAGGCGCACCTACAGTGCAAGTGCAAGCTTTGGATGTGGCACCTTCTAGCAGTGGACCAGATAGAGGTAGGAAAATCTCTGTAAAAGGTTTGATCTCTATTTCGGATTTTCCTATTGGACTCTTTTTGACTCCGGAGTATCGCATTCTTTCATTTCTAGTTCCATGGTTGATTGTTTGCACTTAGATATTTTTCTAGTAGTAGACCATATAGTTGTTTCAAACCCCATAAGAGGATCAACACATTTATCCATGATTTGTAGGGGTTTGAAAATTTTTATACTAGGCGTAGAGTTTGATTGTGACGCCTATGTACTGGGATTTTCGGGATATGGGATGATTTTGGGGATGGATTGGCTATCCACTTATGGAGCAATATTGGACTGCGAGAGGAGAGTCGTCAGATTAGAGACATGCAATAGTAGGACTTTCGAGGTTTCTTGCGACCCACAGGGCGTGTTGAGCTTCCTTTATTCCCTTGATTCATCACTAGGAGAGTTAGATTCCGTTCCAGTCGTTAGAGATTTCTCAAACGTTTTTGAGGAAGTTAGGGGACTACCCCCTAAGATAGAGATCAACTTTAGCCAGTGGCATTACCCGTGGAAATATGGCTCCTAGGGAGAGGAAGGAGTTAAGTAAGCAGATTGGTGAGCTATTAGAGAAAGGCTTCATCAGACGGAGCATATCTGAGTGGGGAGCGCCAGTCGTCTTCGCTACAAAGGTGGATGGTTCCCTTCGACTTTGCGTAGACTATAGAGAATTGAATAAGCTCACGAAGAAGAACCGTTACCCACTTTCTCAGCTTGATTTAGCCACTGGAATTCATCAGCTTAGGGTCGCTGACGATGGCATCGATAAAACAGCATTCATGACACCCAATGGATTCTTTGAGTGGTTGGTTATGCAATTTGGACTAACCAACGCCGCAGCCTAATTTGTAGATTTTATGAGCCATGTTTTCCTAAATAAGTTCGTGGTAGTATTTGTGGACGACATTTTGGTGTTTTCCAAGAGTATGGAAGAGCATGCTATTCATCTTGAGGAGGTTCTTCGTACACTTTGTGTTCAATAGTTGAAGGCAAAATTTTCGAAGTGTCACTTTTGGCGTAAGGAGGTGCGTTTCTTGGGCATGTAGTCTTAAGAGAAGGTCTAGCTGTTGATCCCGCTAAGGTAGTAGAAGTGCAAGATTGGAAGGCCCCCAAGAAGTTAGAAGCTTCCTAGGTTTGGCTGGCTATTATTGGAAGTTTATCAGAGATTTCGCTAAGATTTCAGCACCGCTTACTCGCCTCACTAAGAAGAATGCGACATTCGTGTGGGACGTAGATTGTGAGGATTCCTTCACGATGCTAAAGAGGGCCCTTACTAGTGCACCCGTGTTAGTTTTACCCGACGGAGCTAAGCCTTTTAAAGTATACACTGATGCATGTGGAACGGGTCTTAGAGTAGTATTGATGCAGGAGGGGATGGTAGTATGCTATGGAAGTAGACAGTTGAGAACTCATGAGAAGAACTACCCCACCCATGATTTGGAGTTAGCTGCTATTGTTTTCGCGCTCAAGTCTTGGAGACATTACTTGCTAGGAGAGAGGTTCGATCTTTTTGCTGACCATAAATCATTAAAGTACCTATTCTCATAGAAGGATTTAAACTTGAGGCAGCAGCGTTGGATGGAGTTTCTGGCATCATATGACTTTGAGATAGCCTATACCCCTGGCAAGGGAAACATAGTTTCAGATCCATTAAGTAGGAAGAGAGCAACCCTTAGTCCAATGTTCGTGGAGTGGTAAAGCCTAGAGTTTATTTCCACCTTTGATTTTAAGCCCTCTACGGACATTACCCCTGGATTATTAGCAGCACTTGAGGTTAAGCCTGCCCTCATAGATCTGATTGGCTCAAGATAGCGAGATGATTCAGAGCTTATGGATATTCTAGAGAGGATTAGCAGAGGAGAGGTCTCTAGACATCTCCAACACTATTTCATTGATAGTAAAGGGTAGCTGAGGAGAGACAAAAGACTTTGTGTCCCCCGCACTGGTGATTTGACGAGAGCAGTTCTAGCAGAAGCACACCATTCTCGAATGACTATTCATCCGGGTGGTGATAAGATATATAGAGACATGAAGAGAGTATTTTATTGGAGTGGCATAAAGAAGGATGTAGCAGAGTTTGTAGCTAAGTTTCTTGTATGCCAAAGAGTTAAGGCGGAGCAACAGAAGCCCGACAGATTGCTTCAACCATTGTATGTACCCGAATGGAAGTGGGATAGTGTTTCGATGTAATTCATAGATGGTTTACCCTGATATAGGAAGGGGAAGCCAGTATTTGGGTGATTGTAGATCGTTTGTCTAAGAGCGCCCACTTCATTCCGGTCAAGAGTAAGAGGACAACACCTTATTTGGCATCCTTATATGTTCGTGAGATAAACCAACTTCATGGAGTTTCCTCTAGCATAGTAAGCGATAGAGACCCTATCTTTACTAGCGAGTTTTGGAGGAGCTTGCAAGAGGCTTTAGGGACGCAACATAGATTGAGTATGGCCTATCACCCTCAGATGAAAGGCCAAACGGAGAGAGTTAATAGAATTCTTGAGGATTTGTTGAGGATGTGCATTCTTGATTTTGGAGGAACTTGGGAGGAGCATCTTCCTTTAGTGGAATTCGCTTATAATAATAGTTTTCAAGCTAGCATTGGGATGGAACCTTTTGAAGCTCTTTATGGAAAACCTTGCAAGTCGCCTTCGTGTTGGTTGGAATCTACAGAGGGATTGCTACTTGGTCCCGACATGGTTAGAGAGACTTCATAAAAGATTGAATTGATTAGGAGGAGAATGAAGATGGCCTAAGATAGGAAGAAATCTTATGCAGATAAGAGGAGAAGGGATATTGAGTTTGAAGTAGGACACTTGGTTTTCATTAAGGTATCTCCACTAAGAAAGGCAGTGAGATTTGGATCAAGTGGGAAACTTGCTCCCAGATTCGTAGGACCGTTCCCCATTGTGGAAAAAGTAGGGAAGATGGCGTATCGGATAAAGCTACTGGAGAGGCTCGTAGGAGTTCATGATGTTTTCCATGTTTCGCACTTGAGAAAGTGCTTACACGATTCAGCAGAGGTAGTGGAACCTAGTCAGCTTGAGGAAGTTGAAGTGGAGAGAGAAGGATCGGTTCATTGCATTCGTACCAAGATCGTTGGACGTAGTATCAAGAAGCTTAGGAATAAAGAAGTCCCTTTGGTTAAGGTGCGGTAGGGAGATAGCATTGAGGACGCTACGTGGGAGGCTGAAGAGAAAATATGTATCTCTTATCCGTTTCTTTTCGATGGTATGTTTTGAATTTCCTATTTCCATATTTAGTTTTGAATAGGTTCTTTCCTTTAGTATCCTTTAAGAGGGTAGATCTTAGGATTTAACCTATGGATGGTATGACTGAATGTAAACATGTTACTAGAACATGCTATGTATGATGGATGCTAGTGGTTGCAAGTGTTTGTTAGTGGATGCTAATGGATGCATATATATACACTAGGCACTATTATCTCTTAGGGATTGACTTAACTAGGTCACTAAAGCATATGCATATGGATGTATGCGCATTTGCATTTTTATTTCATTTCATGGTTGCTATAAATGGATCATTAGCATATGATTGTTGCTTTTGGATGATGATTGTAGCACACATATAGAACTATCAGTTATCATTAGGGAATTTGCATTCATTTGGATACATGGCACGGACATGATTGCATAAAAAGGAGGTCGACTGAATCAGTAGACCGCCTAATGTTTTGCATTAGTTAGGGACATTGACACTACACTATATCTATATATATATATATCATAAATTGCATTAGAAAGCTTAAGGACAATGGATGTAATGGATGATGGTTGAATATATGGTTGTAGAATTTGGATGAAAATATTTATTTCATTCTTCTGTCCTTAGAGATTTCGAGGACGAAATCCTTTAAGGAGGGGAGAATGTAACAACTCGAAATTTAAGCTATAATAATTAATTAACGAATTAAATAAATAATAAAATAAGATTGTGAAATTATCAGAATTGAGCCACGGGAGTTGCACCATTGTGTCCATGGTAATTTTCTGGTCAATTTCCAAATATAATTTTTCAAAATCCAAGCTAAAACGAAGAAGTTACGAATTAAACAAAAATAATAAAAATATACTAGGGTCAGGTCAACCCCTAATGTGCATAGGTCGACCTTCGACATATATAGGTCGACCCTCACTCATTTCAGGTCGACCCGCTCAATTCTTTTGACGCAGTTTTGTTCGAACACGTCATTTTGCAACTTTTCTTCAATCCTGTGCGTTCATGCTTCCATCCGACAGTTCCCAATGAGCCTATGATGTGGTTGCACCAGATTTAATCTTCAAATCCAATGGTTCGAGATCCCTAAACCACACTATAAATAAGACCCTAGGCCTAGCAATTTTTCTCATTCAGATTTTCTCCTATTTGGGTTCATTGCCTGAGGCTGGACCTTAAGTAGAATATTTTTCTAAGGAGAAGATCTTTTCGACAAAAATATTCTACGCTCTAGAAGTGGATCAAGGAAGACGAAGGAATAGAGCTAAGAAATATAGGTGAGTGTTTAGTAATTATTTTAGATTTTAAGTAATTTAAAATAATAGGGTTCTCAATAGTTGTAGTTTTTCTGCAATTTTGAGTCAATTTTTATATAAGTTATTTACAGTTAATTTTTAAAAGTTCTTTTCAGTCTATTTTATTAAGCTATTTTTATTTAGCTATTTTATTCGGTTATTTACGGTTATTTATAGTTATTTACATTTATTTACCTCTATTTTACGTTAGAATTCAGCCTGTAAATGTTAGTTTCTTTTTATTCCTTTTTACGCAAATAAAATAATAAAAAGAGAATAATTCGCAAATATGGATTAAATAGAATTAAACACTAAATTTACAGAAACTAGATGTAAAATAAGAAAGACTGTAACAAAAAGAGGATAGACTGAAATAGGAAAATTTGAGACATTTGTAAGCATGTTTATAACTAGTGGTTATAACTAAAAAGATAGAAAAGAAGAATAACAATTATAACGTAGGTTATAATTAAGCAAAAAGAACAACAAAAGCTTATTTTAAGACTTAGATTAAGTTAATAAGCAAACAAAGCATAAATAACAGAAGAGGCTTGTTTTATAACTTCACTAAGTTAATAAGCAAGAACAGAAATAGGGCCCTTACCAATAGCATTCCCTTTCAGACTAGGACTGATGCTCTCAAAACAGATTAGGTGAAGCTGGGCAGGACCCTTTCAGACTAGGACTGATGGTTTCACAATAGTTAGGTGAGGCTGGGACACAGGGTAAATAAGTGGCCAATAGATAGAAGCTCAAATCTGTGGATTTGGGTAAGGGGCGCAACTAGATTTTGTTTGTTAGGACCTGTACCAACAGCATTCCCTTTCAGACTAGTACTGATGGTCTCACAAAACACTTAGGTGAGGCTGGGTAGGACCCTTTCAGGCTAGGACTGATGGTCTCAAAATAGATTAGGCGAGGCCTGGAATGCTTATGCTAACAGGGTGAGTAAGAGTCACAAGAGGGGGCGACAGTGAGTGTGTACCAACGGTGACCGAGCGTGCGGCATCGATTAGGGTTGTAATTCGCTACCGCGTTTCAAGCACTAAACATGTGTCTTTTGCTGTGGGACCCACGGGATAGGACTAGCTCACAGTGGCACAACAGAGATAGAAGGCCGATCAACGGGTAGAATTAGGACTTCAGCCTAATTAAAATAGGATTAGAATTTCAGCCCAATCAGAGCAGCTATCTAGGACAAGTGCAAACAATCACAATCAAAGCAAACAGTTAAACAGTATTTTATCCCAGTTTTATCTTTCCTTTATTTCCTTTTATACTAGGACCGTTGCTAAGTCTATTCTTCTTCTTTTTAGTTTTCTTTTCATTTGGTTTTTAATGTACTGGTACTTATGAGAGGGATGTTTTTTATTATGTACTTTGATGATGTATTTGGTATTTGAGACATACTCTTTTTTCTAACATTATTTTATGAAGTTTAATTTTGAATATCAAGTTATTATTTAAATATTTTCGCTGTTATTATTTATTTGTCCTGTGAATCTTAGTCTCTGTGATGCTTTAGCTATACCTATAACGCACCATATCCTTTAGTGCATCATTTTTGAGTATACTAAGGGGTGTGGGGTGTTTCACATGGATTCAATAACAAAGGCTACAAGAACAGACTAGCATCTTGAGAATCGGTCAAGTGCAATGCAAAGCCATATGAACATGTATACAACAAGACTTATATGAACACACACACCAGACTTCAAATGCAACCTGACTTCATAGTGCAGTTCAACATGGATAAATACAAGGAACCAGACATGTACAAAGCAGCAGGTAACACACAAATGCATTCAGACATGATCCACATGAAAACATACAACCAGATACAAATGGAACCAGACCCGACTTCAAGTGGAACTAGACCAGTCAACATTAACATGAATGCAAAGTTTCAACACAGCATACGTATATATACATGCATGTTCACACATGTATACATACATACATATATATATATATATATACATTATCAACCAGAATTGATGCCATAGAAAACTGAAGTGCACCAACCAGACTTCAAAAGCTTCAGACACAAATGAATACACATGAAGGCAACTCAGGCATGAACACACACCACACAATGCAACACATACCAGGTAAATGAAATGAGTTGAAGCAACTGGAAATTTAACTCGAAGCAATCCAAGTTTTATCAACCCAGATCAATAAAATGAAAACTCCAGACTGCAATAACAAAAACAAGACCGGATTCAATAACAAATAGAACCAGACTTCAATTGACTCAAACATGATTCAGACATAAACACAAGGGGTGCAACCAGACCAGAACGGTACATATGGATATGGATTTGCATTCGGGCATTCAGAGTACAGGGCCAAGTACAAAGCAAACAAAATGAAGGCATGAAAACAACACAGCAATGAGCACAGAGAGGACATACATTTCAACATGTACAAAGTTTAGCATCACATATATACATACATATATGTATGTATGTACATGGTGACACACAAATATACAACAAGCCAGTGGCAGCAGTTTTCAAAGAGAATACAAGTGCACTAGATATCAAGTGGCAGCAGATTCTAATGAAATGCAATAAACAGTGAAGTAGCAGTTCGATGAAAGTCAAGGAGCAGTTTTCAAAAAGAATTGCCAAACGAAAAAGAAAAAAACATCATTGAATTGTTCAAAAAATCGATTATTGCCAGCAAAGAATGGAACCAGAGAAAAGAACGGAACAATTCAACTATGATTAAGAAAATTTGAATTCATCAGAAGTATATGGAGTAACATGTCAACAAATGAACAAGTCAAAAATCATCTCATCGTTCAAGCAAGAATCGAATGGCCAAGCAAAGAATTTAAAGAATTCAAATCAAAATATACGAACGAGATTATAGGGTTTTAATCCCTATAAATGCCCAATTCATCATCAGCAAATATTCATTCGAGCTCGAGACAAAATTCAGAGAGCTTAGTTAGAACAAATCACAGAAAAAATCCAAAACTATAATCATAAATGTCGAGCATAATCGACAATCGAAAAAGGGAAAATCAAGTACCAATTCACAACATCCATTCGAGCTCGA
This sequence comes from Allium fistulosum, assembly GCA_030737815.1. Classification (NCBI taxonomy): domain Eukaryota; kingdom Viridiplantae; phylum Streptophyta; class Magnoliopsida; order Asparagales; family Amaryllidaceae; genus Allium; species Allium fistulosum. Next base: position 1,154,973,442 of record CM060901.1, read on the forward strand.
CAAAGTTGAAGTGACCGTGAGTACTCAAAGCCAGGAAGTTGATTGACAAAGCAAATCGAAGAAAAATCATCACTTCAATCAAACAATTTGAATCGGCGTCTTCAAATTAAAGAAATCCTAATTGCAGAACAAAAAGGAACAAGGCAGCCGCAAAACAATAAGAAAAGGGAAACTTTTTAATCTTTATTTAGGCCGCATATGTCTTTATGTTTGGGCTATAAAATGAATTAGGGTTTTATTTGTTTTAGTATTTGTGTCTATTGTTTTTTATTTAAAGTCAAACTCTAGTTTAAGTTGTTTACGAACTAGGGTTTTGTAGTTCGAGAATTCGCAACTCAGTGGCTGAGTTGTGGCAGGGCTTTGAGCTTAGAGTTAGGTTAATCAAGTTAGCGGGTATCGCAAGTTTACGTGTGTTTGTAAGCGTCTGATTACTTAATTTCTAGTAGAAACCTTGGGGGCAGCACGTAGGCTGGTTTTTGCCAAAATTGGGTAAATCTGTGTATGACCTCTACTGCATTACTTTCTGTTTTTATTTTTATTTTCGCATTAATTTTTAGTATCACCCTATTCACCCCCTCCTCTAGGGTGAAAACGATCCTATAAGTGGTATCAAAGCTAGGAACAAAAACCAATTTTTTGTTAAAAATTTTGATTTATTTTAAAATGGATTCTTTTAATAATGTTTTTGTTGATGGTCAGTCCATAGCTAGACCACCCATGTTCAATGATGAATATGCATATTGGAAAACTAGAATGAAATTTTTTTTGAAAACCATAAATGCATGGAATATTGTTGAAACATGATATAGCACACCAACAATAATGATAGATAATCAAGAAGTTGAAAAACCTATGTATCAATGGACAAATCTTGAAAATAAACTGCAAAATGCTAATGCTAAGGCTATGAATTCTATTATTTGTTCACTAGATCAAATTGAATTTAATCGTGTCTCACATTGCCTAACTGTGCAGGAAATCTGGCATACGCTTGAAGTGACTCATGAAGGAACCTCCCAGGTTAAAGAATCTCACCTAGCCATGCTTAGTAGCGAGTATGAGAACTTCATAATGGTGAAGGATGAAAGTGTCAAAGAAATGTATGGACGACTTTCTAATCTTGTATACAAATCTAAATTCCTAGGAAGACCATACACCGAGCTGGAAATAGTCCAAAAAATCCTCATAATTCTTCCATGAAATTTTGAAGCAAAGGTGACAGGCATTCAAGAAAAAATTTTTGAAACAAGTTAAAGTTAAAGAACTCATCGGAAACCTTGCCATTTATGAGCTAGAAATCAAATTCAAGGAAGAACGTGAAGGAGGTGATACACGAAAGAAATCAATAGCTCTCATAGGAACGATGGAAAGTGAAGATGACGATGATGATGAAGGAGCAGCTGAATTGGCACTGATAGTAAAGAGATTCAAAAAGTGGAACTGCAAATATGGAAATCCAGCCCTAAATCAACAACTAAAGAACAGAATCGTCAAGGTTATAGACAACTCAGAAAAGCTAGAGATCATTTGTCACAATTGCAATAAACCTGGTCACATCAAGCCAAATTGTCCTCAAAATCGATTCAGCAAAGGAAAGAAACCGAAAAGGAGAAGTTTTACAGCAACTTAAGATAAAAGTGATGAAAATGATAAAAGCACTGGCAGTGAGAGTGAAAAAGAAAATTTGTGTTTTTCAGGAGAAACAAGTAACAACGATGATGACGAGCCAAGCGAGGTATCAAAACTTACTCAGTCACAGTTACCTATATATTTTCATGAAATAAATGGATGTTTTGAAAAACTTAGGGAGAAGTACACTAAAATTGACTCACAAAGAGATAGTTTGATAGAAATAAATAAGCAGCTTGATCAAATGGTTCAAAACTATAGAAATAAGAGCCCTAAGTGTGATAAGTGTCCATCATTTGAAGAGGAAATAGAAAACCAGAAATTAAAATTAAATTGCTTGAAAATTAAATTCTAATTTTGAAAGAAAGTGAAAATACTAGGAGAGAAAATTCTATAAAAAGGTGCACTTTGTTATTGAATGAAAATGAATCTCTCATGTCACAAGTCCAACAGTTGTCTACAACTTTAGGAAAATTCTCCAAAGGAAAAAAATCACTAAATATGCTATTAGGGAAACAAACCGTTAATACTATTAGACAAGGACTTGGGTATACTCAATCTGAAAGAGTTAGAAGTGAAACTAATCATGTCAACTCCAAGTGCACGATTTGTGGAAAAATTGGACACAATTAAAACTATTGCTGGTATAGACCCAGACATGCGAAAACCATACCAATTTGGGTTCCTAAAGGCACGAATGTAAAATCCCTTAGAATCAAACAAATCTAGGACCAAAAGGAACAAACATAGATTGTCTTGGTTCTACACAAACTTGTTTTTCAAAATTTTCTGTCACTAACAATCATGGACCTATGAAAACAAATAGGCCACAAAAATCTTTTCTCGTGTAGGAGTGTTGGCAGGCTAAGGAACAGCAAGAGTGGTACCTAGATTCTGGCTGTTCCAGGCACATGATGGGTGACAAATCAAAGTTCCTTAGCCTAGAGAAATACAAAGGTGGTAGAGTCACAATGGGCAACAACGATATATTATATGTTGAAAATCTGCACCATAACCTGATTTCAATCAGCCAGTGTAAGTACTTCTAGAGTCCTTGAACTAGTTCATACGGATCTATTTGGACCAACGATACTGCAAGCTTAGATGGTAAGAGATATTGTTTTGTATTGGTTGATGATTACTCTAGATACACATGAGTATACTTCTTTATCTTACTGCTTCTAGACCAGACATTATGTTCTCTGTTTGTTTATGTGCACGGTTTCAGTCAAATCCAAAGGAATCTCATTTAAAAGCTGTAAAAAGGATTATACGGTATCTGTTGCACACCTCATGCTTTGGTCTATGGTATCCAACTAATGATAACTTTGAGTTAAAAGAGTATTCAGATGTAGATTATGCTGGTAGTCTAGTTGATAGAAAAAGTACTAGTGGAAAGTGTTTTATGTTGGGACATTCGTTAGTTGCATCACATTTCAAAAGAAAATATCTGCATAAATTTCATTTCTATTGATTTTCAATTGGCAGATATTTTTACAAAACCCCTTCCAGAAAATGTTTTTTGTTGACTTTGTCTCAGTTTAGGCATTTTAGAAATTTGATTTTATATTTTTGGATTTGATCTTAAATGTAACAACCCGCATATTTTACGATTGTATATTGAAATGTTTTATTTAAATATAGCATCGTTAATCGGATTAAAGTCCGAAATGTTACTTTTTGTAAATAGTCGAATTGGGACTCGAGACCACTTCCATTGAGTCCAAAATGGTGTTTACAACTTTTTTAAGTATAAACATTGATATATTTGGAGTTGATTAGAATTTTGATGTTTTCATTTGGAGCTTTAGGTTTGGGTTTCAGCCCACTAACCCAATAAGAGAACCCAACTCCTTTATCAAACACTCTAACTCAACTCCTCTTCATTCATTTCATTCCTCATTTCCTAACACTCAAGCTCAAGAGAAAAATGGGGGAAAAGATTGGAAATTAGAATTCCAAAACCCTAGATTACTAGGAAATTCCAATTCAAGCTCTAGAAATCAAGGAGAAGCTTAGGTAAGCATCCTCTTCATCTTCTCCATCTCAATTCCTCTCCAATTTTCAAAAATTTCCTATAACCTAATTTAGGAATATTTGCTTATGATCTTAGATTTGGAGCTTCTTGAGTTGAAGTTAAGGAGTGGTTGATCTTGCCTTGTTTTAAAGCTTCTCATTCATTGTTTTTGGGTTTAAAGGTGAGTTTTTGAACTCTACGTCTATACTTTCATTGTTGTTAGGTATGAATTCCTAACATTTATGCATGTTCATTTGCTTTGGATTTGAATTAATTTGGTGAATTTTTCAAATTTTGGTGTTTTGAAGTCAAAATCTTTAAAGATCCTATCTTGGATATTTGGACGTGTTATTCATGGTGTATCGAAGAGCCTATAGGACTGGGTTGTCACTTGGCATAAATCCCTAGCCTCTGTCGCTCGTCCGATCGCTCCCGAATCGTTTTGGCCATCATGGCCTAGGCAAACTGTTGCCCAGGCCAGGTGACCAGACGTCTGGTGATCAAGTCCAGACGTCTGGTTATAGATAGAAAAGAAAAAAAAAGTTAGACACTCGGACCAGACATCTGGTCCAAACGTACCAGACGTCTGGTTAGTTTCAGACGTCTGGTTGGAGCTCAGACGTTTGGAAGTTTTTCAAAATATTTCCAGAATCTAAATCCAGATGCCTGGATTCTAAACCAGACGTTTGGAACTGTTCAATTTTGCCTATTTGCTTGTTTTTTAGTGGATTTCCAATTTTTAATCAATTTTTGTCGATTCGGTTAGTTGTTATCACTTATTATCGACTTTGATGATTTCTTTCTTTGGATTTTTGGGAATATCCATTTGATGGATTTGATATCGATTTTTATGGATTAAATTCACATTCTCGTATGCGAATTTTTGGTGATTGATTGTTTCTACAATCATTTCTGTGGTTTGTCACTTTAAAATACAAAGGTTTATATACTAGTAGTAAATACTCAAACTCTTTCACAAAAACGATTTCAACTCTACTTTTAAATACAAAGCTCGTTTTTAAAACCGTTTTCCAACTCTATTAGTATACATAAATCTTTACCTCATTCGTATGAGAAATCTAATTAAACGGCTTAGCAAAACAAGTGGTATGAAATGCTTGCGTTTACTTCATCGGTTAATTCTTAGACTTGTTCGATTGTAATCTTGTGACAATTTTCGAGTGGAAATCTACAATTTGTTCGTAAATATTTAAGTTAAGCTAGTGGTTATGGGACATGAAGCTAAACTCTTATATTTACTAGCTTAGTGTGATTCACACTTCTTATTGATCAATGGTGATCATTTTGTGATTTAGACTAGCGATGTGCGATGTCTCTTTGTTCATGTGAGGGACTAAAAACCTCGTTTGTAGAGCTTCGGTTCAAATTGGTGGGGTAGCGACCCATGGTGTTCGGGCCGTTTGTGGAGCTTCGGCTCAAACTTGATGGTTAGCGACCATGGAACAGCGTTCCGTTTGTGACACACGTGTTGGTGAGTTTTCATGCTCTCGTTTGTGATAGGCCTCCCCCTTTGTGTTTTCTAGATTTCTGGTTGTTGATTTCTAGAATTTGTATTTCACCAATTTTCGTGGTTTGCATTAATAAGCTTTATCAATATTTTTGGTTTGGTGAATAAGTTAAAGAATATGACATTTTTTTTTGTGTTTGAGTAGATTTGAGATATTGTATGATTTTTATTGTTATTGAATGTATACCTGTCACAGTATGGCATTATTGTTATCATACGTTTTTGTCATATCTCTTATCGTGTCTCATTTTATATGATATTTATAGCTAGACTGATCCGTTTATTATTTTCTTCTTAAAAATACTCGGGTCAGACCGAGGTGTTACAGGTGCTTCCACTTGACGATTTAGCAGGGTCTAGCTTCTGATTTTTGGATAACTACTATAGCTTAGTAGTTTTTTGCTTTTATATATTCGAGATAGAGACTCCTTGATGTATACATATTCTTTTGTCTAGCACTTGTATCTATTCTTTTTTGATGTAGTGGACCTAGTATGACTCCTACTTTGATGTACACTTCTATTTGTTATATTCATAACTGTTTCCGCCTTTGTGATATGAATATCTGTGACTGATTTGTGTTATGCTTATTTCTATATTTGTTTCCGAAGCCCACATAGCCACTGTGTAGTAGCTTTGAGTTTGTATTTGATATGTTGGATTTCCTCTTGAAATGAAATGCAAGTCATATTATCTGACATATCGGTACTCGCACAAAGCAATTACATAGATGGTCGCTCCTCAACAGCCTTATTTTTCGTGCTGGTCGACGGCATTACCCCGTAGTGTCCTTGGCTAGTGTGAGTATAGAGGTGGGGCGTCACAGCTTGGTATCAGAGCCAAACTTCGGAACAATGTAGAATAATCTAGCAAGGATCATTGTCCTAAGTCTTTCTTAGGAGTCGTGCCTTAGGATTTAATTCGAGTCATTGGACCCGTTCTACCCTATTTTCTTTTCTGATTCCTTGTTTTATCAATCAAGTTTGTTTAATATTCATTCTGAGAATAACCTTTTTCCTCTTCTTTGTTTCTTCCTTAAAGAAGAGAAATGGTTAGACCAGGCCGTCCCAGCGCCGGTCAATCCAGTGCTACTCCTTAGGATGGAGTATTTATGTCTGCCCAGCAGCTCTTAGATCTTGTGAAGAATCATCAAGCTATCGGACCCATTCCAGAGCCTACTCATCCTAAATCTGAATTTGCACGGTTGTGTAGTGATTACACCAATTTGGGTGGAAGGCCTTTCAAGGGTTCCTAAAGCGTTATAGAAGTCCAAGCTTGGCTTAGAACATGCGATCACATCTTTTTCCGCATGAATCTTATTGATCTACATCGAGTCCAAGTGGCTTCTAGCATGCTCCAGGAGAGAGCATTAGATTGGTATGAGCTTTTGATTTCAAAAATTATTGAAGCGGATCTTACTTGGGATCAAATCCGAGAAAGGTTCGAGTTAAAGTTTATGCCGGAAGCTGAAAAAGTATCTTTAGCTCGACGCTTTATTGACCTTGTTCAAGGTGAATATTCTGTGACGGATTACGTCACATCTTTTGAATCTCTCTCTAAATATGGGGTCGAGTATATTAATACCCCATTGAAGAAAAATCATAGGTTTGTATATGGGTTGAATAAGAACCTCAAAAAGCCATTACTTCTAAAACTAGAAGTTTCTTTCGATCAGCTTGTTGATATCGCTCTTCGACTCGAAGAGGCCGATAAAGAAAGTGATGTTGAAGTTGTGGGTGCCAAACAAAACATCAATAAGAAGAGGCCTTTTAAATTCAAGCCTTATCCCAACAAGAAAGGGAAGCAAGCAACTTCGGTAGCAAAGACTTCTACCTCTAGTCGTAGAGAATGTTACAATTGTGGTTCTAAAGACTATTATGCAAACAAGTGTCCAAGGCCCCTTACTTGCCGCTATTGCAAAAGTTCGGGTCATACTATATCTTCATGTCCCAAACTTCAAAGGAAGAAGGAAGGGAAGCTAAATGTGGTGCAAGCCCCTAGTAACACTTCTCTTGGCCAAGGTATTTCTCATTCTATCCTTGATGGCATTATTATATTTCATGATCTTCCTATTCGAGTTCTTTTTGATACGCGTGCATCTCACTCTTTTATATCAAAATAACTTGTTGATGCTTTGTCTTTGAATGTTATTGGCTTGATGACTTCATTGAGAATTGCGAATTCAGTTGGTGGATCCGCAACACTCAGTTTACTATGTAAAGATGTCGAAATTATTTTATGTGATTATGCCTTCCAAGCCGATTTGCATGTTATGCGTTACCTAGGTTTTAGAATGATTTTGGGAATGGATTGGCTTAACCGATATGAAGCCCATATTCTATTGTTTGTACCAAAAATGGGCACAACACTCTTCGGAAGTTTTTGAAGAGATAAAAGTGAAGAATGAAGATTAAAAATGAAGATTATCTAACAAAAACTCCAAAATGACAGAAAGTAAATTGCAAAGACAAGCGATTTAGAGTGGTTCGGCGTTTTGCCTACGTCCACTATGAAGTTTGATGATTTTATTGCTCGATACTTGAAGATTACAATTTCTTATAACGTTGTACAACTAAATTTATATGCTAAGTCTCAATCTAAAGCAGCGGTGGTGTTCTGGAGTAAATCTAGCAGAATCTGGGCGCTCTTTAGTACTTAGAATTGTCCGACCCCTTTTCTAAATGACCAGGGGCTCTATTTATAGGTGTAGGAGGCTGATATTTCGCCTAAAATTCGGGGAGACCGCTTCTGGCACGTGAGGGGGTCCACATGGCCGAAATCCGGAGTTCCAGGCCTACTTTGGGATCGATTCGACCCTTGGTTCGAATCGATCAAGAAAGTGTCCAATCGGGCTGTAATTTGGTGTGAACATCCTTCATCATGTGTTTAAGCTTCTGTGGAAATTTCATAGCATTTGGACTTGTGGGTCTCGAGTTATGATCGATTCAATGTTGTGTTCTTCGTCCTATGGATTCGTTCGAATCGATATGGTTCGAATCCATAGGATCGACTCCATGCTCCTGCACGTGAAGATGGTGGCGTGGCGCGCATTTCTCGCATCGAGCCGCTTTTTAATCCGGGTTGACAGGGTCGAATCCATGGCTTCAGTTGCTTTGACTTAATGGATTCGAGGCAGTGGATTCGAAGGTCTGCTTCCTTCGAATCGATGGAACCAGTACTTGTTCGAATCGATCTAGACGTGTTACTGTGGATTGATTCGAAGTTGTCTCATCATGGGGATTCGAAGCAAGGCGTCTTGATGGATTCCAAGGACCTTCCCTCTGATGGATTCGAAGCAGGGTATGGTTCAATGGACTCGAACCACGGCTTGCTTGATGGATTCGAAGCATGCTATCTTCTGATGGATACGAACCAAGGAAATAACGATCGATTCGGAGTAACATATGTTGATGGATTCGAATCATAGGCTCGGCCTATGGATTCGAACTTAGGCCATTTACTCCGTTTTTCATCAACGATAACTTGGTCATACGAACTCGGATTGACTTGAAATTCGGAAAGTTGGTTTGCATGGCTTTACTTGTTATGTCTTATCAATTGTGTCCAGATCCGGACTCGGACAAAATTCATCGATATCCATAGCGATCCTTGCGCGTAGCTGGTCTTCGAGACAATCTGTCACCGGTTTCTAGTTGAGTCCTTGGTGTCACGGCCTTGCCAAAAGGCGGGATAACATTTGCCCCCCAAAGTACGTCTTGTGTAAACATGACGTGCTTTGAAAAGCTGCAGTCTCTCATTGGACAGCTATGACATGCTTTACCGAAAGTTGAATTTTGTATCGCTGTAATTGACCGCTGAATGACCGTATTTGGCTATCTGTCTGACTTTAGTTGACGTTGCGTGATCGCAAGTCATTGCTAGTTCGGTTTGTTATCGAATTCTGCATCGGTCCTCTCCTGGACCGGTTTGAGATTCGAGTTAAAACATTGCTTTTATGATTATCTATGACCATCCTCTTGTATCGATCCTCTCCTGAATCGGTGTAAAGAGTAGACAAGCAGTTTTGGATGTTCGATTCGAAGAATTCCATCTGCTTTCATCGGTGGTCTTTGATGGATTCGAAGTCGTGAATGTTCGAATCGGTGGCCTTTCGAAACGATGGTTCGTGGAGTTTGTGCTTCGAGTCGATGTGATATTCAATCCAGCCCTTGCTCGTTGGTTTCTTCGAATCGATGTTGCTCGGATGGATTCGAACGTAGTGGGTTGTAATGGATTCGAACTTGTCTTATTACCAACGCATGCGGGAGTCTGAGTCGATTCTAGCGTCCTGTCTCATGGATTCGAAGTCGCCGTAACGAATCGAGTCGATGTCCTCACCTGTTGAAGCCGGTCAGGTATACCGGGAGGCGAATCGTCACATTTCCCCTATATATACCGGGGTCCTATTCATTTCTCACTTTTTACTTTTCACCATTGCTTCAGCTGTTTCTTCGAATCGATCTCCCAGAGCTAAAACTGACGTGCTTACCACGAATCGATCGAACTCGTCCACGCTTCCACTCGTAATCAAATCAGGTAACTGAAAGGATTGATTCGAGATGAAAATGTTAGAACCATCTTCGCCTTAAAAAATTCTGAGGAGTGATGAGATCTGAATGAAATGGGTCGACTCGATGGGACTGAGGAACGAGACTATTCGAGTCGTATCGATTCGGAGTGTTGTCTCTCACCGCTTGTGCATCGATCCATGAACAAGCGATTCGAATTGATTTCTGGTGCATAGCTTCGAATCGATTCTTGCAAAGGGAAAAGAAAGGGGCCGCGTGTCGATCGATTCGAAGTAATTATACCTCGATCGATTCGAAGCATCGGAGGTCGATCGATACGAAGTCACTCAGCGCCCATCGGTTCGAGGTGCTCCTTCTTCCCGAAGTATATCGAGTCGAACCAGGTCGATTCGAAGCAAATTGGTTCGATTCGATGGATTCGGACTCCTTCAGTTTAGAGAACCCAACTTTTATGACTTGTTCCAACTTCTGAACTACAACTAATCTCAAGTTGAACTTTGACGATCTTAATGAACTTTAGCATCTTTGACTCCGATGAGCTTCGGCCTTGCATAATCGAACTTGACTGAAAGATTTAAACTTGAATTTCCTTTGAAGCTCGTCGATGGAACTACGACTTAACCAATAATACAACTGATCTATACTTGAAGTGGTTCGTAGCGTTTGGATGGCGTGGAAGTGACGGTCAGTGACGACGGTCATTTTCATGCTCAAATTCCCAAGTTTTGTTGTACGGACATCTTGTTTCAATCTGTAAAATCTGCTTAAGTAACGCACAGCACTCGCATTGCACGACACATCCATACACACTACACTGGGGAATGCACGGGCTGTTTATGAACTTAACGTTGCTTTATGATGAGTTAGTTAGTTATGGAATCTTCGGGCTCCCAATAACAAGAGGTACAGAGCTTGACTCCTCTGGTGCTTGAGATTCCCGATATTCCTGCCGACGTAATCGACCCGGCTCCAGATGAACTGCCGGAGGCTATATTTATCGAGGACCCCGTTGACTCTGTCCAATCTAACATCTCCGAATCCTTATTGGGCCGAATTTGCTTGAAACATAACATATCTCTGGACGATGTGTTATTACCCAGTGCCGCTGATAGACCGCACAATCCGCCCGAAGGATATACAGCTTTCTATCGCCATGCTTGCGCGGCCGGAACTCTCCCTCCTTTCAATCAATATATCAGAGGGATGCTATCATATTTAGGAATCGCTCCTTCGCAACTTCATCCCAACGGGCACGCGTTGCTGAACAATGCCTTTGTCATATTTATGGACTGTCTCTTTCGCCCGCCAAGGCCAACCGAGATTAGACATATATTTAACTTCAAGAGTAGGGGTGATAGCCCGTCTTTTACATTTCTGGAGGCAGTTAGAAATTGCCAAGTTGTTGTTGGAGCCTGGACCCGACTGAGTTATTTCAAGAACGAATGGTTCTATGTTCGGTGCCCTCCGGGTTTCGCTAGGCGATGGTTGTCTAGACGTAAGCACCTTAACCTGTTTTCTTGACCAATAGCTTTTTGGCGTTAGTATTGACATCTCACTTCTTTTACAGCCATTATCTCCAGACCCGATGGTGGGTACTTCAGGGGCATTGTCTGAAGCCTTCAAGAAGTTCCAAGCGAGTTGAGACATATCGACTCAGTGCTGAATGACTATAACTTAAGAACTCTTGGTTTGATCGAAATCAATCAAAGTATAGTTATTGAAGGGTTGGCAAAGCCCGCCTCCAAGAAGGAAAACAAGAAGAAAACCAAGAAGAAAACGGCGAAGAAACCGCTCGGAATCACCATAACCGAAGCGAGTGATGAAGAAAGAACCCATACAGATTCGGAGCCGATGGCTGATCTCTCGGGAAACTTTGAAGAGTTGGGAGAAAGATGGAAAGGCAAGGCCGCCGTTTCCAAAAAACTTAAGTCCAAGGGGTGGAAATCTGTAGATGTGTCTCCTCCCACTTCCGGAGTCATGATTTCTGAGGCCGCCCCTTCTCATTCGAGAGATTCTTTCAAAGGGCTTGACGATATTCCCATCCCAGATTATATATCGATTTCTCATAATCCTGGGTTGGAGGAATTTCAAGATGTCCTAAACATGAGCAAGCCCTTTCCTTTAAGTGCGGTCAACACTTCCGGTCGGTTTGGGGGTTTACACAGTTACACACTCTTCCACAGCACTTCATGACTTTTGCATAGTAAACATTGCTTTATCGGATCTTAATCCATAATTCTTTCTTATCGCAGGTGAGATGTCAGGCAGAGGATCTACTTTAGACAAGCTTCGGAACGTGCGCCATTCGTCTTCTTACTATGAGTCCCATCGGCGGGAATCTGACAGGGACTACAGGCATGGTTATTTTAGCCAGGAGCGCTATGATAGAGATAGAGATTATTCGCGTGGCCGCTCTGGCCATGATTATTCGGACATAGATCGAGGGTACCAGCGCCGATCCCGATCCCATTCTCCCCCGCCTCCTAGGGCCCCTGTAGATCTTCCTGGGCCTTCTCAGCAGTAGCAGCCTCCTCAAACTTCACGGCCCGATACTCAGCGGCCGAGAGTGGAACCAACCACAGCTGCTATAGTAGAACAGGCTCCGGCTGAATTGACTAGTGAAGGAGCCGCCAAACTCGCCCAAATGAAAAATGACTTCCCTGAAATTTGCATGGATGGCTATGTCTTCCCTCCTAATCTTAAAAGAATTCCTTCGGACGCTGAGAACGTCGCTCATAGTTATATCCACGACTTCTACGCTCAGTATAAGGAGTGGTACAAGGCAGCCGTGAAGGCTTCTAGAGTAGCTTTTGACCGGGCGAAGATTATCGCTGAACGTGATGCTGACATTGCTAAAAAGAACCGCATTATTCAGGTTCTTCAATCCGAAATGGAGACGTCCCGGAAGTCAGAGCTTGAAGCACTTCAGAAACATGAGGATGTCGTGGCCAAAATGGCGAGGATGCAACAGGAACATTGCGCCACGGTAGAAGAGATGGGCCATCGCAATACCACCATTGCAGCTGAGCGAGACTTAGCCGTTAAAGAGCTGAACGAGCTCAAGGCCAAATTTGCTGAAATGGTGAAGGAGAAGGATGATGCAAACGCCACTGCACAAGAGGCTTGCGACCAAGCAGTATCTCTCAGGGCCGAACTTGCTACGGTGGCGGTCAAGACTAAGTCTGCGGAAGCAGAAATTCAAGAGAGGATTTTGGAGGAGAGGTCCAGACTGGATGTTGAGTTTGACGATCTCTTGGTTACGTATAACGCCAATGTGCTGGAGCACAGAAATTTAGCGTGGCTGGGAGACGACTCCATTATCCTGTACAACGCCTGGACCCGGCTGGTGGACGAGAAGAGAGCAGCGCATCCAGATGAAACACTTGATGACTTTGAGCTGGAGATGCGTTTGCTCACCGAGGATGAGAGGAAAGTCCTTCATGAGGCGGTGATTTTTATGGCGAAAGAAAAGCTTGGTGTTCAATCTCTAGAGACAGGTGAGGGCTCAGGGACTGCGCATCACGAGGAAAATGTTGAAGCTGTAACTCCAACATTACCTGAAACCACTGGTGCGGTTGATCCCCAGTCCGTCCCTGCATATAATCCCGACCAGCCACAATTATCTTCCGCCGATGTTCCTGCCCATGCTCCGGTCCAGACTAAGGAAGGTATTTGAATGCTTCCCGCATTTTAGTATGAAGAAAATTAAGCAACACACTTGGCTAACAACCTTCGTTTCGTCGCATTTCAGTGACTGAAGCCGTTGTTCCTGCGCCTCTTGCACTATCAGTTCCATATCAAACGCAAGGGGCTGTTGTTACTGAAGCCATCACGACTTCTACCTTGGTTGGCGAAGAGGGAGATGCAAACATGTTTTCTTTCAGCGCCCAAATGATCGAGGAGCTTCTTAATGAACCCATCGATCCCTTCGTCAACCCGTCCGATGCTATGAGTGGGGCTGCTCCGGCCGTTAGTTCATCTATACCAGCTACTGGCGCATCCGATGTGGCCCAAGCATCCCGTGAGGACGAAGTTTTTGCGGAGATCGACGCTGAGATGGCAGCAGGGACTGCTGGTATGAATCCGCCTGGGCCTGCCCCATTAATGGTGATCTCACCGGGCGGTACTGTAGTTATTGAAGCTGCTCCTGCCCCACTCCCCGTTACTGCTCCCATGCCTTCAACTCGGCCTCCGAGAAGAATTTCCGTCGCCTCAAGCTCTGAGGAAGACGTTGATATTATGTCGCTGCCGGAGGACAAGCCTGAAAAGAGTAAGCGGTTGAGGGGAAAATCAGGCAGCGGATCTGGCGGAGCTACCCCGAAGAAGAAAATAAGGAAGAAGAAAGATTGAACTCTTTCTTTAATTTTCCGTTGCATGGGGTAGTATTTTGTTGACTTTTCTGTAGCCGTGTATAGATGTGGATTCGGCTCCCACTAGTAGAAATTTTTTGAACCACTTTGTAATTAGATTCTTTTTGTTGATAGTGGAAATGAAAATTTATTCCCTTTTGTCTTCAACTTGTTATGTGTTATGGTTCTGCCCCCAGTATCAGGGATAAGCGTGGAGTTGACGTATGTTTATACTCCGTCTCGCGCTCTGGGAGTACGGAGTTAAGTAAATGTTTATACTCCGCCTCGCACTCTGGGAGTATGGAGTTAAGAAAATGTTTATACTCCGCCTCGCACTCTGGGAGTACGGAGTTAGGAAAATGTTTATACTCCGCCTCGCACTCTGGGAGTACGGAGTTAGGAAAATGTTTATACTCCGCCTCGCGCTCTGGTAGCACGGAGTTAGGAAAATGTTTATACTCCGCCTCGCGCTCTGGGAGCACGGAGTTAGGAAAATGTTTATACTCCGCCTCGCGCTCTGGGAGCACGGAGTTAGGAAAATGTTTATACTCCGCCTCGCGCTCTGGGAGTACGGAGTTAAGTAAAATGTTTATACTCCGCCTCGCACTCTGGGAGTACGGAGTTAAGTAAAAAATTTGTACCCAGCTCGCGCTCTCGGAGTACTCTGGGATTTTGTAAATGTTTATACTCCGCCTCGCACTCTGGGAGTACGAAGTTAGGAAAATGTTTATACTCCGCCTCGCGCTCTGGGAGCATGGAGTTAGGAAAATGTTTATACTCCGCCTCGCGCTCTGGGAGCACGGAGTTAGGAAAATGTTTATACTCCGCCTCGCACTCTGGGAGTACGGAGTTAAGTAAAAAATTTGTACCCAGCTCGCGCTCTCGGAGTACTCTGGGATTTTGTAAATGTTTATACTCCGCCTCGCACTCTAGGAGTACGGAGTTAGGAAAATGTTTATACTCCGCCTCGCGCTCTGGGAGCACGGAGTTAAGTGAAGGGTTGTCGTGTATCAACCCGTTTCTGGCCTGATGTGATGGCTTGCCCGCGTGCTTGGGTTTCATTTAGCGAGTGGTTGATCGCTTCATAGCCACTCCCTACTTGAATAAATTCCACTGCGCGATGGAATTTAGCTCTTCGTGCATCGTGATGTTGTGCATTGTTTTTAATGAATCACAGCTCTGGCTCGAAGAGATGGCATTTTGTTGCCTGACCATTGTTGCCTCGCAGCTGGGTCTGTTTGTTCTGTATGTTTAACTGGACTTTTCCGGAGTTGTCACCGGACTGCTTAACGGCTACATTACTTTGTATTCCTTCACTTCCAGGCTTCGTATCGTCCTGCTTCCTAGACTGTTTCGCATCCTCTTGCCGTAAGAATTGAGCGGCTTTGGAGTAGAAACGGTCCAACGATGCGGGTGGTTTTCCAGCTAACCAGTTTCCAAACTCAGAATCGAGATCGATTCCTTTTGTCAACGCCATTAAGATTGAGTTATCGTTGGGATTACTAATCTCCACACATGCTGCATGGAATCTCTCCAAGTAACGCCTTAGTGTTTCCCCACGAGCTTGGGTAACATTGGACAGGGTGTTAACATCTTTGTGTCTTGCGACATGCATGCGAAATTGTTCAACAAATTTCTTAGCCAATTGATCAAATGAAGAGATAGATCTTGGAGGTAATCTTGTAAACCACATTGTTGCAATTCCTCCCAGTGAGATGGGGAAACTTTGACATTTTACTGCATCGTCGGCCCTTGCGGCGCTCATTGACCATTCATATTTTAAAATGTGTTGATTGGGATCAGAATTTCCTTCGTACATAGGGAGAGTTGGAATTCTGAATCGCCGAGGAGGTTCAACGTACAGTATCTCGTCCGTGAAAGGAGTATGACTTCGAGAAATCCCCCAATCGTCGTTGGTAAGACCTTGGCTTTCGCGGATCATCTGACGTATCATAGTCGAAATGTCGGGCATTGCTACATTTTGAGCCTGCTGAGCTAAGGTGTGGTCGGGTTCCACAGCGCGAGTTCGGACCGAGCGTTGTCGACGGTCCAAATTTCGCCTCCTTGGCTCAGCGTCTTCTGGGACGTATGGTTCAGGAGTACGCCCACGTTGCTGATTATTTGGCTTTGAAAGATTTCGGGTATCAACCCTTGTTTCTATTGTGGCAGCTGCGGCATGATTGTCCGTGGTATGCTGTGTAGTGGGGCCTCCTTGTGTTGAGGGCCCGGCCTGAAAGCTGGTCGACGGTCCTGCCCTCAACTGTCCAACAGTCAAGGCGGGTTGATATCCAGCCGTTTGTGCATGACTCCCGTCTAATCGAGGACGGGTAGATCTGTGATAGTGGTCCGATGAGGCGGAACTTTCAGTAGATGATCGGGAGATATCATCCCGTCTGGACCTTCTGCGGCCTTGGCGGTTCAGTTAGCTTGTTAATTCAATATTAGCATGCAACTGTTCGGCCAATTGTTGCCGACTTTGAGTCAGTTCTTGGAGCAACACATGGAACTCCTGTCTGGTGGCTGGTCCAGATGGATCTGAATGAGCAACGTTGTCTTGGTTGGATGGCTGCTGTTGAGCAGGATTCTATCCATCCCTACCTTCTTGTCCAGCAGTTGTAGAAGCGGTTCTTGTGCTAACCATTTTGAATGATGAATCCTTTTCCTAGACTTTATGCAAATCTGAATAGAATGGAAGGATTATGAATTAGAGATCTGGATCTTCCTCTTGGATTTATGCAATCCGGTATCGATGGTAGATCCAAGGACCAGGAGAAAAAAGCGGGTTTTTTCTTAGTGAAAGCACCAAAGTGTTTGTACCAAAAATGGGCACAACACTCTTCGGAAGTTTTTGAAGAGATAAAAGTGAAGAATGAAGATTAAAAATGAAGATTATCTAACAAAAACTCCAAAATGACAGAAAGTAAATTGCAAAGACAAGCGATTTAGAGTGGTTCGGCGTTTGCCTACGTCCACTATGAAGTTTGATGATTTTATTGCTCGATACTTGAAGATTACAATTTCTTATAACGTTGTACAACTGAATTTATATGCTAAGTCTCAATCTAAAGCAGCGGTGGTGTTCTAGAGTAAATCTAGCAGAATCTGGGCGCTCTTTAGTACTTAGAATTGTCCGACCCCATTTCTGAATGACCAGGGGCTCTATTTATAGGTGTAGGAGGCTGATATTTCGCCTAAAATTCGGGGAGACCGCTTCTGGCATGTGAGGGGGTCCACATGGCCGAAATCCGGAGTTCCGGGCCCACTTTGGGATCGATTCGACCCTTGGTTCGAATCGATCAAGAAAGTGTCCAATCGGGCTGAAATTTGGTGTGAACATCCTTCATCATGTGTTTAAGCTTCTGTGAAAATTTCATAGCATTTGGACTTGTGGGTCTCGAGTTATGATCGATTCAATGTTGTGTTCTTCGTCCTATGGATTCGTTCGAATCGATATGGTTCGAATCCATAGGATCGACTCCATGCTCCTGCACGTGAAGATGGTGGCGTGGTGCGCATTTCTCGCATCGAGCCGCTTTTTACTCCGGGTTGACAGGGTCGAATCCATGGCTTCAGTTGCTTTGACTTAATGGATTCGAGGCAGTGGATTCGAAGGTCTGCTTCCTTCGAATCGATGGAACCAGTACTTGTTCGAATCGATCTAGACGTGTTACTGTGGATTGATTCGAAGTTGTCTCATCATGGGGATTCGAAGCAAGGCGTCTTGATGGATTCGAAGGACCTTCCCTCTGATGGATTCGAAGCAGGGTATGGTTCAATGGACTCGAACCACGGCTTGCTTGATGGATTCGAAGCATGCTATCTTCTGATGGATACGAACCAAGGAAATAGCGATCGATTCGGAGTAACATATGTTGATGGATTCGAATCATAGGCTCGGCCTATGGATTCGAACTTAGGCCATTTACTTCGTTTTTCATCAATGATAACTTGGTCATACGAACTCGGATTGACTTGAAATTCGGAAAGTTGGTTTGCATGGCTTTACTTGTTATGTCTTATCAATTGTGTTCAGATCCGGACTCGGACAAAATTCATCGATATCCATAGCGATCCTTGCGCATAGCTGGTCTTCGAGACAATCTATCACCGGTTTCTAGTTGAGTCCTTGGTGTCACGGCC
Source organism: Allium fistulosum (assembly GCA_030737815.1). Classification (NCBI taxonomy): domain Eukaryota; kingdom Viridiplantae; phylum Streptophyta; class Magnoliopsida; order Asparagales; family Amaryllidaceae; genus Allium; species Allium fistulosum. The sequence continues at coordinate 1,154,991,634 of CM060901.1, forward strand.
TTGCAAAAAGGCGGGATAACACCTATGTCCTGAGCGGACTATATATCTTCGACATCCTCAATCTGTTAAGCAGATTTCTCTTGTTCTTAAAGAATCAGATTCCAATTCGGGAGCATCTTTGTATTCTCCAAATTCTCTAAATCCTCAACATGAAAAGCAGCCGACCTATCCTCCTATTCAGTCCTATCCTCCCTCCTTTATTTAAATGATGATGGCTAACGAAAATAAAGATTTTCATAAACTTAAATCCAAAATCAAATATAAATGAAAAGAGATGAGTCTTGGATTTTGTTTTAGAAGTAAATATATATATACGTCTACTTCATCGAGCTCGGCAGTGGTAGCAGTAAAAGGTGTGGAGTTGGAATCTAGGGCTTGAGATTTTGATAATTTTGAACAGCGGTATGGAGTTTGGAGGATGGATTCACGTCTGGGAAGGAGAGGAGCACGTACGGCGAATTTTTGGTGGCCTCCATTCAAGTTTTGGGCCGTGCGACTTTCTATTATAGCAGCTGTAAACGTGGGGAGTCGCGATGGGAAGAAGGGAGCCGAGTGCCTTGATTTTGGGTGGGGTGAGTTTCCTTCGTGGTGAGAAGTTCAACGGCGGTGGTTTCGTGAGTGTTCGTGCACGGATGAGAGAGAGAGAGAGGTGGAGAAAGGGGCCGTCATGGTGGGAGGGGTTCAGTTAAATTCTAACGCGTTCGAATTTAATCGGAATCAGGATGCGGAAGTGATAACAAAAATAAAGGTGAGTAAATCTCACTCATCTGGATTACTGGTTGTAATTTTAAATAGTTAAAAATTATTTATTGGTTGATTTGTTATGAATTTATAAATTATTATCACTTGGATGTTATATATATATATATTTATATCTATTAGTATATATATTAGTAGTTGGATATATTTCCCGTCGATTGGAGCGGATGAGACCCTATCGCCCCGCATAATAGCAGATGACCCTATATTACTGCGATATCCTGCCTCGAAGCGGGATGGGTATTTTATGTTATCTAACATTTGTGGTTGTAGGGAAATAGGTTGGAGGGATCCAACTGGATTCCTCAAAATTGTTGATTTTTAATTTCATATATAGTGATATATGATGTGTTTGAATAGTCTGTGATAGATTAGTATATGATTTGATTTATTGGATGCTATGGTAGCACTGGCCCTAATTTTAATATTTTGAAACTATAAATATTAATTTCGGATTTGAAAAGAAATTGAAAAAAGCGATTTGGAAGTGAATATTTATATTGAATTTTGGATTAATTAAAAGAAATTGATTAGAATAAAATAAATGGTTTGACTTTGTACTTAACTATTCTGTGATATTTTAAATAGAGATTTTGGAATAATGTATATCAAGGATTTTCAATAATAAATCTTATGTGACATTTGTTTAAAAGTAAAAAGGTTTTAAAATCGAGATTTTAATAGATTGGGAGAATAAAAGGAATTTGGAAATAATTATAAAATTGGTTATAGTGGATTTTAAATAAGATTTTTAAATTACGAAATGGAAGTAGAAATCGAGATTTGATTGGTTTTTGGAATATAGTTTGGTTATTTGAGAAATAAATTTAAGAATGGGATTTTAATTAGAAATCGATTTATAAATGAATTTTTGTATATAAACCTGTATAAACTGGGAATGAGTTTAGGAAAATTATAAACGATGTTTGTAGATAAGTGAAATGATTATCATTGGATAGATTGGAAATATAAATCCACATTGTGAATTTAAATGAGGTATGGAAATCGGCTTAGAAAGAAATAGTAATTCTATTTTGGAATTTGGAAAATAGTAATGGGGTTCGAAGTGTGAATCAAAATGTGATTAATCGAGAGAGATTTATAAATGCTAAAATGGTTATATTGGATTTTAAAAATAGATTTTTATCGGGAAGCTAAGTTTGTTTTTAGATTAGGATTTTTATTAAACTTGTAGCTTTAAAAACTATTAATTTGATTTAAATATTTCAGAAAGTTAGTTATTTAAATCTTAAATTTGTTGAAATGGATTATAAGTTTTATGAACATGTTTTGTAATCGATTTGGAATTTTATAAATAAATTGGAATTAGTTATCGATGTTTATTTTAAAAGTGCTTTGATATTTTCAATAATTATTTAACAATATCTTGAAATTTATTATTATTATGTATATAATTTAAAGGTAGTAATTTGAATTTATTTATAAATACTCTCGAGATTGTAATCCAGATTTGTTAAACAGGTGTGATTGTATAAGTAAAGTGTTATAATGGGATTTTTGGAAATTTGGGGAATTTCCAAAGTAGTTAGACTCGGGAACTTCGAAAAATGAATCTGAATTCATTAAAAGAGTTATGAATTGTTGGTTGAATTATAATAAGTATAATTTATAATTTTTGGAAATTATAAAGGTAATTAATGAAAATTCCAAAGATTTGTGAGATAAGACGGAATATTCCCAAGTATTGGAATTAAATTGTTTTGGAAATATCCTAACTACGAAATGATTTATATAGAAATATTTTCTAAGAAATGAATTATAAGTTGGATTTGGAAATATTTATAAGTGTTGATTTGGGTTGAAATACTCTGCTATGGATATAAGAATTTGAAACGTTTTTCAAATATTGAAATATTGAAAAAGGTTTGAATATATATATATATATATATATATATATTTTAAAGATATTGAAATGAATATTTTGGAAGATTTATAATATGGCCTAGTGACTACTTATGTGTGTAATTTGATAGTTAAATAACCGACTATCAAATCTAGCCAAAATTTGTTGATCGTTTCGAAGAGACAGGGGTCAAATTTAATTATCCGAAAACTACTTCGATCCAATTTGTGCGTTGCGAATTGTGATATCGTGAAGTAAATAAAGACGATGATTTTGAAGAGATTAGTTTGTTCAGACCCAGAATAACTTGTATTGATAAATACTATCATTGCATTGTTGCTCGGAAGGCAGTGTTAGCACTCCAAGTGGAATTGCTATTCAAAAAAGTAAACGTGGCCTCAAGCCTCATCAACCGGGAAATGACTAAAACAGGGCATGCAGCAGGGCTAAGTAGGTTGCTCCCATTAGGGTATGTCATCGTCTTTTTGGATACCCTACATATACATATTTATGGATTGGTTGTGCATGAGATCTCAAAAAGGTTGGAAGACCAGGATGATGACATATTCGATACTAGTAGTCAAAGTGCTAGGCCGGTTCTGTGTGGCAGAGTACAAGATATTCTTGTCAGACCCAGGTGCATTGATCTAGAGATGCACTCATCGGACGTAGTTCCTTACCTGGTCATAGTATGGTATCCATTCTATAATACGCACTGTACGGTTTCAGTTGTATACCAATTATGCTGAAACGTGAGATGCAAGCATTTCAGCTATTTTCTAATTTACTTTCTATAGACACTATTATAATATCAAATGATTTTTATATAAAATGTTTTGGTTATTGTAAGGTAAAAACCCGTCGTATTTATGTGTGGTGTGGTCTTACGAGATACCTTTTGATTTCAAAGATTTTCTTATAACCTTAAATCAAATTGAGTGTGATTTCTCATGTTGGTTTTCCAGACTGACTCGCGTGTTATTTTATTATAACGCTCAGGTCAGACCGAGTATTACAGATTCAGCTTAGGATGCTATGGAGCTCAGGAGACGAGAAGAATGACAGAGACGTATTCCCGTACTTGATTATATTCTGCTGTGTGTGTATGCTGTATATTCTGCACTTGTGAGTACAAGTTATTATAACTGTCCAGTATTGTTTTGTTGATTGCTGTACTTTGATGATGTTATGTATAAATAACAGTGTAGTTCTTTTTGTATAAAGATATGTTATTATCTATTATATTTTGTTCCGCTGCGATTGTGAGATTCTATGTTGTTGTTTCTATTTTCTTCTATCTCTTTTCTTTTTTCCCCTAACAATCGGGTTTTCCGGCATTCGATTTCTCGACATGTAATACAGTGGACGTATTAGTTTCGATTTTTGAGGGTCGAAAACCCCGGTCGTTACATTTGGTATCAGAGCTGAAGGTTAAGCGAGAACCTTGGCTTTGATGGGGGAACTCATTAGAGATAGGGTCAGTAGCACCCTAGAATGAGTTTGAGTGTATATATATGAGCACGTATTTGTTAGTGATATAAAAATGTTTTATATTGTGTTGGTTGATTTGTTGAGTGGCTTATGGATTCTGGTCAATACGAGTAATTAACGTTATTGATAGAGATCACTAAACACTTGAACTGAGCAATTCGACATGGTATTGTTTTGAATTGGGTAAATGGATTATATTGTTTATATATAAAGGAATATTTTTTTGGAAATTATTATTATATGGTGTGCTTGGATGTTAGAAAATGATAATATTTGATTATTATCATTTATTGTTGTTGTGATCGAATAAAAGTAGATATTATAATGAAAGCGAGGTTAACAAGTAAGAAATAATTGTTATAAACAAGTTAGATTATATAAATATATGATTTATAAATGTGATTTATAAATTGAAAGGAAATGGAATTCCTGAAGTATATTTTAAATATGATTTATAAAAAGGATTTAAAAGCTGGAAATTTGGGAAATTAAAATCCCGTTATTTTTGAAAATGTTTTTCATGGTTTTGGAAAACTAAAAGTGATATTATTTGAAAAATATTTTTAATAGAAATATTTAAAAGGATTTTTAGGAGGTAAAAGCACTGAACTCGCTTCGGTCGCTGGAAAATAATTTCGATGATGACTGCAGCATCATCGACGTTCATTTTCGAGTTTCCAAAGGAGCAATTGCTACCAATTGGAGTTTTGTTTTGGAAAAACTGGTTTTGATTTTTAAATTCCAAAAGAATGATTTGATATATCAAGCAGATTTTGTGTATGTGTGTGTATATATATATATGTATGTATATGATTTCAAAAATGATTTGAAATATTTAAGAACAAGGTGTTTGAACTTTGGGATTTCCATTTAAAATGTTTTATTGAAAGAGGAGGAAATATGTTCGATAACTTATGAAATTTGGAAAGTAGCAAGTTAAAGTAATATTTAAAAGTGTTGAATATGAACACAAGAAAAGTAAGATTTGAATTTGAACTATGGAATGGAAATTAACTTAAATTGAGTTAAATAAAGTGAAATTTGAAATTTTAACCCGATTTGGGTTAAATGAAATAATTATTGGAAATGGAAATTATTGAGATTTGGAATAAATTAACAAAACGAACTAATTAAATTGATTAGTTATTTGGATATGGTTTGGAATATGGATGGATAAAATTGAATGTTGAAATTGGAAAATGAAATTGAATTTGATTAAAATGGATATAAACTTAAGTTGTGAAGTGGTAATTAACCTAAGAACTTTTGTATAAAAAGTTATAATAGACTTAAGATAAATTTGATGGTGAAATTCCTAAGTGAAATTGGTATTCAAAGGATATACTAAGTAAATAGGTGAATGTGAATTATAAGTGTGAATGAAAACTATGAAATATTGAATGAAAATGAAGTAAATATGAATAAGAAAATTTGGGATAGCTAAGAATCAATTGAAATTAATATGTAAGTTGTACGTATATTATTTTATTCGCATGACGGTTTGATCCAGATTCAAGCACATAATTTTGAGATAATTTATATGGATCCGAGTTAGGATTTTTCACTCGATTTTCGATGGCGAACACTGGATATGGATTTTTGGTTGATTATTGGATTCTCTATCATAGTATATGGCTATGCAAGGAGAATGACGATTTCTGATCAAGGAACCAGATTTGAGTCCACACTAGAGTGGTCGTGTGAACGATACTAGTTCGGAAGTGAAATTATGTGATCGAGTTAGCGATCAGATTGGATATTGCGTACGGATGATATATGTACATCGTACGGGCTTAAGTATAAAATATTGGAAATTGAAAATGCAGATTAATATGATTATAAACTATATGTTTGGATATCATGGGCAGATAAGATGCAGGTATTTAACATCAAGAAAAATTGGATTGCCCGACAGAAAGGTACATGTTTATATTGTCATTTGATTTGATCATTTTATGATTGAGCCACTTGGCTTTTGTTTTCATTGTTGGTTTGGGCCCGTAGTGGCGATTAATTTGTAGTTGTTCCGATCTAGCCACGCATAAGAGACGCTGGCGAATTTTTTCGAAAATTTTAGGAGTTAGAAAATTTTGAAGAAATTTTTAATAACTAAAATTTGATTTTGGATTATAACTTGAAATGATTGAGTAAATAATATTATTTGGAATCTATGGATGAATTTGGAAATTGGTTGTAACAACCCGCATATTTATCGACTTTATATTTAAATATTTTATTTAAATATTTTATCGTTAGTCGAATGTTAGTCCGAAAAGCTACTTTTTGCATACGGTCGAATTAGGACTCGAGACCACCCCCATTGAGTTCAAAATGACGTTTGCGATCTTTTTGAGTGTAAACTTCGATATGTTTGGAGAAAGTGGAATTTTGGCCACTTTTTCCACTTAGGGCTTTGGTATAGACTGCACTTACTAACTCAGCCCAATCCCTTCATTCTCTTCATAATTGCATACACATTAAAGCTTCTTCAAAAATGGTGGAGGGAATGGGAAATTAAAACTCCAAACTCAAATTCAATTGCAAATCCAACATTCAACTCCAAATTCAAGAAGAAGATATTGTATTCAAGCTTTGGATTGCTTCTCCTTGCTTTCAAGCTTCATCTTCATCCATTTTAGTGAAAAGGTGAGATTTTTATCTCACATCTTGCCTATAATTGTCATTGGACTGTTGGGGATGAATTCCTATCACTTTAGCATGTATATTTGCTTTCGGTTTGGATTGGATTGGCGAAAAACTCCAAATTTTAGTGTTTTGGTGAATTTCCTGGAGTTAGGTCGTTCTGCCTCGGAACTGGGCCGTTCGCATCTAGGTCGTTGGCTGTTAGGTCGTAGGTCGCTGGACCTTAGGTCGCTCTGGCGTGGATCTGGACTTAGGTCGCTCGCTCCTTAATACCTTAGGTCGTTCTAGTGTGATGAGACCCGCCTGCATATAGCTCGTTCGGAGTTAGGTCACTCGAGTGCTTAGGTTGCTCGAGTCCTTAGGTCGCTAGACCTTATATTCTTAAGGTCGCTCGACCTTGCCAGGAGCGTAGGTCGCTCAGCCTTCCACCATTAGGTTGTAGGTCGTAAGACCCCAATACCTTTAGGTCGTTAGACGTTACCTCCTTTAGGTCGTTGGACCTTATTACCTATAGGTCGCTTCCCTTTAGGTCGCGTACCACTTAGGCCGCGTACCCCTTAGGTCGCATCCACTAGGTCGCTTGGCCTCTGATTTTAGGTCGTTCGCCGCTTGGGTCGTATCCCTTAGGTCGCGAACTCTTTAGGTCGTTAGACCTACTTCCTTTAGGTCGCTCGACCTCATCCCCTTAGGTCGCTCGGCAAGGAGCGTTCTGCACTAGGTAGTGTGCCTAGCCCTCTACCCTTTTAGGTCGCTTGACCCGATACCCTTTTAGGTTGCTAGGCCTTTTACCTTTAGGTCGCATGACCTCATTACTTTGGATCGCAACCACTAAGTCGCTCGGCCTTATCACTAGGTCGCTCGGCACGTGCAACCTTGTTAGGTCGCTCACTATTTTAGGCCATAACTTTTCGGCCTGCTTTAACTCCTTAAGTCGCTTGCAACTTAGGTCGGCTACGTTAGGTCGTACATCACTTTAACTCGGCCACCTTTGGTCGCATAGGCATTCATACTTTGATGGTTTTGGGATTGATTCCTTTGGACTTTACTCACGTCTTCGAATGTGAAATTTTGTGATTCGATTTGTTTCAACAATCGTTTTGTGACTTGTCGCTTTAAAATGTGAAGGCTTCAATACTAGTAGAGAATATCAAAACTCTTTCATCAAAGCGATTTCAACACTATTTTACTACAAAGCTCTTTTTCTCAAACCGTTTTCCAATCTACTAGTATATACAAGCCTTTACTTCACTCGGATGAGAAATCTAATTAAACGACTTAGCAAAACAGGTGGTATGAAACGCTTGCGTTTACTTCATCGGTTAATTCTTGGACTTGTTCGACTGAACCTTTTTGTGACAACTTTCTAGTGAAGATCTACAGTTGGTTCATAAATATTTAAGTTAAGCAAGTGGTTATGGGACATGAAGCTAAAATCATATATTTACTAGCTTGGTGTGATCGACACTTCCTTATGATCATGACGATCATTTTTGTGATTTAGACTAGCGATTGAGCGATGTCTCTTTGTCTGCGAGGGAGACTAGACCCCGCTTGTGTGATGTTTCTACTCACATATATGGGGTAGCACCCCATGGTCTTCGGGCCGTTCGTGTGTCAAAGGCCTTCGGGCCATCCATGTGTTCGGAAAATTAAATGGATAGCTTCCATGAGATAGCTTCTCGTCCGTGTGCTCGGACTTCCCCCTTTTAGTGATTTCTGGATTTCGTGTGTTGATTTCTGGGATTTGTTCTAGATTTCGTGTGTTGATTTTTGGATTTTGTGCTTCACCAATTTTCGTGATTTTCATTGATATGTTTTATCAATTCTTGTGTATTGGTGAATTCGTGTGTCATTACCTTTTTATGGCTTTGGATCTTTGAGAAGATTCTTGTGATATTGATTAATCTCTTATTGATTATCATTTACATACTTATAGTAGTATGCCATTATGGTTATTATATGTTTATGCCATACCCCTTATTCTATATCATGTCATCTGATATTTATAGTTAGACTGATCCGTTTATTATTTTCTTATAAATAATACTCGGGTCAGACCGAGATGTTACAGGTGCTTCTGCTTGACTTCTCTTCTGGATTATTCTGACTTTTGGCTAACTACTTAGATTAGTAGTTTTTGGATGTACACATTTGAGATATAGACTCTATGTTGTGTACTTATTCTTTTGTATAGCACGTGTTGCTATTCTTTTGTATTATCGTGGATCTTTCTGACCACTACTCTGATGTGCACTTTCATGTGTTATATATATATTCATATCTTTTTTTCCGCCTTTGTGATATGGATGTCTGTGACTGATTTATGTTATGTTTATTTCTATGTTTGTTTCCGAAGATTATATATAGACACCGTGTGATAGCTTTGAGTTTGTATCGATATGTCGGATTTCCTCCTTAAATGAAGTTCATGCTATACTATCTGACATATCGTTGCTCGCTTAAAGAAGTTACATGGATGGTCGCTCCTCAACAGCCTTATTCTCCGTGCTAGTTGACAGCATTACACCGTAGTGTTCTTGGCTAGCGTGGGTATAGAGGTGGGGCGTCACAGCTTGGTATCAGAGCCAAACTTCGGAACAATGTAGAATAACTTAACAAGGATCATCGTCCTAAGTCCAACTTAGGAGTCGTGCCTTAGGAATTAATTCGGGTCTTCGTACCGATTTATCCTATTTCCTCTTATGAATCCTTGTTTTATCTATCAAGACTTGCTTGATATTTATTTGGAGAATAACTTTTCTTCTTTTCTCTTCCTTAAAGAAGAGAATGTCTAGACCAGGTCGTCCCAGAGCTGGACCATCTACTGTTACTCCCCAGGATGGAGTTTTTATGCCTGCTCAACAGCTTCTTGATTTAGTAAAGAATGCTCAGGCAGCTGGTCCTAATCAGGAACCTACTCATCCTAAGTCGGGATTTGCACGTTTGTGCAACGATTATACCAACTTGGGTGGGAAACCATTCAAAGGTTCCGAAACTATTATTGAGGTCCAGGCTTGGTTAAGAACATGCGATCGAATCTTTTCTCGCATGAATCTTATCGATCTTCACCGTGTTCAGGTGGCTTCCAGTATGCTCCAAGAGAGAGCATTGGATTGGTACGAACTTCTTATTTCTGAAATTAATGAAGCAGATCTCACCTGGGAGCAATTCCGGGAACGCTTCGAATTAAAATTCGTACCAGAAGCAGAGAAGGTGACATTGGCTCGTCGTTTTATAGACCTTGTTCAAGGTGAATCCTCTGTGACAGATTATGTCGCATCCTTCGAGTCACTGTCCAAATATGGGGTTGAATACATCAACACTCCATTGAAAAAGAACCAGAGATTTGTCTATGGGTTAAATAAGAATCTCAAGAAGCCATTACTTCTAAAGTTAGAAGTTTCTTTCGACCAACTCATTGATATCGCTCTTCGCCTTGAAGAGGTTGATAAGGACAGTGATGTTGAAGTGGTGGCTTCCAAACCAAACTTCAACAACAAGAAGAGGCCAAACAAATTCAAAGGTCCTTATCCCAACAAAAAGGGTAAGCAAGCAACTCCTGCTGCAAATACTTTTTCCTCTAGTGATGGGAAATGCTACAACTATGGTGCTAGGGGTCATTTTGCGAACAAGTGTTCAAAGCCTCGTTCTTGTCGCTACTGTAAAAGTCCGGATCATTATATGCATCTATGCCCTAAGCTTCCAAGCAAGAAGGAGGCAAAGTTAAACGTTGCTCAAGCCCCTGGCAACACATCTCGCGGTCAAGGTATGTCTCATTCTGTCCTTGATGGCATTATTATATTTCACGATCAACCTATTAGAGTTCTCTTTGATACGGGTGCATCCCATTCTTTTGTATCAAAGGAACTTGTAGACACTCTTTCCTTAAGTGTTGTTGCTTTAATGACTTCTTTAAGAATTGCGAATCCGGTTGGTGGATCCGCAACTCTTAGTTTGCTTTGTAAAGACGTCGAGATTATTTTGTGTGATTTTTCTTTCCTAGCCGATTTGCATGTCATGCGTTACTTAGGCTTTGGAATGATTTTGGGTATGGATTGTCTTACTCGTTATGAAGCTCATATCCTATGTCCTGAGCGGATTATTTATCTCCGTCATCCGCAATCTGTTAATCAGATTTCTATTGTTCTTAAAGATTCAGATTCCGCTTTGGTTGCATCTTTATATTCTTTAAATCCTCGTGATAATGATAATGATGATGAGGAAGATGTCATTTCTCTTATTCGCATCGTTCGTGAATTTTCCGACATCTTTGAGCCCGTTTTAGGACTACCACCTAAGCGAGCAATTGAGTTCAAAATTAATCTTATACCTGGAGCTCAACCTATTACTCGTCCTCCTTATCACATGTCTAATAAGGAGAATGAAGAGATGCGCAAACAATTATCCGAGTTAGAGACGAAGCAACTTATTCGCTCTAGTTCCTCGCCTTGGGGAGCTTCAGCTATTTTCGTAAGTAAGTCCGATGGTACACTTAGGCTTTGCGTCGACTATCGCAAGCTTAATGATCTTACTATTAAGAATAAATATCCTTTGCCTCAGATTGATGATCTATTCGATCAGCTTAGTGGTGCTAGAGTCTTTTCACAATTGGACTTGGCTACCGGTTTCCATCAGCTTCGTATTGCAGAGGATAGTATTCCTTTGACTTCGTTCCGTACACGTTATGGATCTTATGAATGGCTAGTTATGGCATTTGGTTTAACGAATGCTCCGGCTTATTTCGTTGACCTTATGAATCGAGTTTTCAAAGATTTCCTCGATCGGTTTGTTCTCATCTTTATTGATGATATTCTTGTGTATTCTAAAACCGAAGAGGAACATGAAAAGCATCTTCGGATTGTATTGGAAACTTTTAGGAGCAATCAATTAAAGGCAAAATTTTCTAAATGCCATTTTTGGCAATCTAGTGTGAAGTTTCTCGGTCATATTATTTCCGAATCCGGAATATCTATAGATCCTTCAAAGATTGAAGCGATTCAAAATTGGAGGAGACCGGAGAGCGTGACTGAAATCCGTAGCTTTCTCGGATTTGCAGGTTATTACCGTCGTTTCATAAAAGACTTTTCTAAGATTGCCGTGCCTCTTACTGGCTTAACAAAGAAAGGTTTTAAATACATTTGGTCGAACAAATGTGAAACTTCTTTTCAGAAATTTAAAGAACTCCTTTCTGATGCACCTATTCTTGTTATTCCCGAAGGGAATCAAGATTTTGTTGTCTACACCGATGCTAGTCGCGTTGGTTTGGGTGCCGTTCTTATGCAAAAAGAACGTGTTATTGCTTATGCTTCTAGGAAATTGAAGCCGGCTGAGACTAGATATGCCACACATGATTTAGAGCCCGCGGCTGTCATTTTCGCCCTTCGAATTTGGCGACACTATCTTTTGGGAGAGAAATTTATACTTTATACTGATCATAAGTCTTTGAAATATTTATTTTCTCAAAAGGAACTTAATTTGCATCAACAGCGTTGGCTCGAGTTCCTTGCCTCTTATGATCTTGATATCCTTTATACTCCCGGAAAGGGAAATCGAGTTGCCGATGCACTTAGTCGCAAGCAACAAGCGGTTGTTTCCATGATGATATTTGAATGGAACGATCTCGAAGTTTTATCCACTTGTGAAATTCGAGATCGTGTTTCCGATTTATGTTCATCTCTTGTTTTATGTAGCCTTGAGGCTCATCCTTCTATTTTAGATTGCATTCTTGAAGCTCAAAGGCTAGATCCCGAATTGGCTCTTCTTGGCCAAAATATTAAGGATAAAACCGATATTGAAGGTTTGAAAGACTTCGATATTGATTCTCGTGGCGGCATTCGAAAATTTGGTAGACTTATCGTACCAAATATTAGTGATCTTCGAAAGGATATTCTAGAAGATTCTCATCGTTCCAAATATTCTATTCATCCCGGTAGCAGTAAAATGTACGCAGATATGAAGCGACTTTATTACTGGGAGGGAATGAAATCTGATATTGCTAACTTTGTTAAGTGTTGCATGACTTGCCAACTTGTCAAGGCCGAACATCAAAGGCCCGGTGGATTATTGCAACCATTGGAAATTCCAGTTTGGAAGTGGGATCAAATTTCCATGGATTTTATCGACGGCCTTCCCCGTTCTCGTTCGGGCCATAATAGTTTATGGGTGATTGTTGATAGACTTACTAAATCCGCCTATTTTATTCCCGTTCGATCGAACCGAACCATTCCTCTTCTGGCCAAACTTTTTATTAAAGAAATTGTTAAACTACATGGAGTTCCTTCTTCCATTGTTAGTGATTGTGATCCATTGTTTACTAGTGGATTCTGGAAGAGTCTTCAAAAAGCTTTGGGAACGAAGCTTAATTTTAGCACCGCTTATCACCCCCAGTCCGATGGACAAACTGAGCGTGTGAATCAAACACTTGAAGATCTTCTGCGTGCTTATGTGCTTGATTTCGGTGGAAGTTGGGAAGATCATATTTCACTTGTTGAATTTTCCTATAATAACAGCTTCCAATCTAGTATTGGTATGGCTCCCTTTGAGGCACTCTATGGAAGGTCATGCCGATCTCCTTCTTGTTGGCTTGAGGCCGGTGAGAAGCTGGTTTTAGGTCCAGATTTTATTCGGGATTCCACATAAAAGATTGAACTTATTCGACATAGGATGAAAGAAGCCCAGAGTAGACAAAAATCCTATGCCGATAACCGAAGAAGAAAAGTAGAATTTTCTGTGGGAGATCTTGTATTTATTCGTGTTTCAACTATGAAGGGTGTTGTACGTTTCAGTCGATCGGGAAAGTTAGCGCCTCGATATATTGGGCCATTTCCTATCACCGAACGTATTGGTTCCATGGCTTATCGCCTTTCGTTACCGACTCAGTTTTCTGCCATGTATGATGTGTTTCACGTTTCTCAATTACGGAAGTGCCTTTGGGATTCCGATTCTATTCTTGAGCCCGGTGTTGTGGAAGAGATTGAAGTTTCACCTAATTTAACTTATGAGCAGCATCCTATTCGAATTATTGCTTCGGAGATCAAACGACTTCGAAATAAAGATGTTCCGCTCGTAAAGGTTCAATGGTCCTCAAATCCTAAGGATTGCTCTTGGGAAACTAGAGAATTCATCGAGCGTACACATCCAGAATTACTTTCTCATGCTCTTTGAGGTAAACTTCTTATTTCAAATCTCTTTTGTGCTAATATGCTTTTATGGTTGTTACTTTTTATTTCCATCTTATATATTGTGAGGATGCAATTTCTTCAAGGAGGGGAGTCTGTAACAACCCGCATATTTATCGACTTTATATTTAAATATTTTATTTAAATATTTTATCGTTAGTCGAATGTTAGTCCGAAAAGCTACTTTTTGCATACAGTCGAATTAGGACTCGAGACCACCCCCATTGAGTTCAAAATGACGTTTGCGATCTTTTTGAGTGTAAACTTCGATATGTTTGGAGAAAGTGGAATTTTGGCCACTTTTTCCACTTAGGGCTTTGGTATGGACTGCACTTACTAACTCAGCCCAATCCCTTCATTCTCTTCATACTTGCATACACATTAAAGCTTCTTCAAAAATGGTGGAGGGAATGGGAAATTAAAACTCCAAACTCAAATTCAATTGCAAATCCAACATTCAACTCCAAATTCAAAAAGAAGATATTGGATTCAAGCTTTGGATTGCTTCTCCTTGCTTTCAAGCTTCATCTTCATCCATTTTAGTGAAAAGGTGAGATTTTTATCTCATATCTTGCCTATAACTGCCATTGGACTGTTGGGGATGAATTCCTATCACTTTAGCATGTATATTTGCTTTTGGTTTGGATTGGATTGGCGAAACTCCAAATTGTAGTGTTTTGGTGAATTTCCTGGAGTTAGGTCGTTCTGCCTCGGAACTGGGCCGTTCGCATCTAGGTCGTTGGCTGTTAGGTCGTAGGTCGCTGGACCTTAGGTCGCTCTGGCGTGGATCTGGACTTAGGTCGCTCGCTCCTTAATACCTTAGGTCGTTCTAGTGTGATGAGACCCGCCTGCATATAGCTCGTTCGGAGTTAGGTCGCTCGAGTGCTTAGGTCGCTCGAGTCCTTAGGTCGCTAGACCTTATATTCTTTAGGTCGCTCGACCTTGCCTGGAGCGTAGGTCGCTCAGCCTTGCACCATTAGGTCATAGGTCGTAAGACCCCAATACCTTTAGGTCGTTAGACCTTACCTCCTTTAGGTCGTTGGACCTTATTACCTATAGGTCGCTTCCCTTTAGGTCGCGTACCCCTTAGGTCGCATCCACTAAGTAGCTTGGCCTCTGATTTTAGGTCATTCGCCGCTTGGGTCGTATCCCTTAGGTCGCGAACTCTTTAGGTCGTTAGACCTACTTCCTTTAGGTCGCTCGACCTCATCCCCTTAGGTCACTCGGCAAGGAGCGTTCTGCACTAGGTAGTGTGCCTAGCCCTCTACCCTTTTAGGTCGCTTGACCCAATACCCTTTTAGGTCGCTAGGCCTTTTACCTTTAGGTCGCATGACCTTATTAGTTTGGATCGCAACCACTAAGTCGCTTGGCCTTATCACTAGGTTGCTTGGCACGTGCAACCTTGTTAGGTCGCTCACTAATTTTAGGCCACAACATTTCGGCCTGCTTTAACTCCTTAAGTCGCTTGCAACTTAGGTCGGCTACGTTAGGTCATACATCACTTTAACTCGGCCACCTTTGGTCGCATGGGCATTCATACTTTGATGGTTTTGGGATTGATTCCTTTGGACTTTACTCACGTCTTCGAATGTGAAATTTTGTGATTCGATTTGTTTCAACAATCGTTTTGTGACTTGTCGCTTTAAAAATGTGAAGGCTTCAATACTAGTAGAGAATATCAAAACTCTTTCATCAAAGCGATTTCAACACTATTTTACTACAAAGCTCTTTTTCTCAAACCGTTTTCCAATCTACTAGTATATACAAGCCTTTACTTCACTCGGATGAGAAATCTAATTAAACAACTTAGCAAAACAGGTGGTATGAAACGCTTGCGTTTACTTCGTCGGTTAATTCTTGGACTTGTTCGACTGAACCTTTTTGTGACAACTTTCTAGTGAAGATCTACAGTTGGTTCGTAAATATTTAAGTTAAGCAAGTGGTTATGGGACATGAAGCTAAACTCATATATTTACTAGCTTGGTGTGATTGACACTTCCTTATGATCATGACGATCATTTTTGTGATTTAGACTAGCGATTGAGCGATGTCTCTTTGTCTGCGAGGGAGACTAGACCCCGCTTGTGTGATGTTTCTACTCACATATATGGGGTAGCACCCCATGGTCTTCGGGCCGTTCGTATGTCAAAGGCCTTCGGGCCATCCGTGTGTTCGGAAAATTAAATGGATAGCTTCCATGAGATAGCTTCTCGTCCGTGTGCTCGGACTTCCCCCTTTTAGTGATTTCTGGATTTCGTGTGTTGATTTCTGGGATTTGTTCTGGATTTCGTGTGTTGATTTCTGGATTTTGTGCTTCACCAATTTTCGTGATTTTCATTGATATGTTTTATCAATTCTTGTGTATTGGTGAATTCGTGTGTCATTACCTTTTTATGGCTTTGGATCTTTGAGAAGATTCTTGTGATATTAATTAATCTCTTGTTGATTATCATTTACATACTTATAGTAGTATGCCATTATGGTTATTATATGTTTATGCCATACCCCTTATTCTATATCATGTCATCTGATATTTATAGTTAGACTGATCCGTTTATTATTTTCTTATAAATAATACTTGGGTCAGACCGTGATGTTACAGGTGCTTCTGCTTGACTTCTCTTCTGGATTATTCTGACTTTTGGCTAACTACTTAGATTAGTAGTTTTTGGATGTACACATTTGAGATATAGACTCTATGTTGTGTACTTATTCTTTTGTATAGCACGTGTTGCTATTCTTTTGTATTATCGTGGATTTTTCTGACCACTACTTTGATGTGCACTTTCATGTGTTATATATATATTCATATCTTTTTTTCCGCCTTTGTGATATGGATGTCTGTGACTGATTTATGTTATGTTTATTTCTATGTTTGTTTCCGAAGATTATATATAGCCACCGTGTGATAGCTTTGAGTTTGTATCGGTATGTCGGATTTCCTCCTTAAATGAAGTTCATGCTATACTATCTGACATATCGTTGCTCGCTTAAAGAAGTTACATGGATGGTCGCTCCTCAACAGCCTTATTCTCCGTGCTAGTTGACAGCATTATACCGTAGTGTTCTTGGCTAGCGTGGGTATAGAGGTGGGGCGTCACATTAGTAGACGTGATAATGTGGTTTCAACAAATTGATTTTTGGAAGTTATTTCAGCTAATTGATTTTGTGAAAGTTAATGGGTTTTGGGCCATTTTTCTTACCTTGGCAATTTCGAGGACGAAATTCTTTTAAGGGGGGAGGAATGTAACGACCTAGAATTTTGGTTAGTTGGAATTGGAATATTTAGCTGATTTAAATATTTCAAAAATTAACTTTTATAGATTTAATAAATTGAATTTCAAATATAACGATTTATTGGGTAATTTAATTATGGAATATAATAATTAAAATTTTGTTAAATAATGGAATATTGAGTTTTAAGCTAGATAAAAATAATTTCAAAGGCTGATTTAATTTCTATTAATAGGAATGAAGGTAAATAAAATTTTAAATTGAATTTAAAATTGATTTACTCGATTTTTAAAATATCTCGTTTTAATTAGCATATAAAAATAGCCTTCCGGGGCACAGTCTCGAATTTCGATGAAACTAGTTCCATTGGATCCGTAATAGTGTATTATTATCGGATTTCAAATTTCGTAGCATTTTGAGTCATCGTTTAGTCGTAAGGGATAAAAACGCGTTCAATTTAATATTGAAAATTTAATATAATAATTGGGTTCAAAAAGCTATCTTTTGCATACGATTGAATTGGGTCTCGAAACTTGTTCCATTTCATTCAAAATAGGGGTATAACATTGGGAATGCCTGGCGGCACGCTTCAATAGGGGTTCAAACTAAATATCTTGATATTTTGGAAAATTTAAATAATATATTTCTTTTCAGCTTACTTCACAAGCCACCCTAAACATGAAAAGCAGCCGACTAATCTTCCTGTTCAGTCCTGTCCTCCCTCCTTTATTTAAATGATGATGGCTAACGAAAATAAAGATTTTCATAAACTTAAATCCAAAATCAAATATAAATGAAAAGAGATGAGTCTTGGATTTTGTTTTAGAAGTAAATCTATACGTATATGTCTACTTCATCGAGCTCGGCAGTGGTTGCAGTAAAAGGTGTGGAGTTGGAATCTAGGGCTTGAGATTTTGATAATTTTGAACAGCGGTATGAAGTTTGGAGGATGGATTCACGTCTGTGAAGGAGAGGAGCACGTACGGCAAATTTTTGATGGCCTCCATTTTAGTTTTGGGTCGTGCGACTTTCTATTGTAGCGGCTGAAAACGTGGGGAGTCGCGATGGGAAGAAGGGAGCCGAGTGCCTTGATTTTGGGTGGGGTGAGTTGCCTTCGTGGTGAGAAGTTCAACGGTGGTGGTTTCGTGAGTGTTCGTGCACGGATGAGAGAGAGAGAGAGACATGGAGAAAGGGGCCGTCATGGTGGGAGGGGTTCTGTAGGAAGAGCGGGAATGGTTTCAAATGGAAGAAGGATTAGAAATTAAATATGTGGTTAGTTATTTCAATTATGTAATTAGTGTATTAAATATAAAACTAAAATCAAAATCTTGTATTAGCGATATCTTACTCGATTTAAGTCCAAATACGCAGTCAGTCGTGTTGGGTTCGTATTAACAAGATCTTTGCCATGGAATCAAATTGGTTGAGTTTAGAGCTTGCAAAATTTTCAATTAAATTCTAACGTGCTTGAATTTAATCGGAATCAGGATGCGGAAGTGATAACAAAAATAAAGGTGAGTAAATCTCACTCATCTGGATTACTGGTTGTAATTTTAAATAGTTAAAAATTATTTATTGGTTGATTTGTTATGAATTTATAAATTATTATCACTTGGATGTTATATATATATATGTATATATATATATATCTATTAGTATATATAATAGTAGTTGGATATATTTCCCACCGATTGAAGCGGATGAGACCCTATGCGCCCCGCATAATAGCAGATGACCCTATATTACTGCGATATCCTGCCTCGAAGCGGGATGGGTATTTTATGTTATCTAACATTTGTAGTTGCAGGGAAATAGGTTGGAGGGATCCAACTGGATTCCTCAAAATTGTTGATTTTTAATTTCATATATAGTGATATATGATGTGTTTGAATAGTCTGTGATAGTTTAGGATATGATTTGATTTATTGGATGCTATGGTAGCAATGGCCCTAATTTTAATATTTTGAAACTATAAATATTAATTTCGGATTTGAAAAGAAATTGAAAAAAGCGATTTGGAAGTGAATATTTATATTGAATATTGGATTAATTAAAAGAAATTGATTAGAATAAAATAAATGATTTGACTTTGTACTTAACTATTCTGTGATATTTTAAATAGAGATTTTGGAATAATGTATATCAAGGATTTTCAATAATAAATCTTATGTGACATTTGTTTAAAAGTTAAAAGGTTTTAAAATCGAGATTTTAATAGATTGGGAGAATAAAAGGAATTTGGAAGTAATTATAAAATTGGTTATACTGGATTTTAAATAAGATTTTTAAATTACGAAATGGAAGTAGAAATCGAGATTTGATTGGTTTTGGAATATAGTTTGGTTATTTGAGAAATAGATTTAAAAATCGGATTTTAACTAAAAATCGATTTATAAATGGATTTTTGTATATAAACCTGTATAAAGTGGGAATGAGTTTAGAAAAAATTATAAATGATGTTTATAGATAAGTGAAATGATTATCATTGGATAGATTGGAAATATAAATCCACATTGTGAATTTAAATGAGGTATGGAAATCGGCTTAGAAAGAAATAGTAAATTCTATTTTGGAATTTGGAAAATAGTAATGGGGTTCGAAGTGTGAATCAATTTGTGATTAATCGAGAGAGATTTATAAATGCTAAAATGGTTATATTGGATTTTTAAAATAGATTTTTATCGGGAAGCTAAGTTTGTTTTTAGATTAGGATTTTTATTAAACTTGTAGCTTTAAAAACTATTAATTTGATTTAAATATTTTAGAAAGTTAGTTATTTAAATCTTAAATTTGTTGAAATGGATTATAAGTTTTATAAACATGTTTTTTAATCGATTTGGAATTTTATCAATAAATTGGAATTAGTTATCGATGTTTATTTTGAAAGTGCTTTGATATTTTAAATAATTATTTAACCATATCTTGAAATTTATTATTATTATGTATATAGTTTAAAGGTAGTAATTTGAATTTATTTATAAATACTCTCGAGATTGTAATCCAGATTTGTTAAACGGGTGTGATTGTATAAGTAAAGTGTTATAATGGGATTTCTGGAAATTTAAGGAATTTCCAAAGTAGTTAGACTCGGGAACTTCGAAAAATTAATCTGAATTCATTAAAAGAGTTATGAATTGTTGGTTGAATTATAATAAGTATAATTTATAATTTTTGGAAATTATAAAGGGAATTAATGAAAATTTTGGAGATTTGTGAGATAAGACGGAATATTCCCAAGTATTGGAATTAATTTGTTTTGGAAATATCCTAACCAAGAAATGATTTATATAGAAATATTTTTCTAAGAAATTAATTATAAGTTGGATTTGGAAATATTTATAAGTGTTGATTTGGGTTGAAATACTCTGCTATGGATATAAGAATTTGAAACGTTTTTCAAATATTGAAATATTGAAAAAGGTTTGAATATATATATATTTGTTTAAAGTTATTGAAATGAATATTTTGGAAGATTTATTATATGGCATAGTGACTACTTATGTGTGTAATTTGATAGTTAAATAACCGACTATCAAATCTATCCAAAATTCGTTGGTCGTTTCGAAGAGATAGGGATCAGATTTAATTATCCGAAAACTACTTCGATCCAATTTGTGTGTTGCGAATTGTGATATCGTGAAGCAAATAAAGACGGTGATTTTGAAGAGATTAGTTTGTTCAGACCCAGAATAACTTGTATGGATAAATGCTATCATTGCATTGTTGCCTGGAAGGTAGTGTTGACATTCCAAGTGGAATTGCTATTCAAAAAATTAAACGTGGCCTCAAGCCTCATCAACCGGGAAATGACTAAAACAAGGCATGCAGCAGGGCTAAGTGGGTTGCTCCTATTAGGGTATGTCATCGTCTTTTTGGATACCCTACATATATATATTTATGGATTGGTTGTGCATGAGATCTCAAAAAGGTCGGAAGACCGGGATGATGACATATTCGATACTGGTAGTCAAGTGCTAGGCCGGTTCTATGTGGCAGAGTACAAGATATTCTTGTCAGACCCGGGTGCATTGATCTAAAGATGCACTCATCGAAGGGAGTTCCTTACCTGGTCATAGTATGACATCCATTCTATAATACGCACTGTACGGTTTCAGTTGTATACCAATTATGCTGAAATGTGAGATGCAAGCATTTCAGCTATTTTCTAATTTACTTTCTATAGAAACTATTATAATATCAAATGATTTTGATATAAAATGTTTTGGTTATTGTAAGGTAAAAACCTGTCGTATTTATGTGTCGCGTGGTCTTACGAGATACCTTTTGATTTCAAAGATTTTCTTATAACCTTAAATCAAATTGAGTGTGATTTCTCATGCTGGTTTTCCAGACTAACTCGGGTGTTATTTTATTATAACGCTCAGGTCAAACCGAGTATTACAGATTCAGGTTAGGATGCTATGGAGCTCAGAAGACGAGCTGAATCACAGAGACGTATTCCCGTACTTGATTATATTCTGCTGTGTGTGTATGTTGTATATTCTGCACTTGTGAGTACAAGTTATTATCTGTCCAGTATTGTTTTGTTGATTGCTGTACTTTGATGATGGTATGTATAAATAACAGTGTAGTTCTTTTTGTATAAAGATATGTTATTATCTACTATATTTTGTTCCGCTGTGATTGTGAGTATCTATGTTGTTGTTTCTATTTTCTTCTATCTCTTTTCTTTTTTCCCCTAACAATCGGGTTTTCTGGCATTCGATTTCTCGACATGTAATACAGTGGACGTATTAGTTTCAATTTTTGAGGGTCGAAAACCCCGGTCGTTATATTTGGTATCAGAGCTGAAGGTTAAGCAAGAACCTTGGCTTTGATTGGGGAACTCATTAGAGATAGGGTCAGTAGCACCTTAGAATGAGTTTGAGTGTATATATATGAGCACGTATTTGTTAGTGATATAAAAATGTTTTATATTGTGTTGGTTGATTTGTTGAGGGGCTTATGGATTCTTGTCAATACGAGTAATTAACGTTATTGATAGAGATCTCTAAACACTTGAACTGAGCAATTCGACATGGTATTGTTTTGAATTGGGTAAATGAAATATTTTTATCTGGATTATATTTTATATATATAAAGGAATATTTTTTTGGAAATTATTATTATATGGTGTGCTTGGATGTTAGAAAATGATAATATTTGATTATTATCATTTATTGCTGTTGTGATCGAATAAAAGCAAATATTATAATGAAAGCAATGTTAACAAGTAAGAAATATTTGTTATAACCAAGTTAGATTATATAAATATATGATTTATAAATGTGATTTATAAATTGAAAGGAAATGGAATTCCTGAAGTATATTTTAAATATGATTTATAAAAAGGATTTAAAAGCTGGAAATTTGGGAAATTAAAATCCCGTTGGTTTTGAAAATGTTTTTCATGGTTTTGGAAAACTAAAAGTGATATTATTTGAAAAATATTTTTAATAGAAATATTTAAAATGATTTTTAGGAGATAAAAGCACTGAACTCGCTTCGATCGCGGGAAAATAATTTCGGTGATGACTGCAGCATCATCGACGTTCATTTTCGAGTTTCCAAAGGAGCAATTGCTACCAATTGTATTTTGTTTTGGAAAAACTGGTTTTGATTTTTAAATTCCAAAAGAATGATTTGATATATCAAGTAGATTTTGTGTGTGTGTGTGTATGTATATGATTTCAAAAATGATTTGAAATATTTAAGAAAAAGGTGTTTGAACTTTGGGATTTCCATTTAAAATGTTTTATTAAAAGAGGAGGAAATAAGTTCGATAACTTATGAAATTTGGAAAGTATCAAGTTAAAGCAATATTTAAAAGTGTTGAATATGAATGCAAGAAAAGTAAGGTTTGAATTTGAACTATGGAATGGAAATTAACTTAAATTGAGTTAAATAAAGTGAAATTTGAAATTTTAACCCGAGTTGGGCTAAATGAAATAATTATTGGAAACGGAAATTATTGAGATTTGGAATAAATTAACAAAACGAACTAATTAAATTGATTAGTTGTTTGGATATGGTTAGGAATGTGGATGGATAAAATTGAATGTTGAAATTGGAAAATGAAATTGAATTTGATTAAAATGGATATAAACTTAAGTTGTGAAGTGGTAATTAACCTAAGAACTTTTGTATAAAAAGTTATAATAGACTTAAGATAAATTTGATGGTGAAATTCCTAAGTGAAATTGGTATTAAAAGGATATACTAAGTAAATAGGTGAATGTGAATTATAAGTGTGAATGAAAACTGTGAAAAAATGAATGAAAATGAAGTAAATATGAATAAGAGAATTTGGGATAGCTAAGAATCAATTGAAATTAATACGTAAGTTGTACGTATATTATTTTATTCGCATGACGGTTTGATCCAGATTCAAGCACATAATTTTGAGATAATTTATATGGATCTGAGTTAGGATTTTTCACTCGATTTTCGATGGCGAACACTGGATATGGATTTTGGTTGATTATGGGATACTCTATCATAATATATGGCTATGCAAGGAGAATGACGATTTTTGATCAAGGAACCAGATCTGAGTTCGCACTAGAGTGGTCGTGTGAACGATACTAGTTCGGAAGTGAAATTGTATGATCGAGTGAGCGATCAGATTGGATATTGCATACGGATGATACATGTACATCGTACGGGCTTAAGTAGCAAATATTGGAAATTGAAAATGGAGATTAATATGATTATAAACTATATGTTTGGATATCATGGGCACATAAGATGCAGGTATTTAACATCAAGAAAAATTGGATTGCCCGATAAAAAGGTACATGTTTATATTGTCATTTGATTTGATTGTTTTATGATTGAGCCACTTGGCTTTTGTTTTCATTGTTGGTTTGGGCCCGTAGTGGCGATTAATTTTTAGTTGTTCTGATCTAGCCAAGCAAAGGAGATGCTAGCAAATTTTTTCGAAAATTTCAGGAGTTAGAAAATTTTGAAGAAATTTTTAATAACTAAAATTTGATTTTGGATTATAACTTGAAATGATTGAGTAAATAATATTATTTGGAATCTATGGATGAATTTGGAAATTAGTAGACGTGATAATGTGGTTTCAAAAAATTGATTTTTGGAAGTTATTTCAACTAATTGATTTTGGGAAAGTTAATGGGTTTTGGGCCATTTTTCTTACCTTGGCAATTTCGAGGACTAAATTCTTTTAAGCGGGGAGGAATGTAACGTCCAAGAATTTTGGTTAGTTGGAATTGGAATATTTAGTTGATTTAAATATTTGAAAAATTGACTTTTATAGATTTAATAACTTGAATTTCAAATATAATGATTTATTGAGTAATTTAATTGTGGAATTTAATAATTAAAATTTTGTTAAATAATGGAATCTTAGGTTTTAAGCTAGATAAAAATAATTTCAAAGGCTTATTTAATTTCTATTAATAAGAATGAAGGTAAATAAAATTTTAAATTGAATTTAAAAGTGATTTACTCGATTTTTAAAATATCTCGTTTTAATTAGCATATAAAAATAGCCTTCCGGGGCACAGTCTCGGATTTCGATGAAACTAGTTCCATTGGATCCGTAATAGTGTATTATTATCGGATTTCAAATTTTGTAGCATTTTGAGTCTCTATTTAGTCGAATGGGATAGAAACGCGTTGAATTTAATATTGAAAATTTAATATAATAAATGGGTTCAAAAACTATCTTTTGCATACGATCGAATTGGATCTCGAAAATAGTTCCATTTCATTCAAAATAAGGGTATAACATTGGGAATGCCTGGCGGCACGCTTCAATAGGGGTTCGAAATAAATATCTTGATATTTTGGAAAATTTAAATAATATATTTCTTTTCAGCTTTCTTCACAAGCCACCCTAAACATGAAAAGCAGCCAACCTATCCTCCTGTTTAGTCCTATCCTCCCTCCTTTATTTAAATGATGATGGCTAATGAAAAAAAAAGATTTTCATAAACTTAAATCCAAAATCAAATATAAATGAAAAGAGATTATACTTGGATTTTGTTTTAGAAGTAAATCTATATGTATATGTCTACTTCATCATGCTCGGCAGTGGTCGCAGTAAAAGGTGTGGAGTTGGAATCTAGGGCTTGAGATTTTGATAATGTTGAACAGCGGTATGGAGTTTGGAGGATGGATTCACGTCTGGGAAGGAGAGGAGCGCGTACGGCGAATTTTTGGTGGCCTCCATTCAAGTTTTGGGCCGTGCGACTTTCTATTGTAGCGGCTGTAAACGTGGGGAGTCACGATGGGAAGTAGGGAGCTAAGTGCCTTGATTTTGGGTGGGGTGAGTTGCCTTCGTGGTGAGAAGTTCAACGGTGGTGGTTTCGTGAGTGTTCGTGCACGGATGAGAGAGAGAGAGAGGTGGAGAAAGGGGCCGTCATGGTGGGAGGGGTTCGGTAGGAAGAGCGGGAATGTTTTCAAATGGAAGAAGGATTAGAAATTAAATATGTGGTTAGTTATTTTAATTATGTAATTAGTGTATTAAATATAAAATTAAAATCAAAATCTTGTATTAGCGATATCTTACTCGATTTTAGTCCAAATCCAACGCGGTCAGTCATGTTGGGTTCATATTAATGAGATCTTTGCTATGGAATCAAATTGGTTGAGTTCAGAGATTGCAAAATTTTCAGTTAAATTCTAACGCGTTCGAATTTAATCGGAATCAGGATGCGGAAGTGATAACAAAAATAAAGGTGAGTAAATCTCACTCATCTGGATTACTGGTTGTAATTTTAAATAGTTAAAAATTATTTATTGGTTGATTTGTTATGAATTTATAAATTATTATCACTTGGATGTTATATATAGATATATCTATTAGTATATATAATAGTAGTTGGATATATTTCCCACCGATTAGAGCGGATGAGACCCTATGCGCCCCGCATAATAGCAGATGACCCTATATTACTGCGATATCCTGCCTCGAAGTGGGATGGGTATTTTATGTTATCTAACATTTGTGGTTTCAGGGAAATAGGTTGGAGAGATCCAACTGGATTCCTCAAAATTGTTGATTTTTAATTTCATATATAGTGATATATGATGTGTTTGAATAGTCTGTGATAGATAGGATATGATTTGATTTATTGGATGCTATGGTAGCACTGGCCCTAATTTTAATATTTTGAAACTATAAATATTAATTTCGGATTTGAAAAGAAATTGAAAAAAGCGATTTGGAAGTGAATATTTATATTGAATTTTGGATTAATTAAAAGAAATTGATTAGAATAAAATAAATGGTTTGACTTTGTACTTAACTATTCTGTGATATTTTAAATAGAGATTTTGGAATAATGTATATCAAGGATTTTCAATAATAAATCTTATGTGACATTTGTTTAAAAGTAAAAAGGTTTTAAAATCGAGATTTTAATAGATTGGGAGAATAAAAGGAATTTGGAAATAATTATAAAATTGGTTATACTGGATTTTAAATAAGATTTTTAAATTACGAAATGGAAGTAGAAATCGAGATTTGATTGGTTTTGGAATATAGTTTGTTTATTTGAGAAATAGATTTAAAAATGGGATTTTAATTAGAAATCGATTTATAAATGGATTTTTGTATATAAACCTGTATAAACTGGGAATGAGTTTAGGAAAAAGTATAAACGATGTTTATAGATAAGTGAAATGATTATCATTGGATAGATTGGAAATATAAATCCACATTGGGAATTTAAATGAGGTATGGAAATCAACTTAGAAAGAAATAGTAAATTCTATTTTGGAATTTGGAAAATAGTAATGGGGTTCGAAGTGTGAATCAATTTGTGATTAATCGAGAGAGATTTATAAATGCTAAATTGGTTATATTGGATTTTAAAAATAGATTTTTATCGGGAAGCTAAGTTTGATTTTAGACTAGGATTTTTATTAAACTATGTAGTTTTAAAAACTATTAATTTGATTTAAATATTTCAGAAAGTTAGTTATTTAAATCTTAAATTTGTTGAAATGGATTATAAGTTTTATAAACATGTTTTGTAATCGATTTGGAATTTTATAAATTTATTGGAATTAGTTATCGATGTTTATTTTAAAAGTGCTTTGATATTTTAAATAATTATTTAACCATATCTTGAAATTTATTATTATTATGTATATAGTTTAAAGGTAGTAATTGGAATTTATTTAAAAATACTCTCGAGATTGTAATCCAGATTTGTTAAACGGGTGTGATTGTATAAGTAAAGTGTTATAATGGGATTTCTGGAAATTTAGAGAATTTCCAAAGTAGTTAGACTCGGGAACTTCGAAAAATGAATCTGAATTCATTAAAAGTTGTGAATTGTTGGTTGAATTATAAATAAGTATAATTTATAA
Source organism: Allium fistulosum (assembly GCA_030737815.1). Taxonomy (NCBI): domain Eukaryota; kingdom Viridiplantae; phylum Streptophyta; class Magnoliopsida; order Asparagales; family Amaryllidaceae; genus Allium; species Allium fistulosum. The sequence goes on from CM060901.1 coordinate 1,155,019,150, forward strand.
TTTATAGAAATTATAAAGGTAATTAATGAATATTCCAGAGATTTATGAGATAAGACGGAATATTCCCAAGTATTGGAATTAAATTGTTTTGGAAATATCCTAACTACGAAATGATTTATATAGAAATATTTTCTAAGAAATGAATTATAAGTTGGATTTGGAAATATTTATAAGTGTTGATTTGGGTTGAAATACTCTGCTATGGATATAAGAATTCGAAACGTTTTTCAAATATTGAAATATTGAAAGAGATTTGAATATATATATTTTTAAAAGATATTGAAATGAATATTTTGGAAGATTTATAATATGGCCTAGTGATTGCTTATGTGTGTAATTTGATAGTTAAATAACCGACTATCATGCCAAAATTCGTTGATCGTTTCGAAGAGACCGGGATCGGATTTAATTATCCGAAAACCACTTCGACCTGATTTGTGCGTTGCGAATTGTGATACCGTGAAGCTAATGAAGACAGTGATTTTTGAAGAGATTGGTTTGTTCAGACCAAGAACAACTTGTATGGATGAATGCTATCGTTGAATTGTTTCCTGGAAGGCAGTGTTAGCATTCCAAGTAGAATTGCTATTCAAAAAGGTAAACGTGGCCTCAAGCCTCATCAACCGGGAAATGACTAAAACAGAGCAGCAGCAGGGCTAAGTTGGTCACTCCCATTAGGGTATGTCATCATCTTTTTAGATAACCTACATATACATATTTACGGATTGTTTGTGCATGAGATCATCAAAAAGGTCGGAAGACCGGGATGATTTCGTATTCGGTACTAGTAGTCAAGTGCTAGGGCGGTTCTGTATGCCAAGATACAAGATGTCCTTGTCAGACCCAGGTGCATTGTCTAGAGATGCACTCATCGGAGGTAGTTCCTTACTTGGTCATAGCATGGCATCCATTCTCCAATATGTGCTGTACGGTTTTAGTTGTATACCAATTATGCTGAAACGTGAGATGCAAGCATTTCAGCTATATTCTAATTTAGTTTCTATAGACCCTATTATAATATCAGATGATTTTGATATAAAATATTTTGGTTATCGTAAGGTAAAACCCCGTTGTATTTATGTGTGGCGTGGTCATACGAGATACCTTTTGATTTCAAAGATTTTCTTATAACCTTAAATCAAATCGAGTGTGATTTCTTATGCTGGTTTTCCAGACTGACTCGGGTGTTATTTTATTATAATGCTCAAGTCAGACCGAGTATTACAGATTCAGGTTAGGATGCTATGGAGCTCAAGAGACAAGCTGGATGACAAAGACGTATTCCCGTACTTGATTATATTCCGCTACGTGTGTGTATGTTGTATATTCAGCACTTGTGAGGACAAGCTATTATAACTGTCTAGTATTGTTTTGTTGATTGTTGTACTCTAATGATGGTATGTATAAATAACAGTATAGTTATTTTTGTATAAAGATATGTTATTATCTATTACATTTTGTTCTGCTGCGATAGTGAGATTCTTTGTTGTTGTTTCTATTTTATTCTATCTCTTTTCTTCTTTCCCCTGACAATCGGGTTTTACAGCATTCGATTTCTCGGCATGTAATATAGTGGACGTATTAGTGCCGATTTTCGAGGGTCGAAAACCCCGATCGTTACAAGCGTGGCTGCAGGGGAGGAGCACGCGTGCGAGGGGGAGGAGCAAGAGGCTAGTTCGTGGCAGCTAGGGCTCGGGTAGATCTCAAATTGTGGTCGCGTTTTAGGGGAGGATGTGAGTTCGACGAGGCTAAGGGGTCGCGCATTGGGCAGGGAAGTGAAGTGAAGGTCGATGCTTCGTACTGGGGTGTTGGGTCTTGCTCTGATGCACTGTGGCGGCGTTGGAAATTGGGTGAAGGACGGCGGCTATGGGTTTCTCGACCTGGGAAGTACGTGTGGGAGAGGAGGTTAATTAACTGATGGGTACTAATTTTTAAACTATTATTTAATTTAAGTTAATTTTAGTTTAATTTATTTAAAAGTTCATTAATCCATATCATGTTCATACGAGGTCCAAAAATCACGGAATCAGTCACGTTGGATTCGTAGCTGCGAAATATACACCTGGAATTTATTCGGACTCGATTAGAGATAACTGGAATTTTAGGTTAAATCGAACGGCTGTTCGATTTAATCTAAAATGAGCATTTGGCAAATTAAAAATCAATGTGAGTAAATCTCACTCATTTTGGATTGCTGGATTTAATTTATAATAATTAAAATTTATTATTGGATTATTGGTTGAATTGATATATTATTATTAGTTGAATGTTATATTATATATATAGTAGTATATATATTTAGAAGTTGGGTATATATATTTCCCGCCGATTGGACCGGATGAGACACTATGCCCCATGCATAATAGCGGATGACCCGATATTACCGCGATATCCCGCCTCGAAGCGGGATTGGTATTTTATGTTATATAACATCTGGGGATGCAGGGAAATAGGTTGAAGGGATTCAACTAGATTCCTCAAAAATATATTGATTGTTCCATATATAGTGATATATGATATGATTGAATAATTTGTTTTGGACATTTGTGTGATTTGTTTTATTGGATGCTATATTAGCACTGGCCTAAATTTTGGTATTTAAATTACCATAATTATTATTTTTGAATTTGAAGGATTTTAAGATTTTGGATATAAAAATATTTATATCGAATTTGGATTATTTTAAAGAAAATTAATTTTAATAAAACAATGATTTGATTTTGGGTTATACTTAACTATTCGTAAAATCTTTTAAATTGAGATTTTTATAATAATTTATATAAAGGATTTTTAACAATGGATTTTTAAATGATATTTCTGGAAATATGAAAAAGAAGTTGAAATCGATATTTAAAATAGATGTGTAAAATAGATGGGATTTATAAAGAAATGGATTCATAAATGAAATTTTATAAATGAGATAGTTTTTATAAACAAGTGAATCCCCAATGAGTTTATAAACTTATAAACGATATTTATAAATAAGGGGAAATGATTATCAGTTGATAAATTAGAAATATAAATTTACAGTGTGAATTTATATCGAGATATGGAAATCGGTTTTGGGAAAAATAGTGGATTCTATTTTTGAAATGTGAGAATGATTATGAAATTGAAATATAGTCGATGTGATATGAATCGAGAGGGATTTATAAATTGAAATTTGTGATATTGGTTTTAAAAATAGATTTTTGTCGAGAAGTTAAAATTTGTTTTAAAAATGGGATTTTTATTTATTAAACTATATAGTTAAAGCTGTTTTAGTATTGAAATATTTCGAAGAGTGGATTATTCAAATATTTAATGTTTATTGAAATGAATTCACATTTTTTATAATAAGCTTTGAAAATCGATTAGTTTTATTTAAAAATGAATTGGAAATGAGTCATCGATGTTTATTTAAAGTGTTTTAATATTTTAAATAATTACTTAACATGTTTTAAAAAAATTATTATTCTTTAAAAATACTTATTATATATATATGGTATTTTGAAATGATTGTAATTTATTTATAAATCCTCTCGAGATTTGTAAACAGGGATTATTTAACGAATATGATTTTTATAAGAGAAATCATGTAATGGAATTCTGGAAACTAAGTAAACTTCCGAAATGTTGAAATACGAGAACTTCAAAAATGAACTAGAATTCGTAAAAGAAGTTAGAAATGGGTAATTGGAATTATAGACAAGTGCAATCGATTTTGGGAAATTTAAAGGAAGTTAATTAATGAATTCTGAAAACTTATAGAATTCGTTTTAAAAGAGTTAAGGGATTTACAAATAAATTGTAAAGGATTTTGAGAAATAGGAAATAAATGGAATCATTTCCCAAGTATTGGACTAGAAGGATTCGAAATATTTTAACTACGAGATTATTATTATAGGAATATTTTTTTCAAAGTGTTGAATTATAAGTGGAATTGGAAAAAAATATTTCTAAGTGTCGATATGGATTGAAATTGTTTTCAATTATTGAATATACTGGAAGAGATTTGAATATATATCTTTGTTAAGATAATTGAAATAAATATTTTGAAAAATTTATAATATAAGCCTAGTGACTGCTTATGTGTGTTATTTGATAGTTAAATAACCAACTATCAAATCTGGCCAAATTCATTATCTTTCCGAAGAGACAGGGATCAAATTTAATTATCCGAAAACTACTTCGATCCGATTTGTGCGTTACGAATTGTAATATCATGAAGATAATGAAAACTGGGATTTTGGAGATTCAGTTTGTTCAGACCCAGAACAACTTGTATTGGTGAATTCTATCATTGCATTGTTGCCTGGAGGGCAATGTTAGCATTCCAAGTATGAATTCTATTCTAAAGGTAAACGTAGTGTTTCCTGGGGATTTGACCAGGCAACTAGTGCTCGGCATCAGGTAGCACTCGGCATCTCATAGTACTCGGCGTAGTACTCGGCATCCATGGTACTCGGCATCAAGGAGTACTCGGCATCAGGAAGTACTCGGCATCTAGAAGTACTTGGCATAGCGCTTGGCATCCAGTGGAACTCGGCATCTAGGAGTACTCGGCGTAGTACTCGGCATCCAGGAGTACTCGGCGTAGTACTCGGCATCCAGTGAAACTTGGCAACAGGAGTACTCGGCGTAGTACTTGGCATCTAGTGGAACTCGGCAACAGGAGTACTCGGTGTAGTACTCGGCATCCAGTGGTGTTCGGCATTAGAAGGCGTTCGGCATATATGACTGCTCGACATGGCAGTATCGTTCGGCCGGAAGGCACATTAGGCCAAGGAGGATCGTTCGGCCAGAGAGCATTGTTCGGTCAAGCACATCAGAAATACCATTCGGCTTTGACTAACAACCATTCCATCCCATACACCAAACATACCGTTCGGCATAGAAAGGGTGGTTCGGCATCATTGTGTTCGGCCTACCTGGTTCGGCATACAGCAACCACTATACTTGGGCTAGAGTGTTCGGCCACCAAGCCCACCTGGGAAGTCCAGCCCATCTTTGTCTATAAATAAAGGGGCAGGGTCATAGTGAAAAGGGATCTTTTTTGGAGAACACTGGGGAGACTCTACCATTTTTGAGACTCATCTTCTCTACTTAACAACTTCATTCAAGCATTTGATTCACGAATTGTATTTGTAATCAACTATTAAGAAGATCAATAAAGTTTAACCTCAAAGTGGACGTAGGCAATTACGCTGAACCACTATAAATTTGGTGTTCTTACTTTCTGCATTTAAATTAGCATTCTCTTCCTTGTTTAATTTATCTTCATCACTTATATCTCTACACAATCTTTCTCTACGAGGTTAGTGACCAATTTTGGTGCTAACACTTTGGTGCTTTCACTGAGAATTGAATTCTCAGACCTTAAGGATCTGCTTTGAAGCTACTGGATTGAACAAATCCCCCAAAGAAGATCCGACTCATTGATAGGACATCCGTTGATTCTACTCAGAGTTCATACCAATAACTCTACAATGGCGAGACCACGTACCAGGTCAGCTTCTCATAATGCGGATGCCCATGAAACTGCTAGCGTACAACAAGCAGGACCTAGCAATCAACCAGCGATTCCGGGTGTGGGAATTGCCACCCAGGACCAAACTCCAGTTGTCACCAGAATAGAGTTCAACGACTTGATGAGAGAACTCAGGGAAAGCAGGAGACAACTAGGAGAGCAGATGCAAGCAAACGCCAACCTGATGGCACAACTCACTCAACGGCAGCAACAGAATGCTGGGGGCAATCCTGCTCCTTATTCCTCATCCGATAGCTCAACTTCCTCTGATGAACCTCCCAGGCGCAGACGCCGTAAGACTGAAGCTGCGCGGGCAGGTGCTGCTGTTCAGACAGCTGGAGACCGTAACCAAGACGGAGCTGGAAACCTAGGAATTGGAGTGCAGGTTGAGGCTGGAGGACTAGACCATCAAAATGCTAATGATGTCGAACCTCAAGATGCACGTTTGGCAGACCGCCAGGAGAGGAGGCATTAGCCTGGCCAGTCACGTAGAACCGACTCCAACCTTCCACATTCCATACAAACACCAGACCTGACAGCCATGGTCAGGCAATTAATGAAAGAAAACCAAGGCTTATCGAATGATGATTGGGGAGTATCAAGAAGTCATACTCCATTCACAGACGTTGTGCTGCAGGCAGCGTACCCCTGGAAGTTTAATATGCCTACTATCCCTGCGTATGAGGGAAAGACCGACCCCAGACAGCATGTCATGAGGTATGAGTGGATGATGGATTCAGCTAGAGCAAATGATGCCACCAAGTGTAGATGCTTTCCGATCACTCTATCTGGGATCGCTACTATGTGGTTTACCCGACTTCATCCGCGGTCCGTATCCAATTTCGAGGAGTTGGTGAAGAAGTTTATTGAGCAGTTCAGAATACACACTACGCGTCCAAAGGATGTAATGTCTCTATCAAGTGTAATCCAAAATCCTGGGGAGTCATTGAAGGAATATTTACAAAGATTCCATGTTGCGGCGACTGAAGTCAGTAATTCCAATGATCATGCAATTCTAATGGCTGTAATGAGAGGTGTGGATCCGGAGTCCGAATTTGGAGACTGGTTGGCAGGGAAACCTCCGACCACACTGGAACGTTTTTACTCAAAGGCACATCAGTTCATAAGAAGAGAGGAGGCTAGGTGGGTAAGGCGAGATATGGCACCAGGACCTATCCAAGAGTCCGTGAAAAGCAACATTGCTGTGAAGCAGTCCGGAGACAACTCGGGAAAGGTCCAAGTCAATGTCCAGAACAAGCCTGGGCAGCCTAAGGAGTCCGGAGGAAGAAATCAAGGGAAGAAGAGAGAAGCGGGGAAGTGGAAATCGAGAATTCCAAGCTACAACGAGTATACCCCGCTGAATGCGCCTCTTGAGAACATTTACCTATCTACCTGCAATACTTTTCAGTACAGAAAGCCATGTCCAAAAGAATCAACCGAGGAGCAGAAGCGAACCGGGAAATATTGTCGCTTCCAATAGACTTATGGGCACAATACGGAAGAGTGCAGACACCTGCACGACGCTATCGAGAAATTGATCAGGCAAAAGAAGTTGCAAGAATTTGTGAAGGATCCACAGGAAGGAGGACAGGGAACGTCCAACCCAGGTCGCGCACCAGCTCCGCGTCATCCCGAAGAGCCTGCCCGGACCGTGGGTAGACTAGTCATAAATACAATTATCGGCGGACCTCACCCCGCGGATAAGAATTGGCAAGAGATGGAGCGGTATGCAAGTTCCCTGAAGCATGCAGAGTTTGAGTGTTGTTCGAACGTGGAGGATGGGACCCCGCTAAGCAGCAACGCGTAATGACGGACGATATAGTGTTCAGAAACAGAGATGCTGATCAAATAGAGGCTCCAACCATCGACCCGATGGTCATATCTGCCACGATCGGACCGGCATATGTGAAAAGAATTCTGATTGATTGTGGAAGTTCTGTCAACATCATCTTCAAGAAGGCTTATGACCAAATGAAGATGGAAACCAAGGACTTGAAACCATCCAAAGCTCGTATACACGGCTTTAATGGTGCAGCGACCGATGCAGTGGGGTATGTTGAGTTACCAGTTGAACTGGGACAAGGCGAGCGTCGGAGGGTGCGAATCCTACCCTTCGTAGCTTTGGATGTGGATTCTCCGTATAATGTTTTCTTGGGCCGACCGGCCCTGGCTGAGTTTAGGGCAACATTAGCCCCGTGGTGCTTGACTCTGAAGTTCCCAACTGACAAAGGGGTAGGTATTGTTCATGGCGACCAAGCAGCTGGTCGTTCCTGTTATGTGGCTGAGCTCCGGGAGGCCTATCGGAGGGAGAAAGGAAAGGTTGCGGACAATCCCGTCCGCATCCTTAACACGGATAATTGACAAGTAGTGCCCGAGCCCTGGCTCGGGCATAATTCTCGGATCTTCAGAGACATAGATCCGAGAGATGACAATGAGAAACCCAGGGAAGAAAAGGCGGCGCCGGCTGAATTAACGGTTGACATTTCAGTTAGCCAAAGCGACCCTTCGCGAATACTGAAGATCGGATCATAGCTTGGCCCCGCAATGACTGAAGACCTTAGTGACTTCCTCCGGGCGAATCTTGATGTTTTCGCCTGGACGCATTCTGATATGTGTGGGATTTCTCCCGCCATCACGAGTCATATGTTGAACATAGACCCGAAATACGTCCTAGTTAAACAAAAGAGGAGAGGAATGGACCCGGAGAGGTCTGCTGCTCTTAGAGAGGAGGTGGACAAACTCAAAGCCAATGGGTTCGTCCGCGACTCCCTCTATCCTGAATGGGTATCGAACCCCGTACTGGTGAAAAAGGCAAATGGGAAATGGAGAACTTGCGTAGACTATTCCGATTTGAACAAAGCATGCCCCAAGGACAGTTTCACATTACCAAGGATCGATCAGTTGGTCGACTCCACCGCAGGACATGAGTTGTTATCATTCATGGATGCATACTCGGGATACAACCAAATCCCGATGCATATTCCGGACCAAGAACACACTAGCTTCGTTACATATGTCGGGCTATATTGCTATGTAGTAATGCCCTTCGGACTGAAGAACGCAGGAGCGACTTATCAGCGTTTGGTGAATCGAATGTTCAAGGACCAGCTTGGTAGGACGATGGAAGTCTATGTGGATGACATGCTCGTGAATTCACGACAGTCAAACGACCACATTCGAGACTTGGCTGAAATGTTCGACATACTCAGGTATTACGGGATGAAGAACAACCCTCTGAAGTGTTCCTTCGGCGTTGCGTCGGGGAAGTTTTTGGGATTCATCGTCAATGCTAGGGGAATTGAAGCTAACCCCGAAAAGATCCAAGCTATTCGAGATGTGCAAGTACCCAGGACTATAAAACAAGTACAGAGCTTGAATGGAAAAGTAGCTGCGCTAAGTCGATTCATATCCAGGGCAACTGACAAGTGCATCACTTTCTTTGATATAATAAAGAAAGGGAAGAGGAACTTCGAATGGACGTCTAGTTGTGAAGAAGCATTCCGGGATCTGGTGAGGCATCTGCAGAGTCCACCAGTGCTGTCAAAACCAGTAGACCACGAGATGTTGTACGTATACTTGGCTGTATCCCCGCATGCGATAAGTGCGGCTTTAGTCCGCGAGGAGGACCGGATCCAGAAGCCGGTGTATTATGTTAGCAAGCGCTTAATAGGTGCAGAAAGAAATTACCCTAAAATCGAGAAGTTGGCCTATTGCTTGGTGATTGCATCACGTAAGCTACGCCCATATTTTCAAGCGCACTCAATCAGTGTTTATACCGATCAACCCCTGCGGCAGGTACTCCAACGACCAGAAACTTCCGGAAGACTGCTAAAATGGAACATCGAGTTGAGCCAGTTCGATATCCTCTACTTGCCATGAAGGGCCATACAAGGACAAGCACTAGTAGATTTCATCGCTGAGTTTACCATACCCATAGAACCAGATAATCATGACGTCACTACCCCCGTTCGTTGGAGATTATACACTGATAGGGCATCAAACGACCGTTGCTCCGGCGCGGGTGTAGTTCTTATAACTCCGGAAAATCGATCAATCTGTTATGCTTTGAAGCTTGATTTCCCAGCTACAAATAACGAAGCAGAATATGAAGCACTGATTGCTGGCTTGAAGCTCATCAGAGAACTCGGGATCAAATCAGTTGAGATCTTTTGTGACTCACAGTTGGTGGTTTACCAAGTGCGGGGAGATTACCAAGCAAAGGGACAAAAGCTTGCTCCGTACCTAGTTCAGGTTCAAGAACTACTGTCAAATCTTGAGCGTTATGACATTTCACATGTCCCGCGCGAACAGAATAAAGAAGCCGACTTGTTGGCTAAGTTTGCAAGCACAGGCGACGCGCAGCAAATGGGATTGTATCCCGTTGAGGCCTTGCACGCCCCGAGCATAGACGAGATGAAAGTTGATTGTGTATTGGAAACGGAAATCGAGAAGGAATCGTGGATAACCCCGTTCAAACTGTACCTGACAACCGGGGCTTTACCAGAAAAAAGGAGCGAAAGATGTCAGATCCTTCGAAAGGCCGCGCGATACGTGATGCAGGATGGATTAATGTATCGAAAAGGGTTCTCAGTCCCCTTATTATGGTGCATCGCTCATGACGAGACAAAGCGAGTCCTGAAAGAGGTTCACGAAGGGGAATGTAGCGACCATACCGGGGGGCAAACGCTAGCAAAAAAGATCCTCCGCTATGGATACTACTGGCCGACCGTGAATCGGGACGCTGCAGACTACGTAAGGAAATGTGACAAGTGTCAAAGATATGCGAAAATCCCGAGGACTCCATCGACGGAAATCACGCAAATGGTTAGTCCCTGGCCATTTGCAATCTGGGGAATCGACATAATCGGCTCTTTGCCTATATCCAAAGGTGGTGCGAAATACGCGATAGTTGTAGTCGACTATTTCACAAAATGGGCTGAGGCAGAACCCTTGGCCACAATCACCTCTAAAAAGGTCATTAACTTCGTTGTACGAAGCATTATATGCCGCTTTGGTCTTCCTCGCACCATCATTATAGACAATGGGATGCAATTTGAAAGTAGAGAGTTCAAAGAGTTCTGTTTAAAGTATGGCATCAAGAAGAAGTTCGCCGCCGTTGCACACCCAAAAGCTAACGGACAAGTCGAGGCCGTTAATAAAATAATCAAGTCAATACTGAAGAAGCATCTGGAGAAAGTCGGAGGCAAGTGGGTAGATGAACTCCCGATGGCATTATGGGCTTATAGAACTACCCACAAGTTCGCGACCGGCCACACTCCATTTGCCTTGGCATACGGCTCTGAAGCCGTTATACCCGTGGAGCTTGAAGTTCCATCGCACCGGGTGACATATTATGATCCTAAGACGAATCAGGACCTCTTGTTGGAATCACTAGATTGTATCGATGAAAAACGCGAAGAGGCTGAATTAAGGGCCGCAGCACATAGGCACCGAGTCAAGCGTTACTACGACGGCAGAGTCCGCCCAAGGATATTTGATGTGGGTGATCTCGTTTTGAAACGAGTTTTCCCAGTACCTTCGCGTATGAATCCCAGCTGGGAAGGTCCGTACGTCATTGAACGGAAGCTTGGAGAGGGAACGTTCAAGCTAGCGACCGTTGATGGCATGACACTCCCCCGGGCGTGGAACAGCGAGCATTTGCGACATTATTACATTTAGTATGTTTCTTTCCTGTTTTAGGCACAGTTATTTCCTGTATGTTTTCATTCCGTCGCAACTTAGTTTCCTTTTAACTATGTAATCGAGCAGTTTAGTTGTTTTTCATTAATAAAGGCTTGAAGCCGTATTTTCCACAAATTACTAATGTTTCTATATCTCATAGTCGGGTGATGAATTACTAGAACTACATTATCCTGTATGATACACGAAACTAGTATAAACGATTTCAAATCTCTGAATCCCCAAAGCGCGAACCGGAGTACTCTAAGTCCCCAGAGCGCGGACTAGAGTATAAATGATTTCAAATCTCCGAATCCCCAGAGCGTGGATCGGAGTACTCTAAATCCCCGGAGTGCGGACTAGAGTATAAATGATCTCAAATCTCCGAATCCCCAGAGCGCGGATCAGAGTACTCTAAGTCCCCGAAGTGCGGACTAGAGTATAAATGATCTCAAATCTCCGAATCCCCAGAGCGCGGATCGGAGTACTCTAAGTCCCCGGAGTGCGGACTAGAGTATAAATGATCTCAAATCTCCGAATCCCCAGAGCGCAGACCGGAGTACTCTAAGTCCCCAGAGCGCGGACTAGAGTATAAACGATTTCAAATTTCCGAATCCCCAGAGCGTGGACCGGAGTACTCTAAGTCCCCATAGCGCGGACTAGAGTATAAATGATTTCAAATCTCCGAATCCCCAGAGCGCGGATCGGAGTACTCTAAGTCCCCGGAGTGCGGACTAGAGTATAAATGATCTCAAATCTCTGAATCCCCAGAGCACGGATCAGAGTACTCTAAGTTCCCAGAGTACGGACTAGAGTGTAAACGATGCAAACCTCCGAATCCTCTGAACGCGGATCAACTTACTCTAAATCCCTGGAGCGCAGATTTGGAAGAAAGTCCAAGTACTCGAGAAATGTGGAGCAAGAAGTATGCCACGTCTGGAAATGTTTGAACAACACGAGAGTGGACTGGGAGATAATGCAACTCATAAGAACTTGAGTTATGACTACAGTTAGTCAGCGAACCAAAGAAAAGCAAGAGAATCATTCAAACAAAAAAGAAACTAAACTTCATTCAATAGTTCAAAATGGGGTTACACAGTTATCCCTCCAAAGCTTGGAGTCAAGAACCTATCTATACCAACTACAGAGACAAAAGATAAAAGTAATTACAAGACTTAAGTAAGGAATTCGTCGAACGAGTGTAGCGATTATTTCTTCGGTTTCTTCTTCTTGTCTTCTTTTGTTTTTTCCGACGACTCCTCTCCCTCACGCTTTTTCTTGGATTTCTTGCTCACTAAAGAAGCGGAGTCAGGAGTAGGAGACGGAACATCCAGTGGTTTAAACCTGCCCGGGAGAATGATTTTTAGAGGTCTGTTCCGCGGGTCGGTAAGTTCCAGTATTTCAGGTTCGACTTTGACCTTGACCTTTTTCTTCTCCTCTTCGGCGAGGCGTTCCTTCATGCTCACCTTTGAGGTATGCTCGGAGGCGCCGGTGATTTCGATTTCATCGCTCCCTTCGGCAGGAGACGAAGTGTCAAGCTTGTCATCATCTAGCGCCCCGATCACTTGAGCGTCAGGACTAGGAGTTACTCCCGCGTGAGCAACATCGCTTGTTTTCTCTGCCTCCTCCTTGGCATCATCGCTCCTCGGAGTTGGCTTAGGATCAGAGCAGCCTGCATGAAAACATAAAAAATGAACATTAGAACGAATAAATGCTGAAAAATAACAAGATCCTTTGACTTCTAGAAAAGAAGAGTTTCCTACCGGGTTCTGGTTGGCTATCGGTTGTGCGTGGGGTTTCACCCTCCAGGATAGGAGATAGCACGTAAACGCCAAGCCCGGGATCTTCAAGATAATAGCCGGCATGCTGCTCGAACGGGTCAAGTGTCAGCCGACCGGCCGGTTGAACAGCGGGAGGAGCAGCAATATGAGGAGCCGTAGTCTCAGCCCCAGACGGGCCAGCTTCATCACTTTTCTCTTTTGGAAGGGGAGATCCTCTTTTATAAAGCGCCAAAGCTGCGGATAAATCCGCTGGCTCATTCCCCCTAAGGAACTCCTTCACCAAAGCATCCTCATCGAACTCTTCAGAGCCCGACTCGATTTTCCTAATCTTCACCAAAGTTTCCCAGGCCTCAGCTAGGGATTCGAGATAGCCATCGCCCAAGAATGCCAAGTCACGGTGCATAAGGACGCGGACTCCATACTCAGCAATCAACGGGTCAAACATGCACTTGACCTCTTCCCTGCCGGCTTCTGCGGCCGCCTCGAGGCGAGAATCAATCACCTCCACAGCTTTTCTTTTTCCCTCCTCATGGGCTTCGTCCTTTATTTTTTCAACCCCGGCAAGTTCGTCATCGAGCTTCGTTTTCAGGAGTCGAGTAGCAACGATTTCATCACAGTATCGTTGTGACTCTTCTTGAGCAGCTACTTTGTCCTCCTTCTCCTTGGAGAGTAATTCTTTCAGCTCCCTGACTTGAATGACGAGCGCGTCCCTTTTTTTTGGACAGAGTCTTTTTCTAGGGCGAGGGCACCGCTGCGCTGGACTGCTTCATCAAGTTCCTTCTTGTGAGCCATCTCTAAGCGAGTAACCGCCTCAGCAGTATCTTTTGCGCTTTGCTCAGCGACTTCCAGCTTCGACTTATACAAAGCGAGCTCTTCGTCTTGATGCTTGATGATGTTCTTGTCACAGCTAGCCTTCAATTTCAGACGATCAATCTCATATTGACGCTCAACAGACACCTCCGAAATCTTTTCAACCAAGTGAACGAATGCGTCATGTTGAACATAGACGTCGTTGTTACAGGCAATGGCACTCTGCTTCACGTGCCCAGGAATATGATGGATAGCTGGGAGGAATTTCAGACCATCAAAGAAAATTTTTGGAAATTTGGCCTTAAGATCGACCATCTTTTCTGCTACAGTTGGATCAACCGCGGGAGTAGGGGGAGGAGGCCTTGGAAGTTCTGCTCTTTTTCGTTGCTCCCGAATTTGCCTCGTACTCGACGAACCAGAGTGTTGTTCTCGAGGAGCATCGGGTTGGGACCCCTTCTGCAAAGACTTCTCTCTATCCGGCTCAGTTGGAGGGAGAAGATCACGGGACAGAGAAGATTGGGAATATGCCTTCTTACGATGAGACGAATCGCGGGGACGGTTGTCTCTATCTTCATAATCATCTCTGTCCCTGCGTCTGCCCGAACCTGAATCCCGTCCGGAATGATGAAATATGGAAGAGCCGTGAAGGCGATCGAATCCGTGAGAGCACCCCATGTCACCTACAAAGAATAGAGATAACAACGAGTTAAGAAATATCTGGGAAACAAGAAAAAACTTGAAGTGTATGATGGAATGCGTATGTGCGTGTGTGTCCTAGTGTTCCCCCGACGGACCAGTTCTTTTGTCTTTACTAATCGGAGTATTGTCTCCCTGGACTGGGAGTTGAACTCCCGCATTGCCTCTAGCGGGCGAAGAAAACTTGAGGGCTTCAGGATCGTCAAACCCGTAATTAAGTATATCGTCGGGGATAGAAAGATTCGACAAACCCCTTAGAGAACTCTCTAGGTGCTGTGAGGAAGCCTCTTTCTCTGGCGGGATAGACATATCTTTTGTAGTGCCGCCAACTTTCTCCTTCCGAATATTGTATTGTAACCTCTTCTTTCCCTTCGAAGGGGAGGATGACGTTTCAATGTCATGAACTTCGACTGCCGGATTCCAAGCGGGACCCACATTCTCGCCTTGGGTCTCAGGAGCTTCGTCCTCTTTGCGCTCACCTTCTTCGTGCGTATCGGGAGTGCGGCGTGATGACGATCCGGCTTGTTTTTTCCCTTTACCAGATGCTGGCTTGGGAATGGAGACGCCCTCCGGGAGGCTAATCCGACGACCTGGGGCTAGCAAGCCGAACCTTGACAATGATTCATTCGAAATGATGGTTCGGACGTCTCGTTCCTCGGCAGGAAAAGCTCTGATGGCCTCAACGGCCTCAGAATATCCTCGACCCTCCGGACGTGGGTTGATACCTGAAAAGATGAAACGAGGAATTAGAAAAAACATGACTCCAATCAAACACGAATGATGACTCAGCAAAGAGACTTACTGCCTTCAAGCCATCTCCTCGCAAAACTAGGAGGGCAATGCACGTAGAACCATTCCTGTTTGTACAGGGCGAATTTACTGCATGCTCCTGTCAAGAATTGGCATTTGTGGTACGGCTCGAGGAACATGAAGGAAGGACTGTCTTTCCGTTTCTTGATCATATAGATGTATCTGATGTCACCAGAGGTTGGAGGTCTAGAGAAGACGACCATAAAGAGTAGATAGGTCCCGTATAGAAACGCGTGACCGTTCGGATGCAGCTGCGACGGAGCAATGTCGATGTACTGCAACACGTCCCGGAGGAATAAATTAAACGGAGGCACGCTGCCCATCCAACACATGAACTTGTTGCATGTGGTATATCCAACTGGGGGCAAGTGAGGACGATCGTGTCGCGAAGGAACTAACACATCGGCAAAAGGAATCCCGTGAATAGAGCATATCCATCGAAGTGCGGCTTCATTGATCTTCGAAGCTTGTGAATTGATCGGATTGTCTAAAAGAATTGTTGCCTCCAAGGCATCGGGTGCTAAGTTATGGGCAGGGGAAGTCAACGGATTTGAAATATCAGCGGCTCCTTGCCTTGATGACGGCCCAGGCCTGTCAGATATGGTGGCGGAGCTAGACTTCATAGACATCCCCAATAAATAATGAATGTGTTTAAGTGCCTGCGAAAACTATACTTGAAAAACGTTGAACGTTAGAGTTAACAACACGAATATTCCCCCCACGCGATGTGTGAACTAGTGCAAGCAATCGTGTACAAGCAATAAGAATCTAGAGATTTCAAAGATATAAAAATGAGCTTCGAATTGTCGCCTTCAAAGACCGTCATCACTGACCGTCTCAAAAAGCCCGCCTTGTGGTGATTACAGTTTCAAATTCAGAAAACGAATGTTAATCTAAGTTCTGATTTATGTCTACTAAAGCTAGGGAGTTAATGATCCGGGTCAGTTTCATGTGATAGTGTGCTTAGGTCCAAGTCCTTGTTTTGCTATATGAATAGGCAAGGTTAATGAGTGTTCGGCCTAGTTCCTGCTCGGCTAAAGGTATTGTTCGGCATGTTCGGTTAAGTTTTATCCGGCCAAGACATGTTTCAGCATTCACAAACGTTCGGCATTCATGTGGTTCGGCATATGTGTTGTTCGGCGTTTGTATTGATCGGCATTTATATATTGTTCGGCATTTATGGTGTTCGGCGTTTGTGTTGTTCGGCATTTATGATGTTCGGTGTTTGTATTGTTCGGCATTTATATTGTTAGGCATTTATGTTGTTCGACATTTATACTGTTCGGCACCCATGGTGACTCGGCATTTGTGACTATTCGAAAAAGCATCATTCGGCCAAAATCTTGTTCGGCCGGGACCACATTTGACATCCTATTTGGCTCATACTCCCTCCACATCCTTCCATTGCACTACCCGACATATGACGAATCGTGTCGAGCTAAGGTTGCGCCGAGCGCCAACGCTCGAACACACCGTCCTCTACAGCGACCTCATTCCCCCTTTTTCTTCCTCCATCCACACCAAACCACGAGGACGAATCGTTCGGTGAGTCGCACCGAACCATCCTGTTCGGCATTCTAACCAACTCCTACCTTCCACCACATCATCTGGCCCTAAAAATCCACACAACACCTATCAATTTACGAACTCGAGTTTCATGTTGAAACCCCTTTGTGGATTTAGTTAGAGGGATTATTACCTAGTTAATAGATCACGACTTGGAGAAGTTTGGAGTTGAGGCCGCGGTTTTGATTAGCGCCGAATAGGTTAGGAAGAGTTGTTAAGTCTTTGAAGGTTGTTAACAGGCGAGTTTCTCGAAAACAAGATAGGAGAAGTGAGAGTGAAAAGAGGAGGAAGAAGGCCTCGACTTTTATAGGACAGAAGGAGAAGTCGAAAAGGCTATACCCGGTGAAACCGGTCAAAGCCACAGTGTTCGGCATCGGAATACAAAGTCGTTCGGCATGAGGAGCGTTCGGTTTCGACTGCTTCGTTCGGCATCTATACCACGCTCGTCATACACCTCCACCACTGATATTCTCAAGAAAGCGTCTCCAAGGAGAGTTAACCTAGATTCGAAGTGAAGTACGGGGGATATGCAATTCAAAGCGTATCACCATTCAGCCACGTAATACACTTTGGGGGGCAAGTGTTTCCTGGGGATTTGACCAGGCAACTAGTGCTCGGCATCAGGTAGAACTCGGCATCTCATAGTACTCGGCATAGTACTCGGCATCCATGGTACTCGGCATCATGGAGTACTCGGCATCAGGTAGTACTCGGCATCTAGAAGTACTCGGCATAGCGCTCGGCATCCAGTGGAACTCGGCATCTAGGAGTACTCGGCGTAGTACTCGGCATCCAGTGGAACTCGGCATCTAGGAGTACTCGGCGTAGTACTCGGCATCCAGTGGAACTCGGCAACAGGAGTACTCGGCGTAGTACTCGGCATCCAGTGGAACTCGGCAACAGGAGTACTCGGTGTAGTACTCGGCATCCAGTGGTGTTCGGCATTAGAAGGCGTTCGGCATATATGACTGCTCGACATGTGTAATGACCCAAGATTTTAGGAATTTATTCTGACAAATATAAATGAATTCAAAATAATTTTTGAATTAATTTTGAAAGGGGATTGATATAGCTTGATAGTGTATCAGTATGTGTGTATATGTGTGCACAGGAAATGCACATGAAATAAAGCTAAAAGTCCCTGAACTCTAAGAATAAATACATATTGATATGTATAGGAATATATAAATATATATACTTAGATAAAACCCTTAAAAGTTGTATGCGTGAGTAAATATACATATATGGATGCTACTGAATATTTGGAGTATACATGTGCATGTGTGTGTCAATACAGAATGATGTGTAAATATATATATGGGTGTGCTAATTATTTTAGTAAGACTTATATAAATATATATGTGTTAATAAAATTACTAGAGTTCAATTCAGTAAAATAAAACATACCAATATATTTTATAGATAGGCAGAAAGAAAGAAAGAATGAAGATATAAAAAGGACTAATCCTCTTATAAATAAATACAGGAAGTACATGCCATTTACATGAAAGCTAAAAATAGGAAAAATAAGATAAAACAGAGAAATGCTTGGTATAGGCAGAATTAGGAAGAGTATTTGATAAATAATAAAATCAAGTCACATTTTTAGCATGATTGTAGACAAAGGAAAAAAGTATTTTCTGAAAAGCAAAATTCTGAAATTAACCAAAAAAGGATGTAACCACTTTTCTCTTCACCTATATTAAGCCGGGGAGGGTAGAATTTTGGGTTCAAGTAAAACACAGATAACATGATTTTTCTGGTGGGCAAAAATGGCTTTAACCAATACCCAAAACCCTAAGGAAGACCCTGTATATATACATGTATATGCAGCAGCCTCCTCTCCTCCTCAGAAAAGAACTTTGAAAAAAAAAGAGAAAACAACACCATAGAAATCATAAGGCAAGGGAAGGAAAAGAGCTTGAGGCTAAAGGCAGAAGTTCATCAATTAATTAAGGAAGCAAAGAAGAGAGCTAGGTGAGAAAACTCACTCAAAAATCTAAGGTAATAAGTCCTAATGTAGGCAGCCAGTTATAAGTAATTTTCTTAAAAGAGTATTTTCATATATGAATGCTATCTGTGATTTTAAATCCAGAAATGTTTTGATTCTCTTTGGTTGTTCTACTTGTTTATTTATAAGAAAGTTTTATGTGTAGTTAGTATACATATATGTTTTATGAACCCAGATCTCTGATATGTAGATGCTTAGGAACATAAAATAAATGTTGAATATAGGCAAGTAGTATTGGTTTTGGCTTAACTCAGAGAAATGAAAACAAATTGAGCTGCAATATACTCATGTATAAGTGCTGAGGCTTGACACAAAGAGGAATTAGGGGTGCAATATGGTTGCCTATGTGCTGATGCTCCTAATTTAATAAAAATGCATAAAGATATATACACATAGCAAACAAAATTTTGTGATTCAGTGAAACCAGATCATTCTGAGTTTAACTCAAGCACAAAGGTTTGCAAAAAGGAAAAACTCTCTCAGAAGCCATAAGCTAATGTTAGTTGCCTATACCCCTTTTAAAAATACCAGAATATATATATATATACATACAGAACCTTATTTATTTAGTCACCAATGGTTGTTTGCTTGTTTGTCTCTGTATGGTTATGAATAATATGAGATGCCATGATATGGATGTTTTTAGTTAGTAAAATGGATCACTGAATGGTTTAGTCATGAAAAATCAAAAGAGTTATTATTAACTTAAACCTGATTAGGAAATTGGGGTCAAGAACACTGCAGGAATGACTTGTTTTCTTGAGTAATACAAGTTGACACATGGCTTGTTTAAGTCCTGAGATCTTTGTGTAATGGAGTGAATTAGTTCATTACAGTGTGTCCATTGATTCATAAATATTGCAGATGAGACCAGGATAGATAAATATACCAAGGGAAAAATATTTGAGATGATTCGAAAACTAGAGTTTTTCCCAGAATTGAAATATGAGAATGGAATGAATGATTTAACTCATATTGGTTATTTTCCTGTTTGGTGTGAATGATTGTTTGATTATGACTGAATTGTATGCTTGAATGTATGTGCCATATTTATATATGTAGTCTCTGGAAAGAAAAACTAAAGTGTGCACATGCACAATGACACAGAGCATGCACACAAGTATAACCTGATTTAAAAGGGCAGAACTTTATGTATATGTATTTAATTTGATTTTAACCTAATTAACTATTTGCTTTTGTGAATTTTCTCATACCAGACATGTGTCTGACCCTAGTGTGCTAATGGCATCTGGGGTGTCTCATTTAAAATGAGGCAGTTTCAAATGCTTTTTCAGGGATTGCAGCAACTAAGTAGGAGTAGGAGCAAGGCTTTGAGAAGAAGATTATAGCATGCTAAACTTAGTTAGATAAGAGCCTAAATGATAAAATCCGCATGTATTAATGATCTAAAATTGTTACTTGTATTAAGTGTTGGATATGGGATGGATATTTTGTTAAGTATTTTATTAAGAGATTGACTTGTATCTGGAATTTATGAATCTAGTTAATATCTGATATTAAAGAAGTTAATCAAAATATTGTAAGTGGATTTAGTAAGAACACCATGTTTAAATTAAATGATTATATTTTATAAATGTATTAGTCAATCTTGAGTCTTTAGAAAGGATTTTAGTTTTGGAAAATCTGGATAGCTGATTCTCAGAAAAAAAAATTAAATGGTTTTATCTTTCTACCATGGCATATGTATACAAAAGATAATAGGCATAGGTTGAATGTTTTTATATGACTGCAAGGTTCCCATAATTTACCTTGTTTCATACAAATGTTTCATGTCTTGTTTTTAAATAAAGAAAGGATCTGTAATAAGGGAGTTGAAAGCCAGATCCAAATAGTTGCAGTTATATACGCACATAAACATGTTTTGTGCAAATATTAACACACCTTTTCCTATGTATTTGTAATAGGAATCTGAATTTCACTCAGATTTTAACCAAATGCATTTTAAATTCCAGACAGATTTTATAAGAAGAAAATCAAACATGGACATATAACACTGAACTATGTGTGGATTGATTAAATTCAATCAATCCAATATCCTCTTGTTTTCCAGAACTCTGATTCAAACAAGAGAGGCATATGCATCCTCACATGTATGTGCTTATCTTTGTGAATGTACTGATATATTTATATTGGTTAATTGTTTTGGTCCTGGATATATTTTGTTTATTGGAAAAAGAAAATGACCCTGGAAAATATATTTGTAATGATTGATATATCTATATATCATCTCTGAGAGTTCAAAGGAAGTTTAAATCCAACTAAAAAAAAGTGTAAATGAATGTAGGTGGACATCCAGACACATATAAATTGAATGTGCATATGCATGTACATAGAGATCGAATTTAGACGTCAGTCTTAATAATTTAGACGTCTGAGATTAAACTTAGACGTCAGTCATAATAATTTAAACGTCTGAGGTTAAATGTAGACGTTTGTCACAAAAAAATTAGATGTCTAAATTTAGTTCAAAATGTCTTTTTCTCTCTGTTTCAATTTTAGATCTCTGAGCCGTCTGTCATAATTAGTTAGACGTCTGGGATTAAGTTTAGACGCCTGTCATAATTATTTAGACGTCTGAACTGCTGATTTTGCCTAATTTGCCTGTTTAAAAAGAAACAAGTGGCTATGTCAATAGCTTGTATGGCATTTCGATTTCTATTTGATTTAAATTCCCTTTGATGAAGTAGAAAAAAAAATCCTTATGAAATTTAGGGTACAAATAGGAGGGTCATTTCATTTGGTATCAGAGCTATGTTATTCAACATAGTAGAAGTAAAGATCAAGTTCTTAGATAGAAATAAAATTTAAAGGAACTAAATATATATATCAATGTTTTCAGTGTGAAAAAAAAACCACTGAAATAATAAAAATTACCAATCAAACTAACCAGCTATGTAAATTATTATTAGCAAACTATGGTAGGGAGACCACCAAATCAGGGAGCAGGATCTTCCCATGCACCACCAATGGTCAATCTGCAAGACTTGGTGAGAGCATTTAGGGATGGGGCAGGTCAAAGGCAAGAAAATCCCTATGAAGAACTCTCAAAATTACTTAAGACATATACTCATTTAGGAGGCAAAAGCTTTGAAGGGACAGAAAGTATCATGGAAATTCAAACATGGTTGAGAACATTGGAAAGAATTTTCAATGACATGCAACTTGATGGTCAAAGAAAGAGGCAAGTGGCTTCAAGACAGCTAAAAGGAGTAGCTTTAGGCTGGTGGGAAGTAATCATTGCAGGAAGGAATGAGAATGAAATCACTTGGAATCAATTCAAAGAGATATTGGAAGCAAGGTTTGTACCAGCATCAGCAAAGACTACCTTGCTAGACGAATTTATTAGACTTAGACAAGGAACCATGACTGTCACAGAATACACTCAAAAGTTTGAGGGGCTTTCTACATATGGAGCAATGCTTGTGGCAGATGAGGCATCCAAAAATGATAGGTACATAAAAGGGTTGAACCCAGGACTTAGCAGAGCCATGTTACCCTATGCAGACAGGACTTTTGACCATGTGATAGACTTAGCTTTGAGGTTGGAACAGCATGACAAGGAAAGGGAGAAGTTCAGAAATTTTAAGAACAATAATACCAAGAAGGGTAAGGGGAGGTATCACCCTTATGATAAGAAGAAGGAAGAGGCCAGTAACAAAGGCACTGGAGATGTCAAAGCTAAGGAAACCAAGAAGAAAATTGTGTGCCATCAGTGTGGAAAGGAGGGGCATATCAAGCCTAGGTGTCCAGAATTGAAGGGAGGAGCCTTCAAGTGCTATCTATGTGGGAAAGAGGGGCATATGAAGAGGAATTGTCCTGAGTACAAACAGCAAGGAAAATTGGCAAATTTGGAAGGAAAAGGCAAAGCCACAGTGGAGAGTACCACTGAAAACCATAGCCAAGTGGAAGGTACATTACTTATTTGTACCATACCCATAGCAGTAGTATATGATACTGGGGCAACTCACTCTTTAATTTCTTATGAACTAGTTAAAATGCTAAAACTGAATTGCATATTGGTTGAAACCCCATTACATATACAAAGTCCACTGGGGAGTTCTAGTGTTTTAAATATGATTTGTGTGGATGTGGAATTAAACATAGGAGGAAATATTTTTATTTCCAATTTATATGTTTTGAATTACCCAAATATAGGTGTTATATTGGGGGTAGACTGGTTAAGGCAATTTAAAGCCATAATTAATTTAGACTCATCCACCATATCATTGCAAAATTCTAGAGGTCAGAGAATCACATTTTTATGTGAAGTAGCTAAGGAAGGAAGACTATATCATTTAGTTGACTTAGAAAAAGATTTCAGTGAACTAACCATTGAAGAAATTCTCGTAGTCAATGAATATTTGGATGTGTTTAGTGAGGTCAAGGGTGTTCCACACCATAGACCAGTAGAGTTCCAGATCAATCTAGTTCCAGGAGCAAGCCCAGTGATTAAAAAGCCAACTAGAATGGGGCCAAATGAACTAAAGGAATTAAAGAAACAGTTAGAAGAACTGGAAGAAAAGGGTTTTATAAGACCAAGTAATTCTTGCTGGGGAGCACCAGTGGTATTTGTTAAGAAGCAAGATGGCTCCTTAAGACTCTGTATAGATTATAGAGAATTAAACAAGGTAACTATTAAAAATAAATACCCATTGCCAAGAATAGATGATCTTTTTGATCAATTAGCAGGGGCAAAAGTATTTTCTAGACTAGACTTAGCATCTGGTTTTCATCAAATGAAGGTGGAAGAATCAAGCATCAAGTACACTGCCTTTAACACTAGGTATGGGTTGTATGAATTTTTGGTTATGCCATTTGGCTTGACCAATGCACCATCATACTTTGTAGATTTAATTAACAGAACTTTTAGAGATTGTTTAGACAAGTTTGTGCTTATTTTTATAGATGACATTTTGATTTATTCCAAAACAGTGGAAGAACATAAGCATCATTTGCACCTGGTTTTGTCTAGGTTAGGGAAAAAGATTTAAAAGAAAAATATTCAAAATGTGTATTTTGGAAAGAGGAAGTACATTTCCTTGGCCATGTTATATATGCTCAAGGAATTTCAGTGAACCCCAATAAAGTAGTGGCTATTCAAGCATGGAAGAGGCCAAGCACTGTGAGTGAAGTGAGGTCATTTATGGGGATGGCAGGGTATTATAGGAGGTTTATAAAAGATTTTTCAAAAATTTCTACACCACTCACTAACCTAACCAGGAAGAACCAAGCTTTTGTTTGGTCAGAAAAATGTGAAAAGTCTTTTGAACAGTTAAAGGAGGCATTGGTGAATGCTCCAATTTTAAAGGTACCTCATGGAAATGAAGAATTAGTTGTATACACTGATGCTAGTGGATTTGGCTTGGGTGCAGTGCTGATGCAACAAGGCCAAGTCATTGCATATGCATCCAGACAACTTAAACCCCATGAAGTAAGGTATGCCACACATGATCTCGAATTAGCAGCTGTGATCTATGCTTTAAAACTTTGGAGACATTATTTGTTAGACACAAAGTTTGAACTTTACACTAACCACAAGTCTCTGAAATATTTATTTTCACAAAAAGATTTGAACATGAGGCAACATAGATGGGTGGAGTTCTTAGCTGCCTATGACTTTGACATACTCTATACACCAGGCAAAGCAAACAAAGTTGCAGATGCTCTAAGTAGACAGCATGCTAAATTGGCTATGATGATGATAGGAGAATTTAAAGACTTGTCTTTGCTAACTGAGTTAGAAATTGGAGAGAATGGTTGTGTGCACATTGATGAGCAGATGCATGGTGCACAAGAAGATAAAGGGAAGTTAAGCTTAATGACACTTCAACCAGATTTAATCCTGAAGGTACGAAAAATGCAAGAACAAGATGCCAACTTATTAGAGAAGAAAATGCTCCTCTCAAGAGGGGAGGAAGTGATGAATCACCATATTGATAAAAATGGTTATATGAGATACCAGAATAGGATGTGTGTACCAGAGGACACAGAATTGAAGAAAGAGATATTGAATGAATATCACAGAAGTAAATACTCCATACACCCAGGCAACACAAAAATGTACCAAAATTTGAAAAGAGACTTCTGGTGGAAGGGGATGAAATCTGATGTAGCTAAATACATTGCCAAATGTATGACTTTCCAACAAGTCAAGGCTGAAACCCAAAGGCCATCAGGGTTGATGCAGTCTCTTAGTGTACCACAGTGGAAGTGGGAAGACATATCTATGGACTTCATAGATGGACTGCCTAGATCTAAGAGAGGTAATACAAGTATACGGGTGATAGTTGATAGGCTAACCAAGGTAGCACACTTCATCCCAGTCAAGTCAGAAAGAACAGCACCAAAATTAGCTCAAATTTTTATAAAGGAAGTGGTAAAGTTACATGGCATTCCCAAAACCATTGTGAGTGATAGGGATACCATCTTCACTTCAAAATTCTGGAGAAGCTTTCAAGAAGCAATGGGAAGTGAACTATGTTTAAGTACTGCCTACCATCCTCAATCAGATGGGCAGACTGAGGTAGTAAACAAAGTTTTGGAGGACATGTTGAGGGCAAGTATACTGGATTTTGGGGGCAACTGGGAAGATTATCTTCATCTAGTTGAATTTACATACAACAACAGCTACCAAAGCACCATAGGAATGGCTCCATTTGAAGCCTTATATGCTAAACCCTGTTTGTCACCTGTTTGTTGGGTAGAAGCAGGAGAAAGGTCTATTTTAGGACCTGAGTACATACAAGAAACTAAGGGAAAATTGAGTTGATAAGAAGAAGAATGGCAGCAGCTCAAGATAGGCAAAAGAAATTTGCAGACATGAGAAGGAGGCAGGTAGAATATGAAGTGGGAAATTTTGTTTTCATCAAAATCTCACCTATGAAAAATGTGCTGAGGTTTGGAAAACAAGGCAAGTTAACCCCGAGATATATTGGACCATACAAAATTCTGGAAAGAATTGGTCCCTTGGCATATAAGTTGGAATTACCAGAAAACATGCAAGGTATACATGATGTTTTTCATGTATCACAATTGAGAAGGTGGGTCCATGACAAGGCAGAAATTCTTGAGACCCCAACCCAAGTGCAGATAAATTCTAATTTGATTTATGAAAAGGATCCAGTGGGGATTTTGGCAAGAGAGGTGAAGAAGTTGAGAAATAAATATCTGAAACTTGTGAAGGTATAGTGGAGTCTTGATCCTAGTGATTGCACATGGGAATTAGAGGACAAAGTTAGGATGAATTATCCTAAGCTATTTTCAGATTAAAGGTAATTCTGATCTTTGATTGTTTTCTTTTTTAGAAGCATATGTTTTTAGTTATTATAGAACTAAAAATTTATTTGGTTGAGAATGTACTTGTTCTCTGAATTAAGTTTAAAATTTATTTTAAGCTTAGGTAAATTGTGGGACACAATTTCTAAAAGGAGGGGTGTATGTAATGACCCAAGATTTTAGGAATTTATTCTGACAAATATAAATGAATTCAAAATAATTTTTGAATTAATTTTGAAAGGGGATTGATATAGCTTGATAGTGTATCAGTATGTGTGTACATGTGTGCACAGGAAATGCACATGAAATAAAGCTAAAAGTCCCTGAACTCTAAGAATAAATACATATTGATATGTATAGGAATATATATATATATATATACTTAGATAAAACCCTTAAAAGTTGTATGCGTGAGTAAATATACATATATGGATGCTACTGAATATTTGGAGTATACATGTGCATGTGTGTGTCAATACAGAATGATGTGTAAATATATATATGGGTGTGCTAATTATTTTAGTAAGACTTATATAAATATATATGTGTTAATAAAATTACTAGAGTTCAATTCAGTAAAATAAAACATACCAATATATTTTATAGATAGGCAGAAAGAAAGAAAGAATGAAGATATAAAAAGGACTAATCCTCTTATAAATAAATACAGGAAGTACATGCCATTTACATGAAAGCTAAAAATAGGAAAAATAAGATAAAACAGAGAAATGCTTGGTATAGGCAGAATTAGGAAGAGTATTTGATAAATAATAAAATCAAGTCACATTTTTAGCATGATTGTAGACAAAGGAAAAAAGTATTTTCTGAAAAGCAAAATTCTGAAATTAACCAAAAAAGGATGTAACCACTTTTCTCTTCACCTAAATTAAGCCGGGGAGGGTAGAATTTTGGGTTCAAGTAAAACACAGATAACATGATTTTTCTGGTGGGCAAAAATGGCTTTAACCAATACCCAAAACCCTAAGGAAGACCCTGTATATATACATGTATATGCAGCAGCCTCCTCTCCTCCTCAGAAAAGAACTTTGAAAAAAAAAAGAGAAAACAACACCATAGAAATCATAAGGCAAGGGAAGGAAAAGAGCTTGAGGCTAAAGGCAGAAGTTCATCAATTAATTAAGGAAGCAAAGAAGAGAGCTAGGTGAGAAAACTCACTCAAAAATCTAAGGCAATAAGTCCTAATGTAGGCAGCCAGTTATAAGTAATTTTCTTAAAAGAGTATTTTCATATATGAATGCTATCTATGATTTTAAATCCGGAAATGTTTTGATTCTCTTTGGTTGTTCTACTTGTTTATTTATAAGAAAGTTTTATGTGTAGTTAGTATACATATATGTTTTATGAACCCAAATCTCTGATATGTAGATGCTTAGGAACATAAAATAAATGTTGAATATAGGCAAGTAGTATTGGTTTTGGCTTAACTCAGAGAAATGAAAACAAATTGAGCTGCAATATACTCATGTATAAGTGCTGAGGCTTGAGACAAAGAGGAATTAGGGGTGCAATAGGGTTGCCTATGTGCTGATGCTCCTAATTTAATAAAAATGCATAAAGATATATACACATAGCAAACAAAATTTTGTGATTCAGTGAAACCAGATCATTCTGAGTTTAACTCAAGCACAAAGGTTTGCAAAAAGGAAAAACTCTCTCAGAAGCCATAAGCTAATGTTAGTTGCCTATACCCCTTTTAAAAATACCAGAATATATATATACATACAGAAGCTTATTTATTTAGTCACCAATGGTTGTTTGCTTGTTTGTCTCTGTATGGTTATGAATAATATGAGATGCCATGATATGGATGTTTTTAGTTAGTAAAATGGATCACTGAATGGTTTAGTCATGAAAAATCAAAAGAGTTATTATTAACTTAAACCTGATTAGGAAATTGGGGTCAAGAACACTGCAGGAATGACTTGTTTTCTTGAGTAATACAAGTTGACACATGGCTTGTTTAAGTCCTGAGATCTTTGTGTAATGGAGTGAATTAGTTCATTACAGTGTGTCCATTGATTCATAAATATTGCAGATGAGACCAGGATAGATAAATATACCAAGGGAAAAATATTTGAGATGATTCGAAAACTAGAGTTTTTCCCAGAATTGAAATATGAGAATGGAATGAATGATTTAACTCATATTGGTTATTTTCCTGTTTGGTGTGAATGATTGTTTGATTATGACTGAATTGTATGCTTGAATGTATGTGCCATATTTATATATGTAGTCTCTGGAAAGAAAAACTAAAGTGTGCACATGCACAATGACACAGAGCATGCACACAAGTATAACCTGATTTAAAAGGGCAGAACTTTATGTATATGTATTTAATTTGATTTTAACCTAATTAACTATTTGCTTTTGTGAATTTTCTCATACCAGACATGTGTCTGACCCTAGTGTGCTAATGGCATCTGGGGTGTCTCATTTAAAATGAGGCAGTTTCAAATGCTTTTTCAGGGATTGCAGCAACTAAGTAGGAGTAGGAGCAAGGCTTTGAGAAGAAGATTATAGCATGCTAAACTTAGTTAGATAAGAGCCTAAATGATAAAATCCGCATGTATTAATGATCTAAAATTGTTACTTGTATTAAGTGTTGGATATGGGATGGATATTTTGTTAAGTATTTTATTAAGAGATTGACTTGTATCTGGAATTTATGAATCTAGTTAATATCTGATATTAAAGAAGTTAATCAAAATATTGTAAGTGGATTTAGTAAGAACACCATGTTTAAATTAAATGATTATATTTTATAAATGTATTAGTCAATCTTGAGTCTTTAGAAAGGATTTTAGTTTTGGAAAATCTGGATAGCTGATTCTCAGAAAAAAAAATTAAATGGTTTTATCTTTCTACCATGGCATATGTATACAAAAGATAATAGGCATAGGTTGAATGTTTTTATATGACTGCAAGGTTCCCATAATTTACCTTGTTTCATACAAATGTTTCATGTCTTGTTTTTAAATAAAGAAAGGATCTGTAATAAGGGAGTTGAAAGCCAGATCCAAATAGTTGCAGTTATATACGCACATAAACATGTTTTGTGCAAATATTAACACACCTTTTCCTATGTATTTGTAATAGGAATCTGAATTTCACTCAGATTTTAACCAAATGCATTTTAAATTCCAGACAGATTTTATAAGAAGAAAATCAAACATGGACATATAACACTGAACTATGTGTGGATTGATTAAATTCAATCAATCCAATATCCTCTTGTTTTCCAGAACTCTGATTCAAACAAGAGAGGCATATGCATCCTCACATGTATGTGCTTATCTTTGTGAATGTACTGATATATTTATATTGGTTAATTGTTTTGGTCCTGGATATATTTTGTTTATTGGAAAAAGAAAATGACCCTGGAAAATATATTTGTAATGATTGATATATCTATATATCATCTCTGAAAGTTCAAAGGAAGTTTAAATCCAACTAAAAAAAAAGTGTAAATGAATGTAGGTGGACATCCAGACACATATAAATTGAATGTGCATATGCATGTACATAGAGATCGAATTTAGACGTCAGTCTTAATAATTTAGACGTCTGAGATTAAACTTAGACGTCAGTCATAATAATTTAGACGTCTGAGGTTAAATGTAGACGTCTGTCACAAAAAAATTAGATGTCTAAATTTAGTTCAAAATGTCTTTTTCTCTCTGTTTCAATTTTAGATCTCTGAGCCGTCTGTCATAATTAGTTAGACGTCTGGGATTAAGTTTAGACGCCTGTCATAATTATTTAGACGTCTGAACTGCTGATTTTGCCTAATTTGCCTGTTTAAAAAGAAACAAGTGGCTATGTCAATAGCTTGTATGGCATTTTGATTTCTATTTGATTTAAATTCCCTTTGATGAAGTAGGAAAAAAAATCCTTATGAAATTTAGGGTACAAATAGGAGGGTTATTTCAACATGGCAGTATCGTTCGGCCGGAAGGCACATTAGGCCAAGGAGGATCGTTCGGCCAGAGGGATCGTTCAGCCAGAGAGCATTGTTCGGTCAAGCACATCAGACATACCGTTCGGCTTCGACTAACAACCATTCCATCCCACACACCAAACATACCGTTCAACATAGAAAGGGTGGTTCGGCATCATTGTGTTCGGCCTACCTGGTTCGGCATACAACGACCACTATACTTGGGCTAGAGTGTTCGGCCACCAAGCCCACCTGGGAAGTCCATCCCATCTTTGTCTATAAATAGAGGGGCAGGGTCATAGTGAAAAGGGATCTTTTTTGGAGAACATTGGGAGACTCTGCCATTTTTGAGACTCATCTTCTCTACTTAACAACTTCATTCAAGCATTTGATTCACGAATTGTATTTGTAATCAACTATTAAGAAGATCAATAAAGTTTAACCTCAAATTGGACGTAGGCAATTATGCTGAACCACTATAAATTTGGTGTTCTTACTTTCTGCATTTAAATTAGCATTCTCTTCCTTGTTTAATTTATCTTCATCACTTATATCTCTACACAATCTTTCTCTACGAGGTTAGTGACCAATTTTGGTGCTAACACTTTGGTGCTTTCACTGAGAATTGAATTCTCAGACCTTAAGGATCTGCTTTGAAGCTACTGGATTGAACAAATCCCCCAAAGAAGATCCGACTCATTGATAGGACATCCGTTGATTCTACTTAGAGTTCATACCAATAACTCTACAATGGCGAGACCACGTACCAGGTCAGCTTCTCATAATGCGGATGCCCATGAAACTGCTAGCGTACAACAAGCAGGACCTAGCAATCAACCAGCGATTCCGGGTGTGGGAATTGCCACCCAGGACCAAACTCCAGTTGTCACCAGAATAGAGTTCAACGACTTGATGAGAGAACTTAGGGAAAGCAGGAGACAACTAGGAGAGCAGATGCAAGCAAACGCCAACCTGATGGCACAACTCACTCGACAGCAGCAACAGAATGCTGGGGGCAATCCCGCTCCTTATTCCTCATCCGACAGCTCAACTTCCTCTGATGAACCTCCCAGGCGCAGACGCCGTAAGACTGAAGCTGTGCGGGCAGGTGCTGCTGTTCAGACAGCTAAAGACCGTAACCAAGCCGGAGCTGGAAACCTAGGAATTGGAGTGCAGGTTGAGGCTGGAGGACCAGACCATCAAAACGCTAATGATGTCGAACCTCAAGATGCACGTTTGGCAGACCGCCAGGAGAGGAGGCATCAGCCTGGCCAGCCACGTAGAACCGACTCCAACCTTCCACATTCCATACAAACACCAGACCTGACAGCCATGGTCAGGCAATTGATGAAAGAAAACCAAGGCTTATCGAATGATGATTGGGGGGTATCAAGAAGTCATACTCCATTCACAGACGTTGTGCTGCAGGCAGCCTACCCCAGGAAGTTTAATATGCCTACTATCCCTGCGTATGAGGGAAAGACCGACCCCAGACAGCATGTCATGAGGTATGAGTGGATGATGGATTCAGCTAGAGCAAATGATGCCACCAAGTGTAGATGCTTTCCGATCACTCTATCTGGGATCGCTACTATGTGGTTTACCCGACTTCCTCCGCAGTCCGTATCCAATTTCGAGGAGTTGGCGAAGAAGTTTATTGAGCAGTTCAGAATACACACTACGCGTCCAAAGGACGTAATGTCTCTATCAAGTGTAATCCAAAATCCTGGGGAGTCATTGAAGGAATATTTACAAAGATTCCATGTTGCGGCGACTGAAGTCAGTAATCCCAATGATCATGCAATTCTAACGGCTGTAATGAGAGGTGTGGATCCGGAGTCCGAATTTGGAGACTGGTTGGCAGGGAAACCTCCAACCACACTGGAACGTTTTTACTCAAAGGCACATCAGTTCATAAGAAGAGAGGATGCTAGGTGGGTAAGGCGAGATAAGGCACCAGGACCTGTCCAAGAGTCCATGAAAAGCAACATTGCTGTGAAGCAGTCCGGAGACAACTCGGGAAAGGTCCAAGTCAATGTCCAGAACAAGCCTGGGCAGCCTAAGGAGTCCGGAGGAAGAAATCAGAGTCTGTATGCTCAAGATATGATCGATGCAAATCATGCAGAAAATCTCCTTCGTATCCATTGAAAATGTTGCTTCGTATCCATCGACTCGCAGGCCTTGTTCGTATCCACCAAGCATACACCTTCGTATCTACCAGGCATACACCGTTCGTATCCACCAAACATAAACTGTTCGTATCCATCAAGCATGCCCCACTTCGTATCGGTCCGAGCTCATCCCACTTCGCATCCATCATCACCGGCTAGTTCGTATCCATGGGAAATTGTCGCTTCGTGTAGATCATTCCATGTACTTCGTATCGATCCACCCGTCCACGTACTTCGTATTGATCAGCCATTGATCGATACGAAGAGCATGTAATGGATCGATACAAATGTCATCCCTTTTCGATCGATACGAGAAGGCTATTGAATCATCGGTACGAAATAAGCATCCTAGGATTGATACAAAGAATGGAGTCCATTAGGTCGATACGAACGAGGCGTAAACATTGGAAGGACTCGGTCAATTCGGCATCAAGAGTGGATCGATCCTACAAACAAGTGCCACGTCAACTCACAGACACATGCCCTGATCGATACGAACAGAGCGATGCGAAGGGGATCAATACGAATTGCACAGCCTACCGAAAACCTTAAATTGCATCGATCATAACTCGTAATCTACAAGTTCAAATGCTACAAAATTTTCACGGGAGCTTACGTACAACCTAAAGAATGTTCCTGCTCAATTTCGACTCGATTGGGCAAGATTTGGATCGATACGAATCTCGTTCGTATTGATCACGGATCGAGTCGAAATCATTTGGGATCGGTCGCATGGGCCCACACACGTGCCAGAAGAGGTCTCCCGAGATCTGAGCGAGATATTTGCAACCTACGCCTATAAATAGCAGCCCAGGACCTATAGAAAAAAGATCTCTTGGCTCTTTGACGTCCAGACTCTGCCGAATTCACCATTGTATTAAAATTACACTGTTGTACTCGAGATTTATTGCTGTAATTCACTATAACCAGCAACCAAAAGTCAATAAAATTATCATCTTCAAAGTGGATGTAGGCCGGATTGCCGAACCACTATAAACTTTGTGTTCTTTACTGCTTTCCTTTTAATTTTCTAAGCGTTCTTCATTTTTAATTCTCTACATACTTGTTATCTGTAATCTGTGATTGGGAATTGGTGCTTTCATCGAAAATTGGGTGTTTGTGACCAATTTTGGCGCAAACACTATTATAATATCAGATGATTTTGATATAAAATGTTTTGGTTATCATAAGGTAAAAACCCGTCGTGTTTATATATGATGTGGTCTTACGAGATACCTTTGTTTCCAAAGGACTTGATAACAGTAATAATTCAAATTGAGTGTGTTTTCTCACGTTGGTTTTCCAGACTGACTCGGGTGTTATTTTATTATAATGCTCGGGTCAGACCGATTATTACAGATTCAGGTTAGGATGCTTTGGAGCTCAGGAGACGAGCTGGAGGAGTCTCAGACGTATTCTACGCACTTGATTATATTTTGTTGTGTGTGTATTCTGTATATTCAGCACTTGTGAGGACAAGTTATTATAACTGTCCAGATTGATTTGTTGATTATTGTACTCTAATGATTGTATGTATATTAACAATTATAGTTTCTTTTGTATAAAGATCTATATTTATATATTATATTTTGTTCCGCTGCGATTGTGAGATTTTGTGTTATTGTTTCTATTCTTCTTTTATCTCTTTTCTTCTTCACCCCTAATGATCTGGTATTTCCGGCACTCGATTGCTCGTCTTGCTATACTGCGAATGTATTGATGTCAATTTTCAAGGGTCGAAAATCCAGGGCCACTACATTTACCTCATACCAGTAGCGTTCGCCAAACCATCCTACTTCGTTCTGGATTCTCCACCACGTACATAGTTGTTAAAATGGTTTTGAAATTGGCAGAGAGTATGAAAATATCTGACCCCGGTCTCTTTAACAACCAAACGCTTATTTCACACCGTGGTCATTTTATAAACATTTTTAATAATAAATCCAAAAAACAGTTTATACCTTCATATCAAGATATCCATATACTTATTCCAAAAGTATAAATATATTCATAAATACCAAGGAAGATTTCTTTCAATCAATTTTGAATTTTTTTTGTAAATCTTTTCTAAACCATTTATAAACTATTTATATGCTTTAAAACCATTTATAAAGCTATTTATAAATTCCAAAACAGTTTACAACTCTTCCCCTTTTCATAAACTTCTACGTAAATTCCTTTAAAAACGCTTTCAAATCCCTTTATACAAGTTCTTTTATAAAACCCTTTATAAAAATCCATTATAACCTTTATAAAACCATTATAAAATCCTTTATAAAAATCTTTTATAAAATCCTTTAAATCAGATTTAATTACAAATTATTCTCTACTTAACTTCTTAAATTTTATTTCTTAAAGTTATTATATAAAAATCTATATTTATTATATTAAATTAAAACTATATTTATTATATTAAATAAAATTAAAATAAACCTCTTAAAACTATATTAAATATTTTATTAAATTAAATTTTAAACTATTTAAATATAAATAAAATTATATGTTAAAATCTTAAATTTACATTTAAAACCATATATTAACTTATAATTTGAAGCTTTAAAACATATAAAATAAATTATTTTCCAAATATAAATTTTTAAATAAAAGCATTAAATTAAATTTAAAAATCAAATTTATAAATCAAACATACTTTACCATTTAGAAAATAATTTAAAACCGCCAACGGTGTCCGTATATAATTTTCTACCCTATGGTCAAGTGATTGGGTATGTATCATTTCAACCCAAAATAGTTAAATTTTCCGGGTATACATTATTTCAACCCGTATCCCGAATCAATAATTTCCAAATCAATAAAATCGCTCGAGTATGTATCATTTCAACCCATAACGATTTTCCCTAATCAATAAGATCATTCGGGTATGTATCATTTCAACCCATAGTGATAACAGGGATATAAACATCTAATCATCCAAAATGTTAGCAAATAGACATCCATCACAATCAACATCCAAATCAGCCAATAAATCACAACAATTAATTGGTTATCATTATTAGGTGTTTAACTAACAATTTAAACTCAATATTAATTTAAAAGGCAATTTAATTCAATATAAATCCAAATTAAATTTAAATGACAATTTAAATTACCAAACAGAAATTATTAAAATTCTTATCAATTCATAAATTTAATTCAACTAACACAAGAAGGTTTAGTATTTGTGAGTGGGTTAAATCACTTACCTTTGATTTTTTTAGTCGATTTAAAATCCAAATAAAGCCCAAAATTTGAACGGTCTCAGAATGCAGCCAAACCAGCTCCATTTCGTCCAGGAATTCAATACAATCCCAATGGAAGAAACCGCGCATTAATCCGAGTTCGTATGCAAAAGTTATTGTAGTTAGAACATTCAAAATTTAAAAATTAAATAAAAATTAACAAAGGGTAAAATCATAATTGTTACCTCCTCTCAACCCTAACGTACACGCATGCACGCGATCTCAACAGCAAACCCTCGAATAACCGTCGGTTTACTAGACCAAACACCCACTGCCACGAGCTTCACAACCTAGATCCAGCCACGCCACGAGCTCCACCACATCACGAAGCCCCTCAGGGCCCCAGCGCGCCTCCAGGCGCCTCCGCCGCTGCTGAGATTGATCGCTGATTGTGGCAAATTAACTGATGATTTTGACAAACTAACCACATGGATGAACTCGCCTCAGCCTCCTCTACGCGCCAGTGCCTCCCGGTCGTTGATTGGTTGACGATCCGCCGTTGATTTGCAAACCCTACAACGGACGACTAAAAATTCTTCGCTGAATTCTGGCCAAACAGAGACTCCAATCAAAAAACAAATTGCAGAGAGAGATTACGTTCGTCGAGAGCTTCGCAATGATATATAATTCGATAGGTTTTGAGGAGTTTGAATTTTCAATTTGATTTGGAATTTGGGAATTTAGGGTTTTGATGTCTGACATTGGGAAGAAGGGAAGGAGCCGATGGAAATAAGAAGTATGTACAAAAATTGGAATAGACTGCTAGGGTTTCAGAAAAAAATCTATTTATATAGACATAAATGGAATAGAGATGGATGGAACAGATCAAATGGGCCAAAGCGGTAACCAAGGCCCAAAAAGCCCGTTTCGTTCCCGAAACGAAAATAGGTCATCCAATATAACGAAATATAGGTTTTCGATATTTTTAAACTCAATGGAACTAGTTTCAAATCCTAATTCCATTGTATATGGAAGTTAGCTTTTAAAATCAAATTATATTCATTTAAATTCCATTAATCGATTTCTACGCGTTTCGAGCTCGCACGATCAAACGGTAAGTCCGATCGCTACGAAACTTGAATCCTATAATAATTCACTGTTACAGATCCGATAAAACTGGTTTTGTCGAAATCCGAGATAGTGGCTAAAAACTATAATTTTGCGCGTTAATTAAATTGATTTAATAACTTTTAAATTCAGATTTAAAAGTTAACAATTTTCATCATTCTTGATTAACCAGGAATTTATAATCTTCTAAAAATACAATTTTCCATATTAAATCCAAGATTTAAATATTACATTAATTTCAATGTTCAATTACAACTGTAATAAATCCATTCATTATAATTTAAAATTTCAAACAAAATCTTTTGTTTAGATTTAAATTCTTATATTAAATCACTATTACCTGATGAATTAATTTAACGTAAGTTTACATTTTATTACATTCCTATTCTACAGTTATCATCTTAACTTATATTAATGACAATATTTAATTACATTAAATTTCATTGATTTCCAAATTAATCCCAAACGGATTAAATAATAAAATAATAATTAAAACAATTATT
Organism: Allium fistulosum; assembly: GCA_030737815.1. Taxonomy (NCBI): domain Eukaryota; kingdom Viridiplantae; phylum Streptophyta; class Magnoliopsida; order Asparagales; family Amaryllidaceae; genus Allium; species Allium fistulosum. Next base: position 1,155,056,247 of record CM060901.1, read on the forward strand.
ACACATTAGTAATTCAAACACATTTCTAAGTCTATTGTTTACAAACAAAAGCTAATAAATTTATGTACTAACTAATTTATTTCATATTCTATAATAAACCTATTCCAATTTATAACATATAATTTCAACCTTAAATCCAACATTTAATTCATGCCTTATTTACAATTATAACCAAATTAACTTTACAATTATTTCAATTGATTGAAATTACATTAAATAGCTGTCAATAACTTTCAAACACAATTACTAAATCATATTCTAATTATTTTTCTCATTAATAAATCATAAATTTTAATTTGTCATAATATTAAATTTCAAAATCTTATTTAATTTAATAGTTTTAATTATCAAAAATACGGGTCGTTACACTGATAGCTGAGTGCCGTTTTTACAACCATCCCAAAGAGGTTTCTTAGCAGCATCCAATAAATCGTGAATTTTTTTGCTTCAATATTTGGTTCTTCAACGTTTATATCGTCGTCATCGACTTCAAACGTAGGGAACATTGATCGTGCTGCATCTTCAACCATGTTTTCGATACGATTTGTCATAACAATTTCATTACCAGCCACCTCTAATTTAGACTCTGTAGAAGTATGTGCTACAACTTCTCCATGACGATCCCAAACATAATACTCCAGTATTAAACCGTTTTTGCACAAATGAACTTTCACAATATCTAGTAACAAATACTTCAAATGTTTTCACCTACTATACGGACAACGAATTTCTACATCATTTCCGTTATTACTTAAAGCGAATTCAACAAATACGTTTATACCATTATAAAAATCTTCCTTTATCGAGCCTCTCAGTCCCCTTCTTTGATACATCCATCTCCTTCGATCAACAAAATAATCGATTATTTTTCCAATTTAAAAAAATATGTCACAAATTCAAAAATAAATGTTGGCCATTTTAAGAATCGACATTTTATTTTTCAATTTATTGATACATAATCTTATACGCGTCAATTTAACCCAACTTAAGAATACAATATTGAAATGTTGGTTTATGGTTTTCTATTTTGATGGTCAGTCATCCTACTTCTCATTACAAACACAGTAAACAATTATATTTCGTAAATTATTTTGTTTTAAACGATTCAACAAAATTTAGACAACGCTTCCACTTTGTTTCCTGTATTTTACACAAATGCGTGTACATAGAAAACAAAAAGGAAAAGTGACGACAGAATTTTGTGAACCATTTAAAACAAAATGATATATGAAATGTAATTGTTTACTGTGTTTATAACTTGTCCAATATAGGGACAAATCCAACAAGTATTGTACTAGATGAATATAAATGTCCGTTTTATGACAAAAGCGAATATCTATATAACTATCATGTACAACACTTGTCGGACGGGGCCAAAACTCTCCAAGGGACGTAATAGAAAAGTAGTTTATATAAAAATTAGAAGTTTTATAGTTTGACTTCATATTTATTATATAATATATATTATTGTTTGTAAACGGTTGAAAATTTACTAATTTTATATATTTTGAAAAATTATTAATTTACCACATTCCGCGTATTTTATCGAACAGGGTTAATTCAGCGTATTATAGTAGATATGTAAATTAATTTTTTACAAAGTTTTCAACAGAAAACAATTTATTTAATTATTAGTATGTGTGCGTGCGTGCGTGCATATGTGTGTGTGTGTGTGTCTATATATAATGATTAACACATATACACACATATATGAACACATAAACACCTTAATTAACACAAGACAATGCTAAAAATAACATATATATATATATGGTTTACACATATAAAAAAATTCACGAATTATACCTATTTTTCACAATCTAAAGCTAACAAATGAAATAGGTATTCCATGGGATACTATAAACCATCATTAGGCTATTAGGAACAACTAGAATCGCTAATTATCCCTAATTTATCAAATTAGAAAAATTTAGACTTAGGTTAAAAATTAGGTTTTCCAAAAAAATTAAAGACTATACCGGAGATTGCAAGCAATAGAGAGTGATTAAGGAGCCGTGCAAGATCTAGAAGCTTGAATTTGGGGTTTAGAAGCTTGAAAATGGGTTTTGGGGATTTTAGAAAAAAAACATTTGTTCAGCTGGAACGAAAATGGGTTTTAGGGATTTTAGAATTTATTCATGTATATTCCTACCTTAAGTAAAATTCAAATTTTTATATTCTATTTCTTGGTCAATCACTCTTAATCCTATAACTGAAAGTGTTTATACCTTAGTTAAAATGCAAGTTGCTCGTCTACTAAAACTAAGTCAACCAATCATATCTCAATTAAATTTTAAATTAAATTATGCTTAGCTTGATTAAAATGCAAATTTATGTGCACCAAAACCGAGTCAATCAGTTTTATACTTAAAACCGCTCATGCCTTATTTAAAATGCAAAATTTACATTAGTTAAAATACTAAATTTCATATGTTATAACTAATTCGGTCGATCATATCATAATCAAAATTTAAATTATATCTAAATATTGCTCATTTGTAGGAAACAAAATTAATGTGCTAAATGCATGTCAAAATGCTCATCAATTAAAGTTAAAATAATGGTATAAGAGATACCCAAAAATTGTCTAAAGGACAAACTTAAAGTTTTTTTTTCTACAAGAATAACCCACTTATTTCTTTGTCTCAAGGACAAAAGTTAACGCTATAAAATTATCGCACGCAATTGGAGGTCGCGATTGTCAATAAGATGATGCGGCGGGGTGACAAAAAAATTAGGGTTTCAATCCATATCGTCAACTGATAGGGCAAAGCTCGAAGATGGATGAAGGCTATTATGGTGGTGGCGATGGATTTGAAGAGGCCAGCTAGGGTTTAGAGTTGGACAATGATGACGGTTTCGAGGTTGAAGTACACTGGTGGTGGCGATGGCAATGAAGAGGTTGGCTATGTTTTGAAGATGATATGTTGATGGTGGTTAAATAGGAGTAGCTTCAAATTGGGAAGAAGAAGATTACGATAGTAAAGATACTGTCCAGTCTCATATTTGTATATCTTTTTCTTAAATAAATATTTACGAAAATTTGTCCTCATAATGTTATTTTTTAGTAGTATTATATTAATTATAATAAAATTTGTTCGATAAAATATGTATAATTTATCTTATAATGTTATTTTATAGTAGCAGCTTAGGAATTGTAGTAGCAAAGTATGAATTGTAATAGCAGTTTATGACCAAAAATGACATTTTTTAGATGAAGTGTTTATTTTAGCTCAAGATACTAGTAGCACTTATGAACTACGATAGCAAATTTTGATTTGTAGTGTTTTTTAATGAATTTTAATATCATTTTGTAAATGTGACATGTAATCTTATATTATAATGTTATTTTATGGTTGTATTTTCTGTTTAAATGTTTCGACGTAATAGCATTTTCGTATTTGTTATTATATTTTTGCATGATTTTTTTATATAATGATACTTTACAGTATCATTTTGTATGTATATAAATTATGCTATGTAATACCGTTTTATAATATCGTAATTATTTGGTAGCATTTTTTATTTATCAAATTAAAAAATATATAGCATTTACTTTTTATTTTACCTTCCAGTAGCTGTTTGCGTTCAAACGCTATTGCATAATAGCATTTTATATTTACTGAATTAAAATAATAATAAAATTTTTTATCTTTTTAATATATGATTTAATGTTTACATACTACGGCTTGGTAGCATTTTTTATTTATTGAATCAAAAAATATAGCATTTATTTTTTATTTTACACTACTAGAAAGAAGGCTGATTTCTGATGCCAATCAACGACGCTATATCTATGACATCATATAGTCGTCACTAATTCCCCATGCCATTGCGACATCAAAGAAAAATAGCGATGTCTGGTGTAGCAATGGCGTCACTAGTTCCCTTCGCCTTCGTGACTCCGTCGATAAAAAAAATCATGTATATAACTTTTAAAATTGAATTTAAATTATAATAAAAAATTATATTCTGACCCTTTTTGATTATCGATCGTAAAGTTAACTGAGTTTTTTCGATGATGAACATACGTTGATTAGTCGAATTTGATAATATGGAATGTCAGGGTTAGAAGGAATGATACAGAATCATATATTTAACCTTCTCATACAATATTAATGAATGTGTATGGTTGGATTTTGAAATTTCGAAATAATATCTTAGTTATAGTAAACAAATTTAAAATTGTATATTTAAAAATAAACCGAAAATTGTACATTTAAAAATATATTTAAATTATAATAATATTTAAAATATACCTAAAATGTTAAATATAAGTTTTAACTATTTAGCTACACCGTTTAAATTATAACAATACTCTTTAACATATACACACACTATTTAATTACATTAAATTTACAATAAACTATCATATAGTTTAAAATTTTAGTGACATTTTAAAATTTATTTATTTAAATTTATTTATATAATAGCATTCAGCAAAGCAGAATACACTTTATTTCTAATCAGTAATCCACATCAACATAAATGGTAAACACACTACTAGAACAACAGTAAATAGCAACGGAGCCTTCTAATGACCGTCGACGACTGTTTTCGACGGCTAGTGACGGCTTTCGATCTCTGTGGAATTTTCGTAAATAAAATATAATAGCCATCGCAAGCTGTCGAAAACCGACGTAAACTTGTCGTCGGCGGCCGTCACTGTCCGTCGAAAATTATCATGTATACAAGCTCCAAGCCGAGAGCAGTTTCATTATTTCTTAGTCCCCCAAATCAACGAAAAACCAAACTCCACCATCTCCTCCCCGTTGTCAGCCAGTAGCCGTGCCTCCCCAAGCATCTCCAAATTCATCATTCTCCTCTCTCGACAAGCCTAGGCCCTTCATCAATCTCCAATCAGGTTTTATTACTAAACCCTAATTAATTTTGATTTGTTAAATTAGATTAATTTATTGTTATAGTTGTATAATACCCAATTGATTGTTTGTATACAGTATTGAATGCTAATTATGTTGTTATTATAACTGTTTATCGTTGAATGTTGAGAAGAAAAAAAATTGTTTAGTTTATATGTGCGTTAATTAGTGTATATGCATTGATTAATTAGTGCATATGCGCATTAGGGCTAGTTGGATTTATTAGAGTCGATGCTCAGGATTTACTTTATGCGTTTTCAAGGTGACGAAAAGGACAATTTAGTGTACGCCTTTCTTAGAATGTAAATAAGTTATTGGAAAAATTGTTGTATAATACGATTTACTTTTTATAAATCACTTAGAGAGTTTTTGGCCCCGTCTGACAAGTATTGTATATGATCGTTGTATGGATGTTCGTTTTTATCATAGAACGGGCATTTATATTCATTCGATACAATATTTGTCGGAATTGTCCCTGTGTTGAACAAGTTACAAACACAATAGAGTAATTATATTTTGCAAATCATTTCATTTTAAATGGTTCACAAAATTTTGACAACACTTTCTTTTTGTTCCCCGTGTACACGCATATGTGTATGATACAGGAAACAAAAGGGAAGTGCTGCCGAAATTATGTTGAATCGTTTAAAATGAAATGATATGCAAAATATAATTACTATTGTGTTTGTAATGGGAAGTAGGATGACCAACCATCAAAGTGTAAAACAATAACCTAAAAATTGTAGATTATATTCATATAATAATTTGTGTAAATCCATTTAAAAATAAAATTAAATAGAATAATATTATATATTTGCGAAAATTTAAATGTATGATTTAACTGAAAAATAAAATGTCAACAAGTAAATGATTAATATGTTTTTATGTTTTAAAGTAGGAAAAGTGGTCAATTATTTTATTGATCGGAGCTGGATGTACCAATAAAGAAGAGAAATTGGAGGCTCAATAAGTGAACATTTTCAAAATGGTATACATGTCTTTATTGAATTCGCTTTAAGTAATAATGGGAATGACGAAGAAATTCATTGTCCATGTAGTAGGTGCAAATTATTGAAGCATTTGATACCGGATATGGTACTAGTTCATTTGCGCCAATATGGTTTCGTGTCGAATTATTTGGTGTGGGATCGTCATTGAGAACTTATAGCACCTAATCCCATAAGTTCGGAGGAGGAGCTGGATACTGAAATTGTTCCGACGAATCTCGTAGAAGATATGGTTGAAGATGCAGCACGTTCAATGTTCCCTACTGTTGAAGTTGATGGCAACGATGTTATTATCGAAGAAGAACCAAGTATTGGAGCAAAAAAATAATATGATTTATTGGATGCTGTTAAGAAACCTCTTTAGGATGGTTGTAAAAGCGGTACTCAACTATCAATAACTGCAGAATACATTGCGATAAAATCAAAATACAACTTCACAGAAGCCGGCTTTACAGCTATAGTACAAGCTGCAAAACGGCATATGCCACCCGATAATTTAATGTGCGAAAACCATTATGAAGTGAAAAAACTTATGTCTGCTTTTGGTTTACCGTATCAGAAAATAGATACATGTTTAAATGGTTGCATGTTGTTTTGGAAAGAAGTCATCATTCTTAGGAATAGTAAAATATGTAATCAGGAAAATATTATTTAAGTTATACTAAATGATAAAAGAATATAAGTTCCTATAGAACATACGTAATTGTTAGAAGTAGGTAAATCAATACAAGCATACTATTTTAAAGTATTTCAATTGATGTTTAGAAAATATCTTCCATAGATATTACATGAGGTTAACATTTAATGTACAACATGCAATGTAGATTACAACTTGCTTTTAACTACTGTTATAATGGAAATATACATAGTCACATAACTATTATGTGCCTGAAGCAAATGCAAGCAGTATACAAAATACATATAGTTCAAATAATATTTGTAGGAAACAAAGTTGTGAAACCTGATTGTATCAAAGATATATGTATGCATTTTTGAAACTAGGCCAGCCCACAGTGCAAGAAATGTGTGAATTTCAAAAAATTTACCATTTTGGATCTTTAGTGAGCATATGAAGTCTAAATGTATATTAGATCCAATCTGATAAAACATTAAATAAAGTCTTATTTTTATTTAAAGTTGGTTAAAAAGAAGTTTAAAATTAATTTAGTTTAAATGTATAGTGCATCATATATTGTAACGACCCGTAAATTTTAACGGTTTAAATAACGTAATTAACTGAGTTTTTCTTGAAAATAAAACAATTAAATTTAACAATGAAAATTTGATATTTGGTATGCGTCTATTTAAGCATAGAAAATGGTAAATTTTTATTGGAAAATATGAAAGTTAGTTTTGTTGTGTAATTTTTGATTTCAATTTAAAATCAGTTAAAAATTTAAATGAAATAAAATATTTTTGAAATCTGAATGTTTTATATATAAAAAATTGTAAATCATTTTCGGAGTGAGACGTTCGTTTCGTCAAATTTGGACTTCTCTAGCCCCGTTTATCTTATTTTCAATGAATTTGCAGCAGTTTAGCAGCGAAATATCGACTTTTGATAGGATGGTCGTATCGCTGATATCTATCTACCATTCTGTTTGTCTCGTCGTGCTGATCTCTGTAGTATATTCGTTTGTGCATTTCGGTGTCCGGTACGCGGTGAAATCCACGAAACGGTTAACCGTATCAGTATCCATTTCTGGAACCTTTTGGTTTCCATTGTCCTTTCAGTTAACCACCGTATAATATGTATAGCCATTTGCCTTTAATAATTTCAAAAATCAACGTTTGACTTTTCACTTTTCCATTTGGTTTCAATATAATACACAGTGGTTCATTCTCTCATTCTCTGGCTCCCATTTTTCTTCTTGATTATGTGCTCTTATAAAATAAAAGGGCAAGTTATATATATTCATTGCATTCATACTTTTGAGTGAACCTGCTCATTCCCCTCTCTCACGTAACCCGCCTCAGCCCATGTCGTTCTCGTTCCTCCTCCTTATTTGCATTGAAGCATCACTGACCCTCCCTTCTTCCTCTGATCCAACCTCCATCTCACACGCCTTCCCTCCGTCCTCTCATTTTCCACTGACTTAACACCCACAGCTCCACCCGAACACAACCATCATCGGCCTAGCATCACAGCCACCGAACCCATCGGCCAATCACCCCGACTCCGCCTCATCCCCTTCCTGCTACCAAACGCGACCACTGTCTCTCACTTCGCAACCCAGCAGCACCTCAAACCCACCGTCCACTGCCAACACCCTTCTCTGACACACCAGCAGCCCATCCGAGCATTCCCCTTCACGCATCAGACCGACAGCCCTTGCATACGCATCCACCTTCCTTTGCAACCACCTGACATGCACGCACCCCTAATAGCCTGTTTCGACCAAGGCAGCCCCTGCCGCCAATGCTCTGACCCATCCTCCTAACTTCCGCCATCTCACTTCTCTCCGTCCAGCCTAGCCTCCATTGCAACCGAGCCTATACCCTGGCTCCCTTTGTTTTGTTTATACCAAGCGTGCCTTCATATTTTGCTTGCATGTCTCCTTGTTAGGCTGGTATCCTATGTCATGTTGTTTTGTTTTGCTTAAATATTTTTTTTCAGAGGAATATATATATCATTATTCTATCATTTGTTCTGTGTGTATAAAAAAACCAAAAAAAAAAGAAATGTTGATTTTTATGTTGATTTTAAAATGTGAAATATAGATATTTTGATTTTAAATATAGGTTATAAATTGAGTATTGATTTTAAAAATATGTTATAAAGATTTTATTTTAATATGAGTTTAAAATTAAATATTTATTTTTAAAAATATATATAGAGATTTTAATTTGATAAGTGTTTTAAACTGAATATTGATTTTTGGCAAAGGATATAGTATATATATTTTATTTGCATCAAATCCAAGTTGTCCACCTTGATCTGCTGGTTTCCATTGCTGTCTAGAGATTACATCAGCAAATTTTCTAGCTTGGTCGATGTTCGTGATCGTGATTCGAAATCGTAGCTTGTTGTGTTGTCTATTTTCTCTAGCCACGAAAGGTGAGCGATCACTCACAATTAACATTCTTATATTTAGTAAATTTATTTCACATGAAATGACAATTGAAATGTGTTGTTAAAATTTAATTTGTTAGTAATTAAATTGTTGAATATGATATGTTATTAATTGAATTGTTCACCTATGATTGACATATGACACCATTACTTGTTGTATATATTATATTTAAATTTGTTACTGATGATATATGCATGTTGTTGATATGTTACATTATTATCATATTTGTTCTCACTCTGCAAGTTCCCTATTGGTATAGAAATCATTATGGGTTGAAATGATACATACTCGAATGATATTATAGATTAGGAGAAAATCATTATGGGTTGAAATGATAAACCCAAGCGATTTTCATTGATTTTGAAATTTTGGGATTGCGGGTTGAAATGATATATACCCGTAAATATTAAATTTTAAATTGCGGATTGAAATGATAAATATCCGTGTCACTTAACCAAAGGTTAGAAAACTATATACGGACACCGTTGGTCAAATTTAAATGATATCCGAAATTTGAAAAGAAATATATGGGTTTTGATAAATATTGATTTTAATATAAATATTGATTTTATATGTGTAAAAATTTAAATTTTAAATTTATATGTTTTGAAAATCTTAAAATTATAATTTAAGTTTTAAAATGTAAATTATAAAATTTCACTTATAATTTATTATTTTAAAATATATAAAATAAGATTTAAAAGGTATTTAATAATAATAAGATTTAATTTAACAATAATTAATATAATAAAACTTAATAAATATTTTATTTAACTAATATATATATAATATGTTTTAACTATTTATTTAAAATTTATATTAATATTTAAAAATAGATTTTATAATAACTTAAATTAATGGAGGTTGAAGAGAATTGAATTTAAATAAGAATTGATTTGGAAATTTTATTTGTTAAGAATTGAATTTAAATAAAAATTGATTTATAATTAAATTTGTTTAGAATTTAATTTAAATAAGGTTTGATTTGAATTTATTGATTTGAGATTTTAAAAGGTATGATTTTATAACCTGATTTGGTAAAAAGTGATTAAATGAATATTTCAACTTTAAATAAAATTGAAATTGAATATTTTATAATATGAGATTTTATGGAAATGGTTATTAAAATGATTAAGTGAATATTTTCAGACTTAAATAGAATTAAAAGTTGAATTATGAAATATAAATGAAATTTATTATATTTGGTTATTATAAATGTTTGAATAATTAAACTTTGAAAACTATTGAACTTGAAGTGGGTTAAAATTGTAGTTCAAACCTGGATCGAAATCGATAGAAATATTTAATAGTTTAATGAGAATTTGAATTTGACCTTTAACCTTTGTAATTGAAAACATTGAATTGACATTGATTTAAATTGAATTTTTGGAACTACAATTGATTTGAACTGATTTGTGATATTGGAAGAAACAATTCAAATTTGAAAATTTATTTTAATATAAATAAACTATTTTCAATATATAAACTATTTTTTAATATACAATCTATTTTAATCTATAACCTATTTTAAATATAAACTATTTTAATTTGTAACTATTTCAATATATATTATTTTCAATATTTAAGCTGTTTAAGTTCGGAAGTGAATATGATCTCGTAAGAGATATGATTTTGAAATGAATATGATATTTTGATATGAAGTATAAACTATTTGAATTGACCATGGTGTGAAATAAGTGTTTGGTTGTTAAAGAGACCGGGATCAGATATTGTCATACTCTCTGCCAATACCGAAAACCACTTTAACAACTGTGTACGTGGTGGAGATTCCAGAAATGAAGTAGGATGGTTTGGCGAACGATTCTGTATGAGGTATTTATATGACCCTGACTCCCGTGAGTCAGCTTAGATGTGACTAAAATAGGAGCCACACTGGGCTAAGTGAGGTCATTCCTCCGATCGGACACATTTCTTCGATACCATTCTATTACTTTGTGATTTGATTGGGTGCACCTTTTGATTTGGGAGTGTGTCTAGAGGTGGGCGGTAGTAGCTGCTATGCGTTACCACTAGTCCAGATCCGCAAACGGTATATCTACCCTGGCATTGCCTCGCGTGCCGTGTTCACATGCCCTATCACGCCTTCTACGAGTTTGTTTTGTACCATACCTATGGGGTGTCCTCTGGGTAAACCACCGGTTTGGTGGAGCTTACGGCATTGTATAGACTACGGGAATATATAAAATCTGTTAATGGGGATATGGGTAACGCCTTAACGCTATTTTTAATAGTTTACTTTACTATAGACATTATTTATGTAGCGCATATTACTACATAGTAGATAGTTCCACGGATCCTTAGAGGATGGAAATCCCAAACATCCTTTAAGTTATTTTGTATTTCAGTTGACATTTCACTTGAGTTGAATTTACTTGTATAAGAATGTTAATCCTGACTGGAGTGTTTTGTGTTTTGCTTTATGCTCAGGTCAGACTGAGTGTCACAACATTTGAGACTCACCTTTGGAGTTCGGAGCTTTGCTTGAAGATCGGTCTTTGTCTATTCAGCTTCTCAGTTGTTTCCAATTGATTAGTTCAGACTTGTCAATTGTTTCGGTATTAGATACTATCCTATATTCGAGATATCTGTTGTATTTTACTTTAAACTCTGATGTTTATATAGTAGCTTCATGAACTACTATTTATCTATTTCGCTGCTTATTGTTGTAATACTATGTGTCTGTGATTCTGTGATTGATTTACTTACCATAAATGTTAAGTTTTGCCAAATATAAATTAACAATCTGTTGTTTTGAGCAATTCAAGTCTGACATGAGTGGATGATAGTTGATTTGAACGGTTTGAAATACCAGGTCATTACAAGTGGTATCAGAGCTCTGGTTTAAGGCAAAATTTAGCATATGGAGTATAAACTCATTAGAGATAGGGTAGTGATACCCTAGAATGAGTAAAATCAATTATAGAGTCATATTCGTTTGAGCTTGAAATCCTTTGCTAGGACTCTCCTTGATTTGGATTTTCCTTTGAATTTTGGAACATTTCCATTGTTCTGAAATCGATTCTTGTCTTTTCCTGTTCGTGTTCTTTTGATACTAGAGCATCCCATAGCTTCAACCTTAACCGTCAACTTCATCCTTATGTGTGACTAATCCCATCATCATCGGTTCCGCCAATCTTATTCTGATTGAAAGGGGTGAAACTCCTTTACAACAGGCGTCGATTCACCGAATATTTCTATTGTCCTTGGTTTCGATGTTGTTATCTCTTGCAATGCCCGAACCGTCTCTCTGGTAGACAACCTGGGTAAATCTCTTGTGATCGAATGTAGATTGCCTCTAGATTTGCAGGCGGTTCCATCTTTCACTTGATGCTCAACCTAGTGATCTTGACTCCACCATTGTTGTCCAACTATTTCGGGATGTCTTTGGTGAAGTCGCTTGTCTCCCTTCCAAGTGGGAAATTGAATTCCGCATCGATCTTATTCCTGGAGCTCAACCTGTTGTCCTTCCTCCCCGACGAATGGTTTCTATGAATGGTTAGTCATGCCCTTGGGGTTAACCAATGCTCCTGCCTTCTTCTTCTACCTCATGAATCGCGTTTTCTATGATGTTCCCAACAAGTTGTCTTGGTTTCGTTGATGATATACTCGTTTCTCTAAGTCTCGGTTGACCCGCTTAAGGTCACCCGCGATTAATATGAGTCTATCCTTCTTTACTCCTATGTAATTTAATTATCTTATCTTCCTTTCGAACTCATCTTCTTAGTTGTAATTTCCTTTGATTAGGGTTCCTCTAAAATTTGAATCTCTAACCTTGTTCTAAAATTCATTCTTGAATCATCATGTGAAGGAGTATATTTGTTATTAATATAATTTTTTTATATTGTGTTGTTTGAGTTGTTAAGGTTGATTTGGGGTTTCGATCGATTCGTCTGGCCAACGCTATCGATAGGAATTCTAAAATACTTAAACAAAGCAAACTGACACAATATTGTTTTCGAAAATGAAATAAATTTTATGTATGATTATATTATATATATAAAAGTATAATTTTCTAGAATTTAATGAATTGGTTGTTAGAAATGATAATACTAGATTATCATTTATTGTTTTATTCAACATTCCTAAACCATTAAATTTTGTTGTAGGTTATAAGGATATGTAATTTTTAAACATGGTTTACAAACCTTATTTCCAAATTAATTGAATTTAAAATTAAAGTTTTGAGAATTAAACTTCTTGTGTTCTTCCAAATTTGGTTTTCAAAGTTTTGAGAAAATGTATTATTTGAAAATATTTTTATAAGAAAATTGTTTCCAAAGAATTATAAGGAAGTAAGTCAGCACTCTCCTCTTCTGTCGCTGGAAAATAATTTTGGTGATGACTGCAGCATCACCGACATTCATTTTCGGGTCTTGAAGTGGAGAGACCACTTAGTAGCTTTTCTACACTTTTGTTGTGGAAATGGATTTGATTTAAATTTCTTGAGTATGATTTGATGTATAAAATATATATATATATATGTATATATTTATTTCAAAATGTTTTGAAGTGAAACCGGAAATTTAACTCTTAAGTTTATGTTAAGTGATGGTTTTCAATTATTGAAATGAAGCAAAATTTTTGAATAATTGGAGTGTCTGAAATGAGAAATGGAATTGAAACAACTTGAAACAGTTGAACTAGGATAAAATTTAGTTGTATAATACTCAATTGCATTCCAAAACATATATAACTTACCTGAATTATATAAAAAAAGAACAAAAATAGAAAAAAAAAGTTAAATGTTAATGTGAAATGTAATTGAATAATATACAATATAAATGTAAGTAAAAATATGTCCACAAAAGAAATTTTCTTAAGGAAATTTATAAATAAAAAAGTGGGCGGTTATAATAAATATTTATATACTTAAATTATGTTATAAGATGTGTTAAGTGAAATAAATTGAATAATAAAGAAGATGCTATTAAGTAAATGAATATGAACTTAAAGAAGTTAAACTGGTAATAAATAAATTTATATTTTGTATACTGTTTGTAATACAAAAGTAAATTTCAAAGAATATTTGAAATTGAACTATAAGTGGAATTAACTTAAGTGAAGTCAAATGGATTTAGTAAATAAGTTAAATAAAATAAAATTTGTTTTGAAAAGAGAATTTGTAATGAATGTTAATAAATTAGAATTAAATAAATTAAATGTAAACCAATAAATTTTATGGATTAAATAAAATGAATTGAAATCAATTAGTTGAATATAAACCAATCTAAAAATAAATGAAATTTATATGGTTTTGGAATTATTTGTGGTATCTGGTATTTTATATTTCGAATCTATCTTTTCTTCTGGTTGTTTCTATTCCCCTATCTCGTTCCTTTTTGGGGACGAAAAGTTTTGAGTGGGGGAGAGTGTAATGACCCGTAAATTTTAACGGTTTAAATAACGTAATTAACTGAATTTCTCTTGAAAATAAAACAATTAAATTTAACAATGAAATTCGATATTTGGTATGCGTCTATTTAAGCATAGCGAATGGTAAATTTTTATTGGAAAATATGAAAGTTAGTTCTGTTGTGTAATTTTTGATTTTCAATTTAAAATCAGTTAAAAATTTGAATGAAATAAAATATTTTTGAAATTTGAATATCTCATGTAAAAAAATTTGTAAATCATTTTCTGAGTGAGACGTCATAATTCGTTTCGTCAAATTTGGACTTCTCTAGCCCCGTTTATCTTATTTTCGACGAATTTGCAGCAGTTTAGCAGCGAAATATTGACTTTTGATAGGATGGTCGCATCACTTATATCTGGGTACCATCCAATTCATCTCGTCGTACTGATCTCCGTAGTATATTCGTTTGTGCATTTTGGTGTCCAGTACGCGGCGAAATCCGCGAAACGGTTAACCGTATCGGTATCCATTTCTAGAACCTTTTGGTTTCCTTTGTCCTTTCAGTTAACCACCGTATAATACGTATAGCCATTTGCCTTTAATAATTTCAGAAATCAACATTTGACTTTTCACTTTTCCATTTGGTTTTAATATAATACACAATGGTTCATTCTCTCATTCTCTGGCTCCCATTTTTCTTCTTCATTATGTGCTCTTATAAAATAAAAGGGCAAGTTATATATATTCGTTGCATTCATATTTTTGAGTGAACCTGCTCATTCCCCACTCTCACGTAACCCGCCTTAGCCCATGCCGTTCTCCTTCCTCCTCCTTATTTGCTTTGAAGCATCACAGACCCTCCCTCCTTCCTCTGACCCAACCTCCATCTCACACGCCTTCCCTCCCTTCTCTCCTTTTCCACTGACTTAACACCCATAGCTCCACCCAAACACAGCCATCATCGGCCTAGCATCACAACCACCGAACCCATCAGCCAATCACCCCGACTCCGCCTCGTCCTCCTGTCGCTACCAAACGTGGCCACTATCTCTCACTTCACAACCCAGCAGCACCTCAAATCCGCCGTCCACTGCCAACACCCTTCTCCGACACACTAGCAGCCCATCCGAGCCTTCCCCTTCACGCATCAAACCGATAGCCCTTGCGTACGCATCCACCTTCCTTTGCAACCGCCTGACATGCATGCACCCCTAACAGCCTGTCCGGACCCATACAGCCCCTACCGCCAATGCTCCAACCTATCCTCCTAACTGCCGCCATCTCACTTCTCTCCGTCCAGCCTAGCCTCCATTGCAGCCGAGCTTCTACCCCAGCTCCCTTTGTTTTGTTTATACCAAGCGTGCCTTCATATTTTGCTTGTATGTCTCCTTGTTAGGCTGGTATTGTGACGACCGCCCATGACCCCTGCACCGAATCTAGAGATAGTGCGCTGTAAAGTATGCCAGGCGACCATGGACGATTGTCAGGGTAGATTAAAAACAACAGAATCTATCGTATTACTCACAGCGCATGGACAAAATACAATAGAACATATATATATAGTGAAGCTTTACAGAATAAAATGCCATCATATAAAACTTCATAATAGTTGAATACAAGCATCCAAATAGCCAATACATCAAGCCTCACTACATAACACTTAGAGAATACAAAACAGCGGAACATCCAGTACATATAATAAGAAGATAATATGCAACCCTCCAGCTCGTCTTCGATATCAGCATCGTGAGAAGAGAACATCACCTGTCACCTGTTACCTAGTCTGCCCGTCCCAAAAATGGACGAACAGCCCAAGGCAATAAGAATTAAAACATAAAGCCTTGAGTCAGACAACAGTCTTAGTGAGCAGTAAATTAACTAACAGCATACCAAAAGAGCATAAAGGAAAAGGAATAGGAATACAACCCTCCCACTCCACCTCTTTCTACAGTGATAGCCCCCAGACACACACTAAGCAGAAGCAACACAGCAGAGCATACAATTTAAAGTAAAGTAATAATCATTCGAGTCAAGGGCGATGTTTTCCAAGTACCAAGGCCTAAATCAGATAAGCACCCAGAAAATACCGCTCTTGAGTCCGAATGACGATACAACCAAACATCCATGACTCTGGCTATCACTGTTATCATTGCTTCGATATCACCGTTAATTGAATGACCGGCACATTCTTTCAGCCGTCCGTCAAGGGCTAATGGAAACCCCGGTTCTAGACATAACTCCCGCACGTCGTCGCAGCCCGTGCCTAGGACTATCGAATCTGCCCAGAGTACTCGACCATCAACAGTTGGCCGTTGGGACTATCGAATCTGCCCAAACGTACTCTTGCTTAGAGCATGCTAGAACCTTCAACAATGATGCTATCCAAGCCTCCTAGTCATCCTCCTCGACGACTATTCTCATATCCATTCATTATCCTCAACTCGAATCATATCACCGAGTTATCAACATGCTTGGAATGATCCCGTCTGGATTAGACCAAGTCTTCATCACATGATTGCCTCGCTTCATCACATCCTCGCAAAGCCTCATCTCAACATCACATCATCAAATCTACACATAAGAACTTCATCATCCCGCTACATATGCCACGAGCAGCTTACCCAATTCAAGAGCCTTTCTCCTAGCTTTTGAATCATCTTCGGCCACCTTGTATAAAACCAATCAACAATCATCTAATTCGCAGCAATCAATCATGTCAAACATCAATCCAAGTAACCAAGCATTCAAATATAAGCAAAATGAACAATTATAACAATAATGGCAATTTCGTAATTAAGGAGTTGAAAGTCTAACAAGCATGAAAACATGAGAATTATCTCTACAACTTGATGAATGAACTTGCATAGGTTAATCATATACAAAAATGGTTGTCGAATCATCATGAACAATGGATCTACATGGATCTACACTTAGGTTTACAAAAATGCATAGAAATCACTATTTAAACACCAAATCAAGCCAACAATCCGATCTACTCCTTTGGATCCATGTGAGAGATAATCACCACTCACCAAATCACCTAAACAACCCCAAATCAACACGCTTCAGATCTGGACAGCGAAGGATCAAGCTTGATCTATCACGAATCCGCTTCAAACGAAGAAATCTCTCTTGAAAAGATGAAGATCTTCAATCTAAGCTCTTGAATCTTCAATCTTGATCTTCGATATGGATGGAAGGAATCACTAGATTAGAGTAGAGAAAAGAAGTGAAGAAGTGTAGAAGTCGAGCTCTCAAAATGGCAGCACTTCATCGCTTCGAAATCCGGATTCCAAAAATGAAGCCAACCCCCTCTATTTATAGCTGAAAACCGCCCCTAGGTCGCTCGGAGTTAGGTCGTATACGACCTACGACCTATAAACCCCACCGACCTAAAGCCTCTGCGCATCCAAGCACCCAGCGACCTACCAAAGCTCTACATCTTACGACCTAACGAGGTTACGACCTATAACTTAGCGACTTAACAACATAGCGCATCAGCGACCTAACACTCACGCGCCTTAACAACCCAGCGACCTACCAGTGTTACGACCTATAACCTTGTGACATAACAACTCATTGGAATACCCATGCGACCTAACAGTGCTACGACTTAACACTTAGATCCATGCGACCTAACTAACACGGCACCTCATAGGTCGCTTACGACCTAACTACCCTAACCAGCCAACCCCTAAACAGCTTAACTCTTAGGTCGCTAACAATTAGATCGCTAACTCCTATAGGTCGCGAACTACTATAGGTCGCTAACTACTAGTTTCCTTAGGTCGCTGCCTTCCTAGCTCCTTCGTCCTATAGGTCGCTCTAATGCTTAGGTCGTTCACAACACTAGGTCGCTCACGACTTAACTACGACAACACCTTAGGTCGTAAACCCACCCCACTTCCTTAAGTCGCCTACGACTTAAATGTTACGACCTAAACTTCAACATACAAATCCAAATCCTTAGGTCGCCTAGGACATACTCTACTACGACCTAAGCTAACATACAACCTAACTCTTAGGTCGCTCCACCTTCTTAGGTCGCCAACTACGACATATCCCTTAGGTTGCCAATCCTATAAGTCGGTCACGACCTATCACTTAGGTCGTTCACGACCTAGGACTTAGAAAAATTCTGCCTAAAATCTGAAACGACTTAAAATGCTGAAAATTCCAGATTCGAACGAACTTTTCGATCCGTAAAAATACGGGTCGTTACATTCTCTCCCCCTTAGGAATTTCGCCCCCGAAATTCCAAACAAACAAAGCAATCAAAGACTATTCTGTACGCTTACCATCCATAATAATCAACAAACCATGCATCCAATTCTAGCTTAGCGTACAGAATTCTAACACTAGAACAAGTAACAATATCGTGAGATGACACGACACCTTAGGGCCATACCTTGAAGAGTTCAGGATGAGCTGCCTTCATCCTCTCTTCCACCTCCCACGTACAGTCGTTATCATCATCACTCCATTGTATCTTGAGCAACTTAACTACCTTCCTCCTAAGCTGTTTCGTGTCGGTTTCAACAACACTAAGCGGCTTACGAGGTCTTCTATCAACTGGATCAACTTCGAAGTCTTTACAGCTATCAGCAGAAACCACTGTATTCGAGTCGTGCACATACTTCCGTAGATATGATACATGAAAAACATTGTGCACGCTCGACATCTTCTCTGGTAACTCCAATCTGTAGGCGAGCTTTCCAATTCGCTCGATGATCGGGAATGGTCCAACAAATCTCGGAGTCAATTTTCCTTTCTTCCCGAATCGAATAACATTCTTCAGTGGAGAAATCTTCACAAAAACCATATCACCTACGTCGAACTCCAAATCCTTACGACGCTTATCAACATAACTCTTCTGACGGTCTTGGGCTGCCTTCATTCGTTGCCGAATGATCTCTATACAATCTGAAGTCTGCCGAATCATCTCTGGCCCAAGTATCAGCTTTTCTCCAGTTTCCAACCAACATGTCGGAGAGTTACACGGTCTTCCATACAATGCCTCATACGATGCCATACCAATGCTTGATTGGTAACTGTTGTTGTATACAAACTCCACCAAATGAAGGTGATCTTCCCATGATCCTCCGAAGTCCAAAACACATGCTCTAAGAAGATCTTCCAAAACTCGGTTGACTCTCTCGGTCTGACCATCTGTTTGAGGGTGATAAGCTGTACTCAAACACAACTCGGTTCCCAAAACTTCCTGGAAGCTCTTCCAAAATCCACTAGTGAACAATGGGTCTCGATCGCTCACTATACTCTTCGGAATACCATGGAATCGAACTATCCACTTAACATACAACTCAGCCAACTTTGATGCAGTCCTAGTCGATCGAACAGGAATGAATCTTGCGCTCTTAGTCAGACGATCCACAATGACCCAAATCCCTTCATTTCCCGTTCTGGTTCTAGGTAATCCATCAATAAAGTCCATCGATATTTGCTCCCACTTCCATGTAGGAACTTCTAATGGCTGAAGTAATCCACTTGGCTTTTTCTATTCAGCCTTTACCAACTGGCAGTTCATGCACTTGGAAATAAAATTTCCAACATCCTTCTTCATGCCTTCCCAGTAGTAGGTTCTCTTCATATCCCGATACATCTTATTTCCACCTGGATGAATTGTCAGCTTCGAGTGATGACTTTCCTTCAGGACTTCACTCCTCAATTCATCTATATCGGGAACAACTAGTCGTCCTTGCTTTCGAAGCCAACCCTCTCGATCGACCTCGAATCCTTTATCCTTTTCTGGGTCCAATCCAGATTCCAATTCACGGATAATCTTGACAAGCTTATCGTCTCGCTTTTGGCTCTCGCCAATCATTTCCACAAGAGAAGGTCTTATCGATAAGTTTGCCAACATCTCAGGTTCCAATTCACATCTAGGCCTGAAGTCAAATCCAGCTAAATACTCGAGACTCTTCCATTCTGAAAACATGGCTCCCAATCCTGCATGTCTTCGACTTAACGCATCTGCCACTGCGTTACCTTTTCCCGGAGTATAAGCTATACCAAAATCATATGATGCTAAAAACTCTAGCCAACGTTGTTGCCGAAGATTCAAATCCTTTTGGGAGAAAAGATACTTCAACGACTTATGATCCGTAAACAACTCAAATCGAACTCCCAATAAATAAAGTCTCCACATCTTCAGAGCAAAAAAAATTGCCGCTAACTCCAAATCATGAGTCGGGTAATTCCTTTCGTGCGGCTTCAGTTGTCGACTGGCATACGCAACAACTTTATCCCTCTGCATCAGCACTGCTCCAAGTCCAGTACCACATGCGTCGGTGTAAACCACCATCTCATCATTCCCACTAGGAATAGTCAGAACAGGAGCACTCGTCAATCTCTCTTTCAGGATTCCGAAAGCTTGCTCACACTTAGCATCCCAACTGAACACTTGGTTCTTCTTCGTCAATCCTGTTAACGGTACAGCTATCTTGGAGAAGTCTTTGATAAACCGTCGATAATATCCTGCTAATCCAAGAAAACTTCTCACATCAGATGCATTCTTAGGTCTAACCCAATCCTGGATTGCTGCCACCTTAGCGGGATCAACCGCTATTCCATTTCCAGAAATCACATGGCCTAAGAACCTCACTTCACTCTTCCAGAAGTGACACTTTGAAAACTTAGCCTTCAGCTGATGTTTCCGCAAGATTTCCAAAACAATACGCAAGTGCGTCTTGTGCTCTTCTTCAGTTCTGGAATAAATCAGAATATCATCCACGAACACAAGTACGAACTTGTTCAACTGATCTCTGAACACTCTATTCATAAGATCCACAAAATATGCTGGCGCGTTAGTCAATCCAAACGGCATTACCAGCCACTCAAAGAAACCGGATGGTGTCCTAAAAGCAGTCTTCGGCACACTATCCTTAGCCACTCTCAACTGGTGAAATCCCGTTGCCAAATCCATTTGAGAAAACACCTTAGCCTCGTGAAGCTGATCAAACAAGTCATCTATTCTCGGCAATGGATACTTGTTCTTCTTTGTCACCTTATTCAGCTCACGATAATCCACACACAATCTCAACGACCCATCTGCCTTGGTTACAAAAACAACTGGTGCACCCCATTCGGACACACTACGCCGAATGAATCCTTTCTGCAAAAGATCATCAACTTGCACCCTCAACTCTTGCTGTTCCCTAGGCGCCATCCGCCTAAGAGGCATCACAACAGGTCTGGCTCCTTCAACTAGATCTATACGAAACTCGATCTCTCTATGCGGCGGCAACCCTTTGACTTCGTCAAAGACATCCTCGAATCCATTAGCGATTGGCATCGATGACAGTCCATCCCGTGGAACAACCAGCGAATACATGAAGCTCATGAAGACGCCTTCCTCATGCTTACATCGTATCACAACCTTTCGCCCCTCCACATTCTCGACTGTCACTTCCAACCTCTCGCAATCAACCTTTTCCGCATACTTCCTAAGCCAGTCCATACCCAAAATAATTCCGAACCCCGCAAAGTTCAGAACAAAACAATCACAAACAAAAGAGCAATCATGACTCGATACAACTAGACCACGGCATAACATACACAAACAAGACGAACCCCCAACTGGATTAGTCACAACCAATGGCCTATCAACAATATCCGGTTCCAAACCTAACCGGCCTACAAGTTCACTACAAACAAACGAATGCGACGCCCCAGTATCAAACAGAACTCTAATTGGAACACTACATAGGAAAAGAGTACCTTGAACCACCACACTCTTCCCCTTCTCTTCAGCAGTAGGAGCTTTCGAAGACGTCGGAACAGCTCCCAAAGCATAAGCTTGCACAATCTGCTTGTCCCTCCTCGGTTCTGGACAATTCTTCCTGAAATGCCCCGGCTTGTCACAGTTGTGACACTTCATCGGCACCTTCGGATTCTTACAATCCTTCGAGAAATGGCCCTTCTACTGACAATTGTAGCAAGTCACCTCGCCTTTCGGCTTCTTCTGGCCATCCTTACCCTTCTGCTGCTGCTGCTTCCTCTTCTTGTTTCCACCCTGCTGGGGTTTAGACTCTTCCCTGGTCACAGCAACAACAGATCCTTTCTTAGGAAACAGACTCTCATGCCTAAGAGCTTTCTCCACAAGCTTCTCAAATGAATCGTCCAAATGATCCACCAACTGTCTCCCAAGATAACTGTCCAAGCCCGTCACAAACTTCTCATTCTTCTGGTATGCAGACTCAATATATGACCGGGCATACTTGGACAACGCTTCAAACTCAGAAACATACTCAAGAACTGATCTCCCTCCTTGCTTGAGCTCCACAAACTTCTTAAACAAAACAGACTTCTGAGCTGTAGAAATGAACTTAGCTTCAAACCTAACTTGGAATTGCTCCCACGTAATCTCTTCCTCCGGAGTAGTGATGGTAATAGAATTCCACCAATCAGAGGCTCTCCCTTGAAGCTGCCTTGATGCCAACTTCCTCTTAGTTGCATCCTCAATTCCCAAATCACCAAAGATCCTTCTACAAGCATCCATCCACCTCTGGACCTCAATAGTTGATTATGTTCCCAAGAAAACCTTCCCTCCAAGAGCAGTATAGTCCTTGCACAACTTAGCAAAATCCACTAGTTTCGGAGTCTGAACCTGAACTCCAACATCAACTGCCGCCCCCGGAACTGGTATCCTTCTCATTATTGAAGTCATCATAGCTTCGAACATGGCTGCATAATCAGCAGCCCCCTCAGTAGCACGGCCTTCCCTAGCAGCTGGTCTCCCTCTTCGACTCATTCTCAATATCTATAAAAAGGAATGATTAGAACATCTAGAGAAACAACTGCATAAAGGACTAACTTACTGCTAAACTACTATATTATATATAGTAATCATCCATCAAAATACAATTACGTCTCTCATACGTAGTTACGTCAGCGAGCGTTGGGTAAAATCGATTAACCAATGCTTTGATACCAAATGTGACGACCGCCCATGACCCCTGCACCGAATCTAGAGATAGTGCGCTGTAAAGTATGCCAGGCGACCATGGACGATTGTCAGGGTAGGTTAAAAACAAAAGAATCTATCGTATTACTCACAGCGCATGGACAAAATACAATAGAACATATATATAGTGAAGCTTTACAGAATAAAATGCCATCATATAAAACTTCATAATAGTTGAATACAAGCATCCAAATAGCCAATACATCAAGCCTCACTACATAACACTCAGAGAATACAAAACAACGGAACATCCAGTACATATAATAAGAAGATAATATGCAACCCTCCAGCTCGTCTTCGATATCAGCATCGTGAGAAGAGAACAGCACCAGTCACCTGTTACCTAGTCTGCCCGTCCCAAAAATGGACGAACAGCACAACTCAATAAGAATTAAAACATAAAGCCTTGAGTCAGACAACAGTCTTAGTGAGCAGTAAATTAACTAACAACATACCAAAAGAGCATAAAGGAAAAGGAATAGGAATACAACCCTCCCACTCCACCTCTTTCTACAGTGATAGCCCCCAGACACACACTAAGCAGAAGCAACACAGTAGAGCATACAATTTAAAGTAAAGTAATAATCATTCGAGTCAAGGGCGATGTTTTCCAAGTACCAAGGCCTAAATCAGATAAGCACCCAGAAAATACCGCTCTTGAGTCCGAATGACGATACAACCAAACATCCATGACTCTAGCTATCACTGTTATCATTGCTTCGATATCACCGTTAATTGAATGACCGGCACATTCTTTCAGCCGTCCGTTAAGGGCTAATGGAAACCCCGGTTCTAGACATAACTCCCGCACGTCGTCGCAGCCCGTGCCTAGGACTATCGAATCTGCCCAGAGTACTCGACCATCAACAGTTGGCCGTTGGGACTATCGAATCTGCCCAAACGTACTCTTGCTTAGAGCATGCTAGAACCTTCAACAACGATGCTATCCAAGCCTCCTAGTCATCCTCCTCGACGACTATTCTCATATCCATTCATTATCCTCAACTCGAATCATATCACCGAGTTATCAACATGCTTGGAATGATCCCGTCTGGATTAGACCAAGTCTTCATCACATGATTGCCTCGCTTCATCACATCCTCGCAAAGCCTCATCTCAACATCACATCATCAAATCTACGCATAAGAGCTTCATCATCCCGCTACATATGCCACGAGCAGCTTACCCAATTCAAGAGCCTTTCTCCTAGCTTTTGAATCATCTTCGGCCACCTTGTCTAAAACCAATCAACAATCATCTAATTCGCAGCAATCAATCATGTCAAACATCAATCCAAGTAACCAAGCATTCAAATATAAGCAAAATGAACAATTATAACAATAATGGCAATTTCGTAATTAAGGAGTTGAAAGTCTAACAAGCATGAAAACATGAGAATTATCTCTACAACTTGATGAATGAACTTGCATAGGTTAATCATATACAAAAATGGTTGTCGAATCATCATGAACAATGGATCTACATGGATCTACACTTAGGTTTACAAAAATGCATAGAAATCACTATTTTAACACCAAATCAAGCCAACAATCCGATCTACTCCTTTGGATCCGTGTGAGAGATAATCACCACTCACCAAATCACCTAAACAACCCCAAATCAACACGCTTCAGATCTGGACAGCGAAGGATCAAGCTTGATCTATCACGAATCCGCTTCAAACGAAGAAATCTCTCTTGAAAAGATGAAGATCTTCAATCTAAGCTCTTGAATCTTCAATCTTGATCTTCGATATGGATGGAAGGAATCACTAGATTAGAGTAGAGAAAAGAAGTGAAGAAGTGTAGAAGTCGAGCTCTCAAAATGGCAGCACTTCGTCGCTTCGAAATCCGGATTCCAAAAATGAAGCCAACCCCCTCTATTTATAGCTGAAAACCGCCCCTAGGTCGCTCAGAGTTAGGTCGTATACGACCTACGACCTACGACCTATAAACCCCACCGACCTAAAGCCTCTGCGCATCCAAGCACCCAGCGACCTACCAAAGCTCTACATCTTACGACCTAACGAGGTTACGACCTATAACTTAGCGACTTAACAACATAGCGCATCAGCGACCTAACACTCACGCGCCTTAACAACCCAGCGACCTACCAGTGTTACGACCTATAACCTTGCGACCTAACAACTCACTGGAATACCCATGCGACCTAACAGTGCTACGACTTAACACTTAGATCCACGCGATCTAACTAACACGGCACCTCATAGGTCGCTTACGACCTAACTACCCTAACCAGCCAACCCCTAAACAGCTTAACTCTTAGGTCGCTAACAATTAGATCGCTAACTCCTATAGGTCGCGAACTACTATAGGTCGCTAACTACTAGTTTCCTTAGGTCGCTGCCTTCCTAGCTCCTTCGTCCTATAGGTCGCTCCAATGCTTAGGTCGTTCACGACACTAGGTCGCTCACGACTTAACTACGACACCACCTTAGGTCGTAAACCCACCCCACTTCCTTAAGTCGCCTACGACTTAAATGTTACGACCTAAACTTCAACATACAAATCCAAATTCTTAGGTCGCCTACGACATACTCTACTACGACCTAAGCTAACATACAACTTAACTCTTAGGTCGCTCCACCTTCTTAGGTCGCCAACTACGACCTATCCCTTAGGTTGCCAATCCTATAAGTCGGTCACGACCTATCACTTAGGTCGTTCACGACCTAGGACTTAGAAAAATTCTGCCTAAAATCTGAAACAACTTAAAATGCTGAAAATTCCAGATTCGAGCGAACTTTCGATCCGTAAAAATACGGGTCGTTACAGGTATCCTATGTCATGTTGTTTTGTTTTACTTAAATTTTTTTTTTCAAAGGAATATATATATCATTATTCTATCATTTGTTCTGTGCAGTGTTTTAAATCTCGGATTTTGGCCAATATCTCGGGAAAATATCTCGGCTATCTCGGGCGATATTTAAAACACTTATAACTAAATAGGCTGCCAAATCTCGGATTTTGGCTGATATCTCGGATTTTTCATCTCGGCCATCTCGGGGAGATTTAAAAGCCTGGTTCTGTGTGTATAAAAAAACAAAAAAAAGAAATGTTGATTTTTATGTTGATTTTAAAATGTGAAATATAGATATTTTGATTTTAAATATAGGTTATAAATTGAGTATTGATTTTAAAAATATGTTATAAAGATTTTATTTTAATATGAGTTTAAAATTAAATATTTATTTTTAAAAATATATATAGAGATTTTAATTTGATAAGTGTTTTAAACTGAATATTGATTTTTGGCAAAGGATATAGTATATATATTTTATTTGCATCAAATCCAAGTTGTCCACCTTGATCTGCTGGTTTCCATTGCTGTCTAGATATTACATCAGCAAATTTTCTAGCTTGGTCGGTGTTCGTGATCGTGATTCGAAATCGTAGCTTGTTGTGTTGTCTATTTTCTCTAGCCTCGAAAGGTGAGCGATCACTCACAATTAACATTCTTATATTTAGTAAATTTATTTCACATGAAATGACAATTGAAATGTGTTGTTAAAATTTAATTTGTTAGTAATTAAATTGTTGAATATGATATGTTATTAATTGAATTGTTCACCTATGATTGACATATGACACCATTACTTGTTGTATATATTATATTTAAATTTGTTACTGATGATATATGCATGTTGTTGATATGTTACATTATTATCATATTTGTTCTCACTCTGCAAGTTCCCTATTGGTATAGAAATCATTATGGGTTGAAATGATACATACCCGAACGATAGTATAGATTAGGAGAAAATCATTATGGGTTGTAATGATAAACCCAAGCGATTTTCATTGATTTTGAAATTTTGGGATTACGAGTTGAAATGATATATACCCGTAAATATTAAATTTTAAATTGCGGATTGAAATGATAAATATCCGTATCACTTAACCAAAGGTTAGAAAACTATATACGGACACCGTTGGTCAAATTTAAATGATATCCGAAATTTGAAAAGAAATATATGGGTTTTGATAAATATTGATTTTAATATAAATATTTATTTTATATGTGTAAAAATTTAAATTTTTAAATTTATATGTTTTGAAAATCTTAAAATTATAATTTAAGTTTTAAAATGTAAATTATAAAATTTCACTTATAACTTTATTATTTTAAAATATATAAAATAAGATTTAAAAGGGATTTAATAATAATAAGATTTAATTTAATAATAATCAATATAATAAAACTTAATAAGAATTTTATTTAACTAATATATATATAATATGTTTTAACTATTTATTTAAAATTTATATTAATATTTAAAAATAGATTTTGTAATAACTTAAATTAATGGAGGTTGGAGAATTGAATTTAAATAAGAATTGATTTGGAAATTTTATTTGTTAAGAATTGAATTTAAATAAAAATTGATTTATAATTAAATTTGTTTAGAATTGAATTTAAATAAGGTTTGATTTGAATTTATTGATTTGAGATTTTAAAAGGTACGATTTTATAACCTGATTTGGTAAAAAGAGATTAAATGAATATTTCAACTTTAAATAAAATTGAAATTGAATATATATTTTTTAAAGGCAAACGAGTATTTTATACTGGGCTCTACCAGATCTGGTTGAAAAAGTAGCAATAATTACAAATAACCAGCGGGATCGCTAGATCGAAAAATAAAGAAAAAATAAAAATAAAAAAACCAAAACAGCAAAACAGAAAAAAGCAGTAATTAAATTAGGATTTAGGCCCGTTAGCCCAAATACCAGATTAATTAATGCACCGAAAATCCTATATGTCCAACAGAGTGAAGCCATCTCGCACGTTTCTTAAAAGCTCCGATAATCTCAGCGATTAACTCCCTTCTGTTTTTAATTTTGTTTTCAAATATACGAGCGTTCCTCTCACGCCAAATAGCTGCAACAAAGCATCTGATGATAATAAGCATTCGCTCCCCCTTCTCATTTCGCCATCTGGATCGTTGGAAAATCTCAAACCATTGTTGCTCTCGTCTCGGGTTTGGGTAATATATCTCAGCGGCAAGAAGAACAGCTTTCCATAGTCTATAAGTGACAGTACAGTGGAAGAAGATGTGGTCCTTGCTCTCGGGGTATGTATTGCAGAAAATGCATGTATTAGACGCAATGAATCCCCTCTCCAAAAGTTTGTCTCTAGTAAGCAGAGAGTTATGTATAGTTTTCCAGAGGATGAAATTATCTTTTTCAGATCCGATCTTACTCCATATTCGTCGATACCATACACTGTAATAATTATTATTTTCAGAGAGAATGGCTTTGTATATAGTTGCGATGCTGTGACGTTTGTATTATGAAATTGAATATTTCGTAATATGAGATTTTATGGAAATGGTTATTAAAATGATTAAGTGAATATTTTCAAACTTAAATAGAATTAAAAGTTGAATTATGAAATATAAATGAAATTTATTAAATTTGGTTATTGTAAATGTTTGAATAATTAAACTTTGAAACCTATTGAACTTTAAGTGGGTTAAATTTGTAGTTCAAACCTGGTTCGAAATCGATAGAAATATTTAATAGTTTAATGAGAATTTAAATTTTTCCTTTAACCTTTGTAATTGAAAACATTAAATTGAGATTGATTTAAATTGAATTTTTGGAACTATAGTTGATTTGAATTGATTTGTGAAATTGGAAGAAGCAATTCAAATTTGAAAATTTATTTTAATATAAATAAACTATTTTCATATATAAACTATTTTAATATACAATCTATTTTAATCTATAACCTATTTTAAATATAAACTATTTTAATTTGTAACTATTTCAATATATATACTATTTTCAATATTTAAACTGTTTAAGCTTGGAAATGAATATGATCTCGAAAGAGATATGATTTTGAAATGAATATGATATTTTGATATGAAGTATAAACTGTTTGAAATATAATTGACTACGGTGTGAAATAAGCGTTTGGTTGTTAAAGAGACAGGGATCGGATACTGTCATACTATATGCCAATACCGAAAACCACTTTAACAACTGTGTACGTGGTGGAGATTCCAGAAATGAAGTAGGATGGTTTGGCTAACAATTCTGTATGAGGTATTTACGTGACCCTGACTTCCGTGAGTTAGCTTAGATGTGACTAAAACAGGAGCCACGCCAGGCCAAGTGAGGTCATTCCTCCGATCGGACACATTTCTTCGATACCATTCTATTGCTTTGTGATTTGATTGGGTGCACCTTTTGATTTGGGAGTGTGTCTCGAGGTGGGAGGTAGTAGCTGCTATGCGTTACCACCAGTCCGGATCCGCAAATGGTATATCTACCCTGGCATTGCCTCACGTGTCGTGTTCACATGCCCTATCGCGCCTTCTACGAGTTTGTTTTATACCGTACCTATGGGGTGTCCTCTGGGTAAACCACCGGTTTGGTGGAGCTAACGGCATTGTATAGACTACGGGAATATATAAAATGTGTTAATGGGGATATGGGTATGAAACGACCCGCAGTTCCATACCCCTTGAATCGACACTATTCTCCAACAAATCAACTCAAGAAGAACAGAAATACGAACCATTTGTGTTAAAGAAGAAAGAGATAGAAGAAGAAAATAGAAAACCAACATCAGAATCTAACCATCGCAGCGGAATAAAATATAATAGATATTAACTTATCTTTACACAAAGGAAAAATGTATCTGTTTATACATTACATCATCAGAGTACAATAACCACAATACACACCACTGGACAGCTATCACAGCTTGTCCTTACAAAACTGAAAACACAACTAATCAACACAGCGGAATATTTTAAACAAGTACGTAATTACGTATCGCCATCCAGCTCTTCTTCTGAGCTCCACAACATCCTTTCCTGTAATCTATAACACTCGGTTTGACCCGAGCATTATAATAAAATAACACCCGAGTCAGTCTGGAAAACCAGCGTGGGAAAACACACTCAATTGGATTATTAAAGTTTTCCAAACCCTTTGAAAATCAAAAGCATCTCGTAAGACCACGCCACAAATAAACATGTCGGGTTTTTACCTTACGATAGCCAAAACACTTTTTATCAAATCCGTCTGATATTATAATAGTGTCTATAGAAAGTAAAATAGAATCTAGCTAAAATGCTTGCATCTCACGTTTCAGCAATAGTTGGGCATAATCAAAACCATACAGGCACGTAGGGAGAATGGATTTCCAACGAATGATTAGGCACTGGGGTACCACCTGTCACAGTACCTGGTCTAGATCAGCGTACCGAGGACCACGCCCGATCCCCTGCAACACAAGACCGTAACTACCTAAGGGTAATTCCGAGCAAGATCACCCCACGGTTGGGATCAGCAACCGCACCACTAAGCCGAAATAAAAAGGGACATCTAGACAGGGATGACCTCACCCTAATGGGCGCTACCCACATAGCCTTGCTGCATAACCCCTGATTTTCAGTCATTCCCGGTTGATGAGGCTTGAGGCTAAGCGTTACCTTTATAGAACATATCCCTTAGAATGACCATCGTCCACTGACGATGTTCCGAAAGCATTCATCCATACAAGTCCGTTCCGGGTTCGAACGGAACCGAAGAAACTACTCCATCTTCGATTTAAAACTCATTTTCCCCACGAAAACGTACAAACCAGATCGAAGTGGTTTTCGAGAAATTAATCCCGATCCCGGTCTTGTAATATCCCGGAAATTTTAACAATATCAATTTAATAATCTGTTAAACAATTAAATTGATATTGATGATCTTTGATAATAAGATTTGAAATTAATTTAATAATCTGATTAAAATTAGTGTTAATTGATGATTTTATCTTTTAAAAAGTTAATAAGATATTTTCGATTTGAATATATACATATTTATTTGTATATATTGTAAATAGAAGCTTTGGGCAAATTGGAAATTTAGATTTAATTTAATTTGAATTTGAATTTAAGTTTTGAAGTTCAAAAGAATAAATATTTAAATTGTTGGATATTATAATATTTGTATAAACTTATATTTATAAAATATAATTAGTTTTTGGTTTCTCTTTAAAAAGATATATATATAGATAAGTGATTAAATAAATAAGAAAAGGGTTTTTAAATAACTTTTAAAATAAATAGAAATATGAGTAATTACTTATGAGACATGTGTCTTTATCTAATGCCTTGTTTTAACATGTGTTAAGTAATGAATTAATCTATAGGACAAGTGTCTTTTTATTTTCTTTTTCTTTTATTTTTATAAATCATAAATATACATGTATATAAACATTTTATCTCTTTACTTCATTTTCTTTCTAATCTTCATTTTCAAAACAAGAAAAACTCAAATGTAAATTCTCTAAATACAAATCTGAAACAAATCAGATCAGTAACCCTTCTCAAACATTCTCTAGTCTAAAATCTGAAATATAAATCAGTAATCCTCAAAACCAAATTCAAAAATCTGTAACCATTCCTCAAACCAGAAATTCAAGAAAATCAAACCCTATAATACATTTCAAAATCAAGTCTTCTGTCTGCAACATTTTCTTTCAAATCTGAAATCAATACAAGAAACTAGTATGCATTCTTTTCAACCTGGAATCATCTCAAAGCTGTCTGCCTTCATTTCTTCAACCTGGAGGAAAGCATGCATGCAGTTCTAAATTAAATCAGTAAAGCCCAGCAAATTCAAGTTTTAAATCAAATAAGCAAAAGCAAGAGGCATTCAAGTTTCTCAGTTTCAAAAGATTTTCAAAATATAAACCTCTGTTCATCTGCATGTTTGGTGAGTAACATTTTTACTTAAATTAACTTAGGTAATTATGATGCATGCTTAATTCTGTGATAAATATTGTTTTGATGTGGATGTTTATAGTTGATTCTGCATGTATATAGATGTGTATGTTGTTGGTATCAATATGACCCTGTTATCTTGAATTCCAGGCTACTGTTTTAATATAAATCATATCCCATGATCTAGTTTTAAATGTGGATCTAAAGTTTAAATAAAATTAGTTGTTCCATAGTAAACTAAAGATTAAAAGGTTAATTAAGTCAAAATTTAGTTTGAATGTCTCTGTAAACAAAAACAACAGAAACATGTTTTATAAAGTGAAAATTTGAACTCTGTAATTTATAAATCCAAAAGTATAAATTGAAAACATAGATGATAATATGATTTTTAGTATGAATATCATAGTTTTTAGTCTAGTATAATAAGAGCAGTTCTGGTTTATGTTAGAGATGAAGTTCTGGTGATTTTGATCATCTCAGTGAAATTGGAAGTTCGAAATCTTTAGTAATGGTAGTGGAATGATCATGGATGATAGGAAAATTGTCAGGAGAATTTTTAAGGTAGTAAGGCAGAAATGATTTGGGTTTGAATTTTTTAAACCTAGTTTTAAGTAAGGCATGAATTTGTTTCGTCTGTCTTCGTTGATGGATCGAGCTTTGAGATATTTTGGGAAAGTGAAGCTCTGAGGTAGTCGAAGTCATGACCGGAGTTGGAGGAGTTCTGGTGGATGGGTTTGCGAAGGCGAGGCGATGACAGGTGGGTGGTTGGTCGCGAGTCAGTGTTTCCAGGTTTTGATTTAGTCGAATTCGAGTTCGAGAGGGATCGGAGGGGAACTGATGGATGGGATCGAAGCTGGAGGTGATGTTCGACTTGTTCGTCGATGCGGTGATGGCCGGAGGCGTTGATCTTGGCCGTGCACGTGCACACGATTTGATGTCTGGTGAATCTGGATACAGAGGGGTATGACTCGAGTTCTTCTCGTGATTATTCCGGGTGATGTTCGAAGAAATGGGAAAGGCGACTCGAAGTAGTGGAGCTGGAGTATTGAACTCAGGTGATAAGAAAGGACTCGAGTTTTTCGAGTGATTTTGCGAGGGAGACTCGGGTAAGATAGGGTTGCGACTCGAAGTGATTTAGTGGTGGGCTCGAGTACTTTTGTGTTGACAGGTTTTTAAAACTGTCTGTTTCTAAACTTTAAACTGGTTTTAAATTTGTAAAGAAAAATTTAAATTAGAATTCAAATCAAGTTTAACTATATAGATTCAAGTTAGTTTTGAATCTTAAAGGTATGAAATAAATAAGTTATAAATTTATATGTTTTAAATAGGTTTTAAATGGTATTTAGATTTAAATTGTTTGAAATTAAAAAGGAATTTGGTTTAAACTCTTCTTAAATTTCTTTTATAAGAGATAAGATTTTTAATAAGTAAAAGTTTTTAAATTGTTTTAAAAACTTAGTTAAAAATAAATTGATATTCATTTTAAATACAGAATTTAAAATGAAATTTTAAAAGTAGATTTGAAAGGGATGTTTCAAATATGAATGATAAATGATAACTTGTTTATCAATAAGAATAATGTTATATCTTAAAGTAATTAAAGATTTAGGTTCATTAAATTAATTAGGAGATTTAATAGATAATTAATTTAATTTGATTAATTAATCATTTAGATTAATTAAATAAATAATTAAAGGATTAAACTAATTTGTTTATGATTAAGATAAATTAATTAGGGATGATTAATTTATAATTGAGGATTATAAATTAGAGTATTAATTAATGGTTAGGAATTAATTAATAGAGTAATTAAATATTAATTAAGTTATGGTTAACACTTAATTAATTTAGTAATTAGAGATTAATAAATTGGTTATTAAGATTTATTAATTTAGAATTAATAATAATTAATATAAGTTAATTACTTAAGGAAAGTAATTAAATAATAGTTAATGAAGTCATTAACTATGGATTATTAAATAATTAATTAATAGGATTAATTTTGATAATTAATTAGTTGAATTAATTTAAGAATAATCATTTATGAAATTGTTTAAATGTAATTACTTATTGGAAGTAATTAAGAATTAATTACTTATTGTAATTAATTGAAGTTAATTTGATTTGTTAAGTTAATTAATTAAGTTTAATTAATTTAGAATAATCAAGAGATGATTTGATAATAATTACTTAATGTAATTATTAAGGTAAGTTTATTTAGGGAAGTAAATAATAAGATTATTACTGGAAGTAATTAGTTGAATAATGATTTTATTAATAGAAGTAATTTGAGTTAATTACTTTAAAAAAAAAATTAATCAAGGGATTAATTAAAGAATTAATTAAGGAGTAATTAATTTAGTCAGTGGAAGTAATTAAGGGGAGTTAATTACTGATTGAAGATTAATCAAGGTGATTAATAAATGTTGTTTAATTAAAGATTAATTACTTAATGTAATTAATTTAATTGAGTAATTAATAATTAAGTTGTAATTAAGGATCATTAATTAATATAATTAATGATGTAATTAAGAATTGCTTAATTAAGTAATAATTAATAAATGAAGTAATTAATTAATGTAATTAATTAAGGATTAATATAATTAAATATAGTTGATTAACTTAATAAATTTTAGTTAATTAATTAATGAAGTAATTAAAGGTTAATTACTATAAGTGGTTAAGGATAATTAATTTAAATAATTAATTAAAGATAAATTACTTGGATGTAATTAAAAGATAATTAATCAAGATGATTAATTGAAATGAATTATTAGAGGATAATTAATTAATTGATGGTAATTAATTAATGGTTAAGTAAGAAGGATTTATAAAATGAAGTAATTAATTTAATTCAATTTAAATTAATTAAAAGATAATATAAATCATTACTTATGAATGGGTGTTAGTATTGGATACTTGACTTTGATTGATATCTCTGATGAGATATATGCTGTGTGATATGGATGTTAGTTGAATTGTATGGATTATCTGATAATGTTGATTATCTGTTATCTTCCTTTGTGAATAAAGATAATGAATTAAATTGTTTTAACCTTTAAAACAACTTGGCCTTAAAAGATACGCTTTGGATTTCGATGAGACCGGGATCGGGTTTGCTACATTACAGCGTGATAGGGGGTTCTCGCTTTGCGTTAGGTGGCGAACGGGAGACTCTTACCCCTACATGCCCCCGGGGGTAGTATAAGGCCTTGCGGGGTTGGTTGCGACTCGAGAGGGTGGCCGTAAAAGCAAACCTGAGGTATCACTGTGAGCCACAGCGGGGCTGGGATGGTTGAAAAGCCTACCGGTCGTGAGCCGTTGCTGATGGTTGAAAAGCCTAGGTCGTCACACGTGGTATCAGAGCATAGGTTGAGCGAATGCCTAAGCTTTTGGTTAATTGAATATCAGAGCACTAGGTTGAGTGAATACCTAGGTTCAGAAGGATTGTTCATTAGAGATAGGATCTGTAGCAACCTATTTGAGTCTGAGTATATATATATACGAGAGCGCGTATTTGTTAGTTATATAAAATGGTTTTATATTGTGTTAATTGATCGGTTGAGTGGTATATGGATTCTGGTCAATACGAGTAGCTAACGTTATTGATAGGGATCTCTAAACACTTGAACCAGGCCAACGGACACAATATTGTTTTAAAGAGGTAAATGAAATAATTTTACCCAGAAATAATTTCTATATAAAAAAAAATATATCATTTTAAATATATATATTTATGTATTTCTACCTATTTATTGGGTTACCTGTTCGGGTTTTCCAATATAAGTTATAAAGGTAGATAAGGTGGTAGTGTGTGTAACACAATTACCAATGGTTGGAGTTTGAATGTTGAGGTTGGAAGTGTATCTGTCGAGACTGTAGACCTAATACTGTCTCGAGTAAGCTTTGCTATGGTGTAGGATTTCATCGATCTCCGAAGGAAACTGTAATGGTTCGGAGTTTATCTTTGAAGTGTGGATGAGTAGAGTTGGATCTGTCGATGAGGCAGAAGTGAGTAATGGTACCTTGATACCTCAAGTAATAGTAGCTGTATGATGAGATACAGTGACGATGGATGTTCCTGAAGATGTTTTCTTTGGAACAAGATTAAGGAAGTGTGTATGTTTCGGTGTTGTGGCTGAGTTCAGCATGGTGTTTCTGTTTGGTTTGGAGTTCGAGTTTCTCGAAGATCTTTGGAATAGGAAGTCCTTGGCATCAGTGTCAGCAGTGCAGCTCGGAGTATTCAGTGATGGCAGGAAGTTTTCTGGATGGGCAGTTTTCTGGAAGTGAAGTTCAGAAGCAGCAGAGTGGATCCATTTCTTCGATAAATTGGATAAATAAGAGTAAGCTGTTCTGATTGGTAAAGAGAGAACAGTCTGTTTGGAATTAGGCTGGGTTGATCGCAAAAGTGACTTGCGATTGCTGAGTGTTCTCTTGGGTTGTCAGAATTTTTCTGGATGTCTTCAGAGAAGTCAGAAGTTTGTCCGCATCTGAAGGTTGAGTTTTCTTATCGACTGGATTCCATGAGTGATACCGGTGGTTCAGTCTAGTGGAAGGATGTTTCCTAGAGATGGAATTGGTGAAACAGCTCAAGTTTTGCTGGAATATCTGAGTTTTATTTATGGATCAGTGAACCTTATTTCTAGAAGTGAGTTGTCCAGTCTGTGCTTGTGTCCTAACTCATATCAGAGTTGAGCAGCGAAAGCAGTTTGGAGTGTATCTCTGATAGGAGAAGTAAGTTTGGAATCTACTGATGTTGTGAAGTAGAGTTGTGTTTGGATCTCGTCTGTGTTCTGATTTGGATAAGTATTTGGACTTCTGAATTGAATTGTCAGTTTGGATAACTGGAATTCATTGTATTTTACGTATCTCTGAGGGAGTACGTGTTTGATCTATCTTTGGTTTTGGAATCAGCAGTTCAGAAGATTTGGTAGTTGAGTCAGACTTGTCTGTAGTCTGATATTCTGTTTAGCTCTGTAGATCTAGATGTGTAGGAGATCTATAGCTTAGTAGTATTGATTGTTTAGATTGTTTGTAGAGCGAGTATCCCGGTATATATATATACTTGGGGAAACTCGAGGTATTTTATCTAGAATTTTGTCTGATAGTTAAATTGTTTGATTGGATGATTTGGTTGCTATGGTTGCTAGCATATGGATGATAGTATATACTTGTGTTTTAAAATTAAAATCTTTAATAAGATTATTAAATTACCTTTGTTTAAATTTCGGGGACGAAATTATTTTAAGGGGGAAGGAATGTAATATCCCGGAAATTTTAACAATATCAATTTAATAATCTGTTAAACAATTAAATTGATATTGATGATCTTTGATAATAAGATTTGAAATTAATTTAATAATCTGATTAAAATTAGTGTTAATTGTTGATTTTATCTTTTAAAAAGTTAATAAGATATTTTCTATTTGAATATATACATATTTATTTGTATATATTGTAAATAGAAGCTTTGGGCAAATTGGAAATTTAGATTTAATTTAATTTGAATTTGAATTTAAGTTTTGAAGTTCAAAAGAATAAATATTTAAATTGTTGGATATTATAATATTTGTATAAACTTATATTTATAAAATATAATTAGTTTTTGGTTTCTCTTTAAAAAGATATATATATAGATAAGTGATTAAATAAATAAGAAAAGGGTTTTTAAATAACTTTTAAAATAAATAGAAATATGAGTAATTACTTATGAGACATGTGTCTTTATCTAATGCCTTGTTTTAACATGTGTTAAGTAATGAATTAATCTATAGGACAAGTGTCTTTTTATTTTCTTTTTCTTTTATTTTTATAAATCATAAATATACATGTATATAAACATTTTATCTCTTTACTTCATTTTCTTTCTAATCTTCATTTTCAAAACAAGAAAAACTCAAATGTAAATTCTCTAAATACAAATCTGAAACAAATCAGATCAGTAACCCTTCTCAAACATTCTCTAGTCTAAAATCTGAAATATAAATCAGTAATCCTCAAAACCAAATTCAAAAATCTGTAACCATTCCTCAAACCAGAAATTCAAGAAAATCAAACCCTATAATACATTTCAAAATCAAGTCTTCTGTCTGCAACATTTTCTTTCAAATCTGAAATCAATACAAGAAACTAGTATGCATTCTTTTCAACCTGGAATCATCTCAAAGCTGTCTGCCTTCATTTCTTCAACCTGGAGGAAAGCATGCATGCAGTTCTAAATTAAATCAGTAAAGCCCAGCAAATTCAAGTTTTAAATCAAATAAGCAAAAGCAAGAGGCATTCAAGTTTCTCAGTTTCAAAAGATTTTCAAAATATAAACCTCTGTTCATCTGCATGTTTGGTGAGTAACATTTTTACTTAAATTAACTTAGGTAATTATGATGCATGCTTAATTCTGTGATAAATATTGTTTTGATGTGGATGTTTATAGTTGATTCTGCATGTATATAGATGTGTATGTTGTTGGTATCAATATGACCCTGTTATCTTGAATTCCAGGCTACTGTTTTAATATAAATCATATCCCATGATCTAGTTTTAAATGTGGATCTAAAGTTTAAATAAAATTAGTTGTTCCATAGTAAACTAAAGATTAAAAGGTTAATTAAGTCAAAATTTAGTTTGAATGTCTCTGTAAACAAAAACAACAGAAACATGTTTTATAAAGTGAAAATTTGAACTCTGTAATTTATAAATCCAAAAGTATAAATTGAAAACATAGATGATAATATGATTTTTAGTATGAATATCATAGTTTTTAGTCTAGTATAATAAGAGCAGTTCTGGTTTATGTTAGAGATGAAGTTCTGGTGATTTTGATCATCTCAGTGAAATTGGAAGTTCGAAATCTTTAGTAATGGTAGTGGAATGATCATGGATGATAGGAAAATTGTCAGGAGAATTTTTAAGGTAGTAAGGCAGAAATGATTTGGGTTTGAATTTTTTAAACCTAGTTTTAAGTAAGGCATGAATTTGTTTCGTCTGTCTTCGTTGATGGATCGAGCTTTGAGATATTTTGGGAAAGTGAAGCTCTGAGGTAGTCGAAGTCACGACCGGAGTTGGAGGAGTTCTGGTGGATGGGTTTGCGAAGGCGAGGCGATGACAGGTGGGTGGTTGGTCGCGAGTCAGTGTTTCCAGGTTTTGATTTAGTCGAATTCGAGTTCGAGAGGGATCAGAGGGGAACTGATGGATGGGATCGAAGCTGGAGGTGATGTTCGACTTGTTCGTCGATGCGGTGATGGTCGGAGGCGTTGATCTTGGCCGTGCACGTGCACACGATTTGATGTCTGGTGAATCTGGATACAGAGGGGTATGACTCGAGTTCTTCTCGTGATTATTCCGGGTGATGTTCGAAGAAATGGGAAAGGCGACTCGAAGTAGTGGAGCTGGAGTATTGAACTCAGGTGATAAGAAAGGACTCGAGTTTTTCGAGTGATTTTGCGAGGGAGACTCGGGTAAGATAGGGTTGCGACTCGAAGTGATTTAGTGGTGGGCTCGAGTACTTTTGTGTTGACAGGTTTTTAAAACTGTCTATTTCTAAACTTTAAACTAGTTTTAAATTTGTAAAGAAAATTTTAAATTAGAATTCAAATCAAGTTTAACTATATAGATTCAAGTTAGTTTTGAATCTTAAAGGTATGAAATAAATAAGTTATAAATTTATATGTTTTAAATAGGTTTTAAATGGTATTTAGATTTAAATTGTTTGAAATTAAAAAGGAATTTGGTTTAAACTCTTCTTAAATTTCTTTTATAAGAGATAAGATTTTTAATAAGTAAAAGTTTTTAAATTGTTTTAAAAACTTAGTTAAAAATAAATTGATATTCATTTTAAATACAGAATTTAAAATGAAATTTTAAAAGTAGATTTGAAAGGGATGTTTCAAATATGAATGATAAATGATAACTTGTTTATCAATAAGAATAATGTTTTATCTTAAAGTAATTAAAGATTTATGTTCATTAAATTAATTAGGAGATTTAATAGATAATTAATTTAATTTGATTAATTAATCATTTAGATTAATTAAATAAATAATTAAAGGATTAAACTAATTTGTTTATGATTAAGATAAATTAATTAGGGATGATTAATTTATAATTGAGGATTATAAATTAGAGTATTAATTAATGGTTAGGAATTAATTAATAGAGTAATTAAATATTAATTAAGTTATGGTTAACACTTAATTAATTTAGTAATTAGAGATTAATAAATTGGTTATTAAGATTTATTAATTTAGAATTAATAATAATTAATATAAGTTAATTACTTAAGGAAAGTAATTAAATAATAGTTAATGAAGTCATTAACTATGGATTATTAAATAATTAATTAATAGGATTAATTTTGATAATTAATTAGTTGAATTAATTTAAGAATAATCATTTATGAAATTGTTTAAATGTAATTACTTATTGGAAGTAATTAAGAATTAATTACTTATTGTAATTAATTGAAGTTAATTTGATTTGTTAAGTTAATTAATTAAGTTTAATTAATTTAGAATAATCAAGAGATGATTTGATAATAATTACT
This sequence comes from Allium fistulosum, assembly GCA_030737815.1. Classification (NCBI taxonomy): domain Eukaryota; kingdom Viridiplantae; phylum Streptophyta; class Magnoliopsida; order Asparagales; family Amaryllidaceae; genus Allium; species Allium fistulosum. The sequence continues at coordinate 1,155,096,859 of CM060901.1, forward strand.
TAATGTAATTATTAAGGTAAGTTTATTTAGGGAAGTAAATAATAAGATTATTACTGGAAGTAATTAGTTGAATAATGATTTTATTAATAGAAGTAATTTGAGTTAATTACTTTAAAAAAAAATTAATCAAGGGATTAATTAAAGAATTAATTAAGGAGTAATTAATTTAGTCAGTGGAAGTAATTAAGGGGAGTTAATTACTGATTGAAGATTAATCAAGGTGATTAATAAATGTTGTTTAATTAAAGATTAATTACTTAATGTAATTAATTTAATTGAGTAATTAATAATTAAGTTGTAATTAAGGATCATTAATTAATATAATTAATGATGTAATTAAGAATTGATTAATTAAGTAATAATTAATAAATGAAGTAATTAATTAATGTAATTAATTAAGGATTAATATAATTAAATATAGTTGATTAACTTAATAAATTTTAGTTAATTAATTAATGAAGTAATTAAAGGTTAATTACTATAAGTGGTTAAGGATAATTAATTTAAATAATTAATTAAAGATAAATTACTTGGATGTAATTAAAAGATAATTAATCAAGATGATTAATTGAAATGAATTATTAGAGGATAATTAATTAATTGATGGTAATTAATTAATGGTTAAGTAAGAAGGATTTATAAAATGAAGTAATTAATTTAATTCAATTTAAATTAATTAAAAGATAATATAAATCGTTACTTATGAATGGGTGTTAGTATTGGATACTTGACTTTGATTGATATCTCTGATGAGATATATGCTGTGTGATATGGATGTTAGTTGAATTGTATGGATTATCTGATAATGTTGATTATCTGTTATCTTCCTTTGTGAATAAAGATAATGAATTAAATTGTTTTAACCTTTAAAACAACTTGGCCTTAAAAGATACGCTTTGGATTTCGATGAGACCGGGATCGGGTTTCCGTATACCGGATTTCCAGGTCTGGAGACCCGAATACCACATCGATCCAAATTAACGATAGGTCGTGAATCAAGTGAAGATGAAGATTCAGAGTGCAAGGGTTATTGTCGTTAACTCTGAGGGTGATTCCAAAACGAGTGTAACGAGATAATGCCTTCGGTTTCGTTCGAACCCGGAACGAACTTGTATGGATTGAATGCTTTCAGCACATCGTCAGGTGGACGATGAGCATTCTAAGATAGATGTGTTCTTTTTAAAGGTAATCGTGACCTCAAGCCTCACAAACCGGAAATGGCTAAAACAGGGGAGGTGCAGCAAGGTTAGTGGGTAGCACCCAAGTAGGACAAGATTACCTCTGTCTAGATGTCCCTTTCTATTTTCGACTTAGTGGTGCGGTTGCTGATCCCAACCGTGAGGTATCTTGTGCGGGAATTATCCAGTAAGGGATGTTCCGACCTTGTGTTGCAGGGGATTGGGAGTGATCCTCGGTACGGTGATCTAGGCCACGTACTGTGACGGGCGGTACCCCGGTAGCCTTGCCATTGTATGGAATCCAAAATCCAATAAGTGCCAACGGACTTGATTGTATAACCCACTTTGTGGCTAGTATGCTGGAATTTAATAATGTAACAATTTCAGCTATTTCTTATTTACTTGAAAACCCTAGACCCTATTATAATACAATCGAATTTCCTATCAAATGTTTTGGTTAGCGTAAGGTAAAAACTTACCCATGTTTATTTGTGGGGAGTCTTACGTGATACCTTTTCTTTCAAAAGGTTTTGAAGTTAAACAAGTTTAACCTGTTACTCACACCAGACCCATGTCTAACCCAAGTTGTTTATTTCTGTTTTATAAACTCTTGGGTACTCAAATTTTTACGAGTAGCCAAGGGATTCAGGTTAGCCTTGACGAATTGTGGAGGAGCAATGGAGCAGGAGGCTTCAGCGTTGTAGATATAGATAGTAGTTTCCGCTGTGTTGATCTTGTTTAGATCTTTGTTTTGTATTGAGTTGTAATAACTAGACAGATGTTTATAACTGTCTAGTATGTGATGTGTAATCTGTGTAACTCTGATAGATGATGTATATGATACTATGTAATAGTTATGTGATATATTATATTTTATTCCGTTTCCGCTGTGAGTATTTGTGTTTGTTTTCTTTCTCTTCTTTTCTTTTCTACTTCTCACCCCTTTCTTTCTTACTGTCGATGCGATTTTCCAGGAGTGGAAAGTCGGGTCGTCACAGGTCTCTTCGAAACGATCAGCGCATTGGCCAATATTGATAGTCGGTTATTTAACTATCAATTAACATCCACAAGCATCCATCAAACAATAAATAATTTTCCAAATTATTTATTTATCCCAAATATCTTCGCAAGATATATTTCCACTTTCAATTCTTTTGAAATCAGTTTTCAAACCACACTCCTCTCATGGAATAAATTTCCAAATATTTATTACCACGGGAAACACCAAGTAAAAAAAACACTTTAGATTTTTAAAATAATTTAAAACACTATATTATAAATATACTTTAAACAAAACATTTAGATTTAAAAACAACTTTAATACTTTATTTAAAAATATATACTTTAACAATATTTAAAATAAACTACTTTATAAAATATAAAACTAACTTTATCTTTAAAACATAATACCCATTCAACCTTTAAATAATTACTACAAAATAAATTTGGAAAAAAATACTTACTTTAAAATCTAAATAATTTAAAAATAATAATTTTCTAAACATACTTTGGACTTTAACTTATACTTAAGAATTTGCTTTGAAAAATAACTTAAAACACTTTATTATAAAATATACTTTAAACATTTAAAAAAATAATAAATTTTCTAAAACGTTTCTTTATAACAAATTTTTAAAGCCCTTAACTTATACATAAAAGTCTCCTTTAAAATATACTCGGCTTTCCAGTGAAATACACTTCCCATTTCCATATCCTTAAAAATAAATCACTATTTATTTTTTAAACAAATTCCCATCCCTTTATAAATTCCTACCGTGAAATTTATACTGTCAAATATCCACTGATATCCATTTCGCTTTATAAACCCAGTTTATAAATTCCAAAATCTCACTTCTCTTTAAAATTCCCATTTCCAAACACTTAAATCAATTTATGTAACGACTCGTAAATTTTAACTGTTTTAATAACGTTATTAATTAAAATTTTGCGAAATTTTAAACAATAAAATTTTGAAATATAAATTTGATATTTGGAATGCGTCTAGTTAAACATAGTAACTGGTAAATTTTCGTTCGAAAATACGAAAGTTTATTTCGCGTGTAAATTTACTTCAATTTAATCAGTTAAAAAGCGATGAAAATAAAATGTTTTCGGAACCTAAATATTTTTACATAGAAAAATTCTAAACCATCTTCTGAGCAAAACGACATTTTTCGTTTTTCCAAATTCGGACTTCTTTGGCTCCGTCGATCTTATTTTTCTACGTTTTTCTTGCATTTTCCGTCAGTAGAAAATTCGAATTTTTATAATTCAATCGTACCACAGATATCTGTATACCGTTTTGATCGTCTCATCGTGCTGATCTCTGCGGCATATTTATTTCTGTATTTTGAGTCTGGTACGCAGCGGAAAAAAAACTACGTAGCAGACCAATGCATGGTATCTGTTTTGCTTTTGATAATTGTGTCCGTTCAAATTTCAAAGACAGCAACTAGCATTTATTATAATACTTATTATCTGATAGAATTCAGCCGTTGCCACCCATTCATCTCGGAAGTCTAAACGCATGGATACTTGATGTGACCTTACTTTCTCTGGCCTGAGCTTCCCATTTACTTCAAATTTGCTCTCCTCCAAACCATATTACCTTCCTCTTACTAAAAAAAAGTGAGCATATAAACTTTCTCGTCCATTTTTTTTGCTCCGCACTCAATAGCCAAACTTTCATTCGCTCACTATCCTCCCTCCTCCGCATGCTTGGCCTACCACCGAACGCGCCTTCTCACCCACGTCAGCAACCACCTCATGCTCGGCCTCCACTCACCACCGAGCTCCGCCAGCAACCGAGCAGCCCACAAGCCCTCGCCTTCCTCCCCACTCCGATGCACACGACCAAACAGCAGCCCGACCGTCCTTGCCCCTTTCACCACAACCGGATCTAGCTACCCGCCTACGACCTCTATGCCGACCACAACCCATAGCGACAGTCCGCCTCCGCTACTTCGAGCTCCACCACCTCAACAAATCTCCTCCACCATTGTAGTCACAGCCATCGGAACCCACGGCCAACAACCGAACCCAGCCTTTCCCTTTCACCTACTCCCACGCTCTTCACTTCCGTTCGCAAAACCTGTCTCCGACCTTGCCTGCAATTGCTGAGTGCTCGCATCTCTTGACAGCCGGAACTCCATGCCGAGACTACCCTTTTCTTCTAGCTTCTGACCCCTCCACTAGCCTTCGTCGGCTCCACTGCCATCATAGCCGACCTTCGCTGATCTTCCCTGCTGCATGCCGATCCCATGCAGCCATCTCTTCCACCCTCCTGGCCTCTACCGTGCAGTATCAGTATGTATAAAGCTTCACATTCATTTTAGCAGTGCAAGGTAATGTGGTACTGGTTTAAGGATACCGTTGGTTCATTATGTAATTTTTTTTGTTACACTAGGTAGTGTGATAACTTGTCTTTCTGACACATGTCAAAACTAGCAAGTTTACACAGAATCGACTGAATTTGTAGCCGACATAATGTCTTATTCTATGATTCTTGATAGTTATATGTGAGCAAACTGAAAAAGATGTAAAAAAAAGAAAAAAAAAGAAAAAAAAAGTATAAAGTTTTAGTCTCAGTCCAGATATATGTTTCGAATATAACTTTACAGTATTTGTTACATGTATTAAGTTTATATTTGTTTTAAAACACAGTTATAGATTTTAATAAATATGTTATTTATATAATATATGTATGTAAGATTTGTAATAACCGTGATTTACATATATATATATATATATATTGTAAGTTATATATACAGCTGTTTGTTAGGAGAATATATAAGCATGTTCTTATAATTTATACAAGTTACTTTATATACACATTTGTTTATGAAAGGGTAATAAAGCATATATAACCAGTGGTGAAGATGAATCTATGTATTCATCTCTTTCCATTTTGTGGGAGTTCCAGTTGCCGTTTTTGTTGTGTACAGTTCTATATATGTTCAACATACTCAACTTTGTATACATTAGTTTGGTTTCAAGTTTAGATATATTGAGACTTTGTTTTATATATTTGAATTAAAATATTTATGTGAAATTTATGTTTAAATTGATTTTGGATATATACATATATATAGCTATTCTTGAATGAACATACAATATAGCTAAGTATTTATATTTTTTTTTGTAGACATATATGTATTTATCCCAAAATATATATTGTATATGTATGTTTGATTTCTTATATATATGTTTGAAAAGACATTTATATGGTTTAGATTTAAAATGTATTTGAATTTAGAATATGATTTCTTTTATATGTAATTAATTATATATGGTTATATATAAGTTCACTTATACCACTTGTCATCATCGATCGGTTCTAATTTGATTTCGTCAATCCCATCTATTAGCTTGATCGTCGATTCGTGCCAAGTCTTGCTTTGTTTGGGGATTCGTACCTGGATTTCGTAACTCAATTTCTTCATCAAAACCCACCCAGCCACGAAGGTGAGAATCACTCACGATTAATGTTCTTTTATTTATTAAATCTGATTTCAATTGAAACGACAATTGAAATATGCTGCTGTTAGTTAATTACACTATTATATATGCTATTACCTGTATCAGTTCACATGTAACATCTGATACCATTATCTGCTATTTATACAATGATAATCCAGTTTAGTTGATAAATGATTGATTGTTGATGTTTATACTGGACGTTAAATTGTTAATGTTAAAGTGATAAATAATATGCAATTGAATTGATATATGATAGTTAACGATTTAAATTGGATCTATATGTTGAATTTGATTAGTTAAAAATTCGTATAATGTGACCCTTTTAATGTTAAATTAATTGACATGTAGGATTTGGTTAATTACACCTTGAACCGTTGAATGTAGATTGTTTAAATTGATGATGGATGAAATTGTAATAGATGACAAGTGAAAAACCGTAATGTAATAATCTTTAATCTACATGAAATGATAGTGTAGATTCTAGAAATAATTATATTAATTTGCACAAACAACAATGTGAATTAATATGATTATTTCGGGATTATTTGAATGGATTATTGGATTTGTATTGATTGTTGTTGCTTGTTTATTTACTTTGACACCATCCCAGTTATCACACTGCAAGTTCCCTTTGCTATGTTTTGATTTTGAATTGAATTGGAATCGGGTTGAAATGATAAATACTCAAATTGAACTTTGACCTAGGATAGAGAATTTAAATAAAAACCCGATTGGTCAATAATTTGATTTAAAAATAAAATTAAGATTTTATTTGAATAAATTATAAGGTTTTGAAATGAAGTTGGAATTTGAATTTTATGATAGGAAATGTTAATATTTAATAATATGAAACAAAATATTAACAATGTAATTGATGAAAGGACGTTGTTTAAATTGAGAAACGATTGAATTAAGTTTTGAAATTATTTAATAACTAAGTGTGAAATTATTTAATAATTAAGTTTGAAATTATTTAATAATTAAGTTGTGAAATTATTTAATAATTAAATAAGATTGAATTATTTAATAACTAGAAAATTGAACTTCTTGAATAAGTGAAATTAAGTTTCTTTATTAATTGAGTTTTGAAATTGTAACTAAGTAAATTAATAAGTGAAATTGAATTTCTCTAATAAGAAATAAAAATGTGTTTTTTTAGATTAATGTAAGACTTGAAATGTAAAGAATTTGATTTGATGAATGTAATTTAATTTAATTTGTAAGTTTTGATATAATGAAGTTGAATTTAAATTATGGATTTAATGAATTGGAAATTTAATAGAAATTATTATTTTGAATGGCAAATTTACTTAACGAATATTGAATGAAATCGATAAATGAACTTAAATTGATTTGAATATAGATTAAATCATTTTAAATGATTTCGAAATGAAACTTATTTTCGAACCTGAATCAATATTTGAATTGTTATCAATAGAAATTGGAATTGAATTATAAGATTTTGAAATTATGAATTTGGAAGTTTTGAAACGTAAATTTTGGGAATTGGTTTAGAAAGACAAATGAAATGTTGGTTTACAAATTTTATTTGAAATTGAAATTGATTTGGTTTTGAAATAAATAAACGACCAATCGGTATAATAATTACGGAAGTTATTAAAGAGACCGGAATCGGTTAGGGACATTGTAACAACCCGCATTTATACGATAATATATTTAAATATTTTATTTAAATATGACATCGTCTATTCGTATTGAAAATCCTAAATATGAATTTTTATCGTGTTCGAATCCGTTGTTCTAATGGATTCAAATCGTGTTTTAAATATCACCAAGGTGTTTAATAAACATGGTTAAAAGAATTCGGGCTTTATAAATTTTTACAAAAACTTGGCCCATGCTTGAGTTGAAGCCGTGATAGTATTCGGCACCCAACCCCCTCCCTTTCCTCCATCCGTGAACCCTAGGCCCAAACTCGAGATCAACGAGATAATGGCTTCTAAAATTAGGGCTTCGATTTTCTTTCTTTTTGCTGGCGAATCTGGAATTTTGGGGCTTTGGCTCGATCTCTGGCGATTCTCTGTGTAACTAAACTAGGGCTTTGGCTCGTACTCCTCTGTGAGATAATTGCGATGCTGTTCCGATGTTGATTCGAGCTTTTGCCTTTGTGATTGTGAGATTATCAAGCGACTTCGTTCTCGTCCTTTTTGCTTAATTCTGGAATTAGGGCTTTGATTGAAATCGAGGATGCCGACTTTATTACGATCGAATGATGATTTTGAACTTTGTTGCTTTTGTCGATCAATGTTTCTTCGAGCTTGCTTGGTGGCTTCAGACTGTTCGAATCACAGCTTCGACATTAAGCGGTTCGTTCGCCTGCATCGAAACTGTTCAAGAAGGCTCGAATTCAACTCGATATCCACGTAGAGGAGCTCGCCTCTGCGATAGTCTCGACCGATTAATAAGGTGAGTGATCTTCATTTTCGCTCACATCTAATTCATGTTCATGTGTATTAGGGATTTTAAAATTCGTTGGTTTTCGTTGTATTCAAGTCGTTGAGTTGGTCGATTCCTTTTGCTTTGCGAATCCAAATTGGCTTTTTACTGATGGGTGAATTTCGATTTCATCCACCTCTACTTCGAAGTGCTGTTTATTCATGTGTTTCGAGACCTTGACTTTCAGTTTGATTTAGGGGTAATGTTGTAACCATCTGGTAATTGATTTTTGGTGATAACCTTTTCACCACTTCGCTGACTTGTTGTCCCATGATTTCGGCTATACTGTGAATTCTGTTATTTGTCAAACTACTTGAGAAATTGACTTCGGTCTCTTGTTATGTGGTTTCATTTCCATGCTCTCAGAAGTGTTTCTGCACTTCTGGTCTCTTTGATGCACTTTGTTGTACCTGATCTGTATGCATTTGTTCACTGATGCACTTGATCATATTGACACTCTTGACTTCGATCATTATGTAGTTTGCATTGTTTCATCTCTACTTGTTTGAAGCTGCTGCATATATGTGCTTTTGATTACACTGTCCCTATGAGTTCATTAGTTCATGTTGGCCACCTCTGGCTTGTGTCTGGACTGTATACATATGCTTGACTCATATTGTAGTCTGCACCTCTGTCTTGATTTTGTGATGCCTTACTTGTAGCACTATTGTTGAATTGTCTGCATTGCACTACTTCATTTTGTAATTGTTTTGATCCACTTTGTCACTGCATACCTATAGATCTTGACCTGTTTACATTTGTTCTGCAACCATGTTGATATTGGTATATTCATCCCAGTAGTGTCTGCTCTTGGTTACGTGATCACTCGTAGTGTCGCAGTCTTTAACTTGAGACTATATATATTGTGTAGTTGTGTTGTAGCTGCATGTTTGATCTTTGATCCCTGACTTCTTGCATCCCTGACCTGTGACTTCTCGTGTGTTCACCCTTGGCCTATTATGCTTTGCTTCATAGCATATTCTCTTTTGTATATGGTATGTACAGTCATGCTGCTTCATGTGTACATATTTCGTATTCGCTTAGTTGAAGCTTTATGCTGCTGCACTGCCTTTTTGTAGCAGTTTTACCCTTGTCCCTCGTGATGACTTTATATTCTGTTGTGGCGAGGCAGTGCACGCGTGCGTGCACTGCAGCCACACCGAATTGAAAGATTTTAATCGATATCTCTTTTATTCTTAATTCATCGACCTGTTGCGTAATTCGTAGGCTGTATTGGCGAGGCAGTACACGTTAGCGTGTACTGCAGCCAATTAGCATTGATATTTTTAGATTGACATTTCAATTATTTAAACTGCTTTGGATTTCTATTTTGTGGATTAACACTGTTTAGTGTTATTTCTGCCGTTATCCAATTCTCGTATCGAGAGTTGGGTATACGAGATTTCTGTGACTGTCATCTATATTGAGATTGATTATTATTGCTTCTATGCTCTAATAACTGATTTTGAATTAGACTGATCCGAGTATTATTTTCTTTTGAATGTAATACTCGGGTCAGACCGAGTATTTACAGGTTGTAGATTTTTAGCTTTGGGTTGCTGCTAGAGCTATGAAGACTTTTTATATCATTTGAAGTGGTCTTCGTCTTGTTGTAGTAGTCAGTGTGTCTGTTTTAAGATGATAATGTATTCATGTATATTAGTCGATAATGTACTTGTATATATAACTTCTTGAGTCGACAGTTGTAGTTGTATCATTTGTATTGTGTCAAATGTATTGTAACTGATATCAGTTATTGTATATATGAGACTTTTCGTTCCATCTGTATTCCGCATTTATGTTATCTGTGTTATTTTTATATTTATTGTCCTAAACTATTATAGCCACCGTGTAGTAGCTTTGAGTTTGTAACGGTATGTCGGATTTCCTCTAGAAGATGAAATGCATGTTATTCTATCTGACATATCGGTGCTCGCACAAGGCAATTACATGGATGGTCGCTCCTCAACAGCCTTATTCTCCGTGCTAGTTGACAGCACTACTCCGTAGTGTTCTTGGCTAGCGTGGGTATAGAGGTGGGGCGTCACAGCTTGGTATCAGAGCTTGGGGTTTAGGACAATTATAAAACATAACTTAGATGGAGCATGTGTTACAACTATTTGTCGATGTTTTATCTCTCATCTTTACATATGACTATTTTTGACTGTTAGGTATGAATTCCTAACGCTTATTCTTGCGTTTTCGGCTTTGAATTGATTTAGCCGATGTTGATTTTGTTTTAATTTGGCAAATTAAAGTCATTTTGACTTTTGGACTTTGTTCCACTTTTGTTCTATGCTATGAGTGTCATTGTGTACCTGTTACACTGTGATGAAAAATAGCTGGACCAGTTGCAAATTGAGTGATTTTGATTTCTCATTCACATCTAGTTTGAATCTCAGCGATTTTGAACTTGATATTTTGTGTTTTCCTCATCTGGATTTCCCTTCGACTTCGGTCACTTTGTTTTTGAGAAATTGCTGATTTCTTGATTTTCAAGACTCTGATTTTGCTTGCTGTTGGTTTCCTAATTTGATCGATTCTTGATCATTTCCCCGATTTGTTGCTATCATTTATTAGCAACTTTGATGACATTTTCTTCGGGATTTTTGTGAACATACTTTCTGATGGATTCAGTATCGATTTCTCTGGATTCCATTCACATCTTCGTATGTGAATTCTTGTGATTGATTGTTTCTACAATCATTTTTGTGATTTGTCACTTTAAAAATATAAAGGTTTTCTATACTAGTAGTAAATATTAAAATCCCTTTTTCCAAACGATTTCAAAAATTATTTTACTACAAAGCTCTTTTCCTAAATCGTTTTCCAATCTATTAATATATACCAGCCTTTATTTCACTCGTATGAGAAATTGAATTAAACGGCCTAGTAAAACAAGTGGTATGAAACGCTTGCGTTTACTTCGTCGGTTAACTCCTGGACTTGTTCGATTGAACCCTTTTCGTGACAATTTCCTAGTGAAGATTTACAGCTTGTTCGTAAATATTTAAGTTAAGCAAGTGGTTATGGGACATGAAGCTAAACTCATATATTTACTAGCTTGGTGTGGTTGACACTTCTTTATGATCATGACGATCATTTTTATGATTTAGACTGGACCTCATCGGTGTGATTTCGTCTCACACATATCCCTTGGGCTTTGAGGATTGTCTAGACACCAGTGTGTGATTTCGTCTCACACATATTGCACGGTTAGACTAGGCCTCATCGGTGTGATTTCGTCTCACACATATCTCTTGGGCTTTGAGGGTTGTCTGGATACTCTTTGTGTAATTTTTATGATTTAGACTAGCAACTGTGCGATGTCTCTTTGTCTGCGAGGGAGACTAGACCCCGCTTTGTTGTAGGGTAGCGCCCTACGGTCTTCGGGCCATTCCTGTGTGAAAATTTAATGGATGGCTTCCATGAGATAGCGTCTCGTCATGTGATACCGGTCGGTGAGTTTTTATACTCCCATTTTTGTGATAGGCCTTTCCCCTTTTCTTTTTATGATTTAGACTAGCGATTATGCGATGTCTCTTTGTCTGCGAGGGAGACTAGACCCCGCTTTGTTGTAGGGTAGCGCCCTACGGTCTTCGGACCATTCCTGTGTGAAACTTTATTGGTTAGCCACCAAGAGATAGCGTCTCGTTCATGTGATACCGGTGTTTTGGAGTTTTCATACTCCCATTTTTATGCTAGGCCTTCCCCCCCCTTCATGTGTTTTCTGGATTTCTTGTGATGATTTCTAGAATTTGTGCTTCACCAATTTTCGTGATTTCTATTGACAAGTTTCGTCAATTTATGTGTATTGGTGAATTCATGTGTTATTGACTTGTTATGAATACAAGTTTAGGGTATGATATCCCTTTCTATCTTTGAGAAGATTCTTGTGACATCTTTGATGAATGAAAATTCATTTGGTATTATATTTTGATGCCAGTTATTTTAATGAGACTTTGACGTGTTAACTTCGGTAACCGTCAATTTTAAAATGAATTTACAAGCGGTTCTCCCGCAACACTGATATTGCTAATTTAATCACGTGTTTTCAAAATTATTTATTTTTAAAAGTTGTTTCAAAAATATAAATTAAAATTGTTTTCAAAATTTTTACAGTTTACAATTTTCAAAAGAACGAGGAAGCGATTTAAACGTTTCAGAAAAATCGAGGACTATGACCCCTTTCTTTTACTGATTCGCTTAATTCCGGACTTGTCCGTTTGAGAATGTGAAATGTTATTTTTAAAACACACAATCCTGCACTTTCAAGGAAACGATAAAGAGATTTAAACGATTTAGCAAAAGTACGGACTATGAAACCATACTTTTACTACTTCGGTTAATTCCGGACTCGTTAATTGAATATTTATGACTTCTGATTATCGTTTTTGATAATCAGATGTTTGTGATTTCTGATTATCGTTTTTGATAATCAGATATTTGTGAAATTTGATTATCGTTTGAGATAATTAAATATTTTTCGATTTGATAATCGAATATTTGTGTTTCTAATTATCGTTTTTGATAATCAGATATTTGTGAAATTTGATTATCGTTTGAGATAATTAAATATTTTTCGATTTGATAATCGAATATTTGTGATTTCTGATTATCGTTTTTGATAATCAGATATTTGTATAATTTAATTATCGTTTGAGATAATTAAATATTTTTCGATTTGATTAATCGAATGTTTATGTTTCTGATTTTCGTTTTTGATAATTAGATATTCGTGAAATTCGATTATCATTTTTGATGATTGAATATTTGCGATTTTGAGATTCGATCTTCGTCTTTTTTCTCTGACGATTCAGGTGAGTAATTTGATTTACTCACATTCAATTCGTGCAGTACGTGATTTCTGCTCTGATTCCTTTTCTTTCAATTGCTAGAACTCGATTGATTCTTGCTTTTGATAGTCGTCTGATTTTGATTCCTTGATCCCCACGATGTTGGTTCTTTCAATCGAACCTTTTGATTCTATATCTGATACTTCCATAATTCTAATGCTTCTCCCTGTTGACCTTTGCTTTGCGTATGCATTCGACATTGCCATGCTCTTATGGTTGTTACCTTTTATCCATTTATTCCTTATGATTGCGAGGACGCAATTTCTTTAAGGAGGGAAGTCTGTAACAACCCGCATTTATACGATAATATATTTAAATATTTTATTTAAATATGACATCGTCTATTCGTATTGAAAATCCTAAATATGAATTTTTATCGTGTTCGAATCCGTTGTTCTAATGGATTCAAATCGTGTTTTAAATATCACCAAGGTGTTTAATAAACATGGTTAAAAGAATTCGGGCTTTATAAATTTTTACAAAAACTTGGCCCATGCTTGAGTTGAAGCCGTGATAGTATTCGGCACCCAACCCCCTCCCTTTCCTCCATCCGTGAACCCTAGGCCCAAACTCGAGATCAACGAGATAATGGCTTCTAAAATTAGGGCTTCGATTTTCTTTCTTTTTGCTGGCGAATCTGGAATTTTGGGGCTTTGGCTCGATCTCTGGCGATTCTCTGTGTAACTAAACTAGGGCTTTGGCTCGTACTCCTCTGTGAGATAATTGCGATGCTGTTCCGATGTTGATTCGAGCTTTTGCCTTTGTGATTGTGAGATTATCAAGCGACTTCGTTCTCGTCCTTTTTGCTTAATTCTGGAATTAGGGCTTTGATTGAAATCGAGGATGCCGACTTTATTACGATCGAATGATGATTTTGAACTTTGTTGCTTTTGTCGATCAATGTTTCTTCGAGCTTGCTTGGTGGCTTCAGACTGTTCGAATCACAGCTTCGACATTAAGCGGTTCGTTCGCCTGCATCGAAACTGTTCAAGAAGGCTCGAATTCAACTCGATATCCACGTAGAGGAGCTCGCCTCTGCGATAGTCTCGACCGATTAATAAGGTGAGTGATCTTCATTTTCGCTCACATCTAATTCATGTTCATGTGTATTAGGGATTTTAAAATTCGTTGGTTTTCGTTGTATTCAAGTCGTTGAGTTGGTCGATTCCTTTTGCTTTGCGAATCCAAATTGGCTTTTTACTGATGGGTGAATTTCGATTTCATCCACCTCTACTTCGAAGTGCTGTTTATTCATGTGTTTCGAGACCTTGACTTTCAGTTTGATTTAGGGGTAATGTTGTAACCATCTGGTAATTGATTTTTGGTGATAACCTTTTCACCACTTCGCTGACTTGTTGTCCCATGATTTCGGCTATACTGTGAATTCTGTTATTTGTCAAACTACTTGAGAAATTGACTTCGGTCTCTTGTTATGTGGTTTCATTTCCATGCTCTCAGAAGTGTTTCTGCACTTCTGGTCTCTTTGATGCACTTTGTTGTACCTGATCTGTATGCATTTGTTCACTGATGCACTTGATCATATTGACACTCTTGACTTCGATCATTATGTAGTTTGCATTGTTTCATCTCTACTTGTTTGAAGCTGCTGCATATATGTGCTTTTGATTACACTGTCCCTATGAGTTCATTAGTTCATGTTGGCCACCTCTGGCTTGTGTCTGGACTGTATACATATGCTTGACTCATATTGTAGTCTGCACCTCTGTCTTGATTTTGTGATGCCTTACTTGTAGCACTATTGTTGAATTGTCTGCATTGCACTACTTCATTTTGTAATTGTTTTGATCCACTTTGTCACTGCATACCTATAGATCTTGACCTGTTTACATTTGTTCTGCAACCATGTTGATATTGGTATATTCATCCCAGTAGTGTCTGCTCTTGGTTACGTGATCACTCGTAGTGTCGCAGTCTTTAACTTGAGACTATATATATTGTGTAGTTGTGTTGTAGCTGCATGTTTGATCTTTGATCCCTGACTTCTTGCATCCCTGACCTGTGACTTCTCGTGTGTTCACCCTTGGCCTATTATGCTTTGCTTCATAGCATATTCTCTTTTGTATATGGTATGTACAGTCATGCTGCTTCATGTGTACATATTTCGTATTCGCTTAGTTGAAGCTTTATGCTGCTGCACTGCCTTTTTGTAGCAGTTTTACCCTTGTCCCTCGTGATGACTTTATATTCTGTTGTGGCGAGGCAGTGCACGCGTGCGTGCACTGCAGCCACACCGAATTGAAAGATTTTAATCGATATCTCTTTTATTCTTAATTCATCGACCTGTTGCGTAATTCGTAGGCTGTATTGGCGAGGCAGTACACGTTAGCGTGTACTGCAGCCAATTAGCATTGATATTTTTAGATTGACATTTCAATTATTTAAACTGCTTTGGATTTCTATTTTGTGGATTAACACTGTTTAGTGTTATTTCTGCCGTTATCCAATTCTCGTATCGAGAGTTGGATATACGAGATTTCTGTGACTGTCATCTATATTGAGATTGATTATTATTGCTTCTATGCTCTAATAACTGATTTTGAATTAGACTGATCCGAGTATTATTTTCTTTTGAATGTAATACTCGGGTCAGACCGAGTATTTACAAGTTGTAGATTTTTAGCTTTGGGTTGCTGCTAGAGCTATGAAGACTTTTTATATCATTTGAAGTGGTCTTCGTCTTGTTGTAGTAGTCAGTGTGTCTGTTTTAAGATGATAATGTATTCATGTATATTAGTCGATAATGTACTTGTATATATAACTTCTTGAGTCGACAGTTGTAGTTGTATCATTTGTATTGTGTCAAATGTATTGTAACTGATATCAGTTATTGTATATATGAGACTTTTCGTTCCATCTGTATTCCGCATTTATGTTATCTGTGTTATTTTTATATTTATTGTCCTAAACTATTATAGCCACCGTGTAGTAGCTTTGAGTTTGTAACGGTATGTCGGATTTCCTCTAAAAGATGAAATGCATGTTATTCTATCTGACATATCGGTGCTCGCACAAGGCAATTACATGGATGGTCGCTCCTCAACAGCCTTATTCTCCGTGCTAGTTGACAGCACTACTCCGTAGTGTTCTTGGCTAGCGTGGGTATAGAGGTGGGGCGTCACAGACATACTCACTGTCTAAACCGAAAACCACTTTAATAACTATACGCGGAGTGTGATCCAGAATGAAGTGGTTGGAATGATGTACGTGATGACTGAAGAAAGAGAACGATAATGGATAGCCTTGACACTTGTGTCAAATTGGAAATGACTAAAACAGGAGCCGTGCCGGGCCAAATGGGGGCTAGCTACCTCGAGCGAACACACTTCTTCGAACTACTCATTACTTGTTGTCGATTGGTGCACCCCTGATTTTGGGAGTGTTGTTTCGCAGTGTTGCGATCGCTGCGGCGATGCGTTCTCACCAGTCCGGATCAGGCAAATGGTAGTTTCACTACCTTGGGTATTGCCTCATGTGCCTTGTCATACTTGGATCCCTTTATACGCGACCACTACGATTTGTTTTGCGTTATACCTATGGAGTACTCCCTGATATCCCACTAGTTTATGGTGGAGTTTACAGTGCTGTATAGACTATAATGCTTATATAAAATGTGTTAAGGGAGATAATGGTAACAACTTAACACTATTTTGATATTTTATATTACTGATAGGCATTATCTATTTATCTTACACTACTACATAGTAGATAGTTTAACGGATCCTTAAAGGATGGTTATTCCAAACATCCTTTGAGTTACTTGTATTTCAGTTGCTATTTCACTTGAGTTGGATTTATTGATATAAGAATGTTAATCCTGACTCGAGTGTTTTATGTTTTGCTTTACGCTCGGGTCAGACTGAGTGTACCAGTATTCGAGACTCACCTTTGGAGTTGGAGCTTCGCTTGGAGATCCAGCTATCTATCCAGTTTCAGCTATCTATCCAGTTTCAGATATCCAGTTGATTCCAGTGATTGTGTCACATCCTGGAATTTTGGACTTTCGAAAATTCGACATCGATACTCACTTTATCGACTGCCGAACAATCGAGTGCCGGAAACTCCAATAGTGAGGGTTTTAAGAAAAAGAAAAAGTAGAAGAAGAAGGAGATAGAAGAAAAAGAGAAGAAAGAAAGAACAAAACAACAACAGATACAGAACAGAGACAATATCAGAATCTCACATATCGCAGCGGAACAATATATAATAGATAAATGAATAATCTTTAAAACAAAGAACTATATCATTTTATACATACATCAATCATCAGAGTCAATATACCACAATGGACAGTTATATAACTTGTCCTCATACAGAATACACAGCGGAATAAATATATCAGATACAAATACTACGTCTCGTCATCCAGCTTATCTCCAAAGCTCCAGAATATCCAGAATATCCTGATAATCTAACTCTAGACTGCCCGTGTGGAAATTGGTGGGCACCCAGAGTTTAGAAGGGAAACAATAAACTCCGAGTCAGTCATGGTGACTGGTGTGAGATCGTAAAACAGTTATTCTTTAAAAAAAAATAAACAGCAGAAAATTTTAAAGTCAATTCGCAATGCTTTTGGAAAATGAAACTACCATAAGACCTCCCGCCACACACACAATGCAAACGCAGACTTGGAGGAGATTTCTTCTTATGATAGTCAAAGATGCTTACTACGCAAAAATCAAATTCTTTTTGATATTATTATTAGTGCATAGTGTAGAAAACATTTCGAAAGTAGAATATAAATCTTAGCCAGCATAGGCATTCCGCACTTATGCCTACTATAGCTACTATGTTCAATAGCAGGTTACCGCCACATTCCATAGCAGGTAATACAACTAAAACCGTACAAGTCGCGTATTGTTTCTTTGGATTTCCAACAAATGGTCAGGCTAAGGAACTTCCTATCCACGATGGGTACGTCCCTGGAATAGACGACCCGAGAACCTAACCGGATCTCTTCCAACACAAGGCCGGGTTACCTCTGCAAAAATAGGTAACTACTGACATGCGTATGCCATCCCCCGATCGTCACCGATCTTCCCGAGGATCCCCGATTCGCAACAAACCACATAGAAAAAATAATGCAGTAACCACAGAGGTTAAGTATCTGGGCTCCATACCATGATACCACCTTTATCCAGAAGGAATGACATACACTAAGGGGCGCTACTCCCTAGAACCTTGCTGCATCCTTCCTGTTTCGACCATTTCCGGGGTGTGAGGCTCGATGAAGTCTCGTCCACAAAGCTACGCTTTCTCAAAAAGCCCTGCTTCGGGTCAAACAAAATGATCAACCTATGATCACAAAGATATAAGATCAAACAAATGATCATATCACAAATGATCAAACACTGATCATTTCACAGCAACACTCAGTATGCCACGTTACCAAATTGGGATATATCGCTGATAAATTTCAACTACATAACCTCTGAGCTCGTACGTCTCAGAGAAGGGTGTTAAGCTAAGAGAATAAATTCTCCGCCACCAACAGAAATGTATTTGAAAGAAATCAGCTCAATATCTCAAATTGTAACGTCAGACACACAATCCATACAAGTCTGTTCCGGGATCGAACAGAACCGAAGGCACTTCTCACGAAGCCCTTGCAAATCCGGATAATTTCAATCACGTCAGGACTTCCCGTCACTAAGGGTGATAAAAACCTCTAAATCGAAGATCAGTCGATGTAGAGTAACTCGACGGTAATCCTTTCGTTTTCAAAAATATCCGGTCTTCAACACCGGTCTTCAAATGCGATTCATAACGACGTATCACATATTCGGAATGGGTTATACGACCCCATGGTCCTTTCCCGGCTAACCCGAATAGTGAGCGATTATTTAAAAATAAGTGTGGCATTCAATTTCATCCAATTCACAACAAATACCTATCTAAAGGTAATTATTGATAGTCGGTTATTTAACTATCAATAAAGATGCGCAACATCATCAGATTCCAAATAATTTTCCAAATTATTTCATCTTCAAAAAATATCTTTACTAGATATAAAATTCCCACACTTAACCATTTGAAAACAATTTCAAATCAATTTTCCACACTTCAAAAATAAATCAATATTTATTTTTAAACAACTTCGCTTTCTTTTATAAATTCCGTATTGAATTTATACTTTCGAATATCTACTGATATTCGATTTTCAAATCGTTTTCAATATTCAATTTCAATTTATCTTTAAGGAGATAAATTCTCAAAACATTTCATTTCATTTTGGAAAACATTTCCATACTTATTTAAAAATAAGTCAGCAATTCACAATCCATTTATTTTCAACACTTGGAAAATATTCGATATACTTAAATCAAATTAAGTATAATTTCATTCTTTAAGGAAAATATTCTTTTAACGCCTTTATTTGAGTCAAAACGAATGTTACGTAAAACATCGTTACGACGACTCGAAATCACTAGTACAGGGATTCGAAATTAAGATAGATATATAAATCCCAATACTAAATAAAACATTTCCTTCCGAAAATCATTTACTATAACAACAGTGTTATAGTCCACTATTTCCTTAAGTTTCTCGAAAACGTCTATTTCAACAATAAATGTTGAAATCTATGGTTTCGATTCACAACACATTTTAAAACACTTTTAAAATGTTTAACTTCATTTTTTTTAAAATATTACTTCTTCAAAAATGAATCCATTTTACTTAACAATATATTCACTGTCCAAAATCGTGAATAAAATTTACTTAACCCCATTTCAATCATTTCTACACATTTTTATCACATTCAATCTATTTTCGAATTTATAAGCACGTTTATAAATTCTATTTCTCTTTTTAATAACAACTTCGACTTATAAACCTTCTTTTATCAACTTCTATACTTAACTTATCAAAATAAGTGACTTTGGGTTCATAAACAACTTTTATAAATTTTAATTCCATTTATAAAAGCTTCAATACCAAATAAATTTCAATGTTGATTTCTAATTTTATTTTCAACGTTCGAATAAAATTTCCACATTGATTTCTCAAAAATTCATTCCTAAATATTAAATCAATTACAGATTGATTTCAAATTTTATTTAGCACTACTAAATAAATTCCTTATTGAATTCATTTTACATTGATTTCACAACTTATTTTAATTTACCAATTAAATTTCAAACTGAATTTCCAACTTATCTTCTTTTAAATAAATTCCTTTTTAAGAAAATAAATTTCAATCGTTTCTTCCAATTTATTTAGAAATCCAGATTTTTAAATTAATTTCCTCAATTTAAAATCACTATTATACACAATTCATTTATTTATCATTTTCACTTTATTCTGGAAATAAATTCGATAAGATTATAAAAATTAACTTTTTATACTTTTAAAATTCCTTTCTTCGAATTTAATTAAATTTCTAAAATCAAATTCATTTAGAAATTTCTATTTTGATTTCCAAAAATTCAATTTCGTTTATTTTTGGAATCCAATGATGTCAAAACATCCATTCAGCTAAATTTTAGCTTTTCAAACAATTTCCAGATATCAATATGATTAATAGCATCACTATAATCATTCACAGATTCATATCACAATAGAAATGAATTAAATAAATGTGAGGGGTCCAGTTGGATCCCTCCAACCTGTTTCCCTGCATCCAAAGATGTTAGCACAATACCAATTCCGCTCCAGTACGGAATTATCGCGGTATATAGGTTTTTATAAATCCGCTTACTAACGGCGCAATAGGGTCTCATCCGCTATACGAGGCGGGAAATCATCAATCCAATATATACATATGCCAATATGTATATACTGCTATATATATATAGATATATCCTATCATATCTAATAGCACATCCAAATAGAAATCAAACAGTCAATAATAACTGTAAAATTAAATTTTTCCTTCGAGTGAGAAAATCTCACCTTAGCTTTTTATTTTTGCAATCCCACTTCCAATTCCGGCTTGATTTCCTTGATTTATACCTTGTATAAATATTTTGCACAATTTATAAATATTCGAATCAATCGAATAAATTAAACTTTATTTGATAAATTAAATTAACCAACGATAAATTTTAAATCATTAATTTAATCTCAACTAAAAATTTATTCTTTTGTTCATTCCTAAGTATTCTTTATCTTAAACTAACTTTTAAAATTTAACCCAATTCTCTTTTTTTTTTTTTCTTCGAAATTTAAATTTCCTTTAATACAATACTATCTTCAGGGACCAAAATAATCGATTAACCCATTTACCAAATTATTCCTTAGTGTTTAATTAAAATGGTAAGTTTAAAATATATATTTATTTTCTTTTAAACAAATAAATTTAGCTGGAAAAGAAAATCAGACTTAAACTAAATTTATTTTCAATACCAAATCAATTTCCATCTAATAAATTTATTTTACCTAATAAATTAAATTCCAAACAAATTTCCTTTATAAATAAATTCATTTATCTAAAATTTCTTTACTGTATCATTTTAATAAATTTCTTCTTCTTTTCTTTCTGATAATCTACAAATTTATATTAAACCAGAATATTAACAAAAATGGATTCGATTACCTCACTGCCCTAACTGCTCGTTGCGATCGACCCCACCTTGCTCTGCCTACACGCGCCTGAAGGGCCAGTGACCACCTAAGGCTGACGTTGATGCCGCCATCACCTCTAAGTTCGACACATCCCATTGCGAAACCCTAGCTGATCGTGACGTCAATGCCTCCCAACATCGCGACCTCGTGCTATCCCCAAATCGAACGAACGAAACTGTCGACTTCCCCCAATGCACACCGCACCAACGTTGACATCCCACAGCGTCGCTGCGCCTGACCACCGCTCCCATCGCTTGCTCGACTTCGACCCAACAGCCCTAGTCTCCATCGCCTCGCGACCGCCCACCGAGTCGCCTCGCCCAGCTCGAAGCCCTAATCGCTGCCTAGGCCTATGCGCGCACGTTGATCCCCCCCCTGACATGCCGCCCCTACGCGAGTCCATCGCGAAGTTCGCAGTCGTATCGCCCCGTACTCGAGCGCCATTGCTTAAGAAAATTTGTGAAGAGGGAGACGCAATTTCGTTTGAATGTTTTTGGGGAAGGAATGGAAGAACTGGCATCGGCCATTAATTTCTTTTAAACGAGAATTTTTTTTTTCTTTCGTTTCGATTTGAACTGGGGAGGGAATGGAGAAGACGTATTTGAAAACAAAGGGAATGGTGGCACGATTTCTTTTGCGTGATGCTCGGCGCGTTTAAAGGCTGAAACAAAGGGGAGAAAAGTGTTGACGTTGACCAATAAAAATATAAATTTAAATTTGAATTTCGTTAAAATTCAAATGCGTTTTCCTGTCGTGTGCTCACATACAAGCATCGAAAAATACGAAAATTGAAATCCGGTAATAACAAACTATTACGGACCCAATGAAACTGGTTTCGTCGAATTCTGAGACTGTTTGAAAAATGACTATTTTATAAATATCGGTTCGAACGATAAAATTTCAAATCTGAACAAATTGTTTCCAAACTCAATTCTGAAGCTTCTGTTACCTTTAGTATTATAAATACGAATTTTAGAAACTTTCGAATTATTTTTCTTCAGCTTATGATTGAAGATTCGAAATTTTATTCACCTCACAATAGACCAAATTATAATTTAATCGTCAAATTCAAATTTAAATTGGGGATTCAAATTAAATCATCGTTCAAATATTTAAAATTAATTAAATATTCTCAATTTAATTTGGTCAAAATTCTGGGTCGTTACAAACTTCCCCCCTTAAAAGAATTTCGTCCTCGAAATTACAAGTTAGGAAAAGTGGTCCTTAACTCGTCTACTATTTTTCAACATCTAAATAGTTTTACCAACTTATCAAAACAAATCTTCCTACTAAAGATTCGTTATCAATTCAACTAAATTTCCAACTTCAATTTTAAGTTTCAAACAACATTGTTTAACTTCTAAATTCAAATTCGAATTCAAATTTAAGCTTTTAAAATTTTCTCAAAAATTTTCTAACACTCGAAATTTTCGAAAAATTTCGCCAGCGTCTCCTTTGCGCGGCTAATACGGTACGACTACAAAACGTCCCTACGGACTCTCAGATTTCAAAAAGAAAAAGAAAAAGCCAAGCGGCTAGAGAGAAATCATCAAAAACTCATATTAAAACTCAAATACATACCTTTTTCGAGCAATCCAAATTTATCTTTGAATCAAAATTCCCAATTCCTTTACAATACCTATATATCCTACTAGCCATAATATCTAGTTACATATTCAAACCATTTTGCACATTCCATTACAAAATTTTCAATACAACTGCTTATATACTATCTCTAATTCACTATTGGAGTTAGATTCATTCAATTTTACATTTCAATTTATTTGAATTAAATTTCAATCTAATTTGGATTCAGTTTACTTTTGAATATTGAATTTATCAACTACCTTTTATTCACAACTGTACTATTTTAAATTAGTTCCAATTACTAATTCGTTACAAATTCCAATTTCCAATATTCAGCTTGAATTACAATTGCTAACAAATTCAAAACAGAGTTTAACATTCATCTTTAATTTCATTTACTTGCAATTGTAAATTCCATTCATTCAGAAATTTATTTTTACTTACTTGAATTTATCTGCAAATTCGAATCATTCTTTTATTTAGTTCACAATTCAAGTCTCAATTTATCTAATTCAACTTCATAATATTCATAGATATTTTCATATGGTATTCCAGAATCTTACCAACATTTCAAAATCATTTGAAAACAATTCAAATTATCCTTTGAATTTCCAAAACAAAACCCAAATTTTCCATTTAAAATAATATGGCAGCAATTCCTCCTTTGGAAACCCGAAAATGAACATCAGTAATGCTGCAGTCATTACCGAAGTTATTTTCCAGCGACCGAAAAGAGTTTAGAGCTTTTCATCTCTTCAAAATACTTTCCAAAACCTTTGAAATTCACTTTCAACTCAAAAAGAAATTTAAATTTTCCAAATCTCCAAAATTTACAAATTCCTTTCAAAACATTTCCAAAAACTTTTCTGGAATTCCGTTTTAAATTACAATTCACATTTATAATTTATATTCTCAAATTTCATTTGTATGTGAATTTATTTTAACTTTGGAGTTATAATTCCAATTTCTCATTTAATTTCAATGATAATAGTTTAATGTTATCATTTCTAGCAACCATACAACCATATACTATAATAATTCATAGAAAAATCATTTCTTTTCTATACAAAAATAGTTTGGGTAAAATTATTTCATTCACCCAATTTTAAAACAATACTGTGCCGAACTGTTCTATTCGAGCGTTTAGAAACCCCTTCGATACAGTTTTGCAAGACTGTGCCGACGAAGGTTCATATACCACTCAATAAACCAATCATCACAATACAAAACAATTTTATATTCAAATAACAAATACGCGCTCATATCTATTATTACACTCAACTCATTCTAGAGTACTACTGACTCTATCTCTAATGAGTAATTACCCAACAGAGCAGGGTTGTCGCTTAACCATATGCTCTGATACCACTCTGTCACATCCTGGAATTTTGGACTTTCGAAAATTCGACATCGATACTCACTTTATCGACTGCCGAACAATCGAGTGCCGGAAACTCCAATAGTGAGGGTTTTAAGAAAAAGAAAAAGTAGAAGAAGAAGGAGATAGAAGAAAAAGAGAAGAAAGAAAGAACAAAACAACAACAGATACAGAACAGAGACAATATCAGAATCTCACATATCGCAGCGGAACAATATATAATAGATAAATGAATAATCTTTAAAACAAAGAACTATATCATTTTATACATACATCAATCATCAGAGTCAATATACCACAATGGACAGTTATATAACTTGTCCTCATACAGAATACACAGCGGAATAAATATATCAGATACAAATACTACGTCTCGTCATCCAGCTTATCTCCAAAGCTCCAGAATATCCAGAATATCCTGATAATCTAACTCTAGACTGCCCGTGTGGAAATTGGTGGGCACCCAGAGTTTAGAAGGGAAACAATAAACTCCGAGTCAGTCATGGTGACTGGTGTGAGATCGTAAAACAGTTATTCTTTAAAAAAAAATAAACAGCAGAAAATTTTAAAGTCAATTCGCAATGCTTTTGGAAAATGAAACTACCATAAGACCTCCCGCCACACACACAATGCAAACGCAGACTTGGAGGAGATTTCTTCTTATGATAGTCAAAGATGCTTACTACGCAAAAATCAAATTCTTTTTGATATTATTATTAGTGCATAGTGTAGAAAACATTTCGAAAGTAGAATATAAATCTTAGCCAGCATAGGCATTCCGCACTTATGCCTACTATAGCTACTATGTTCAATAGCAGGTTACCGCCACATTCCATAGCAGGTAATACAACTAAAACCGTACAAGTCGCGTATTGTTTCTTTGGATTTCCAACAAATGGTCAGGCTAAGGAACTTCCTATCCACGATGGGTACGTCCCTGGAATAGACGACCCGAGAACCTAACCGGATCTCTGCCAACACAAGGCCGGGTTACCACTGCAAAAATAGGTAACTACTGACACGCGTATGCCATCCCCCGATCGTCACCGATCTTCCCGAGGATCCCCGATTCGCAACAAACCACATAGAAAAAATAATGCAGTAACCACAGAGGTTAAGTATCTGGGCTCCATACCATGATACCACCTTTATCCAGAAGGAATGACATACACTAAGGGGCGCTACTCCCTAGAACCTTGCTGCATCCTTCCTGTTTCGACCATTTCCGGGGTGTGAGGCTCGATGAAGTCTCGTCCACAAAGCTACGCTTTCTCAAAAAGCCCTGCTTCGGGTCAAACAAAATGATCAACCTATGATCACAAAGATATAAGATCAAACAAATGATCATATCACAAATGATCAAACACTGATCATTTCACAGCAACACTCAGTATGCCACGTTACCAAATTGGGATATATCGCTGTTAAATTTCAACTACATAACCTCTGAGCTCGTACGTCTCAGAGAAGGGTGTTAAGCTAAGAGAATAAATTCTCCGCCACCAACAGAAATGTATTTGAAAGAAATCAGCTCAATATCTCAAATTGTAACGTCAGACACACAATCCATACAAGTCTGTTCCGGGATCGAACAGAACCGAAGGCACTTCTCACGAAGCCCTTGCAAATCCGGATAATTTCAATCACGTCAGGACTTCCCGTCACTAAGGGTGATAAAAACCTCTAAATCGAAGATCAGTCGATGTAGAGTAACTCGACGGTAATCCTTTCGTTTTCAAAAATATCCGGTCTTCAACACCGGTCTTCAAATGCGATTCATAACGACGTATCACATATTCGGAATGGGTTATACGACCCCATGGTCCTTTCCCGGCTAACCCGAATAGTGAGCGATTATTTAAAAATAAGTGTGGCATTCAATTTCATCCAATTCACAACAAATACCTATCTAAAGGTAATTATTGATAGTCGGTTATTTAACTATCAATAAAGATGCGCAACATCATCAGATTCCAAATAATTTTCCAAATTATTTCATCTTCAAAAAATATCTTTACTAGATATAAAATTCCCACACTTAACCATTTGAAAACTATTTCAAATCAATTTTCCACACTTCAAAAATAAATCAATATTTATTTTTAAACAACTTCGCTTTCTTTTATAAATTCCGTATTGAATTTATACTTTCGAATATCTACTGATATTCGATTTTCAAATCGTTTTCAATATTCAATTTCAATTTATCTTTAAGGAGATAAATTCTCAAAACATTTCATTTCATTTTGGAAAACATTTCCATACTTATTTAAAAATAAGTCAGCAATTCACAATCCATTTATTTTCAACACTTGGAAAATATTCGATATACTTAAATCAAATTAAGTATAATTTCATTCTTTAAGGAAAATATTCTTTTAACGCCTTTATTTGAGTCAAAACGAATGTTACGTAAAACATCGTTACGACGACTCGAAATCACTAGTACAGGGATTCGAAATTAAGATAGATATATAATTCCCAATACTAAATAAAACATTTCCTTCCGGAAATCATTTACTATAACAACAGTGTTATAGTCCACTATTTCCTTAAGTTTCTCGAAAACGTCTATTTCAACAATAAATGTTGAAATCTATGGTTTCGATTCACAACACATTTTAAAACACTTTTAAAATGTTTAACTTCATTTTTTTTAAAATATTACTTCTTCAAAAATGAATCCATTTTACTTAACAATATATTCACTGTCCAAAATCGTGAATAAAATTTACTTAACCCCATTTCAATCATTTCTACACATTTTTATCACATTCAATCTATTTTCGAATTTATAAGCACGTTTATAAATTCTATTTCTCTTTTTAATAACAACTTCGACTTATAAACCTTCTTTTATCAACTTCTATACTTAACTTATCAAAATAAGTGACTTTGGGTTCATAAACAACTTTTATAAATTTTAATTCCATTTATAAAAGCTTCAATACCAAATAAATTTCAATGTTGATTTCTAATTTTATTTTCAACGTTCGAATAAAATTTCCACATTGATTTCTCAAAAATTCATTCCTAAATATTAAATCAATTACAGATTGATTTCAAATTTTATTTAGCACTACTAAATAAATTCCTTATTGAATTCATTTTACATTGATTTCACAACTTATTTTAATTTACCAATTAAATTTCAAACTGAATTTCCAACTTATCTTCTTTTAAATAAATTCCTTTTTAAGAAAATAAATTTCAATCGTTTCTTCCAATTTATTTAGAAATCCAGATTTTTAAATTAATTTCCTCAATTTAAAATCACTATTATACGCAATTCATTTATTTAACATTTTCACTTTATTCTGGAAATAAATTCGATAAGATTATAAAAATTAACTTTTTATACTTTTAAAATTCCTTTCTTCGAATTTAATTAAATTTCTAAAATCAAATTCATTTAGAAATTTCTATTTTGATTTCCAAAAATTCAATTTCGTTTATTTTTGGAATCCAATGATGTCAAAACATCCATTCAGCTAAATTTTAGCTTTTCAAACAATTTCCAGATATCAATATGATTAATAGCATCACTATAATCATTCACAGATTCATATCACAATAGAAATGAATTAAATAAATGTGAGGGGTCCAGTTGGATCCCTCCAACCTGTTTCCCTGCATCCAAAGATGTTAGCACAATACCAATTCCGCTCCAGTACGGAATTATCGCGGTATATAGGTTTTTATAAATCCGCTTACTAACGGCGCAATAGGGTCTCATCCGCTATACGAGGCGGGAAATCATCAATCCAATATATACATATGCCAATATGTATATACTGCTATATATATATAGATATATCCTATCATATCTAATAGCACATCCAAATAGAAATCAAACAGTCAATAATAACTGTAAAATTAAATTTTTCCTTCGAGTGAGAAAATCTCACCTTAGCTTTTTATTTTTGCAATCCCACTTCCAATTCCGGCTTGATTTCCTTGATTTATACCTTGTATAAATATTTTGCACAATTTATAAATATTCGAATCAATCGAATAAATTAAACTTTATTTGATAAATTAAATTAACCAACGATAAATTTTAAATCATTAATTTAATCTCAACTAAAAATTTATTCTTTTGTTCATTCCTAAGTATTCTTTATCTTAAACTAACTTTTAAAATTTAACCCAATTCTCTTTTTTTTTTTTCTTCGAAATTTAAATTTCCTTTAATACAATACTATCTTCAGGGACCAAAATAATCGATTAACCCATTTACCAAATTATTCCTTAGTGTTTAATTAAAATGGTAAGTTTAAAATATATATTTATTTTCTTTTAAACAAATAAATTTAGCTGGAAAAGAAAATCAGACTTAAACTAAATTTATTTTCAATACCAAATCAATTTCCATCTAATAAATTTATTTTACCTAATAAATTAAATTCCAAACAAATTTCCTTTATAAATAAATTCATTTATCTAAAATTTCTTTACTGTATCATTTTAATATATTTCTTCTTCTTTTCTTTCTGATAATCTACAAATTTATATTAAACCAGAATATTAACAAAAATGGATTCGATTACCTCACTGCCCTAACTGCTCGTTGCGATCGACCCCACCTTGCTCTGCCTACACGCGCCTGAAGGGCCAGTGACCACCTAAGGCTGACGTTGATGCCGCCATCACCTCTAAGTTCGACACATCCCATTGCGAAACCCTAGCTGATCGTGACGTCAACGCCTCCCAACATCGCGACCTCGTGCTATCCCCAAATCGAACGAACGAAACTGTCGACTTCCCCCAATGCACACCGCACCAACGTTGACATCCCACAGCGTCGCTGCGCCTGACCACCGCTCCCATCGCTTGCTCGACTTCGACCCAACAGCCCTAGTCTCCATCGCCTCGCGACCGCCCACCGAGTCGCCTCGCCCAGCTCGAAGCCCTAATCGCTGCCTAGGCCTATGCGCGCACGTTGATCCCCCCCCTGACATGCCGCCCCTACGCGAGTCCATCGCGAAGTTCGCAGTCGTATCGCCCCGTACTCGAGCGCCATTGCTTAAGAAAATTTGTGAAGAGGGAGACGCAATTTCGTTTGAATGTTTTTGGGGAAGGAATGGAAGAACTGGCATCGGCCATTAATTTCTTTTAAACGAGAATTTTTTTTTTCTTTCGTTTCGATTTGAACTGGGGAGGGAATGGAGAAGACGTATTTGAAAACAAAGGGAATGGTGGCACGATTTCTTTTGCGTGATGCTCGGCGCGTTTAAAGGCTGAAACAAAGGGGAGAAAAGTGTTGACGTTGACCAATAAAAATATAAATTTAAATTTGAATTTCGTTAAAATTCAAATGCGTTTTCCTGTCGTGTGCTCACATACAAGCATCGAAAAATACGAAAATTGAAATCCGGTAATAACAAACTATTACGGACCCAATGAAACTGGTTTCGTCGAATTCCGAGACTGTTTGAAAAATGACTATTTTATAAATATCGGTTCGAACGATAAAATTTCAAATCTGAACAAATTGTTTCCAAACTCAATTCTGAAGCTTCTGTTACCTTTAGTATTATAAATACGAATTTTAGAAACTTTCGAAATATTTTTCTTCAGCTTATGATTGAAGATTCGAAATTTTATTCACCTCACAATAGACCAAATTATAATTTAATCGTCAAATTCAAATTTAAATTGGGGATTCAAATTAAATCATCGTTCAAATATTTAAAATTAATTAAATATTCTCAATTTAATTTGGTCAAAATTCTGGGTCGTTACAGATTGTATTCTGATTCTTGTATTTGATTATTGTATTCGAGACATCTGTTGTACCTTATTTAACTCTGATATGTATATAGTAGCTTCATGAACTACTATCTTTTGCTTCCGCTGCATTTATTACTCTGTGTCTGTGATCTGTGACTATTTTTTTACTGTATATGTTAAGTTTTGCCAAATTTAAATTAACAATTCGGTATTTTGAATTATTCAAGTCCGACATGTGCAGATGCGAATGGTGCAAAATATCGGGTCGTTACAATTTACAATTGATTTCCAATTTACTTTGCTTTGAAATAAATTTCCTTACTTACTCCTTTATTCCAAAATTCGTTAACTTTGGATTTTATTTCTTTATTATGTTTTAAAATTTTAAACTGGAAATTTAAATTCTAGATTTCCGAATTTCCTCTTTTTCCTTTTGATTAAATTTTAAAACTTGAGTTAGATTAATTTCTTTATTTCTTTAAAATAATAATAATGTTTGAGTTTTAAAATTTATTATTTCTCGGTTATTTCAAAATCCCCTTTTTATATTCGGAATTTATTTAACATAACTTTTATTCTTCTCTAATTCATATTTTTAAACTTATTTAGATTCTCTATAATTATTTTACTTGAAATTTACTCTTTTCTTTCCTCTTCAAAAATCCGATTTTATAGATTTTTATAACTGAGAGTATCAAACTATATTCAAGCAACCCATAACATGCAATATTTCAATTATTAATATAATTCATCATAGGATATCAAATAATCATATCATAGAATATTTAAACAAAACTAAATATTTTGAGGAATCCAGTTGGATCCCTCCAACCTGTTTCCCTGCATCCACAGATGTTAGCACAATACCAATTCCACTTCAAGGTGGAATATCGCGGTATATGGGTTTTATAAAATATCATCCACTATTATGTGGCGCATAGGGTCTCATCCGCTATATAATGCGGGAAATCAATCACTCCAATATATATATTATATATACTACTATATATATATATAATATAACACATCAAACAATTCAATCATCCAACCATTTATTTAAATTTAACCATTCAAATTTAAATTAATACCAGATGAGTGAGATTAACTCGCCTTTGCTTTCATTTGCAATCCACTTCACTATTGCCTTGATTTTCTGATTTTTGACCTTGAATGAACAATTTATATGATTTATTAATATTTGAAATAATCGAACCATTTATTAGCATTTAATAAATTTGTTTTAATCAAATAATTTAATTTTAACTAATATTTTCCCTAAAAAAATCTTTTTAATAACTAAAAATAATTAGATAAGTTAATCAAATAAGCTAATCACTATAATACATTATTTAAAAATAAACTAGTAGATTAAAAATGCGTATGTGTATTTTTTTTTCAAACTGCTTATAAAAATAATCTATATAGGTTTTAAAAACCTAGTCTTTATATGAATTCTTATATTTCAATTATATATATATATATATATATATATCTTTACTGTTTTACTGTTTATACATTAAATATGTGTTTGTGTTTATATTTTATTTTCTGGTTTTCCTATATACATATATAAAAATATAAGCGTATATATATTTATATTTATATTAAAATTTCCTCACTGTATATATACATATGTGAATATAAATCTGTAAATGGGAAAATAGATATTGAATATACTTTGCTGTAAATCATTTCTTATCTGCATCTTTTTTTTCTAATCTATATGTACACACATATATATAGGATTAAATGAATAAAAGAAATATATATATATATACCTTCATCTCCTCACACTCGCCAATCCCCAGAACGACCGCGACTTCGAACCCAGATCGCGCTACCTCCACAACAACCCAAACCTTAAATGAAGCTGCCGTACCAAACAATCGATGCGAATCCCTGCCTTAATTAGCTGCGCACGACCCAAATCACGATCAAACTCCGGCCAAGCCACCTAAACACGAGTTCGAGCTCACCCCTTCGGCTCGAACGATACGTCGCGCCACCCAGCTTCACGCGATTTCGAGTCGCGATGCCCTAAATCGATCGTGCTCCCCTTGATTTTGAGATTCCCATCGCGAGCTCGATTTCTTTTTTTTTTCTTTCTTTTTTTCTCTAAAATCGCGGCTACCATTTATTAGAAGATGATTTCGTAAAAAAACAGAGGGGGAAGAAATAGGTTTGAACTGGGGAGCTTCGTTCTTTTTTTTAAGATTCGTTCTGGTATATTCGTGTACGAAGATAAGGGTGAGGGCGGGTTTATTATATTTTTTTCGAAGGTAGCGTGTTATGAACGATTTCGAACTAAACTGATTTGAAGGAAAATGGCGTGATTAAACGTGAACAGCGGCTATGATTTTTCCATTGATTTGATTACATACAATTTATTTTATTTTCAAATATCTTACACCACATACCGTGAAACCTCGACCTCCTATTGGAGCGTGCTGCTAGGCGTTTAAAATGTTGTACCCCTATTTCAAACGCACTGGAAAAGGTTTCGAGTCCTAACTTGATCGTATGGAGAAGATAGCTTTTTGGTCCCAGTTATTATATTAAATTTTCGATTTAAATTTAAGCGCGTTTGCTTATCGTATGGCCACACAACACCTCCGAATGCTACGGAAATTGAAATCCGATAATAATACAATATTACAGATCCAATGAAACTGGTTTCGTCAAATTCCGAGACTGTGCCCTGGAAGGCTATTTTTAAATATCGATTTAAACGATAAAATTTCAAAACTGAACAAAACACTTCCAAATTCAAGTTTAACACTTTTACTATCTTCAGTATCATAAATATAAATTTTTCAAGCCTTTGAAATATTTTTAACCGGCTTAAAACTAAAGATTAAATATTTTACTCAACTTCTATAATTAAATTTAATAATTTAATTGCCAATTTCATAGTGATATTTGAAATTCAAGTTAAACATTAACTTTTAAATATTTAATATCAACTAAATATTCCATTTTCAAATATCCAAAAATTACGGGTCGTCACATTCCTCCCCCCTTAAAATAATTTCGTCCCCGAAATTACCAGTTAAGAGGAATGGTCCATAACCCGTTAACCCTTCTCTCTAAACCAAATAGTTTTAACAACTTTCCAAAGCAATCCTTTTATTAAAGACACACTAATCCTATTATTAACCTTCCAACTTATCCATAAGTTCCAAACAATATGACTTACTGAACAATTCAAATTTAAATTTGAAACCAAATTTTGAATTATCAAAATTTTCTCAAAATTTTCTAACTCCTTAAATTTTCGAAAAATTTCGTCAGCGTCTCCTTTGCGCGGCTAGCTCGGTACTACTACAAAATTGCCTCTACGGGCTCCCAAATCTCAAAAGAAAACAAAATGCCAAGTGGCCAGATCAAAAATCCAATCAAATTTCATATAGGAATTTGAATACATACCGTTTGTTGAGAAATTTTATTTATCTTCTGCAATCAAAATCCCAATTCTCTTGCTTTTAAATTACCTGTATACTACTCTGCAATAATATCCAATCACAACATTCCAATTTGATTTTCATCAAATTATTAACTTATTATACTTCCAATACCAAATTTACTTAAGAACTTTCTCCATTCGTTTCTTAAGTTCAATATAAATATTTTATATACTTCTTAAATTTATTTTTACTTCACTATTGAAGTTTATATCCATTTCTATTCACTTTTCCTTCACAATTCCATTTGAATTCAATTTACCTTCATTTTAGATATTGAATTCTATTTACCTTATCTCAAACCATATTCAATCAATCATTTCTGAAATTAGTCTTATTACTAATTTATTTAAATCCCAATGGATTTATTTCCAACTTTAAATTATTTTTAGTCTACTACGAATTTATCTTTATCTCAAATCCCAATTTGAAATCTTTTGTCGTTAGTGAAAATTTTCAAAAATTTTATAACTCCCAAAATTTTCGAAAATTTTTGGCTGAGTCTCCTTTGTACGTAGGAGCTTTTGCAATTTGACAAGAGATATAAATATATATACATCGACCCACTCGGTCGGAAATACAAAAACAGTTCATATTTCCTATTTTAATTGCGTAGGCGTACCTTTATTTAGCATTTTAAGCAAGCGGCTTATTTTCCTTAGCAATTAGCGCGACTGGATCCAGTCACACGGCTTCCTTGAACCTGTACTTACTCAATTTAAATATGTAAGTGACAAATATATGCAATTTACTAGCATTTCACTTATATTCAAATAGCTAACATATAGATTTCATAAGTAATGTATATGGTATATAATCATAAGCATATATGCCAGGTTTCGACACTAGTTTTAAATTGTTTGCAACCAAATCACATACCATTCCATTTAATTCGAATAGTTTTCAACTAAATTTCTTACACTCAATTCAATTTTTAAACGAAATGAACTCATATTCTTTTCAATTGATTTCAAAATCAATTTATTAAACTTCTATTGATTTATATAATTTTATTACTGCCGTTTACGTCGAACGACTAATTTTCTATGCAAACTTGTCGATACCCATGCATTTAAACAATCACTTTGTTTTATACTATTTTAAATTGATTCCAACTCAAATTATATTAATTTCACTCCAATCTAATTCATTTACAAACTATATACTTGCAATTTCACTTCATATCCAAAAGTTTTATTCCAAACCATTTTATTAATCTCGACCATCAAAATATTAAATAACAATCTCACTGTTTACTTAAGTTTATTTTATTCAACCAACTTCCATTTCTTTTTGCAACCAGTTATATTTTCATCTTTCATTTTTGAATTTATTTTATTACTAACAAGACCATTTCTTTTTATCTTCTTCTCACTTGAATTTTATTTGTAATTCAAACCATTACTATCTTAATCCATATTTATTTTATTTGACAACATATCCATTGTATATAATTTATTATCACTTTGAGTCGAATTTTATTTATAACACGAGTTTATTTCCAAACTTCATTATTAGCTTACAATCCATTTTATTTAACCAAGTTAAATTTTAATAACATACTCTATCAAATAATTTATTTAGACAAATAGCTTACTTCCAATTTTTAAACCAATGTTTGATTTTATTTCAAAAATTACTTCATTTAATATCATCAACAACTCATTTGAATTCCATTCAATTCACTTCTATTTCAATTTTTTTTTCAACTTAATTCCAATACATTTGGATTTTATTTTCAGTTTAATTCAATTAATTTCAATCCAATTAAATTTTATTTCCCAATCCAAATTTAATTTCTATTTTATTTGTTCCCTTCCAATCACACTCAAGATTTACCAATTTATTTCTTCCAATCATCAATTAATTTCAAAATCATCAATATCTCAAAATCACAGTACTCAGATTTTCAAACCAATCCTGGCTTTATTCCCGACAAATTTCCTTTGAAATTTCAAAAACAAAACTAATTTTTCTGAACAAATCAATTTGTCAGCAATTCGTCACTTAGAAACTCAAAAATGAACATCGATGATGCTGCAGTCATCACCGAAGTTATTTTCCAGCGACTGAAGTGAGCTCAATGCTATATCTCTTTCCAAAATTTATTTGAAACAATTTCATTTCCGAAATACTTCCAAAATTAATAATGCTATTATTTGTCTTCAAAACACTTCGAAAAACACTTCCAAAATCTCCGAAATTTTAAATTTACCAATTTGATTAAATCAAATTTTAACTATAATTCATTTGTATAATTTATGCTTATACAAATTTCCATTGGTTATACAAATCATTCCAATTTTATAATCTTATTTGTTTAAAATACTATTATCCAAACATCCAAGTTAAATAATAATTTAAGGAAATATTTCTTTTATATCAAAATACATTTTTGGGTAAAATTATTTCATTTACCCACTTCCGAAAACAATATTGTGTTGAATTGTCCTATTCAAGTGTTTAGAAACCCCTTCGATACAGTTGTCCAGACTGTGCCGACGAAGGTTCATATGCCACTCAATAAATCAACCAACACAATATAAAACCATTTTATATTCACTAACAAATTGTAACAACCCTGAGGTTGCATTACCGAATAATAAATTAAAATTATGATTTTAAGTTGAAAAGGGAGTTAAACAAAATTTTGGGAATTTAAATTTTGCAATTGGTTTGTAAATTAAAGTATTTTGGGTTGAAATGGGGAATTTTTAAATAAAAAGTGATTATGTGTTAATGGGCCAAATGAGACAATTACATGGGTTTAATTAAAAACTAGGATGCTTATTAGGATTTTTGTTTACATGATAACATTGGAAAATAAACAAAGTCCTAATGGGTTTTAAAACCCCTTATCATGACCCATTAGCCTAACCCACTCCTTTATAATATCTCAAACCCATTTCATAACCCTAACCCTCCTCCTCTTCATAAATTCTTAAACCTAAATCTAAGCAAAACTAATGGCCTCCCTTTAGAAGACCCATCTCCATCTCTTCATAATTAGACTTGTTTAATCCTAGCAAGGTAATGCAATCCTAGGCCTAATCACCTTCTAATCTTTATTTTAATCTTTGAAATCTCTTTGTAATCCTTGGTTTTGTTCTCTTTTTAATTTTGAAGCTCTCTAATCCACATCCTCTTTGCTTTGGAAAGTTGCACTTGAAGTGTTTGCTTATTTGCTTGATTGGTAGAGGTAATTACTATTGATTAGTAATTATGCTAGTGTAATATTGGTAATTACTATTTATTAGTAATTAATGCTAGTTGTATTATTGGTAATTACTATTTATTAGTAATTATTGTTAGCATAATTTTGATGAAATTTTGATGTCCAAAAATTGAAAAAATCATCCCAAAAGCTCAAAAACAACAAAATTGACTGGCTGGAATTTGCTACAGCCTGAAATTAGGCTGAAAACCCATTCTGGGTGCACCAGGGCAGGCCTGGGCTGCACCCTGGCTGCTGCCCTGGTGCAGTAGGCTAGCCTAGCTGGGCTAGCCAAAGGCAGGCCAGCCCTGGATGGGCTGGCCGGCCCTGGATGGGCTGGCCGCACCCCACACCCCCCAGCCCTCCTGGGCTGGGGGTTTACACGGCCTCCCCAGCCCGGGTGGGCTGGGGAAGTGGGGACGCGGGCCGAAGCCCGCGTCCCACCCCAGCCCAGGTGGGCTGGGGATTTAATTCCCCCCCCCCCCCCCCCCCCCCCGCAGCCCGCCTGGGCTGGGGAATAGAAGACGCGGGCTTCGGCCCGCGTCTCAACCCCAGCCCAGGCGGGCTGGGGACTATATTTATCTCCCCAGCCCGCCTGGGCTGGGGATTAGTGGACACGGGCTTCGGCCCGTGTCCCACTCCCCAGCCCAAGCGGGCTGGGGTTGAAATAAAAACTGCCCCAGCCCGCCTGGGCTGGGGCAGGCTGACGCGGGCCGAAGCCCGCATCTAAGAAAAAAAAAGAAAAAAAAAATAAGAAATAATTTTTTTTTTAAACCCTGTTCCAGATTTTTTATCTCCACTTCACGATGCCGCCACGATCGCATCCCAAGTCGGAATTCGACGTTTTTGGTCTCGTTGGAAAGGTGGAGTTTCGAACTCCATCTCTGTAAAATTTAGGCATCATCGGCATTCTTTTGGTACTTCGAATTTCGTGTCGAAGTTGAACTCTTGTCGCTGTTTGTAAACAGTGTGAATCTTGTTCTGGGTCCAACTTTGAGACATTGCTGCTACTTCGTCCCAACTCGGATTCCAGAAATTCTTTTTGCATCTTATAGTAGGGATGTTGGACTATATGCCTACTAGTTTTCATGTCATTTAGATTCAGTTTGCTGGTCCAAATAAATTGCCGAACTTGGGTTCGCAGCAGTTTTTGAATGGTCAAACACTTAGAATGAAAATCAAATATCCCTTCTGTTTCCACCTTTTGAGTGCCACTCCGCGATGCCGCCACGTTCGCCTCGGACGTCGGAATTCGACGTTTTTGGTCTCGTTAGAAAGGTGGAGTTCCGAACTCCATCTCAGGAAAATTTGGACAACATTGGAGTTCGTTTGGTACTTCGAATTTCGTGTCGAAGTTGAACTCTAGTCGCTGTTTGTAAACAGTGTAAATCTTGTTCTGGGTCCAACTTTGAGACGTCGCTGCCACTTCGTCTTAACTCGGAATCCAGAAATTCTTTTTGCATCTTAAAGTAGGGATGTTGGACAACATGCCTGCAAATTTTCATGACATTTAGACACAGTTTGCTGGTCCAAATAAATTATCGAACTTGAGTTCACAGCTGTTTTTGAATGGTTACAAACACTTAGAATAGTTTTGATGATTTTCGGGTTTTCGTCGATTTCTTTGAGATTTGTCTTTGGATTTCGTACACGGGCTTTATAAAAAGGTTTTAAAAGGATTTTTCACTCCAAAATGGCTTTTGAAAATTATTATATAATATTATTTTAATTATTAAATTAACTAATCCATAATAGGAGACCTTTCAAAAGACCGTTTTAAAAGTGATTTCGAAAATCAATTATAAATCCGTTTTACACCATTATTTTCTATAATAAAAATCTCACACTCACTTTTAGCACGTCGAGCGAAGTGGAAAGGTGCTTAAACGGTTAGGAAATCTCCGGCCTATGGAAATCGTGTGTATTTTCTTTCCGGTTAATCCCCGACCTATTCGATTGATCGTTTTGACCTTTGGGTCTAGTTTACCGATGATATGAGGTAGACTTTTTATTGTTTGGAGTGTGAGCTTGCTATTGGTTAGGAAACCGTTTAGTGCGAACGTGGGGTATGGGACTCATTGTTAACACTTTACGGGTTCCTCTCCAAGAAGTTAGTGACACATTTGCCTCTGGGCGGCCAGTACTGGACCTCTGGGTCACCATGCCTCTGGGCAACCGTCTCTGGACACCTGCTCTATGGAGCAGTTTACTTTTCGGTGTGTGCCTCTGGGCCTTTATCCTTCTGGGAAGGATTTCGCCGTTTCGCGCGTTCCGCATCTGTGCGAGTGATCGATCACAACTTTACAGTACTTGGCAACAACGACTCTGGTCGGTGCACGTGCAAAACTTGTATTATTTGATGATTTTTATATCCATTCGAGTACCGCCATTCGGCGTTGGTTCTATGGAACCATACGATGTAAGTGCGATTACCTTGTGGATTCACAGTGTCTCTGGACACTGCTTTTCAGTGTTTGATTTCATTGATTTTTCAGTATATCCCCATTGCTCTTTGGAGCATCGATCTTTGCTTGGGCATTGATTACAGACTCTAGTCACTCTTGGGATTATTGCCTATGGGCATCTTTTTATAGCTTTGGCTACGCCGATGATATGAGGCGATTTTATTTATTCTACACTTTGGTGGTTATTTCTCTTTGGAGATTTTTATTGTTTATTGATGATTAGGGATCATCATTATATTCATGTGGTTCATAATATACTTCTCTTTGGATAAGTACTGTTTTACTTATGTACCGCATTATTATATATCTCAGTTATTACTGATTGTTTAGCTAGCCTGACCCGGGTGTTTTCGCTCGGGTCAGACCGAGTTGTTTCAGGTTAGGTCTCTGGACTTAGCTTCTGTGCTTCCGCTTGGACATTATCTGCTATGCTGATAGATAGCGCTTTTATTTGTCCACTATTCCGCTACTCTCTTATTATTCAGACTTTGATATGTACATATTTTTGACTCACATGTGTGAGCAGTGGCTTTGTACCCACTTATGATATTTGGATCTGTATTGATGATGTATTGTTCTGGGATTTTATATCTGTTATGTGATTCTGTTCTGTGATGTTTTTATCATTTATTATTATGCTTTGTCCTGATAGATCTTTAGCCATTTGTAATTTCGTTATAAGTATTTACCGAATATGTCGAACCACCTGATTGAGAAAAATTTAAATAGATTCCACCTTTCGACGTATTCGGTAGATAGTTATAGCTTGATTATAGATGGTCGCTTCCACTATACTCTATTCTCCGCTTTAACAGACAGTATTACTCCCGTCATACTCTTTGTTACAGTGGGTCTCAGAGTGGGGCGTTACAGCTTGGTATCAGAGCCAGGTTTCAGGAATAAGCATAATAAACACAGAACAGATACACTTAGTACAATACATTTTCATTAGATCCGAATTAAATCAAATCCCTTCCTTATGTTTATTGATAGATAAGTTAGGAATATGTTTAGGAATCTGTTATATTCTGTAGTATTCCTTGATTAATTATCTATCATTGAATCATGTCTAACTCTAATTCCCGTTTGACTTTCAGTATGTCTGGAAGGGGAAGAGGGAGACCCACACGTCAGACCAGTGCTGTTGGGCAGTCCAGCAACACTCATCCAGAGGGCGTGTTCATGACCACCGACCAGATCATGGAGCTGGTTCGGAATTCCCAGTCTCATTCTCAGTCTCCAGCCCCAGTTGCTGATGTTCCGCGCAAGTCTGCTTTTGCGCGTCTCTACAGTGATTTTACCCATCTCGGAGGGAAGCCGTTCAGTGGCTCCGAGAATGTCTTAGAGGTCCAGGCTTGGATTCGGATATGCGAGCGCATTTTCACTCGTATGGATATCCCGGATCATGACCGTGTTCTTATTACTTCTAGTCAGCTTCAGAGTCGTGCCTTGGATTGGTACGAACTTCTTATTGCCGAGGTCGATGAGACTACACTTACTTGGGCTCAGTTTCGTGAGAGATTTGAGCTCAAATTCATCCCAGAGTCAGAGAAGAACTCCCTTGCTCGCCGCTTTCTTGATCTCAAGCAGGGGAAATCCTCTGTATCCGACTATGTCTCTTCCTTCGAGGCCCTATCCAAGTACGGCCTTGAGTTTATTGCTACTCCTTATAAGAGGAACCTCAAATTTGTTGAGGGCTTGAAGAAATATCTGAAGAGGTAGCTTATGCTTCAGCTTGAGCTCTCATTCGAGAAGCTAGTCGATGCAGCTCTACATCTTGAGTCCGTCGAGATGGAGCATAGTGATGATGGTGGTGTGGAATCCACAAACCCCACCAAGAAGAGGTTTCCTCCTGACCTGTCTGGCTCTTCTTTTCAGCACAAGAAGAAGATAGCGATCAGCTCTAGTTCTCAGCCTCAGACTGAGTCCCAGACTCCTGCTCTGCCTAGTGGGACCCGTCCTCCGAAGAAATGCTTCAATTGCGGTTCTCCTGATCACTTTATTCGGGAGTGTCCCAAACCTCTCTATTGCACCTTCTGTAAGAAGGAGGGACACAGGATCACCACTTGTCCTATTGCTCCAGCTAGTGCCAAGCCTGGCAGGCTTAATGCTGCCAAGGCTCCTACCACTTCTTCTCAGCCTAAAGGTACACATCCTTCCGTTCTTGAAGGCTCTATTTTATTTCATGGTAGATCTTTTAGAGTTCTTTTGATACGGTTGTCTCTCACTCATTCGTATCAAAGGAACTAGTTGATACTTTATCTTTGGATGTTACTTGTATGGTTTCTTCACTAAGGATTGTGAATCCCATTGGTGGATCCACGACCCTTAGCTTGCTCTGTGAGAATACAAATATTGATCTTTGTGGATTTTCTTTCCGTGCGAATCTGCACGTTGTGTATTAGATGTTATAGACGATTTCTATATTTAAGGAATTGCGGGGACGCAATTTTCTTAAGGGGGGGAGTCTGTAACAACCCTGAGGTTGCATTACCGAATAATAAATTAAAATTATGATTTTAAGTTGAAAAGGGAGTTAAACAAAATTTTGAGAATTTAAATTTTGCAATTGGTTTGTAAATTAAAGTATTTTGGGTTGAAATGGGGAATTTTTAAATAAAAAGTGATTATGTGTTAATGGGCCAAATGAGACAATTACATGGGTTTAATTAAAAACTAGGATGCTTATTAGGATTTTTGTTTACATGATAACATTGGAAAATAAACAAAGTCCTAATGGGTTTTAAAACCCCTTATCATGACCCATTAGCCTAACCCACTCCTTTATAATATCTCAAACCCATTTCATAACCCTACCCCTCCTCCTCTTCATAAATTCCTAAACCTAAATCTAAGCAAAACTAATGGCCTCCCTTTAGAAGACCCATCTCCATCTCTTCATAATTAGACTTGTTTAATTCTAGCAAGGTAATGCAATCCTAGGCCTAATCACCTTCTAATCTTTATTTTAATCTTTGAAATCTCTTTGTAATCCTTGGTTTTGTTCTCTTTTTAATTTTGAAGCTCTCTAATCCACATCCTCTTTGCTTTGGAAAGTTGCACTTGAAGTGTTTGCTTATTTGCTTGATTGGTAGAGGTAATTACTATTGATTAGTAATTATGCTAGTGTAATATTGGTAATTGCTATTTATTAGTAATTAATGCTAGTTGTATTATTGGTAATTACTATTTATTAGTAATTATTGTTAGCATAATTTTAATGAAATTTTGATGTCCAAAAATTGAAAAAAATCACCCCAAAAGCTCAAAAACAACAAAATTGACTGGCTGGAATATGCTACAGCCTGAAATTAGGCTGAAAACCCATTCTGGGTGCACCAGGGCAGGCCTGGGCTGCACCCTGGCTGCTGCCCTGGTGCAGTAGGCTAGCCCAGCTGGGCTAGCCAAAGGCAGGCCAGCCCTGGATGGGCTGGCCGGCCCTGGATGGGCTGGCCGGCCCTGGATGGGCTGGCCGCACCCCACACCCCCCAGCCCGCCTGGGCTGGGGGTTTACACGGCCTCCCCAGCCCGGGTGGGCTGGGGAAGTGGGGACGCGGGCCGAAGCCCGCGTCCCACCCCAGCCCAGGTGGGCTGGGGATTTAATTCCCCCCCCCAGCCCGCCTGGGCTGGGGAATAGAAGACGCGGGCTTCGGCCCGCGTC
This sequence comes from Allium fistulosum, assembly GCA_030737815.1. Classification (NCBI taxonomy): domain Eukaryota; kingdom Viridiplantae; phylum Streptophyta; class Magnoliopsida; order Asparagales; family Amaryllidaceae; genus Allium; species Allium fistulosum. The sequence continues at coordinate 1,155,139,911 of CM060901.1, forward strand.
TCAACCCCAGCCCAGGCGGGCTGGGGACTATATTTATCTCCCCAGCCCGCCTGGGCTGGGGATTAGTGGACACGGGCCTCGGCCCGTGTCCAACTCCCCAGCCCAGGTGGGCTGGGGTTGGGAAATTCTCCCCAGCCCGCCTAGGTTGGGGATTTGTGGACACGGGCTTCGGCCCGTGTCACACTCCCCAGCCCAAGCGGGCTGGGGTTGAAATAAAAACTGCCCCAGCCCGCCTGGGCTGGGGCAGGCTGACGCGGGCCGAAGCCCGCGTCTAAGAAAAAAAAGAAAAAAAAATAAGAAATAATTTTTTTTTAAACCCTGTTCCAGATTTTTTATCTCCACTTCGCGATGCCGCCACGATTGCATCCGAAGTCGGAATTCGACGTTTTTGGTCTCGTTGGAAAGGTGGAGTTTCGAACTCCATCTCTGTAAAATTTAGGCATCATCGGCATTCTTTTGGTACTTCGTATTTTGTGTCGAAGTTGAACTCTTGTCGCTGTTTGTAAACAGTGTGAATCTTGTTCTGGGTCCAACTTTGAGACGTCGCTGCTACTTCGTCTCAACTCGGATTCCAGAAATTCTTTTTGCATCTTATAGTAGGGATGTTGGACTACATGCCTACCAGTTTTCATGTCATTTGGATTCAGTTTGCTGGTCCAAATAAATTGCCGAACTTGGGTTCGCAGCAGTTTTTGAATGGTCAAACACTTAGAATGAAAATCAAATATCCCTTCTGTTTCCAGATTTTGAGCGCCACTCCGCGATGCCGCCACGTTCGCAGCGGAAGTCGGAATTCGACGTTTTTGGTCTCGTTAGAAAGGTGGAGTTCCGAACTCCATCTCAGGAAAATTTGGACAACATTGGAATTCGTTTGGTATTTCGAATTTCGTGTCGAAGTTGTACTCTAGTCGCTGTTTGTAAACAGTGTAAATCTTGTTCTGGGTCCAACTTTGAGACGTCGCTGCCACTTCGTCTCAAATCGGAATCCAGAAATTCTTTTTGCATCTTAAAGTAGGGATGATGGACTACATGCCTGCAAATTTTCATGACATTTGGACACAGTTTGCTGGTCCAAATAAATTATCGAACTTGAGTTCACAGCTGTTTTTGAATGGTTACAAACACTTAGAATAGTTTTGATGATTTTCTGGTTTTCGTCGATTTCTTTGAGATTTGTCTCTGGATTTCGTACACGGGCTTTATAAAAAGGTTTTAAAAGGATTTTTCACTCCAAAATGGCTTTTGAAAATTATTATATAATATTATTTTAATTAATAAATTAACTAATCCATAATAGGAGACCTTTCAAAAGACCGTTTTAAAAGTGATTTCGAAAATCAATTATAAATCCGTTTTACACCATTATTTTCTATAATAAAAATCTCACACTCACTTTTAGCACGTCGAGCGAAGTGGAAAGGTGCTTAAATGGTTAGGAAATCTCCGGCCTATGGAAATCGTGTGTATTTTCTTTCCGGTTAATCCCCGACCTATTCGATTGATCGTTTTGACCTTTGGGTCTAGTTTACCGATGATATGAGGTAGACTTTTTATTGTTTGGAGTGTGAGCTTGCTATTCGTTAGGAAACCGTTTAGTGCGAACGTGGGGTATGGGACTCATTGTTAACACTTTACGGGTTCCTCTCCAAGAAGTTAGTGACACATTTGCCTCTGGGCGGCCAGTACTGGACCTCTGGGTCACCATGCCTCTGGGAAACCGTCTCTGGACACCTGCTCTATGGAGCAGTTTACTTTTCGGCGTGTGCCTCTGGGCCTTTATCCTTCTGGGAAGGATTTCGCCATTTCGCGCGTTCCGCATCTGTGCGAGTGATCGATCACAACTTTACAGTACTTGGCAACAACGACTCTGGTCGGTGCACGTGCAAAACTTGTATTATCTGATGATTTTTATATCCATTCGAGTACCGCCATTCGGCGTTGGTTCTATGGAACCATACGATGTAAGTGCGATTACCTTGTGGATTCACAGTGTCTCTGGACACTGCTTTTCAGTGTTTGATTTCATTGATTTTTCAGTATATCCCCATTGCTCTTTGGAGCATCGATCTTTGCTTGGGCATTGATTACAGACTCTGGTCACTCTTGGGATTATTGCCTATGGGCATCTTTTTATAGCTTTGGCTATGCCGATGATATGAAGCGATTTTATTTATTCTACACTTTGGTGTTGATTTCTCTTTGGAGATTTTTATTGTTTATTGATGATTAGGGATCATTATTATATTCATGTGGTTCATAATATACTTCTCTTTGGATAAGTACTGTTTTACTTATGTACCGCATTATTATATATCTCAGTTATTACTGATTGTTTAGCTAGCCTGACCCGGGTGTTTTCGCTCGGGTCAGACCGAGTTGTTTCAGGTTAGGTCTCTGGACTTAGCTTCTGTGCTTCCGCTTGGACATTATCTGCTATGCTGATAGATAGCGCTTTTATTTGTCCACTATTCCGCTACTCTCTTATTATTCAGACTTTGATATGTACATATTTTTGACTCACATGTGTGAGCAGTGGCTTTGTACCCACTTATGATATTTGGATCTGTATTGATGATGTATTGTTCTGGGATTTTATATCTGTTATGTGATTCTGTTCTGTGATGTTTTTATCATTTATTATTATGCTTTGTCCTGATAGATCTTTAGCCATTTGTAATTTCGTTATAAGTATTTACCGAATATGTCGAACCACCTGATTGAGAAAAAATTAAATAGATTCCACCTTTCGACGTATTCGGTAGATAGTTATAGCTTGATTATAGATGGTCGCTTCCACTATACTCTATTCTCCGCTTTAACAGACAGTATTACTCCCGTAATACTCTTTGTTACAGTGGGTCTCAGAGTGGGGCGTTACAGCTTGGTATCAGAGCCTGGTTTCAGGAATAAACATAATAAACACAGAACAGATACACTTAGTACAATACATTTTCATTAGATCCGAATTAAATCAAATCCCTTCCTTATGTTTATTGATAGATAAGTTAGGAATATGTTTAGGAATCTGTTATATTCCGTAGTATTCCTTGATTAATTATCTATCATTGAATCATGTCTAACTCTAATTCCCGTTTGACTTTCATTATGTCTGGAAGGGGAAGAGGGAGACCCACACGTCAGACCAGTGCTGTTGGGCAGTCCAGCAACACTCATCCAGAGGGCGTGTTCATGACCACCGACCAGATCATGGAGCTGGTTCGGAATTCCCAGTCTCATTCTCAGTCTCCAGCCCCAGTTGCTGATGTTCCGCGCAAGTCTGCTTTTGCGCGTCTCTGCGTTACACAAATACGCGGTCATATCTATTAATACACTCAACTCATTTCTAGAGTACTACAGACTCTATTTCAATGAGTAATCACACCAGAGCCAAGGTTCTCGCTTAACCTTTCAGCTCTGATACCAACTGAAACGACCCGCAGTTCCGTACCCCTTGAATCGACACTATTCTCCAACAAATCAACTTAAGAAGAAAGGAAATACGAACCATTTGTGTTAAAGAAGAAAGAGATAGAAGAAGAAAATAGAAAACCAACATCATAATCTAACCATCGAAGCGGAATAAAATATAATAGATATTAACTGATCTTTACACAAAGGAAAAATGTATCTGTTTATACGTTACATCATCAGAGTACAATAACCACAATACACACCACTGGACAGCTATCACAGCTTGTCCTTACAAAACTGAAAACGCAACTAATCAACACAGCGGAATATTTTAAACAAGTACGTAAGTACGTATCGCCATCCAGCTCTTCTTCTGAGCTCCACAGCATCCTTTCCTGTAATCTATAATACTCGGTTTGACCCGAGCATTATAATAAAATAACACCCGAATCAGTCTGGAAAACCAGCGTGAGAAAACACACTCAATTGGATTATTAAAGTTTTCCAAACCCTTTGAAAATCAAAAGCATCTCGTAAGACCACGCCACAAATAAACATGTTGGGTTTTTACCTTACGATAGCCAAAACACTTTTTATCAAATCCGCCTAATATTATAATAGTGTCTATAGAAAGTAAAATAGAATCTAGCTGAAATGCTTGCATCTCACGTTTCAGCAATAGTTGGGCACAATCAAAACCGTACAGGCACGTAGGGAGAATGGATTTCCAACGAATGACTAGGCACTGGGGTACCACCTGTCACAGTACCTGGTCTAGATCAGCGTACCGAGGACCACGCCCGATCCCCTGCAACACAAGACCGTAACTACCTAAGGGTAATTCCGAGCAAGATCACCCCACGGTTGGGATCAGCAACCGCACCACTAAGCCGAAATAAAAAGGGACATCTAGACAGGGATGACCTCATCCTAATGGGCGCTACCCACATAGCCTTGCTGCATAACCCCTGATTTTCAGTCATTCCCGATTGATGAGGCTTGAGGCTAAGCGTTACCTTTATAGAACATATCTCTTAGAATGCCCATCGTCCACTGACGATGTTCCAAAAGCATTCATCCATACAAGTCCGTTTCGGGTTTGAACGGAACCGAAGACACTACTCCATCTTCGTTTCAAACTCATTTTCCCCACGAAAACATACAAACCGGATCGAAGTGGTTTTCGAGAAATTAATCTCGATCCCGATCCCGGTCTCTTCGAAACGATCAGCGCATTGGCCAATATTGATAGTCGGTTATTTAACTATCAATTAACATCCACAAGCATCCATCAAACAATAAATAATTTTCCAAATTATTTATTTATCCCTAATATCTTCGCAAGATATATTTCCACTTTCAATTCTTTTGAAATCAGTTTTCAAACCACACTCCTCTCATGGAATAAATTTCCAAATATTTATTACCACGGGAAACACCAAGTAAAAAACACTTTATATTTTTAAAATAATTTAAAACACTATATTATAAATATACTTTAAACAAAACATTTAGATTTAAAAACTACTTTAATACTTTATTTAAAAATATATACTTTAAGAATATTTAAAATAAACTACTTTATAAAATATAAAACTAACTTTATCTTTAAAACATAATACCCATTCAACCTTTAAATAATTACTACAAAATAAATTTGGAAAAAAATACTTTCTTTAAAATCTAAACAATTTAAAAATAATAATTTTCTAAACATACTTTGGACTTTAACTTATACTTAAGAATTTGCTTTGAAAAATAACTTAAAACACTTTATTATAAAATATACTTTAAACATTTAAAAAAATAATAAATTTTCTAAAACATTTCTTTATAACAAATTTTTAAAGCCTTTAACTTATACATAAAAGTCTCCTTTAAAATATACTCGGCTTTCCAGTGAAATACACTTCCCATTTCCATATCTTTAAAAATAAATCACTATTTATTTTTAAAACAAATTCCCATCCCTTTATAAATTCCTACAGTGAAATTTATACTGTCAAATATCCACTGATATCCATTTCGCTTTATAAACCCAGTTTATAAATTCCAAAATCTCACTTCTCTTTAAAATTCCCATTTCCAAACACTTAAATCAATTTATAATTGATTTCCAATTTACTTTGCTTTGAAATAAATTTCCTTACTTACTCCATTTATTCCAAAATTCGTTAACTTCAGATTTTATTTCTTTATTATGTTTTAAAATTTTAAACTGAAAATTTAAATTCTAGATTTCCGAATTTCCTCTTTTTCCTTTTGATTAAATTTTAAACCTTGAGTTAGATTAATTTCTTTATTTCTTTAAAATAATAATAATGCTTGAGTTTTAAAATTTATTATTTCTCGGTTATTTCAAAATCCCCTTTTTATATTCGGAATTTATTTAACATAACTTTTATTCTTCTCTAATTCATATTTTTAAACTTATTTAGATTCTCTATAATTATTTTACTTGAAATTTACTCTTTTCTTTCCTCTTCAAAAATCCGATTTTATAGATTTTGATAACTCAGAGTATCAAAATATATTCAAGCAACCTATAACATGCAATATTTCAATTATCAATATAATTCATCATAGGATATCAAATAATCATATCACAGAATATTTAAACAAAACTAAATATTTTGAGGACCAGTTGGATCCCTCCAACCTGTTTCCCTGCATCCACAGATGTTAGCATAATACCAATTCCACTTCGAGGTGGAATATCGCGGTATATGGGTTTTATAAAATATCATCCGCTATTATGCGGCGCATAGGGTCTCATCCGCTATATAATGCGGGAAATCAATCACTCCAATATATATATTATATATACTACTATATATATATAATATAACACATCAAACAATTCAATCATCCAACCATTTATTTAAATTTAACGATTCAAATTTAAATTAATACCAGATGAGTGAGATTTTTGACCTTGAATGAACAATTTATATGATTTATTAATATTTGAAATAATCGAACCATTTATTACCATTTAAAAATTTGTTTTAATCAAATAATTTAATTTTAACTAATATTTTCCATAAAAAAAATCTTTTTAATAACTAAAAATAATTAGATAAGTTAATCAAATAAGCTAATCACTATAATACATTATTTAAATTTAAACTGGTAGATTAAAAATGCGTATGTGTATTTATTTTTTTATTTTTTTCAAACTGCTTATAAAAATAATCTATATAGGTTTTAAAAACCTAGTCTTTATATGAATTCTTATATTTCAATTATATATATATCTATCTTTACTGTTTTACTGTTTATACATTAAATATGTGTTTGTGTTTATATTTTATTTTGTGGTTTTCCTATATACATATATAAAAATATAAGCGTATATATATTTATATTTATATTAAAATTTCCTCACTGTATATATACATATGTGAATATAAATCTGTAAATTGGAAAATAGATATTGAATATACTTTGCTGTAAATCATTTCTTATCTGCATCTTTTTTTCTTCTAATCTATATGTACACACATATATATAGGATTAAATGAATAAAAGAAATATATATATACCTTCATCTCCTCACACTCGCCAATCCCTAGAACGACCGCGACTTCGAACCCAGATCGCGCTACCCCCACAACAACCCAAACCCAAGATGAAGCTGCCGTACCAAACAATCGATGCGAATCCCTGCCCTAATTAGCTGCGCGCGACCCAAATCTCGAACGAACTCTGGCCAAGCCACCTGAACACAAGTTCGAGCTCACCCCTTCGGCTCGAACGATACGTCGCGCCACCCAGCTTCATGCGATTTCGAGTCGCGATGTCCCATATCGATCGTGCTCCCCTTGATTTTGAGATTCCCATCGCGAGCTCGATTTCTTCTTTTTTTTTCTTTTCTTTTTTCTATGAAATCACAGCTACCATTTATTAGAAGATGATTTCGTAAAAAAACAGAAGGGGAAGAAATAGATTTAAACTGGGGAGCTTTATTCTTTTTTTTAAGATTCGTTCTGGTATATTTGTGTACGAAGATAAGGGTGAGGGCGGGTTTATTATATTTTTTTTCGAAGGTAGCGTGTTATGAACGATTTCGAACTGAACTGATTTGAAGGAAAATGACGTGATTAAACGTGAACAGCGGCTATGATTTTTCCATTGATTTGATTACATATAATTTATTTTATTTTCAAATATCTTACACCACATACCGTGAAACCTCGACCTCCTATTAGAGCATGCCGCTAGGCGTTTAAAATGTTGTACCCCTATTTCGAATGCACTGGAAAAGGTTTCGAGTCCTAACTTGATCGTACGGAGAAGATAGCTTTTTGGACCCAGTTATTATATTAAATTTTCGATTTAAATTTCAGCGCGTTTGCTTATCGTATGGCCACATAACACCTCCGAATGCTACGAAAATTGAAATCCGATAATAATACAATATTACGGATCTAATGAAACTGGTTTCGTCAAATTTCGAGACTGTGCCCCGGAAGGCTATTTTTAAATATCGATTTAAACGATAAAATTTCAAAACTGAACAAAACACTTCCAAATTCAAGTTTAACACTTTTACTATCTTCAGTATCATAAATATAAATTTTTCAACCCTTTGAAATATTTTTAACCGGCTTAAAACTGAAGATTAAATATTTTACTCAACTTCTATAATTAAATTTAATAATTTAATTGCCAATTTCATAGTGATATTTGAAATTCAAGTTAAACATTAACTTTTAAATATTTAATATCAACTAAATATTCCATTTTCAAATATCCAAAAATTACGGGTCGTCACAGGGTAATGCCTTAACGCTATTTTTAATAGTTTACTTTACTATAGACATTATTTATGTAGCGTATATTACTACATAGTAGATAGTTCCACGAATCCTTAAAGGATGGAAATCCCAAACATCCTTTAAGTTATTTTGTATTTCAGTTGACATTTCACTTGAGTTGAATTTACTTGTATAAGAATGTTAATCCTGACTCGAGTGTTTTGTGTTTTGCTTTATGCTCGAGTTAGACTGAGTGTCATAGCATTTGATACTCACTTTTGAAGTTTGGAGCTTTGTTTGAAGATCGGTCTTTGTCTATTCAGCTTCTCAGTTGTTTCCAGTTGATTAGTTCAGACTTGTCAATTGTTTCGGTATTAGATACTATCATGTATTCGAGATATCTATTGTATTTTACTTTAAACTCTGATGTTTATATAGTAGCTTCATGAACTACTATTTATCTATTCCGGTGCTTATTGTTGTAATACTATGTGTCTATGATTTTGTGATTAATTTATTTACTGTATATGTTAAGTTTTGCCAAATATAAATTAACATCTGTTGTTTTGAGCAATTCAAGTCTGACATGAGTGGATGATTGTCGATTTGAACGGTTCAAAGTACCGAGTCGTTACAAATACACTCAACAATTGCTTATAAGAGTTAATTTAGGGAAGGAAACCATTCATTTCTTTCCCTAAAAACAGGTAATTAATTGAGAGTATAATAAACATTATATGAAGAGAGAAACCTTCCATTTTCTATCTCTCTCTAATTAAATTGATTGGGTCATTAAATGATATTAATTGACAATTTATTATGGCATAAAATGTAACCATTGTCTGAATGTACTTTACTATAAATTATGCAAGTGCAATAAATCTGATAATGTATAGGGATGATATTTCCTACATATGTGTCTTTATTGTCTATAGTATTATTTAAAATACATATACATACATATATTTACATTTACATTTATATATGATACACATATATATATATATATATATATATAAATGAGATAAAATTAAGTGTCACTTTTATAACTCCAAAAGGTCAGCAATTTTGAACCTCGTTTCAAAACTGAAAGTTTTTAAGATTAAAAATTATGATTTTACATAAAAGTCCATAATATAAATTCAATTCAAATATATGTATGTATGTATACACACGCACATAAATTTGTGTGTGTGTATATATACATATACAAAAATCATTGTAAATAATGTTTTCAACTTAATACATCTTTATGTTTAAATTTATAATTTAGTATATCTTCCAATATAAAGTAACAACTAATGCCTAACTTTAATTTTAAAATGAAATCCAAGGGTTTATGATATTATGCAATAAAGTCCAGTTATGTTTATAAAGAAATCTTTTTCTTATAACTTTAAACGGAAGTATGCAAAACCAAAAGATTGAATTTGAAATATTAAACACAAAGATTACATGCAAACATAAATAAATTACATAGTTTTCTGTTTGAATCAATAATAGAAATATTTCATTAATTAAGACTTAGATTTAATCAAACGGTTATTTTAAATAACAAACTTCAAACAACAACAAAATAGATAGGACAAATCAGACACACACACACACACACACACAGATATATATATATATATATATATATGTTGCAAAGGTTTCAGATCTAAACATTTAAGTAATTAAATATGGGATCATATAATGTAGATCTAATAATGACAACAAGAATTCACTACACCAAAACAGGCAAATCCTAACATTTATAAGTGTTACAAATAATTTCAGTAACACTTTTTAAGTGTTACTAATGGACTGTGAGGAATGAAGCGGTCAAATTTGTAACACTTATAAGTGTTACGAACATACGTATTACTAACACTTATAAGTGTTGGTACCTAAATATACGGTAACGCTTATAAGTGTTGGTACAAAAATATACAGTAACACTTATAAGTGTTAGTACAGAAATATACGGTAACGCTTATAAGTGTTGGAAAATGATTATTTAGTAACACATATATGTGTTGTTACACATAAATTGCTTTGCTTATCATTTAGGTTTGTAACGTAGATAAGCGTTGTCATCCAAAATATGGTAACACTTATATGCGTTACTAATTAAAATTATGTTTTTACACTATTTTATGCACAATTAATATTAAATTCTTAAAACAAATGAATATAATATCTCATAAATGATGGTGTCCATATCACATATATAATTCATCATATCAATTCAATATGAAGTCTAAAATGCTTCCATATCTCAAATGCAATAATATCAAATTTAGATAATACTTAATATGAGCTACAAACTTTCCGATTTCAAAATACCACAATATCATATCCAAATTACAAAAAAAGCAATTTCATATCTAATTTAAAATATCCAATATAATATGAGCTACCGATAAATAGAATTTTAGATATCACGAAGATGAAACATGGGCTATATCATAAATGCCTGCATTCCAACTTCTATTTTTCTTCCTCATATGTGTTTGCTTCCTCATTACCGCTACATTCCAACTTCTATTTTTCTTCCTCATCCTCCAAAAATGCCTGCATTCAATATGTGCAGAAGATGAAACAATCAGTGTGTAACTAGAAATGTAAAATGACTACATAAGAAGATGTACTGCTGCATTTCATATAATCTTTACTATTGTCTAGTACTTTCCTATCTCTGTCATCATGCCTACTTTGCTGCTTATTACTAAAAAGACATTTGCCTTTGCATTGTGTGTATCAGTATATACAATCTAAATTTATTAACACTGTAACCCACACCCTACAATACATAAATGCTTAGAACACAACACACCCATAATAATGCTCATACCCATGAATACGAAAACAATTCAACTAAATACTATATGTTTGCCTCACCAAAACGTTAAGTGTGACAACAATTGTTCCTAAGATCCTAAAATGCTTACCATCCAAAAATAAACTAACAGATAAGTATGACCATAGGCTTTAGAGTTTAGATGCAACCAAAATAACAATCGACAAATATAAAGCCACTGTATGGGTTAAAATATCTAATAAGTAGATTTTGAGAGTTTGGAAACATCATTGTACTTTCAAGCTCTAAACCAAACTACAGATGTACATTCACGTATAGCTTCGAATAATTTTGGATTCTGATTTATGATATTTAACATGGGTTGGAACTAGACTTTCATTACAGGCAGCTACCATGCCTAGTTATTAAACTTTGTACTAACTTTTTCATTTATATGTAATATATACATTTAAGTTTATAATTGTATTCAAAGTCAGTTAACAAAGAATGCACATGATAAAATTAAACCAGCAATACTTGTGTAAACTCAATATACAGTCACTTAGATAACATACAACAACTCACTTAATACATATATACATGCACACTACACATATCCACGTGCTGAAACAAACACACACCCACACAAGTACACACAATATTTATATCTAACACACACACTAAAACAACACAACTACTCACACAAAAAAAACTCAGCAACACCTCACATAAATACAACAAAATAATGCTAGGTGATATCTAATCTGACGCGGATGGACAATCGGATATTGGAATCAAAAGTTTTTTTTGGATTTGGTACAACGTGTCTAGTCATGTTTACTCAGATATTGGAATCAAAAGTTTTTTTGGATTTGGTACAACGTATTGAACGAACTTTAGAAGAGCAAGTGAGTTCCAATTATTAATCTTACCAGTTATAAATCATGAAATTATATCATCCAGTTTGTACTCAATTAATTGCAATATTTATATCTTGAATTCTGATATACTTAAAACTTAGTGTTATACAAAACTGACACATGTGTACAAAATTACATACTAAAAATTCACATTTATATGCTCAAACTTTTTTTTTGCATTTGGGACCGTAAGATATTGAGACTTAAATATATGACCCATACAATTTACAAATCTTGTATTCATATCTAGAACCAAAACTTATATTAAAGATTTGATATGTATGAACTTTAGGACCACATATGCCAAACTCACATCTATCTGCTTTTGAGTTCATCTCACATCTATTTTGAATGCTAGTTGTTCATCTTCTTTTGAGTTCATCTCACATCTATCTCTATTTTGAATGCTAGTTGTTGTTCGAATATATGAATGAATTAATGTTGAATTGGGAAAGTTATTTCAGATTTTTTGTTTTTAAAACTTTGTGAAAACCTTGCACAAACACACACAATTTGATGTATATGAAGTTTGGGTATATTGTTGAGACCTCATATGGTCTATAGCACCCTTAGCAACTCGCCGGAGTCGTAAAACTACGACCATCTATCCGGTTGAAAGATTGATCAATATTATAAGAACACCTACATCTACCTATTGCCAGTTCATTTCAAATAAGTTCTTAAAAGAGTGAATTAGAGATACTTATTCTTTTACTAAATTTTTTATTTTAAATATATATAAGAAACAATGCAATTTACAGAAAACTGCAACCTAAATTTAAAGTAACAAATCATACATCATGAAATCTTCAAAGTTCAAGTTTTTTTTTCCACCGCCAATTTTGAGCAACAGTTCAACATTGGACAGTATTATATATAAAGCACTCACTTATCGCATATAAGAGTTGATTGATCGTTTTTCAAAAGAATACAACAATTTAATGATTCTAAAACATGCCAAAATCAAGTACAATTATATAGTAGCAACAACCATTGGTTTCATAATGCAATAAGCTTTATTTATTTTATTATTATACTTTTTTTTTCTTCCCTTTTCACTGCAGCAGCCTAAACACTGCTGCATATTGCTACAGCAGCAACTCTGTGCTGCGGCTATACCATTTCATGTCTCGTGATATTTAGGGGTAACTTGGAAACTAGCACGGGGTGTTTAAAATATATTGTAGTAGCCATTGTAATAATTTTAGTGAAAATCCCTCTACGATTGGGCTCCTTTTCCAAAAATAGATTCACTTTGACAATCCTTTTTTTATAGTTGGTATTTAATTAATTCAATTAGAGGTTCACCTCTAGTTACACCTATAACAGACTCAGAAATTTAATTTAACAAAGAACCTTACCATGAATTCATATGCAAGCTCAGACGATGATGAAAAAAGAAGTCCATTTTGATCCACTATTACAAGTTCTTTGATGCTTTAAGCAGGAAATAACAAATAAAATTTATTAGAAATCCATCAACAAAAATATATAGAAGGCTAAGCTACAATCTTACCATGAAAAGGAAACAGCACAAACAGGAAGCCCACAACCAAACATATCAACAACCTATTATCAATAACTGGTATTAATGATAGTCATTGATGATGTCAGACATAATAATCAAATAAGGCTACCTTCATAGGAAGATCCACACCAGATGATGAGGTGTGCAGGCATACACCTAAATCTGCAGATCCTATATAAGCAATGACATATTAACAGACTTGTAAAAAAACATTTTGCACAAGAGCACCCCTACCTAATAACAGTGGATAATCCTCTGCTGATAACCACATTGTACGAAATGCCACACGTCTCAGTTTCAATTTTTTGATTTGCTCTTCGTATTTATGAGAAAGTGTTCAATGTCACTAAACACTTAGCCCAATAACAAAATTTTAATTCGTGGAAATCAGGGAGACATTTTTATTTTGAAGCTTAAAAGTCGATCGCCTGTCCTCAAAAACAGGCTTCAAATTGCTTTCGTAGTTTTTATTATTTTGTTCAAAAATAAATCTGCATTTAATTGAGAATTACTATGATCAAAAGCAAATTTTGCCTTTTTACTAAATATTTGCATTTTTGTAGTGAAAAATTTTGAAAACTGCAATCGAAAATAATTTCGAGGTGCTTCTTGAAAACCACATAGTCACATCATATCCGGGGATGCTTCAATGATATTAACATGTTTCACACAATGACAAATGTAAATTCTTTTAGAGTAAACTCTGATGAATATGAAGTAAACAAGAGTTGTTACATGATAGCCAAATCAAATGTCATATGCAAGAGAACATGACATGATTTAAATAACATAAAACCGAGTAAACTATAAAGGGAGCAATAATTAAATTAAAAAATTAGAAGATATAATTGACAAAAATTTTAAGGTCAGTCAGTAAAACAAAATACGAAAGTTTATTATTCGCAGAGCCACTTCTGGGGTTTATAACGCCTAGTGCAAACTTTTGAATGATGCCCTTTGCCATCAAAAATTGCTCAATGGTATTAAATAAACTTCTTATATATATAACACACACACACACATCTTAGTTTTCCCAATTTAAAATACGATTCATGTAAAACAAAATTTATATGTGACTCTGAACATAAGTAAAAGTTGTAACTTTTTATATAAAAAATTGCATTTAAAAGTCCTATTAATTTGTAGATAAATTCATTTTCTTCTCCAAGTTGCATTTAAGATAGTTTTCAATACATTTTATCCTAAACAATTGTTGCAATCGTATTATATTTTTAAAAATAATCAACTATAAAATCAACAAAAATTAGTTGTGAAAACTCGTTAGTAGCTTCCTAAATCACTAATGCTATGTCTATGCTCCTCAGTTTCTCTACTATTTTAGATAACTTAAAAAACACAAAACTAGACAATGTAAACACTTTTATCTAATCATTAAGGCTTCACTTTTTCAAATCACGGGCAGGGGACAAGTTTGTAAACAACTAAGAATGAAAATGTATTGGTACAAAATTAAAAACTGGAATGGGTAAATAATCAGAACTAAAAGACAAAACCTGATTCAAGGTATGAAATCGAACAGCAATAAGAAATTAGTTCTGAACCAATATAAAAAATCAAAATCAAAATCGAACCTAAGAGAGCCTCTGGTCGATGCACCTGGAGATGACGCGCCTGTCCACAAATGAGATGGAATGGGAAAGCGTAAGTAGGCTGTAGAGATGACGCGCCTGTCCACAAATGAGTCGCGAGAGGAAAATCTTATAGCTTGGAGGATGCGCGAATGGGAAAGCGGTAGAAGATGGTAATGGAACGTGGGAACCCTAATCTAATTAAAAATTACGCGGCCGATAATGGTGATGGAAGGGAAAGCATTAGAAAAATGGTACATATACAAGATTACAAAAGGGTCCAATTTTTAGTGAGTTATTTACAAATTTACCAACTGTTCTAACACTTTTTGGTGTTGTAAATTATAACTGATGTGTTGGAAAATTTATAAAAAAACATTATTTATATTTCCCAACACTTTTCCAGGTATCCTAACACTTTTTTATTGTCAGTAGGCTATAACACTTATAAGTGTTAGAAATTAACAAATATAAAATGTTGCAAAATCACTATTTTGGTGTAGTGATTGGCAAATAATAAAAATATATATTAAAATAGATTCAAATTAAAATAACATGGTGAACATATGTAATTACTTAAGATGGAACAAAAGGATCTAATCTATTTGACCAAATACACAGATGATATGAAATAGGAGATGGTTCTAAATTACATAAACAAGTTGAATGATGAATATACAAAATTAGAATTATCACCTTGAGATGATGCCAAGAGAATGCACCTTGAATGATGAATCAAAGGCTCTAAGATTCCACGAATCAATCTCCGAATTTTGCAAGAACTAAGAGATTAGAACCACCTTTTGTTATTAATTTTATTAGATATTTTATTTTGTAATTTTAGAGGTTAGGAAGCTATGAAAATTCAAAATTCTCTGATAGAAGAGCAAGAGGGATGATTATGACAGGAAATAAATTAATCGTATAAGAAAATAAAGGGAGATGTGTTTTAAAGGAACGATGGAAACTTTTCCTATTCCTTCCTTAAAACTTCCCCCTATTAATTATTTTTTAAACGTTAATCAGATTATCTCTCTCTTCTACATGCATGGCTAGCCATAGATGGTGCCACATGGACCCTCAAAAATTTTCAAAATCTTATTAGCATCAATCCCATTTAAATCCAATTCAAATGTGTGCGCGTTTATAACTTTTATATACGCACACCATTAAATGCTAATGCTATTCAAATAAATTAAAATAAAATTTTAATAATTAATATTTCACAAATACTAATTAATTTAATTTATTTAAAGCCCCCTTTTTAGTATTTATCATGTTTAAATCAAATTTAAACACTATAAAGATATCATATATTAATATTTGCGTTTATAACTAATATATATATATATACGCACTTTACTAAATGCTAAGGGATTCAAAAAAAATTTAGTAATTAATATTTCATAAATATTAATTAATTTAATTAATTTAAAACATCATGTGGTTCATTTAGAACATTCATCATTTCGGTTATGCGACTCAAAGGTGTAAATTCAGTTAGCGATTAATATCGAACTATTCGAATATTAACGTTCACACGTCACTTAGCAGGTGGTGTGACATTTTGGCTGAATTTATTGCTTACACATCTTTTAGTAAAATCTAATTTTACTTATTATAAGCAGTACCTGATAGTGGCAATTATTTACACCAATTCTCTTCGTCAAAACTATATCACTTTGGATTTATGGAATTTGGTAATGGTCAAAATTCCAATATCTTCCACATTCAACTTTATAGTCCAAACACAAAATCCTCTGTTTAATAATAACAATTATTATTAACCGAACTGCTCTGGCTAGAGACTTTGACTTTGAGTTGACTTCGGTTGACCATCATACTAACCTCATATAACTGAGGAGATGAATCCTCTCTTGAATAGTTGTTTCACTTCCAATGCTTTCACTCGACCCAACTACAGTCGTTCCATGATTTAACTATAATTAAAGCGGAGCTTCCACATTGAAGGTCAATAGTATCCTCAAGTCAAGAGAACTGTGTAAATTAGTCACATTGATATTTCTGTTTGACCTTAGTTATATTAACCAATAGAAAACTATCAAGCGAGTCGTTCCATAGTTATCCAATAACTATCAGTACGTAACCCCTAGGTGCCCCCAACAGTCATGAGTAATACACTGCCCAACATTTGGAGAGCGTTACATACTCTAGTCTCAACGGATACATCGATATCTAGTCTCGATGCATCTTGACTAGGAACATTTAAAATGGTATATTTGTATTTTTTGAAAACCTAGGAGAACCCGGTGGGCCGGTAAACTCCTGAGGAGGGTATAGTAAAGTCATCCATTGATCCAAGCCCCCATACCCCCTGGTAAATTTATGTAGGATAGGCAAACGCATGGTAGGAATCGAACCACATTATAACACTTTGTAACTACTATCAAAAAATATGCCATTTATGGATTTTCCATTAAATATACTTTTAATTAAATTAAATTAATTAATATAACCATATTATAGCATGTGTATAATAGAAAGAAACACTTTTATTATGAACAAGATTATTCAACAAGTTAGATATATGTAACAAATTACATAATTGCCCCTACGGCATACCCCTAACTCTATCAGTCTCCCACTTGCACTTGGGGTCAATTATGGAATCTTATTCCAACTTCTCCAATCAGTTTCTCAAAACAGTTGGGTTGGTCCCATTGTGAATGGGTATGCTATTATGTTTCAATTATCTACTCTGTCAATCAACTCTCTTCGACGGCGATAAACTACTTTATCACATGGAACAATTCATAGTATGTCTCTCGACCTCTAAGTTCTATTACGAACCTTATCGAAACATTGCTATCATATAACCATGTTATGAGATTCTCAACATTTGGAATCGGCTCAGTTATAAATTTGTGCACTTATAATTTTATATACATTATTTTTATTACGGCAATATTCAAGGCGATGTACGCAACCTTTTTTCATTGAATAAGCCATAGTATTTTATTTGTAACATTTTCAAATTAAAGATTCTTAACTTGAATTTATTATTGACATACTACACTCAATGTGACTTATGAAGTTTGAGTTTGAACACTCCTTCATAAGGAGATTTTGTTTCTTTAAACAATTCTCTAGTATTTCATAAATACATGAGAACACTTCAAACAACCATTTAGTGATATCAATTTGGATTTGATAATTTCTTCATGTATCCAATACATAAATAAATCATGATATCGTAGACAACATAACATGTATGATAATTCCTTTTGCCAATGCAAATGAATCAATCTTACATGTTCCATATTAAATATTTTAATAAGATGTCTTTGCATATCATTTGGGACATTCCCGACATCTTTTATACTTACTATAAAAGACATCATTTTTTAATCCAATGTTGAATATTAAAAAAACTAAGGCTAATTTTAACACATTACATCGTTAAAATCAACAACAGGTTGTTTACTTATAGTTTAGAAATATCAATGTACCTTTTAACGTTCTTTCTTATGAACACACGCTTCCTCTACACTTTGATTGAAAATCAAACTATTTGTTACTTCAATCAAAATACTTATTCAATCTTGATGCTTATAAAATGATACTTTTGTATCATTTCTTGGATCATATCCAAAGACTCACACACTCAATATCGCTCCCACTGACTTTGAGACATTTTTGATTAATATGTGTAAACAGCTTACTCTAAATCATTTTTTTGGAATTTTTATTTCAATACATATGTACTAAAACACTAGGACTTATCAAGCGATAATTTTGTGAGTAAATTCGAATTGAATTGAACGTGTTGAATATCGAATCTATTACGCTAATTTCAACAATTGAAATTTGTGATATTATTCTTATCAACATTTCTTATTTAATTCCAACTGCATTAGTCTTACTCATAAAGACACAGTCGTGGTCGATGGATCATATCCCTTCAGTTATGACTACCAAAATCTATATTTTGATAGCATACTTGGAATTCTTTCGGATTTGCACATCATACCATATAGAGTCAACACTCTCAATGGATTTAATTAAACAATCTAGGATTATATATTACCGACATTAATAAGAAACTTATAGTTTCTCTTAGATGTGCAAGAATACTTATTAGACATTCTAATGCTATGTGTTCGTTTTGGTTAGTTAATTTCATTTCACCTCATATAATTAGTCTACCTATGGATCGTATCCAATTCCATTCTACTACCAATAATTTGTCAAAGAAATTTATTCACAGTGAAGTTGGTATATCTTGAAACAACAATTGTTTCTCAGTGCAATATAATAGGTATTCATAAACGTTTTATGAATTTCTTTATTTATAAAACTGATTTGGTTTTAGTTTACAAAATTATGTTTGAAACATAAATATGTCTTTTAATGACAGTCTTTTCAAAATCCTTTTGGAGAGATTCATACAAGATCCCTCATGAACAACTACTACATGCACTCTTTCGACTCGTACAACCTGCCAACTCCTTGGCCTATGATATGTTGAGTTTCTTATAAACCCTTATCTTGTAAAAAAAAATTAAACTGTTATTCAGATGAAATAATATTAACCTTGTGTACTACCCTTAAGCACATTATGTAACGACCTGCCTTTTTGGACGCTTTAAATCGACAATTAACCACACACGTCAGACTCAAACCATTCAAAATGGCAGATTATTATGGGGTAAATAAGAAAAAGCAGAGAAAGAAAGAAAACAAATACAGAATCTCGCAGCGGAATGACAAAATATAATAATCAAATAAACAGTTCATGATGTTGTTTATAAATAACATTGATTAAACCTTTATAATACAGATCAGAGTTACATAAAACAAGGACAAATAATAAATAAATGCAGCGGGACAACATGATGCAGTGGAGTAAATATAATACATAATAATCGTACAAAATCTTCGTCTTCATCCTCCAGAAAGTATTCTTCGATAAACTGAAAAGCTTAGACTGAACCGAGCGAATTGAAAAGACAAAACACTAGAGTCAGAACTAAAAAATCTTATGTAAGTTAAATCGACAGTAAATAAATATGGGTGTAACGGCATCAGAGATGTTTACGGGGTTTGACATCTCCTATCCAGTGTCTAACGTGAGTGCAATAACTTAAGAGATGTTCGGGATTTACATCTCCTAAGGATACGTTAATCTATCTACTATGTAGTACAATATGCTATTATAATATGTCTACAGTAAAGTAAAATATTAAAATAGCGTTAAGGCATTACCCATATCCCCCTTAACACATTTTATATATTACCATAGTCTATACTGTACCGTACGCTCCTCCGTGAGGTTTACCCAGAGTGCACTCCATAAGTATGGTACAAAGAAAACTCGTAGAAGGCGCGATAAGGCATGCGACAAGGCACGCGAGGCAATGCCCAGGGTAGGATTCTACCGTTTTGTGGATCCGGACTGGTGGTAACGCATAGCAGCTACTACCGCCCACCTCGAAACACACTCCCAAATCAAAATCAAGGGTTGGCCACCAAATCAATCACAAAGTAATAGAATAGTATCGAAGAAATGTGTCCGATAGGAGGAATGACCTCACTTGGCCCGGCATAACTCTTGTTTTAGCCACATCAAGCTGACTCATGGGAGTAAGGGTCATGTAAATACCTCATTCAGAATCATTCTCCAAACCATCATACTTCATTTCTGGAATCTCCACCACGTACACAATTGTTAAAGTGGTTTTCGGTATTGGCAGAGAGTATGACAATATCCGATCCCGGTCTCTTTAACAACCAATCGCTTATTTCACACCGGATGGTCTTTTACATTTCAAAAGTCAATTCATAATTAATATCAAAATATCATATTCGATTTTCAAACCATATCACTTTCGAAATCATATTCACTTCCAAACCATATTCACTTTCAAAAATCATATTCACTTATGAAATTATCGATAAGATAGGTTAATTAAATCCTCGTTCCAAAATCATCATATTTACTCAAATATGTCATTTCACAAAAAGGTATCAATTTCAAAACCCAACTTAGGTTGTATTATCACCAAGGATTTAAATGTAAGTACTTTCTCTTTACACAGTCTGAAATTTTAGAAAATAGTTTAGACAGACATAAATAGTTTTAATAGTTTAAAAATAGTTTAAATAGATTAGAATAGTTTAAATAGTAGAAATAGTTTACAATAGATTTAAATTTGACATAATTAGATTTAAAATGATTTATATAGATTTAAAGTAGATTAAATGAATTTAAATTATCTTAAATAGATTTTAAATAGATTAAATAAATTTAAAATAGATTTAATTATTTTAAATCATATTAAATAGATTTAAAATAGATTAAATAAATTTTAAAATAGATTAAATAGATAAATTAGATTAATTTGAATTAAAGAGATAAAATAGATTAAAATAAATTAAAAATAGTTTAAATTAGTTTAAAATAGATTTCAAAGTTATATCCAAACATTTCCAATAACTCAATTTCGATAATTCATTTTTATTAGACACTTCAACTTTGAAATTCAAATTTAAATCCTTTGAACAATTCATTAAATCAATTACAATTTCAACATTTACGCTTGGACTTTCGAAAATAATTCAGTTTATATAAATCAAATTTCTGTTTCAAAATAGCAGTTAACTGAATTCAAAATTTAAAGATTCAAAAATCATTTAATTTAACCAATCTGATATCCGTATATAATTTTCTACCCTAAGGTCAAGTGATACAAATATTTATCAATTCAATCCGCAATTAAGAATTTTACAGTTATATATCATTTCAAACCGCAATCCTGAATTAAATAAAATCCATAAAATCGCTCGAGTCTATCATTTCAACCCATAACGATTTTTCCCTAATCTATAGACTGTTCGAGTAAGTATCATTTCAACCTATAAGGAACTTGCAGTGTTATAACCATATAAAATACAATATCCAGTCATCTAATATCAACAATCAAACATCCATCACAACCATCATCCAAATCAACCAATAAACATCAATAGATAACTGATTATCATTAACAGGTATTAAATTGACAGTTTAATTCAATATTAAATTAAACGATGATTAAATGCAATAAAAGTCAAATTTAACTAGAACGATAATTTAAATATACCAAACATCAACCCATCAATTCCAAATCACATCATAAATTCAATTGAACTAACATAAGATAATTTAGTAGTTGTGAGTGGGTTAAAACACTCACCTTTGATTTATAGTCGATTTAAATCCAATAAAAGCCCAAAATTCCAATAGAAGAAATCGCGCGTGAATCGAAGTTAATATGCAAAAGATATTCATGTTATAATACACGTTTATATAAAAATAAACAAAGTTGAATACTTACGTTTTTCTCAAGATAGGCTTCAGGCAAAGATGGAAAAACAAATTAAGATGAGGGCAGGACATGTAGGAAAAAAAAGGATGAAACTCATGTTTCATAAAAGAAAACTTTTGAATTTGCAAAATGAAAGCTTTTGAATTTGCAAGTTCACATTAAAATGATTCAGGGAAAGGAAGATTTGAAATGGAGATCTAAACATAGGAAATGAAGCGGCGACAAGAAAAAAATGAAGGAACAATTTTAAAAACGTGAACAATTTGCTGATGAGATTATAGCTTCAGCAAAGAATAATTTGAACTAAATGAATATGAGGTGTCAGGAGAAACAAAACATAAAAGAAGAAATAAAGTGGTAGGTTATTTAATAATAAAGAAATAAAAGTGGAGGAACAAAATGAATGTCACGTTTCTAAAAATGAAGGCTTTAGGAAATATAGGCTACCAAAATAAATATAAAAATATGAGGTGGGAGAAGGCTACAGGAAAACAAAATGAAAAGAAATGAAGTGGCTGTAGAAATATGAAATGATATGGAGAAAATAACAAACTCACTTTTTTTTACTTTAGGAATTGGAGGTAGGACATGGTGTAAAGAGGTGAAGAAAGGTTAAATAAAAAAAATATGTATACATATAAAATAAAACTCACGTTTGAGAAATGTAGCTTCAAGAAAAAAGAGGAAGGAAATAAATGAAAGTGAAGAAACAAGAAAAATGAGGAAAGAAATGTGGTATGTTTTAAATAATGATAATGAATGCACGGACCAGATGTACACTACCAACTAACCTTTGGAATCCAAATTTCAAACTTATGTCTCCTCTTTATTACTTTCCTTAACTCCCATAAACTCATAGTTACACCTATTTAATTTTATATTAACACACAATAAATAAAAATAAATTCTTTACACAAATTTGTGTAATTAATTAAGGCAATATACAACATTAAGAACCTTTCATCTCTCTCTGTGATTAGATTAGCAATTTAAACAAACATGTTAACATTTCGATTAAAATTTTTACTAGGAACGCATTAACATACATTAAACAAATATGATAGCATAAATGAGGTAATACAAATAGGTGTATAATATATATATATATATATATATATATATATGTATGTATGTATATGTGTATTTATGTATATGTACATCTTTATCTCCACTTATGGTTTACATTCATAAATAAAAGGTATGCTGCTAATCCACATAAGGAGGCAATGAATGTAATAGTAAATTAGAAGAGCGAAGATGGAAAGGTAAATTATGTTGCAATTAAAATCTAATCAAGTCTAAGTAAAAAGGAAAAAGTCAAGTGTAAATCTATTTTACCCCTTTACAATCTTCTATTAACATTTAATTTAAAACCATATGAGATTTCAAACCTAAATAAGGGGGAATTAATTTAAAGGACAAAATTTTGTATGTTTTTAGCCTCAAGGACAAGACCTCAATATTTTAACTATAGGGACAAACATTCTCCTAAAAATTATTCATAAGGACAAACATTCTTCCAAAATTATTCATCAGGACAATCATTCTTCCAAAACTGCTACCGAACTGAAAACTGATACCTAAAAACTGCTACCGATAACTACAAACTGATACCTAAAAACTGGCATCAATAACAAAAAACTGATACATAAAAAAAGTTGTCCTTCAGGCTAAAATACTGAAGATCTATTCTTGAGGCTAAAACGCTGAGAAATTTTGTCCTTGACAATAATTTCCTGCCTAAATAATCCTTTTTTTATATATAATTGGATCTGAAATGTAAGTTTATATTTAGGTACAAACATATATGCAATAAACCAACACTAAAATTAGAAACATGAACTGAATAATTGGAAATAAATCACCCAATTTAAATTTATTTCAATATACGCCTACAATTAACATCTTCGCTCTTTTTTAATTAAAAAGTTCCAATCACATTAATTTTCATTGATTTCTAAGTTAAATTTTAAAAGAGAAATGAGACAATTCAATTCCTTTTATAGTAATTTAACGTATTTATGGAATTATTGTATACAAACCAAATGCTATTAATTTCTTGTTAAATAATTGATTTCTTATTCCTGTAATTAATATGTAAGCTAAAATACATTTCAAACAAATAAACATATGTTTACTCCTTTACTAAACTTATTCATTTTTATTCTTTTATTTTTAATTTAAATGTTCTCATATTAAATCAACTATTACCTTATGAATTTATTCAACATAAGTTTTCATTTTATTTCACCCAACTCTATATTTAACATCTTTTCTTATATTAACTGCAATATTTAATTACATTTAATTTCATTGATTTCCAAATTGATTTCAACGGATTAAATAATAAGATGATAAGTAAAATAATATTTGCATTTAAGTAATTTAAACACATTTAAAAAAAACACATTTATAAATCAATTCAGTGTAGAATATTACACTAATTACAATGTTCAATTTCAACTATAATTAAATCCAATTAATTATATTTTAATTCCAATAAATTGATTAAATTTGATTTTAATCTTTTATTCAATCATTTATTATCAAATGGGTAAAACTAACATTATTTACATTTTATTACCTCAATATTCTATAGTTATTGCCTTAATTCACATTAACGTAACATTTAATTACATTTAATGCAATTTATTTCTAATTTGATTTCAACAAACAAATAACAATTGTCACCTTTAGCTTAATTTAATCACATTTATAAGTTGATTGTCTACACAAATGTTATAATTATTTGCACAA
The DNA here is from genome assembly GCA_030737815.1 of Allium fistulosum. Classification (NCBI taxonomy): domain Eukaryota; kingdom Viridiplantae; phylum Streptophyta; class Magnoliopsida; order Asparagales; family Amaryllidaceae; genus Allium; species Allium fistulosum. The sequence continues at coordinate 1,155,164,986 of CM060901.1, forward strand.
CACTAATTTTTATTCAATTAGAATTTATTACATACTATTTCATTAATTAATACAACATTTAAATTATCAATTACTCTTTTAATCCAATTATAAATTAATACACATATTGTTACAATTTATTTACAATCTATAACCAATCATAACATTTTAATCATTTCCATTAATTGGAATTATATTTAAAGCAGTTATCAATTACCTTAATTTAATACTATTACATTTCATTCTAGTTATTATTCCCATTAATAAATCTTAAAATTTTAAATTTCTCACATTAATTATGTCACAAATTTTTATTTCTTCCAACTTACATTATAAATCTAATTAAATTCAATAAATTAATTATTGGAAAGTTATGGGTCGTTACACTCTCCCCACTCAAAACTTTTCGTCCTCGAAAAGGAAAAAGGAAAAGGAAGGAAGTAATATATTTTATTCAAAATATTCAATTTATAAACACTAAAGTTACATAATTAAGTAATTTAAATAAAAGGTATCAATTTATAAACAACTAAATCCTTTTACATTAAGTTAATAAAAGTTTGAAAACATTTCACAAAAATTTTCTAAGTCCAAAATTCACAGGAAATTTCGGCAGAGTCTCTTTTGTACGGAGAGGTCTGGGAGAAATAATAATATCAATAATAACAATATATATCACATATTTCAAAATAATATATCCCAAACAACGGGAAAAACAATATAATATCGTTATAAAACCGTAATCCGAAAACGTACCTATTTGTCGGGCAAACAACGCTTAAATTATGAAACCAAAAGCAGTTGCAATTGCTTCCATAACATGTATTTCACTTATATAATCCAAAGAAGTTAATAATTATATAAAAGAGAAATATTTAAGTTGTTTCAATTAATAACAAATAAAATATCACAACATAACAACAATTACTTACAAACAAATCATACAATCATCACATGTAGTAAAAAAATCAATTATTCATCCATAGCAATCAAAACAAATCTATCACTGACTCGATTACAAACTTTACAATCACTCTCTCGATTACAAACTTTACAATCACTTTCTGATTACAACACAATTAGAACAAACAACTTTTCCATCATTCTTTGATTACAACACGACTAAAACACGTAGATTACAACACGATTACAACATCGATCTAGAAAGGCTCTTTTTCTTCATGTTGAATGTTTTAGATCTCATCCTCCAAAAGTTCGTTGAAACAAGTGAAGAAGGAGTCGAGAAAACAGCAGAGTGTCGGCATACTAAAGTCTGGAAAGTCCGGAGAAAAGTCCCGGAGAAGTCCCCCTTCAATATGGAGTAGGCGGGGTATTTATAGGGAAAACTGGAGTTAGGTCGTAGGTCGTAGGTCGTAGGTCGTAGGTCGTAGGTCGTCAGCGACCTAAGGTGTTGCGACCTAGGGTCATTCTGGGGTAGCATAAGTCGTTCGCGACTTAGTGGAGCTATCCTGGATGAGACATGGGTTGTGATCGACTTAGTATGTTGTTTGCATAGAAGGTTAGGTTGTTAGGAAGCTAGGAAGTTAGGTCGCTAGGTCGTCAGGTAGTTAGGAAGTTAGGTCGCGAGGAAGTTAGGTCGTTAGGAAGTTCGGTCGCGAGGAAGTTAGGTCGTTAGGAAGTTAGGTCGCGCCATGTTGAGCCGCTCTATGCTTTGGGTCGTTAAGTCGCGTAGCTTCTTAAGTCGTTGAGTCTCTGTTGTCTTTAGATCATTAAGTCATTTCTTTCTTAACTCGTTAGGTCGCAGAGCTCCTCGAATAGCTGAGTCGTGCAAGCCAGATGCTATAGGCCGCCGGGAACCATTAAGTCGCTTGATGCTATAGTTCGTAGGTCGCTAGGAACAGTTAAGTCGTAGGTCGCTGGGAACAGTTAAGTCGTAGGTCGCTGGTTCATGGCAGTGTTAGCTTGTTGAATGCTGTAAGTCGTAGGTCGCCCTTTAATCTCGTTAGGTCGCTTGCTTTCCTTGATTCATTAAGTCGCCGTTCAGAGAGGGGTTAACAATTGTCTAGATATATATGAATGTTATTATGCAGGATATATATAAGGCAGGTACTGATTATTGAAGACTGTACAGTATAAAGATCAAGAATAAAGAAATCAAGTTTGAAGACTCATGAGTATCAAGATCAAGATTTCAAGATAAGTGTCTAGTTTTGTTAAAACTTCATAATAGCATGGAAATCTTCATTCCAAATTTCATTTGGGATGGAACCCATTTCTACCTTCTTATTGGCTTACAAACCCACGACAAGTAGCTTACAAACCTACGACAAGTAGCTTACAAACCCACGAACATCCTGGTTTTGTACAAGTTCTCGAGTCCTGATGTGATGAAATATTCTGCAGGAAGAAGCTTGCAAAACTACTTTAAAATGGTTTTTCAAAATGATTTTCAAAACTGCTTTTCAAAATGTTTTAGCCTTAAAAATTACCTTTTCAAATGATTTTCAAAAAGATGTTTTAGCCTTAAAATATTCTTTGTTTTTTTATAAATAAACTCTTGTTTTAAACTTTGTTTGTTTTTAAAACTATCTTCTGATTTTTAAATATTCTTTTATAATATATATATACATGAGATTTAAAATCAAATTTATATATACATTCTAAAAATATATTTTTCTACTCTTCTTTATTTGAAAACATAGGAAAATTTGTTTATTTTACTCCAGAATCATTTCATCTTGTTTTCCTTTCAATACCATTTTCAAAACAAATTTTACATTGTTTTTAACTAAGGGATGTCGACATCATGGGATACCCCATGTCCACATGGTGGCCGTTAAATTCAAAAGTTTCAATTTTCAAAAGAAGTGTCTATTCGTTTAAATCTCTTCACGAATGGTTATGACTGTTACTGGTCTATAAATAGCCTTCACAAATAAATTTTTTAACTAACTATTTTCTTATTTTCTTCACTCCTTCTTCTCCACAAATCCATATTCTAAAATTTTCATATTTTTAAGATCGTGCCGAAATTCTACCAAATTCTCAAGTGAATCAAATTAGAATCTCATTCTTGTTTGATTCTCTTCCCTCTCTCGAAGATCAAAGTGCTATTCGGAGTTATAAGATCAATTTGTAATCAAAAGTTTATCGAGTCTCTCTATAAGGTGTGGTTGTGCCTGGAAATCAATTGGGTGATCTTGTGTCCCGTAAATCAAGAGAGTTTGACTCGAAGACAGGAGGGTACCTCAAGGCCTTTAGAAATTGAGGATTGTAATCTCGACATTGGTATAATAAAAATCTGTACGAGGTGTTTTCCTTGGTGCAGGACTGGACGTAGGGTAACTCCAAACCAGTATAAATCCGGCGTGTTCTTTCCTTTTACTGCTTTTTATTTACTTTCTGCATCTGTGTTTGCTTCTGTGATTGTTCTGTGATTAAGTTCTGCATTTGTTTATATCATAATTTTTAAATTAGTCCATATAAGTCTTAGAATCCATTAAACACTATTCACCCCTCCTCTAGTGTTAAATTAGCCTTAAGATCCTTAATCCGCACTCCCTTTCATAAGGAACTTGCAGTGTTATAATCATATAAAATACAACATCCAGTCATCCAATATCAACAATTAAACATCGATCACAACCATCATCCAAATCAATCAATAAACTTCAATAGATAACTGATTATCATTAACAGGTATTAAATTGACAATTTAATTCAATATTAAATTAAACGATGATTAAATGCAATAAAAGTCAAATTTAACTAGAACGACAATTTAAATATACCAAACATCAACCAATCAATTCCAAATCACATCATAAATTCAATTTAACTAACGTAAGATAATTTAGTAGTTGTGAGTGGGTTAAAACACTCACATTTGATTTATAGTCGATTTAAATCCAATAAAAGCCCAAAATTCCAATAGAAGAAATCGTGCATGAATCGAAGTTTATATGCAAAAGATATTCATGTTATAAGAAATATTATTTAAATAATAATTGGTACACATTTAAATAAAAATAAAAAAAGTTTAATACTTACGTTTTTCTCAAGATAGGCTTCAGGCAAAGATGGAAAAATAAACTAAGATGAGGGTCGGACATGTAGGAAAAAAAAGGATGAAACTCATGTTTCATAAAACAAAGCTTTTGAATTTGCAAGTTCACATTAAAATGATTCAGGGAAAGGAAGATTTGAAATGGAGATCTAAACATAGTAAATGAAGCGACGACAAGAAAAAAATGAATGAACAATTTTAAAAACGTGAACAATTTGCTGATGAGATTATAGCTTCAGCAAAAGAATAATCTGAACTAAATGAATATGAGGTGTGAGGAGAAACAAAACGTAACAGAAGAAATAAAGTGGTGGGTTATTTAATAATAAAGAAATGAAGGTGGAGGGACAAAATGAATGTCACGTTTCTAAAAATGAAGGCTTTAGGAAATATAGGCTACCAAAATAAATAAATAAATATGAGGTGGGAGAAGGCTACAGGAAAACAAAATGAAAATAAATGAAGTGGCTGTAGAAATATGAAATGAGATGGAGAAAACAACAAACTCACTTTTTTTTACTTTAGAAATTGGAGGTAGGACATGGTGTAAAGAGGTGAAGAAAGGTTAAATAATGAAAAAATATGTATACATATAAAATAAAACTCACGTTTGAGAAGATGTAGCTTCAGGAAAAAAGATGAAGGAAATAAATGAAAGTAAAGAAACAAGAAAAATGAGGAAAGAAATGTGGTATGTTTTAAATAATGATAATGAATGCACGGACCATATGTACACTACCAACTAACCTTTGGAATTCAAATTTCAAACTTATGTCTCCTCTTTATTACTTTCCTTAACTCCCATAAATCCATAGTTACACCTATTTAATTTTACATTAACACACAATAAATAAAAATAAATTCTTTACACAAATTTTTGTAATTAATTAAGGCAATATACAACATTAATAACCTTTCATCTCTCTCTATGTGATTAGATTAGGAATTTAAACAAACATGTTAACATTTTGATTAAACATTTTACTAGGAATGCATTAACATACATTAAACAAATATGACAGCATAAATGAGGTAATATAAATAGGTGTATAATATATATATATATATATAATATATATATATATAATATATATATATAATATATATATATGTATGTATCTCCACTTATGGTTTGCATTCATAAATAAAAGGTATGCTACTAATCCACATAAGAAGGCAATGAATGTAATAGTAAATTAGAAGAGCGAAGATGGAAAGGTAAATTATGTTGCAATTAAAATCTAATCAAGTCTAAGTAAAAAGGAAATAGTCAAGTGTAAATCTATTTTACCCATTTACAATCTCCTATTAACATTTAATTTAAAACCATATGAGGTTTCAAACCTAAATAATCCTTTTTTATATATAATTGGATCTGAAATGTAAGTTTATATTTAGGTACAAACATATATGCAGTAAACGAACACTAAAATTAGAAACATGAACTGAATTAATTGGAAATATTTCACCCAATTTTAATTTATTCCAATATACGCCTGTAATTAACATCTTCTCTCTTTTTAATTAAAAGGTTCCAATCACATTAATTGTCATTGATTTCTAAGTTAAATTTTAAAAGAGAAATGAGACAATTCAATTCCTTTTATAGTAATTTAACGTATTTATGGAATTATTGTATACAAACCAAATGCTATTAATTTCTTGTTAAATAATTGATTTCTTATTCCTGTAATTAATCTGTAAGCTAAAATACATTTCAAACAAATAAACATATGTTTACTCCTTTACTAAACTTATTCATTTTTATTCTTTTATTTTTAATTTAAATGTTTTCATATTAAATCAACTATTACCTTATGAATTTATTCAACATAAGTTTTCATTTTATTTCACTCAACTCTATATTTAACATCTTTTCTTATATTAACTACAATATTTAATTACATTTAATTTCATTGATTTCCAAATTGATTTCAACGGATTAAATAATAAGATGATAAGTAAAACAATATTTACATTTAAGTCATTTAAAACATTTAAAAAACACATTTATAAATCAATTCATTGTAGAATATTACACTAATTACAGTGTTCAATTTCAACTGTAATTAAATCCAATTAATTATATTTTAATTCCAATAAATTGATTAAATTTGATTTTAATCTTTTATTCAATCATTTATTGTCAAATGGGTAAAACTAACACTAATTTACATTTTATTACCTCAATATTCTACCGTTATTGCCTTAATTCACATTAACATAACATTTAATTACATTTAATGCAATTTATTTCTAATTTGATTTCAACAAGTTAAACAAATAGGTAACAAATAACAATTGTCACCTTTAGTTTAATTTAATCACATTTATAAGTTGATTGTCTACACAAATGTTATAATTATTTGCACAACAATAATTTTTATTCAATTAGAATTTATTACATACTATTTCATTAATTAATACAACATTTAAATTGTCAATTACTCTTTTAATCCAATTATAAATTAATACACACATTGTTACAATTTATTTACAATCTATAACCAATCATAACTTTTTAATCATTTCCATTAATTGGAATTACATTTAAAGCAGTTATCAATTACCTTAATTTAATACTATTACATTTCATTCCAGTTATTATTCCCATTAATAAATCTTAAATTTTTAAATTTCTCACATTAATTAAGTCACAAATTTTTATTTCTTCCAAATTACATTATAAATCTTATTAAATTCAATAAATTAATTATTGGAAAATTACGTGTCATTACACATTACTTCATAAAAAGAAACTAACTCAACTTCACTCAAAATTAATCGTACATTGTCTAACAAAGTTCGATTACCCCATACCGATGCATCATTATGTATCACATGAAAGAGTAATTTTGAGATTGAATCTTTATTCATTTTAGGTACGTTCGGAACATTTTTCAATATACTCACTCATTCGATCAAATCAAATCATTTCTATTGCATGTTATTTTATTTACTTCTATTTTATATTCTATAAGTTTACTATAGACACACTACACGTGTATCAAATACACATGTCCATGTCAACGATAACTCATTGGTGAATACGACGAAGTACGTGGAACTGTTATGGTATTTATAGAATTACGATTGCATACATCTATAAGTATCAATCCGAAGAGTTCATCAACTCTTATGATACTCCCACTTAATGGGTGCATAGTTCTTTATTGTTTGAGATACAATTAACAAGTATCATATGATTCAAAATCATACAATAAAATTATTTCTCAAAAGTCGGCTTAGTCTATGTAACGACCCACTATTTTGGACCATTCGTATTCATTATAAGTGTATAGGTAGACACTCATGCCGGAGTTGAATTGCTCAAAATACCGCGTTGTTAATTTAAATTTTGGCAAAACTCAGCATATGCAGTAAATAAATCAATCACAGAATCACAGACACAGAGTAATACAATAATACGCAGCGGAATAGATAAAATAGTAGTTCATGAAGCTACTATATAAACATCAGAGTTAGAAATAAAATACAACAGAATATCTCAAATGCAGTGAAGTCTCCAGTACAACAGATGACTTCTCTGGGCAAATCAACCAGAAGAGCTGAAAGCTGAGGCGATAGTTGGATCTCCAAAGGAAGCTCCAAACTCCAAGGATGAGTCTCAAATGCTGTATCACTCGGTCTGACCCGAGCGTAAAGCAAAATACAAAACACTCGAGTCAGGATTAACATTCTTATACTAATAAATCCAACTCAAGTGAAATATCAACTGAAATACAAGTAACTTAAAGGATGTTTGGGATAACCATCCTCTAAGGATCTTCAGAACTATCTACAAGGTGGAAATATACACTATAACACCGTGGTCATTTCAAATTTATTTATACCTCAAAAATCAAGATATCATTTTCATTTCAAATATATCTATTTCCCAAAATAGTATATATAGATTAAATAATTTATAAGGTAAAGCATTTACAATTTCCTCAAGTCTCACAAATCGATTCAAATCAACTCAAATTTCAAATTCCAATTTAATTCAATCTAAATTTTCCATTTAGTTCAATTAAGTTTCTAAATAACAAATTCAATTTATATTGATTTCAAATACAGATCTGAATCACAAAATAAGTCACTTAAATTCCAATATATATTTCAAAGCTTTAATATTCAACAATTTCAAAGTTAAATTTAACATTTTCATATAGCTCTTGATTTAACTTCATTTATTTTTTAATCAGGGGATATTCACTTAATAAATTCAATATCATTTAACTAGCCTTAAATTACATTTTTACTAAATATTTCCTTAACTTTATTTTAAACAAGAAATATTTATTAAGTTACTTAAATCAAACCCAAGTTATAAGTCATACCTTAAATTCCAATTTCAATAAGTTTCAAATCGTTTTAATTAAATAAAGTTCTTTAATGAATACATTTCAACTAAATTCAAATTATCTTCCCAACCTTAATTTGTTCAAATTATTACCAAAATCTAAAAAATATAAATTTTTCTTCCCAACTCCATAGAATTTTATCTTCAAAATATTTAAATATATGGACCAACGGTGTTTGTATATATTTCTATCATATGGTAAATTGATACGGATATTTATCGTTTCAATCCGTAATTTAAATATATACGGGTAGATATCATTTCAACCCGTAATCCCAATTTTAATTCAAATGAAAATCGCTTGGGTTTATCATTTCAACCCATAACGATTTTCTCCTATTCTAAAGTCCATTCGGGTATGTATCATTTCAACCCATAGTGAATTCTATACTAACAAGGAACTTGCAGAGTGATAACAGATAATATAAAATACAACAACAAGCATATATCATCAATAATAATAAAACAGATACTGGTGTCAGATGTCACAGGTGAACAGTTACAGATGATAGTAATAACGGACATATAAATTCTAGATACGGGTGTCAGATGTCACAGGTGAACAGATACAGAAAATAGCATATATACAGCAATGGAACTAACTAACAGTAGTAATATTTCAATTGTCGTTTCAATTGAAATTGAATTTAATAAATAAAAGAACGTAAATCGTGAGTGATTGCTCACCTTTCAAGGCAGGAGATATGCACGGGAATGGAAGCGAATAGACAAGGACAAGCATACAAATCAAGCGAGCGGAACGACGGCAAGTTGGGATTTTGCTGAGATAGATTTGATATTGCGAATGTCAGTCAAAGTGGCACAAGATCAGTGAAACGGGATATATTACATATATATAGATTTTCTAAAACTCAATTTAAACATATTTTAAAATAAAGTATATATTTATTTTTTTTCAAATTAACATCAAATACCAACACATAATATATATATATATATATATATATAATGTAGATCCTAATATCACTATATAATAATGAACTACCAAAAATCAGTTAAATGTCACAAAACGGATTGTATATGATATTATTATTATTATTATTATTATTATTATTATTATATAGAATCAATACCATAATATTAAAATAAGATATATATTAGTACTTTATATGTAAGCTTTATATAACCAAATTTTATATAAAAGTATATATATACCTACTCTAACAAAATATGCAGACTAAAAAAACAGAGCACTCAAGACAATATGAATACAACATATATACTATATGTATACGAACAAATCTATACCATATGCAGACCCACACAATATATGTAATCAATATAACTTCATATACTTTATAATATATAAACTAAAATATACGTACTCATATATGTGCAGGCTCCTTAAACTGTTTATGAAAAAAAATATAGAGCAAACCCGTTATATATACATATCCTTTCTAACTTTATGAAAACAAATATATGCATGCCATTCAAAATGTATACAGCTTTACTTAAATACATACACTCTACAAAACTATAGACTATGAAGATATGCAGACATACAGACTAAGATTTATCTATTTATACTGAAACTATACGTTTAAATTTTATAAACTTTAAAACAGCTTATAATACGCAACATGTGTTATAACAATATCTGTACACTAACATCTTTACCTACATATATAAACTTTTATAAATAGTATAGTATATATACAGTGCTTATCTATAGTGAACCTATATAACCAGTAAACTAAACAGTAAAACAAATATAAAATTTTACAGCAACCAAACAAACACCTAAAAAAATATGTATAAATTTATATATATAAATAAACAACAAATAGAACCAATACCTATATAGCTAACTTTGTAACTATATAAATATACAAAAATCTTATAACTCATACAACTAACATGCTACAAATGGATGTATACCTATATGCAGCAGACCTATTTGCAAAATAATTTAGTATGAAGGAAATGTATACCTATATGCCGAGAGGAGAAAGTGGAGATGGACGAAGAGATGCTAGGCGGAGGAGATACAGAGGGCAGAGGAGATACAGCTGCTTGGATCTGCTGTTTGGTGGAGGGCTCAGAGGTGGAGCGGGTGAGGCACGAGCATACGGGAAGGGCTGGAGCGTGGTGGGGCTTTGGGTTGGTCTGTGGTGGCGAACTACATGCAGTGGAGAGGGCGGATCTAGGTTGCAGGCGAGGCCGAGGAGGGCTAGCGTTGCGAGATGGGTTCGAGTGTTAGGGCGGAGGTAGCAGGTTGGAGCAGTGGGAAGGCGGAGCGGAAGAACAGAATGGGGAGAGAGGAAGGGTTTCTGTGGCCAGGCGGAGGCCATGGGAATGGGTTTCGTGAGGATATCAATTGGCTGAGAAAACGAAAAGGTGGGAGGAGAAAAAGGAAATTCAAAAGTGAATGAACAGACTAAACAAATTGAACCGTTATTAAAAATAATAATTATAACGTACACAAGTTTATACGTTTGATTTTTGAATGGCTAAACATAAATTTAGAAAAATAACTATAGCAATTTATTTGTTTGGTAGTCACGGTTCAAAGTTTTTAAGCACAAGAAAATAAAAGGTCACCAAAGCGGTATCGATACGGAATCGTTTTAATGATTCCGTAGCGAACTGGACTTCAAAACACAGTATTGAATATACCGTAGAGATCAGCACGACGTGACGATCAAAACGATATACAGATATCAGTGGTACGATCATCCGATCAAAAGTCGATAATCGGTACCGAAAATGCTACTAATTTGACAGAAATAAGGTAAACGGAGCTAGATAAGTCCAAATTTGACGAAACGAAGGCTGATGTTTCACTCAGAAGATGATTTAGAAATTTACTGTATAAAAATATTCAAGTTTGGAAAACATTTTATTACCGACAATTATTAACTGATTTGAGTTTGAATAAAATTATACAATAAAAATAAACTTCAATATTATTGGATGAAAATTTACCAGTAGCTATATTGAAATAGACGTATTCCAAATAATAAATTTTTAATTTCAAATTTTATTGTTTAAAATTTCACAAATTTCCGGTTAAATATGCTTTTTAAAACCATTAATTTTTTGCGGGTCGTTACACTCTCCCCCACTCAAAACTTTTCGTCCCCGAAAAGGAGGGAAGTAGAAGAATAGAAACAACCAGACAGAAAAGATAGATTGAAAGTTAAGATTAAACAACTAATTTAAAATTATATAAATTTTACTTGAAATATTCATTTGAAAACTTCGTTTGCAAATCAATTATTTTAATACTTTAATACTTTTCAAAACTCATTTGTAAAGTTTCTTTCTTTCTTTATAAATACCATTTATATGTTTATAACACCTTTATAATTATATGGAAACCATTTGAAAACAATTATTTACATTATTACTTATATTTACAATGAAGCTATCTGAAAACATTTAGTCCATAATTCATAAAATTTTTTAAATTTTATCTCAAAATACTTTCAAATATTATTAATAAATCAATAATCATTTACTTTAAATATGTTTTATTTAATTTATAACTTCTAAAATATTTATAACACTATTTTTTTATATATATTAAACCATATAGTATATAAATAAACAATACTTAAAAAGGATATAGTCAACAAGGATAAGAAGGAGGATTTGGAAAAGCAGAATATAGGTGATAAATAAAGCTAAGCAAATAAGGTAGATTTAAAAGAATATAATCGGGCACGAATAATTAATTCAAACCATTAGAATTTTAATTTCAAATATTAATACAAATTTCTTTGTTGGAAATACTTTTATAATAAATTATTTTTATAACGAAACAAATTTTATTTCGAAAATACTTTTATAACTCGATGTTTCAACAAGTTTATCCTTGTTCCTGTAGACTCTGGTAGTGCGTTGATCAGGCGCAAAACTAGAATTCTCCAGGTACTTAGTAGACTTGTTTCAACACCCAGTGAAAATACTGGAAAAACTTTTTAAAAACAGATATGGAAAGTACAATCCAATCAAAAACACAAACAAAACCTTTGTCCAACCATGGTTCGCAGATACACAATGGTTACGCCTGGGTCCCCCAGGAAACAATCCATATCCGTAAGCTTTCTCAGCCCTGCGAGTTACGCCATGATGACTAGTAGAATGCAGGATACACAATGATTACGCCTGGATCCCCCAAGAAACAATCCGTACCCCCAGGCAAGACTCAGCCAAGCATTTGCGCTACTATTCGCGACCTACACAGATTGCAGGATACACAATGATTACGCCTGGATCCCCCAGGAAACAATCCGTACCCCTAGGCAAGACTCAGCCAGGCAGTTGCGCTATGTAGTCACGAGAGAACAATAAGACCATGGGTAACGCCATGGAATTCGAAGGACACTCGAGTATCATATCCGGAAAACCAAAAATCAGAGAGAATAATATCGATAGAATGAATCCAAGATGTGGCCACAAATCGGATATCAAGCAGAAGGCACTTTCCATATCTTTACTTCGAAAATATGTATCATATAGTACCCTTTCAAATCACTTTCAAATATCGTACTTATATAAAATCCATTATATATAAGATTTAATTTTCAAATCAAATACTTTCCAAAATCAATAGTATATCAAATCATACTTATATAGACTTCAATTATATAAGATTTCACTTTCAAATTGAGTACCTTTTCAAATTTATAGTTTTCGAATCAATTTCATACTCATACAAATCAATTTTATATAAGTTCGATAACTCCCAAATCAAGTATTTAGAAACACAAGGTTCTCAAATTTCAATTTGTTTCAATATCAGTTCAATTTCAAAATCATATCCAATTTCACCAAATTATTTCTTCTCAAATTAATTATCTTTAGTTTCAAAGTTTCCAAAATAATAGATTTAGAAAATAAATCCAAATTTCCAAATCAATATTGTGAAGACCCGTAAATTCTCACCATTTGAATCGACTACAATCCACACAAGTCAAATCCAAACAGATAAGGATTCACGATCTTCCCTAATCAAATTGGATTCTTCACTTTTGAAAATCAACATATCATATATCAAAGATATCAATGTCGAGATCCAAATGTTAAAATCCTCATTGGTAGGGTTTGCTACCAGTAAATAACATCAGTATAAATAAGAATGCACAGCTGAAACAAAATGCTCTCATATATATTTAGAACAAAAGATGATACAAGGTGATATTAGAAAGTCATAGATACATCACTATATACAACATCATGAAGTACAACTGAACAAGGTACACAGCGGAAATAGAAACTAAAGAAACAAGTCTTCAGAGAGAGTCCAAAAACCGACATCTTCACTCTGATCCAAAAGCTCCAAATAAACACTCCAGCTCCAACTATCTACAGGGTGATCTATTACCTGACTCTAGGCTGCCCGTGTGGAAAAATAAGGGCACCCGGAGTTTAGGGAAAAACAATAAACTCCAAGTCAGTCATGGGACTGGTGTGAGAAACAAAAGTATATAATTGCTTTTGAAAACAAGTTCCGTATATGCTTTTGGAAAATGAAACTATCATAAGGTCTCGATCCGCACACAAGATGCAAACGCACACATGGTCGAGGTTTCTCCTTATGACAGTCAAACATGCCTTTGATACGTTAAAAATATCCTTTTAATATTATTATAGTGCTTAGTGATTTAGAACCATTTTCAAAATAAACTTATTAATTTAGCCAGCATACGTTACATGATGGTATGCCTACTATAGCCACTGTATTAAACAGCGGGTAATACAATCAAAACGGTACAAGGTTCGTATTGTAGAATGAGTTTCCAATAATGACCAGGCAAAGGAACTTCCTCATCCACGATTGGGTACGCCTCTAGAGGGACGTCCCGAGAAACTACTGTTTCTCTGCCAACACAAGGCCGGGTTACCACTCAATGGTAACTACTTACTCAAGTCTATCCATCCCCCGGTTGTTACCAACCTTTAAAACGGGGCCCCGATCTTTTCCAACATCCACATCAAACAAATACTGGGCGTGTAAGACCACAGTACAGCTATATAAATATATAATCCACAAAGTGAATACCTGGGCTCCATACCATGGTATCACTATATATATCTAGAAGGGAATAGACATCCTACACCTTGCCGCATCCATTCCTGTTTCGGCCATTCCCGGGGTGTGAGGTTCGTGAAGTCTCGTACCCACAAGGCTATGCTTTTCAACAAAAGCCTTGATCCTATCCATAGCATTCTTCGGAATGTCACATTACCAATCCAAAATTACATAACTGATTTCTACCAACGCATAACCCTTGAGTTCATACGTCTCAAGGAAGGGTGTTAAGCTAAGAGAATAAATTCTCCGCCACCAAGCAGATATACGTTAATAAAGATCAATCATATAAAGTCAGAATGTAATGTCAGACAATCCATCCATCCACAAGTTCGTTCTGGGACTGAACGAAACCGAAGGCATCTTATTCCTCAACCTTTGCCCAAAAGGTGAGAGGCCCTTGCATATCCGAAGATTCTTCAAACATCATCTGGACCACTGCTTTAAAAGTATAGGGGTATCGTTTCTATATCGGCCGCTAAACCGATGAAGAGAAATCAACAAGCAGTCCATTAGATGTGAAGATCCCTGGTCTTCATCATCGTTTCAATACGACTCATCACAATCACAGCGTCGTATTATTATTCGAAATGGGAAATTCTCATTCCCGGTCTTTCCGAATAATAAGCGTTCTTTAAAAGCCGTTCGGAACCAAATGGATTTTTAATTTAAGTCTCAACAAATCAAATTCATATTTGATTTAAGTGATTTAAACCTCCATTTAAATTACTTTATTCATACTATTTCAAATTTGTAAAATATTGATCACTTATAGCTCAAATTGTGAAATAAATCACAAGGTGTTATCCTACAATTATTTTCTACCCAGCCCATGCATATGGATAATTAATTTCTCATAAACTGGTTAAGAAAAGTCAACAATCAATAAATAATAATCAGTGCTCATAAACTGGTCGAGCGCAATCTAAACAACCAAACAATTAATTAACAAAATAAACACGACAATAAATGATAAATCAACGCTTCAATCTATCAGATATTTGTAACACTTTTTTATTTTATCTTGGGTTAAAATGATTTGATATTTATTTTGGAGCATCCGGGCTTTCCCTTCGACATGTTCCGTCCCTCGTCCAAGTGTCCTTGGATCTCACAGACGAAACACGTGTACTAGTCGTTTCCGCATACCCCATTAAGTATTTAACTTCTAAATTTTAAAATAATTAATTAACCAACCAAATAGTCAAACAAGGAAATAAAACTATATTTTAGCAAAACAAATTAAACAAGCATTCAACAAGGGTTTTCAAACAACACTTAACACTTATTCGTTTAAATCCAAATGGGTGTGTATAATAAGTGTAACGTGCAGTGTTATCACTATTAATCATCCATATATACATTCATATCATCCAAACAAGCAGTATATGGTATAACTGAATATTTAACAATTAAATACTGATATAACTATTATATAGTTAAAACATCCATAACTATCAATCCATTCAACCAATCACAACCAATATAAACATTATATTAAGTGATATAGTTTCTCACCGTGGGATCCACTCCTCCTTTCTTTAGTTTGTGAATGAAATAAAATGAGATATGGACTTGGCTATTTATAGGTGAAGAGAAGGGTACTTTAGTCATTTCCTATAGCCTAATTTGATTCGACCATATTTTGGTCCAATAGAAAACATTTAGATGGCTTAATTTGATTCGACCACATTTTGGTCCAATAGAAATCATTTAGATGGCTTAATTTGATTCGACCACATTTTGGTCCAATAGAAATCATTTAGATGGAATATAATAATCATTATGCTATTTTGTTTTATTAGGCAAGTAATTATACTGTTCTGTTTTATTAGGCAAGGTTAATAATTCTCTCTTGTTTTATTAGGCAAGTAATTATACTATTCTGTTTTATTAGGCAAGGTTAATCATTCTCTCTTGTTTTATTAGGCAAGTAATTATACTATTCTGTTTTATTAGGTAGGGTTAATAATTCTAGATATAAAATCCATTATTTAATCATTTAAAAACTTATTAACTATTCATGTTCAAAGTGATTAAATTATGGGTCGTTACATTTTAAATATTCGAATTTGATGACCCAAAAATATGGGTCGTTACATAGAGGTGTCATGTGCATGTGAAGGGAGGCTAAGAAGAAGACATGTGTAAGGCTTCTCTTTAGTAGCATTTGTTTCATGCTATGGTTTGTTTTCATAGCTTTTCTTATTTATTTTGTTATCTATGTATGCTATCTTTTATAAATTCAAATGAATATAACTATAAAATCATATAACTTTTGAATTCAAATTCATATATTTAAATAACTACTATTATTTAAATTAGTTAAATTTCTAGATCGTTACAACCGCCCCTCCTTAAAGAATTTCGTCCTCGAAATTAATAAGAAGGAAAAACTTAAAAGATAAGGAATTTGAATTTACCGATAAGATAGACTAAGATGGAATGTCGACTCTGTATCTGGGATAAGCTTTCTTCATGTTTTCCTCAGTTTCCCAAGTGCAGTCATTTGGATCTCCACTCCACTGGACTTTGACCAACCTAACCACCTTGCGTCTCAATTTCTTCTCATCCCGATCGATGATTTTAAGTGGTTCTCTCTTCAATGATAATTCAGGAGTGATCTCCACATCCTGCTGAGCAATTTCTTCAATGATCTGATCGGGATCATGAACGTACTTCCTCAGATGAGACACATGAAATACATTATGGACCCCAGCTAGCCAGTTTGGTAATTGTATACGATAAGCTAGTGGTCCAATTCTTTCCAGAATGGGGAAGGGTCCAATAAATCGAGGAGCGAGTTTACCCGTCTTCCCAAAACGAATAACTCCTCTCATTGGTGAAACCTTCAAGAATACTGAATCCCCTACTTGGAATTCCAAAGCACGTCTTCGATTATCATCATAGCTTTTCTGACGGCTTTGAGCAACCTTCAATTTTTTTCTGATAAATTCAACCTTATCAGAAGCTTCCCTAATCATATCTGGTCCCAATACAAGACGATCCCCTGTTTCAACCCAACATACCGGTGATCGACAAGGTCGACCATATAACGCTTCAAATGGAGCCATCCCGATACTTGCTTGGTAGCTGTTATTATATGAAAATTCTACCAAATGCAAGTGATCCTCCCATGATCCTTTGAAGTCTAGAATACAAGCTCTCAAAAGATCCTCCAGAATCCGGTTGACTCTTTCTGTCTGTCCGTCTGTCTGCGGGTGATATGCAGTGCTAAGATTTAGCTTTGTTCCCAACGCAGTTTGGAAAGCTTCCCAAAAATGACTCGTGAAAATTGGATCACGATCACTTACTATACTGCTTGGGACTCCATGCAATCGAACTATTTCTTTGATATAAATATCAGCTAAACTTGATGCGGTTCTAGTGGGTTTTACTGGAATAAAATGTGCAGTTTTAGTAAGGCGATCTACAATAACCCATATACCTTCATTCCCCTTTTTCGTTCGAGGCAACCCATCAATAAAGTCCATGGAAACTTGATCCCATTTCCAGGCCGGAATCTCCAAGGGTTGTAGAAGTCCTGCTGGCTTTTGCTGATCACTCTTGATCTGCTGGCAGGTAGCACACTTGCTTATATAAATAGAGATGTCTCTTTTAATTGTCTTCCACCAAAAGGTTCTCTTGATGTCTCGATACATTTTGTTTACCCCAGGATGGATGCTATATTTTGACTTGTGGCATTCATCCAACACTTCCTTCTTTAGCTCCTTGTCATCAGGAACACAAATTCTTCCTTTCAATTTCACAATGTTTCTATTGTCCAGCTCAAAACTTGTATCTTCGCCTCGTTGAATTCTTCCATATATATTTTGGAGAAACTGGTCTTCCTTTTGTTTGTTAGCGATCTTCTCTATCAGATTTGGGGTTATTACCAAATAAGCAAGGACAGAATGCTTCCGACTCAAAGCATCGGCAACCAGATTGGCTTTTCCAGGAGTATATTGGATATCTAAGTCATAAGACGCTAGAAATTCCAACCAACGTTGTTGACGTAGATTAAGATCCTTCTGAGTGAAAAGATACTTAAGCGATTTGTGATCAGTAAAAATATCGAATTTTTCACCTAGCAGATAATGCCTCCATATCTTTAAGGCAAAGATAACTGCTAGTAACTCAAGGTCATGAGTTGGATAATTCTTCTCATGGGGTCGTAATTGTCTACTTGCGTAGGCAATCACCTTTCCTTTCTGCATCAAAACAGCGCCAACTCCATCACCACAAGCATCAGTGTAAACCGATAAATCTTTATTCCCATCAATCACAGCTAATACTGGAGCTGTGGTCAATCTTTTCTTTAATTCCTGAAAAGATTCTTCGCATCGGGTGTCCAGATAAACTTAGCATTTTTCATTGTTAGCTTTGTCAGGGGACTAGCCAACTTAGAGAAATCCTGTACAAACTTCCGGTAATATCCAGCCAAACCAAGAAAACTTCTGACTTCCTTTGGTGTAGTAGGCTGCTTCCAATCCATTATTGCTGAAATCTTACTTGGATCGACCGCAATACCTTTCTCAGAAACTACGTGTCCAAGAAATCTGACTTCCTTCTCCCAAAAATGGCATTTGGAAAATTTAGCATAAAGAACATTGCTTCTCAGAATTTCTAGAATAACTCTCAAGTGTTCTGCATGCTCTTCCTTTGTTTTGGAATAGACGAGAATATCATCAATGAAAACCAGCACGAATTTGTTCAATACATCCCGAAATACTCGAGTCATCAGATCTACGAAGAATGCGGGAGCATTGGTTAGTCCAAATGGCATGACTAACCATTCGTAGAAGATGTCCGGTCCTCGAAATGCAGTCAGGGGAATACTATCTTCAGCGATTCTCAATTGATGGAATCCTTGAGCAAGATCCAACTTAGAGAAGAAACGAGCTCCATGAAGTTGATCAAATAGCTCATCGATACGAGGCAAAGGGAATTTATTTTTCAAAGTTTGTTTATTGAGGTCACGATAGTCAAAGCACATTCTCAGTGATCCATCAGATTTTGCAACAAATACAGCAGCTGAACCCCAATTGGAACGGCTTGGACGTATGAAGCCTTTTTCCAATAGTTCAAGGGTTTGTTTGGTTAATTCTAGTTTCTCCTTTGGGGCCATCCTTCGAACAGAATGAACAACTGGTCTGGCATTGGGTACCAGATCAATTCGAAATTCGATTTCACGATGAGGAGGGAGAGATTTAACTTCTTCAAAGACATCAGGAAAATCTCTAACAATAGGAATAGATTTAATATCGGGATCTGGATATCCTAGGGTGTACATCAATTTATCACGTTTCGGACTAGGATCTTCGCAGGGGATATCAATATAGTTTCCAAAACTGGTTTTAACTGATATAATTCGTTTTGCACAATCTATATTAGCTTTATATTTTGATAACCAGTTCATGCCCAAAAGAGTGTCAAATTCGTCAAAGTCAAGAACATAAAGATTTTGAGGAAACCGATAATAGGAATATGAGATAGGGATCTTCTTACATCGTAAACGAAGATTCGTAGGGCCACCAACCGGATTTCTAACGCAAAGAGGATTTCCTACTACTTTGGATTTAAGTTTAAGTTCTTCAACCAAATTTTTAGAGACAAAACTATGAGAAGCACCAGTGTCAAATAAAACTCGAATATCTCTATTGGAAATAGAAAGAATACCTTCTAAGACGCCCTTTCCCTTTGCATCTCTAGAAGATAAAGGCTTATTTTCTAGTGCGTAAACATTTGATTTTTGAACTTGCTTCATCAAGGGACAGTCTTTCACGAAGTGGCCCGGCTTCTGACAAACAAAGCAGTTCAGGTTCTTCTTCTTGGGCTTTGTACATTTCTGAGAATAGTGCCCCTTTTCCTGACAATTGTAACAAGTAACTTCAGATAGACGACTTTTCGGGTTTCCTCCTTTCTTGTTATTGTCATTTTTCCTGCCTTGGAACTTCCTTTTCTTATTATTTCCCCCAGAATTTCCACCTTCTTTCTTTACAACATTTTTCTCTTCTTCAGATGACTCCTCTTTATCTACTGCTTCATACCGATAGCCCATATCCACTAAATCAGCAAAGGATTGCTTTATATGAATGGTCATCCGCCCGTGGTATCTCTTCTTCATTCCTTTCACAAACCTATGATTTTTCCTTAAAGGGTTACTCACCAATTCGGAACCAAATCGAGAAAGCTCATTAAAGCGCTTCACATATTCTCCAAAAGTCATGTCACCCTGTTTCAATTCCACAAACTCCTCATACAATCTATCAACACCAGCTGCAGGCAAAAAATGTTCTTCAAATTCACTTTTGAACCTCGACCAGGAAAAGTTTTCTTCTGGTTCCTCCATCGTTTTAGTTTCCCACCAGTTTTGGGCCCCATCTTCCAATTGCCAAGTAGCTAGATACCTTTTTTGCTCATCATTGATATTCAAGCCCTTAAAAATCTTTTCACATGTTTTGATCCAGGCTTGTGTCTCAATTACCGTCTCTTTGCCTTTATATGTCTTTCCTCCCAGATTAGTGAATTTCTTGCATAAGACGGAGAAGTCTACTTCTGGTTGGATTGGAATAACTGCTTCTACAACAGCTGGAGCAGTCCGTCCATTAGTGGTGGTACTGCCACCTCTTCTTCCTCTTCTTCCACTCATTCTCTGAGATAGGAAGAAAGAGTTAGGATTTAGATAAGAATTGAAAAGTTTGAAATTCGAACGCTCTCTCAGATATACTCATTCTAGGGTGTTACTAACCCTATCTCTAATGAGTGACTAATGTTATTACTGGAAGCTAAAGTTCTTACTCAACCTTAAGCTCTGATACCAACTGTGAAGACCCGTAAATTCTCACCATTTGAATCGACTATAATCCACACAAGTCAAATCCAAACAGATAAGGATTCACGATCTTCCCTAATCAAATTGGATTCTTCACTTTTGAAAATCAACATATCATATATCAAAGATATCAATGTCGAGATCCAAATGTTAAAATCCTCATTGGTAGGGTTTGCTACCAGTAAATAACATCAGTATAAATAAGAATGCACAGCTGAAACAAAATGCTCTCATATATATTTAGAACAAAAGATGATACAAGGTGATATTAGAAAGTCATAGATACATCACTATATACAACATCATGAAGTACAACTGAACAAGGTACACAGCGGAAATAGAAACTAAAGAAACAAGTCTTCAGAGAGAGTCCAAAAACCGACATCTTCACTCTGATCCAAAAGCTCCAAATAAACACTCCAGCTCCAACTATCTACAGGGTGATCTATTACCTGACTCTAGGCTGCCCGTGTGGAAAAATAAGGGCACCCGGAGTTTAGGGAAAAACAATAAACTCCAAGTCAGTCATGGGACTGGTGTGAGAAACAAAAGTATATAATTGCTTTTGAAAACAAGTTCCGTATATGCTTTTGGAAAATGAAACTATCATAAGGTCTCGATCCGCACACAAGATGCAAACGCACACATGGTCGAGGTTTCTCCTTATGACAGTCAAACATGCCTTTGATACGTTAAAAATATCCTTTTAATATTATTATAGTGCTTAGTGATTTAGAACCATTTTCAAAATAAACTTATTAATTTAGCCAGCATACGTTACATGATGGTATGCCTACTATAGCCACTGTATTAAACAGCGGGTAATACAATCAAAACGGTACAAGGTTCGTATTGTAGAATGAGTTTCCAATAATGACCAGGCAAAGGAACTTCCTCATCCACGATTGGGTACGCCTCTAGAGGGACGTCCCGAGAAACTACTGTTTCTCTGCCAACACAAGGCCGGGTTACCACTCAATGGTAACTACTTACTCAAGTCTATCCATCCCCCGGTTGTTACCAACCTTTAAAACGGGGCCCCGATCTTTTCCAACATCCACATCAAACAAATACTGGGCGTGTAAGACCACAGTACAGCTATATAAATATATAATCCACAAAGTGAATACCTGGGCTCCATACCATGGTATCACTATATATATCTAGAAGGGAATAGACATCCTACACCTTGCCGCATCCATTCCTGTTTCGGCCATTCCCGGGGTGTGAGGTTCGTGAAGTCTCGTACCCACAAGGCTATGCTTTTCAACAAAAGCCTTGATCCTATCCATAGCATTCTTCGGAATGTCACATTACCAATCCAAAATTACATAACTGATTTCTACCAACGCATAACCCTTGAGTTCATACGTCTCAAGGAAGGGTGTTAAGCTAAGAGAATAAATTCTCCGCCACCAAGCAGATATACGTTAATAAAGATCAATCATATAAAGTCAGAATGTAATGTCAGACAATCCATCCATCCACAAGTTCGTTCTGGGACTGAACGAAACCGAAGGCATCTTATTCCTCAACCTTTGCCCAAAAGGTGAGAGGCCCTTGCATATCCGAAGATTCTTCAAACATCATCTGGACCACTGCTTTAAAAGTATAGGGGTATCGTTTCTATATCGGCCGCTAAACCGATGAAGAGAAATCAACAAGCAGTCCATTAGATGTGAAGATCCCTGGTCTTCATCATCGTTTCAATACGACTCATCACAATCACAGCGTCGTATTATTATTCGAAATGGGAAATTCTCATTCCCGGTCTTTCCGAATAATAAGCGTTCTTTAAAAGCCGTTCGGAACCAAATGGATTTTTAATTTAAGTCTCAACAAATCAAATTCATATTTGATTTAAGTGATTTAAACCTCCATTTAAATTACTTTATTCATACTATTTCAAATTTGTAAAATATTGATCACTTATAGCTCAAATTGTGAAATAAATCACAAGGTGTTATCCTACAATTATTTTCTACCCAGCCCATGCATATGGATAATTAATTTCTCATAAACTGGTTAAGAAAAGTCAACAATCAATAAATAATAATCAGTGCTCATAAACTGGTCGAGCGCAATCTAAACAACCAAACAATTAATTAACAAAATAAACACGACAATAAATGATAAATCAACGCTTCAATCTATCAGATATTTGTAACACTTTTTTATTTTATCTTGGGTTAAAATGATTTGATATTTATTTTGGAGCATCCGGGCTTTCCCTTCGACATGTTCCGTCCCTCGTCCAAGTGTCCTTGGATCTCACAGACGAAACACGTGTACTAGTCGTTTCCGCATACCCCATTAAGTATTTAACTTCTAAATTTTAAAATAATTAATTAACCAACCAAATAGTCAAACAAGGAAATAAAACTATATTTTAGCAAAACAAATTAAACAAGCATTCAACAAGGGTTTTCAAACAACACTTAACACTTATTCGTTTAAATCCAAATGGGTGTGTATAATAAGTGTAACGTGCAGTGTTATCACTATTAATCATCCATATATACATTCATATCATCCAAACAAGCAGTATATGGTATAACTGAATATTTAACAATTAAATACTGATATAACTATTATATAGTTAAAACATCCATAACTATCAATCCATTCAACCAATCACAACCAATATAAACATTATATTAAGTGATATAGTTTCTCACCGTGGGATCCACTCCTCCTTTCTTTAGTTTGTGAATGAAATAAAATGAGATATGGACTTGGCTATTTATAGGTGAAGAGAAGGGTACTTTAGTCATTTCCTATAGCCTAATTTGATTCGACCATATTTTGGTCCAATAGAAAACATTTAGATGGCTTAATTTGATTCGACCACATTTTGGTCCAATAGAAATCATTTAGATGGCTTAATTTGATTCGACCACATTTTGGTCCAATAGAAATCATTTAGATGGAATATAATAATCATTATGCTATTTTGTTTTATTAGGCAAGTAATTATACTGTTCTGTTTTATTAGGCAAGGTTAATAATTCTCTCTTGTTTTATTAGGCAAGTAATTATACTATTCTGTTTTATTAGGCAAGGTTAATCATTCTCTCTTGTTTTATTAGGCAAGTAATTATACTATTCTGTTTTATTAGGTAGGGTTAATAATTCTAGATATAAAATCCATTATTTAATCATTTAAAAACTTATTAACTATTCATGTTCAAAGTGATTAAATTATGGGTCGTTACATTTTAAATATTCGAATTTGATGACCCAAAAATATGGGTCGTTACATAGAGGTGTCATGTGCATGTGAAGGGAGGCTAAGAAGAAGACATGTGTAAGGCTTCTCTTTAGTAGCATTTGTTTCATGCTATGGTTTGTTTTCATAGCTTTTCTTATTTATTTTGTTATCTATGTATGCTATCTTTTATAAATTCAAATGAATATAACTATAAAATCATATAACTTTTGAATTCAAATTCATATATTTAAATAACTACTATTATTTAAATTAGTTAAATTTCTAGATCGTTACAAATATAATTTAAGTCAACCAATTTATTTTCAAAATCAAATGTTTTCAAAATCATCTTATACTTACATAAGGTCTATCTTATATAAGGATCAAATTTTTCAAAATAAATTACGCTGTATGAAGAGCCATATGTGATTGAATATCTTTGCTTTTATGGGTTATATATCTTTGTAATTTAAATTAGAAATTTTCTTTTAGTAAGCAAAGATATTCTAACCCGACAGCTTTCAATTTCAGCGTCAAAATATATCAATGATATTAGAATATAAGATGTACATATGCCATCATTTCACAAAATCACATTTGATCGCTCGATCACACAAATTCGCTTTCGAACTAGTATTGTCCATTCGACTTTCCTAATGCGGACTTCGATATGGTTTCTCGACTAGAAGCCATCAGTCTCCTTGCATAGCCATATACTATGATAGAGAATTCTAGAATCAAGCCCAACATCCATATCAAATATTCGCCATCAAGAATCGAATGAAAAATCCTAACACGAAATGGTGTAATTCACCTCGAACTTGTGTACTCAAACTTGGATCAAAATAATTATGCGAATAAAACAGCATACGTACAACTTATATATTTGTTCCAACTTGTTAAATATATAGTTTCATAAAGATGTTACTAAGTTAAAACATTTTTATTCAAAATATTTTGAAGACCAAATTCTTTTCAAAACATTTCAAATCTAAATTTCATATTAGAAGAATTTAAAATTTGCCTTATTCATTTACTTAACAAAACAGTTTCAACTTATTTAAACCATATTACTACATACTTTAACATACATACCAAACTTATATATTTTATACCCTTCAAAATTTCTTAGCTTTGAAAAGTTAACCTTGATTTGGAAGTGCTCGAACCTTCAAAATAGTTGAAGAAATCATTTTAAAATTCAAGAGTTGGAAATCAACAACAAATCAGTAAATCAATTTCAAAAGATAGGTTTATATCAAATTCCAAACACGAGAACTGAACACCGGCTTACTTCAAATCATTTCAAATATATATATATACATATATCTTTCCAATATCATATCTTTCTTCGGAATTTGAAATCAAAATTGGTTTCGCAAAATCACTCGCATAGCAATGCTACTAGAGTGGCCTATCCCTCACTCTGAAACTCGAAAATCAATGTCGATGATGCATGCACTCATCACCGAAATTATTTTCCAGCGACATAAGTGAGTTCTGGACTTCTATTTTCTCAAACTTCTTTTGGAATTTCTTCGAAATCATTCGAAACTCATTAAAATCATTGGAAACATTTTTTATTCGGAAAATACTTTTAAATCATATTATTATTATATATTTCAAAATCTTAAAACCAATTTCAAAATACCGGAGTTCAATTCTCGAATTTCAAATTTTAAAATCCTTCAGTTATAAATCATTTTTATATAACTCAATTTCTTATATAATTTTTCAAAATTACAAATCCTTTCGAAACCTCAAATTCTTATTTTTAAAGGGTTTATAATCTTTATCGAAAACATTTCACTTTTATATATAGAATATAATAATTTCGATATATAAAACAATTTCTAAAATATAAACAAGCCTGATTTTTCAAAGGATGGTTCAAGAATGGATTTCAAAACAAAGATAGAAATTCAACTTAGAGGGACCCTAATCAAATAGGATTCTGATTCGAAGATAGGCTCGAACGAAGATGAGATAATTAATTACAAAACAGTAGATGGATACACTTATATAAATCGCGGGCGACCTTAACCGGATCAACCGTGACTTCAAGAACAGATCGATGCAGAATTCCAAGAAAAATCAACATTCGATCGCAAGAGATAGTGGCATCTAAACCAAAGATATAGAAATCTCCGGTGAATCAATGCCAATTGTGAAGGAGTTTCACCCCTTCACAAATCATTCAAAGATTGGTGGGATCCTATTCTTATAGAGATCATTCGAAGTGGAGTTATGGGATACTCCAGAATCAAAAGATTACAAATAGAGAGAGATAAGAATGAATTTTGGAACCGTAGGGAACGTTCCAAAGTTCAAAGGAAATCGAGTCAAAAGGAAGAGATTAAACTCGAACGAAAGTGCTTCTGTAAATAAATTTACAATATATGCTAAGTTTCGCCTAGAGCCAAAGCTCTGATACCAACTGTAACGACCCACTATTTTGGACCATTCGTATCCATTATAAGTGTATAGGTAGACACTCATGCCGGAGTTGAATTGCTCAAAATACCGCATTGTTAATTTAAATTTTGGCAAAACTCAGCATATGCAGTAAATAAATCAATCACAGAATCACAGACACAGAGTAATACAATAATACGCAGCGGAATAGATAAAATAGTAGTTCATGAAGCTACTATATAAACATCAGAGTTAGAAATAAAATACAACAGAATATCTCAAATGCAGTGAAGTCTCCAGTACAACAGATGACTTCTCTGGGCAAATCAACTAGAAGAGCTGAAAGCTGAGGCGATAGTTGGATCTCCAAAGGAAGCTCCAAACTCCAAGGATGAGTCTCAAATGCTGTATCACTCGGTCTGACCCGAGCGTAAAGCAAAATACAAAACACTCGAGTCAGGATTAACATTCTTATACTAATAAATCCAACTCAAGTGAAATATCAACTGAAATACAAGTAACTTAAAGGATCATTGAAGATACAACTTGTTGTGATGTTAGAGTCTCATTGAAGATATGATTTCTCCATTCACTCCAACCAAAATTGCCTAAATTGTAACATGTAGCTTTAAATCCCTGAGACGATGACTTCAACTTTTTCCTATCAAGAGTGAAAGTAGTAGTAGGGATAGGTTGAAGATAACCTAATTGACATGAAATTCTCCAAGGGAGATATAATTCTACGGTATCAAAGCAAATAATAGGACCACTGTAGAATGCACATTGCTGAAATTGGTAAAATTGTCATTTTTCCTTGAAACAATCCCATGTCACACCACAACTTTGTATACAGTTGATCTTTATCTAAGACTAACCAAATCAAAAGCAAGGTTTGTGCCGGGTTCCTTTGCAAAATAAAAGCTGGCTCTTACATCACCATCTACCGCACCAACACGCTGATTATGTTGTCCAAGACTTGGGAAGTGCTCAAAAACACAAACCTATATGCAAATAACACATGTATAAATAGACGATATTAAATATCATTCGAATATAAACCTGTAAGAATACTTGGAGTAAGTTCATACAACCAGTCATTTGGTGGACATCTTTTCTTGTACTTTGACCTAAGTTATGCGCCAACCAACTCAAACAAGCACTTGCCCAGGAATAAGTATGCACATGAGTAATCTAACTAAGACATTGTAGAAAGCGCACACACTTTATTGCCAGACTTATCACAACCGACTAAACATTCAATCGTGTATAAAAGGTATACTATCGCACAATGTCTCTTGCGCTCATCACTATCAGACTCTTTGGAACCTTCATAATTACTTCTCAACCATTCCAATCTAATCTTCGTTTCACCCGCCAATATAGCGATAGCATTTTCTTTGTAAATCTCAAGGCACTTTCCCAATAGGTCATACACATCACTATAACTAGTACCCCTAGATCCTCCAAGCGGTCATGTAATAGCTCTTTCGACATCTGGGAGGCAGTCCTGTGAACAACTTTATCAATAGTAATACCCATTTCACCGAAGGGAAGATGAAAAGTGTTTGTTTAGATAAAATCTTTCGATAAAGGAATTGATTAAAACTTTATCAAGTTTTTCATGAGCATGCATTACCTTGGCCATCGCCTACACCATCTTCACTAGTGTTTGCCTCCTCATCGGAACTACTACTCTCATCGGCACTTTGATTTTCACTTAAATTTTGTTCATACTCATTTTCTTCTTGTTCATTTACATCCAATCCTTTTTTTCTCTAGAATTTGCTTTTGCCTTTCCATAGCTAATTTCTTACGATTTAAAGCCCTGGGTGGTAAACGAGCAGACATACATGTTTCTTTTTGGCTGCAAATAAACGTTGACATAGGTGTTTATGAACGCCGGTATAGGAATGTTTATGAACGACCATACCAGTTTGTCCCTATGCCTAAGTTTGCAGAAGCATTCACTTCTTATAGTGTTGGTAAGCAACTGTCTGAAGAATTAACTATTCCATTCAACAAACACCATAGTCAAAAGCTCTATCATTTTCTAGCTACGGTGTTAAAACGTTTAAGATTTTGAAAGCCAACTTTTATTGGCAACTGTTATTAATGAAGCATATTACTGTTATAGCAAATAGCAATTCAAACTTATCTGCTCCTTACTTCATCTCCTGCATGCAACTTTTTGTACTGTTATGTCTTTAATTTCTTTTTGGCTGCAAATAAATGAGTAGACATAGATGGGGTGAGTTATCACCGCTTAGTAAAGTATTTTCTGGCATTGGGTCATCGTTTTTAAAAATTAAAACTTGAAAGCCCATCGTTTTCATCATCTTCATTGACTAACTAAACAAATTCGTAGCTTTATCAAAGAACAATTTCATTCATCACCAAAAATCAATTCGAACCATTATCATTTCAAATAAAGACACAAATTCAAACAACTCACAATGTACTAATATTAACCTATATACAAATCGAGTATACAATAAACACTAAAAATAGTACCTTTCGACTAATTGCTTCATAAATTTAAGATCAAGCCTTCTCCTTTTCATTGTTGTGGTTCGTACCATGTTCGTTGTCTACAAAAAAATATCGCATGTGTTATTTGTTGATTTTGCCTTCAAAACGTGAAAACGGGTTGGAATTTTATTTGAGCATAGACCCTAGATGAGTTAATTCGGTGAAGGGCTAACGAAATGGTAAGGGTAATGTTGTAACCGATATAATAAAATATATTAACCAAAGAGTACCGTTATCCATACCCCAGTTTTCTCTTCTGGCCACCTATAAAAATTTAATAGATGTGATTATGTTTACGTACTTCTTGCCACTAATTCATTTTTTTTCACTCAGTCATTCACAGTCGTTCTTCTTTTCATCTCTAAGTACATATTCTCTCAGATATCAAACCCTAAACCCTAAGAAAAAAAATAATTTTTTTTTTGCTGAATAGAGGATGGAAGTCTGCTGTTTCATTCAAAGTATGAACAATAAGTCCAACAATTCAACTTAACGTAGATTCATTTTATTCAAAGTATGATATTTTTTATGTTAATACAATCGAACAAACTTGCATGAAAACAGAACTAACAGCAACAATAAAAAGGTAACAATAAGATGAATAAATAGACTAGAAACCAACAATAAAAAGTATCTTAAAAGCAAAATAAAATCAACAAAAATAAGGTTTCTGTGATAAGAGGTCGGCTGTACAGAGCCGAGTATTACGCTTAACCAACGGCAGTTGATAGCCGTACGGTGGTACAAGTAGCCGACCAGACATTGATTTCCATTTTCTACTGTTTTTAGCAACTACACGGTGGACAACCACCGATCACCTATTGTGTTGTACGGTTAAACATCGTCGTGATTTATAACTCTGTACACAGGAACTATTTTAGTCGGTTATATATGGCCGAAGGTTGCTTAGGGGGAACGGTCGATCGTCACCGAATGGACATAAAAATGAACATGATTAACAATTCGATGCCAGTAACAATCTCTAAACCTATAGCGACCAAATTAACGATTGAATCGAACAATAAAACAAAGTACAGCTTGCATCGATTTCAGAAAAAACCGAAAAAAAAATTAGGGTTAGAGACTTACTCGGCTGGAACGACTTCTGACTTCCTGTCATGGTTTACGGTTGCAACTCCGTTCAATCGCTTATAAAAAGAAGCAAAATTAGATACGCTTGAGGACAAGAGAGAATGGACAATGTCACGAACGAGAAGGATAAGAGAACGGAGGAATTCAAATGAATTTTGGGGAGTCGCTTTAGGTTTGAAAATAATGAGCGGTGTAAGGAAGTGGAGAAGGCTAGAATGTGGGATGGCCTTTAGTTGAGGTGGCCATAAGAGGAAATAGGGGTATAAATAGCAATACTCTAATTACTAAAACCTCCCTTAGCAATTTTAAAATTGACCGAAGTCCTCGTATAATTATCCCCCTTATATCCAAAAGGGGTCCCTTTATCAACAGCCTTTTTTATTACTCGGTTGTTTTAAAAAATATATTAGTTTCTTTACTACTTACAAAACTTTCGCATAATTTGTTATTTTAAGAGGTTAATTTTATTTAGTATCTCCAATTGAATAATATTTATTTTCATTATCATACTTCTTATTTTATTGTTTTTGAATTTATTAGTTTCCTTCATATTCTCATTTGAATTTGGGATTATTATGGAAGTTCATTTTTTTACAAAAATGTGAATTCAAATGCATTACAACCAGTGCCGGCCCAATGATGTTGGTTGCCCTAGGCAGAAATGAAGGAAAAAAAATCAATGAAAAATGGCATGTGCTAGGAATTGAACCCTGGTAGACAAAGTCTAGTATTGAGTTCAAACCATTACACTACAACCCTTTCTCTTCTATTTGTTGCCCTACTGCCTTTCTATACTGCTTTTTTTAAAAGCATCTGAAACATTTCGTTGCCCCCTTGGCCATCTCCGACGGTGTTGCCCTAGGCGATGGTCTTGCTCGCCTTACCCTAGGGCCGGCCCTGATTACAACTACTATTAAAGATTGATAATATCTTTAATAATAGTTGCAATACCTTTGGTATCACACTCTTTTGGTATCAACGTGAACTACCAAAAATGCCCCTCCATATATTATTAAATCTTAATCACTTAAAAATATGATCTAATATTAAACTTCTTTTACAAATTTAAACACCCCTAAGTAAGATCTAACAATTAAACGTGCTTTACAAATTCAAAACGCTTCTAAAAATATGATCTAAAATTAAACTTTCTTTACAAATTCAAAATACTCCTTTACAAATATACAAATCTTAATATCACTTGAAAATAAAGAATCATTTTTTAACTGATAAACATATACAATTTATAAGGAAAACAATCCACGTGCGAAGCGCGTGCCGTAACACTCGTATTTAATAGTAGTTTTAACATCTTTGGTGTCACACTTTTTTATCTAAAAGTTTTACTAAATACCCTTTGAATTCAAATTTCATGTCAATATATCTATATATATTCCCAGCTTAAGTAAAATTCAAAATTTTATATTCTATTAGTTGGTCAATCACTCTTAATCTTTTAACTAAAAGTGTTTATACCTCGGTAAAAGTGCATGTTTTCCGACTATTAAAACTAAGTCAATCAATCATATCTCAATTAAACTTTAAATCAAACTACGCTTACCATGATTAAAATTCAAATCTATATGCACTAAAATGCAAATTTTAAATTAAACTGCTCATGCCTTATTTAAAATGCAAAATTTACATTAATTAAAATACTGAATTTTCAATATACTACAACTAAAACAATTAATCATATCTTACTCAAAATTTAAATTATATCTTAATATCACACATCTGTAGAAAATAAAATGCACGTGCTTAGCGCATGCCGAAATGCTCACTGATTAAAGTAAAAATAATGGTATAAGAGATATCAAAACTTGTCAGAAGGACAAACTTGAGGCTTGTTTTGGCTAGAAGAACAACCGCCTTATTTCTTTGTCCCAAAAAAAAGTTGGCACGATAAAATTATCGAACGCAATTGGAGGGTGCGATGGTCAGTAAGACGATGTAGCGGTGTTAACAAAAAACATTAGGGATTCAGTCCATATAGTCATTTGATAGGGCGAAGCTCGAAGGTGGATGGAGGCCGCAATTGTGGCGGTGATGGATTTGAAGAGGCCAGCTAAGGTTTTAGAGTTGGACAAAGGTGACGGTTTCGAGGTTGGAGTGCACGTGGTGACGGTGGCAATGAAGAGGTCGGCTATGTTTTGAAGATAATGTGTTGATGGTGGTTAAATGGGAGTAGCTTCAAATTGGAAAGTAGAATATTATGATAGTAAAGATCCTGTCCAGTATCATATTTTTATATCTTTTTCTAAAATGAATACTTATGAAAAAATTATCCTCATATTTTTTAGTAGTATTATGTTAATTATAATAAAATTTGTTTGATAAAACATGTATAATTTAGCTCATAATTCTATTTTATAGTATCGGTTTATGAATTATAGTAGCAAAATATGAATTGTAGTAGCATTTTATGAACAAAAACTATATTTTTTAGATGAAGTGATTATTTTAGCTCACGATACTAGTAGCAGTTATGAACTATAATAGTAATTTTGGTTTGTAGTGATTTTTTATGAATTGTAATATCATTTTGTAATCGTGACATGTAATCTTATATTACAATGATATTTTATGGTTGTATTTTATATTTAAATGTTACGGCATAGTAGCATTTTTGTATTTGTTGTTTCTTTTTGCATGATTTTTTTATATAATGATACTGTATAGTATCATTTTGTAAGTGCATAAATTATACCATGTGGTATCGTTTTATAATATCACAAGTATTTAATAGCATTTTTTATTTATCAAATTAAAAAATATATAGCATTTACTTTTTATTTTACCTTCTAGTAGATGTTTGCGTTCAAACGCTATTGCATGGTAGCATTTTATATTTATGGAATTGAAATAATAATAATAATTTTCATCTTTGTAGTATGATTTAGTGTTTACATACTATGGCTTGGTAGTATTTTGTATTTATTAAATCAAAAAATATAGCATTTAGTTTTTATTTTTCCTTCTAGTAGCATTTCACATTTAAATGCTACTACATAACAGCATTTTATATTTACTGAATCAAAAATAATAACATTATTTTTCGATCTTACATTGTAATAGCATTTTATGTTTAACTGCTAAGGCATAGGAGCATATTGTACTTATTATTTTTATATATAACTTTTTCATACAATGATACTATATAGTATCAGTCTGTACTTGCTGCTATTTTTTCTATAACTAATGATTGATGAACAATGTGAGATGGAAAATGTTATCGTGGAGTGCTAAAGGATGTAGGTGGCGTAGAAAGTGGTGAGAGGAGATAAGTGTTTGTTTGCTAGGGTTGGGGTTTGAAAAGGAAGGGTGGGTTGACTATAGGTGTTTAGGGGAACTGGTTAGAGTGGCGGCGACTATAAGGCAGACCGACTGTAGGTGGAGCACCAACTGCTGGCACATAGTTGTGGTGGTGAGTACCTGATAGAGTTAGAACTATGCCCTAGAGGTAATTTTATAATTTATTGTAAATCAATTAACTTTATAATCAATTCTCGTTCGTAATAAAGGAGTTTTTCTTTCTATTATATATTTGTTATAATATATTATGAATAATTAAATGTTTAATTAAAATATATTTAACAAAAAATCGATATAGTGTGTTTGTGATAGTAATTACAAATAGTTGTAATCATGAGTATTATATTATAATATTATGAAACACATCATTTTGAATGTTTCTAGTCAAGATGCATTTACTTTTATTGTAAAAAATTTGACTTCAAAATTAAACTATGAAGCTCTTATATATATAATAAGTGGATGCACGTATAATTCTATATATACATACATTTAACTGACACCTAGAAGATCGTTTGACTAAATAGATATGTTCTCATCTTATAGATTTTGCATAAATATCATTTAGTGATTTATAAGTCCATCAACGTAGATGTTGAACAACTTAAATTCATGTGTGTATTCAAATATCTATGTAATAATTGAATTCCTCCAATTGCATAGATCATTATGAGTGAGAACAAACTCTAAAAGTAAGCAATATTATTTGAATTCTACCAATCCGCCTCCTCCATTGCGCCCCTAGGTCCATATCTATAAAGAAGAAAATGCAGCATGGTGCATGGCTTCGACGTGCTTGGTCTCGGTAGCTTCAATGCTGCAGGATGTTAACTTCGATTGACAACAGCCTTTTGACATATTTATGTGTAGGTTCGGGCTTCGGTGTCATCTCATAAGTGAAGGCATGTGGCATCAATGAGTTTCAGCATTGATGGCTTCTGTTGTGATGATCGGCGCTCTCCATTGGTTTATAGCAGTATCGGATTGAAGTGGTACTCGGCACAGCACGATAGTGATCTAAGGCGGCATCAATAGGGTGCGGTATGGATTGGTATAACATTGGCCTTGATATCTTCTATGGATACCGTGGCTTTCAATGTTAACATGTGCAGTGTCCTCTATGTATCGATGAAACGCGCCATCAACAAGACACGACACTAGTCTTCGAAGTCATTGCTAATGAATGGCATTAATAAATGAAGGCGTTGATAAGCATTGACATTCTTTAATAGCGATATAGGCAATGATTGGCTTCAAAAATAAATAGCGGTAACAATGAATGATGTTGATAGAAACAGGCATCACTTTGGAGGGTGATACCGGTAAAATACGACACCAGTGAGACGCGACGTTGGTTGTGTCGACATTTATTGATGGCTTACTGTATCGATAGCAGCCGATATCTCTACTTTCTTGGAGGGAGACAGCATTGGTTCCATGTGGTATTGATAAAACTCGGTATCATTTGAAAGACAACATTAAAAAGTGGTGGTATTGCGATAGAAGCAACATTAAAGAGGCGCGACATCATTACTTTATGGATTTGGTTGCAGATAATATCAGTGATGAGTGACGTTGATAGGGTATGGCACTGACGAGTTATGAGGTTCGTCTTATTTTCACAAGTGAAAGGCAGCATTGATAAGTTGCGACGTCAATAAGATGCAATGTTGATGGAAGGCGGCATCAAGGAGAAGCGGTATCAGCAACATACGTTATTGATCATATGTGGTACTAAATGATATTGATAAAGCACGACATCCCTTCCATCCTGAAAGGCGGTGGTTAATAATGGTGACAAACATTTGCCTCTCTTAGTTTAGAGGAACCATTGACTTTTCAAGTTAATAATGTCGGCATCAAGTTTACCACCTATTACTATTCCACGCAAATCTGATCGTCCATTCAATTGAATCAATGATGTTCATTTACATCCTTTCTCTTCAATAAATAGACGAGCTTCTCTTTCACTCATCTTTTACCTGCAATTGAGAACTCAAGCGAGAATTCAAATTTCAAAAGAAACTAAAAACTTTCAATTCTCAATTGTTTGATTCATGATTCAGGTATGATATGTAATTCCAATTGTTTTACTTAATTCGAATTAAGGAATTCCCACGAAATCATGTTTAGGGTTTATCAACTCTGAATTAACATTTGGTGTTTAATTAGATAGTTTTGATGTTAATATTCAGATTATCAATGTAGTCGACTGTCGTTTGTTTTTATAGATCAGGTTAACATCAAATTTTTATATTGTCTAAATGAAAATCGAGGTTGTCGGCGACAAGAACCAGGGTACTATTTTTTTAACGATGAAAAAGATAGCTTATGAAACCCGATATAAAATAAGGGTTCACTCTACTCCGATCCTAGTATTTCACGACATCATCATGATATTAAGCACCAACTTATCTTCCCTATGTTACGCTGTAACCAACATTTTTAAGATAACCGTATGATATTTGACATTAATTAAGCTTTTGTTGATCCATTTCACATTAGCTAATATTTTCGGTACAAAACTTTTATGAAGTGAAATGCGGCAACCCATTTAGATTTACAAAGGTTACTATTGTTAAGCGCCTACATCTATTGGATGCGACATCACTTAATTATGAACAACGTCGTCGTTGATTTATATTTTGATACTAACAGTCTTACTGTTCATTGCCATCATTCTGTAGACATCTTTAAAATCATAAGATAAGCTTCATTCGATATCATTACTTACGACCTTATCGATCTAATGTACTATAAGTTGTTTAACTTATTAGCACATTATCAAATCATGTCGTTGCTATTCACTAATGTTGACAACCTCATCACTTCAACGTTAGTTATAGTTGTAGTGTTTTCTAGTGCTTTTTAATATAAGCTATGTGACATTTGACATTGACATATCTATCGATATGGAATTATTAAAGTCGCATATCCATTCTTATTTAATATTTATATAGTTTTTCTACGGAATTCCTTTATTAAGTTTTAGTTTAAGTCTATTAATAAACTTGATATGTGTCACTTAAGGGTTGTTAACTTGTGACTATCACATACTTTAAGCATCTTGAGACCCTTATTTAGACAGTAGATAAGTTATTTAGATAATAATTTTTAACTTTGGCATGTAGTGATTCTTCCATATAATATGAACATTGTCATTTCTTAAATTTTGGCACAATATCACCTGACAGATAGATGGAAAGCTCAAAGTCAAATAAGACACCCATTAAGAAAACTAGTGTAGGTCCTTAGACCTCACTCTCCGTTGGTAATAAGGGAGATAATCTTTCAAATCCATCATACATCACAACTCAAGCCGAGGTGGATTCTACTGTAGAAAAATTTGGGATTATGAGAATCACAGCCATTCTTGCTATTCCTACAGACAATATTTTCAATCCGCCATAATGGTACTTAACCTGTACTCCAATACATATTTGGCACACAGGCTACCTTTCTTTTCCCATATTTCTTTTAAGGTACCTCGGACATCTGGATATTGCACCAATTCAGTTCTAACCGAGTTTCTTCACAAATCTAACTTGCTTGGAAGTCTTGGCTCGGGAGGTAGGACTCCCTTCCCTTAATGCTGAAATTCTTCATTCAATAGCTTGTACCACCAAAATTAGCGAGCAATAAGATCTTCAACTGTACCGAATCTGTCCCCACCCAAAAAGTATGATTACGAGAGTGTTAACAAAACGAGAGGATAGAAGATGCAATTCTTTTCTGTTAAGTACTTTTCTAACATCAGAGGAATATTCTCCACTCTCAATAAGCTTCTTGTCTCTTATTAACCCTATCTGTTTGTTATTCTTTGTTAATAAATGTTTTCTTTCAGATTCTTTTCCCAAAAAGCTAATTCTTCCGATCAGAAGATTGTGCAGTCATTGACCCAAGCATTAGATACTATAGGGAATAGGCTCATGCTATTAACTCCAACAAAATTCCTTTTGTATTCCATTATTCTGGATCATCATGAAATTTTAGGAGAGCCCAATGGTTAAATATAATGCATGAGAAAAACGATCGTTAGTCATGGGAAAATCAAAATCCTATAGTCCTAATTCTCTAGTTCAGGCCGAGACTCTTAGTAAGGTATCATTGCATTTTATATGAAACCTTTTATGGTGTCCTCTTATAAGCTTTTCTTTCTGATTCAGGTTCATTTATCCTAATCACCGCTTCCAAAAGGAAGGAGATAACAAGTGATGCTCCCCAAGAAAAGGAGAGTAAAGATAATACTTTTTCCTTGAACCAAGCTCTCGAATCTCAATCTTTTAAGGACATCATCGCTAGCTCATTCAAATCCATAAAAAGGAAATTAAGTGACGACTCCGCTGCTACCACAACTCTCAGCAAGAAGCCTAAAGTCAGGGGCACTCACACCCCTATAATTGTGGACGAAGAACCATTTATGGATATTGGCTCAAGTGTTGGGCTCTTAAATCTTAACACTCCTAGGGAAAAAGCCTAACAACTGAATGAAGTAGAGCAGTCTCAGGATCCCCTTCTTCGCATTACTTTTCCAGGTTCATCTTGGGCTCTGAATCATCTTTGTGAGGAGCTTGGACTATGTATTTCTTTAGAAGATCCACTTCCTTCCAAGTCTCAATCTCCTAACCTTATTAGTGGTTTCGATGACCATCTCCAATTGGTCATCCAGTCTCCATCCATTGCTACTCTTAAACCACCGCAACCTTCATCTTATTCTCAAGATCATTGCTTTGCTATCCTTAAGCAATTCTTGTCGGTATGTATGTTCCCTGTTTTAACCGTTTTAGGCTGTTAATTTTTATGTAATATTTTGATTCGTAACTGTTATTCATTTTAGGCGACTAAGCATATGTTTCTTTTCCAAGAGGATGCTGCAGGTACTCCTTGTGAAGTTTCTAAGCTTAAGGAAAAAATTTCTTTGCTCAACAATTATATAATTAACATCTCATCAGCGAGAAATGAAGCGGTAACAAAAAGAGAAAAACTAGCTATCTCGCTTAGGGAAGCGAAAACTTTGCTTAATAAAGAAAGAAGTTCCAGATAGATTTCAGTTGATAAAGTAAAGGATATAAAGATATGGCTTAAGGAGGCCGGCATGAAGGAGGCCAAACTTGTGGAGGAGAATGAATTTCTCAAGAAAAAGTTGCAAAGTAAAAGAACTCTTTTGTACAAATCAACCAGCATAATCAACGATGCGAAGTAGAAGGTGTCCAATTTCCTTGGCATGGCTCTTGATACTATTATTAGGAGTTCCTATGAAAAAGCACTTTTTATAATGTATGCCAACAATATACTCAAATGCCCAGATTTGGACTTCCCTTCTTTTCCTTCAACTTGGAATGAGAAATTTACGAAGAAATTTAAAGCTATGCTAGATAAAAACCAGGCACCTGGAGAGGAACCTTCCCAGGAGGAGGAAGAGATCGATGCCAAAACGCTATTGTCATTTGATGACCCTCCAGCGGATGAAGAAACATATTCTGATGGTGATTATGAGGATGATGACGAAGGCAAGGATGATTATAGGTTGTGATAATGATGGTCACGACAATATGATAATGATGGTGGCGATGGAAAGTGTCCCATTGGGCTACCAAATGAGAAAGATGGGTCGAAAAATGGTGATCCGGATTTGGCAGCTCCTGGTGCGTATGCTACTGAAATTCCTGATTCTCCCACTAAAGATTCCCCTTAGAAAGAGAATGCTCTTCAGATCACTAAATCCAATGGAAAGGAACAGATCTTCCATTCCACTCTCTTAGGTATGGATCTCTCTGCTTAAATACCTTAAATTACCAAACGACTCTTAGTTAACGCATTGATTATTTTAGTTAAGGAGAAAATCAAAATATCATTATAATGTTATACATGAAAATGAATAAATGAAATAGATCGATTGAACAGAGAGTTGGATAGACAACTGAAAGAGTATAATAAGTTGTCTGAGAAATACAAGAATCTCGCATCCAACGCATCGAAATTAAGATTTTTCAAAGAGAGGCAAGTTGCCCCGCGAATGAGAAAGGAGCTCCTTCTTCAGGAGAGACTCTTGGCAGAGAATGCAGAGCTAATGACCCTCTTTTAGATGTTAATTAATAATAGGAATGCCTTGGAAGAATTTCTCTACAAAGTTTGCTCTAGGGGCATTTTCATCGACTTCTCCTATTTATGTGACAACTGCAGAGGTTTACTTAAGCTCTTCCATCGTAGGTATTTCTTAACGAACATGGATCAGATCCTCACCTTGGGACATGTTGGAATCCTTCAAAAGTTACTCCTATCCCTCTTTATTCTCATTCTCTTCCTCCCGAAAAATTCAAATACAATAAAAAGAGATTTATTTCCAAGTTTTATAACGAATTGATATTATACGAATCCAAATGATTATATGATTATAATGTATGACTTATGTAGCTTAGAGTTTTTACCATTTTTATTTTTTTCTCTAAGTTTTTTTCCATGTAACATACAGATTAGGGAATCTATAAATAGTCCTATTCCCATGGAATTTTAAATAAATTTGTGAAGCTAAAGTGGGATTTCAAGGAAAAGTCTCTAATCCTCAAAACTTCTCAATTAGCAAAACATTGATTTCTCAGAGACTTACAGGAAGATTACATGTGATTTCCTCAACTTCGTTTTGAATTTTTGGACGATGAAAAGGATGAATTTCTTAATGAAACATTGACTTATCGTACCAACTTGCTTTGTGTCCATACTGGCCCTCTAGCTGGGAAGTGGGACTATCATCGATTCCCTCCATTTAATTCTCCGGAAGAAATTAAAACTTCTTTTGACTCCACTTTTACCCTATCAGTTGGATCATTTGAAAAGTCTAAAACTACTATTTCAAAACTTTAAGAGTTAGCAAGAATTAGACTGTGATGTAATCCAAGTTTCCTTGTTGCATATAAACTTTCGTTGTTACAAATAAAAGAATATGTTTTTCATGTATTAATTCCAGTTTCATTTATTCTTAATAGGAAACTCGATTAATGCATGCATCTGGTCCTTTAGATGTTTTCTCACGAGTGATTGAAATTAAAGGTAGACTACTAGCTAATATTGAAAAGAGGCGTCTTCGCAAGATGATTCAGCTTCATGATTTCCAAACAATCCGGAGGCACAAGAATGGCATAGGAAATACTCCAACTGAAACTGACCTTTAAAGGTCTAAAGAAACGAATCTCTAACTTAGAAGAGGAGATTAAGGAGAAAGATAAAGGAATTCTAGAAATAAAGTGACGAATAGACTTGGCCTTAGAATCTAGGCCCAATTGAGATTGACGTAGAAATGGCTAAACTACATCAACGAATCTATGATCTCGAAGTGGAGTTAATGAAGATTCATGTATCGTGCTAATCCTGGAACTCATTGTTAGTGAAGGTGATTCCAGTCTTCCTACTCCTACTCCTACTCCTAGAAGGACAACGAGATCTTAATCTTTTGTTAGTCCAGAATTTCCTACTTTATTGAATCTACCTCCAGGTCTAAGTGATGATGTAATTTCATAATAAAGCAGATAAGTTAAACTTGAATGCATGAAATTTTTCAGTAATAAGTGACATGAAAAAAGTATCTCAATGTCTCAATGAATATGAAAGCAAAGTTCAAAAACTTAAGCACGAGAAATATATTCTTAAACAAGAGATCGAAGAGTTAAAGTGCATGGTTCAAACTTTACGAGGAGCCAATAAGACTCTCCAACATGCTTTGAAAACTCAAATTGATTCAGTTGATGATGCATATATTATTTGAAAGAAGGAAAAGAAATTCAAAGAGCTTTTGGACGTGGCTCTTCACCACATTACTGATCCTTTATTTGCCAAGGATTTGGACCATATAGCACGAAGCCTCGAGCATTGACAAAAGTTTTCTTTTGAACATATTATTTCTTTCATCTGATTTCTGTACCTGCAACTTTATACATATTGTATTAGATTGTAAATAAATCTATATTTGAATGTATGTTACCCTGAATGTATGGTATGTAGCCTTAAACCAAATAATGGTCCTTATTTGAAACTGCTTGACGATTAATATCTTGCTTTTCTTTATTTTAAGCTTTCGATGTATAACATGATACTCTGCTTGTTAAGAAGATTAAGAACTTTGCTAACTAAGCTTTTTGGAACTTGATATAAAAAATTTCCTTTCCATTAATAAGTATCCTACAACTTGTTTAGTAATAGATATTCCCGTTAAATGAATTCAAATCTAAATTGCGAGCTGATTTAGTAAAGCCTCGACATCAAAAAATCCTTCTAATAATAATTTGAATAGAAGCCTAGAGAACTATTCTGGTTATAGTGCGAAGAGAAGACTAGAGAACTCATTTGGTAATTAATGAGGGAGATCAGAAAACCCATCTGGTATTAATAATGGAAGACAAAAAAACCCATATAGTATTAATAATAGAAGACTAGAAAACCCATCAGTATTATTAATACCGGAAAACCCATATGGTATTAATAA
Organism: Allium fistulosum; assembly: GCA_030737815.1. Lineage (NCBI taxonomy): Eukaryota > Viridiplantae > Streptophyta > Magnoliopsida > Asparagales > Amaryllidaceae > Allium > Allium fistulosum. The sequence goes on from CM060901.1 coordinate 1,155,207,292, forward strand.
TAGCAACAATAATGGTAATTCTAGAAAACCCATCTAGTATTATTAATACTAGAAAACCCATCTGGTATTAATAATAGCAACAATAATGGTAATTCTTAAATCTGATCCTTATAAAGGGGAAGCCTTTCATTATTACTACTTGGAGTCCGTCGGTAGACAATGCTAAGGAATATGTATTATCTCTTCCTGTCTACGTGCACTTTTCACATATCCTATCTATTTTGCAATCTATGATTAGGCTAGATGGCTTGCCAGTCTTGTCGGCAAGCTAAAATGTTTTGATAATAATATGGTGGTTAGGAAAAGATTGTTGTATGCCAAAGCTTTGATAGAGATCACTCCTGATAAGCCTTTTCCTTCAAAGCTTAAGGTCATAATTGCTGATGGTCATGATGTCGAGGTGGAGGTAAGCTACAATTGGAAACCTGATATTTGCATGGCATACCACTCTTTTGGCGACATTGCTGAAGTTTTTTAGCATGAGATTGTTTATTCCCCCATGCCTATTCCCACTAAGATCCCCCTTCCTTATCCTCCGGCTAGGAAGTGGGTTCCGAAGCCTTCGATCTTCGGTCCTCCAATGGATGTTGCTACTGGCATTTTGCCTTTGGGCTTGATTCCTGCCATATCTCCTTTTGCTACTTTACTTTGTTCTAAGCCCTCTGTTGATATTATTGATGCAAGTTTTATGGTAGTGGTTCCTCCATCTAGTAATGTGATTACATGAAATTCCTCTGAGCATGCTTGGATTCATGAGAAATCTGAAATGAGATATACTTCAGGGCAAATTCTATTCATACACCGAAAATCACCAAACATACACCATTATTTTTAATAAAAAAATTTATGACTAAGTTACCATTCTTCTTTGTTGCATTTTTAGACTTTTTCTTATAACCCATCTAATTAACACATTAAAAGTAATGATATTTGATTAAGTTTATATAATTTTGATAAAGTTAATAAAACCTAAAGTATCAATTAAGGCAACTTTCACAACTAACTACTCTAATTCAAATGAGTTAAAAAAATTCTTCTAAAATTAAAGTTGATTTTGGTGAAATTAAGAATTTTCAAAAAAAAGTTAAATAATTTACAATATTAGTGCCAAAATTAAAGTTTATTTTGTTGAATTTTAACTAAATTTATTGCTAGGAATTCCTAGTTATGTGTAAATGAGTTTTAAGGTTTAAAGAGAGATGATAAGTAGATGCAAAAAAGGGTAATTTTGTAAAAGCTATGAAGTATGTAAAGTAATTTTTTGTGTATGTTATTTTATCATATTTTCTGGTGTATGTTAAGAGATTACATGTGTATGAATAGAATTATCCATACCCCAGAGTTTGGTAGTTACCATATGTTTATAGAAGGCGATAGGAAGGATCGAAGGTTATATTACCACGTTGTTGAGAACAGTCTTATACTTTCTTCTCTCATTGAAGATGGTGACGACAATAGAATTGTTTTGGCGGATGACTCTTGGGATCAGAAATATTTATACTCTAGTGATTCGGCGGCCTATGTTCCTAATTTAGCCGCTCATTTTTCTAGTTTAAGGTTTCTCCCACCGAGTTTTCATAACGTAGGTTTTAGTGAGGCACAACCAATATTTGTATTGACTGAACGTATATATGTTTTAAAAGAGAGATCTGTAAGTTACAATATGAGAATTCAAGATTTCAAAGATGCATAATCAACCGAGAGTTTAATAAAATACGTAATATAGAAATGGCGAATATGCTTAATTATATCTACAGGGACTATACTGTCAAATTTCTATTATCTTAAGACTATAAATAAAGCTCAAGATTGTACATTTATGTTTGCAACGAATGAAACATCTCTAATGGCTTCTATGTTGTATTTTTCTTAATAAAATAAGTATAATAAACATTAATATTTTTTTAGTTGGCCTTAGACTTTTCCAATTTTTCATAGAAAGATCTGAATTTGTATATTTTAGTTTTTTGTTAAAGAAAAATAAGGAAAACAAATCAGAATTATTTTTTTTCCTTTCCATGCAACCCACGTCTGTATGAAGTATCTGGCTTTATATCTTCGTCTTTTGCAATTTCCTTACATGTTTTCGGCTCTAATCCTTTAAATATCATTTTCATGTTTGTAGGACATGGGTTGACAAAATCATCGTCATTTTATTGTGTGAGAAAGTGGTGTTAAGTTGATAGTGAAACAATGACATTGAAACATAACAATATAAGGGATATCAACTACAATGAAATAACTTCATACAAACATATTACATCTAAAATCATTTATAAAATTAGAAAGACATCGGCTCTACTCAAAACAGCTAGGGGTATCATTTTTGTTGAATACTGGTATCAGTCTCCATAAAAATGACAGTGGAAGCAATTTTTTAAATTCCAAATAATTAGCCTCAAACATGCAGACTTTAGGTATCATTTTTAATTTACCATGGTATCAGTTTTTAAACAAAATACAGTGAAAACAATTTATAAAAGTACAAAGTACAAGCTTCAAACAAACATATTGATGGTATCATTTTTGTAAGCTATCTATATCATTTTTACTACAAATTACATGGAAAATCATTTATAAGATTAGAAAGACATCAACTCTACTCAAAACAACTAGTGGATATCATTTTTATTGAACACCGGTATTATTTTTTGTAAAAATGACCATGGAAATAATTTTAAAACTTCAAATAGTTAACCTCAAACATAAAGAATTTAGGTATCATTTTTGATTTATAATGGTACCAGTTTTTAAACAAAATACAGTGAAAACAATTTATAAAAGTACAAAGTACAAGCTTCAAACAAACATATTGATGGTATCATTTTCTGCAAGGTACTGGTCTCATTTTTGCTACAAATTTTCATGGAAAATCATTTATAAAATTAGAAAGGCATCAACTCTAGTCAAAACAGTCAGTGGGTATCATTTTTTTTAAATATAGTTCTCTTAAAGATGACATTGAAAATAATTTTAAAATTCCAAACTAATAGCTTCAAGTATACAAACTCTAGGTATCATTCTTGTTTTATAATGGCATCACTTTTTAAACAAAATATAATGAAAACAATTTATAAAAGTAGAAAGTACAAGCTTTAAATATACAAATTATTGGTATCATTTTTGTAAGATATTGGTATCAGTTTTACTACAAATGACATGGAAAATAATTTATAAAATTAGAAGGCATCAACTCCATTGAAACAGACAGTGGGTGTCACTTTTGTCAAATATTGCTATCAGTTTTGTTAAAAATGAGAGTGGAAATAATCTTAAAATTCCAAACCATTAATTTTAAACATACAGATTATAAGTATCATTTTTGATTTATGATAGTATCAGTTATTATAGAAAATACAATAAAAACAATTTATCAAAGTACAAAGTACAAACGTCAAACAAAATGTTTATTTGTATCATTTTTGCAAGTCAGTGTCCGTATTTGCTACAAATGACATGGAAAACAGTTTATAAAATTAGAAGTTATCAACTATACTCAAAACAAACAGTGGGTATCATTTTTGTTAAATATTGGTATTAGTTTGTTAAAAATTACAGTGGAAATAATTTTAAATTTCAAAAACATTAGCTCTAAACAAACAGACCGTAGGTATCATTTTTGGTCTATATTTGTATCGTTTTTATTACAAATTACAGTGAAAACAATTTGTAAAATTAAATGCACCAACTTCAAACAAATAGATAGTGGGTATCGTTTTTGTAAGGTATTGGTATCAGTTTTGCTACAAATAAGATGGAAAAATAATTTCTAAAATTACAAAGCATCGAATACACTCAAAGAGACAGTGGGTATCAGTTTTGTAATATGTTGGTATCAGTTTTACTGTATATGTCAAAGAAATTAGTTTCTTAAATTACAAAGCATCAACTTAAATCAAATAGATAGTGGGTATCACTTTTCTAATATATTAGTATCAGTTTTGTTACAAGTGAAAGTGAAAACTATTTTTAAAACTATAAAGCCTTGTTTTCATCCAAACAAACTATATGTATCATTTTTGCAATATAGTTTATAAAATTATTTTCTGTAGCATTTCTATATGTAGCATTTCTTTTCTGTTCTTTTCTTTTAATATATTGTATTTGTGCAAGTCTTCTTCTGTTTATGTTCTTGTTGTTTTTATGTTGGGCACCGATACTTATAGCAGGAGGTTTGGTTTGAGTGATCCTGTGTTGATATTGAGAGAAGATATATGTAAACTTTGGCATGAATTAACACCTAGTTCTATTGAATTGGTTTATGAAAAAGATGATTAGAAAAGAGTAATTGAAACTAATTCTGATTTGCATAGTATATTGTTGCTTATTGGTCATAATTGTGAAGATTATCTACTTGTTTCTATTGTATCAAAGGATTTATTTATAAGTAAGAGATCCGATCACAGTTCGATTGATGTTAGTTTTTCGTCAGTTGCTAGTTTTTTTATTGAAGGTGGTTCATGTGATTCTTCTAATGTTATTTCTTCATTTGATTTTGTTTCTTTTTAAGCAGTTGTTAAATAATGATTCTAGCAAACCAGTGTTTACTGGAGTAGGTCAAAGATTTCCTGGTGGTGTGAAGGGTTTCGATTGTATCTTATGATATATTATATTAAGGATGGATACAAAGTTAATGTTGTTAAGAATGATAGGGATCGTGTTACAGCTATATGTTCACGTGAAGGTTGCACATTTCATGTTCATTCTTCTTGTAAATTCAATCTTCCAGGTTTTTTTGTTATTAAAACTATGCAACCTACTCATTCTTGTGGAGCTGGTATTGTTGATGTTAACCATCCACCTGTTTCTAGCGAGTGCAATATTGTTTTAAGTTACTACTATACGTACACTGGTAAGAGATTAGCTCTTGAAGAAATCCATGGGAATGATTTGCTTTTCTACCATCATTTGAAATATCCCTGTAAAGGCGTTTTTGTTTGCAATTCTGGAAGTATTGTTGAACTTCAATGTCATCCTACTAGTCTTGAATTTGAGAGGGGGTTTTATTGGGCATGAAGCATGCAAATATGGGTTTGGCTATTGTTGTCCTTTGATTTTTCTTGATGGGACTTTCATGAATGGTAGAGGACAAGGTTGTATTATGTCTACTACTGCTAAGAATGGTATTCAAGGAATGATATAATCTTTAAAAAATTAAATCTTTTTACTTGTTTTGATATTTGAAAATTTTAGCATGTATTTACCTAGAAAATATTCAATATTTCTATGCTGTTGTAATTTTGATATGTTTAGCAATTTTTATTTTACGAATATGACATATCTATTTTTGTTTATATTAGGGTTTTTTCTGCTAGCTGGTTGTATTGTATTTGGTGAAGATGAACCTAATAGGCATTGGTTTTTGATAAAGCTTAGTGAAATGTTAGATGATGATGATGATCGTGTTTTCACCTTTGTATCTGATCGGCATCCTGGTCTTTTACTTGCTATTCCTCAAGTTTTCCTAGGTTCAGCTCATGGCAGCTGTTATTATCATTCAAAGAATAATTTGAAGAGTTTTAACAAAAAGGTGTCCTTAAGGAAAAAAGAAATGGATCATTTCTTTGTTTTTTAAAGTTTCCCATGCTACTACATTAGATGTATTTAATCATGCTTCGTCTAAGTTTAAGCTTGCTGGTGGGGCTGCAGTAGCAAGTTTTTTGAATTGCTTATTTTTTTTTAAAGTCTGCTAATGTTTTTTGTTGGAAATCGTTATGGGGAAATGAGTTCTAACTATGCTGAGAGCTTTAATCATTGGATTTTGAAGGAAAGACATTTACCTTCATTGGATGTTTGGATAGAATTCGTTTGAAGCTTATGAAACTTATATCAAATCAACGTGAAATAAGTAAAACTTGGAATAGTTATTTGTGACCTGTTGTAGAAAAACATTTAAGGGATTTATACCTCAAAAGTATTCAATGGAAAGCTATTAGATCTGCCGTTGATGTTTACGAAATTCAATCAACTCAAACTTATCATGTAGATTTGAGTGTTCGACGATGTAGTTGTAACTTGTGGCGCATTGAGGGATTTCCATATGCTCATGCTATTAGAAGTATACTTGCTTTTGATTTGGTTGTTTATTTTTATATTATGGACTATTTTAAATTATCCTTTTTCCGAGCATCTTATTCTCATCTGATTCATCCACTTGTTAATTTTCGAATAGAAGATGTCTTCCCAAAAGATGTTGAAGTTCATCCACCTAAGAGAAGATGTAGTGCAAGAAGGCCTCCATCTTTAGACCAGATTAAGTCAGATGGTGAGGTAAATAAGTCTAATCGCTGTAGTTTATGTAAGAAATCAGGACATAACAAAAAAAATTTGTAACGTTCGGCCTTTCTTACACCTAAAGATGACAATACATCCACAGTATTCATGTGCCGATCATTTAAGTGTTTGAAAGATAAGTCGTTAGGGTGAAAAGAAAGAAAGATAGAACAAATAAGAAGAAACTATACAATCATAGAATCTCACAACGCAATGGAATAACATATATTAGCCAACATAATTCTTTACAAAGTCATTTCCAAAATGATATATCAGAGTCATACTAATAAAATTATACCCTAGGACAGTTATAACAGCCTGTCCCTACCTATCTCCAAAATGATACATCAGAGTCATACTAATAAAATTCTACCCTAGGACAATTATAACAGCCTGTCCGTACCTAACTGATGCAAGATACATATAATACAGTGGAAACAAGATAATAACTAGCTATCAATGAAGCCTCCTGCCCAAGCTCCTCCAAGATGCATCTGGGGAAAACCCTAACTACTTGGCTTCCCAAAAAAATTTGAGCACCCAAGAGTTTTAGGGAAAGAAAATAAATCTCCAGGTCAGACATGAGTTTGGTGTGAGTAAACTCAAACAACTAAATTATTATGTATAGGACCCTTTTAAAATCAAAGGTATCTCATAAGACCATGCCGCGTATAAACACGGACGGGTTTTTACCTTACGATAACCAAAACAATTTTTATAGAAAATCCAGTGATATTATACCTAATGTCTAACGGTTCAAGTAAAATATGAATATAGCTGAAATGCTTGCATCTCATATTTCAACATAGTTGGGTACATCTAAAATTGTAAAGAAATGTATTAGAGAATGGATTCCATACTATGACAAGGTAAAGGACTACCTTCAGATGGTACATCTCTAGATAAAATACATCGGGGTCGGACAAGAATATCTTGTACCCCTACCACACGGGACCGGCCTACCACTTGACCAGTAGTACCAAATATGATCACCCCACTTTTGGCCCCGAAGCATACATGAGTAGACAGTAATCGATCCAGATTTGGGTTGACCATACCCTAACGGGGGCGACCCACTTGGTCCTGCCGCATGCTCGATTTTTGTCATTTCCTGGTTGATGAGGCTTAAGGCTACGTTTTAACTTTATTTAGCACCTCCCACTTGTACACTGCCCTCCAAGCATCAATGCAATGCTAGCATTCATCCATACATGTTCATTCTGGGGCTGAACGAAACCGAAGGCACTACTTCTATCACATCTATTTCCAGGAATTCCTCCCAGGATTAATAGCAAATAGCCCTTGCACTTCAAAGCTCTGTCTTCAATTCCATATTCTGTAAGATGTCTTCAAGTCGAAACGCTTGAGTTGGATCAAAGTGGTTTTCGAATAACATATCCGATCCTAGTCTCTTCGAAACAACTTTCGATAATTTTCGGTAAACTCAACCTCGGTTCTTTAGAAAATAAATAGACAAAGATAAGAGAGGAGGTCACCTCCTAACCGTTAGTGGATGGATTTCCTTAGTATTTATCCTAGAAGAAAAAAACGAATTTATACGTACAATATAGCACCACCAACGGTAACTATACCATACATTTCTGTGTTTCTCCTAGATATTTCCAAAGTTACGTTTTGGCCTAGATTTTGATAGTCGGTTATTTAGTTATCAAATAAACAAACATTCAAATAAGGATTTAATCCCACATGGAATCCACTAAGCCTTATTTAATTAATCTTTAATTAATTAAAATTAGTTTATGAACATTCGATCAAAAGATCTTTACAATACACTATTACCAAACCCCTTACATCTCTTTTATACTTAGATAAACATTTATATACTTATCTCAATGTTATAAGTATATTTACCAAACTTTACAAAAGTTTCCTTCTTTTCAAATTTCTTTTTGAAAACATTATTACTATAAACTGATCCACTAGTCCTTTATAAAAAGTTCCCTTTTAAAAGCTCACTTCGCATTTAAATATCTTTATAAAATTTCAAAATCAATTTATAAAACACTTTTATAAGTCTACAAGTCAATTTACAAAACCTCTTTACAAACCTCTAAAATTATTTATAAAACATTTCCCCATTTAAAACTCCTTTGATAAATCTTCTTTAAGAAAAATCCTTTACGAAATATCTTTTGCAACTCATACTTTTAAATCATTTTAAATAAAACTTTTTACTTAGTAAAACCATTTTTATAAACAATTTATTATTTAAAAATATCTTTATAAAATAATAATATAACTTGAAAAATCATTTATATACCTTAACCCCAAACTGATTAAAGAATCGGAGCTAATTTAAAACCACTTTTACAATTTCAAAAGGAGGCTTAGCAAACCCAATGGCAGTAATTTAAGTTACCATTTAAAATCAATTTCACTTTCAAGTCACTTAACCGTTTACATAAGTAGACATATATGTAAATGCAATTCATATCCAAATCAGGGAATTACATGTCAATACAACTCAGTTAGCATATACATGTCCAAATAACATAATAACAGGATGGTGATTTGTCCTACTAAATAGATGCCCAAAATATTCACTACTTATAGCAAAATGGGAATTTGTTCTACTAAACATATGTCCACACAATAAACAATTACATTATAGCAGAACGGGGATTTATTCTGCTAACATATGTCTAAATAATCAACTTATAGCAGAACGATGATTTATTCTACTAATACATGTCCACACAATCAAACTATTTACATAATTCATTCTCAATTGTTTGTCTACTTAATGGTATCAACATTTGAATCCCTTGTGTTCAAAACCATCTTTGAAAATAAAGAACCTTTAAAACAAATTTGATTCTTGGAAAACAAGGATTAAACTTAAAAGTCCCTTCTAAAATGATTAATTACAAGTTAAACTCTTTATTTAAATCATAATAAATCTTAATTAATTCTTAACTAAATTCAATTATAAATCAAGAAATAATTAAACCTTTAAGAACTAATTAAATAATAATTAACTATTATATAATTAATCTAAACTAAAATTTATCCTTTATTAATTATAAAATAATAATTTAAACCTTCATTAGTAATTAAATCTCAATTAATATCATTTAATTAATTAAAATAACCCTTTAATTAAACTTAATTAATAAATTAAACCTTAAATAAATAATTTATTATAAATTAAAGCCTTAATTAATTAATTATTAAAAATAATTAACAATTGATTTATTTAAATAATTAACCTTATAGTTAATCAATAATCAATTAAAAATAAATCATATACTTAAATTATATTTTATTAAAAATTAATCTTACTTAATTAATAATTAATTAAAAATAATCTTAGCTTTAAAAGACAATTAATTAATAACTAATCTTTACTTAATTATAGTTAATAAACCATGTTTAATCTTAATTAATTGTTACTTATTTAAACTTACTTAATAAAAATTTAATCATTAAAAAAGTTAATTAACTTTATAAAACATTATTATTAAGTTTATAAAACATTCTCAAAATACTTGAAGTTAATAAAACCAAATTTTGCAAAAGTCGGATTTTTAAGTGAAACTGCATCCATAATGATTATCGCTATTGTATGTCATAACTTGAAAATGTTTTGGCTTCCCTCTTTGAAAACTTAACCCTTTAAAAGAGTATTGATTTTTCCTAAAAAAATAAAATAAAAGTTTGAAATCAAAACCAAGTTTGAACTTGGAAAAGATTGTATTTTTTTAAACAAAAAAAACCAAAACCACTTAGTTTTAACACAAGAACTCCACATCGTAAAACTATACCAAGGTGTTAACTTTTTAGCATATATACAAAAGTATATAATCATAACATAACTTACATACCATAAACACAATCTATTTTACATATCATAGCAATAACATAAGCAAGATCACATCTTTATCAGTAAACAAAACACTTGACTTTGATTTCAAGTCTAATCCGACTATAACATACAAGCAACATGTATACATACAAACGCATGAAAATTTGACAAATTCCAACCAACGTAACATGAAATGCATTAGCTAACATAAAAGTTAAAAATTTCCCAAAGCAAAAGGTTTTACTCACCAAAAACTTTGAAAACTTGAAATGCTTTAGAACCTATAAAGCTTGGAAAACCACACAAAAAATCATCAAAAATGGATCATTTTCTACTCAATTTTTGGCCATCTTACTTACGAAATTTGGACAAGTGAAAAAAATAAAAGTTTTAGAAAATTCTTTTCTCTACAATTTCAAAAAAAGAGTCACTCAATTTCAATTAGATTTGTGGGTGATATGGTCAAATGAAGGAGTGGTATTTTCAGCCTTGATAATATAGATTCGAAAATAAGGCAGAAAGAAATGCAATTTTGACCCAAAAATATTAGAAATTGGAAAAAGTGGTTCAAATAAAAGTTGTAGCCACTGGAGTTCTACATGGATTGAAAAAAGAAAATCATAATTTGGAGTATTGTAGATGTAACGAACTTGGTTTTTTGACCCTCTAAAATCGATACTAATATGTCCACTGTATTGCGTGCTGAGCAATCGAATGCCGAAAAACTCGATTGATATGGGAAAAGAAGAAGGAAGAAATATAAGAAGAAACTAACAACATAGAATCTCACAGCGGACCGAATAATCTACAATATACAACAAATCTTTACACATAGAAAAAATGTAATATACATACATCAATCAGAGTACACTAATGTATTTCAGGCTAGACAGTTATAACAACCTATCCTTACAATTGCTGATAAATACAACGAATAGACAACACAGTGGAACACAAAGAAATACATAGATACGTCTTGGACCTCCAGCTCGTCTCCTGAGCTTCAATGCATCCAAAGCAATCTATAAATATGCTCGTTCTGACCCAAGCATTATAATAAAAATAACACCCGAGTCGGTCTAGTAAACCAGCGCGAGAAAACATATCCCAGTTGAACTTTAATGTATCAAAAATCTTTTGAAAATAAAAGTATCTCTTAAGATCATGCCACACATAAACATGAATGTGTTTCTACCTTACTATAACCAAACCATTTTATATGAAATTCTCTGATATTATAATAGTGTCAAAGATACAAATATTTATTAATCATATATGAAATTGTTACATTGATTAAATTCCAACATAATAGGTATACAACTAAAACCGTAAGGACTCGTATTAGAGAATGGATTCCATACTATGACAAGATAAGGAACTACCTTTTGATGTTCAACTCTAGATAAAATGCACCAAGGTCTGACAAGAACATCTTCTACCCCTGCCACACAGGACTGGCCAACCACTTGACTAGCATTACAAAATATGATCACTCCTTTTGTTAATAAGCCCTAAAGCATAATAGATAGTAATAGATCTAGATTTAGGATGAGCATACCATGATGGGAGTGACCCACATGGCCCTGCTTCATGCCCGATTTTTGTCATCTCCTAGTTGATGAGGCTTAAGGCTACATTTTACCTTTATATATAGCACTTCCTACTTAGAATGCTAACACTGCCCTTTAGGCAATAATGCTGCCAGCATTCATCCATACAAGTTCGTTCGGGGACTGAACGAAACCAAAGGCACTACTCCCACTATACCCATTTTGGAATCACTCTCAAAGTTAGTAGCAAATAGCCCTTGCACTTCAAAACTCCATCTTCGATTCCATACTCTTCAAAATTCCTCTAGTTCGAAATGCTTGAGTTGGATCTAAGTGGTTTCCGGATAAAATATCTGATTCCGGTCTCTTCGAAACAACTTTCGATAATTTCCTATAAACTCAACCCAAGTTCTTTATGAAATAAACCGTCAAAGATAAGAGAAGGAGATCATCTCCTAATCGTTAGTGGGCGGATTTCCTTATCATTTGTCCTTAGAAAATGAAACAAGATTTATATGTACAGAACAGCATCATCGGAGATGACTATGCCATACAACTCACGTGTTTCTCCTAAATATTTCCAAAGTTAAGTTTTGGTCCATATTTGATGGTCAGTTATTTAACTATCCACAAACACACATCCAAACTAGGATTTATTTCAAAAGGGAAAACCAACATTGGTTAAGCACATAAGCAATCACTAGCTTCTTAAACTAATCTTCTCATTAATTAAAATCACTTTGTGAATTTCTTATATAAAAATACCTTTACAAAGATATACCCACAAATCCCTATATTTTCAATACTTAGAAAATATCCATATACTTATCTCAATGGTATAAGTATATTCACAAAACGGAGGAAGATTTCTTTTGTTTTTACATAATTCTAGAACCATTTATAAATTCCTTTATAAATCTCTAAAACCCATTTATAACCCCATTCATTAACCTTTGAAAGAATTTATAAAACTTCCTTTTATGCATTCCTAAAATCATTTATAGACCCTCTATACATCCTTAAAACCATTTATAAAAATCCTTTTATAAATCTAGAAACCCAAAAATTCGTTTATAAATATCTAACCATTTATAAAAATTCTTTACCTTGTAAATAATCTTTCTTTAAGCCTTTAAACCATTTTATAAGACTTCCCTAAAAATAACGAAGTCCGTTTATAAAACTCTATGTACAAGTCTCAAAAACATTTATAACTAGATAAAAATCATTTACTTCAAAACACTATTATATAATAATAATTATTAACAACATTATAATTAAATAATAATTATTAACTTCAAAGCATCTTAAACATAACTAATAAATTCAAAACGTCATTAGTAAAACAACAATAATTAATCTTTACCATTATAATAAATAGTAATATTTTATTTCTGAAACATTAGCAATAAATCATTATTATTAATTTCAAGCCATATTAATTATTTAAATGATTAACTTTTCAAAATATTAAAATATTGATAAATAACTTTAAAAACAATATTAATTATAAATAAAAAACTTTAAAACAATCTCAAATATAAATAATAACTTTAAAACAATATTAAATATAAATAAATTACTTTTAAAAACACTATTAATACAAATAAATAACTTAAAATAAAACATTTCTAAATGACTTAAAAAAGACAGATAATATGGTCGGAGAAAATAGAAATTAAACCCTTTTAAAACAAAATATTTGCAAAACCAAATTTCAAATTTAAAAATCATTTTCTGTCTCAAAACCAATTCCAACTCAAATTGCAATTTATAGTATTTTTAAAATACTAATTTGAGGCCAATAGCTATCCAACGTTTAACCAATATCGATCATTGATTTTCTACCACTAAAGGGTTTAAGTTGAATATATAACAATGTCATAATCAATAGAGCCAACAATCAAGATTAATATCAAATAATTCATATAATAGGAATATGTAATGACCCGCTATTTGAACCATTCAAATCGACAATAAACCACACATGTCTTGAATTTCTCAAATTAACAGATTATTATTTATATTTGGCAAAACTTAGCATATATAGTAAATAAATCAATCACAGAATCATAGACACAGAGTAATACAACAATACGTAGCGGAATAGATAAATAGTAGTTCATGAAGCTACTACAGAAACAATAGAGTCCAAGACAAAAGAAAACAGAAGTCCAAATACACAGAAGTCTCTAATACATAAGCGAATAACAAGTCTGAACAGAAATAACTAAATGACTGAAATAACAGAATAACTGGAAAGCTGAATAGATAAGATAAATCTCCAAACCAACTCCAAGCTCCAAAAGGTGAGTCTCAAATGTTGTAATACTCAGGCTGACCCGAGCATAAAGCAAAGAACAAAACATTCGAATCAGGATTAACAATCTTATGCAAGTAAATTAACTCAAGTGAAATGTCCAACTGAAATGCAATAACTTAAAGAATGTTTGGGATTTCCATCCTTTAAGGATTCGTGGAACTATCTACATACATAATACAATACGCTACATAAATAATGTCTACAGTAAAGTAAAATATTAAAGTATCGTTAAGGCGTTACCCATAACCCCATTAACACATTTTTATATAAATGTCGTAGTCTATACAGTACTGTAAACTCCACCAAACTGGTGGGCCATCAGGGAGCACTCCATAGGTACGATACAAAACAAACTCGTAGTGGGAGCGATCAGGATAAATATGACAAGGCATGCAAGGCAATGCCCAGGGCAGGATACTACCATTTTGCGGATCCGGACTAGTGGTAACGCATAGCAGCTACTATCGCCCACCTCGAGAAAAACTCCCAAATCAAATCAAAGGGTGGCCACCAAATCAATCACAAAGTAATAATATGTTATCGAAGAAATGTGCCCGATAGGGGGAGCGACCCCAGTTGGCCCGGCATGACTCCTGTTTTAGTCATTTCAATAATGACCCAAAGGTCAAGGCTATCCATCATCGTTCTCTTACTTCATTCCAGTAGCGTTCGCCAAACCATCCTGCTTCATTCTGGATTCTCCACCACGTGCACAGTTGTTAAAGTGGTTTTCGGTATTGGCAGAGAGTATGACAATATCTGATCCCAGTCTCTTTAACAACCAAACGCTTATTTCACACCAGTTGGTTCTTTTACATTTCCAAAACCGATTCATAATTTATATCAAAATATCATATTCAATTCAGAATCATATCACTTTCGAAATCATATTCACTTCAAAATCGTATCACTTTCGAAATCATATTCACTTCCGAAATCATATTCATTTTCAAAATCATAACCACAAAATAGGTTAAACCATCATATCAAAATATTCGCATTTTAAATCAATTAAATCTAAATCATAACAGTTCCAACTTTAAACATTTGGAATATTGAAAGCAGTTTATATATTGGAATAGTTATACATTAAAAATAGTTTATATTTTAAAAATAGGTTATAGATTGAAATAGTTTATATATTAGAAATAGTTTATATATTAAAATAGATTATAGGTTGAAATAGTTTATATATTAGAAATTTTTATACATTAAAATAGATTATATATTAAAATAAATATATTAATTTAAATATTTTAAACATAATATTTTATTTTTATTAAATTTTATTAAATTAAATCTTATATTATGAAGAAAAAAATTAAATAAAGTTATAAGTAAAACCTTAAAATTTACATTTTAAAACTTAACTTAGAAATTCAGAATTCTTAAAACATATAATTTTAAAATCTAAATTTTACATATATGTTTTAAAATAAAATATTTATAATAAATTTAAAAATCATTTTCCTTTTTTTTTTCAAACACATCTTTCCAAAATTTCAGAAATCACTTTAAAAACAAACCAACGGTGTACGTATATAGTTCTCTATCCTAGGGTCAAGTGATACGGATATTTATCATTTCAATCCGCAATAATTTAAAATTTACGAGTATATATCATTTCAACCCACAATCCCAAATTTCCAAAATCAATAAAAACCGCTTGGGTTTATCATTTCAACCCATAACGATTTTTCCCTATTCTAAAGATCATTCGGGTATGTATCATTTCAATCCATAGTGATTTCCTAAAACTAAGGAAACTTGCAGCATGAGTTACATAAAATAAATAATATAACACATATTCATACATAACATATTACATAAGGTAGCACATAACTTACACAACAAATTGCATAAAATAACATATAACTTACATAAGAAATTACATAAAATAGCATATAACTTACATAACAAATTACATAACATAGCATGTAACTTACATAAGTAATTACATAACATAGCATGTAACTTACATAATTAATTACATAACATAGCATGGAATGTGACATAAAATTCCTACCATAACATAACATAATATGCAATCATTTCTAACATAGTACTTTAGGTGATTTCCTATATTACAACGTAACACATATATGCATATAAATTTTATTCTTTTTATTTCTTTTTCTTCTTCTTTTTCACACATAAATTTTCACATATCATATTACTGACATTTTCATAACATGGGTGACAACTTTTAAATCAATATAACATTTCTTTTTTTTTCAACATAGCAATTTTGTATTAACATCATGAAGCATATCAATAACCATATCATCACATCTATTTTTATAAACAAACCACATAATATAAATAACAATATCATGTAAAAATCATAGGTGAACATAAGTGAACATAGATCATATCAAATCATATACAAACTACACAAAATCTAAACTATTGCAACATTCCAATAACATATCAATTGATATTCATCCACTTATCATAAGATTTTTAAATCATGAGTGAATGACTCACCTTTCGAGGCTAGGAAAATTGACAAAACAAAGCTATGAATTTGAGTCTCAATTCTAAAGCAAAGCAAGTTAGAAACGATGGATCACCAAATAGAAATATATAACTTTTGTTTTTTGTTTTTTTAAATAAAAAGAGGAGGAAGAGGGGTGCAAAGGGCTCGGCCTAGGGCTGAAATAGGGCTCGGCCTTGGTGCTTTTGGATGGGTTTGGGTGTGGCTAAGGTGGGCTAGGGTGGAGGAGATGGTGGGGCTATTCAAGTGGAGGAGATGGTGGTGGTTTGGGTGGGTTTGGTGGTGGTTTGGGTTCGGCTAGGGTTATGGAAAGAGGAGGGGTTTTGGCCTATGCTTGGATGGAGATGAGGAGGAGGAGATGGCTTTGGAGATGGAGGAGAGTGGCGGCTATAGGAGGAGGAAGGAAGATTTTTGGAAGAGAGAAGGAAGAAGTTTTGATTTGGAGAAATTTTGAGTTTTTAGATCTAGAACTCTCTGTAGATTTGGAGAGGAAGAAGGAAGTGTGATGAGAAAGTTTTCTTAAGAGAAAATTATGTACGTACAAGTTAGTCAGAAAGAAACAAATGGTCGTAGGCATATGAATAGACATAGGACTCTTGGTATGGTTAGAGTCTCTTGGTTAACCAAGGCCCATTAGACCAAACAAATCCATTAGGACTTAGCCAAATTTCACAACTAAACACTACAAACTTATGTCAGTTTTTCACATAAATTCAAATATTTAGAGCAATAGAAATTTGATTTTGATGAAACGAAAAGTGGAGAGAAGATTAGAATTTAGTCTAGTATCATATAAAAAGAATGAAATTTTAAAATTCAAATTCAAAATTTTCAACCAAAGGTCAAATTTTGACTAAGTTTGACCAAAATTTAAAACTTCAGAAAATTTTCTATTTCATTGAATTTGGAAAAATATATTACTCAATATTCCAAAATTTGTTCTTTAATTTTAACCTTTAAATTTTATTTAAATTCAAATAATGATATATTTTAAAATTGGCTGAATTGAACCTTCATTTTATTAACATTGGTTTGTCTTCATTCAAATGTTCATTTTATTCAATTTAACATATGTTGTTTATTCTTGACTGAATCAATTACCATCTATTACTCTTTACCTTAATTAAAATATTTACTTCCAATTAATTCGATATTAAATTTCCAATTGAATGTTGGTTACACACTAATCATTTTATTTTCATTAAATAATTCAAACAAAGTTTTATCCTTTTATTTCGATTTACATGTTCTTTGTATTACATCAAATTTCTCTTTCAATTAAAACTTATGTTTCCTTTTTATTTCCTCAACTTCCTCTTTTACTTTAATTCAAACATACGTTTATATTATTACGTCCATTAATTACAATTAATGTTCACTTTCCTTTTATTTGAAAGATTTCAATTACATTTAATTCCATTGATTATAAAATAAATTCCAAAGCGGATTAATCAATGTGATGAGGAATAAATCAATTGTTACAACTTAGTAATTCGTATCTATTAATTTATTGTTTACACAAGGAGTATAAATCAACTAACCAAATAATTGATTTCTTATTATATGCTAACATATTTAGAATATTGTTTGTCCCATTCTTTAGTAACATTTATTGTAACAGTTGACTGAAATTACATTAATACAGTTGTCAATTACATTCAATCAATATTATTAAATTATATTCTAATATGCGTTACCACCTTCCATTTCAATAAAGATTGGTTGTTTTAGAATTTTATCTAAGATCATGTTTTATAATCTAACAAATTTGTTATTTTTATTATTATTTTTTACAATAATAATTGAAAATTCTTTATTTCTAACCATATTCTATTCAAAAATTATAATTAATATTTTTTTAAAATTGGTTCGAATTTAAGAGTCGTTACACTCTCCCCCACTCAAAACTTTTCATCCCCGAAAAGGAACGAGATGGTAGAATATAAGCAAACAGAAAGATAAGATAGATTCTAAATGAATAGTACCAGATACAAACAATTAATTCAAACCCATTTAAATTTCATTTCGAATGTTAACTTTATACATTTTTATTACTTATTAACATCCATTTATTATTATCATTCTAATTAACTTTCTTTCAATTAATTTACATTCATATCCATTTTATTTGCATTCACCTTATTTACTTCTTAATTGATTAACATTCACTTATTATTATTCATCTCGTTAATCATTCAATGGATTTATATTCAATTCATTCGATTTTAATTGATTTACATTCAACTAATTTGGTTTCAATCCATTTTTATTCAATCAATCAATATTCATTACATTTGCATTTGATTGATTCCAATTTAATGTATTTACATTCAATTGATTTTTTCAATTGTTTACATTTGTTTCATCCACATTTAATCGGTTTACATTCTATTGATTTACTTTCAATTTATTAACATTCGTTACAATTTTTTTTAATGCTTACTTATTCATATTTAATGAATTCTCATTCCATTAATTTCTGTTCTATTATGTCCAGTTAACTTACATTCAATTATTAACGTTCATTATGTTCACCCTATTTTTTTTGCATTCATTTACAATCATATTTGTCATTCTCTTTCACATTCAAATTTATTTATGATCATTTATTTTATTTCATTCACATAGTATATTTCCTTTAATATCAATATCACTTAATTAACCATTCTACAAATTTACTTAAGTTTAATATCAACATTCCATATTTTCTTTTGCCTATCCAAAATGTTTAACCACATTCCTATTTTGGTTTTTACTTCTTATTTTCTCAAGTTTCAAGTTATATAGCTTATATATATTCCAAATTTCTTACATCTCTACTTAAATAACTTTCACTTATAATTTATTTACATTCACCTTATTTTTATAACTTAAGTTCATATATATATATATATATATTTTTAGTTTCAAAACAAATCCTATTTGATTTAACTCATTTCATTTATTTAATCCATTTGACTTCACTTAAGTTAATTCCACTTCATAATTCTATTTCAACCATTCTTTGTAATTTACAATTGTATCACAAACAGTTTACAAAATTTAAATTTATTTATTACTTGTTTAGTTTCTTTAGTTCATATTCATTTACTTAAATAGCATTCTCTTTTTATTATTCAATTTATTTCACTTTACATTTCTTATAACATAGATTAAGTATAGAACATTCATTATAACAATCCAATTTTTATTTATAACCTTCCTTAACAAATTTCATTTTGGACATCTTATTACTTACATTTTATATTGTATACTATTCAATTACATGTTCTCATTAACATTCAAACCTTTTTCCTGGTAAGTTTTGAAAGTACACGTGTAGTACTAAGGATCGTGTAATATGGTATGTTAATGCGGAAACTGGTAATAACAGTAAAGTACAAATTAAAGTAAGCACACCAGGAATTTTTATACTGGTTCGAACTTCCCGTTCTACGTCCAGTCCCAGAATACCCTCTGGATTTAAACTAAACCCCTCACTTAACCCGGAGGAATAGGTATACGACACCTGAGCAGCCGAACAGGAATTTTTCCGCCTCAACGGCCGAAGAGGTCTTCAACTTAATACAAATAGTTTGTTGATGAATGTGTTCTGAATAACACTGATTTTCTTTTGATAGTACAACTTTCCTATAATCAAATCCTCAAGAGTATATATGTGTGTGAAGATTTAGGAGGAAGATAATCACGTAGAATCGAAGTATATGAATAAATTCAAGGATTCTAGTGATATTAAATAAGAATAAATGCTTTTATTTGCAGAAATGAATAGAGATTAGATTTCAGAAATATTAACAAGAATCAGTTATTGTAGAAGTGAATTGAATATGTTTATATAGTTGTAGAAGAGTTGTAATCTTTCATGAAGAGTTTTAGTTAACAGTTGTGTCCATACCTCTTGAAATAGAGGACATTCCTCTTCATGAAATGATCGCGTCTCTTCAGAAAACTAGCCGTTTTTCTCTGGTTGGTCGACCGGAAATGTGACGCCCCACCTCTATACCCACGCTAGCCAAGAACACTACGGTGTAGTGTTGTCAACTAGCACGGAGAATAAGGCTGTTGAGGAGCGACCATCTATGTAATTGCTTTGTGCGAGCACCAATATGTCAGATAATAAAACATTGCATTTCATTTTTTAGAGGAAACCCGACATTTCGATACAAACTCAAAGCTACTACACAGTGGCTATAATAGTTTAGGACAATAGATATAAAAATAACACAGAAAACATAAATGCGGAATACAGATGGAACGAAAAGTCTCATATATATAATAACTGATATCAGTTACAATACTTTTGACACAATACAAATGATACAACTACAACTGTCGACTCAAAAAGTTATATATACACGTACATTATCGACTAATATACATGAATACATTATCATCTTAAAACAGACACACTGACTACTACAACACGACGAAGACCTCTTCAAATGATATAAAAAGTCTTCATAGCTCTAGCAGCAACCCAAAGCTAAAAATCTACAACCTGTAAATACTCGGTCTGACCCGAGTATTACATTCAAAAGAAAATAATACTCGGATCAGTCTAATTCAAAATCAGTTATTAGAACATAGAAGCAATAATAATCAATCTCAATATAGATGACAGTCACAGAAATCTCGTATATCCAACTCTCGATACGAGAATTGGATAACGGCAGATATAACACTAAACAGTGTTACTCCACAAAACAGAAATCCAAAGCAGTTTAAGCAATTGAAATGTCAATTTAAAAATATCAATGCTAATTGGCTGCAGTACACGCTAACGTGTACTGCCTCGCCAATACAGCCTACGAATTACGCAACAGGTCGATGAATTAAGAATAAAAGAGATATCGATTAAAATCTGTCAATTCGGTGTGGCTGTAGTGCACGCACGCGTGCACTGCCTCGCCACAATAGAATATAAAGTCACCACAAGGGACAAGGGAAAAACTGCTACGAAAATGCAGCCACCACTCGTATTTAAGGGCAAGGCTGCATCAGTGAAATGAAACAGTGTATCCAGTGAAAGAGGCAACAAGTGAAACAAGATCAACATGTCGCAAAGCAAGGCACAGAGAAATAGCAAACTGAAGGCGAGTGCAGACAAGTATGAATTCGAACATGAAATGAGGAACATCATTGCAAGTGCAACAGGTAGAAGATGATGCAGTGAATCAGTGGCTCAACTGCAACAAAGCACAGAGCTACAATGGCTACTGAATAAATGTAAAACTGCAACTGCAAAGCTATAGTGATGCAACAACCAAATCAAAGACCAGTAAACTGCACAAGTTACCAAACCAAACTGAAACAAATGCCAGGCTAAGATGGCAACAATGACCAGAATGTGTACCAGTACACAAATTCAAAGGCCACAACAAAGACAACAGTGACCAAGTATTATGCAGACTCAAGATTATATCAAGCAACAATATATACAGGTGATGTTAAATGATCTAGCCGAAGCAGTTCTAAAATAGTCGACGTACAGGAACCAAAGAATGAAGCAACAGAATGCTCCAAGTTAGACTCAAGAAAAAGAACAAACACAAACCAACATAAATGAAATCTGAACCAATACACTTGGATGCACCAAGTAAGCTACAGAGATGACGCTGCAGCACCAGTACAAATCAGTGAAATACAACAAAGATGAACCAGTTCAATATGATATACAACTTGAACCACAGACCCAACATTTCAACTGACACATATATGCAGTAGTCGAACCAAAGAGCTAACATATGCAACTGAAATCAAGTGAAGTCATGAAGGCTAGTGGACAGTAGACATAACAGATCAAAAGCCAGCACAGACTATACAAAAGATGTCAACCCAGTGTGGATGCAAACTATATGATAAGCAATCTGAAT